>CM050510.1:88453128-90853128 GCA_027563665.1 Antrozous pallidus
GAGAAACCCCAAGTCCTGCTCTCCTGGGAGTTGACTGTCACTGGATCAGTTTATAAGGAGTCAATATGCTTGAAACTGCTCACTTCTTCCTAAGAGTAAGTCTATAATTTAGATTAGATGACAGGAGGGAATTTAGACTGAGATTTAATGGGCCAAGAGGCTTGGTCTCTAAAGCGAGTACTGATGAGGGGCACATTTTCTTATGCTTGCTTTCTCATTTCATACCTCTAAACTAGGCCAGGACTGGGAGGGGCCCTTGGGGTCATCCTTGACTCCTTCCTCTCTTACCCTCACATTCTCCAGACAGTTTATCAGACAGAATATGCTGATATGACTGCTTCTCACCACCCCACTGCCACAACACCATCTTTCATTTGGTATGCTGTCATAGATGCCTATCTGGCCCCCTACAATCTGTGCTAGACACTTTTTAAAGAGGTAAATCAGGTTATATAATTCTCCTGCTAAAAACCCTCCAGTGGCTTTCCAGCACACTTGGAGTACAATCAGAATGCCTCACCCTGGTCTCAGATATCCCCACTGTCTGTGACTTGGTTCCTGCCTGTTTCTTACGCCTCAACTCCTTCACTCTCCTCCTCTCTCAGCCACCCTGCCTCCCTTTTGTTCCTCCATCTTGCCAAGTTCATTTCCACCTTGGCCCCTTTGCCAGTTGTTTTACCCCTTGCATTTTTATGTGGCTCTTTCCCTCACATATCCAGGTCACCTTCAAATATTACCTTCTTCCTTGGCCTCTTAATTTGAAGTGGCAACCCCTCCCATGTTACTCCCTATTCTCTAACTTTTTTTTTTCAGGGTCATGCTCATTATTATTGGTTAGTGTGTGAAATAATTCTTCATTTATGTGTAGATTTTCTCTCCTCAGCCCTAGAATGTAAGTCTTTGAGGGCAAGGACTTTTACCTGTTTATTGTTTTAATATCTAGAAGAGTTCTCAGAACACAGTAGGTAGTCAGGAAATATTTGTCAAGTGGATGATGGACTATAGAAAATAAGGGGTCTTCTCTCGGCTGTGGGATTGCATGTCAGGCCATGTGGAGGATCAAGACAGTGGTGCACATGGACACGAGGTGGGAATCCATGGCAAGAAGTGTGGAGCCTGCCCTGGCCCTTGTGATTCAGTGGTTAAAGTGTCGTTCGGTTCTCGGTCAAGGGCACGTGCCTGGGTTATAAGTTCTATCCCTGGCCCCAGACTGAGGCGCCTATGGGAGGCAGCCAACTGATGTTTCTCTCTCTCTCTCTCTCTCTCTCTCTCTCTCTCTCTCTCTCTCTCTCCCTCCCTCCTCCCTCCCTCCCATTCACTCTCTCTAAAAAAAATCAATTGGGAAAAATATCGGGTGAGGATTAACAAACAAATAAATGTGGGGTCTGAGACCAGAACAAGCCAGTTGGTGGTAGGGCCGGTGCAGAAACCACAAAGCAAGGGAACAGTGAGGATGTACAGAGCTTCCAGGGAATTGTGAGTCAATGTTGGAAGCCAAATAAATGATCTTGATAGCATCTGTGAGTTCCAAACACAAAGAAGTTAACATTGAGGCACTTTCTATTTCAGATAGAAAGCTTCCTAAATGTTTATGGCTGGAACAGGAGCCACCTCATAAGGTCTGAGTAGGATCTGAAGTTGAACTCACTTCAGATTCAGAGATGGTAACTGGTTAATCCATGGAAATTGGAGATAGAATTCCACCTGCTATGAAGCCATCATTAATCAATCCACTTAATTCTGCGGAGCCTGGAGAGAGACCTATGTCTTCCAAAACCAAATCCCAGCACACTATAACCAACCCCCCTCTCAGATGCTCCTCCCAAAACACAACTCTGCAGGGGAGAAGTCATGATGCTGGCGGTCCCCCAGAGACCAACGAGTTCTATGGCCCACTCACTTCTCGTGTCGGGGAACTCCACTCAGCAGCAGGGGCCTCTGCGCTGGCTGGGAATCCCCACAGCAGCAGCAGCAGCAGCAGCAGCAGCAGCAGCAGCAGCAGCAGCCCTCTTTGTGGGGCTGAGCTGCCAGCTAGTACTTTTCAGATTTAGCACACAGCTTTGTGAGGAGGCAAAGCTGTGTTGCCTCTGATGAGAAATAAAACCAGTGATGCTGAAATATCTGGAAAATGGGAAAATTATTTCTAGAAGTTGGAAGCAAATATCCAAACTGAGTGTGGCAGGAACTAACCTTTTTGTGCCCCCATCCTCAACTCTATTTGTACATTCCTTGTATCTATAGAAGAAGTACATTACTCTCTGTTCATAACTCAGCTCATCATTTGAGGGTAAGAAGGTAAGAGCTTTGGCATGGCTTTCAGAGGAAGTGAGGTGATGGTTCTTCTCTCTCAGCCTACTAAGTAAACCACTCTGGCTTTCATGACTCAGAAACCACAGACCCCACAGCCAAAATGCATCTATTCATTCTTATCTACAAATATTGATTGTGAGCCTGTTGTGTGACTAACACAGTGCTTGGGTTGAGGATGTAATGGTGAAATACTATTCACTGTCTCTCCTCAAAAGCAGATAATCCCATTTATATGTGTTACCAGTATGGAGAGGTCCTTGTCCCCTCCTGTGGCTTGCGGGAGTGGAATTCTTGTGATATCCCAAGAAAAGGACTTTTCTGAGACTCACATGGGAGGATGAGACATTGCACAAAGCTTTATTTCTGTGGAGTTACACCTTTGAGGTCCCATTTCCCTTTGTCCTGCCAAGGAAGAAGTGTAGCTGTGGCTTCAATAGGGCTGAAATACAAGCCAGTGTCCAGAGCTTCCTTTCTATGTTAGAGTATAGTCCAATCCTGCATCAGCTTAGCTTAGTTTGTGGTTCCTGTTACAGTCCATCAGTCCATTATGTGTGGGGTGTGCAGGACCACATGGCTATGGAGGAAAGACAGGCAAATGCAAAGAAGCAGGAATGAGAGAGCCCCACAAGTCAAGAGCCAGGAGTCAAGAGAGAGAATTCCTTTGTTTAAAGGATTTTGTATTCCCAAATTTTCATGGGTTTGCAGTGGCCACATCCATTCTGGTTCCCAGGTGTGACTAACAGACACCTCCCCTAATCACCCAACTTCACTGTGCATGCATCTATCTCCCCTCTGGTGAACACCTTCCCCTAATGATCTGTATCAGAGGAATGGGCAGATGGTCCTCTGGGGAGTGTGAAATTGCAGCTTCTTGGTGAAGCTGCCCAAATGACATGCCTATAATGTCTGACCCGCTCTTTGCTTCTTTTCTATTATTAATAACTAATTGATTATAACAGTATCACATACCCAACCTACTAGCAAGGAATGTAAGCTGAGTTTGCCACCAGCTATACTATGTGATCTTGGACAAGTCACTGCCCTTCTCTGAGTTTCAATTTTCTCATATATATGTCAAGGAAATTACCCATGTTATGGGATTTAATTAAGTAATGCTTATCAAGTGTTTAGCCCATGTTTCATTAAATGTAAGCTCTGATTCTGATTATGCTTTTATAATAAGAGTTAGTAGAGAATTCTCTAGGGGCACATTTACATATTGAAATACCATATTTGTGGACAAATATATTTATACTAGTGGCCCAGTGCATGAAATTCATGCACGGAGGGGGGGTTCCCTCAGCCCAGCCTGTACCTGCTCCAATCAGGGACCCTTTTGGGGATGTGTGACCCCTAACCACCTCTGCCTACCTGCCTGATCGCCCCTAAGTGCTCCTCCCCTGCTGGCCTGATTGCTCCTAACTGCCTCTGCCTTGCCCCACACCTGGGACCCAGGCTTCCCTCCCTCTAGCCAGCTATAGGCACCCAAGACCAGGGCCAGCTTCACTCAGGCCTGCCACAGCCACAGGCACCCACAGGTACCCAGGACCACAGGGCATGCTGCCTAACCCCAGGGCCCGAAAGGGCCCCAGCCCCTCTATGTGCCTGCCTGGCCGAGTCCCACCACTCTGACTGCCGTGGCTTAAAGAACTTTGCCATTTATGTTCTCCCCAGCCTCCTGGGGAGAGGGCGTGAGCTGAGAAACTGGAGATGCTGCAGCCCCGCTGAGGGTGCGCCTTCCTCAGCATCTCCAGAAGCCTGAGTACCTGGTTGGAAGGCTCCCGGCCCGATCCTGGCCTGAGGAGGCGGAGAGCCATGGAGTGTGCGTGGTGCTTGGGGAAAGGGTGACCTTACTGGACTCGCACACACTGCCACTGACAACAGCATGAGGTCATGGAGGCCGAAGGAGCAGAGAAATGCATCCAGAACTGGGGGGTCCTGCACCAACCCAGCAGGCGGGCGCTTCTCCGACAGCACACCTCACAGACAGCGTGCCCTGCAGCCCCAGGCAGGCCTCCCACAGCCATCCCACCCCTCCGAGGGGCCCCCACCTGGGGAACACTAACAGGCTGCACCGCTGCTGCCGTTGCCCCCGCCTGGCCCACCTCATCCCACCCCTCCCTGGAGCCCAAGCCTGGGGAGTGCACACTGCACCATGGCCACGCCCCCACAGGCCTTGCCGGCCTCACCTCCCATCCTGCTGGCCATGCCCCATACTCCTGATTGGCTGGTAGCATAGCCAATCAGGAGCCAAGGTACGGTCATATTTGCATGTTACTCTTTTATTAAATAGTATTCAGGGCCAATCCTAGAAAAAAGTTGAGTAATTGGAGATCTTGTTTTTTTGCTTCCTGGCAAGGACTGCATCCAACCAGAGTGGGCATCCCTTGCAGGGTTGCATCCAACCAGCATGGATACCTTTTGATAGTCCAGGTGCCTAGGGAAGAGTCTTGTTTCTGTTTTGCACATGGAGTAGGCAGTGCCCTGTTCTATTGGCACAAAGGCACAATCTAGCAGAAAAGCAGACTTGGCCTAGGACACAAGGGCTTCCCAGTTCTGTTGGGTAGGTATTTACCGAATAATTGAGAATAAGGTTGAACACATGCTTATCTTGCCTGGGACAGACAGAGGGTGGAGGAGGATCCTATTTGTCTATGGTCCCTCCCTCAGCTCCTCTTAGCCAGTCACCAGTTCACTCAAAATTCTCTAAATCTATACAGCACATGGGAGCAACACAGATTCACTGACCAAGAAGCACCCTCATGAAGACTTTCTGGTGAATTATTTTATAAATGTGTGGTCATTTTGTGATGACCTTGAATAGGAAAGCATGATTGATGGATATATGATGAGTTAGACCCTAACTGAGAAGGCAAACTGAGATGTCAGCAATAATTTGAGACAAATCGTTCAGATTTGATTTATTCCATCTGGTGTGTTTACCTAGCATCTGCTTTGGTTTAGGTATTATGTAGGCCAGAGCATAAGATAATCTTAAGGATGCCAATATATCAGTGACACTTAAAGACATAGCACATCTTTATATTAATTCCTTGGCTTAGGAGAATGAGAGTGATTACCTTCCCTCATTATACATTTCTCTGAGCATCAGAAAACAGCAAATGAAAAATGAGCTATTGAGTATAAAATAAATATATTTATATTCTATGTCCCCATAGCTGCAACAGATATTTTAAGAAATTTGTAATGTTGCCTCAAAGATGATACTCATTTTATCAATACATTATAATTGATTCCTTCTCTCTGTATAAACATATAGGTATAACTCAAAGTCAGGATAGTCCAGATTCTATAAAGTATCAGATTCATCCACTGGTCCATCTGTTTGGGTACACACCATGTGCTAGATACTAAGGATAAATGATTGAATAATAAATTGTTTATTTTCTCATGGAAATCAGATACTCAGATAATTATACTTCAATGTTTTAAGGACAATAAGAGAAGGGAACCCTGGAGACCGTGGGATGCCTAACTCAGAAGTTGGTGAGTATGGTCAGGGAAGGCTTCCTGGAGGAGGGGGGTATCTGAGCTGGCCTCAGAGAGTAGGGTCTTCAGTAGGGAAAGGCATTTCAGGAAGAGGAGGCAGCCTGACTAAAGGTAGGGTAAATGGAATCTATTGTTTTATTGTTCACTAATATGCCATTTTCCTTTTCCTGATAACCCCTTGGAGAACTTCCCCTTCATCTATTTGGAGCTGTCAGTCAAGGGGCTCTGAGATCCAAGCTCAGGCAGCTGAGCCAACCTTGCCTAGGAATTTGACTCTTCTGCCCAGGTGTTGCAAAGAAGGAAAATAGTTGCTGCAGAGCCTGAAAAGAATGTTCATAATTCCTACTGCTGTGCCTGGATCCAGACCTGTTTTGGTTCTTAATGTGTTCATGCCTGATACCTTAGTTTTTCCTTCAATTCTGTGAGCTACCTCATATCTTTACAATAAAATCTTCTTTTATTTGTTATCCAGAATCAGTATCTATAGCTTGCTATGGGAAAACCCTAACCGTTACCAGAAGAAGAAAAAAAAATCAACAGTGTAAGCTATAATTACAAATTTAGGAAGTTTACTCTCTATCTGCCTGAGCAACTTGAGAAAAATTTCCAAACCCTTCAGATATTAAAAATAAAAGAGAGATAAGGAAGAGGAAAAGAAAGAAGAGAGTTTAAAAAAAAGAGAGGAGAGAGAAAGAGAGAGAGAAAACGAACTTCTGGGAGTGGCAGATCCCACTGGCATCATGTAACCTCCTGCCATTGGCCGGCCGCTGTCTCTCCTTCCACAGAAGAGCTGTTACACACAGCATGCAGAAGAAAAGAAAAGGTTTGAAAACCCAGCAGGAATCCACCAGAGACCTCTCTGCCTCTGGAGACAGTTTACCTGGTTGGCCCTTAGGGCAGAAGTGTGCAGACAAAGAGCCTAGGATGTCAGATTTTGAGGCTGCTGCTGGCTGAGCTTAGCTTCAGGCCCATAAGCTCAAGGTCTGTTATTACAGTGGGAACAATTAAGTGCATTGGCTTTTTCATTGTATTGTAATTATAGCAACAACTCTGGTACAAATTATGACTCACTCTCTAAGGCAGTTAGCATCTGGACTGCCACCAAGGAAACCCTTTTGAGGTTGTGGAGTGGTATCATTTGCTGGAGACTCCAATTTATGAAGGAACAGGCTTTGCTCAGTGCAGGAATGTGGGAAGGGTCCCCTCTTCCTAGATGAGGCATCTCATTGCAAATACTTGGGCTCTGACACCCCCTGGATCATTATTGCCAGATACAAGGCTTTATTGTTATTTTTAATATTGTGTATATTGCTATCATCAGAATTGATCTGCACAAGGACCGTAGCAGTTTAATCTACAAGGAAGTACCTTATTAATTTATATGAATTCTTTTCACTTAAATTTCTGCTTTCTTTTTCATTTCTCTGTTGGAGGCAGCCAAAGGAGGATTCCTTTGCTAGGTATATTGAATGGAGTGTCTAAAAGAAAGCAATCAAAATAGTGTAACAGCTCTTGGAGAATCAGGATTTTCTCTCTTCTGGTGAGTGTTTTCTCAAATACTCTCAAGTTGCCTCTAGTGTCAGGCACAACTCTTGCCAGTGACAAAAATCTGGGCTTGAACTGGCTTGAGTGCAATGGAGAGTTACTGTCTCTGATCATTGAAAACTCAAGATGCTGGTTTGGCTTTGACTTGATTTGAAGTTCAAGTCTCTTTCCTTTTGACTCTGCTTTTTCCTATGCCAGGTTCATTTCCAGGTTCTACCTCATATCCCCAAAACTCCAGGTTTATCCTACCACAGGGCCAAACCCATCAGAGAGCAAACATTTTGATCCAGATTGGACCAAACATTTTGTCATATCCCTGAAACTCACCAGATAAGACCAATTTAAGTTACATGCCCACCCCTGAACAAATCCCATGATCCCATGGGCTGAAGTACAAGGCAATGGTGGAATTTCACACCCTGAGGGACTGAGAGTTAAGAAGGATGGCTCACCACAAGCAAACCAGCAAACAAACAAACCAAAGAAATCAACACCTTTGCAGGAGAAAAGAGTAATAGTTGCTGGAAACAAAAATGTCAAATGCCCATTACAACTCTTTACAGTCTGGGGCACCTCAAAGTACATTCTGAAGACCTTAAGGATGGCAGAGAGAGTGGGACCTCTGTCCTGAGGAGATGCCTTAATTTCTTTAGTTAACCCCAGAGTCTTAAATTCCTCTAAGTCCAGACATCCATGGAGGGGCAGCCACAGCCATAGCCCTGCTGTAAGGGTGTGAGGAAGAATGAACTAACATGTAATCCTGCCAGAAGAATTCTTCCAATTATTTGCAAACTTCCCCAGAGAATATAAGATAGAGTTCACAAATTTATTTTCTCTGAAGGAATTCATGCTATCTAATGATTTTTAAATAGGCCCCTGAAAACAACTAACTTGAACTCCCATTGACCAAGGGTTGGTACTAGATGTGTGGTTAATTATTTCCCACCACAGCCCGCCAGAGAAAATGCCATCATCACTTTTCCAATCCAGATGAAGGAACTGTGGGTCAGAGAGGTTAAGTAAGTTTCTGAACCAGCCAGGTTTCAAGCTCCATTCTATTTGTCCTCAGAGCTCCCACCATTATGCAACTGGGAAAATCTATCCCCCTTCCATGAGAGAGCAACAGAGATGATACCTCGGTGGTATCAGGATGCATTTTTGTGCCTCTTTCAGTGGGAAAGGGAGAATAGTATTCAACACTTTCGGAGCATCAGTTGTATTTGGGGCACCAGGAGTGAAGGGAAGAATGCTTTAGAGTCTATTTGAAGTCTCATTTTGAATGGAGAAGAACATGATTTCAGAGATCTGGTTCATGAACCAGTTTGTGGGCAACCTGCAATCAATGCCAGCAAGAGTGCTGAAGGTAGACATTAACAGACACCATGTGACTCTTCACCTGCCTAGCAGTGACTCCCAAGCATTAATGAAATGATACATGATGAAGCCACCCTGACTAACTACGGGAGTCTGTACACAGCAGCCTCTGCCACCCCCGCTTCACAGAGACCACACTTACTAAGATCACTGAAGATCCTCTCCCTCCTAAACCCACATGGAAATCCCTCTCTGTGCCTTTTCTGGTCTCCTAGAGGCTTTATCCAGTGGGCCACTTCTTGATGCTCAGTATCCTTTCCAAAAGCAGTAGCAATGCTGCTGGGCTGTTTTCTCTTCCAGGGCGTTTCTAAGGTATTTCTGATTATTTCTAGGAGTTCCTAAGTGTCCTATCTGGGGTTGATGATTGTGTTAATGACATATCAGGACCCTGAGCAGTTCCACATGCCCCTGTGTATTCAATATACAGGAATTCCACCACAGTAAATCTCGAGATTTTAACAAATGATTTGACTTCTGCCTAATGGTCATCCAACAACAGTGCTGGATACAAAAATCTGTTTATGGCCCTCTGTCCCATTGTGAATGTGCTATAGAACTATGTTTATATTTTGAACTTTGATGTGCAGATGTTTTATCATCAATTGAAGGCAAGCACATTCCATCTTCTCTCACTTGATAGACTAATGAACTAATAATTAAACGGCATTGAGGGACTGAAAATATACCAAAGGGAATACTTGGGTACAGAAAGTAGCTAAGGAAACAGAGGGAAGAGATTGGAGTGATTAAGGGCCTAGAAGCTTGCAGAATGGGATACAAAGAGCTAAGATCAAAGCTATGTGGGGATTCTGGGAATGTAGAAAGAACTCTAGAAACTGGAACCAAAACTGCTAAGATAAAGGCCATAGAACAGAAACAAAATAAAGAGAAAGCATACAGGAATGAAAAGTCCCTTCTCCCTTCCCCTCGTGTTTCCTTCTGCTCCTGTGAACGCACCTAAAAGGATCCAGCTGGCAAAAGGGAAGTATGGTTTGCAGAGTCCCAACCTCAGCATTACAGAGTGGAGTGCGGAGGAATGGATTGCAGCTGAGACACATGTGCTTAATAAACACACACCTCTGACAAAGTTCCCTCCACCACTCATACTCATCACCTTCCATAAGGAGCCCCTTTGCCCAGAATTTCCATTCCCCAAACCTGCTGAGTCATTATTCCTAAACATGAAAAATCCGGATATCCATTTCCCTCATGAGATCCTCCTGGGTTGACCAGAGCAGAAAGGAGGGTTGTCCTTGTCCACCGTGTTGCACACCTCCCCAGCCTTCCCTGCCAACACTTACAGTGACAGACAGACTTCTCTTCCTGCTGTGCTTCCTTTGCAGTGTAGGGTGTTCTGTGTATTTGGTGTACCGAGATGGACAGAAATGTCATCTCTCAGCTATGTGCAAACAATACTTAATTTTTAAAAAATGAAAACTCTTCCTTTGACAAGTTTCCATTCCCTCTTGGAAAAGAGGATATTAAATTTTATCCAAAATGAAATCAGGTCAGATCCTGACAATTTTAAGTCACTCATGGTTTACAATGGTGCCATTTTAAGTAAAAATTCAATCCAAATTAGGTGTTTTTCTATTTAGCCATTGTCCAGTTCAAAACACTAATTTCATGGTTTCTGTTCATTTCTCAAGGATTCCCCCTTCCCCCTTCCCAAGACTTTGCGCTTGCACTTCCATTACAGGGAGAGGATGGGAGGAAGTGCTCCCGCAGGTGAGTGGCCATTTTGGAGAGGAAATCGATCAGCTGGGATAAAGTCAAGTCTTTTTCATCAGGGTCCAGCTACTGGTTTCTTGCTGGTCTGCTCTCATGGATGGTGACACCTGCTACTCGGGTGATATCAGCTGCTGCTTTCTCCTGGGTCATCAGTTGTTTGACTATCACACTAGCCCAAAAGTGTCAGGGTGCCATCAGGTGGTACTGCTTCTTTTTCCTCACGCTTGGAGAGCAGCCCCCCTGGGGCCTACCATATTCCCCACCACCCCAATAATGGGAGTCTCTGGCTCCTGGCTAGCTGGCTACCTTTGCTCTGCCATCCTGTGTCAGTCTCGGGCATTTCACTCTTGGACTCATTTTTCATTCTTCCCCTGCTACCTTCTGTTATCACAAGGGGATGATCCTACAGGCTGTGTTACCCAGGTTCCCAGCTGGATTTTCTCCAGAGTCAGCAAATGGAAGGGTTGTCAGAAGATTAGAAGTTGTAGGTGGCATTGCTGGAGACCACAGGTGCCCTCCAGCTCTTCCTGGATGGGTGCTCCCTGGTCCCTGGTTTCTGAACTATCTTCATCCCTTGTCTCTCCATCTGAGAGCTAGTATTCATTCCTACTTTGCTAATTTCAGGTTGCATCACCATTGCTTGTTTGATTCATGGCTCCTTTATGTCCTGTCTAACCAATTCCTGTAAAACCCTAAATTCCTTCTGTAATAAATACTTAAGTAGCTTCTGTTTTTCTGTTTCTGTAGGCCCAGTGTGGCATAGATCAATGGGAATCTTAGGAATCCCTTCCACACACACCTTGGCTCTGTGAGAATTGCAAGGGTGAACTTTGCAAGCTCACACTCACACTCACTGTGCTGCTGTGCCAGCCAGGAAACACTAGATGAGTAACTACTTCCAGTCCCTATATCTAGAAAACCACCCAAACTCAGGGGAGAAATGTCCAAGAATTGTAACTTCCCATTCCACTGCCTGGTGTGCTGGGAGGAAGGATGAAGTGCTAGAAACTCCTCTACCTTCCTAAGATGCTTTTATTTGGAAGAGCTGCCAAATTAGTTCTGCCTTGTTTACACCTTGATGGGGATTAGGTGGATCTGACCTCTGTACAGAAACTCCCATAGCTTCTGCTTGGGCATCGATCAGGGACTCAGACTGGTGACCTGGGGGAGCACAAAGGAGCCTCAAAGAATATTTTATACCTTATGTCACATATATACCTGTATAAGACCTGCCCAGAGCCTATGGGATGTAGGGTAAATTCTATCATGCTAATGTGTTGGATCACATTTAAAAGAATATCAAAGAAAACCTTATAGGGACAGAAGACATCACAAAAGGGAAACTTGAATTTTGCAGGCATGTGGCTTGCAGAGAGAAAAGAAGTAACATCTTTCCCTTAGTGATATTGTATTCCTGGATAATCCTAACACCATCTGGTGGAAATGACCTCCTTTCTCAGTGACTCACACCCCCATCACGTTAACATGCTTCCCTGAGAGTAAACAGTTCTCTATGGAGTTTCATTCTTTTCTTTTTCTCCTTCTCATTTCTTGCCTTCTCACCCTTAATCACTGAAAGATACATTGAAAAACAAAGTGGCTCCATGGAGTCTTCAAATGGAAAGTGATTCAGAGTAAAAGAAAAACCCAAACTTCACTAAACTAAAACAAACAAAGCCCATCAGTTCTGATTCTCTATGTTACACTAGACACGATGGATTAAAACGGTGACACTCACACTCATCAAGCCCAGATCTTGCCACAATCCCTGTAGTTTTATTTTTATTGTCTGAAATTCTCCAACGATTCAATGTCACTTTTCCTCTTTGGAACCATTACTTTTCAGGCTTAGATAGAGATCAATAGTCAGAGTCTGAAATTGGCATCTCTGGAGGAGAAATATGTTGTGCCACAGGACATAGATTGGATGGCGCCCTGGTTAAGAAAATAGTGTGCTCTTTCATGATTGTGTTCATCGACAGTACCACCAGTATTATTTTATTCTGCTGAGAAGAGTCTGACAGTCTCTTGTAGTATCTTATCTATCACCACGTCTTCTTTCCTCTCCTTTCATATTTGGTCTCTGGAGTGGAACTTTATTTAAAAGGCCCTGACATGAGAAAGAATGGCCAGGGCCGAGCCATTCTCCTTGGCACTGAGGAAAGTGCCCAAATGGTCAAACACCCAAGTCAAGAACTTAGTCTAGTGCCTGTCCTTTCTTACCCATAGTGTGGCTATCAAACTGATCAATCTCAGTTGGGTCACTGCATGACAATGGGTATTGTAATCTTGCATAACCTTAGGCAAAGTTAGCAGTCCCTTCCCTGACTCCTGACTCAGAAGAAGATGGCCCTTGGACTCACTCATCTGGGAGGAGAAATTAACTTTATTCATTTGTGCTTTCAATAAATATTTGTTAAGTACCAATAGTGTAACAACAATAAAAAGTTGAGAAAATTTCTTACCTTTCAAAAATTATATTCATGTGTGTGTAGACAGACAATTTTTAAAATTAACCAGGGAATTATCTATTTGTCTATTTATCTGTCAGATAAATGGAAAAAAGGCAGGAAAGATTGTGCTAGGGTATGTGTGTGAGAGAAGAATTATGATTTGAAGCAGAGTGGCCAGAGAGGACATCTCTGGCAAGGTAACATTTGATCAGAGACTTGAAGGAGCTGCATGAATAACTCATGCAGATATTTGGGGAAACTACAAATGCCAAGTCCTTGGCAAAAGCATTTTGAGGGACCAGCAAAGAGGCCAGGGTGACCCAAGCCAAATGATTGGAGAAGAGAGTGATGGAAGTTGAAGTCTGAGGGACCAGATTGTTCAGAGAAAATTCTCTTACTTGGGGTCTACTGGATATTGTTATTTAATGTAGTAAAGGAGCTCATATACAAATATTTCACAAATTTGGGCTTAATTTTTTCAATGCATTTCATACATTTTGTTCTTCTTTTAATCCCATATGTTTTATTTTATACATTTTAAAATATGATTCTGACAAAATAGAAACAAACTTCTAGATGCAGTGAACAGACTGATGGTTGCCAGGTGGGAGGGTTGTTGGGGGATGGGTGAAAATGGGAAGCGATTAAGATGCACAAATTGCAAGTTATAAAAATAGTCACAGGGATGTAAAGGACAGCATAGGGAATATAATTAATAATATTGCAATAACTATGTATGATGTCAGATGGGTACTAGACTTAATGGGGTGATCACTTTGTAAGTTATAATAATGTTTAAACATTATGTTATACACCTGAAACTAATATAAACTATAATTGAAATTTTTAAATAAAAAAAAATAAAGTAACAATAAGGTTAAAAATAAAATAAAAATGTTGTTCTGAGAAAGAATCTATAGACTTCAACAGTTTGCCAAAAAGATTCATATCACAAAGAAAATTAAGAATTCCTTATAAGGGCCTATAAGCCATTGCAGAACTTTAGCTTTTACTCTGAGTGAGATAATAAGCAATCACTCCGGCTGCCTTGTTGACTAAAAAGGGACAAGGGTGAGAGCAGGGAGACCAGTTAAGAAGCTATGTCAATAATTTAAGCAGGGGTAGTGGTGGCTTGAACTAGAATAGTAGCAGTGGAGGTAGTAAGAAGAGACCAAATCTTGAAGACATTGAAAAGGTAGAGACAATAGGATTTTCTGATGGATTGGATAGGGGCTTAGAGGGAAAAGGAGTCAAGGGTGACACAATTTTTGGCCTGAGCTACTGGAAAGACAAAGTTGCTTTCCTCTGAGGTAGATCAGTATGGGAGTGGGGTGGTTTGGGTTGGGAGGGGCAGTGAGGTATGGGAAAGATCAGTTTTAGATTTTGGACACTGTATGCTCGAAATGACGATTACATATCCAAGTAGAAGTGTTATACAGGCAGCTGGAGATAGCAGTCTGGAGGTGTGGGGAGCAGTCTGGGCTGGAAACAGATTGACCTATACCTGGTATTAGAGCTGTGTGACCAGAGGAGATTGTGATCCTGAAGAGTGGTACACATAGGGAAGAGACGAGTTTTGATGGATGTAACTGGGGCAACATAATGTTTAGGATTTGTGAGGAGGAGAAAGGATCAGCTATGGAGAGCAGTCAGTGATTTAGGAGGAAATCAGGAGGGTTTAATGTCCCTGAACCCAAGGGAAGAAAGTGTTTCAAAGAGGAGTGACAATCTGTTACATGCTGCCTGTAGGTCAAGTATGATGAGGTCTGAGAGTTGACTATGGATTTAGCAACTTGGAAGTCATTGGTGATCTACTAGAGAGTTTTGGCCAAAGGACTGGGACTAAAGTCCAATTGGAATAGATTCAAGAAAAAATAAGGAGGGAGAAGTTGGAGGCAATGGGAATAGGAAATTTCCTTCAGAAATTTTTCTCAAAAGAAAATAGAAAATTTAGCTGGAGGTAAATATGAGGATCAAATAAATTTTTTTTAGATGGGGGAAATGTCAGCATATTTGAATGCTGATAGAAAATGGTTTTAAAAAGAGATCTTACAGATAATTCAGGTAAGATGAAGATCATTGTTGAAGCAATGTCCTTGAGTAGACAAGAGATGAGTGGTAACTAGTAAAAGAGCAGAGCCATTCACCTTCAACAGGGCCTGAAAGAATTTACCCATAGTAACAGGTGGGAGGGCAAAATAGATGAGTAGAATTAGATTCAATCAGGATTGAGTTTTTCAGTTAAAGAGAGGACAGAGCAAGAGAACTGAGGTAGACCCAAAGGAGTAATTGATTAACTGGAATTTAAGTAAAGGAACATGGCCATGAAAGTAATAGGACCTAGTGGATTGTAGATTCTGATACAGTAGAACAGTTTCCAGACTCAAGGCATTAGAGAACTGGAAAGATAGAAAGTGGGGGACCGAGAGTAGGATGGTTAAAACAGAGATCATGGAGGGGATGTGGTGACTTGTAAGTAATAGGTTCAAGTATGGCCATAAGAAAGAGGAGCAGAGTTACAGTGGAGAGTAGGATCTTCAGAGGGAAGGCAGTCAAGAAACCTAGAGGCCAGCTTCCTGGAAGGATCATCTACTTGGATACTGAAACCACTGAGAATTAGGTCAGGAGTAATGTTGACAATGATAGTAATTAAGCCTGGAGATTAAATCTTTAAGAAATATGAACAAGTAAAGATTATGAGGTATAGTCCAAGACATAAGATTTAAAGTTGGGGGCTGGGCTAGTGATCTTTTGTCTGCCAGGGCCAAGGCAATGACAATGATCTTTAACACAAATTCTTCTAAACTCCTTCTCTGGAAACTTAGTTCATTAAGTATGTAGATTTAGGAAGCAGATAATTACCCTTGTCTTTTTTATTTTAGGCAGATGTTATAGTTTTTGTCTTTATTTTGGTGGTTCACATTTTTCCATCATTTATTAGGGTGGCAGACACTATTGTGAGTAAAGGTGAAGGTTGACCTAACTTTTCTCCATAGCTCCCTTTTGCCTAGTAACCTTCTAGCTAGTGGTGGTTTTGAGATACCATTCTGGCCAATGAATATAAAGAGAAGTAATTGAGTGAGCTTTCTGAGAAAGGCTTTCTTTTCCTGAGAAAACGAGACAGCTGCAGTAGTTATTTCCCTTTAACCCTTTGTTCTTCCTACTTTTTTTCCTTTCTCCTAAGCAGATGGGTAGCCTCAAGGTGCCACAATGATGTTGTAGCAATGAGTGACAAGTCTGAAGCATGTCCTTTGTGAGGGCGTGATGCTAATTGACTATAACACCCTCACAAAGTATGTCTATACACTCATGGTGGCAGAACAGAAAGATAGTAAGAGTCTAGGTCAATATCTACTTCTATAATTCTTATCACGTGAGACAAATCCCTCTTCCCTCTTGCCAGCACGTTGTTTTGGATTTTTGTTACTTGTAACTTATTGCTATTCTAACATGCACAGCTACTTTCTCATGAAAATAGAAATGCTAGTCAATTGGATTTAAGAGGTAATTTCACAGACTTATTTGTGAGTAAGCTTATTGTGATACATCTGTCAACCAAAACAGTTTAACTCAACTTTACGTCTTCTTTTTTATAAATACTTTTCTATTGATTTCAGAAAGAGGAAGGGAGAGGAAAAGAGAGAGAGAAACATCAATGTTTAGAGAGAATCATTCATCCTCTGCCTCCTGCATGTTCCCTACTGGGGATTGAGCCCAAAACCCAGGCATTTGCCCTGACAGAATGGAACCATGACCTCCTGGAATCCAACCAATCACTGAGCCACAGTGACTTGGCTATCAATTTTACTTTTTAATTTACTGCCTTATTCTCAGCACTTTGCTGTCCTATTTCTTTCTTTTTTAATTTTTTATTTTATTTTAATTTATTTTTTATTTTTAAAAATATTTTAGTCTTTATTGTTCAGTTTATTAATTACATTGTTCCCCCTTTTTCCCCTTATAGTTCCCCACCACCCGGTACCCATCTCACCCTCCGCCCTAACCTCCCCCGCACTGTCCTCTACCATAGGTGCATTATTTTTGTCCAGTCTCTTGCTGCACCTCCCACACCCCTTTTCTCCCCAAGAATTGTCAGTCCATTCCCTCTCTATGCCCATGATTCTATTATATTCACCACTTTATCCTGTTCTTCAGATTTTTAATTCACTTGATTTTTATATTCATTTGTTGATACATGTGTATTTGTTGTTCATAATTTTTATTTTTACCCCTTTCTTCTTCCTCTTCTTAAAGAATATCTTTCAGCATTTCATATAATATTGGTTTGGTGGTGATGAATTCCTTTAGCTTTTTCTTAGCTGCAAAGCACTTTATCTGACCTTCAATTCTGAATGATAGCTTTGCTGGGTAGAGTAATCTTGGTTGTAGATTCTTGCTATTCATCACTTTAAATATTTCTTGCCACTCCCTTCTGGCCTGCATATTTTTCTGTTGAGAAATCCGCTGACAATCGTATAGGAGCTCCCTTATAGGTGACTAACTGTTTTTCTCTTGCTGCTTTTAATATTCTCTCTTTGTCTTTTGCTCTTGGCATTTTAATTATGATGTGCCTTGGTATGGTCCTCTTAGGGTTCATATATATTGGGGTTCGGTGCACTTCTTGGACTCCTAAGTCAATTTATTTCACCAGGTGTGGGAAGTTTTTGGTCACTATTTCTTCAAATAGGTTTTCATTGTCTTGCTCTCTCTCTTTTTCTGGCACCCCTATAATTCGGATGTTGGTATGCTTGAGGTTGTCCCAGAGGCCCCTTACACTATCTTCAATTTTTTGGATTCTTTTGGCTTCTTGCTTTTCCAGCTGAGTGGATTTTACCTGCTTATATTTCAAATCTTTAACTTTGTTCTTGTGGTCCTCTAGAGTACTTTTAGGTCTTTGTATAATATTTTTTATTTCAGTCAGTGTATGCTTAATTTCTAGTTGGTCCTTTTTCATATCCTCATAGGTCTTGTTCATTTCCTCATAGGTCTTGTTTATTTCCTTGTAGGTCTCGGCCTTTTCTAGGAGCCTCTTGAAAAGCCTCTTGAAAAAGTGGTTTTGAACTCTATGTTCACTTATTTTTTTTCCTCCATTTCTTTCACATCTGATTTCTTCCCATGTCTCTACATGGTGGCTGCTTCCCTGAGTTGGTTGATTAGCTTTGTGTGGTAGATATTCTCTAAGGGACAGTGGCTCAGCCTCCCCAGTTACCTGAGGTTGATATTGGTTAACTTGTTGAAGTTAAGCCTAGATTATTGTTGTTAGCACTAGGAGGGTTTGACCTCCAGGTCAATTGGCTGTGCCGGGTGGCAATGGCTGCAAGCACCTCTCAGAGAGAGCTGCTGCCAAGCTCCACCCACTGCCAGACAATTCAGCCTCTCCTCAAATGAGTCTTCACACCCAACGTCTCACCCAGGATCTTAAAACAATACAGTCTGGTGGCTTCCCGAACGAGAGAGTAAATCATAATCCTCTTTGCGTGGTCATGCAGCTGTGCTGTTCCCAGGTTCACGCACACTCTGCACAAGCTCGCCCTCTCCACAAGCTTGCAGACCCTTGCAGTGCCCGAGTTTCGGCGTGCCTCCCCACTGTCCAGTTTTACCCTGTATGATTGTGGGTTCCCCGGACTTCACCCAGAGCTGGGGAATCAGTGCAGTGAGACATCTTTGTCTCCCCTGTTGGAGAAAACCAGCCAGATTTGCAGCCACCTGCCCTCTCTGCTCGCGCAAGCAAGGCTGCAAACCTCCAACACCATGCGTATCTTCAATGCTGTCCTCCGCCGCTCCTCTGAGTCACAGTGTCCTATCTTCGCTTTCATTTGTGGTATTTTCACTCAGCCAGCTTTCCGGTGATTCTGAATGATGTTTGTTTTTTCGTTAAGTTGTAGTTTTGAAATTGTTGTGTATGGCAGCAAGATAGGTGTTTACCTATGCTGCCATATTGGTTCCTCGAAAATCTGTCCTATTTCTTGTATGAGTAACCCACTCATGGTTTCTCCATGCCTTGACCTTCCATCATGTATCAGACCCCTAGAGTTGATTTCTACATAACTGCTGTGGCAACTGTCATAACTAAGATTACTGATGACTCTGTGACATATTTTTTTGGTGTTTATCCCTCTTAAAACCTTTGTAGGAATGACTCAATTGGCCACTTGCTCCTTCTCTTCCTCCATGGGATTCTGCAATACTAATCTTTTCTAATAAAAGTTCTCAACTTCTGAATTATTATCTTGATCCTTTTCTTGTCATCTTCATAACGTTTACTATTTTTAATCCAGTGTATTCTTCTTGATCCTCTACCCTGTAAGTCTCCCAACCTACTCCCAACCTGTCTTCTTTTCTTTCACACTCCACATTTCTCCAGGATGATTTTATACACTGCTAGGACTCTACCAAAAGGTCAGTAATTTATAAATTTATAGTTTTATTCTAGACCTTTCAGTAGAGTTTTAGATTTCTATTTTTACCTGTTTCCAAAACACCTTTCTTCAAACATTCCATTACCAAAACTGGATCTAATCACCTTTTCCAGAAATCCTAGCCATTGTTTCCTATTTTGTTGCTACTATCACCACCATTCATCCAAGTGCTCAAACAATGAACTTTGAAAGCAATTTCAACTCTACTTTTTCTTTCCAACATTTTCCACATCCAATTGGTGAATAGCCCTATTAATGATGCCTTAGAAATATTTCTCAACTAACTCCTCTCTTCTCTTTTCCATCCTCATCACTTCTGCCTCTATTCAAAACATACCCTTCCTATATTCTCTCTCTAGGCTCACTTCCAGTGGAGAAAGGTTCTCTTTAGGTTTCCCCCATCCTTAAAAAGAGCTTCTCCCAACTTTCATAAGAGATATCAGTCTTTCTCTAACTTGGTCGTCTACTAAGACAAAAGGACCCTGTAATCAATGGCAGCACAGAGTAGCTTCTGGCTCTTGTTAGTTGAACCCTTTCTACCTTTGGACCATGTAGTTTTTACCAAGAGCTCAGTCTATAAATGCATTATGAAGAAAGGATGGCTTAAGGTATACCTCCAGGTCAAATTTAACCCTATATCATACCAGATCTGCAGAGAGCTAGCTGAAAAAGAAGATTATCAAGGGTTTTGTTAATGACTTCTCTGGAGACATTCCTGTCTCATGTCAAGAAGAGTAAGTTGTGGCGCACTCCCTCTTGGGAGCATGCCCATCCTTTTCCTTTCCTTCTCTCTCTCATCCTCACCCTCATATCCCCAGTCATGTTACCATTAGCTTCCTCAATCCCAAACTCCAAGGGTCCTTCCTTAACCTCTATAACTTGTTTTTTAAGCCCATTTCTTCTAAGAATTGCTTTTTCTACCTCTTTAATTTACCCAATAAATGTTCTCTTTAAAAACAGGAGAGTGAATTGTACTTCTCTTTTGTAATTGGTAACAAATATATAGTGCATTTATTTTTAACTCTTGACTTGTGGCTTCATCTCAAATACAAACTTTGTCTCTTGTTTTTTGTTCCTCTGTGGTTCTATATTTATTTTATGCCACTTTATATTTTATGTATTCTTTGATACTACCTTCAATTTTCTTTGGAATGATTTTGGTAAACAAATATCTCATTCATCAAGTTCTCATCCCCTCCTTGACCTCTTGCTCACCTTATATCTCTCCTATAAGTCCTTTACTTATAAATCACATCATTCTCCTATTTAGAAAGCATTTAGTAGTTCCCTTCCTTGCTCTTTAACAAGGTCCCTCACAATCCTGCCACTATTTTGTTCTAACATTGGCCCCTGTGCCTTCCTCATACACTCTTTTCCAGCTATGACAAGCCACTCACTTGGAAATATGTGTTTTCATACGTCTAAACTGGTAAAACATAAATATAGTTCCTTATGTGTGTATGCTATCCCTGTTACTCATATTCATTACTCCCAGTCATTTTTCAAGATCCACATCAAAAGTAACCGCCTCTATGGTACCTTTTGGATTTTCTCTAAGAGAGTCTTTTTTTTCTTCTATAATTGCTCCCATAATATTTTCCAGATTCTTTTGCTAATAGTGATTACCACATTACATTTTATTGCTATGTTCCTTTGTATATTTCTTAACCAATTTTTAAAATACATCTTTGCACACTTTGGTCTAGGCATAGCATAAGCACTTAATAAAGGTTTATTTTGATTGTATAAGTGAAAATTACAGTGTGTTTTTTTTTGGTGGACATCTGTGACTGACATTTCACCACCTCGTGGTACTATGGTCACCTGACTTATGGGATTTTTGGGTTTTACTTAGTTACAACAATATTTTACTTTTTTATTTTTTAAAAAAGCCTTGATTCCAATAATAGATTTTTTGAGTTATAATAGTCATCTCTAGGTCATAACTAGAAGACAGTATATTAATGGCTTATACTATCTTTTGGGGTCTTACCATTTTATCTTTATAAATGTCATTCAGTCAATTTATATCAGGATCTGATTAACTAGGGGGTTAAGAAGAAATTAGTGGTGTCTAAACTTGTTGAATTAAAATTGGAACAAAGGGTGTTATTAAGGATGTCATGCAGATAGCTGCATGATGAAGGATTATGAACTGGGAGGTTGCTGGAAAAATAGATTTGCTATGTTTTATTAACTGATTGTCAGACACATATCTTCACACCTATTTGCCAGCAATGTACTAGTCATTGTATGTGTCTATAGCTTATTCCCTCCAATAGGTTGAAAGGAATCTGAGACTAGGGTTCATACATTATCTACTACCGGCCACCAGCTGAGCATTCCCATGGCAAAATATCACCCGCCTTAGCTCTTTTGAACATGTATATAATGTGGGAAGGGTTCTTACAGCATTATGGGGACATAATCTAGTGTAAGCTGCTCTGAAAGTGGAACATCATCCCTCTTCTTCCTCTTGCCATAGGACTCAGTGAGTTCTGTTTTATTTTGTTTTCTCCATATTTGGCTCTGTGAGAAGTCATCTGACCTTGGGTCCCATGCAAGGAGTAATGGGCACATGAGATGTTGAAAGTTCTTGTCCAAAATACAATGAAAAATAGCAACTGACTGATAGATTTTTGTCAAGGCAGACCAGCTAGCCAGCTCTGAAAATACACCCAAGAAATGAAACATTCCCAGAGGGCTTAGGATGAGAATTTTCCTGACCCTGGGCCAAAACTGACTGCATTCATGTAAAATGATATCCTGGAGATAAAAACCAGGAAATATTAAACATACATTTTCTGTTAGGAGTAAGTAGTACACACTTTTAAAGAGAAGAGCTGACCTAGAAAGCAAGGGTGTGCTTTTAGAAAAGCTTATCCTGGTAACCTTTCACTGCCATTTAGCCCTAGTCTCACAATGTGTGTTGGAGATAAAGCATTCTCCCTATATCTATGATATCAGAAAAAAGAGAATAAAATACATAAATATACAAAATCAATCTGCTAGTGCTGCAAGAAATGATAGATTAAACCAATAAAATTGATTTTTTTGTGTTAAAAGAAAACCAACCAAACAAAAAAATTTTAATGTTATTATGCCAGTTTGAATCCCAAAAGGAACAAATAGTAGTTGAGTGATTCTAGTTATGAAAAGAAAGCATTTAGCAAATATATTTTCTTCACTGGTACTAGGTTATAGGCATCTATAAAAGCCATATTGCTTATAGTCTTTGATGTTCATCTTTTATTTTATTTTATTTTTTAGCAACAGTAGGATAGGGGTGGGTAGGGTGACAATAGTTTCACACTCATTTTAAGTAATTTGTATAACATTCTTAGAACATGGTCTCTCTTGGACCTTTATAAACTCAACAACCAAACTAAAGGGAGCAGGATACAAATAAGGCATTTTGCGGGAATCATTCAGTCTTAGCAGACATAAGGCACGTATAGGACATACTTTAAAAAGTCACTTGGAGGGTCCTTATTGTATATGTCAAGTGGTTGCTTCTCTGGTTAATCACCTTTTAGACAAGGCTAAGTTGCTAGAGAAGAAGTTTCCAATGCTTCTCTGTAAGGAGTCGATAACATGGAGCACATAGGACAGAACTCAGAGTGATGGAAATATTTCGTCACTATGAGTAACCACAGTTCTTAATAAATGGTAAGTGATAGCATGACAATTTCCAGTTCTCCTTGTAGAATAGGCCCGCGGTAGGACAGTAGCAAAAGGAATTGGATGGATTGATTAACATTCTGAGGTTCTCTTTCTTTTCTGAGTTTTTGAATGAAGTGCAACCACCACTACATTTCTTAGAATAAGCATAGAGGTATGGGTGCTCCCATATTCAGGGGTAAGCTAGCCTTCTTTGTGTAAAGTACCAAGATTCTTAGAGAAATGTTAAGTTTTACAAAATTAAAAAAAAGCACTTTTGATGTATTTTCAAACAAAGTAATTATTCTAACCTATCTAATAAAGAGGGAATATGCTAATTGATCATCACTCCCTTACAAAGATGGTGGCGCCCACAGCCAATAAGGAAGGAATATGCTAATTGACTTCCATGCCCTCAAAGATGGTGGGGCACACAGCCACCAGATGGTGGTGCCCAGTCCCCTCAGCCCCACCAGGGTGGTGGCACGTGGCACAGCTGGTCCACCCCCAGGTGGGTCCTGTCTCTCCATATGCCTGCCTCAGGAGTCCCCCAGTCCTCTCAGTCCCCCAACCACCCAGGGCTAGCCTGAGGTGCAGACAAGCCTTGGATGGTGGCTGCCCAGCCACCTAGGACCAGCCTGAGGCACAGGTAAGCTTCAGATGGTGGCTGCCCAGCTGCCCAGGGCCACCCGAGGCCCAGGTAACCAGGGCTGGCCAAGGCTTGCTCTGTCGGCAGTGGCAGCAGCAGAGGTGTGATGGGGGTGTTGCCTTCCCCTGATCACCAAGTCTCATCCCACCTCTGAGGGCTCCTGTGAGAGGGGGCAGGCTGGGCTGAGGGATCTCCCTCCCCACCCCCGCCTCCAGTGCAGGAATTTTTATGCACCGGGCCTCTAGTTAATAATGATAATAATAATAATAGTAGTAATAATAATAATCCTATCTAATAAAGAGGGAATTTTCAAATTGACCATCACTCTAACACATAAGGTGACCACCCCCATGTGGACACAAGATGGTTGCCACAAGATGACCGGCAGGGGAGGGCAGTTGGGGGTGACTAGGTCTGCAGGGGAGGACACTTAGGGGGCAATCAGACCAGCAGGGGAGCAGTTAGATATTGATAGGCCGGCAGGGGAATGATTAGGGGGTGATCGAACTGGCAGGCAGAATTGGTTATGGGCAATCAGGCTGGCAGGGAAGCAGACATTGATCAGCCTGGCAGGAGAGTGGTTAGGAGGTGATCAAACTGGCAGGCAGAATCGATTAGGGGTAATCAGGCAGGCAAGCGAGCTGTTGGGAGCCAGTAGTTCAGGATTGTGAGAGGGATGTCTGAGATCAGGCCTAAATGGGTAGTCAGACATCCCTTGAAGGGTCCCAGATTGGAGAGGGTGCAGGCTGGGCTGAGAAACACACACCCCCGTCCCCCCCCCCCCTTCCACGAATTTTCCTGCACCTGGCCTTTAGTAGTAATAATAATAAAACATAACCAAATGCCTCACTTTAAAAAAATGATTTAAAATATCTTTTGCCATTCTTAATGCCTTTATACTCTTTAGTCAGCTTGGTATAGAATAATACTGAAGGTAGCAAAATTCACTCAGACATAGGACTTTTTAAATGCCTTAACAATGCCTCAGAGGACTCCCAACTCCATATGTGATTCATGGTCAAGTTTACTTGTAGTTGTGTACCGAATGCCGACAAGCCAAGAGTGAGTGCTATGTAGCATTTCACAGAGAGAGTTTGGCCATCCTCACATGTCTATCTCTCTCCATAAACTTTTCTCTAACTCAAACCCCCAAATGCCAATCTGGTTCTAATTTTATTAAAATTTTGTCAAAGCCGTTCCTGGACTGGAAAGTTGCCTGCTGAATTTTAGCCCAAGGCAGATTTTAATGGCCAAGTTCTACAGGCATCAAAGGGAGGAAGAGTTAGCATGAGGGTGCTGTCTCTTCCCAAACGTGACAGGCTGCTCTCCTGCAAAAACTCCATAGAAGTATCACAAGTTAGGAGAGACTGGAACACTGACAGGCTGCCTGGAGTTTAATCACTTCTCTCCCTTTCCTGATGCCACTTCACACAGGCATTTCATGCCTCAAGTTTTCGAATTCTCAAGCTGATCAAAGCGTTTAAAAATCAGAGCTAATTTCACCTACACACGCTCCTTCATCACAAGTTGTGCCTTTCATGTATTAATTTACCTCTTCTGAACTTGGATTTAGCTTTGATTGTTCACTCATCATTCATTTTCCTGTGTCTCTTCTCCCTGAATGAGACCCATGAAGACAAAGGAAAGGGGATTGAGATGTCTGAATTGCCTCATTGAATTCTGTGTTATTGTTAAAGACATTTGAGCTTTTCCCTAAAATATTTTTAATGAGAAAACAATGCACAGAGAGGTCATGGCCCAGGGTTCACCTTCCCATTGTCCTTATCTTGCAATGGGCATAATTTAGTTAAAGACAAGTTAAAGAGAGGGGCAGAGGACATGATTACTTTAGTAAATTTTCTGGTGGTGGATACTAAGGAATGCTATTGGATAATTCATGCTAAAGGGCATCTCTTTCCTGGTGGGGTGGTTCAGAAGTAAGTAATTCCCAGCCTCTAAGATTGATTAAAATCCACACATTGGTTCAGGGACAGCCGCGTAAGGCACAGCTTCCCAATGGATTAACAGCTTTGCTCTGCTTAGCTTCCCTGAGCTCAAGGAAGCTAAAGAAAAGAGACTCGCTAGAAGGTGAGGCTACCCAGGTGATAATTTTTGATCCCTGTTTATGTGTGTGTTTGAGTAGGGAGGTAAGGGAAGAGAAAGAGGCTAAAGGAAACATATCTTCATGATTCAAGCGATAAGTTAATCTATTTGGACAAAGGTCAAACAGTGTAAAACCCATTACAGACACATCAACATTCTTTCCCTCCATCCATCCACACCAACCAGCTATAGGTGCATGTACTAGTGTATGCTGGAGCATCTGCAGGAAAAATGACAATACAAGTTGGGGATAAATATTTCCTTCTAGGGCATTGATTCCTGACACCACTGCCTTTGTCTTCAGCAAGGGTGGGCTTAATGGCTCTTCTCTGGATCCTTGCCAGGCGTCTTGTTACTCTGCTACCACCATCCTAGACTAAGTCCCTCTCAGACCAACTGAATCCGAAGCTCTGGATATGGGACCTGCATGTCTGTTGTTAGCAGCTCCCTGGGTGGTTCTCCCAGGGCTGAGGACCAAAGAACCACAACCTTATACAATCCTGTACACCCTGTGGATGCAGAACCGAAGCAGGGTTGCTGAATGAAAAAGCAAGGTTAACACTGTTTTCTCCACCGGTTCAGACAGCTATCTATTCAGACATTTACTATGAGCTAGTCATGTCTAGGTCCTGGGTTAGGTGATTACATTGAATATAATTCTCACATTTTAATGTGCATGAGAATTACCTGGGACCTTGTTAAAGGTTAGAGTCTCTGTCACTAGCTGGGTGGGGCTGTGGTTCATGCCCTGCAAGCTCCCAGGCGGTACTGGACTGCTGGTCTGGGACCACACCCTGAGTTGGGAAATGAAGAAGGCTCTTTTTCTCTCTCCTACAACAATGTATTGTGCTTTCTTCAGGGCCGACAAAAGGCCATTTGCACAGAGATGCTTACTTCCCCATGTTGGTCCCCTTCCTTCTACTCCCCAATTCCCTATGCCTCTCATGTTCTATCCCCTTCTTCCCATCAAAACCTAGTCTCTGAAGAGAATCAACATGTGTGTTTTATAAGGACAATGATAGCCGGCTTGCTTTAGCTATGCAGTTCTGTTCCCTCAGTTCTTCTCCCTCCACATCCCTTTCTGACTTGGTTGTCAACACGTAAGTTAAGATTTCAATGAAAGTATTGCTGGCATGCATGTGAGACAGATTTTTAGGCAGTGGGGCAAGAGGGTCAATACCTTGACAGAGCCTCTAAGATGACATTGTATCAGTGTCTCACAGCTGCTTTGTGTGCTGACACCTTATCTTTCTCACTACAGCAAAATTGTGACCTTAGCGAAGCTATACTTCTTCCTTGGCACCTGCTATCATAACAGCTAATATTTACAGAGTGTTTTTTACAAAGCATATTTATTACAGGGACTTTGAATAGACCCTAAAAGTAGTACCTTGTATGCTCATTATTTAGCCCAACCAAACATCAGTCTGAGGCTGGTCCTGCTCCATTCATACCTCTGTCTACTCTAGACAATACATTACTGAACACTTTGTATGTGAGCCAGGCATTATTATTCAAGTGGATACATATGTATTAGCTTATTTAATCCCTTACCATGCCCCTATTAGGGAGTCTCCATTATTATCACTGTTACACAGATGGGCAGACAGAGGCACAGAAAGATAAAGTGATCTGCCAAAGTCACACATTTGGGAAGCGATGGAGCTGATTCTTGAATTCCAGGCAATCTGTCTCTGGAGACAATGCTCTGAACCCTCAGACTATACTGGTCAGCTGGTTACGATTTGGGAACTTGACTTTTCTTTTCCAGTGCCTCTGCTCCCCATGAAAGGCCTAGAAGTGGTGATATTTTAGTTCCAGCTTGTGCCCAATGTTAGCAGTCCATCTACAACCCTGTTCCTTTGGGAAAATGAGGGAATTCCTGGCCCCTTCCCTTGTTTTTTTTCAGGGTCATTCATAGTGAGCCTCAGGTCCCAGGGTAATCAAGCTTCCTGGCTTTGTGTCTTTAGGGTTGTTTGACAGTTTGGTTGAGTATAGCATTTATGGCATGCTGTGTAGGAAAGGCAAAACAGTATGGTATGATCCCTCTTTTGTGAAGACAAATAACATATAACAGTTTTTATAGCCATATACACACCACATATATACACACAGATGTACACCAGTCATACTCTCAAAGACACACCAGATACTACACACAGATATACAAATGTTTATAAGATGTATATGTATATGTATATATATGTATATGTATACATACATGAATAAGTTTGGCTTTAGCTTTCTGTTTAATTTCTTGTTTTTACAAACATAAAATTAACAAGTGCTCTGTTCCATTTTTTCCAGCTCGGAAAGGCCAATCACTTCTTTAATAGATCAGTGTTTGACATAATAGCTCATATCAATTTTAAATACTACCACATAAAGCATGGTGGAGAAAAGAAATTTTGCTTCATAATTAGAAACTCATGCTAAAACTTGCCAATAACAAAAACAAACCAAAGACAAAGCCATTTTGAAAATACAGTCCATGCCAATGTAGTATAAAATGAAGCCGGATTTTTTCTTCTATCGGCTTAAACTTATTTATACTCCATTCCTATTCTTTATTACTTAAGTCTTTTATTACACTTCAGTTTTTAATATGTATACAGGATCATATATTTTTATAACAAAGATAAGACTTAATCAGCCTATGTCCCTCTCTGGAGCAAAACAAGAACCTTCAATTCTTTTTGTGCTTCCACTACTTCAATGTTCATGCTATCCAGAGTGTTACTTTCAAATTGCTATGACATACAGTCCTTTCAAATAATTACTTATTTGGATTAATTCATTTATTGTAGTTTTTGCTTCCAAGTGCTTCTTATCTCCCATGCCCCTCTTCTGTGTTCATTTGTCCTTTGGCTGGAGCACTTTCTGCATATTTCTTTAGAAGATCATCTTTGGATGCTAACACTTCTGAAGCTTGAATGGCTGAAGGCATTCTTTAAATTTTCTCTCTGAAAAAGCAGTTTTCCTTTTAGTATTTTCTATGTATTCTTGAGGTTCTGAAATTTCACTATGATGTCTATATATTGAACTTCAAAAAGTTTCCTGTTCAGTACTTGGACACTTAGTGGTTCTGATGGTGGCACTCACTCAGTTTGAGGATGCTTATCTTTCTTTGGTTCTGAATGGTTCTTGGCGATAAATTCTTTAAACATTACCTTCCTTTCATTCTTTCCACTCTTGTCTTAAAACAATAAACTTCCAATTACTACCCTTCAGTGGATTCTTGTCATTTATTTTACTTCTACCTATTCTATATACACCATAGTGTGTTGTTATTATTTTTACTTTAAATGACTTAAAGTATTTAAAAGAATTTCACACATATATGCACATATATAAAAAATAAAAAATGTTTGATATACTGACATATTTTCACTTTCTGGAATTCTTCTCTCCTTCCTGCAGAGCTAGGTTTTTATCTGATACAATTTCTCTGCAGCCTACAGAATTTCTCTTTGCATTTCATGTAGTTCAGGTCTTCTGGAGACAAATTCTTTCAGCTTTGTCTGTCTAAAAACGTCTTTACTTCACTTTCATTTTTGAAGGACATGTTCATTGGATACAGAATTTGGAACTGGCAGGGATTTTTTTTTCTTCTTTCAGCACTTAAAGATGTCATGCCAATGTAATTTGGGCACTATTTCTGATGAGAAGTTAGTTGTCATTTTTACTATTGTTTCCGGTCTGAAATATATCCTCTCTCTTATCCCATTTGCTTTCAACATTTCCTTTTTGTTTGTATTCAGCAATTTAACTATAATACACTAAAGTGTGGATTCCTCTGTTTTTAGTTTGTTTGGAGTTTGCTGCTCTTGTGTATGTGGGTTGATATCTTTCAATATACTTGGAAAAGTTCCAGCTTCTATCTCTTTAAATATTTCTTCTGCCCTTTTCTCTCTTCTCTTTCTGGATCCCAATTAATATGTGTGTTTATTATATGTGTTGTGGATATTTCCACCCAGACTATATCATTTGTCTTTCAATCTTATTTGTAGTGACCTGTCTTTTTCCATTATGTACACAAATTTGAATATATTATGCAGATGTCATTGGATATGAATATTATAACACTGTACTGCTCTTTTTTTGCAATGCAGGCTTGTGAGTGTCCAACATGTAAAACTGGGTAGCAAACATATGCCATTGTCAATTTTAAAAAAGTTTAATAATCCATTGAGATATGAACATATAATATGCCATGTTGTGATGACATACTGAAGGTAGTTTTAGTTCTGGATATATATATGAGTGTGTGTGTGTATGTGTGTGTGTGTGTATGTATGTATATATGTATTTTACTAGAGGCCTTGTGAACGAGATTCATGCACTGGAGGTGGGGGAGTTCCTCAACCTGGGCTGTGCACTCTCACAGTCAGGGACCCCTTAGGTGATATCCGCCTGTCAGCTTAGGCCTGATCCCTGTGGGGTTCTTGTAGTCGCCCTTTACCACCCTCCTGCAGCAGAGGCAAGAGAGGCTCCTGCTACCGCTGCTGTGTTTACCAGCTGTGATCCCAGCTTCTGGCTGAGCAGTGCTCCCCCTGTGGGAGTGCACTGACCATCAGCAGGCAGCTCCTGCATTGAGCATCTTTCCCCTGGTGGTCAATGCACATTATAGCAACCAGTCATTCTGCTGCTCGGTCAATTTGCATATTAGGATTGTATTACATAGATTACTGAAAGTACTTACTCATTTATATATTGGAATTCAGTTTAAGATTTTGTTTAAAAAACATTCTCTTTCTAACATTGTTGAAAATTCACTGGTTTAGATGATACTTTGAGGGTCAGATTTTGATGATCATATTTATGTGAAAATCTGTTTTGACTGTTGTTTGGATTTGTGTTAGGTTTTGTTTGAATTGAAGGAGCACACTTCTGCTGCCACCTGTCTGTGATAAGAACCCAGTCCAATATTCCTAATGGCTATGAATCCTAGGCCATTTCTCCGCCCTGACAAAGCTGGTCTGGACTCTTGAGGAAGGTTTTCCTTACTGTTCTGATGGGGTAGAGAACTCCAAGTATAGGACAGGGCTTTTGAGATTGACTCTTATTAAAAACGCTGAAGTTTAAAAAACATATAACTGATATTAAAAAGGCTATATAAAGCAGACAATTTTCCAAATTTTAGTAAACATACTAATGAGCATTTATTGAATTCTCTTACTAAATTGAAATAAAATGGTTCTTTTATTTGGGTTGGGTACCTGTTATTTTCTGTGGTCTTTGATTTGGGACCTTATTATTTAGATAAATTTATCTATGAAAATAGCACCTGGCTTTGAATTTCTCCAGTTTTTCCTTTCCCTAAAGATCAGAGTCAGAATTAACTATGGTATGAATAAAGCATAAGCTCCAAGGGTCCTTCACTTCCATGGGTTCCTAAGGGAGCTGAGGTTGCTGGGAGTTGGAAAGTGTTCTCACGGTAGAGGTAGTCAGGTTGCAATCAGAAAGCACTTCCATACAGCATTTCTGATAAATTATCTAGAGAGAAAGGATCTAACCTATAAAGATTTTATGTGTGATTTATTTTCTCTTTCTAAATTGAAATTCATATCTGTCTCCAATTTTATAATTTAAAAAGTTGTATTCTTTTCACAATGAATCCTCCCTAAATTGTTATATAACCTCAGGCTCCACATAGACTCTTCTCTATTGCTGGTATAGATGGTTCTTATTTTTTATATTCTGCATTTTTCTGATTATAAAAATACTAGGGTCCTGGTGCATGACATTCATGCCCTCTCAGGGGGTGGGTGTTCCTCTGCCCTGCCTGTGTCTTCTCGCAGTCCTTAGTGCTGCTGCAGAGGCGGGAGAGGCTCCCACCACCACTGCTACACCCGCCAGCAGTGAGCCTGGCTTCTGGCTGAGCGGCGCTCTCCCTGAGGGAGTGCACTGACCACCAGGGGGAAGCCCCTGCATTGAGTGTGTGTCTCCTGATGGTCAGTGCAGGTCAGTGCACCTAAGTGCACGGCATAGCAACAGGTCATTCCACCTTTTGGTCGATTTGCCTATTAGCCTTTTATTATATAAGATAGCAGGGTATATATTAGTATTCTGTGTGGCACTATTATTTAAATGTAACCAGTATCCTTCCCTGGTCAGTGTAGCTTAGCTGTTAAGAGTTTTGGCCTGGCACCGAAGGATCTTTATCAAGGGTATGTACTTGGGTTTTGGTCTCGTTCCCCGCAAGGCAACCGATTAATGTGTCTCTCTAGCATTGAAATTTCTGCCCCCTCTCTCTCCCTCCCTCTCTTCCTTCTGCTCTCTCTAAAAATCAGTGAAAAAATATCTTTGGGTGAGGATTAAAACAAAAAGTAACCAGTATCGTACATGGTGCCATTTTATGAATTTAAAAAGGCGTTCTCTCTGAATAGAGAGAGTGCATGGGTACGTGACTTAGAGTGTCCCATGGACTTGGTTCCCTTCTGTAAGGTACAACCTACACAACTGCATGTGGCAACACTGAGGTCAATGTAAGGGCTTAGAAAATGCAGAGATTTATAATCACACCCCAAAATAACATTTTGATGTACAATATTTTCATACATACATATATACACACAATTGTTACATCATGTTGCATATCACAGAGCATTATATATTAGGTTTGTTCCTATGTAGTGAAATACTCTTTGAAACACCATTTATAATTGGTTGCATAATAGCCCATCAAAGGGTTAGTCCTTAATTTGTTTCACCTTTTTTTCTAATATTGGTCGGGTAGGATAGAACCTACTTTTTCTATTATAGATAACATTGTATAGAACATGTGTACAAATACATTTTGGTTCCAGCTTCTGACAACTTTCTTATGATAGATTCCTGGAAGGGGAATTATGGGTCAAATGGTGTGAACTTTTATTTCAAAAAGTTTAAGGCAGGTTCCCAAATAATTTCCCTGAAATGTAATTCATACACATGGACTACAATGACCTCATTCTATTCCATCAAAGGCATAGATTTAATAAAGATAGGAACATTATTCAGGTGCTTTTAATGTCTGGTAATCCTCTGTAGTGTTGGTTTTGTTATGTGGCTGTAGACTAGAATAGCAGCTTATCCAAGACAATTTAATGTCTGACCTAAATTTTGTAAAACTATTTTATTTCTCTACCATGGACTGAAGCCTATACTCACGTTTGACAGTGTTATAAGTAACTCAGATCAAAGTATTGATCAGGAGTGGATATGTTGTTTTCCAGTGGGAGGATAAGGATGGAGAAACCAATCTATTATTGCCTCTATCAGCTATCTCACTGAAAAGCAATTGTGCTAATGATACCAACTAATAATTGTCGATTTATTTTAGCTAGAAAGTCAGCAATAACTCATTGTATTGTCATGGCATCTACTAGGAGGATACAATTGAGGATGGCAGGTTCAAAATTTGATGTTCTTTTCTTTTCATGTACTTATTTTTTTTTAAATAAGAGAAACAAAACCCAATATTTTTAAAATGGAAAGAATAGATGGCTCTTTAGGTTCTCATTCTGACCTCTGAGAACATATACTTTGGCATTTGACTTGAATTCTTCTCTGACTACCTTATCATTGTTAGGGTCAGAGTTCATTCTCCTCAACTAAATTATATTGAGTTCATCAGAGGCTAATCAGTGTCTTACTTCCCTAAAATGGAATCATAAAACCTTAGGGAACCTGAACAGACCCTTGAAACCCTGTGTGTAAACTTCTTGTCTGAATGTGAAACTGATACGTTTAATTTGATTTATGGCGTTTTTATATCTTATGGACAATAATAGCTAATATTTTTGAGCACTTATTATATGCATTACCCCAGGCTCTTTACATATATTATGTCATTTATTGCTGACAGTAATCTTATTAATTGAGTATTATTATTGTCTTAAGTCTACAGATGAGAAAATCAAAGCATAGAGATAATAAAGATTTGCCCAATATTGAAGTTAGCAAGAGGTAGAAATGGGAATCGAATGCAGGAAATCTAGCTTTAGAACCAACTTCATAACTGCTGCAAGGTGTGAGTTGCCAATATTAACAAAAGTTTAAGATTTTTTACATAATCATGGAATTCATGGCATCTCTTGAACAATTGTAACATGGTGAGGGTCTACTGGAGATGAGGAGCCAGTTTTTCCCTTTTGATAGGATACATGCACCTGAATTTGACTTTCATCTGGCCTATTTCTCTCATTTTTATAGCAGCTTGACCCTTGTTGCCATTATAACTCCTGATCTAATTCAGTGTTTCTCAGCAGTGTGATTTTAGCTCAGCTCCTCCAGGGGACATTTGCCAATATCTGGAGACATATTTGATGTTACAACTGGATTGGGGATGAAGAAGCTACTGATGTCTAGTAGGTAGGTGCCAGGGATGCTGCTAAATATCAAAAGAATTATCCTATCCCAAATGTCAGTAGGACTGAGGTTGAGAAACCTTGATCTAATTCTACCTCCCCATTTTACAGATGGGAAGACTGAGACCAGACTTGCTCCAGATCCCAAAGCAAGCCCGATCCCAAAGTGAGGATGGGACAAAGAGTGCATGTATCTTAATTCTCTCTGACCATCCCTTGGTTATAAGCTTTATAGGCCTTGCACAGAGACTATTTATAAATTATTTCTAGTTTGTTTTGTTAAAATGGGAAAAGGAGAACTAAATATTACAGTGGTTGTGAAAATCTTCTTTGTCTGATCTAGTGGATGGGACATTTGCTAATTAAAAATCTTCTAATTAGCCTTAAGTGAAAAATTGAGTGCTTCAAAGCAGCTGCTAGGATCCAACTATAAATCACTTCCTTTTCAAATTATCTATAATATGTATTTATTATATAATGTGCACATGTTGGCTGGGTTATTATTGCTTTTTCTTTCTAAATGTACAGTTTACAAGGAAGAGGAGAGGTACTACTTTCAGTTTTGATTCAGTTAATAAACAAGACCAGGAAATGCATAACAGAGCTCTAAACTATGTTCTTTATTGTGGGTTTTTATGATTTTGTAGTCAGTAGTCTTAGCTCAAATAGCTGAACTTCTTTGCTTTGCTATGATTCAAGTAACATGTTTTGAGGTTGAACATTTTTGAAACTTTTTAAAAACCTGAAATGGGTCATACAGGCCAGTTGCCTTCATTAGCCTTTTTCCTCAAGGATTGTGGGGTAATACACAGAGCTGGGAGCTTCACACACATATGACAAATGTAATAATAGCTGAAGTTCTCCATATGGCAGCACTGCTGAAAATGCTATGTGTAGATCATCTTATATAATTTCATTTAGCCAGTGTTCCTGCATCGCATTCTGTTGATACATAAGGAAAATATCTTACATAATCAAAAGCCCAGGGAAAGACAGTTCTAGCATAGGTTAATTTGGAGAATTAACCATGTTCTTTCCATCATTCTAGCCTGCCCTTCTCAGGGCCTTGGGCCAGTCCTCCGCAGAGATAACCTGAGATAGCAACATGCCTGCTGTAGTTCCAGCCATCACATCCTGTCCTGACAATTTCCAGAGAAAGATGAAAGGTTATTACTTTCTCTCTGTTTGTCTTTAAAAAAAAAAAAAACCCAGGGCAGAAACCTTTCCAGAGCCTGTTGCCTGCATCCCCTCACAGCTGATTGGCTAGAATTGTCCCTTGCTCGTTACTTAGCCACTCACTAAGGGAAATGGGGCTACCATTGTGGATGTAGTGAAACGTTGGGCTGTGAGGGGGCAGATTAACCAACATCAGGGTTCTATGAACAGAAAGAAGTTGCAGGGGTGTGACTGATGGAAACCAACAGGATCTCTTACAATCATTTTGAGTTGGGTTGTGTTCTGTTGCTGCCGACTTACCTCTGGGAATGATAGAAGTCCTTCCCTAAGCATTTGGGTAAAATTTCATGTGTTAGGATTACCCAGTTGAATGTCTAGCGGCTCCTTTAAACTGAGATAGGACTGAAAGGCTGGGTTACTCCAACTGACTGGCAGGCTCAGGACTTGGAGCCTAATATGCTGGTTTTGACAAGCAGTGCCCTGCGGCTCCTCATGTGCCCAGTGGCATTGCCTGCTGGAGAGCAAGAAGTGGCTTCAAAGCTGATGTCAAGAAACAACTTAAATGATCCTTACCATATGCCCATAAACTTTCCCTCCTCACCTGCTTTGGTGACGTGTGTTTTATCATTAAGACTTTCCGTGAAGTTAATTTTCAACTGATTTCATGTAGATTCACATTGGTGAGGAAGCCAATGATGAATGACCCACTTCTACATCATTGTTATTCTTTCTGCCATGATAGTTTATACTTTTGGACAGTAAATCAGTTTTATATTGGCTACGCATAGACAATGGAGTCTGAGTCTGAATCCTAACTCTGGCAACTACTAGTGGGGGACCTGGTGAGTTACTAATTTCTCTAAACCCCAGTCTCCCCAGTTATGAAATGTAAATAATGGTAATAGTAATATCTGCCTCTCAGAACTAAATGTGTGGATTAAATGAAAATATGAACATAAAGTGTTCAGAATAAAGCCTGACACATAGTAGGTCTCTAAATTGTAACTATTAGCATTATTATTTAGGACATATGCAAAAGTTCTAGAGTGTTCTAGTCCAGAGGTCACCAATCTTTTGGACCTCACAGACCACCAGTTGTCTGAGGACCACTGGTTGCCGACCGCTGTCAGCATCAAAATCTAGAATTAGACAAATATGTTTCTTCTCATTCTGGCTGATCCTCTATTAGCCTCATCCCCCTCTTCTCCTTCCTCCGATAAATGTCCTGTAAATATAAAATGAGACTGTTGTGAGATTCCATAAATAGCAGATCAGTGCTTAATTAACTACTATTAACAATATTCCAGTTTTCAGTGATTCACAGAGTGCTTTTGCTCCAAGAAAAAGTGTATCTGAATTCCTGAGCTCTAGACTTTGGGTTTTTCTCTTCTTCCCACTCAGCATCACAGGTGCCCTCTCCAGGCCTCCTGAGATTGTGGATGTTCCTTTAAACTGGTTTACAAACAGGCTGTGAATGCGCTCCTCCCCTCCCCTCCCCTTCAAAGCTTAGGGCTAATTGGGATGCAAATGTCACCCCTGGCAGCTAAGCATTGCTCCTGTCATCAGGAGAAGGCCCTTGGCCATCCTGGGCAGGATGTGGGCAAAAGGACCCCTCCCTGGGGTTCTCCATCTTTGTGGGGAGAAAATGATGATGATGTATGAGACAGCAATGCCTTTGGAGTCCTCTGAGGACATGACAGACGGGATAATATGGGAGGAAAATACTGTCTTCTTAATGGAGACTGATAACCTTTGCTTGTCTTCCTGGCATTGTTAGGGCTGGGGCTGAGTTGGGCCTTCTTCATTCCATGGCAGGTTGGGTATGTTGGCCATGCTGCCCTCAGTGGTAGCCTTCAACTAAAGTGGGGGGCTGGGAGAAACACACAGAGAGGTTTTGAGGGGGCATTGAGTGCAGGACTCAGCCCTGCTTGGCTCTGACATGTGTGTCTGTCAGGAATGACAGGCCTCACTTGATCTGTCCATAACTGCTAGCTTTGGGTTTTTTTTTTTTTTTGGCCTCTACCCTTAATTCTTTTCTGCCCAACCCCCAGCCCCCTGAATTAAAGCAACTAACATAAACTAAAAAGGCCCCAGATCCTCACCAAACCACTCCTCCTCCCTCTACTTGGCCGCAGGAAAGAAAGCCTAAACCATGAGTAGGAATGTCATCTTTAGAAATCATCTTTGGGAGCAGTTTTATTAATTTCACTTCTCTGTGGTTACCACATGTTTGGGGAAGACAATTGATTTCACAGATCTGTGTGGGAGGCTGAAGATTTGGCTCTGGGGCGGCAGAGAAAACCTGCAGCAAGTACAGGCTCACTAATTGACACACAGCAAAGATGTTCTTTAAGAAACTTTTCTCTTAGTGCCTGCTTCTTAAAATGTTAATTTAAAAATTTTAAGCTAATTGTATTTGTTAAAAAAAGAAACTCTATTTTTCTTTTTCCTCTACCCAACTCATTCCCTCTCCAAGATTTCCACTTAAGAAATTAAAAGGTAAAGTGGACCAAGTTAAGTCATAATTTTATCTTCAAAGGCACTGCTGATGGTTACCAACATGTCCACGGCCAGAGCTCCAACATAAATGAGCCCTCAATGCCTTGGAAGGATTCGTCACTTCTACTTCCATTTTGGACATTTTAAACTGATATGTCTTTGGTTTGAACAGGGTCTCAAGAAGGTAGGAAGAAGCAGATGATTCCAACCAGTTCCTGAGGGTGAAGATTATATTGTATTTGGGACAAGTCTACCCACAGCTATGGAGGTCACCTTTATAGAACCACACTGGAATTTTTTCAAGGGAGAGGACTCATGCGACTGGATGCTTTTGAGATGTCAGCTTGAATGACTTCATCACCCAGATAGAAATCAGTTCTGATTCTAAATAAGTAATAGGCCAAGCTGAAAAAAAAAAAATCTCAGTCACTGGGTCTGTGGGTGGTGGTGGGTGAGTAGCTGCTGTTTTAGAACTTTAAATGTGGGTTCCTTGGCATTAGCTTTATTTAAAATAGAGTGGTAACTCGTCACACCCTCTGAAAAGTTAATAGACCACCTTAAAGGAGATGGTAGCCCTGCAGAGCTTTTGTTACTAATTATACTGCCCTTGTGGGAGGAGTACATGGTACTTTTGAGAACTCACAGAGGATAGGGTTCCTCTACAAACAGCTTTCATGATGACAACAGTCAGGTAAGAAGTTGATCAGCAAATGTTTGGAGACCTGATCTGAAGTGGACAGGAATGGGGATGGGGACTTAAGTCCTTGCCTAAACATTTAAGAAATCCCTCAACTGGTCACTGTGGTATTGCTGAAAGCTAATTGTAATAATCTTTTCCTCCCTATTATTCTTTCATTTGCTCATCCTCTACTCCTTTATTTGGTGTGATCAGGTCCAAATTGAGTTGAGTGGGGGCTTATCACTACCATCATGGTTCTTCCCCAAAGTTCCCCTAAGTAGCATGAAAATGGACAGCGTGGCTGAGCTGGTCATGGTGGTGAATCCTGAAGGACTGGCTCTGTGAAGTTATGGGAAGGGAAGAAGACGCCTGAGAAGACGGCGTGGGTGGGAGGCCGTTCCAAGTTCAGAGGATGACAAGAACACTGCTATGGGGTTCAGAGGCTCCTGGGGCGAGGCACTGAATTTCAGCTCCCTTGCTTCTAACCCTCTCTGTGACCCTGGCCGAGATCAAAACTCTCCCCAGAAAAATGGAAGTTATATCAGCCTGCCAGAGAGGGTTATTATTTCAAACACTAAAGCATTACATAAAAAAAAAAAAAAAAAAAGTGAGACCCAGGGGAAGGAAGGAAAAAGGGGGCTGTGAGTGGAGAGGAAGTGACACGTTTCATGAAATTGGAGCTTTTTAAGGTTGTTTTGGGCACAGTTTCAAGAGGAAGTGCTGGTTATTAAGACAAACAATCGCTAATCTAATCTCTATCAGGAGACATATTCAAGTTCAAGCACACATTTTTTTTTACTCTTCTGGATTCTGGGTTTTCAATTGAATGCTGGAATATGAGTGTATATTCGAGGGAAGAAAAACAATGTAAGGAAGAGCCATTTCTGATTTCTGCTACATGTATGAAGTTGGAGAACACTGATCAGCAACCAAGAACAATCTAATTTTTTTTGGACCTCTGCCTAAAGCCCTGTTTCCTAGTTAACTAGTAAACCTTCTTTTAACTAAGATTCCTCCATACCCCTGTTTCGGTCAGCTGCCCTCCTCCAGGGTCTGTGGCCCCTCGGGCATACCTGCATTGTGAACACATCATACTGAGCTGGAATTGTTTGGTTACTGATCTGCTTTCTCCACTAAACTGGCTTCTTGAAGACTGAGAACACCTGGCCCATGTTAGATGTTTAGGAACCATTAGGTCAGGGTTGAATGCAGTAGATGGGCAATAGAGCAATGAAGAACATACCTGTATTAGTTTTGTATTGCTGTGTAACAAATTACCATACACTTGGCGGCTTAAAACAACCTACATATATTAATACAGTTTATATACATCAGGAGTCTGGGCACAGCTTACTGGGTCCTCTGCTCAGGGTCTCAACATGGTACCCCAGGTGTTGACCTGGATTGCAGTCCCACCTAGAGGTTCTGGGGGTTATCTTATTCCCAAGCTCATTGAGGTTGTTGAAAGAATTAATTTCTCTGTAGTTGAATGAGTGAGGGTCCTTGCTTCTCACTGGCTGTTGGCTGGCAGCCATCTTCAGGACTAGGGGTCACCAGCAATCCACAGCGTTGGTATTTGCTTCTTTAAGGCTGGCAGGAGAATCTTCCTCACTGCAGCTGGCTAACACAGGGTGTGGATAACATAATGAAACCAGAGCGACATCCCATCACCTTTGCTGTATTCTATCTGTTAAAGGCAGTTCCCAGTTTTGTTCACATTCAGGGGAGTAGGATTATAATAACGGCATAAACCAACGGGGTAGGTAACCTTAGAGTGCATCTGCCTCAATCTCTATACTCAGCCAATTCCACTATTACAAGCGCTTTTACTATACTTACACACATGTTTCTGTTAGGTTTGTACTAGAATAGCTTAATATTTCTTGTCTGGTTTCTTTTATCTTAATCAGTTTTTATATTTTTTGGTTCCTTGTTCAGAAAATAAATGTAGTAATCTGATATTTCTTATGTCATGTGTTATGTAAAAGTCCTCATGCTAGTTATTTCTATTGGTTCCAAATCCACCCTTCTATCTATAATCTTGGAGATGCTGGAATTCTGCACACTGTACGTCTCCTTTGCTAGGTGGCTTCGTGTTGTTTTCTTCCAATAGGGGGTAGGGGACTTGTTCCTTCCTATTTGGCTGTTCATGTCTGCATGACCCCAGGAATGTTCCTCCTCTCCCCACTCCCCCTTCTCCAGCAGGGGCATTGGTTCTGATTCAGCTTCTCCCTGCAGGTTCAGAGGCAGCTTCCTTCCCCCCATCAGAGCACTAGTCAGACAGTGGTCCTTCCGTGGTGATCTGAGCCCCTGCTTGGAGGTTCTGATAACACCATTCTTTTCTCTTTGTTCTCCTTAGTGGTGGTAGCAACTGCCTGTAGTTATTACTTAACTGTTAATTCAGTGTTTTCATTTTGCTTTTTCAATCCTCCACAACTGTTTAACCAAATCCTTACATGATATTCTGTCTGTTAAAATGCCTATTGTGGTTCCTTTCCCTGCCTGCCATTGACTGATAGAGTTTTGTAATTTTCATCCAAGTTGCCAAAAAATTGTAGGGCCTCAGTAACAACTTTTGGAATTTTAAACACCCAAAACTGACAATTACCAAACAGATAAAACTCATATTCTGGTGTCCAAGTTGATGCTTTTAGAATGAGCCCATAGTTGACTTTGTCAATCTATTTAAGGCTTCCTAGCTCAATAGTAATAGATATAAATACGCTTACAGTGGATGATTCATTCATTTACTCCCAAAATTACAGTGAATCATAACTACAGAGACTCCATCCCCTGAGAAGGCCAAATTTAGAAATCAGTGAAGCTATTTGTGAGAAGTTGAGATATACTCAGATATCCCCATTTCACAGATGAGGAAACAAAAATTAATTTCCATCCAAGGCCTTTTGCCAGCAGGAAGCTTAGAGACAGGCACTACAACTACACATCTCCTCACCCTGAACTGGTTTATCTTCCTGTGTTCCCTCACTTACTTAATGGCATCTGTACCCAAGTTCAGAATCTGTGAGTCACTGAAAGATGATTCCACATCTCCTTCTCTTTTAAAGTAGGGCTGCTGATCTTCCTCCAAAATGTTCTTCCCATCTGTCCCCTTCATTTGTATTCTACAGTCTCTGAGTTTTAATAGGCCCTCACTGTCTCTTGCCCAGGCTATTAAAATTGCCTTCCAGCTCTAGCTGGTTTGACTCAGTGGATAGTCAGCCTGATGACTGAAGGGTCCAGGTTAGATTCCAGTCAAAGACACATGCCTGGTTGTGGGCTCCATCCCCAGGAGAGGGCATGCAGGAGGCAGCCAATCAATGATTCTCTCTCATCGATGTTTCTATCTCTCTCTCCCTCTGCCTTTCTCTCTGAAATTACACACACACACACACACACACACACACACACACACACACACACACACTTAGAGGCCTGGTATACATGAAATTCACGCACAGGGCAGGTAGGTGGGGCCAGTCCCTCAACTCCACTGGCACCTTCTCACAGTCCAAGAGTCCTTGGGGTATGTCTGACTGACAGCTTAGGCCCACTTTGAAAGTGGGCCTAAGCCGTCAGTAAGACATTCTTAGTGCTGCTTCAGAGATGGGAGAGGTTCCCTCCACTGCTGCTGCACTTGCTAGCTGTAAGCCTGGCTTCTGACTGAGTGGCACTTCCCCTGTGGGAGCACACTGACCACCAGGGGGCAGTTCCTGCATTGAGCATTTGCCCCCTGGTGGTCAGTGCACATCGTAGCAACTGGTCACTCTGCTATTTGGTTGATTTGCATATTTGCTTTTCATTATATAGGATACATATATATGGTCTATATCAGTTGTTGGCAAACTGTGGCTTGCGAGCCACATGCAGCTCTTTGGCCCCTTCAGTGTGGCTCTTCCACAAAATACCACTGCCTGGGCAAGTCTATTTTGAAGAAGTGGCTTTAGAAGAAGTTTAAGTTTAAAAAATTTGGCTCTCAAAAGAAATTTTAATCATTGTACTGTTGATACTTGGCTCTGTTGACTAATGAGTTTGCTGACCACTGGTCTATACTGTAGTCCATTTGCTTCAGTGCTACCACAAAAAAAAAAAGTATCTCAAATATAACTCAGAGATTATTATTCCTCTTCCCAAAAACCTCTCATGGCTCCCTATTGCCTATAGGATAACATTCAAATATCTCAACTGGGAAGGTCACACTTCCTTTATAATTTGATCTCAACCTTTGTTCCTTACTTCCTGTAACCTTCACACTAGCCAAACCTGTGCGTGGCTTCCAAACCTGACCTACACTCCTCCTGTCCTTCCTCCGGTGGACCCCCTTCCTCTTATCATGGATTCTCCTCCCCAACTCTATCTCTTATTTCTGAAACCACACCCATTCTTTAAGATCCTGCTCAGATTCCACCTCCTCCTTCCAGCCTTTCTTGATTCTCCTATAAACCATCTCTTGCACTTTCTGAAATGACTGTGTAAGGCATGTATGGATGATGATAACTGTAAGAGCAATACAACTGACATCTGACAATGATCTATTTCATTTCCCTGCACTGTACCTATGAGATATGCACTTTCTGTTTGATAGGTGAGGAAGCTGACTTAGTAAGGTTACACAAATTGTTCATATTGCTCATTTTCTGACTTACATAAATTATTTATATTCCCTCTTATTTATCCTTCATATTGATAGCTCATTGAGAACAGGGAGCATTCCTTCTACAGCGATGAACTGTTGTATCAGCTCATGGAATATCTTATGGACAGTGGACAATACATCACTAATTTGCTGAAGAGTCTCAGAATTCACAGTTTTTATCACCAAATTGTTTTGCCTTATTCATTGGGGCTGGGTTTTATTTTTAAATTATATATCAAATGTTCTATGTAGTGTAAGTCAAGGGGAGGGAGTGTTTCTAAAACTCCTGGAATAAGTTGATTCCTGTATTTCTTTTGTTATAGTTTGAAAGATGACCTTTATTTGGCACTGGTCTCTGAAAATCTTTGCTTTAAGGAGCCACAAATAAACACTTAAAATCAGGAGCACTTTCAATTTGTAAAGAGTGCTCATCATGCAAAGAGTGCTTTTGGGTGGCGGCTAGCGATCACTTTGTTTTCTAAGTCTGAACTTTTGCTTACTGGCATATATTTTTAAAGGAAGGCATTGCTTGAGACATAATGAGGGAGGCATGTCTCTTTGGAAAGAGTAAATGTAACTGTGGTTGGGGTGGGAATTACTCAAACACTATTAGAACAACTTTAAATTAAAGAAAAAGTCAGGAGCATAGATTCAGGGTCACAAGTTAGAGCCTTGAGGTTAGAGGGAGACTTGAAATTCTCTTGGAAATAATAAGAATGACCTTTTAGGAGGGCAGCTTTGTGGAGATGGTCGTGTAGATAACATCCCAGATTCAGATGCAGAGGTCACACATGTTGGGTAAAGGCATTCAGTTGCTTACATTTTGACTTTGGAGCTGGGAGAGCTATGGCAACTGCTCATGGATTTGGAAGAACCAAGGGCTCCTTATGTAACCCTGCTGCCAGGTGGCCATTTCATATTCCTCAGAGGTACCCAGGGAACAGATATGGAAGTGTCTGAGATGTTGGGGAGGAGGGAGGAAGTTCAGGAAAGAATCTAAGGCAACCAGACTGCTTGTCAAGTGAGTGGAGGAGGCGTGGGGGGAAACGGTCATTTAGTGTTTCTCTTTCTCTTCTCTGGGCACCTTGTCCAGGAACCTCTCCTATGACCCTTGATAAAGGATGGTCACTGAAATGAATGACTCTCCCTTTGTGCATGAAGGTACCATGAATGGCCTGTCCCTGATGGGAGCGGAATTTGAAGGGTTTTCTGCACTGAGCATGGGGTTGTGTTGTTCTCTCCTCACTGCCCTGGCTTCTGTTAGAGTTGTTCTGGGTCATAGATCAGGCAGGGATTACTGGTCACCATGGGAATTGTACCCTCCTCAAAATGTTACCATGCATAGTCTTGATTGGATCTAGCCCCCTGGGACTGTGTGGACACAGCAAGCTGGACCTGCATTGGCAGCCTCTAGCCCCACCACTGTCCAGGCGTGTCCTGGGGAAGCTGGGAACACTTATCTCTGGCCAACAGTGGGAAGGGAGACCCAGAGCACTACCTACGGTTGGCTCCACACATAGGCTGACCAGGAAACCACTGATGCAATATGGTATGAAGGATGCTAAAGGGTAGGGCAACTGTACCATTTGAGTGAAAAGGGGCACTAATGAATAATTATGTTCAGGCCACAGGCAAAAACCAAACTTGTCTCTGGCAAACCTAGAGTCACTGTACTGAAAGGTATCTTGATCCCAATTTAATTTAGGTGCTTGGTTCTAAGCACCCCTGCACCAAGCACCGTTCCCTTCCATAATAGAGCACCAATATGTCAATAACTAATGACAGGATAGAAATATTGCACTTCCATTAAGTACAATAATGGAAGCAGGTGCAAGGGCAACCAAGGGAGAGCAAAATTATTACCTGGGGCAAGTGTGGGGAGGGCTCTTAGGCAAAGCTCAGTCTAGGAGTTTGAAAGACAAATGTTCCATAGGCATATAGATGGATATGGGGGCTCTAGAAAAGGAGAGCAGCATGCGCAAAGTCACATATACTGAACGTGCATAGTGCATTTAAGGGGTTGTGAGAAGTGTGGCATTGCTGGGGAGTGAAGTGTTAAGTCAGAAGGTGAGGAGATAAAGCTAAACAAAGCCAGGCCATGAACAGCCTGTACACCATGCCAACCAGCTTGGTGCAAGGTTGGCAAACTGTAGCCCATGGACTAAATCTAGCCTGTCTCTTGTTTTTGTAAATCAAGCTTTATTAGAGTTTAACCACGCATGCTCATTCATCATGTATCATACATGTCTGCTTTCATACCACAATAGCAGAGGTAAATCATTGCAACGTACTCTATGGCTCACAAAACTTAAAATATCTGCTCTTTCTTTACGGAGAAAGTTTGCCAACTCCTGGCTAATCATTGAAGGACTTTAAGCAATAATGTACACACATCTCTGATTTGGAAAGATATCATGGGATAGAAGGGATAATAGACTGGTGGGGGAGGAAAAGTGGGAGGCTCCTGTGATAGATTTTTATTCATTCAGTCATTTTTATTGAGGGCCCACTCTATGCCAGACACTGTGCTAGGCTGAGAAGTCAGAGGTGAGGACACAATACACTCCTCATGACAATTGCAAATCAGACAAGAAAAGATAAGAAAGGTCTGGACCAAGGCAGTACAAATGAGGACGGTAGGAGAGCATGAATCAGAGAGGTTTAGAGATGGAGCTGGGGATTCCAGGGCTTTGGCTTTGGCACCAGGTGGTTGATGGTGCCCTTCTCTGAGCTTTACTGCTTGGCACCCCCCTTGGTCCCTTTGAACTCACCACATCTACCCTGCTGGGTAATGTTCTTAGGAGCTTTCTAGAGACATGGATGTCTTAACTGGACTCAGATGTATCTGATACTGACATCTGAACAAGCACTGATTTAACAAGTGTAAAACATCTTAATTCATTTTCACCTAGAAAAGAGCCAAGCTCTGACCAAATTTGGAGGGAAAGGTTCCATATGGGCCCATGGGAAACCTATGCTACAGTTACTTCCCCTAGCTCCATGTTCAGCAAACTACTGCTCGTAAGCCACATGTGGTTCTTTGGCCCCTTGAATGTGGCCCTTCTACAATATACCACAGCCTGGGCAAGTCTATTTTGAAGAAGTGGCATTAGAAGAAGTTTAAGCTTAAAAAATTTGGCTCTCAAAAGAAATTTCATTCGTTGTATTGTTGATATTTGGCTCTGTTGACTAATGAGTTTGCCGACCACTGTCCTAGTCTAACCAACAGGCAGAGGGACCAAGTTCCTTATGCTGGTAACCCTAGTAACAGGTTGGCACCCCAGAACATAGTAGCTGTTCAACAATTTAAAAATATGAGGTTAAATCACGTAGGGTGCTGGCAAAAACAGATGCTACACTTAAGAACTTCCATTGAAGCCTGGTTAGTGGAGAGACTATTTACAGCGGTAAGGGCAGGTGAGTGGAATCGACGGGGGTGGTGATGCAACCAGAGACTAGCATCGGAAACTGTCCCCTTCTCTAGACCTGAAGGGGAAGGAAAGGTGTCACCAAACCCATGATGAGTCATAACCAGGAAAGAGGGGCTATTCAGAGAGAGCTGGGGCTGAGCTGGGGCCACAGATAATTTCAGCCACTGAGGAAACCACCACCTGCTATGGAGGGAGGAGAGGGAATAAACACGCTGACCTCTCCCTCCCACCCTCTAATCTGCTGGTGTCTCCAATGGCTGATCGCCATCCAAAGCCCCAGAGTAGGGGAGCTGGGACACCACACTGGCTAGTGGCCATCCTCCTGGCACCCAGAGCTGGGAAGAGAAGAGCTTCTTTGATATCTTTCAGTTTTGTAGAACTCGGGTCTAGGCACACTTGTGCTACTGAATTGTTAGGAGCAATGTTGAAGTTCTTGGACAAACACATCAGTCTTTCGCTAAGTAAATATTTATTATTTGTATATTCCTGCAAGTAGTTCTGGCACTCCCAACAAGTGCACTCCTAAAGTCAAATTACATGACTTTACTGTCAGTCACAGTCAGAGATGGATGGAGGATCTTGCACAGAAGGTGCCATATGTGAGCATCCTTGTACATAAAGCTTTTTGAGTACTTCAGTAGTAGTATACGACTGGAAGTGAAATCCTGGGTCACCGGGAGTTCTGTTTACATTTGACAGACACTGACAAACTCCCTTTCTCAAAGGCCAATGTAAACACCAAGGGTATTTGAACATGTCTATTTCCCCTGCTTTCTCCCTGGTCACAGGTGAGGTTAAGCATCTTCACATGTTGATTTGTACTTTTCCTTTTGTAAAGCATACTGGTTTAGAATTTGGTGTCTGAAACCAGTTAGCTATGTGGATTGAAACCCTGTCTATGCCACTTATTTGCTGGGTGACATTAGCCAACTTATTTTTACCCAATTGCTAATATGTGAAGTGGGGATAATGATATTATCCTTTGGAGATTTGTGCTTGGACATGCCTGATATAAGGATTAGCTGTCATAATATTTGCCCACATCTTTTGTGCATTTTTCTTTCCTGGCAATATCAAAGTGCTAGCTGGGCTAAGGACCTCCAGTCTGAAGAGAGCCTGTTCCTGTGGCTCCAGGCCTGTTTTTGAAATGGTGACATGACCCTGCCCTGACACAGCTAGCACTTCACTTTCCTACCTGGACCACAGACCAGGGCAGAGGTCATCTGAGTGCCTTGGTCCTCCTGGCATCTTTGGGGTCCTTGGCTTTTGGGATTTGACTAGCAGTCCTCCTAGAGTCAGTTTTTGGCCTGGGGAGGGACAGCCAGATCCTATGCTTTCACTGCTCTGAGCAAGCTCAGAGGCCTTCCTGCATGGCAGGCCAATCTTTTCTCTGCCGCCACCAGGTGGAACTCCTGCAGAGTGCTGGGCCACAGGCAGGCAGCAGGTGCTCTGTGCTCATTTGCTCACTTGCAGCAGCTAAGGGCTGTGGTTGTGGCTGCTGCAGCTATTGCTGCTGATGGGGAGATCACACGCCCACAAGGGGAATGCCTCAAGTTGCTGAAAAAAAAAATCGAAGAAGGAAGAGAAGAGTGGCTTCTGTCATAGGCCAGACTCACAATTACGCAACACTGACTGTACACTTTCAGACTTTCCATACAAGTGAAGGTCACCTGAAGAAAAATTGAAAAGCCTGTATCACAGACACAGGAAATTCAAGGGTGTGAGCATGGTTTAGGTGTTAGTCAGAGGTGAATGTGTGTGCAGAGCCTTACAGTGAGACCGTGACTGACATGGGCAGTGAAAGGAAGTGGCCATCATGCCCCAGCACAGCCATCACAGCATCTCTCTCTTTTGTTGATTGGCCGACACGTTCGCTATAATTTTCATAATAATAGAACAAGGAAGGTTTCATCCTGATTCTAATGATGAGGAAATGAAAGTTCAAAAAGTTTGCCATGACCAAGATCCATCAGGTAGAAAGTGGCAGGTCACATTTTGAAAACAGATGTTTCCAATGTCAAAGTTTATGTTCATTCTACTGCTCAATGCATAGAGTCACAGAATTTAGCATTGGAAGGGACTTTAGAGTTCATGATTTCTCTGTGCCCAAGATCACAAAAATTAGTTAGTGGCATCATTAGAACTAGAATCCTTTATCTCTTATTCAAGTACTTTTCTGGCATGCAAATTTGTTTCATAAAAGTCTTTAAGAAATTGTTAAGGAAATAAGTAACATGTAATAGGTAGGAGTTAGCTGGGGAAGGTGGAAAGAGTTTTAGCTTACAAATTCACATTTTGGTTCTATTGCTTCCTAGCTGTGTGGACAAATTACATGACTTAATGTGAGCCTCATTTTGTCATCTGTAAAATGGCAATAATAATAACTCTGAAATAAAAATACTGAAAATGAGTTGATGTGAGTCATATATTAGGTAGTTAAATTGTCTATCTCTGGAAGAATAAATTTGAAATAGTGTTGGATGAAAGATTTTTTTTAACTCATCACAGCTTGAAAGTGGGATCTGAAAAGGCAGGGTTGATCCTGGAAGCTGTAGGTAAGAGTACAGGTTCTAGGGGAATCAAGATGGCGACACAGGCAAAACACCTATCCTACCGTCATACACAGCAATTTTAAAACTACAACTTAACGAAAGAACAAACACCTTCCAGAATCACCAGAAAGCTGGCCAAGTGAAAATTCCACAAATAAAAGTGAAGATAAGACACTGTGACTTGGAGGAGCAGCGGAGGACAGCATTGAAGATTCACGCGGAGAGAGGTTTGGAGCGCGCATGCCAGTGGATAGGGTGGGTGGCTGAAAACCGGCCAGTTTTCTCAAACAGGGAGACAAAGACGTCCCACTGGACTGATTCTCCAGCTCTGGGCGAAGTCTAGGGAACCCACTATCATACAGGGTAAAAACTGGACAGTGGGAGGGCACGCCGAAGCTTGGGTGCTGCAGGGGTCTGCTGGCTTGTGGAGAAGGCGAGCTTGCGTGTGACCTTGGGAAGAGCGCAGCTGCGTGGCCGCGTAGAGAGCGCTCTGCGACTTGCTATCTCATTCGGGAAACCGTCAGACTGCTTTGTTTTACGATCCTGGCTGAGACCTTGGGTGTGCAGATGCATTTGGGGAGAGTCTGAATTCCCTGGCAGCCAGTGGAGCTCGGCAGCGGCTCTCTCTCAGAGGTGTTGGCAGCCATTGCCCCCAGCACAGAGTCCCTGGGGCCACATAGGATGGAGCTAATGCTGTCTGCTTGGCCCAGAGACTCTGCCCATCCAACCTAAGCACAGCTGAACTTCACAGACAATTGGCCTGGAGGTCAACCCCTCCAAGTGCTAACAACGATTAACCTGAGCTTAACTTCAACAAGACTGTGCAACCCATATCCACCTCAGGTAACTGGGGAGGCTGACCCACTGTCCCTTGTAGGACATCTACCATACAAAGCGAATTGACCAACTCAGGGAAGCAGCCACCAGGCAGAGACATGGAAAGAAATCAGATGTGAAAGAAATGGAGGAAAAAAAACACGACTGGACATGGAATTCAAAACCACGGTTATAGGGCTTCTCAAGAGGCTCCAACAAAAGGTTGAGGCCTATAAGGAAATAAGAAAGACCGAAAAGGAAATGAACGAGACCCTCAAGGATATGAATGAGACCTGCAAGGAAATGATCAAGAGTAATGTGGAAATGAATGAGTCCTACAAGGAAATGAATGAGACCCTTAAGGATATAAAGGAGACTCTCAAGGATATGAAAAAGGACCAACCAGAAATTAAGCATACACTGACTGAAATAAAAAATATTATACAAAGACTTAAAAGTGCTCTGGAGCACCCCAAGAACCAAGTTAAAGATTTGAAATACACAGAGGTAAAATCCACTCAGCTGAAAAAGCAAGAAACCAAAAGAATCCAAAAAATTGAAGATAGTGTAAGGGGCCTCTGGGACAACCTCAAGCATACCAACATCCGAATTATAGGGGTGCCAGAAAAAGAGAGAGAGCAAGACAATGGAAACCTATTTGAAGAAATAGTGACTGAAAACTTCCCACACCTGGTGAAAGAAATTGACTTAGGAGTCCAAGAAGCGCACTGAACCCCAATATATAGGAACCCTAAGAGGACCACACCAAAGCACATCATAATTAAAATGCCAAGAGCAAAAGACAAAGAGAGAATATTAAAAGCAGCAAAAGAAAAACAGTTACCTATAAGGGAGCACCCATACGATTGTCAGTGGATTTCTCAACAGAAACGATGCAGGCCAGACGGGAGTGGCAAGAAATATTCAAAGTGATGAATAGCAAGAATCTACAACCAAGATTACTCTATCCAGCAAAGCTATCATGCAGGATTGAGGGTCAGATAAAGTGCTTCGCAGATAAGAAAAAGCTAAACGAGTTCATCACCACCAATCCAATATTATATGAAATGCTGAAAGATATTCTTTAAGAAGAGGAAGAAGAAAAAGATAAAAAAAATTATGAACAACAAATACACATCTATCAACAAATGAATCTAAAAATCAAGTGAATTAATAATCTGATGAACAGGATAAACTGGTGAATGTAACAGAATCATGGACATAGAGAGGGAATAGACTGACAATTCTTTAGGAGAAAAAGGGTGTAGGAAGTGCAGCAAGAGACTGGACAAAAATCTGCAACTATGGGAGCGGACAGTGGAGGGGGATGAGGGTGGAGGGTGGGATGGGTACCAGGTGGAGGGGAACTGTAGTGGGGAAAAAAAGGGGAACAATGTAATTAATAAACTGAACAATAAAGATGAAAAAAAAGAGTACAGGTTCTAGCATCATGACTGTGTATTCAAATATCAGCTCCATGACTTGTTAGCTGTGTGGCTTTAAGTCAGTCACCTAACTGTACCTCAATTCCTCTATAATTGAAAGTAATAATGATAATTACCATTAGAGTTGTGCATGGATTACATGAGAGAATGCAGGAAAAGCATCAGTCTGGTGTTCTGATGCAGTAAATCCCCAGTAGACAATGGTTGTCGTTGTAATAATTAGGAAACCTAGGATCTGAGAGTAGTGCAGTAATGATAAATACAAAAGCAGAAAGATCTGCTTTGTAGACTCAGAGTACATTTTTAAAAACAATAATTTACTGTTCTGTCTATATACAACTTGATTTTGGGGGAAACTCCAACATTGATTGATGCAACTTGGCCCATTGTTTTTACAAACTGCCATTTTCAAAAGAAAAGCGATGGTTTGGCTGAAGATGCACAAAAGGGAGACCTGCCTTCTGCATACTAGTGATCAGAATGGGTCTGGATCATTATTCCTTTTCTGGAGCACAATTGAACAATATATGAAAAGTCTTGGAAATATGTATGTTATTTGATCCATATTTTAGCTTTTCTTAAGAAAATAGTTAAGGATATCCACAAAGAGTTATTCATTTATGTCTTCAAAAACAATTCTTAAGTGCCTACTGTGTGGCCTTACTAGTCTCTGGGGGGTAACACAGTAGAAAATGGAGTCACAGCACTGCCATCATGAAATGAATAGTCTAGATCAGTGATCGGTAACTCATTAGTCAACAGAGTCAAATATCAACAATACAACGAATGAAATTTCTTTTGAGAGTCAAATTTTTTAAACTTAAACTTCTTCTAACACCACTTCTTCAAAATAGACTTACCCAGGCCGTGGTATTTTGCAGAAGAGCCACACTCAAGGGTCTAAAGAGCTGCATGTGGCTTGTGAGCCGCAGTTTGCCGACCACTGGTCTAGATGGGAAGAAGGCCATTAGAAGAAGAATAACATAACCAACTAATTATGTATAAATATGTTAAACGCAAAGAAGGAGCTGTGTAGGGTCTGTAAACACAAACAACAAAGGGCCTGATCTAGTCTGGGCAGTCTATGAAGGCTTTCTGTAGGAAGCTGCATTTCAGCCGAGACCTGAGAGCCAGTATGAGTTTGGTGGTGAATGGAGAGTGAGGAGGGACACTCCAAGCAGATGAAGTGTCATGTGCCAAGGCCATGAGATCTCTAGCTACAATGCCACAAAGAATTTTCAGGAGATTGTGAGGAGCCCAGTTAGAAAGCTGCAACCACACAGATGTTTATCACAAAATTATTTACAAGAGTGAAATGCCAAAAAACAAAACAAAAACAACCCCATAAATGTCTAACAAGAAAGAATTGGTTAAATAAGTTATTTTGCATGTATTCAAAGGAATAAAGGAGCCCTGCACAGCCTCCTTTATCACAGAGGACTATTTTATGACAAAGAAAGAAATGCATAACGTATTTTTCATGAACAAAAGTCACAAAACTGTATATACAATATAAGCGTATTTTTATTTAAAAAGAATTGTATGTATAGGCATAGAGTAGTCTCAGAGCACATATGCTAACATGTTAACAGTCATTATTTCTGGATGGTGGGATAACAGCATTTTTTTCTTCTTTATTGTTTATCTCTACTTTACAGTGGACACACACACACACACACACACACACACACACACGGTATGAGTATGTTATGTTTGTAACAAGAAACCTTGTTTTTGAAGGATGTACAGGTTGGCAGTTTAATATAGTGGTGAATTGTAGAGGGCTCTAGAGCTGGCAGTCTCAGGTCTGGCTCTGCCCATCTCCACCCTAGGACCCCAGGCACATTTCTGTGAGCCTGACTTCCTGTCTACAAAATGCATTGTGATTGTTGTGAGGATTAAGTAATGTCATGCCTAGAAAATGCTTTGCACAGAGTCTGGCCCTCAGGGTGAGTTAGGAATATTGAAAAGAAACAGTCAACATTTACAAACATTCACCTCCTAGAAACCCATCTTCAGGCAACTGGGTTCTGCATTTAGGATGGTATCAGGGGAGGAGAGCCACATTCTACAATCATGGTTGCTCACTTTGTGCCTGTGTGGATAGCCTGAGGGGATGGTGGTGGTGTGAGGAGAGTGGGCTGGGGGCCAAGCAGACAAAAGGTTTCCATGGCAAACCATGAGACTGGCAGATTCCCTCCACAGCCTACCCAATTCTTCTCTTCCCCTCTTTCTACCTCCCACCCTTTTCTCTCACCTTCCTCCCACCACCTCTTTCCTATTTCCTATGCTAAAGTGTGAATTCCTCTGAGGCCAGAGCCATACATTAGACTGGTTGCACATCAGGGAAACTGATAGCCAACACAATAGCCATAGCAAGCACCTATTGCTGTATTGTGCACAGCTGCCCCCTTTGACTGTTATAAAGAGGGAGTCTTATTAGAGACTGTGCCATTGGGTGTGACATTAGACAGGAGTGGTAAAGAGGGAAGGGAAGGGAAAGACAGATGCAAGAAATAATTAGAGGTGAAGGATGAAGAGAGCACACATTTTGGAGTCAAACACACCTAAATTTAAATCCAAGCTCTATTTTTAAGCTGCTTCTAGCTTTGCTTTCTAACTTCAGGCAAATTCTTTAACCCTTCTGAGCCCGTTTCCTCATTTGAAAACAGAGACAATTTTGTCTACCTCCATGCCTGCTATGAAGATTAAATGAGGCAACGTGTGAAAATACCCAGCTCAGTGCCTGGCATCCTGTTTAGATTAGTTTCCCTTTCTTCCCTCCAGGGCTTTGAGAGTGTGGTTGACAGAGGAGTGCTGGTACTGTTCAGAGAGCCAGGGAAGCAGCAAATCAGCTTATTTTGTGGGTGAAGATGAGTTTGACTCTTCAGGTCAAGACAACCAATTGGAAATATCCATCCAGTGATTGAAATGAGAGATAGGCAGACATTTATGGGCCATTTTCATAATTTATGCCCAGCATTATGGGAGTAGATTGGAGGAGATGATAGCTTTGAAGGAGAGAGCCCCAGAGAAAAAAAATAATAAAAAGTTCTGAGCTCAACATTGTGGAGGGGACAGTTTTAAAGTTTGATGCAGGATGATGACTGAATGATTTTAGGTGAAGGTCAAAGTCACCATGGTGAAGGAGGTCCAGAAACTGAAATCTACATTAAAATATATATATATATAATAAAAAAAAAATATATATATATTTTATTGATTTTTTTTACAGAGCGGAAGGGAGAGGGATAGAAAGTCAGAAACATCGATCAGCTGCCTCTTGCACGCCCCCTACTGGGGATGTGCCCGCAGCCAAGGTACATGCCCTTGACTGGAATCAAATCCTGGACCTTTTAGTCCACAGTCCGACACTCTATCCACTGAGTCAAACCAGTCCTGGCTCTATATTTGTTTTTGTTACAAGGGAAAAATTCTCAAGATCCTTCAATATATTTCATTTGCCAGAGCTCATATAAATGCTGCCCTCATTTTATACTCTCTGAACACATCTGGTACATCCTTCTATCCACACTGCTGCTCACTATTCTCCAGGAAGCTACAAGAGGATCATGCTGTTCTTCAAGGTCCAGTTCTGTTTTCTTTTCCTTTTGTAATTGTCACCCAAAGATTTAAAAAAAATTACGAGAGAGAGAGAGAGAGAGAGAGAGAGAGAGAGAGAGAGAGAGAGAGAGAGAGATTGAGAAACATCAATCAGTTGCCTCATGTACACACCCTGAAGGGAATTGAACCCCTGCCTGGGAATTGAGCCCACAACCTTTTGGGGATGACACTCAACCAACTAAGCCACCTGGATGGTTGGTCCAGTACTTGTTTTACTTTCTCTTCTCTCCAGCCCACCATAATCTAACTCTCCTGCCTCAAACTCTTAAAGCATTTATTGACCCCTGCTTATATAGCATTCTTTCTGGCTGGAATGGGAAGCAGATTTTATCCCACATGCCAGAGAAAACCTCGGGAGAGAGCAAGAGCGATGCAGATCCCTGAGTGAAAAAAGCTGTTGGAATGTGAGAGGAGGTCTCTCACAGGTGAATTCAGGTGAATATGGACAGAGCGCCCATAGGTCCACTATGATGGTGGTCATATTGTCTTTTTCACTGCTTTTCTTCTTATTTCTGTTAGCTGCCTGTGAAAAGCAGATAGCACAGTGCTTTATACCTAAAAAGTGTTTAGTAAATATAAAAGAAATGATTAATGATTTGCCTATGAAGAAAGAGAAGAATTAAACTAATCAATTGGGGGTTCTTTTTAAGGCCTAAGGTTGGTGCTGGTTTTGGGCTGCTACGAGATCCAGCTGTTTGGCTGAAGCAGCACATTTTCATTACACAGGTATCACCTTGTCAGAGAACAAGAGAGATACATATTTTAGGAAAATAACTCTAGGTTCTGAGAAAAAGTGGGGGATGATTTAATGAAGGCATTTAACGCAGAGACTGTACCCTCCCACAAATAGGAGAGTGTGAATTGGCCTTTAGTTGCTAGGGCTTCGTTAAGATAGGGTACTGGGCCATCCAGTCACTTGGTATTTATGCCCTTTACATTTTAAAATGGCCTTTGTAGTTTAAAGTGCTTGCACCTTCAACTTGCCATGGATAATGACTGCCAACAAAACAAAACAAAACAAAACACACAAAACTGCTTTAAAAGGTGTGCACCCCTGAAGAAATTTGTACCAGAATCTCTGCTATGAACTGAGTTGTATCCCTCCCAAATGCAAATGTAGAAGTCCTGTCTCCCAATGTGACTGACTGTATTTGGATATAGGTCCTATAAGAAGGAAGTTAAGGTTAAATGGAATCATAAGTATTGGGCCCTGATCTTTATATATATATAAAAAGACACAAGCAGTGCATAGAGGTCTCCTCAGAAACTGAATTGGATTTCCAACCTCCAGAACTGTGTGAAAATCGTTTCTATTGTTTGAGCCACCCAGTCTGTGGCATTAGCCCAATGGACTAATATAATTACTCTAACCCAGAGATTTTCAATTGGTGTGCCATGATTATCAAATAAAGAATTATATTATTAAATAAAAGAATGACAACAGCCAACACAATGGCCATCATCTGTGATTGAATCAAAGGTATATTTTTTTGTCAAATCAGTAAAACTTATAAATTTTTTTGTATGCTGCAGAACTTTAGTAATTATTTTATATATGCCATGAGATGAAAAAGTTTGAAATCACTGCTCTAACCCTATCATTAATGGTTCATGTTGAACTCCCAGAAGGAGTGTTACCAAAATGAGTCTTACACTGGAAGAGGGCTTTCTGACCTGAAAATCTCACTATGGTTTTCATCACAGCTTTGAGAGGGAATTTGGCCAGGAATTTTTATGCCCATCCCAGAATTAGATGCCTGGTCATAGGAGAAGCTCAATAAATACTTGGTGACATAACCTTGGACCATCCCAGGTCTAGAATGAAGGTATCCCAGCTCTTCTCCCAGAGCTCTTCATTTCATTATGCACTGCTTTTTCTCCACTCTCACATAGTTTGAGGTGCTTAGAAAGGATTTCTCAAAGCTACCAGCAGGCAATTGTTACCTGGATTCAAATTCCTAGTTTAGTGCTCTTGAGCCAGTTGAAAGTCTTCGTTTGTGTTCCCTAAGAACTCTTCAAATTCAAGTAGTTTATTTGGAAGGTGCAGGAAATACCAGTATGGTGGCAGGGAAATGACATAGAAAGGAAGACAGCTGATCAAGTTTGGGCTACTGGAGCTTAATCCCCCTGGGACCTCTGGGGATCACAGTAGACAGGTGCCCTAGAATTAAATCCCCACCCTGCCACCAAGGGCTACGGGAGCCAGGATATTTCTATAATTCCCGTCAATTATGAGTTGATGGCTGCTCCTAGAGTACATTTATTCCCCAACACACCTGGCATGCCAGAGCAGCAAGCAGAAGCTCTGAGGCCAAGTTCTGACATTTGGAAGTTGAGCTAATAGACCCTGAAATAGTGAGGACCGAGGAGATATGGGTGAGACTCAGACAGCTTCTGCCATCTGTAAAAGTAAGACTTATACCCAATTCATTAAATTAGTTCATGTCTGTAATGTACTTATAAGACTCTAAGGCAGTGATTTTCAACCTTTTTCATCTCATGGCACACATAAACTAATTACCAAAATAGCTAGTAGGGTAAACAAAAAATATTTTATAATTTTTGCCAATCCAACAAAAGATAGCTATAATTTTGATTCATTCACATTGGATGGCTATTGTCATTTTTTTACAATCTAAGGGAAAAGAGGTCAGGGCCCCTGCTCTGTGGTGTACAACTGCTCTGAGTGTAGCAGTATTTGTCACACAGACATAGTGATTTTCTGGTTTTATATGCTCTTCAAGAACTTGCCACTCTATATTGAAGGGTGAGGTCCCTTACCCCTCCCCTTGAACCCACTGGGACTTTGTGACTGCCTTGAACACGATGATGCAAAGGTATAGCTACTGGCTTTTGGGGCTAGGTCACAGAAGGTGATACTGTCTCTGTCTCTCTCTTTGTATGTATGAATATGTACATCCACCCCCCACCCCCGCACACACACACTTTAACACGTTGGGAGCCCTACCCTGAAGTCACTACACTGGAGCAATCATAAGAAAAGAGAACATAGGAACAGAGAGGGGTGGCCAAGGAGCCTGGGCTATTGGGTAGTTTCAGATTGTCCCAGATCAGTTGCCGTATGGCTGAGTGTAAAGCCTTTGCGATGGCCTCAGCCACAGCCATCTAGTAACTGCAACCACAGGAGTGACACAGAGCCTGATATTCTCAATTACTCTGGATCCGAATTTCTGGTCAGCAGAAATCATGGGAGATAATAAGTAATTATTTTTGTTTTAAGACATTCGGTTTGAGATAACTTCTTATGTAGCCATAGTTACTGGACCAATGCCTGATAAAGAAAATAAATACAGTCTTACCTCTTCTACTTATAACCCCTCCTGAGATGAAAGAAAGCCTTCATATTCTGGATCGCACATTCCAGATGGTCATAGCTCAAGCTCATGTTTTTCTAAAAGGCAGGTTTGTACAATTGATATGGTAAGATTTATATACACAAATTAGATTTAGTATTGTGATGCAAAGGTATAGCTACTGGCTTTTGGGGCTAATTCCTTGATATTGTGATAATTCCTTGATACCCATTTTACTTCTCTTCCATCTGTTAGTGGCCTGGTTGATCACTCACCTCCAGCTCCACAAACAGGCTCTGAGTGGTCTAAGCCATCAGGGAATCGCAGGGTTCATACAAGCCGAGCATAAGCCAATTAGTACTTGGCTTTCCCTAGCACTGGTTAGGGAGGGTGTAATCAGCACCACTTCCAGGACTTTTGCTGGGGATTTGCAGTGCAAAAGCATTCTTCCTCCAGCAAGTGTTGGGTTCAGACATGCGCACTGGAACCACTGCAGTATTTTTGCTACCATGAGAGAGACCAGCCTAAGGACGGCATCAACATAAGAAAGAGGCAAGATTGAGAGAACCACAGAGAAATTAAAGTCTTGATCAAAACATGCCTAAAGCCCAGACTACAGCTCCATTTTCAAATATGGGAGCCAAGTAGTTACCTTCATTGTTTAAATCACTTTGATATAGATTTTCTATTACTTATAGCCAAAAGTGTCCTCATTAAGTCAAGCATTAACACATCAGACACTGTCATTGATCTAGTGACAGAGGTGGTAGAGAAGAGCAATATTTAATCTATATAAAATGTTCTATAAAACCTTGAGTTTTGCTAAGAAAATAGCTGCCATTTTCCTGGCTACATCTTAGGGATGTGAATACACTCTAAAAGCACTAAGGAAGGATCTGTTCTGGGCCTCCGGTGTTCCTTGACTTGTAGATAGCCGTCTTCTTCCCATCTCTTCATAGCATCTTTCCTTTCGGGTGTCTGTTTCTATGTCCAAATTTTTCCCCTTTAAGGACACCAATCACATTGGATTAGGGCCCAGTCTAATGATATCACTTTAATGTGATTACATGTGTATGGACCTGATTTCCAATTAAGGCCACATTCTGAGGTACTGGGGATTAAGACTTCAATCTGTCTTTCTGGGGAGACACAATTTAATTCATAGCAGTGGAGTAGAGGAAGTGGCTTGGGAGGGTATATATAAAAATGATGACACCAATTACAGAAAAGTTAAAAAAATACCTTATCAAGAATAATTTTGGAGTTGTCCACAGATCAGAAGGCCTTGCTTTGATTTGCAGGAGAATGGGAGGCATGGGGTTCCTGAGGAAGCGCTTTCTCCGCTGAGACACGGTGATGTGATGAAAGAATCAGAGCCAGGTTCATGAAACACAGGGCCTGTGTTGCCTCTTTTTTCTAGTTTGGATGTTTTAATACAACAATCTCTGTTTTGTTGGGTGAATTTTTTTAATTTTTTTTTTTTTTAGCGAATACACACAAAGCTTTGACTTACATTATTCTCATTGTATCCAACTGAATGAGATTTATGAAGCTTCTTGCACAGTGTGTTCATTGTTTGCACTGGGATAATTGAAGTGTCAGGAATATTTGCTTATTGAAAACAACTCAGGAAGGCCTTGAGCACCCAGCCAGGCCAGGGCCACAAGGCATGCCACCTTCTTGACAGCTGTGTCCAAATATCTTTCACAGTAAAGTTGCCTTCCCAGCTAAGTTAATTTCATCCTGAGGAGGAGCACTAGATAAGGAGTCAGATGACCTCATTTCTCATGTGAACTTCACAATTCACTTGTTGTGTGATCTTAACTCTGGATAAATCAGTCAGTTTCTCTGGGTTTCAAAGTTATATTGACCTGAATAACATGTTCAGAATCACAGAGAAATAACATGTCACAGGGATCCTCTGTTGCTCAATGGGCAATCTATAAGAAAACACTTTATGGACTATAAAATGCTATATAAATGTGTGCTATTGATAAAAAGTAATCATGATTACTTCTGCTCAGAGGTGGATATTGAACTAAGGAACTATAATGGATTACTACTCTGATTATTCTTAATTTTGTCCCCAAGATCTATTTTCTGCCCTCTCCTGCCCTGCTCTGTGCTTTGAGAGGCTCACCAGATTGCATTAGTTCCTTATTTGTGGCTTCTGGTTGGGTTTGGCCAGTGAGATGTGTCGATAGGAAATGGGAAGGTATGAGGAGAGAAAAGTTGGGGTGTTTAATGCTTTGTTTTTTTCTTTAAAGCAGTTTTTTAAAAATATATTTTATTGATTTTTAACAGAGAGGAAGGGAGAGGGATAGAACGTCAGAAACATCGATGAGAGAGAAATGTCGATCAGCTGCCTCTTGCACACTCCCTACTAGGGATGTGCCCGCAGCCAAGGTACATGCCCTTAACCAGAATCGAACCTGGGACCTTTCACTCTGCAGGCCTACACTCCATCCACTGAACCAAACTGGTTTCGGCTTGTTTTCTTCTTAACATTAGAAGTTCAGGCAGTAGCTGTGTTCTCCTGCAGCTCTGATGGTAAAGCCTCTTACAACCCTGTAGTCCTCAGTGGGCTATGGGTTATAAATATCATTCCCTCTCCTCTCCTTCAGGTGGAGGAGGATAACAGTCACCACTGTGGCTGATCCTTAATGCTTCTCTCTTTAAACAGTCTCTTCATTGTCACTCTTTACCCGATTCTGGGGACCCTGACTGTAGCCATCAATGACCACAATGTGGACCCTAACTGAACTTTTCCTGAGTGAATAATTGCCTGTCTTGCTTGTGAAGGTCTGCGTTTTCTTTTGTCTTTAGCCATTAAATAGGTCTGCAAAGTGATTCTTCTCTTGTAGAAATGAGCATCATTGGATCTCAAACAATTACAAGGATTTGGAGATCTTTGCTGTTTCCCATGAGCAAATGAGATGCTTTCTATAGGTTTATGGGTGGCTAAGTCTGTGCCTGTTCTTTCTCTGATACCTCCTATCACTCCTTGCCCAAGTTCAGTCACCTCTTCTCTCACACTAATTTACTCGGTTCTCAACCAACCCATAGAAAGGTTATCCCAAATCTTTGTTTCTGGTCTCAGACTTTCCACATGGAACACAGCCTCTTTCTATTCCACTCCTCACCCCCAACTTCCCTATTTCTCTTCATCCTGCTCAGGCTTGGGATCTTGGCTCATCTTTAGCATCTCTATTTGCTCTTTACATGCAAGCAGGCACCAAGAACTACTACTTCTTTCTTTCAAATGTTTCTGGCATTCCTCTTTGCCTTCTCATCATCTCAGTTCAGACCTCTCTGTACTTCCTGAATTTCTGTGACAGGATTTCCAACTGACCTCTCTTTCTTCAGTCTCTCCCCAATTCAATGTAGTCCATAGATGTTCACCATGTTAGTTTTTCTAAAACTTGGCTTTCATTGTGCGCCATCTCTGTATGACCTTCAATGACTCTCTGATGCCCATGAGACAGAATCTGAACCCCTAATCTTGGCATTCAGAGCACTGTTTCTTGTCCTATTTATTATCTGACAGAGCCACTTTGCTCTCCTAACTCCTTTATGACCACACAGGGGCTTTTCAGCCTCCATACCAATGCCCAGCTTATGCCTTGCTCCAGAATTGACCCCTCCTGCCTCCTGTGAGCACCCACCCTTTATTAAAAGCTGAACCTGAATGCCACTTGCTCTCTGAAACATCCCTTGACCACAAAAAGCCACAGTGATATTTACATCTTTTCAAGCTCTCTAGGAAGCCCCAGTACTGAACTTTAACTCCTAAGGACATTGTTTTCACTAGTCATTTGAGGCTCATAACATGTTTTGGCCACTAGTGTCTTGCATGCTAGTAGGCCCTTACCATTTATTGAATAAGCAAATAAATAAGTGAAACACACTGGCTTATTCATACCACTGATTCTTTAAGTGATTGGCCTCAAATGAATTTTGCAAATTAGTGGGTGACACTAAAGCCACATGTTTACTCATTAGGCTTTGGGTCTAAGAAGGAACGGTGGTGATGATGATGATGATGATTGTAAAAATAAAAATGCCTACTATTTCTATTTGTTGAGTACCTACTATGCGCTCTGCTTCACATATATGATCTCCTTTTCTGCTATTAATCAACTTATAAAACAATTATTATTATCTATTTTTTAAAACAGGAAATGGAGGTTCAGAGCAATTAAATAAATTGCCCCAAATCATACAGCTAGCAAGGGCAATGCTAAAAATGAAGTTGGGTCTAACAATGCTAAAGCGAGTTCTACCAGCCGAACACCAGGTAGCCTTTGACAATCTCTTCAGTCACCTGGGGGTGCACTGTGTGTAAATGCAGATGTGATACCATGTCTCTCTTATCTTGAAGCTCTATGTGTCCATCCAGTGACGCGGAGGACAGTGCTAACACATTAGCAGCACTCACTAATAGTTTATTGATTCCCAGCTGTAACCCACTCTATGTTTATATTCCAAGTGTTTCTTGTAGAAGGACCTGACCAAGGTTGTGCTGTGCAACCTGCCCATGTCATAAAACCTTTAGTTTATCCAATTACTTGTCTCCAGGGATTTCCCCTCAAAATAGTACACTGCGTCAACTTAGCTAAGGTGGCAGTGTTTCCCAGAACCCTCTTGCCCACATGGTTCCAATTAGGTCTGGCCACCAGAGGAACTTGCTTGAGATTGGGAAAGGCAGAGGGAAAGCAGCAGCAACTCTGCATCTTGGTGGAGGGTGCCACGTGGGCCCCTTTGCTCATGCTGATCTAATGGCTTACCCTATTGGCCTAAAACAGACCTTGCTTCTACAGTTCCTCCAGGTCCTGCTCAGCCTCTTCCTTTAGATTCTCTGAGCCACCAGCTTGCTGTATGTGCCAGGAGTGACTTTGCCCAGCTTTTTCAGGTGCCCTGCATTGTCCAAGTGGCAGGCAATGAGAGACAGACACAGATTCTGGCCTGTGCTTTTGGCTCCAGTATTTCCATGCGTATATTGCTTCCCCACTCTAGATCCCATGTCCTTTCCTGATTTCAGAACTGCTAGACACACAGCAACCTCAGGTCCCTACTGGATGCAGAAGCAACAGCCTGCCATTGGCTCAGCCAGCTCCCAGCTGTGTGAAGTCTAATCTTTATAACAAATCTCTTTCTCTATATCACTCAGAACAGTTCTACTTGTCTGATCAAACCCTAGCTGATACAGCCCTCTTCCCTGGATCCCCAGGATATAGTGTCCTTGGTCATGTGACTGTCCCAAAGACATTTGTTCTTGATGATTGGGCAAAGTCACTGTCAAAGCAAGAAGAAGCCCAGGATTGGTGAGGCATTTATACCCTTTCTCTTTCCCTCCCCACAAGACTGTGGTATTTTCAGAGCTGGGGCTAGATCAGATTTGACTATAGATCAGATCTGACTGGTAGTGAAACCCCACGTAAGATGCTGCATAGTCATTCAAGGCAGTTGCTGCCCAAGCAAACCTGAGGTGAACTCTACTGTCACTGCTTTTGGAGGTTGTGTGCCACCCCTCCCCCGTAAGCCGCCCTGTGGTTGCTTTTAGGTGTCACTGCCTCCATCTCCTGTGCATGGAGCTGAGCCTGTGGTTAGTCACAGTTAGACTAGGTTAAGGGGTTGCCTGTACTAAGTGCTTTGATCTCAGAGGCTCTGAAGACTTATGCTGAAAGTTACCTGCCTTCATTTAGGTGTTTTAAAGTCTGAAACTTTACCATTACAGAGTCATTCCTTTGGATTACCCTTCCTGACCTTTGTTATTAAAATGCCATATGCCTTTAATAAATGGTACAGTGGAAAAACATGGTTTCTGGAATTATATAGATTTGAACTCATTTTTATTTCTGCTACTCAAAATAGCTGTGAAATTACAATAAAGTAATTATTTAGCCTCTTTGAGCTTTAGTTTTCTGACTTATAAAAGTGGAATAATAATATCCAATTTTGTATATATCTTAGTCCATTCAGGCTGCTACAATGAAAGTATTGTAGACTGACTGAGCAGCTTACACATTGCAGAAATTTATTCTTATAATGCTGGAAGCTGGATTGACCATAATCCATGGTCAAGGTGCTGGCAGGTTTGGTGTCTGGTGAGAACTCACTTTCTGATTTGTAAATCCACTTTCTTGCTGTGTCCTCACAAGGTGGAAGGGGCTCTCTGGCACCTCTTTATGAAGGGCACTAATTCCATTCATGACTCCAATTTTATAACCTAATTACCTCCCAGAGGTTCTACCTCCTAATACCATCCCATTGGAGATTTAGATTTCAACAAATGAGTTGGGTGGGAGGGAGTACAAACATTCAATCTATAGCAGTATACAAGTCAACAAATGTGAAAGTACCCAGCACAATGGTTGTCACATAGATGATGCTGAGTAAATGTGAGCATTTACTCCTAATTTCCTTTTCTTGAACTGATAATGCATTGGAATTCTTAGTATGGCACAGAGTATGCACCATCATTATTACATTCATCACAGTTGATGAATGGATAAGGATCTGCTACAAATGTGCACATGTGTTTTGATGAGGTAGGAGGGAATATATATATATATATGTATGTATACATGCAAATACATATATACACATATATGTATATATGTGTGTGTATGTATGTACACACACACACACACACACACACTAGAGGCCCAGTGCACAAAGTTTGTGCATTGAGTGTGTGAAGGGGTGTGTCCCTCAGCCCAGCCTGAGGCCTCTCGCAGTCCAGGATCCCTTGGGGGATGTCTGCCTGCTGGTTTAGGCCCGATCTGTCTAGGGATCAGCCTAAGCCAGCAGTCAGACAGCCCTTTCCCAGTCTGGGGCTCTCACAGTCCGGGACCACTTGCTTCTTACCGCCTGCCTGCAGTAGACGCGAGATAGGCTCCATTACTGCCACTGTGCTCACCGGCTGTGAAGCTGGCTTCTGAGAGCACACTGGTAACCCTGTGGCAGTGTGATCACCAGGAAACAGCTCCTGCATTGAACATCTGCCCCCCTGGTAGTCAGTGTTCATCATAGCTACTGGTCATTCCATTGATTGGCATATTAGAGTTTTATTATATAGGATACTTTTAGAAGAGAGAAAGGATACCAGAAGAAGAGATAAGTAAGTTTGGAAAAACTAGCTTATTTTTACTTACCTTTCTCTATATCCATTGTTATCATGCTAATTTAAATTGCTCCCATCTCCTGGATTATTTCAATAATCTTACCTGGTCATTTTAGCTTTGTTATTGCCTTAGTTTATTTCTTTTTAGAAATCAGTGATCTTTTCAAAATGTGCATCAGATCTTATCTAAAGTCCTTATTACACCTTGACTCTTTGAATTGTAATTGACTCTGAATTATATTTGATCTAAACTCTAATCTTGGCCTGATCTAAACTCACATCCTGGCCCTAGTCTATCCCTCCTCCCTCAGTTTCATTTTCTTCTTCTCTACCCTCAATCACTACATTTTAGCCACACCAGAGTTTTCCCAGAATTTTGGATCAGTGAACTCCAGGCCTTTGCCCATGCCTCTCTCCTTCTCTACTCCCCCCCTCCCCTCCTTTACCCTCCCCTTCCTTTCTCTTTCTCTCCTCTCCTCTCCTCTTCTCCCCCCCCCCCCATTCTTTTGGTTTATGCCTACCCAACCTTCATACCTTTGCTCATATGTAATTTCATCAGGGAGACTTTCCTGGTGGAATAAAATCAGGCTCATCTCTTATTCTTCCCCATATAAGAGCTCTTCTGTGATTTTCTTATTGTAGCACATGTTACATTTCAACATTATAGAATTATGTGTGTAGTTTCTTTCTGAAGTGTTGTCTCCTCTTACACACTTTTGTTCCCCTTCTGTTGCCAGGAGCTAGCTGTTCCCTGCACTCACAAGTCTCAATAGAGCTCAAAGTAACCCTGGAAAAGGTCTATATATGGGACTCACATTTCTCTCCTCACAGGAAACTTGTAGTTTTTGTAAGACGATCCAAGTCTTACAAAATCCATTCAGAAAACACATATCCTGTTTCTACTGTATTTCATTTTTTGTTTTTTAGTTTTTAATTTTTTAATTGAGTCATAACTTATACAGAGTAAACTGCTCAAATAGTAAGTGTCCAGATGGTGAGTGTTTCATATATATACAGCCATTAAATCACCATCCTAACCCAGTATCCAGCAGGCTCCTCTGTACCCTCCAATTACATAACCCCTCCCACACTCCCATCTTGGCCAGGTTATCTCTCTTTTGATCTCCATCTCCATAGATTAGTTGGTCTGCTTCAAAATTTCATGTGAATGGAATCATACAGTGCATATGTTTTTTTGTCTGGCTTCCTTTCTTCAACATGTTTTGAGATCCAATCAAGTTTCTGTGTATAGCAATAGCTTCTTAAAATTTTTTGTTTAATTGTTAAGTAGTATTATATTGAACACATATATTATAATTTATCTATCCTAATATTGTCAGACATTGAGTTGCTTTCAATGTTGGGCTATTAGGAATAAAGCTGCTGTGAACTCTCTTGTACATGTCTTTGGTGCTCATGTCTCTGGTGCAAGAATGAGGAGTCGAATTGGTGGTTCTCTATCTTTTATCCTATGGCATATCCTTCAAAACATCCTGACACATCTCAGTCAGAACTTACAATTTGAGGTTAAGTTGGGTGATTATCCACATGGCTCTAAACTTCTTATCTGGGGCATTTCAGGAATATGTGTCAAAGTCATTTGATACAAATATCAAGGTCATTTGGGCCTATGCAATTGCAGGCATAAGCAACTTAAAATCATAATCTGAAGGGGCTCTGACTGTTGAAGCTTAGTAACCATAATAAGTCGTTTAAAAATGGCAATCTGAGCCAACAGGAAACATTCTATTTCTCTAAACCATTTAGCTACAGAAGCATTTCTAGAACACATTTTCTCCATTACAATGATCCTAAGAGAATTGCTTTGGCTGTTACTATAAAATGCTGTAACTATTCCTAATGTGTCATTTATTCGCTGACTTATGCTACTGCCAATAGTAACATTGACTGTTCGCTAAGCTCAGCCAGTGGAAACTTTCTAACAAGACTGTGTCATGATTTTTTCCTTTCTTCAGGGACACATAGGGTTAATAAGCTGTAACCATTAAACAACATTCATCAAATTCTGTGAGACCTTTATGCAAAAGGTAAATTACACTGGAGCAAAAATGTAATCCCTGCAGATTCTCTTGCTAAAAACTTCCTTGTCTAGAAAGGACACTTGCCTGCTTTTGTCTGCTTGTTTGTTTTGTGTGTCTTGTTTTTCTTCATATTTTTTAACTAGGCGCACAAAATTTGCACACTGCGGGTAGGTGGTCCCTCAGCCCAACCTGTCCTCTCTCTCACATACTGGGAGCCCTCAGAGGATGTCCTACTGATGGCTCACCCCCAGCCTGCCCAAAACCAAAAGCCACTGGATGAGACTTTCTGGGGGTGGGGTGGGGCGGGGCAGGGGGTGTTCCTCAGCCCAGTCTGCACCCTCTCCAATCTGGGACCCCTCAAGGGATGTCTGACTGCCCATTTAGGCCCGATCCTAGTAGGATCGGGCCTAAACGGGCAGTTGGACATCCTTCTCCCAATCCAGGACTGCCTGCTCCAAACTGCTCGCCTGCCTGCTTCCCTGATTGCCCCTAACCGCTTCTGCCTGCCAGCCTGATCACCCACAAACCACTACGCTGCCAGCCTAATTGATGTCTAACTGCTTCCCTGGCAGCCTGTTTGCCCCTAACTTCCGTCCTCTGCTGGCCTGGTCACCCCTAACTGCCCTACCCTGCTGGCCTGATGGCCCACAACTGCTCTCCCTTGCAGGCCTGGAACCTCCCACTGTCCTCCTCTGCTGGCCATCTTGTGGTGACCATCTTGTGTCCACATAAGGGCAGGATTTTTAACCACATGAGGACAGCCTTCTTGTGTGTTGGAGTGATGGTCAATCTGCAAATTACTCTTTTATTAGATAGGATGAGAGAATCTGTAAACATTTCCCTCAGTTATCTGCATGAGGTAGGAAAAGCTCAGAGCCTTTCCCCAGCGAGGTACTAAGTGCTGTTAAAACACCTTCCCTATTTGAGGCAGTGGTCCATTTGTTTCCCTAGACCTGCCTGTGTCTGCTTTTTAGGAATCAAGATGCTCATTATCTTAAAGGGGCTGGGACCACCCAAAATAACATAAAATAAAATATTCAGCAGAAAAATGGACACATACTGAAAATATCTGAATCTTGCTTTGAGTGTAAATGGGAGACAACCACACCATTTAGATCCCTGCCTCTGAGTGTCCTGAAATGAGTTTCTCATTGCAATGAAAAGCACCCCAGGAATAGAAGGCAGTCCTTAATTTTGAGGACCCCAGGAATGGGAGGCAGCCCCTAATTTTGGCTAAATTCTAAAATAACATTAAATTATTTTATTTTGTCCTTACTGTAAGCCTGTGAAGCAGATATTATCATCATTCTCAACTTAAAAGCAGGGGAACTGGAGCTCTGAGAGGTTGAGTATTTTGACTAAGGTCATACAGCCTCTAAGGAGTGGAATGGGGAGTTGAATCCAGGCAGCCCAATTGGCAGAGCCTGATATGGTCTAGGGAAGAGCAAGCTGCAATGCAGATGGCATCCTTTTAAGTTTTATCTGAAAATATCATGCAAGTTCAGCTTTACTGCACAGAAGAGATAAAGAAACAAATAAATTTGAGGAGAAGGAAATGGAAAATAAGACGCCCACTGAGGTCTGGCTATTAATGTATCTGCACTGTTCCTACACTTGAATAGAGATGATTCTAAGTCTGCTACAAAAAGGAACCAAAAATGACCTTGAATTGAAACTCTTGCATAGGAAGCTGCTGTGATGCACTCACAGAGGCCACAGCACATCTCTGCAAGGGCTCTAAGCACCATCGTCATGGTTGCTTCCAGTGGGTTGCGGGGAGGGGAGGCTGGTGAAGTGGTTTCCAGTTCTGATGCACTACCTGACTATCCACACCAAGTTTGGGTTTTCCTCTCTACAGGATGGAGCCCATGGGAAGTGAGATAGAATTTCCAAGGGGGAGGGCCTTCCATCAGTGGCTTCTCAAGATGTGGAGGCAGAGCTTCAGGTAACATGAACATGGGAGGGGTTATCTTCAGCAAATGTCAGCTACGCCCTCCATTCTTTGACGTCATCTCCTAGTGTTCGCCCTCTTTTCTCTGCTTCAGCTACACTTCAGCCCGTTTACTGTTCTTGGAACACAACAGGCTACAGCTGCCTCAGGGCCTTTCCACATGCTCTTTCTTCTGCCTGAAACCTTCCCCCTAGACACCACCTCCCCCACCCTACCCATGCTTTCAAGCTTTACCTTACACATGCTCTTCTCCATAAGACCTTCTCTAATTACCTTTTTAACCACAATTGCATTCTGAACTCCAGCTTCCGCTTCCCAACTAGCTGAAGGTTAGTTCCATGAGGACAGGGATTTATTTGTGCTTGGTTTCCCTCTGTATTCTAGCACATCGAATAGTAAGTATGTAGTCAGCACTCAATAAAAATATATTGAATGAATTCATGAGTGAATTTATGAATCCTAGCTCTCCTATTCAGTAACTAGATAATATTTAGAAAATTAGTAAACATTTTCTGCACTTCATTTCTGCAACTGTAAAATTGGAATGATACTAGTAATTCCTACCCTGCTACTGTGAGTTTTAAAGTTCACAGAAATATATGCATAGTACAATACTTGCATATATTCAATGAGACTTTCAAGTTCAATGAAAGTAATACAAATAATAGCCAACATTTGTAGCGTGTTTCCTGTGGGCCAGGCTCTGCTTTACACACTTTATGTACCTTAATTCATTTAATTCTTACAACATTTTATAAGGTATGTGCTATTATTATCATTATTCTAGTTTGAGAAATAAAGAAATAACTTGCCCCAGGCCATATGACTGGAAAACCATTGAGCCTGGGTTTACATTCAGGCCCATCTTAAGCAAAGTCCAAAACTTAACCACCTCACCACACTACTTCCCCAACACAAGAAGACATAATTTTTTAAAAAATAGCTTTTATTGATTTTTTACAGAGAGGAAGGGAGAGGGATAGAGACTTATAAACATTGATGAGAGAGAAATATCGATCAGCTGCCTCCTGCACAACCCCTACTGGGAATGTGCCCTAAACTAAGGTACATGCTCTTGACCGGAATCGAACCTGGGACCCTTCCATCCTCAGGCCGATGCTCTATCCACTGAGCCAAATGGGTTAGGGCAGAAGGCATAATTTATATGATACAGGCATAGATGATATCCTTTCAAGTACTGAAAACTTCAATTTACAAATCTTAGTTTTTAAGTTCATGAAATGTCTTCATGGATCAAACATGCTAGTAATTCAATTTCTAAATAAATTGGAATATTTAGATAGGGATCAAATTGCATTTAACTCCAGGCTATGAAATATCTTTGGCTATGAAATGTTATCACTGAGAGAATATTCGGAAATTGTGTTTTATTTAGACACAGTCTATCTGAACCAATACATTTACATTTACATTTTAAATAGAGAGCTTTGCTATTTAGTTTTCAAAGTTGAGTGGAAACAAAAACCAAGGCTATGTAGACACACCCAAGATGAAGCAACTGCTTTGGAACCTGCGTCAAATATTATTATCTTGTTTTTCGAGTAAATTGGCTTCACACACTTGTGATTCCTAAGCATCTAGCATGTCTGATAACCAGCAGTCATTCATAGTCTATTTTAGGTTTGGTTATTTAAATGCTAGGTTTCGCTCATGAGAGAGAGCTCAGTTAGGCTGTGCCTTCTTCGTTCATGGTGTTGGTTCATAAATCATTGAATACCCAGCAGAGAGGTACTCACACACAAACTTTCCAAGCCATCTCTAAAGACTTTCAGTTCTCTCTTTTCTTTTTCTTTCTTTTCTATTGCCTTCCCAGTAATGGTTAAGACATTGCCAATTTGCCTTCTTATGATTTCTCTAGAAGGTCTTGTGGCCCAGGAGTTCAGTTGGGATCCAAGTCTTAATTTCCCATTGGTTTTATTCTGGTTCTTCTTCTTGCAAGAAACAGAAAGGCAAAGGATTTTAGCATATTGTATTAAGTCACATTATTTTAAAATGAGAATGGAATGTTCATGGAAATCCAAGAAAGGAGCCCAGGCTTCAAAGGTGATTCTAGATTCAAAAAGGCTCCCAGGCCTTCAACAGTAGATCTCATGGATCTTTGATTCTATGATTAAATGTAACATGCTACATGTCTACTTCTTCTGGTCCTAGTGCTAACTGATTACTATGTTTGCTTCAAGTTTGAAGCGCTACATGAAAATTTACTGGTCCAGTTAATTTTTTAGGACAGACTGTGCCTCCCTGATGAAGCACATGGATTGTGTACCATTGGCTCAGATGCCTGGCCAGGGCCAGTCATCTGTGGACAGAGGAGGTAGAGTACTGGGTACTAAACATGGCTGATTGGGCCTGCCCCTTCAGCAGGAAGTGTGGGCAGGGTGGATCCCCTCCAAAGAGGTTGTGGGTAGGTTGGTGCAGTGTTGACCTTTTCAGAATATCATCGTTTAAGAGACTGAGGTGTTACCCAAATCACATAATATAATACCAATGTAAGGTGATGTTATATTGAAAAAGATATGGATGCAATTCAGAAAGATATTTACAAAGCCACCTGAAAGCGCCTTTGCAATTGGCATGCTTTTCATAGAGATTTTGACTTGATGATCAAACTGAAGCTGCATTACTTAGCTATTAAAGTTGCTCAGCTAATTACTGAAGTTTTGCTGTGATTGAGCTGGTCAAAAACCATCGGTTGGCTATTACCATGGATTAAGTATCCACAGTGCTCTGGGCCACAGTTTTAAACATAAGCATAATGTGTTCATGACTTTAGAGGTTACTTGTGTCAAATATGATGTCAGTATGATGCCCATGGTACTGGTGAGGTGTTCTCTGAGGACAGGCCTTCTGCCACCCAGAGATTCTGAAGAATAAGGGACATCAAATGGGGACATTTCAATTGAGATAAGAATGCTAAGGAGACCAGGTCAAGATCCAGGTCTGGATTCATCACTGCAGTGAGTGGGAGGGTTGTGGTGGTGGTGGTTGGGAGTACTGGTATAAAGGCATAAGGCATGACAAACTTGGCCAGCATTCCAATTCTGGTGAACAAAACTCCCTAGACAAAGACCAAATCCTTATGTTTAAGATCTTCAGATGAGTTGAGTCACTACCCATGGCAGGCATCGGTGACCTGCATTTGTAGAAACTGCCCTCTCTTCTCTTGACTCCCCCACAGGAACCAGTTCCTCCTGTTACTGAAGACCCATAGCACTCTAACTGTGCCTCTCTGTGGCCACATCACTTTCTACCTGTATTTACAGTCTCTATCTGATTTTTCTCCACTCTCTGATGGAAATTCCTTTGAAGATGATCAATATCTTATTTATTTTGATGTCCCTGCCATGGCTTGGAACATGATAGGCACCTAATAAATATTTGTTGGATGAATGGGAATAAGAACCTACATTACCTTTCAGTCACCATGTTTCACTGTACTCTCTGCACAGTGATGATATTTAGCACAGGAGGAATGTCTGAGATGGGCTCATTGCTGATCGAAGCAAACTTCAGTGTTAAATTTATTTAAAATTTTCAAATATCTCTAATGTAGGGACTGTGAAATACCCAGCAGTATATCTTGCACTACATGGAAGGGACCACAGCCACAGATGATTCCCAGAGGAAGATGGAATTCTGAGAAGTAGATCAGGAGAAGCTCTTTGAGTGGAAAAGCTGGAGAAGAAGGAGGAAAGAAGGGTAATAGGTAACATTTACTGACTGTTTACCATGTGCCAGGCCCTGTTGTAAGCATTTTACATATATTAACTCATTTAACACAACAACCCTATGGTGAAGGTTCTATTATTCCATTTTACAGATGACTCTGGTGCAAGACAGAGCAGGTTGCCATGTGGTCATGCAGTCTGACTTGCTGGGCTCTGGGAGCCCCCTTCTCCTCCTTTTTAACTCCCATTCTGTTTGTACCTTATGAATTCAAAACTTTGTTTGATAAATGGTAATTAGTGCTAAATATTAAATATTAAAATATGGTTTAAGCCCTGGCTGGCTGGCTCAGTTGGTTTGTGCATTGTCCCATACACTAAAAGGCCACAGGTTCAATTCCTGGTCTGGGCACATACCTAGGTTATGGGTTTGATCCCTGGTTAGAGCATGTATGGGAGGCAACCAATTGATGTTTCTCTCTCCCTTCGTCTCTCTCTACAAAAAAAAAATTCTAAGGAATATATATATATATATATATATACACACACACATACACACACTATATAATAAAGAGGCGATATGCAAATTAACCCTCACAAGATGGCTGCCTATGACCAAGCCAGCAGGGGATGACTGAACAGCAGACTGCATGGGGCAACCAGGCCAGTGGGGGAGGGCATGAGGGTCAACCAGGTTGGCAGGTGGGAGCAATTGGGGGCAACCAGACCACAAGGAGGGCAGCTGGGGGCAACCAAGCCAGCAGAGGGGGCAGTTGGGGGTGATTATGCTGGCAGGGGTGGCATTGAGGGGCGACTAAACCAGTGAGGAGGCAGTTGGGGGCAACCAGGCCAGTGGGGGGGGGGCAGTTAGGAGCAAGCAGGCCAGCAGGGAGTGTGAAGTTGGGAGCAATCAGGCCAGCACACAAAGGCAATGAGTGGCAATCAAGCTGGCAAGTGGGGAGGCAAGGCAATTAGGAATGACCAGGCAGGCAGACAGGTGAGCAATTAGGAGCCAGTGGTCCAGGATTGTGAGAGGGGTGTCCGATCCCTGCGATTGGGCCTAAAGCAGCAGTCAGATATCCCCTGAGGGGTCCCAGATTGAAGAGGGTGCAGGCTGGGCTGAGGGAAACCTCTCCTCCATACACAAATTTCGTGCACTGGGCCTCTAGTATAATATAAGAGTCATTTGTTCAATAATTAATCTATTCACAAAGTTTCATGTGCCATTGTTATGTGACAAACACTTCTCAAACAGTGAGTATATTTGCCTTCTTAGCAAGCCTTGAGTGGTGAAGGATGAGGTAATGATCAGTCTTGGTTTCTTCCTGAAGTAAGCTTAGGTCTTTGATAGTCCTCAAAATAGAATGTCAGATAGACAAATGTATTTCTTCCTGAGATTAATGCTTCTCAGAACATAATGTGGGTGAAATATTTTTTCAAAACAAAAAAAAATGTTCCTTCACTGGTGTGAGGATGGAGAGAGATGAAATGAAGGTAGAGTCAGACAGCCCTTCCTGCCACGGCTGTGTGTGTGGCTCCTCCAATAAATGATGTCTGCTTGGGCACATCCATTCTTCCTTATTTATAATAGAAAAATCAGAACATGCAGCTATTTAAAGAGATAATTACTCTCAGTATTTATGATTGATATCTTTTAGGACTTTTCCTACTCATTCATTTATTGATCCATCCATCCATCCATCCATTGATTTACTGATTTATTCATGCCACAAATATTTACTGTCAATGTGGGCCACAGTGTTCTAGGCAGGTATATAGGAGAATTAAAAAACGTAGCTAAAATCTTTCCCATAAGGCAATAATATTCTAATGGGGAAGAGTCATAATAAACAAGAGAAATAACTAAAATAATAGTATGTGAGGAGAACACCAAGATGGCGGCATAAGCAAACACCTATTGTTATGCCCCACGCAACGATTTAAGAACTACAACATAACAGCAGAACAGACAAGCACCCAGAATCGCCAAAAAGCTGGCTGAATGTAAACTCCACTAATAGGAGCAAAGGTGGGACACAGACTCAGGACCGGCGGGAGCGCAGCCTTTCAGACGGAAACAGGTTCGGAGCCGCCCTGGTCGCACGCGCACGGGCTGGGGCTGGAGCAGGGACCGGCCGGATTTAAGCGGGGCGCGGCAGAGGCTCCTAGTCCCAAGGGTCGCGCAAACCCGCGACTTGCCCCCTGGAAACTTGTCTCCTGGTTCCGGAAACCATCTATTTTACAGCCCTGGGCTGGACTTTTGGTGTGCAGGCACATTTGGGGAAAGGCAGAGTTGTCTGGCAAGGGGAAGAGACTAGCGGCTTTCTCTTGGAGGGGTCTGCAGCCATCCCCATCCAACAGAGACCCGCGTGCGCGAGCGCCGCATAGGACCCAGCTGCCGCTGCTGCTGCCGCTGCCGCGCAGCCCAGAGACTCCGCCCATCCAACCTGAACACAGTCTCCCTTCACAGCCAATTGGCCTGGAGGTCAAACCCTCCTAGGGCTAACAACAAAAAGCTGGGTTTAAATTAAAAAACACTGAATACAACCCATAAAGGATTGCAGTAAGAGTACCCACCTCAGGTAACCGGGGAGACTGAGCCCTGTCCCTTTGAGGATATCTACCACATAAAGCAGCCACCATGCAGAGACATGGAAAGAAATCAGGTGTGAAAGAAATGGAGGAGAAAAGACGACAAGACATAGAGTTCAAAACCACGGTTATAAGGCTTTTCAAGAGGCTCCTACAAAAGGCCGATCAACTTAATGAGAATTACCAGGAAATAAACAAGACCAACCAGCAAACGAATGAGAATTACAAGGAGATGAATGATACTTACAAGGAAATGAATGAGACCCTCAGGGAAATGAACAAGACCTCTGAGGATAATAATCAGACCCTCACAGATAAAAAAAAGGACCAACTAGAAATCAAGCATACACAGACTGAAATAAAAAATATTACACAAAGTCCTAAAAGCAGTCCAGAGGGCCACAAGAACCAAGTCCAAGATTTGAAATACAAAGAAGCAAAATCCACTCAGCTGGAAAAGCAAGAAACAAAAAGAATTCAGATAATTGAAGATAGTGTAAGGGGCCTCTGGGACAACCTCAAGCAAGCCAACATCCGAATTATTGGGGTGCCAGAAAAAGAGAGAGAGCAAGTTAATGAAAACCTACTTGAAGAAATAATGCCTGAAAACTTTCCCCACCTGGTGAAAGAAACTGACTTAAAAGCCCAAGAAGTACACAGAACCCCAAAATATAGGAATCTAAAGAGGACCACACCAAGACACATCATAATTAAAATGCCAAGAGCAAAAGACAGAGAGAGAATATTAAAAGCAGCAAGAGAAAAACAGTTGGTTACCTACAGGGGAGCACCCATACGATTGTCAGCGGATTTCTCAACAGAAACAATGCAGGCCAGACGCGAGTGGCAAGAAATATTCAAAATAATGAAGAGCAAGAATCCACAACCAAGATTACTCTATCCAGCAAAGCTATCATTCAGAATTGAGGATCAGATAAAGTGCTTCGCAGATAAGAAAAAGCTAAAGGAGTTCATCACCACCAAACCAGTATTATATGAAATGCTGAAAGATATTCTCTAAGAAGAGGAAGAAGAAAAAGGTAAAAATATAAATTATGAACAACAAATACACATCTATCAACAAATGAACATAAAAATCAAGTGAACTGATAGGCTGATGAACAGGATAAACTGGTGACTATAACAGAAACATGGACATAGAGAGGGAATGGACTGACAATTCTTGGGGAGAAAAGTGTTGTTGGAAGTACAGCAAGAGATTGGACAAAAATCTTGCAACAATGGGAGAGGACATTGGGGAGGGAGAGGTGAGGGCGGAGGGTGGGATAGGTACAGGGTGGAGGGAAGCTATAGGGGGATAAAAAAGGGGAAACAATGTAATTAATAAACTGAACAATAAAAAAAACTTAAAAAAAATAAAATAATAGTATGTGAGATACTGATTAAGTAGTAAGAAGAAAAATAAAGCAGGACAAAGGAATAAGTATTATGAGGGAATGTTATTATAAATTACTATAATTTTAAATTAGGCAGTCCGTTGTGTGTGTGTGTGTGTGTGTGTGTGTGTGTGTGTGTGTGAGAGAGAGAGAGAGAGAGAGAGAGAGAGAGAGAGAGAGAGAAAGCGCACAACGAGTTGAGTTCCTGGCTTTTCCTTTGGCGAATTGCTGAGTGTTCAGGTAATGGGGCGTGTAGGCAGTGTGACTTCCCCCCTCCCTCGCAGTTTCAAAATGTCTCTCCTTAGATTTTTTTTAAAGGGCAAAGCTTTCCCCACTCTTTATATTAACTATTTAAAAAGTGCTCTGGGGAATCCTCAGTGCAGGTTTAATAGTCAAATTCATGGTGTCCATCTGTCTATTTCTAGCTGGGTGACTTGTGAGAACTCATTTAACCTCTCCGAGCCTCAAGTTCCTCATGTAAGAAAATGTGGTGACAATGAAAGGAAATAAGATTAGATTTGAGAGGGACCTAGTGTGCAGCACCCAGTGGGTGATCAGCAGATGGTGGCTTCTTTCTTCTACTGGACAGAGCTGCAGGAAAAGGCATGTTCTGATTAAACTACAGACTCTGGATCCACAGAACTGGAGAGTTTGCTGAAGAGTCTAAAAGTAAAAGCTGGCATTAATTGACCACCTCTGTGCTGAGGAAACCTTTACACACGCATCTTGCTAAATCCTCACAGTTTAAGAGGAGGAAATGGCGGCACAGATCCCCTGGCATAGCTGGTATGTCCCAGAAGCAGGGAGGGCTTGACTCCAAGTCTGGCTGATACCAAAGCTGGGGCTCTCTTTATCAGATGCTGTGCTCCTCCTTTCCCTTCCCCGCCCCTTCCCACATGAGGAAGAGTCAAGGTTGAATGAAGCCAGTGTAGGAAAGGGTTTTCTCTCAAATTGAAAGCCCATGAAGATCTCTAGATTAACAGATAAGGACTGTTTATGACCCCAGAAGAACCTTTATATGAAATTCCATGAATATTCCAGATAATGGTTATGAAAGGGGGGAGGGAGAGGGTGCTAGGCTGATTGCTTGTCAATCACCTGAGTAATTAAAAACAAACGCCAGGGCTGTACCTCTTGAAATTTTAGTTAAGCAGGTCTGGCATAAGGCCTGGGTGTCCATATGTTTCAACATGGTCCAGTGTTTCTGACACGTAGCCATGTTTGAACAGCTTCCTAGTACCCAAACTACTAATGTAGCTTGGAAATTGTCTGTTCCCTTCTCCTGGTGGTCATGAGGAATATGAATTATAATTCTTCCCAATGGTAGTGAACATGCTGAGTAATCTAATCCAAGCCTTATCCAAATCTTTGATAAAGGTTTTGGGACAGGACAAGTTTAATGCTTTAACTTGAAGCATTAAAAGGAGAATAAAAGGTCCCAGACTTTCTCCTGGTCAGACCCATGGTCAGTGTTCTTTTGCTATTAAAAGGACATTCTATCGGCTGTACTACTCTTCAGGTCACAGTTTACACAAGGACATTATGCTCTGCCGAAATCAAAGTACACAATGTCTGTGCTGCCCTTCACTTAACATTCTAGAAACCCAACAAAAACAAAGCGCAATTGGTTGTCATAAACTTTTTGTTGGTGGTGGTGTTAATCCTTGCCCGAGGATTTTTTTCCCATTGATTTTTAGGGAGAGTGGAAGAGAGAAGAAAGAGAGAAACATCCAATGTGAAAGAAACACATGGATTGGTTGCCTCCTGCATGAGGCCCCATTAGGGCCTAGACTGGGGAGGAATGTGCCCTTGATTGGAATGGAACCTGGGACCTTTTATTCCACAGGCCAATGCTCTATCCACTGAGCCAAATCAGCTAGGGCGGTTGGCATAAATGTTTAACAGTGAACCCGTACTATACATCTGTCACTGATAGCAACTTCTTTTCCAAGGGCTCAGAAGTGTTTTTTTGTTTTTGTTTTTAGAAATGCAAGAACCTATTGTCTTCTTGGTAGGTTTCCACCAATGTGAGCTGGAAAATGGCACTCCAATTAATGGTAAAATCAATTTGGGCCTCAAATAATGTCACTTAGGTCTTCGTATTGCATTTCTCTCAAGAACATGAGCTCACATTATTGGCATATCTAGGGACTTCGGAGGAAAGAAAATGTTGGAATAATTCTAACACGGTGATCTTGAAGTTGTACATTTACCACCTTTTTTGGTAACGAAAGGAGAAAGCTACACCATCATTTATTAAATGTAGATCATTTAGCTATACCGGCAGCCTCAGACTCATACCAATGTTATTGCTTCCTTAACGACAGCAAATAGATCTGACTTCCTCCTTCCTCCATCAAAGCAAACATGGAGTCAAACTTCCTAATTGGAAGGGGACGGTTTTTTAAATTGGTTTATATGTTTTTATGTTATTTTTTAGAAGAGTTGATTTTTTAGTTTTTGCATTTGGGGTTAACATTTTGGTGACTGTCAGTTACTTATGAGTCTTTAAATGCCCCAGTCAGTCCTTTGGAAGTGAATCATATTATCTTAAGGATATGGCTTAATTAACACTGCCCAATACTTCTGTTCTTTATGTTACCTTCATCTTGATGTTCATGATTTTAGATTGTGAGAGAAACCCCTCATTGGACTACTTACTTACCTTAAGGTGCCCTATTTAAATGAATATCTATCTGTGTGTGTGTGTGTGTGTGTGTGTGTGTGTGTGTATGTGTATCTCAACCTATTAAGAAATCATAGTATAAACGCCACCTTGAAGAAATTATTTTTTATTTTAATAGAGGATTCACTATGTTACCCTTTAAGTAATGAACACAGTCAATATAATAATTTAAATCTAGGCTCTCATTTGTATAACTTTGTGTATTATATATCATTCTATACATATAAAGATTTATTCTGTCATCATCCATCACTTTCCTTTAACAAACCAACATATTATTTGGTTTTATTATAAGTTATGATTTAAGTTACTATTTTTTCAGAGTATTATTTTTTAATTACGAAGAGCATATGAAAATTTTGAAGAGTCATATGATAGCCTCCATCCACTGAGTGCATTTCCACCAGGCGCTGTTCTCTAAATACCTCCATATTAAATTATGGCATTTAGATGTAATTATTATTCTCTGTTACCTCTAACCATTTTGCTTTTCTTCCTCGACTATCACCTCAAACCTTGTAATTCCAAGAAAGAGGTTTTTTTCTTCTTTTGGAAAAAAGGAATTCTAATGTTAATACAATACTTTCTTATTGATTTTTTGGCTTCCTAAGTTAACTTGAGCTAGGGCCCAATGAAATAGTCTTTTAATGTTAAGGTTGAAAACTTTTATTAAGAAGTGATATTATAACTATGTTCCTAGAGCCAGAGAGTGATTTAAAGATGGCAGAGCATTATTAAATTCATACCTTTGTTCATGTAGAAATTTACTGAGCACTTACTATATGCAGGACACTGGTAGACATTAGGGAAGCAGAGATTATGGGTACTCCTCAGACTCCTCTTCTACATCTATCACACAAATTACCTAAATGCAGGTTTCACTTAGGCTACTGGGCATATGTCATGATACATTTTAGGGGCAGATGCTGGCACCTTCTTTTCTGATCCTCCCATATTCTTACTTGTGTACTTGCCTTGAGGACTATTGAGTTTTTATTGAACTAGTTCATGCTTTATGACTTGGTCTGGATCCAAGGAACTTGGTGACAGAGGATCCATTTAACTCCTTACCCCTAACTCCAGAAGACTCCTTTTGTTAAGTGGATTATTTGTATCTTGTGCCCGTCAGTGACCCAGTCTTTTAGAGACAGAGGGAGTTTTACCTAAAGACAGTGATGGTTATCTGACCTAGAGCAGCTGTTAATTAAATGGTGATGCTCTTACCCAGTTCAGGGGTCATGACCCTCTGTTGGACATTCTTTCTTCCAGACTAGGCAGAAGGTCCAGCCTTGTGATTTCTCTGAAAAACTTTAAAAATACTTTGTCTCAGTAGCTTCCTTTTACTTCACCCTTTGACCCAAAGGTTGCAACTTAATTTGTCAAGGCCAATTCCTGTAAAATAATAACGCCCTACTTAGGCTGTGACCTTGATGTAGGTTAGATTACCATGGAAATAATAGGGTGGGTGAGTGGGAGAAATAAAATTGCAAAGCAGCCAAAATAGCAGTCACCATGGCCAACCACTAAAGCCCATGCACCTTTCTCTGGTGAACAGATTTTGAGGCCCAGTGTGTCAGTTTCCTATCGCTGCTGAACAAATCAGCCCAAACTTAGTAGCTTCAAACAACACTAATTTATTGTCTTACAATTTTGGAAGTCAGAAATTTGAAATGGGTGTCTGTGGACTAAAATCACAGTGCTAGGAGGACAGCATTTCTTTCTGATGGCTCTCAGAGAGAAGCTTCTTGCTGTCTGAATTTCTTGGCTTTGGGCCGCCATCATCATCAAAGCCAGCAATGGTCGAGTCTTCCCCATAGTGAATCACTCTGACATTGGCTCTCCTTGTCCCTCTCTTGCTAAGGTTCCTGTGATTACAGTGGGCCCACCCAGTAACCCAGAATATTCTCCACATCTCAAGGTCAGTTAATCAGCAACCTTATTTCCTCTTTGCATGTAACATTATATATTTGTCAATTTCTGGATAGGACAAGACTATCTTTGGGAGCCATTATTGTCTTCTTCACTCATGCTATATATGTCCTTAGTTTATAGTAATCCAAATATGGTTATTTGGTTTATGAGTTGTCAAAAGTAGGGAGCATTGGGAGTGATAGACAACTGTATATAACAGGAAATGAGAGCTGGGAGCCAACGTCAAAAGAAGAGATTAAGACCAAAAATCAGCCATAGAGACAGCAAATCACAGGAGTCTGAGGTCATGTAGAAGGAAGGAATTCTCCCTACTCACTCCAGTGGCTTCTGGGGGTGTTCTGTTTGAAGGCAGAAAATTTTAAACACTGTTCAAAATCGTGATCCCAAGTCCTTAAGAAAATGCTTCATTTAGTTTGAAAAACAAATAGCATACCATATTTTAAAGAAAGGGTTTAAAAAATGAAGCCATGAAACATCCAGAGAAAATCTAGTGAATATTCATCTGACTATGAGAATGAGAAAGGATTCTCAACACAGGAAAACTAAGGAAGAAACAAAAAATGAAATGAATCTATATTTTAATGTAAATAGATGTCAATATTTATATATTAAAAATCATAAACCAAATTAAAAGGTAAGTAGCAAGTTGTGAAAAAATATTACCTTAACCAAGTTCACACAAAACAAATTACAAACTATAATAGAGGCATGGAAATAAATTTTCAAAGAATTTTTAATGATATAGAAAATATTAAGTGAATTATGGCATTTACTTTTATATTTCAGCAACCATTTTATGAAGAACAAGATGAGAGAAATTTCATAAAATGTTAAGAGAATTATGGGCTTGTAACTCTTGTGTTATTTTTCTTTTCCAAATTCACAAGCTTTTAAAAATAAGGATATGTTTACTTTTATACTCAGAATTGTTTCATTTTTCATAACCAAAAGTAGAAGTGTGTGTAATGCACTTTAGAAAGATTTCAGATAAAATGGTTTGTTTTGACATTTGAAGCTTCTGTTATGTAGATAATTCATCTATGTGCTTGCAGTCTTCTCTCTCAAGGTGATGGACAAGAAATTGATCTACTTTGGAAATACTGGCTTACTTTAATGAAAGATTAAACTAAATTGATATTATTTGGCTTTTTACAGATTTTTTTCAAAGTATGTTTCAGTGCTCTGAGAAAAAACCTATTCAGAATTCAAATAAAAGTAGGAAAAACTATATACTATAGTCCCTGCTTGGAGTGTCACATTAACATTTTCAAGGTTGTGAAAAGTTCTGCTTAGTAAAGAAACTTGCTTATTTTTCTTTAATGCAGAGCTTCCCAAAGTTAAGAATTCTAGTAACACCTATTAACATCTCCCCCAAGTAATGTTTACTGTACATTACACTTTGAGGAAAAAATGGGCTTAAGGAAAGCTCAGCTAACTCATTCACTTTAGCTCACAACTTCATAGACTCTGAAGATGTGACTTCAGTTTTGATGAACCTTCAGGAGAATTCTAACTGGGTGACAAGATTATGATTGGGCAAACTTGAGCCTCTGTACAGTACCACATTCCCCTCTGATTCAAGGTACCACATTCCCCTCTCCCATATCCCATCACTAGTCCCAGCCAGTGAATAGCTGCCAGCCCGGAGTCCTCTAAGCTGCTGTCTGCTCCAGATTGAAGAATAAAGCTCAGCCCCTTAGTCATACCTGTTGTATCTGAGAGGATGTGATGATAGAGTCATTGCTAGAAAGTACATTAGAGGATAATAGATATGTGTAGTCACCAGAGAATGGTGCAAATGCATTCTTACATATCTCAATGAGTGGCCTATGAGTCCCCCTCTGGTCTTCTGCCCTCTTCCCCAAGATTTTTCATCTTTCTGTGCTCTTTGGCTTTTCTTCAAGGTTCAGGATCCCAGGCAATGTGCCCACTTTGGAACTGGAGGAGCCATTCTGTTATTCTCAGGTCTACTCAAATGAAGCAATGTCCTTGACTCAAATTGACATTCTCAGAGAGCATTCATTAAGTGTTTCATTAAATTCCAGAGCCTCTGTCTTAACCAGATTCTTTCCTAGGAAAAGGTACAAGTGGGGATGAGGGAGGGAAAGACTGGTGAGAAGCCCATGCCACTCTACTCAGACTCACAGATCCCCATGACACTGGGGCAGGCCAGTGTCATGGTCATCTCAGTTAGTAGCTTGTGGATACCTAGAATTTAGTGCACAGAGGGACATTTAGGGGCTCCTCTAAAGCCATATTTTACCCTTCAATCATAGTGACTCTGCTTTTTAATATATTGGAGCTAAAGATAAGATTTTATTTGAGAAAAGATTCATGCTGCTAAAAGAAATAGTTGAAGAAAACCAATCTAGTCCAGCTCCCAGCATGAATCTCTCTGCAATAGGCAGTCAAGCAGCTTCTTCTCAGGCCCTTCCAGTAACATGGAGCTCACTACCTTTCCATATTTGGTCATATATTATGAGAAACAGAAATCTGCTTCCCTGACACTCCTTCCCATTTGTCCCAGTTCTGCTTTCTGGAGACAGATGGGAACGGTTTAAAGTGATTGCTCTGCTAGGGCAGGGACTTCTTTGATTTTGTTCTTTGAGGTATCTCTGGAATAATTGCTGGAACACAGTGGGAGCTTAATGTGTGACTATTGACTAAATGGATGAGGACCTTCATGTATCTGTTGTAAGATTAACATATGACATAAGCCTTAAAAATGGACACATTTGATGGAGGAGGAACTAAGATGGCGGCATAGGTAAAACACCTATCTTGCCGTCATACTCAGCAATTTTAATACTACAACTTAACGAAAGAACAAATACCTTCCAGAATCACGAGAAAGCTCGCCGAGTGAAAATTCCACAAATAAAAGTGAAAATAAGACACTGTGACTCGGAGGAGCGGCGGCAGACAGCGTTGAAAGATTCGCGCGGAGAGAGGTTTGGAGAGCGCGCCACGGAGAGGGCGGGCGGCTGAAAACCGGCCAGTTTTCTCGAACGGGGAAACAAAGACGTCCCACTGGACTGATTCTCCAGCTCTGGGCAAAGTCCAGGGGACCAACCCACTATCATACGGGGTGAAAACTGGACAGTGGGAGGGCACGCCGAAGCTCGGGTGCTGCAGGGCTGTCCCGGCTTGTGGAGAAGGCAGCTTGCGCGCGAACAGCTAGGCTGCGTGACGGCGCAGAGAGCGCTCTGCGACTCGCTCTCTCATTCTGAAAACCGTCAGACTGCTTTGTTTTACGACCCTGGGTGGGACATTGCACATGCAGACTCATTTTGGGAGAGTCTGAATTCCCCGGCAGCCGGTGGAGCTCGGTAGCAGCTCTCTCTCAGAGGTGCTGGCAGCCATTGCCCCCGGCACAGGGTTCCCAGGGCCGCATAGGGCGGAGCTAACGCTGTCTGCTTGGCCCAGAGACTCCGCCCATCCAACCTGAGCACAGCTGAGCTTCACAGGCAATTGGCCTGGAGGTCAACCCTCCAAGTGCTAACAACAATTAACTGAGCTTAACTTCAGCAAGACTGTGCAGCCCATATCCACCTCAGGTAACTGGGGAGGCTGAGCCACTGTCTATAGTAGGAAGTCTACCACACAAAGCTAATTGACCAACTCAGGGAAGCAGCCACCATGCAGCGACATGGAAAGAAATCAGATGTGATAGAAATGGAGGAAAAACAACGACTGGGCATGGAATTCAAAACCACGGTTATAGAGTTTTTCAAGAGGCTCCAACAAAAGGTCGAGGCCTATAAGGAAATAAACAAGACCACAAAGGAAATGAATGAGTCCTATAAGGAAATGAACAAGACCCTCAAGGATATAAACGAGACCTGCAAGGAAATGATCAAGACCAACGTGGAAATGAATGAGTCCTACAAGGAAATGAAGGAGACCCTCAAGGATATAAAGGAGACTCTCAAGGATATGAAAAAGGACCAACCAGAAATTAAGCATATACTGACTGAAACAAAAAATATTATACAAGGACCTAAAAGTGCTCTGGAGCACCCCAAGAACCAAGTTAAAGATTTGAAATACAAAGAGGTAAAATCCACTCAGCTGAAAAAGCAAGAAACCAAAAGAATCCAAAAAATTGAAGATAGTGTAAGGGGCCTCTGGGACAACCTCAAGCATACCAACATCCGAATTATAGGGGTGCCAGAAAAAGAGAGAGAGCAAGACAATGAAAACCTATTTGAAGAAATAGTGACTGAAAACTTCCCACACCTGGTGAAAGAAATTGACTTAGGAGTCCAAGAAGCGCACCAAACCCCAATATATAGGAACCCTAAGAGGACCACACCAAGGCACATCATAATTAAAATGCCAAGAGCAAAAGACAAAGAGAGAATAATAAAAGCAGCAAGAGAGAAACAGTTGGTTACCTATAAGGGAGCACCCATACGATTGTCAGCTGATTTCTCAACAGAAACGATGCAGGCCAGACGGGAGTGGCAAGAAATATTCCAAGTGATGAATAGCAAGAATCTACAACCAAGATTACTCTATCCAGCAAAGCTATCATTCAGAATTGAAGGCCAGATAAAGTTCTTCGCAGATAAGAAAAAGCTAAAGGAGTTCATCACCACCAAACCAACATTATATGAAATGCTGAAAGATATTCTTTAAGAAGAGGAAGAAGAAAAAGGTAAAAATATAAATTATGAACAACAAATACACATCTATCAACAAATGAACATAAAAATCAAGTGAATTGATAGGCTGATGAACAGGATAAACTGGTGAATATAACAGAGACATGGACATAGAGAGGGAATGGACTGACAATTCTTGGGGAGAAAAGGGTTGTGGGAAGTGCAGCAAGAGACTGGACAAAAATCTTGCAACAATGGGAGAGGACAGTGGTGAGGGGGAGGTGAGGGTGGAGGGTGGGATAGGTACAGGGTGGAGGGGAGCTATAGGGGGATAAAAAGGGGAAACAATGTAATTAATAAACTGAACAATAAAGATTAAAAAAAATGGACACATTTAAGGGCTCATGTAATGGCACCCTCCCTTTCCCTCCTCAGTCTGTATCCTCTTTATCAAAGAAGTCCAGGCCAGAGTGGCAATATATTAAGAATCTATGGTTATGAGGTAAGGACTTTTGGGATTTAACTTATTCTGCCTAACATTTCTGGGGGGGGAAAAGCCAAAATAGGCACTGCATAAAGGCAACTTGATAACCATGAATGAAGCTACCAGCTTCTTGTCAGAGAATGAAGTATAACCCTGGCATGAGGGTCATACTTAGATGTGCTCATCATCAGTGGCCACTATGGAGTAGGATTTGAGAGGCACTGTAACATTCCACCAGCTTCCATGAAGGGGCCAGAAACTTCACCACTAGAAAACCATTCCTTTGGGTAAAATACTTATCACTTTTCTAAATGAAACACTAGTCATATTGAGTTGCCAATACTTTGGAGTAAATTAGCTGATTGGATTGTTTTCTTTAAAGATAAGTGACTCTAAAGATGTTGGATTTTGGAAGAAGAACTGGGCATCAGAGAGAGAAGGGGCAAAGGCAAGTGAGCTGGTAGGTGAAAAAAGTGCATTTTGTTTTACTTGATACAGGTGCAGGCCATGAGCTAGCTGCTTTAGTAGAAAAGGCTATTTGGGGAAGGGCATTGATCTGGCTCCATGGAAACCATTTGAATCTGCAGAAGAATTCTCCCACCCCCCTCTTTCCAGCCTGATTTTGTGAGTGCTCCACATGACTTCCGTGTAATGGGACCAGTGCACTCAAACTTTTTGGGTGATGGGTACTGGATGCATTCAAATGACTATCAGGCTAGTTGGTTAGGTGTTCAGGCTTGCCTGGGACCATCCTCACACCACAGGAGGGAAAAACCAATCTCTGACAAGCCCAGGCTGATTATTAACCATGTGATGAAGTGTTACTTCCTATTCAGGACATTCACAATTCTTGAGAAACTCTTTCCCAATCAGAGTTTTCTTCCTCTATGTTTGTGCTCCCCCTGTCCCCCAGTCCTCCATTTCTCCTGAATCACAGGCCTCACCCCAGAGAAAAGGTTTGATTTGGGAGTGTGTGTACACAAAATGGGGGGAGGCAGTTAGAAAAATGCAACTTACCTGCTCTACAAGAACTTGAATTATCCATACAGACATCTCTTCATAGTTCTTGCAACCAAATAGTTTTTTTTTCCTTTCCAGATAATGCAACTAATATCATTTCTCCGTGTGGGGGTGTGTTTACTATTCTGAGATCACATTAACATTACTCATTTAACAATCTGCAATGTTTTGAAACCAACATGTCTCACCATATCTCCAAGTGGAATTTTTCTCTCTACTGATGTTTTGATTGATAAGGACCGTCCCTGAACATGACCTTTAAGATGCTCAATCTGTAGGGTGTGGGTTTGGGGTGCAAGGAGGTAAAGGTCACCCTCTCAGCACACTTCATGGCAAGTTGGATGCTTGCTGAACTGGTGAAGGGCTCCCAAACTGAGCTGCCCAAATAGAGCATCTGAACCTGAAACTTACATTGTCAAGGGTGGCTTCTTGGGTTTTCAATTCTGGTTGACTTGAAGGATAAGGAGGTGCTGTGTTCTCTTACACATAAACAAGTGCCTATTTTATTGCAGGCCTTGTGTACAGGGGTAAGGGTAAAGACTAATAAGACACCATCCCCACCTTAAGGAGTTTCAGTCTAGCAGAGAGACAGACATGTAAATCAGTGTGGTAGGTACCTTACAGAGATATACTGTGGCACATCAGAGAAAGTAGTCAGCTCTCTAAGGAGGGGGAGTGGTAATATTAGATATAATTAAGAGATAATGCTTGGACTAGGCCTTTGTGAATAAGTAGGTATTTGTCAGGGTGGGAATCAGAAGCAAATGCAAAATATATATACATATCCACATTTGTAAATACATAGAATAGCATGATGCTTTGGGTGGATATCTAGAATTTTGATGGTAGGGTATAAGTTGGGAAAGGGAAGAGTAGAGATGAAATATGGGAGCCAGGTCAAAGGGATATTAGACATGTTAAAACCTCTGCAAAGGGTTTTTTAATTTTTTTTTATTAATTTCAAAGAGAGGAAGGGAGAGGGAGAGAGAGATAGAAACATCAATGATGAGAGAGAATCATTGATTAACTCCTCCAGCATGCTCCCTACTGGGGATCTAACCTTCAACCTGGGCATGTGCATTGACCTGAGATTGACTGAACTGTGACCTCCTGGTTTGTAGGTTGATGCCAACCACTGGGCAGGCTGCAAATGGGTTTTTATTTGACTACATAAGCAAGCAAAGGGGAGTCACTGGCTAGACTTTAGGTAAGGTAGTAACTTAGATTTTATTTTAGAAAGGTCATTTGTGTATCTGAGAGGAAAATGGATCTGAAGGTGGCAAGGTAAGAGGCAGGAAAACTAGTTGGCGGCTATTAAAAATAATTCAAGAAAGATGTGTGAGTTGCAAATAAGCCAGTGAAAGTGTGAAAGGATTAGATATGTTTTTAAAACAGAATTCCCACAATTTGGGGAACATGTTGTAGAGAGTGGGATAGGGTTAGGAGTTGAAGGAAAATAAAAAATCTAAGATGACATCCAGGATCTTGGTTTGAGTGGTTATAAGACTAGGTGAAGAGAAGAGGGTGTAAGATAACTAATTCAGTTTTGTGAATGTTGAATTTGAGATGCCTGTGGGATACCCAAGTGGAGAGGCCCAACATGAACTTGGCTATTTGGGTTCATGCTCAAAAGATAGCTTAGAAATGAGAAGAAAAACATGAAAGCTTTCTATATGTAACTAGAAGCCTGGTGCATGAAATTCGTGCATGCGAAGGCAGGGGGTGTCCCTCAGCCCACCCTGCACCTTCTCCAATCTGGGACCCCTTGAGGGATGTCTGACTGCCCATCCTACCGGGATTGGGTCTAAATGGGCAGTCAGACATCCTTCTCACAATCCAGGACTTCTGGCTCCAAACTGCTCACCTGCCTGCCTCCCTGATTGCCTCTAACCACTCCCCTGCCAGCCTAATTGATGTCTAACTGCTCCCCTGCCAGCCTGTTTACCCCTAACTGCCCTCCCTTGCAGGCCTGGAACCTCCCAACGGCCTTCCCCTGCTGGCCATCTTGTAATGGCCATCTTGTGGGGGCAGGATCTTTGACCACATGGGGGCAGACCTCTTGTGTATTGGAGTGATGGTCAATCTGCATATTATACTTTTATTAGATAGGATAGAGGGCTGGTATATTGGTGGGGGCCAGCTGGTTTGCCCTGAAGGGTGTCCCAGATCAGGGTTGGGGTTCCCTTGGGGCATGAGACAGCCTGAGGGAGGGACCTGTGGTGGTTTGCAGGCCAGCCACACCCCCCAGCAACCCAAGGAAAGGCCCTGGGATCTGGTATTAATTTATGTTCTACAATTGAAACTTTGTAGCCTGGAGTGGAGCCAAGCCTTCTCCTGGCTCCATGGTGGCAATATAATTGAAACTTTACAGCCTAGAGTGGAGGCCTAGGCTCTAGGGCTGCAGAAGCTTGGCTTCCTCCATCACCCAGGCAACCCTAGCCTCTGCTCTCTCCAGCTCCCATGGTTGCCTCCATTTCTGTTGGGATTATGTATCTCCTATAATTGAAACCTTGTAGCATTGAGTGGAGACCTAGGCTGGCAAGGGCAGGTGGAAAGATTGGCTTACTCCATTGCTGTGGAAACCCAAGCCTCCCTCCTGCTCTCAGTGGCTGCAGCCATCTTGGTTGGGGTTTATTTGCATAATTTGCTCCTGATTGGCTGATGGGTGTGGCTGTGGGCATGGCTTGATCAGAGGTACAGTCAATTTGCATATTACTCTTTGATTAGATAGGATGGTAGCCAATGACAGGTCTTTGAATTCATCAACTGAAAGCAGTGGGCAAAGAAAGAGGGACCAGAGAGGGAAACTATGAAGGAGAAGAAGGAAGCGAAGACGGTTTTGAGAGAAAGAGACCAGTCAACAACATCAAATATTTCAGGGAAGCCAGTGAGGTGGGAGCTCGAAGCATCTACTGGATAATTCAATTAGTGATCTTGAAAGAGAGCAGCTATAGTGGGGAGGTTGGTGTGGAGGTCAGATTAGTATAGTGGGAATATGCGGGCACTGGGTAGAGTTGATAATGCATTTGAGAGGCTTGCCTAAAGAGGAGAGAGCTTCACTCAGATATTTAGAACTACTGATTTTGTCTGGAAGCTATTCACAAGCAAACAGGCTAGGGCAGCTTGATGGCACAAGAATAGTTGTATACTTTTAAACCATTGAGCACTTCCCCACTATGTTCTAGGCCAGTGGTTCTCAACCTTTCTAATGCCGCAACTCTTTAATACAGTTCCTCATGTTGTGGTGATCCCCAGCCATGAAATTATTTTCGTTGCTACTTTATAACTGTAATTTTGCTACTGTTATGAATTGTAATGTAAATATCTGTTTTCTGATGGTCTTTTCATGACTCACAGGTTGAGAACCACTAACAGGCTCACCTAAGACTATTGGAAAACACAGATATTTACATTATGATTCATTAACAGTAGAAAAAATTACAGTTATGAAGTAGCAACGAAAATAATTTTATGGTTGGGGGCCACCACAACATGAGGAACTGTATTAAAGGCTTGTGGCACTAGAAAGGTTGAGAACTACTGTTCTAGGCACTGAGCTGGGTACTTTGGCATCATAGCTTTGAGTCTTTTTCTTTTATCTCATTCTTTTATTTTCTTCCATGTTTTTTGTTGCCATTCTCTGTCTCTCCCCCTTCAGATTCCATCTTTTTTTAACTGGCTCTTGAGGGTAGTTGGCATCTAACATGTAATCTTAGAAATGCAAGAGTTTCTCAATTTTTTTGAATAAGTGTGATTAATAATAAACAACAATAAATGTTGAACAGTAATAAATAATTTCATGAAATTCTAATAAATCATTTAAAAACCTTAGGCGAGAATGTGATCAGAATGGAAATGGGCAGTCTCAACTATGTCAGGGTGAAGCAAATATGGAGGCCCAGGGTGGTGACTGTTTCCTGGGAGGTGGTAGCACTCAGGTTCCATCACACAGAGTCTCCCAAGGATACTCCACTATACATTATTATAAAGTCTCTTCTAGTTGCCACTGTCATTGCTTAAATCTTTATCAAGGGAATTAATTAATTCCCCTTTGAAGAATTGGGAGCCTCAGACAACTGAAAATGCAGATGTGCCCATAATATAGGAGACACACCTTCCTGAGTGCAAAGGTGGTGAAATGAAAGAAGTAATGGGTGAAACAACTGTCATGGTTTCCAACTTCTCTAACTTGGAAAGAGTCATTAGGTTAGAATAAATAGCACACTCCCACTCAACCAGCAGAAGCTAGTCTGACCCAGTGGGTAGATCAGGAGTAATAACAGCAGTTGTGTTTCCACATTAAGTTTTTAATAGAGGTCAGATTTTGGTGAGGCCCTGGCCTAGACAATTTGTGAAGTAGGGAAAGTTTAGTCCCTCCCAGCTCTTCTGGCATCCTTCTTCCCTCCTAGAGAACAGCTTCTCTAGTATATACTCAGACTAAGTACCTGGACTAGGCATATTAAACATATTCACTCATTGGCATGTTGTAGCCACCCTCTGGGATAGTTTATATTATTATCCCCATTTTATAGGTGAATAAACCGAGATTTGGAGGATTAAGTAACTTTGAAGAAGACACATTGCTAGTTGATCTAGATATGCCTTACTCTACCCTGTTTTCCCAAAAGTAAGACATCCCCCCAAAATAAGACCTACTTCCAGTTTTGCCTCTTGCTGTAATACAAGACATCCCCCTGAAAATAAGACCTCCCCCAAAATATTTTTATTTTATTTTTTATTTTAATCTTTATTGTTCAGTTTATTAATTACATTGTTCCCCACCTTTTTTCGCCCTATAGCAACCCTCCAACCGATACCCATCCCACCCTCCTCCCTCACCTCTCCCCACTGTCCTCTCCCATAGTTGCATGATTTTTGTCCAGCCTCTTGCTGTACTTCCCACACCTCCTTTCTCCCCAAGAATTATCAGTCCATTCCCTCTCTATGTCCATGATTCTGTTACATTCACCAGTTTATCCTGTTCATCAGATTATTAATTCACTTTATTTTTAGATTCATTTGTTGATAGATGTGTATTTGTTGTTCATAATGTATATTTTTATCTTTTTCTTCTTCCTCTTCTTAAAGAATATCTTTCAGCATTTCATATAATGTTGGTTTGGTGGTGATGAACTCCTTTAGCTTTTTCTTATCTGCGAAGCACTTTATCTGACCTTCAATTCTGAATGATAGCTTTGCTGGATAGAGTAATCTTGGTTGTAGATTCTTGCTATTCATCACTTTGTCTTGCCACTGCCGTCTGGCCTGCATCGTTTCTGTTGAGAAATCCGCTGACAATCATATGGGTGCTCCCTTATAGGTAACTAACTTTTTCTCTTGCTGCTTTTAATATTCTTTCTTTGTCTTTTGCTCTTGGCATTTTAATTATGATGTGCCTTGGTGTGGTCCTCTTAGGGTTCCTATATATTGAGGTTCGGTGCACTTCTTGGACTCCTAAGTCAATTTCTTTCACCAGGTGTGGGAAGTTTTCGGTCACTATTTCTTCAAATAGGTTTTCATTGTCTTGCTCTCTCTCTTTTTCTGGCACCCCTATAATTCGGATGTTGGTATGCTTGAGGTTGTGCTAGAGGCCCTTTTTTACACTATCTTCAATTTTTTGGATTCTTTTGGTTTCTTGCTTTTCCCGTTGAGTGGATTTTACCTCTTTGTATTTTAAATCTTTAACTTGGTTCTTGCGGTCCTCTAGAGTACTTTTAGGTCTTTGTATAATATTTCTTATTTCAGTCAGTGTATGCTTAATTTCTGGTTGGTCCTTTTTCATATCCTTGAGGGTCTAGTTCATATCCTCATAGGTCTCGTTCACTTCCTTGTAGGTCTCATTCATTTCCTTGTAGGTCTTGTTCATTTCCTCGTAGGTCTTGTTTATTTCCTTGAAGGTCTCGGCCTTTTCTAGGAGCCTCTTGAAAAGCCTTATAACCATGGTTTTGAACTCTATGTTCAGTCGTTTTTTTCCTTCCATTTCTTTCACATCTGATTTCTTTCCATGTCTCTGCATGGTGGCTGCTTTCCTGAGTTGGTCGATCAGCTTTGTGTGGTAGATGTCCTCTAAGGGACAGTGGCTCAGCCTCCCCAGTTACCTGAGGTGGATATGGGTTGCACAGTCTTGTTGAAGTTAAGCCTAGATTAATTGTTGTTAGCACTTGGAGGGGTTGACCTCCAGGCTAATTGTCTGTGATGCTCAGCTGTGCTCAGGTTGGATGGGCGGAGTCTCCGGGCCAAGCAGGCAGCGTCAGCTCCACCCTATGTGGCCCCAGGGTCTCTGTGCCAGGTGGCAATGGCCGCCAGCACCTCTGAGAGAGAGCTGCTGCCAAGCTTCACCAGCTGCCAGAGAACTCAGCCTCTCCACAAATGAATCTGCACACCCAACATCTCACCCAGGGTCGCAAAACAATGCAGTCTGATGGTTTCCCGAAACGAGAGAGCAAGTCATGAGTGCTCTCTGTGTGGTCAAGCAGCTGTGCTGTTCCCAAGTTCACACGTACTCCCCACAAGCTCGCCCTCTCCACAAGCCCACAGACCCCTGCAGCACCCGAGCTTCGGCATGCCCTCCCACTGTCCAGTTTTTACCCTGTGTGATTGTGGGTTCCCTAGACTTCGCCCAGAGCTGGGGGATCAGTGCAGTGGGACATCTTTGTCTCCCCAGTTCGAGAAAACTGGCCAGGTTTTCAGCTTCCCACCCTATCCACTGGCGCGCGCACTGCTCCAAACCTCTCTCTGCATGTACCTTCAACGCTGTCCTCTGCTCTGCCTCTGAGTCACAGTGTCCTATCTTCACTTTTATTTGTGGAATTTTCACTCAGCCAGTTTTCTGGTGATTCTGGATGGTGTTTGTTCTTTCGTTAAGTTGTAGTTTTGAAATTGCTATGCATGGCAGCAAGATAGGTGTTTACCTATGCTGCCATCTTGGTTCCCTCTCCCTCCCCGATAATATTTTTATTCTTGAAACTGAAAAAGCCTGGGCCACACAAGCAGTTATAAGGAAGTGGGTTGATTTAATGCTGCCACTTGTTATGCGAGGGAGCCAAAGAGATTCGCTAGTCTGGGATGCAGCCAGCACTTACCACGCTAAAGACATGAAGAAATTTCTTCACAAAAGAAAAGTAGATCAAATAATGATTTCCGCAGGAATGATGGCCTATCTCCAGACTCTTGCTATTGCAATAAACAAGCCATTCAGGACAATTTGCACATAGAAATTAATGACTACATTGAAAATAGAATGGAGAGAAATTAGTGTGGAAATTTTGTGAAACCTAAACTGCAAGAGGTTGTGACTTGGGTGAAGAATTCATGTGAGAAAATCACTGACAGGTGCATTGCAAATGCACTACGAGCAGGCTACCTTGACAAGAAGTACTCATTTAAGGACAGTGCTATTGCTAAACATGGGAGATTTAGTCCACTGATTCTGAAAGGAATGGAGTCACAAGAAATCCACCAGGAAATTCAGGGTGTGGATTGTTATGATGATGTTCCAGAAGATGATGACATGACTGTCACTGAATAAATCTTACTTTGTGTTCATATCGGTAAATATCAGTATCAGTAAATGTACCATAGATTGTTGTACATGGAAATAATGGTAGTAACAAGAAATTCTTGATACCGTAGGATTCACAGTTTGTATGGTTATGCTGGTTTGTGATGACAAACTACTACCGTACTGTATACAGGTAGTAAATTTCCTTTTTCTGTTGTTCAACAATAAATGTGTACCATATTCTTCTTCATGGAAAAATAAGATATCCCCTGAAAATAAGACCTAACGCATCTTTGGGAGCAAAAACTAATATAAGACACTCTCTTATATTCAGGGAAACAGGGTATGTCTATGCTTTTAAAAACTTAGCAACAAGGCCAGGATATAATCTTTCAGTTTTTTCCTCAGTTGACTATTACTGCTCCTAAAGTTTTTGGGGCTTTAAAAGACTTCAAGAATCTTTAATATGATATAAGTTACTTCCTGCTTTGATACAGAATATATTCATGAAAACATTAAAAATCAAAGGGATGGATGTCAAACAATAAACTTCAGAAAGTATTAGGTTTGGTTAAGCGGTGGGAGGACTCCCAGAAATTTAAAAAATAATTATAAGAATGCTAACTATATCTTGCCTTTTGGATGCTGTATTTGACACCATACTCCCAGAATTTCATGGTGCTCTTTAATTTGTTCATATATATATATATATATATATATATATATATATATATATATTTGAATAAATTGAACATCCAATTGAGGTTAAAGAGCGGCTAGTTTTAGGACATATAATGAATTCTATTTTTGTCTTAATTAAATTAATTAGACTTCTCTACTTATTTTCACTAATATCAACACATTTCTAGTCTGTTTCCCACACATATTTTGTAAATGAATATTTGAATAATCAGACCATTGCTATTCTGTTACCAAGATGGTGCTGCTAACAAATTGAACAGTTGAGCAATTGCATTATAGAAATATTCTCCGTGTCTTATTGTCAGCTGATGAATGCTATCTGAACTTAGTGTGAGGAAAACAATTTAATTTAGGGGTAGTAGTGTCTAAGCTATTGAAAGTGTGGGCTTGATTATGGTGATGGATGTACAATTCTGTAAAGATACTGAAGGCCAGTGGCCCCTCAATAGCTTCTTTTCAATGAAGGTGTTCAGCACACATTTACTAAGGGCATATTAAGTGCTGGAAACTAGTGCAGGAGCTGAGGACAAAGAGACATTGTAATGAGCCCTAAGGAGCTTCCTGACTGGTGGGGACATAAATAGATGAATAGAAAATCCCTTTACAGTGCAGTAAATGTGTTGATACAAGGTGCTATGGGAACATATAAAAGGACTTCCAAGAATTCAGAGGTGGCTTCCTAGAAGATTCCTGAAGGATAGGGAGGAATTAGCCAACTGTGGAAAAGGAACAGCATGAGCAAAAATGTAGGCATTCAGTTTGGACAGAGCGGCTCAGTGGTTGAGCATCAATCTGTGAACCAGGAGGTCATAGTTTGATTTCTGGTCAGGATACACACCCAGGTTGTGGGCTTGATCCCCAGTGCGGGGCATGCAGGAGGCAGCCTACCAATGATTCTCTCTTATCATTGATGTTTCTACCTCTCCCTCTACCTTCATCTCTGAAATTAATATCTATATGTCTATATATCTATATATCTATATATCTATATATCTATATATCTATATATCTATATACCTATATATCTATATATCTATATATCTATATATATCTATATATCTATATATCATCTATATATCTATATATCATCTATATATCTATATATCATCTATATATCTATATATCTATATATCTATATATCTATATATCTATATATCATCTATATATCTATATATCATCTATATATCTATATATCATCTATATATCTATATATCTATATATCTATATATCTATCTATATATCTATATATCTATATATCTATATATCTATATATCTATATATCTATATATCTATATATCTATATATCTATATATCTATATATCTATATATCTATATATATCTATATATCTATATATCTATATATCTATATATATCTATATATCTATATATCTATATATCTATATATCTATATATCTATATATATCTATATATCTATATATCTATATATCTATATATCTATATATATCTATATATCTATATATCTATATATCTATATATCTATACATCTATACATCTATATATATCTATATATATCTATATATCTATATATCTATATATCTATATATCTATATATCTATATATCTATATATCTATATATCTATATATCTATATATCTATATCTATATCTATATCTATATCTATATCTATATCTATATCTATATACACATAGATGCGCATTTGGGGCTGCAGTTGGAGAGTTACAGAAGGACCAGGAGATGCTCAATTCTGGATGAAAAATCTCACTTCACTGTATTTAGAACTGGACCTTGTGTACATGATTCTTCATTCACTATTTTTTACCAAAATACTGGAGTAATTCTGTTTTTTCCTGGAATATAACTAAAACCACCTTCATACTGCAATGATTGGCCAACCTTGGAAGTCTTTGAGTGAAGCCCTGATAAAATACAAATATAGGAAAATACTGATATCTAGAAGAGCAATTAATGCCCAAGGATCATAATGCATGAACTAAATTTCTAATTAGGTTTCAGGAAATGAAAAGAGGCTAACTTTTCCATAACTATAATCCTATCACAGGAATGAGATTCCCCCAAGCTGGCCGGGCTCGATCTTTAGACAAATTCATCCTTCTAGAATCAGAGTGGGTTACAGTAGTGCTGCTATGAGCTCTAGAGGTCTTTTACAAGAGGGTATCCATTACAGCCCTTTCCAAAACACATGGGCTGTAGCTGGAGCTGTGTAAAACCTCTGTCTAGAGCAACTTGCCTCTCTCCCAGGACCCCTCAGCTGATCACCTCTTATTAGTGTTCTCTGTCTCCCTGCTCATCACTCAACTTTTCTGGTTTTCCACAGCTTAGTTCACCAAATGTCACTTCTTACCTTTTTTTTAACAGCTTCATTAAGATGTTAGTTCTCATACTGTACAATTCACCCAATTAGTTTATACTTCAATGGCTTTCAGTATATTTAAAGAGTTGTACATCCATCACCATAATCAATTTCAGGACATGTTTACCACACCCAAAAGAAATACCATACCCCTGAGGTATCACCCTTCAACCTTCCATATCCCTCAGTTCTAGGAAACCACTAACCTACTTTCTATATTTGTATATTTGGCTATTCCAGACAGTCATACAAATGGAATCATACAGTATATACCAGTATGTTGTCTTTCGTGCCTGGCTTCTTTCACTGCTTACCTTTTAGTTGATAACCTGTCACATGCTTTTTTCTTTTTAATCCTCATCCAAAGATATGTTTATTGACTTGAGAGATAGCAGGAGTTGAGGGGGAAGAGAGAGAAACATCAGTTGGTTACCTCCCATAGACACCCAGACTAGGGATGGAACCCACAATCTTTTGGTGAATGGGATAATGCTCCAACCAATGGAGCCACCTGGCCAGATCCCTGTCACATGCTTTTTGACCTCAGAACCTTGTCCTTGCATACCACATGGGATTCTTTCTCTTGGCTTTATGCACCATGTTGTCTCACCCCTGGCCAAGGTCCTCTAAAAAGCTTGGACAGCCACCTATTAGCCTGGGGACAAAGGAAGGACTTGACAGGGGCATGTAAAGTGGAATTGGACAAGTCCCTCCTAGATGGTCCCAATTTTTCTTTCTCACTAGTTGACTTTCTACTGCTATTACCCAGGATGTGAGGTTAGAGAGTAAAGTGTCCTCTAAAGTGAGTACCTTGAAGGTGACAACATTTTTCCCCTTTTATTTAGTTCAGCTATTCCTCTTCCATTGGTGTCTGGCACAGTTCAAGTTCAATGGATCAGTAGAAGTAGATGTGCCTGACTATTCTGGTAGCTGCATGGTTAACTCAGGGATTAGCCTTGATATGTGACCAACCCTTTCTTTAGGCACATGTACCTCTGTGGTACCAAAATATCTTATACTACAGATCACAACAATTTACTGGGCAGCACTCATTTCAATGAGTTTCTTTGGGGAGCATCATTTTAATAAGACTCATGAAACCTCTTTACATATTTCTCTGCAAAACTGTGGTAAATGTTTTCTCATCACAAAGGGGCTATCTTGCTTGTAGGAGGAGAAACAATTTATTTTGGTATCACATTATTTCTTTTAAAGAAGTCATTGACTATAGAGGTTGTAACCCAAATGGTGATGCAGATTACCTTGAAATCTTCCAACTTCCCTGCTTACTTCAGTTGGCCAGGAAATACAGCAGTGACTAGACGTGAAGAACCTTATGATGAGACTGTGAGTTTAGACACCCCCAGTTTTGGGTATGTGTAAAGAGGAAACTAAGAGGAGGAACTGTTCATTAGTACCCATCCTCACCCACGCATCTATAATTATCAACAACAGTTGCAGCGCAACCCCCAAAACATAAACATGGTGAGTTGGCTGAAGCCCAGGCTCTATTAATAGCCTCCATGAACCTACCAATAACTTTAACACCCTCCCTGAAACAGACCCCAAATTGGGAACAGGGGGCGAAGGGCAGTCTCAGTTGTGAGTTGAAGTAACGACTCTGCATCTTCAGTTCAACATGGTCCGTGTGTGAAAGACCATCACGAACATCCAGCTGTTCTGAGAGAGGCATATCTCAAAATAAACATTTTCCTGGGCAAGCCGTACAAAAATACAGAGCCCTGGAAATTATATGGTTTAACTGAGAGGTATGACAGAGGGACATCATCACTGCTTGAATGTTTGACCTGAACTGTGTTTGTTCAGGCAAAACAGGAAGTGGTCGAGAAGTATGACACAGTGGAAAGATCAGGGGTTGGGGCATAAGACAGCTCCACATTTAGCTGGGTGGCCTTAAACAAGTTTTTTGATCTCTGAACCTCAGTTTTCTCTTCTGTAATATGGGGATACTAGAAATATCTACCTCACTGGAAGCTGTTAGACTCATATATGACATATAGATCCTCAAGATGGGACCTTTTATGAGCATAAGTATTAATAATGCATTATTATAAATTGGGATTTCTGAAAGATGTAGCTGCTATAATTCACAGCGGTAATTCTGTCACGTCTTTGAGATGCAGCATATTATTTTTTTAAAAGCTTTAGAGAATTGAAAGATATTTTTTAGAGATTCTTTTCCTATATAACGCCTACAAAGTTATTTTGGAAAGTTGAAAATAATTTGTTTGCTCTATATTATATATTTTCAATACTCAAAAATTATGTCTATTTGTATACCATAATTGAAAATTCAATTTCTTATACATTTTTAGTAAGGAGCAACCCATTCTATGGGATTGGTAAATGACATTATACCTATTTTAATGTTCAAGAAGACAAAACAGAAATTCTATATCTTGGTAAAGTTGTATTTAATCTTAAAGTAGATCAGAGAGGTCATTGAACTCCCCTGCCCCCTGCCACCATATAATTTACAAGATTCTGAGACATGGCCATCCATCTCTTTAAACCCTTCAAGAACTAGGGATCCATTCCATTGGGGGAAGGGCACTGAAATAGTTAAGTTCTTCCTCTGTTCAACTCAGTCTCATCTCTTTTTTTCTCTGCAATTATAAGGAACACTAGAGGTCCGATGCAAGAAGATTTGTGCAAGAATAGGTCTTCCCTCCCCTGGCTGCCAGCACTGCCTTCTCTTCGGTCAGAGCCATCTTTCTGCCTCTCGCCTTGTCCCATCAATTTACATATTCCCTCCTTATTGGATGTGGGCACTGCCATCTTTGTCTCAGTGTTACTGGCAATTTGCATATATGGTCTTTATTTGATAAGATTTATTTAGAAAATCACAATGGTAGACAAAGTAATTCATAGGAGAAATGGGCTTGGGGAACAAGTTGTAGAGATAAAGGAAGGGCCCTTAGAGCTTGGGAGCGAGGAGGGTAATGGTAATGCACCTGGTCCTGAGGGTGGGTGGGGTGGGAATTAAGAGGGGAAAGGGAAAGGCACAGGCAGGCATGCTCCCTTCAGCCTCATCTTTTTCACTGTCACTTATTGGTCCTGTTTATCCTTTGAGGTGAAGGAGTGGAAACTGTACAAACTCCTTCCTCGACATGATGCTCCCTCAAACTTCACAAGAATGAGACCAGGGCTCTCTGTCTTCCTCTCTAGGCAAACATTCTTAGCTATCTTAGGACATAGTCACCAGAAAACAACAAATCTCTTGCTCAGTTCAATTCCTTTCTTTTGTTTGGTTATTTTTATGTTTTTGAACATTACTAGTCACTCCTGTTCTTTCCAGTCTTCCAGGCTGCCTTTGATTCTCTATATGTGGACCTACTCCAAGTGTGTAAACTATATTTCCTCCTCTGTCCCTCAACTAATCTGGACCACTCCTGTTCCCCAAGTGTGTGGACGAATGTCAGGAAATACACATCTCACTTTGCTTTTATAATAATCCAGGCTAAAAGTGGTTTGCAGTTAAATCTGCAGGAAGGAAAAAATCAGGTAGGGCATCCCAAAATAAAAAAGTTTTTATTGATCTAGCTCTGGATTTCCAAGTGAGCATAGATGATGTTCCATGTATCCTTAAGTGCATCATACACATTTATATGTGAACATATGGAAAACCTCTCGCCACCAAGTCCTCTCCTGCAGTCAGTACACCAGGACCAAATTGATATTTACTTTATAGTAGCTCTTCTAAGATGATCCTATATTCTATGACAGTCACAGTCATAACAGCATTAATAATAACAACAGCAGCGGTAACACTCATGCCATAGTGAGAGCTTTCATCCTCTTAGGCACCATGCTGAAAAAACACACAATCTTTTGGATACAAAAAGTTAGATGGTACAAAAATTTACAGATGAGGAAAACTAAGTCTCTGAATGTGGAAGTAACCTTGCCTAGGGTCCCAGAATGAACAATTGGTTGCAGTCACTGTGAAGATCTGAGCTAAGCTGTCTAATCCTAAAGTCCAAGCAGCTGGATTCTATGCAGCTGCTATTTAGTTGTTTGAAGTCAGGTTGGCTCAGACAGGAAGAGCAGGAGGAATACTACAAGGATTCATTGAAGCATGGACTCAAAGAGTGTGTCATTACTGCACTCAACTAGAATATAGACAAAGGCGCCAGGGTCAGAGGCTGGGAGGCCCTCAAGAGACCACAGGAGAGTCCCTAATGCAGATATGAGGGACACAGCCTGAGATGTCAAATCCAGAGAGGTTTCAGTGGGGAAAGTACCAAAGGAAGGGATTTTTCTCTTTCCTGGAACATAGGCTTACACACAGCCATGGCTGGGCTCCATTGTCAATGTCAGCATATACACTCAAGGCATCCATTCACAGACCATGGAGTGGTCAATTGCAATTCCTTCTTATGTGATCTTTAAAGTCACACTTTCCAGCTTAGCTTGTATCTGAGTACCACAATGCTGTGATTTTGCAAATTGGCCTCAAAAGAACATTTTGTGAATTAAAACATACTTGAAATGAACTAAGATAGCTAGGTCCTTAATAATATTAATTATAATAATACATAATATTAAATAATAAGCCATTGTTAATTATTCTATAAAGTGACACATTACTGATAAATCATCCCCAGATTCCTTTGAGGGGTTGTTCATATCCCATAGATTGTAATATCTAGCTCAAACATAGTAAAAATAATATACAAGCAAAGAGGCACAGGAATTCCTATGACAATCACTTATATTTATGATGTCTTTTATATTTTCAGTCTCTTTCACATATATTCTCTTTTCTGATATGAATTAAGTAGTTCAAGTTAATACAGGTAGAGTGTTTTGCATTTTATGAAATCGTTCCTTATCCCCCCCCCACCCTCCTTTACAAAGGAGGAAAAATGTGGCTCAGTGAAATAACTGAGCCAAGGTTACCTGCCTAGAAAGGGTGAAGTCAAGATTTTAATCCATGTTGTTTTAAAACTAGCACATCATGGAAACTCTAAAAGGGTAAACAAGAGACAATTTTTGAACTATTTTGCAGGCAAAGGTAATTGACATGTAATGATATGTCTCTTAGCAAACCAGGGGAGTTTCGTGGAGTTTATTTGACTTTCAGCAAGATTGAACCCCTGGACCAGGCTCACTAGCACTAAACTCAGAGGCTATTTTGTGACAGCACATTTGCTCTTTCTGGGTAGAGACAGAGAGCAGATGACTAATGGGCATGTCATCAACCAGAAACGGACAGAAAATTCTTGCCCTTTCCCTGATACTGAGTTGACCAATGCCACAACCAACCCTTAGAAGGGCAAACCCAAGCCCTAGTTCACAACCACAAAGGAGGCAGCAGTGTGAATTTCAGATGCTTTCTCTTAAAACCTCTCATACCCGGTCGTGCTCTTCTAAAGAATTCATACTTTTCTGTGCAACTAGAAAAAGGCATTCCTTGCTCTTTCAGCAACAGAAGTTGGCACATTTAAGCCTGATTTTTGTTCCCCCTCCCTCTATTGATTTATCTATTGTATATTCTTTGTTTGCATTTATATTCATTTATAGGAGTACAAACACAATAAAAACACCACAAAGACTAACTTCCCTTTAAAACAAAACAAAACTACAACTTTTCCTTTAAAAAAACAAACAAACAAAATTTCACCATTATAACTCATCACCAGTTTCATTTTGGTAATTTTCAGCAGGTGTGAGTATACATATGTGATGTTTCTGTAGATATAGGGTGGGAGTCCACTCTTGTGTTTCACTTATGTATCAGGATGAAAGTAATCCTCATGCTTTGAACAAACTTGCTAATACCTTTTCACTGATCTTTAAAGTATAACAATGATGTGGGACAATTGTAGCTTGTGTTAACACAGGATTTAAGGTCACAAAGATAAGAAAGAACCAGGGATAACAAAAGATCTAACTGGGTGAGATTGCTCACTTCCCTAGGACAGGTGGTTCACCAAAGTCCACATGAACAGATTATAGTTCAGGGTCATTCACACATGGAAGGTCCTACATATGTTAAGAGCACAATCAGCAATCAACAAACAAACCCTTCCTTGTGTCAGGCACAATGATGACCAGGCATAGACAATACTGCCATATGGAAGACACTTTTTTCTGTCCTCAAGAAATTCAGAATCTAAAGGTGAAGATAGATGTTCAATCTAAACATTTCAATTCAGTAGAGAATAAAGGACTATGGAGAGAACTACAGGCCTTTAGAGAAGGGAGCAGTGACCTCTAGACCAAGAAGTCTCCCAGAGAAGCATGTGTTTGGGGAGTTGATTTGAATACAGTTATGTTTGCTCTGCTTGAGATATTTCCCTAACCAATGCTTCTCTTCATCTCCTCTCTCTTCTGTTACCTTCATGTTTGTCTCTCCTCCTCACCCCTCTCCCCATGGCTCCCCATTCTTTGCCAGTTGGGTAAAGATCATTTTACTTCGCAAACTGGTGGAAAATAGCTGTCTAACCATTGTTAGGGCCTGCTTAGAATGCTAAGTTTCCCTGGCTGTAACTCTCTCTGGAGGCCCATTAAGTTGCTGTTTTTGTTGTTGCTGTTTTTAAAGCCTTCTTCCTCCAGATCCGGTTGGCTTCTAGCTGTTTTTAAAGCAAAGATACAGAGAATGTTGACACAGTGCTTAAGGAAGCCAAGTGGTGAAGCTGCCCACTGTAAGATGAATGTGAAACTGCTACAGGTCAGATCAGTGTATTATTGATTGTGCTTCCAAAGCTTCAAATTACTGTTCTTTCCCTTTGTGCCTTTCTACCTCCAGAGGTCAGAGAAGAGGAACTTTTAATATGCTCTTCTCTGACTTGAGCACTGGAGGAATTCACCAACTACAGTCAAGATATACGACCTCCAGTCAGGACACAACTATCCTGAAGGCAACCATGTGTCCCCCTCCGTTTCCTGCAAGGCAGCGGGAACATCACCCAGATGTCTGCTAAATCAGCAAACCCTGGTGAGTTGAGTATAAAAATGCTTGACTGGCTCCTGTTCTAGGCCCCAATCATTATCAGGCTCACCTTCCAGTGCCCAAGGTCTATTAACACCCCATGTGAACTGCTGCTTCAAGTTCCTCCATTCAAGTTAAATCTTTCTCGATGGCTATATCCTTGATGAATAAGCAAGTTTCTTTTCATAGATAACCCATTTTTGCCGAGATGTACCTATCTTCAAGAGAAAGTGAGCCAAACCATGGCTCCTCAAATATTGCTACATGCACTCTGCCCATTGTCCCACTCCACAGTTCTTCACAACTCTCAGCCTGCTCCTGAGCTATTGGGACCCTAAGTATTAAATTCACAAATGGAAAGGTAACATACCTGGTTTCAGCTACTTCCAAATAACTCCCTGCCAGCCCACTGCCTTGGGCTGTTTGCTATTAGAGCTTTGGATAGAAAAAGTCACAGGCAAGATCGAATGGCTCCACTTGTGTCCTGGGAGTTGCTCTCTTCTTACTCTGGGCCCATTTCCTGCAGCCACTCCCATGTTCTGCATGTGCAAATGGGATGTGTTTGTGTGTGTGTGTGTGTGGGGGGGGGGGGGGTTGGATATGTCTCTATCACTTTACAGTGTTATGAGTTCTTCAGGTGTATTTTAAAGACCCATTTGAGTCCTGGCCCATGTATCACTTAAGAGAGACTCCCCAAATACCTGCTACCTAGCAGGTCAATTTTGCATACTTATTGAATTATTTGAAATTGCACTTTTTTTTTTTTTGGCTAGTGAATCCTACTGCTATCCAGATGTAACTCAGTGCACAGATAAAATAGAAGTTTAACAAATGTTTAGTGGGAGAGAAAAAAGGGGGAGAGGGAAAGAGAGAAATAATTCTGCAAGATAGGTAGTGATATCTTGATGTAAAAGACAAGGTAACAAGATAACTGACACATGGAAAATGTAATTCACTTGCAATGTAGCAAAGAGACTGTGAAAGCGTATACACCTGGGGGATTTCCTGGCTCTGTCACTTTCTAGTTAGATGATATTGGTCAAGTTGCTTAATTGCTCTCAGCCTGTTTCCTCATCTATAAAACCCATCCCATATGACTATGTAGATTATACAAGACTAGAGTCCTGGAGCACGAAATTCATGCATGGGGCGGGGCGGGGGGCGAGGGGGGATGTCTCTTAGCCCAGCCTGCACCCTCTCCAATCTGGGACCCCTCAAGAGATGTGCAACTGCCCATTTAGGCCCGATTGGGATGGGGCCTAAATAGGCAGTCGGACATCCTTCTCACAATCCAGGACTTCTGGCTCCAAACTGCTCACCTGCCTGCCTCCCTGACTGCCCCTAACTGCTTCTGCCTGCCAGCCTGATTACCTGCTAACTACTACACTGCCAGCCTAATTGATTTTTAACTCCCCTGCCAGCCTATTTGCCCCCAACTTCGCTCCTCTGCCGGCCTGGTCACTCTTAAATGCCCTTCCCTTAGGCTTGATCATCCCCAGCTGCCCTCCCTTGCAGGCCTGGTCTCTCCCAACTGCCCTCCCATGCAGGGCCTGGAACCTCCAACAGCCCTCCCCTGCTGGCCATCTTGTGGTGGCCATCTTGTGGCAGGATCTTTGACCACATGGAGGCAGCCCTCTTGTGTGTTGGAGTGATGGTCAATCTGCCTATTACTCTTTTATTAGATAGCATAGAGGCCTGGTGCATGGGTGGGGACCAGCTGGTTTGCTCTGAAGAGTGTCCCAGATCAGGGTGGGGGTTCCCTTGGGGTGAGGGGCAGCCTGGGCGAGGGGCCTGTGGAGGTTTGCAGGCCAGCCACATCCCCCAGCGACCCAAGCAGAGGACCTGGTATCTAGGATTAATCTATGTCTACAATTAAAACTTTGTAGCCTAGAGCGGAGGCCTAGGCCAGCAACAGCAGACTGAAAGCTTGGCCAGGGAAACCCAAGCCTCTGTTTTCTCCAGTCAGTGGCTGCCACCATTTCATGTAACATTAAGAGGATGCTTGGCTTCCTCTGTTGCTGGGGAAACCCAAGACTTCCTTCTGCTCTCAGTGGTGGCAGCCATCTTGGTTGGGATTTATTTGCATAATTTGCTCCTGATTGGCTGGTGGGCGTGGCTGTGGGCATGGCTTGTGGTGAAAATATGGTCAAATTTGTATATTACTCTGTTATTAGATAGGACTAGAGGCCCAGTGCATGAAAATTCATGCACTGGAGACGGGGTCCCTCAATCTGGCCTGCCCCCTTTCACAGTCTGGGAGTCCTCAGGGGCTGGAGGCAACCCAGAAATCAGGGGAAGGCGACACTCCCATCACACCTCTCCTGCTGCCACTGCCAGCACCACAAGCCTTTGCTGGCCCTGGGAGGCTGGGCAGCCACAATCCAAGGCTTGCCTGGGCCTTGGGCCAGCCCTGGGTGGCTGGGGGACTGAGGGGACTGGGGGATTCGCAAGCACGCTCGTAGAGTGGCCGGACCCACCTGGGGGCGTGCTTAATGCCCCAGCAGGGCTGAGGGGACTGGGTACCATCATCTTGTGGCTGTGGGCACCATCATCTTTGTGTGGGCGTGATGGTCAATTAGCATATTCCCTCTTTATTAGATAGGATAATGCATGCAGGGTACATATCTCTAACTGTGTAGCTTAAAACATATTATCGACCATTATTATTAGAGGAGTTGGCATTATGAGTGTGCGCTGGAACCATGGTCGTGTGTGTGGCCATCCCTGTTCTTCCTCTCAGAGTCCAGTTCTAGGAAGCGATGCATCACTGCCTGCTGAATCACTCCTGACAGGGATCTGGCCCTGAACAACACATGCTCCCAGCTCTCTGGTTGCCTGAGTTTCGCCTCTCCAAGCTCAGGAGGTAGCTGAGGAAGTCCATGGGCCTTGCCACCAGGATTGCTCAAGAGGTCCCAGCCAGGACCACGGGGCTGCTCCACACCAGCCCACTGGGACCTCTGCCTGGGGAAAGGGGTGAGGCAGAGGGTAAGGGCTGTGTACAACCTAGTGCCTGGAAAGGGAAAATGGGAAACCAACAGAACCACTCCCCACCTAAACCACACAACCACTCATTTTCTGAGTGATCACCTACAGCAGCCATGGACCTCTAAGGATTTCCATGGATGCAGAGAAAGGCAGTCAGTTACCCAGGGCACAGATGGATGCTTGAGGGAAACTAAATGAAGAGCATCTCTCAACCCAGAAAGATGATTTATATGCCCCCTTTCCCTCACCTCACCCCCCCCCCACACACACACACACAAAAGAAGAAGGAGAAGGAAAGAAGAATTGGGAACACAACCCCATACATAGGCCACACTGCCAAATGGTGGAGTCTTAAGGTTAAGGGTAACCATTTAAACACATAGCACTTAGTTAAAGAAAAGATAAGGAAATGCCAAATTATGAAATGAGTAAGAGAGAAACAATCGGTTGTTTTTTAAATGCCACAGCTATAATTTGTACTCTGCCTATCTCCAAAGAAAGGATATAGTTGCAATTCAAAATGAAAACTACTTTGGGAAAAGCAAATCAAGGTACTTTTTCTAGACTGTCCTGAAGTGTGAAGGCATTTTAGTCCTAGGAGGTCCCTCTCCTCCCATAAGATTGTAGGTCTCACACCCATAAGATTCACGAAGCCAAAATAAAACATGGTAAGTACTTCCCCCAAACTCAGATTCAAACAAGGATACTGAAGCCCGGGAAAGGGAAGGAAGATTCTAAAGAGCATAGTCAGTCTTATCCATCAGTGTCCAACCAGGAGAAGAGACACCACACAGAGCAAACGGGCATTTCATGCAAGAAATTAATTGCACAGGTGATGGGGATGCAGGAAAGCCATTGGGGGCCAGCGAGACAACCCACTGTTTCTAACAGCAGAGCCAATGACTCTCCAGCTGGAGGTAAGTAAAAGAGGAGGAGGCAGAATTGAGGGAGCCAGGGGCCACCCTCTGCAGAAGTTGAAAGCATTGTCCTGTGAGCTGGGAACACCAAGTTTATGGATGGCAGTCTGGCATACTGCCTGAGGCCAAGAGGAAGGAGGAGAAATACTCTTACCTTTCCCCTCACTTCTGCCCTTCAATCACTTTTTCTCTTGGTCAAATCAGCAGGAAGCTAGGAGACACAATGGGGTGGGGAAATGGCAGAGTAGAGTGCAAGGAGGGCCTGGGAGGGGAGAGTAAGAAGGATGCTGAGGACTCAGGCCTGGGACCACGCTATGCATCATTAGATAACCTTTTCCAGGACTCTCCTCTGGACAATGCTAATTGTCCCGGTGGAGCACACTAACTTTTTGGGAGCAACTATCAGAGCTGCTTCTCAAGTGCTAACTAAGTATGAGGGCTGTGTCATCTTTTGCCAATGAATGCATTCCCAATTAGTTTCCCTACCAGAGAATGGCTCACACATAATGGAACTCTATTATCTTCCCGAATGACAAATATTTTTTTAATGTTCTCGTCTGGATTTCCATTATTGAATTGGTTTTCTTTTTCTTTATAAGGGAGACTTTCTGGAAATACAGGCATCCTATATTCTTAAATTTAGATGGGAAGCATAGCCAAGAGATAGTTTGTGGAGAACTTTAGTCCCTTAAAGTAGCCACCAGCTTCCCTAAGCTATCCCAAACAGACACATAACCAAAGTAAAACCCACACATTTGCTGTGCATATGCAGCTTCAAGACGGGTGTCTAATCTCTACCTTGCAAGTAGATTACAGCCCCTTAGACTAGTAACTCCACTGGCCAAGAGGCAAGGTAAATTTCAGAATGTGGGCTAACCCACTCAGCAGAGACTAACTAACCCAAAGGTTGCAGAGACTTCCTGTATGGCAGGAGTTAACTCTTTCAGTGCTGCATTTTCAAGGAGGTAGTGGGAGCACTGGGGATGGATGGGACTGAAGCAATTTGCCAATTGATTCAGAAGTATCTTGACAGTTTGAGAACCATGATGGCTGTCCTTGCACATACTTGCTGAGTATCAATATTGCCACTAAGACTCCTGAAAAGGGGAGCTCACTGACAGAGTGGAAAGTCCTTTCAGATATCCCAGGAATAGGATCCTAGCTGGTGGTACTGGTTGCCTGGATACCCCAGGGACAGTGCCAGCTCCAGGGCAGGACATCTCTAACTTGTGCTCAGGTCTTGGCCCCCAGCACCGTGCTAGGTACACAAGTGAGGAAACGGAGTGCTCATTGAATGGCTGAGAAGCTCTCCCTTCCTAATGGCCAAGCTTTTCTTTGTTCTTTTTCCAAAATCTTCCAAAAAAAAAAAAAAAAAAGCAGAACCTTTGCCCAGACAGGGCAAGTGTGTCACAGAGTTCTGCTTTCACTGTGTGTTAAGTGGAAATGATTAGGCAAGCAAGTAGTAAATGATTCCTCTCTGCATTTCCTTGGTATTGGGAGGCCCTGCCTGGGACCTCTTCACACTCGAGCCAACAATGAAAACCACGATGATTGGCGCTGATAACTCCAAGAGGCCTCCCTTATCTGTCATCATGGCTTATCCACACAGAATGTTGCTGAAGGGGCCACTTCCTGGATACATATGTAGGTGTGAAGATGTTGGTGTGTGAATGTGTGTGTGTGTGTGTGTGTGTGTGTGTGTGTGTGTGTATCTGTGTCTCCAAGACTGACTTGAAGAAATTAGTGTTTGATGAAGGTGGTAGTTCTTGTTTTAAGTCCCGGTGGCTAACACAGTTCTGCCATTGGGCAGTGAGATCTGGGCTGGGTTTGTGAAGTATATTATTGTATAACCCCTAAACTGCACACTTGAAACTTACACAAATAACATTGAATGTAAACTTTAAATGAAAAAAAAAAAAGAGGTACTGCCCCTGACTATGACTACTGTCTTCACCACCACTGACATTTACTGAGCCCTGACTCTGTGCTGGATTCAGCATTGCACATCCTCAAATATATTAGCTCAGAGATCTCAAACTCCCCATTCTACAGGTAAGCAAACTGAGGAAATGTTCTCAGTTATCCCAGGAGTGTGCTGAGGGAACATAGCTATCTAGCTAGCTCAGTTGGGATAGGAGATAAGAAGCATTTTGATCTGTTGAGCTTTAAATGGGAAGTTGGGAGATCTGTCAGATTCCCAAACCAGGCTGCATGTTTTAGAGCCTCTGGGAAGCTTTTAAAAACCTAGTGTTGGAGCCTCTCCTCAGATTAACCAAATCAGATTTGTGAAGGATGCAGACAGCATCGTTTTCGCTGTGTTTTTAATTCTCCAGGTGATTCTAACAAGTAGCCAGGTAGGCAACCACTGCCTTAGACTCTAGTTTTGACCTTGTCTATTGGGCAGGTCATTTACCTTGAGTTTCCTTAACTGCAGAAGGGTTTCCTGGTGGCAGTAGATCATCTCAAATCCTTACAACCCCACACTCACAGGAAAAATGAAAGTTAACACAAGAATGAAAGACCTTTTAGTCTAAGTTACCTATTAATTCAACATTTGCTCTTCTTTTCATCAAACCTACGTTTATAACTTGAGCTAGTCTATTCAGTCACTGTTTAGTGGTCTGTCCTATGGTCCACAGAAATGCTCAGGGTACACAGTGGGTCTTCAGGTATTCTTAGAAGCAGGTTCTGAAGGTCCTGCACCTTCTTGGGCCTGGATGGTTAGAATGACTTCTCTGAGCTTCTGCTGAGGGAACATAGCTTTCAGGGAACATAACTTTCAGGGTGTGGTGCTACATCATGGGGATCCAGATTCCCATTGGAGTCCCATCAGGAAGGGACTCTTCCTGCCCAAAGGAGAAGGTAGGACTCACCAACCACTTCAGGGAGGCAGGCAGTACTGCCAGCAAGACGACATAGGGCATTCATCTTAGAGAGACAAGCCACGCCTAGGTTATGTGCTACGCCAGCAGCCAGTGTCTTTCAGAGTATGTTTGGAGAAGTGTCTAACCTTCAATACCAATTGGTATTTGAGAGCAATCACATGAGTAGATATTGAAAATAATAAATTCAAGTAGTTTAGGGTACTAAAAATAGGACCATACCATTCCAGTCCAGCAGCACTGGACAAGAGCAGTGTGGAACAGAGAGGAGCCTGGAAGAAGAGAGCCAAGCCTGGCCATGGCAGAGTCTGCTCTGTACACACCAGTTGGTGCCCCCCTGCCAGGCCCTAAGGGGAGCATCTATGAGTTTCTATCAGACCCCACAAATAATAGTATCACTGCAGTCCTCTCTGTGCTCTCCTCTGCTCTCCACCTGCCCGTATGCAGAAGGAAGTAGTGGTGCGTACTTGGTAGTCCTTCAAGGGCAGTAGGATTGGGAGGTTTACATCACAGAGCTCTTGAAATCTGGCTCATGAAATCTGTTAGACAGATCTCTTCTCCTCCTCACCCCTTTCATGCAAAGCCTTCAGTGGAGTCTTCTCTTCCTGTGATTCTTCCCCAGAGCCGTTCTCTGCAGGACTCCCACCTTCTCCCCCCTCTACTGGAGGCTTTTGTCTGTAACATCCAACTCCTCCCCCATTATTCTCAAGAGTGGTTTCCTACTGCCTCATGGAGCTAGGGCATCAGCCTGGGCCCCAGACAGGGTGTCTTCCTTCCAGTGCAGGTTCATTAAGGTACATCTCAGCCCAGGCAGCTCTTTCTACAAAGGGCTGTGGCAGAGGCTGCTCAGATTCATTCATTCAGAATGTGCTTGTGGTGGCCTCCCTAGTACTAGGAGTCTCTTCTGGAGAACAAAACAAAAATCTCTGCTCTTGAGCTTCCCCTGTATGGGGGAAGTGAAGCTTTATCTAATACACATAAATGCTAACATACTTGGAGCTTGATTTGTGTTCACACATAAATTTGTACGTTTGTGTGTAAATCAATAGGCAAATTTATGTCATTCCTGCTCAGCATTTGGGTTCATTCTCAACAAATCCTTCTGGCATTTTCGTTGTCTAATTGCTCTTTCCCTGAGTTGGTGGATGAGTGGGGGCCAGCTCCACAGGGGGGAGTCCCACAGCAGTTGTAAGAAGCATGCTATCTGAAGGCCCCTGACCTGTGGATATGAAACTTAGATGAAGAAAGTGGCCTAGCGGTGCCCCATAGAGCCAGGTGAGATGACCATTTGAGGGGTTGGAGGAAGAGAATGCTGCGGGGGCAAGGTGCAAATTAGGAGTCAAGAAATTAGGACAAGCAAAGCAAGGAGTAGTGTAACATCAAATGGGAAATGGTCCCAGACAATACTGGAGGCAGAGGGGTGGTGGTGGTTTGGGTAGGTGTTTGAGGTGGAGCCAGGTTCACTGAAGTCTGGATACATATTGTGTATGCACCTGCAATGTCCTATTTCCTCTTCCTCTCTTTCTATCACTCCACATCTTCCCCACTAGCATCACAAGGACAGGGATCGTGTCCATCTTGCTCAGAATAATGCTTTTCAAATAGTAGGTACTTAGTAATCATTGGACCGAGTGATGGGCTTCTGCCTCTGAAGCCTCCAGCCCCGCTCAGCATCCCCATTGCTCCCTGTTTTGAACATCTTCTTCATCTCTCCCTCAATCAACGGGCAGGAAGGTCTTGCAATGTGGAGGGCACACAGAAACAAATACTGGCTCTGCCTCTTACCAAATGCTTCCAAGCCACTTAAATGTTCTCACCCTCCCCTTTCTCATCTGCAAATAGACATCGTCCTCGAGGTTCATAGGGAGACCCATGGGAACAGTATGTAGGCATGGAAGTCCCTGACACTGTAAGCCATGAATTCAGTAATCATCTTGCAATGCCATACAACATCATGGCTTTGAATTCTTTTTTAAAAAAATATATTTTATTGATTTTTTTTTACGGAGCGGAAGGGAGAGGGATAGAAAGTCAGAAACATTGATGAGAGAGGAACATCGATCAGCTGCCTCTTGCACGCCCCCTACTGGTGTGTGCCCGCAGCCAAGGTACATGCCCTTGACCGGAATCAAACCAGGGACCTTTCAGTCCGCAGGCCGACGCTCTATCCACTGAGCCAAATCGGTCTCGGCGGCTTTGAATTCTTTAATCTTTTCACTTAACAATAAGAATCCCCATCATTTATGGAGCAACTACCTCTACGACACAATGCTTACATTATCTCTAATTCTCCACGGAAGGCAAGTCCTATTGTCCCCTGGTGTGGATGAGCAAACAAGTGGGGAAAGGTTCGGGAATGAGTCAGGCTCACACCTGTTGTCAGTGCTGGAGCCAGAATCCGAGTCCTGGCCTGTCTGTCATGTGGCTGAGCCCCCGCCATACACTTAGGCTGTGCTCATAAGGCTATGCTATGCTTAAGGCCAGGACTCAAGTCTTTTGTTTCCAGGTTTTTTTTGTATTTTATTTGCAGCTTTACTAGGGTGTAATTCACAACTAGAAAGTGTATATGTTTAAGGTGTGTAACTTGATGTTTTGATGTATGTATACATTGGGAAATGATCCCCACAATCAAGCTAGGTCACATAGCCACCACCTCACATAGTTACCTTTTTTGTCCTGTGGACACTTAAGTTACTTCCTCTTAACAAATTTCAAGTCTCTATTACAGTATTGTTACCTTTAGTCATCATGCTTTCATTAGATGACCGGAGCTAGGGCTTATTCATTGCGCAGAAGTAAAACTTTGATCTATATCTCCCCTGGCAACCAACCACCTTTCAACTCTGTGTTTCTCTGAGTTCAACTATTTTCATCAGAAATGACATCTTAATGATCTGCGTCTCCAACAACATCTAATCCCTTGCTTCCTTGGAACTAACAGATATCAATATATCTGTTGGTTTTTAACATCCTATTAAAAACAGTCTTGAGATGGTCTGACTCTAAAATGTTGCGATGCCCTCTACAGGTGGCAGTCTTTTAGCTCCAGGAGGTTAAGTAAACTAGAAAATAGACTTGTAGGACACATGGGGTGCTGGGGGACAGAGTGTCTGGAGCACTGTCCAAAAGGACAAACACTTTCCTGGCCTGGATGGACTGTGAGTCTGACTGGGCTGGCATGTGACACCGTGCCTGGCAAGACAGGACGAGAAATGAATCAATTGCCTAGCACAATGGCATGTGCTATTTCCAAGCTGCCTAGCTCGTGAATACTGCACAATCCAGCAGCCCACTCTGGTTTGTCACACCAAAGGCTGCCTTCTTAGTAAACAGTTGTCCACATGTCTGTTCGTTCTGAGTCATCAGTTAGTGTTCAAACTGAAATGCCAGCTGGGTCCTCGGAATGCACCAGGCAGTGGGAAATTAGGGAGGTGTGCTGGCAGACAGCACTTCCCGTGGAAACTTCCGTGCCCTGCAAGGGAGCTGGAGCCTCCACCCAGAGTTCTGCTAAGGATGGGAGCAGAGCAGCCTTCTGCTCACAGCTATCCCCACCTCTGTGTGGACCCCCCCTCTCTTTATGGCTAAGGAAACTGGAGGTGGACCAGTTCAGTGACTTGCCCAAGGTCTCATTAGTCTTTTCATGACCTGCCTCCTACCCTCTCCTGCTTTATCCCTGACCACACCCCAAATGTATCCTCTTCCCCAGCCAGTGATGTCATGTCAGCTCCTTGTGTGTGGCATGTTATTTCACTTCTGTTGGCACATGTGTCTCCTCACCCTGGAATGATCTTTCTCCTTCTCCATGACTAGCAAGTATCTCATTCTCCAAAGCCCCACTCAAGCATCTTGTCCTTTCAGAAAGCCTGGCTGACCAGATGTTCAGCTGCAAGTAACAAAAAGCCCAGTTAACCCAGTTTGGGGGTTAATTTGCTTGTGTGTTTTGTTGTTGTTTGATTGATTTTTATATAGCCAAGATTGCCAGGCTAACTCCATGATACCCTTAGGGACCCCGTTACCTATTTTAATCATGTGTTTTTTGTGGTTACATAAGGACTGATTCTTCACATACCTACATTCTAGGCTGGACAAAAGGTAGGAGTGATAAGTAAGGAGCATTCACTAACCAGTCCTCCCCTTTTTCAGAGCTTTATGGAAGCTCCACTGAGTGACTCCTGCTTGTATCATCTTGGTCAGAATGGGATTATCTGGTTACCTGTAGTCAAATGAATGGAATATATAGTTGTTTAATTGGACATAGTACCATCAGGGTTTGGTTAGTAAGACAGAGAGGGAGACTTGATACTGAGGAGGCAATTGTCTACCAGGGTGGTCGGCAAACTCATTAGTCAACAGAGCACGAAACCGCGGCTGGCGAGCCACAGTTTGCCGACCACTGGTCTACCATATGCAGGTATTGTGTCTCATATATCATTCTCTCTCTGGGGCTTAGTTGAAAGTCGCTGCTCTTGTTATGAATTTCACTCTGGAAAAATGAGGATCATAGATTTTATGTACATAAAAAAAGCCTTCATGAACTGCTTGATGAGGGAGCTCTGAGATAGTTCCAAGGTCTTAGCTAGGATCCTGGAGTCATTCTTGACTTCTCTCTATTGTTCTCCAGCAAGTCACCCAGTCCTGTCAATTCAACCTTCTAAATACCTTTGCACTCCTTCTTCTCTTCTAAATCATCACCTTGGCATCTGCCTCTGACTGTTAGTCATGTCCTCATTATTTCCCCCAACTGACTGCTTTACCACCCATTTCTTTGCTTGGACCCTTCAATCTATTCTCCACAGCTCCAGGTTGATTTTTGTAAACACCTATGACCACGTCACAATCCAGCTTCAACCTTTGTTTTTAGACCTGTTCTTACAGCCCAGCAGCTCTAGAAAGTGTTGTATTCTGTCATGCCTGTGTGCACAATGAAGATTCTACAAGCAGGATTTATTGCAAGGAGACTCCTTGTTCACCATTTCCAACTCCCCTTTCTCCAGAGAACTATCTGAGAAACCATCTAGTAGAACCCCTTCATTTTATAGATGAGGACATTGGAGAATCATGCCTTCTCCCTTCCCATTCCAAGTAGCAAACTTAAGTTCCCTACTAAAATTCAGCTTATTACCTCTATCAGAAAGGGGCCCCTTCTGTGTTCTCATAGCATTAGTGCTTACCATCTTTCTCTATTGTAACTATTTTTTCCCATTTGTCTTTTCCTCTTCTTCAACTAGATCGTAAATCCCTCCAGGACAGGGATTGAGTCTTATTCATATTTCTTTTTGTATAGATGCTAATAGTGCACACAATCAGTCATTGCTCCATGGATGTTTATTGAATGAATAAATAAATACTGGCTTATAGATCAGAGGAAGGATTAGTGCTGGTAGAGAAAACACATTAATAGTGACTCTCTCCAAGAAATAGGACTGGAGTATCAGCTTTCCTATCCACATGGCCCAGGTGCCTTCCCTTCAATGACACACCCTAGAGAAGTATGTCCAAGTAGTATGTTTCCATTTGGATTGGAAATAGTGCTTTCCTTCTGGGATATTGTTTTATTTTTTGCATGAGAATCAGGGAGTAGATAATGCACTTGACCTGTGAAAATATGACAGGGCTTAAAAACGTTTGTGCTTCAATAGCTATATTAAAAAAAAAACTACCATTTATTTATTTTTTAAAAATATATTTTTTATTGATTTCAGAGAGGAAGAAAGAGGAAAAGACAGAAACATCAATGATGAGAGAGAATCATTGATTGGCTTTCTCCTGCACTCCCCAATCAAGCCCACAACCAGGGCATCTGGCTTGACCTCCTGGTTTATAGGTTTATGCTCGACCACTGAGCCACACAGGCTGACCAAAACTACTAGTTACTGACCCTATTTAACCCATTACATGAATTTATACTTTACAATAATCCCAAGGGTTTAGTGCAAATGAAATGTACAAATTTATAAATGAAAACCTGTCAGGTAGAGAGGTTCGTCTTGTAGCTGGTAATTGCTTTAAAATGGATCTTTTAGACTCAGCTGTGCATATACCCTAAATTATAGCATGACACCCCTTTTTTCAAGCACTATTAGTCCTCTTAACCACCAGTGAAATAAGCTGTGTGTGTTTCTGTGCCCACTTTATAGACGAGGGCACTGAGCCTGAGTGTTAACAGACTTGCCCAACAGCACCTGTTTAGTACTATTAGGAAGGTGAGACTGGATTCTAGGTCTCCTGACTCTTAGCAATACTAAGTCTACTAGAACTTGTCAGTTCAGTGGACACAACTTTTTAAAAAGATGTGAAAAGTGCAAAGGGGGGTTGTTCAGTGACACATGAAGTTTATGGATAGCCTCCAGCACTCAAGCCAGCCTGCGGCTGTGGTCTCCTAACTCCCCAGGCTGTCTGGCAGGCCCCTGGCTGAGGGCACTCTGAGGAAACAGCTCCCTCTTTAGGTAGGTAGTAGGAACAGCAGGGACTCAGCACATAGCCTCCAAACTGTGCTAACACCTGCCAGATACCTTGTGGATGTCTTTAGACAGCTTGACCTAGAGAATTGTTGCTATTATTGTTTCATTAAGAGGCCATATGTTATCCATGACTGTGCAATTGAAAAATTCCTTTGGTGGTTGGATTAAGGCACATGTTAATCTCCGCTCTGTGAGAGAATCCTATTGCCTCTCTTTCTCTCTCTCATCATGACAAAGAATAAGATGGAGGAGAAGGAACCATGGCAGAAGAAGTTACAGAGAGAGGCAGTCAGTGCCAGGCTCAAGAGGAGGGGTGTATCCTGAGCCTCATCCCACGGGTGCATGGGCCCGTGGCTCGTGAGGAGGAGGAAGAGCAGCAACTTCCGCTGAATCTAAGAAGCAGGACTGGAAAAGGTGGTGAGAAGGTTGAGAAATAAGCAGGGAGTGACCTGGGCAAATATGAAGACATCCTTCCTCCCCCCCCCCCCCCAAAAAAAGCTCAGGTTGAGATATATTTTGGCTGGTTGCTCCTAACATCTCTGACCTGGAAGGATTCTAGGATTACCAAATTCAAGTTCATCTCATAAATCCTCATTCACTCCCCTGAGACAAGTGGTCCCCAAAGAATCCATATTCCATTTTATGGACAATTCTAGAACATATAAATTGGAGACCAATTTCTTTCCCGTGTGAGAGCTGAGAGGTTATACAGTTATAGTTAAAAGACACAGTCTTGCTGCCAGAAGGCCCTCAATGACACTGCTTGAAGCTCTTTGTTGCAAAATAGAATGAGTTGCACTTCCAAAAATTGGATAAGCTCCTCTCAGAGGCCACCTGCCCTCCCAGTGATGCAAACACTCAGTGGAATGTGCCCTCTTTCCTACTGGCACAGGGGTTCCTGCTCCTCCCAGGCTCTTCCTGTGACCATCTCTTGAATGAGAAGTTTGACAAGATTAGGTGTACCCAGCCTTGCTCTGCAGAATCTAGAGAATCCTGGGCTGCAGTGCCCTTGGTCTGTCTTATGAAGACAGAGAGGCTTCTCTGGCATGTGTGCCATGTTGGGTATTCACTGAGTATTTTGCTTGAACAAAGAGCCCCTGACTCAAAACATGTCTGAAAACTACTGGATCATTTGATGCCTGCTGTGGTTCACCTTTATTCCTTCACTCAAAAAATATTTATTGAACACTTGCTGTGTGCCAGGCACTGTTGTCAAGGAACCAATGGTGAGAAAAACCAAGATTCCCTTGTGCAATATAAGTTGTAATTTAAAATCAGAGCCAGTGGTCCTCTATCATCAATTTGACCTTGGACACAGAGACCACATCCTCAGATGGGCAATCAGGACACACTTTTGCACACATTAACTTCCTGTTTTCTGATTGTCTCACTTCCTCAGAAGAACTTGAATCTTGATTGGTGAATATATGATGTTCACAGAGTTCCAAAGTGTTAAAGATACATGCTTTTCATAACTGGGAATATGGGAAATTGAGCTGACAAATAGGCCTTTTCAAAATGATTTACTTATAGGAAAATTCTTCTGAAAGATATAAAAATTATCATATTTAATGAATCTCACTTGGCAGATATTTTTATAAAAAAAAAGATTTCCTGTCCTAACTGGTTTGGATCAAAGGATAGAACATTGGCTTATGAAGTGAAGGGTTCCAGATTCAATTCTGGTCAAGGGCATGTACCTTGGTTGCAGGCACATCCCCAGTAGGGGTATGCAGGAGGCAGCTGATCAATGTTTCTCTGTCATCAATGTTTCTAACTCTCTATCCCTCTCCCTTCCTTTCTGTAAAAAAACAATAAAATATATTTTAAAAATATTTCTTGGGAACGAATAACAAATTTATTATAATCATTCAGTTAACATATACTTTGTGTGTTTTTGTCCGCATTCATCCATTTGTAGGAAATTAAAAAAAAGAAACTGAGATTGATTGAGCACCTGCTCTGTGACAGGTGTTTTCCTGGGTATGTTCACATGCATATCTTGCTCACTCAATCTTCAGAGCAACCCTACAAGAACATCTTGTTAATTTTCAAAGACAACAAAAGTAGAGTTTAATATCTTTCTGAAGTTCATGAAGCCAGTTATAAGTCCACCTTTGAAATTTGCAGCTGTCTTATCCTAAAGCCTGTCTGTACTTTTCTTATCACATGATGCAACTTTCCCACTTGCTCAATATTATTTGTTCCCAGTTCTTTACAATCACCTTTAGGCACATCTCTGAGTAATCATTAGGAAGAAAGACCAAGTGATATTTCCATTTCAAAGGTCACCATTCGCTTTCCTGACTCTCTTACAGTGAACAATCAGTGGGTACCTTTTCTGATTTAGCACTCAGGAATACCAATATTCTAGGTACCAATATCTTCTGCTTTCTACATAATTTTATCTTGTCCCACTTGACTATTGAGTTCACCTTACATTAAGGTCATAAAGTCCTTTAAAAGTAGGATTTCATAATGAAGCATTTAAGTTTGCAAAAATGAAATAATTACCAACCCCGCTCCCCCCCCCCCCCCCCCCACACACACACCACAACTATCCCATTCAGGGCTCTTTACATCCAAATAAATCAGGGATAATTAACGAAGGCTAGTGAGTTTTATGTTCTCACAGTTTTCATAATTAAAATTACCTATATATATATAAAACCCTAATATGCAAATAAACCAAATGGCAGAACAACTGAACAACTGGTAGCTATGATGTGTGCTGACCACCAGGGGGTGTGCGTGGAATATGGCAGGCTTTGGTAGCAGGTGGCAGGACAGGGCACAAAACATGGTAGGCATTGAACATGGTGGGATGGTGGAGCAGGTGAGCAGGACTGCCAGACCAAGGCAGGGCGCCTGTCGCTGTCATCGGGGTGAACTTCTGGTGGTTACTGAAAATTCTTTGCTCCCACAAGCCACAGTCCTGCCCAGTGCTCACACCTGCTGCTGAGCCATTTCCGCTGGCACCTATTGCTGGCACCGCAGCCGCTGCTCTCACCTGCTGATGGTGCCGGCCCCAATCCCTCGGTCTGCCAGCAGGTGCAAGTGGTAGCTGTCACCCCCCAATCACCCCTCATGGCTTCTCCACCTCCCCCTGCTTTTGAGGGGTGGTCTGAGCCAGCAGCCACCTCTTGCACCTGCTGCTGGCATTGGCCCCTCTTGCATGCGCTGCTGGCACCAGTCCCAATTGCCCTTGAGGGTTTCTCCACCTTCCCCTACTCTTGAGGGATGATTGGGATAGCAGCTGCTGCTCACATCTGCTGATGGCACTGGCCCCACTTACACCTACTGGTGAGCGGGGTCAGTGCTGTCAGAGTGTGGGAGCAATGGTGGCAGGAGCGGGGCTGCCAGCAGAGAGGGGACCAGGGGCTGTGGTGGGAGGGTTTGGGTGGGAGCATGGAGGAAGGGCTGAGACCCGCTCCTGTGCCCACTGCAGCCTTATAACCCACAGTTTCTTTCAAGGCACACAAATTCATGCACTGGGCCCCTAGTTCATATATAATTTCCTTGAAAACAAACAGCTGTCAAATTTTATATCATGGTGATTATTATCAATAACAAAAATTTTCTTGGAGAATTTTTACCTTGTAAAGCAAAAATAGTCTTCTTTCTTCAAAATTCTTATACATATACACATACTAGTATATACTTTTGGCTTCCAGTATCAACATTTTCTACTTTCCACCTGAACATAGTCTTTTGCTGCTCTTTCCCTTCTTCAGAGTCTTTTTTTGGAAACCAGACTGTAAAACACGATGGTAAAGATGCAAAATAGTTGAAACAGAATGTTGAAAAAGTACAAAGTTGGAAGACCCCATCTCCCAATTTCTAAACCTGCTACAAAACTATAGTAATCAAGACAGTGTGGTACTGGCATAGGTCTGATCCAGGGATAGGGAAGCTTTTTTTCTGCCAAGAGCCATTTGGATATTTATAATATTATTTGTGGGCCATACAAAATTATCAACTTAAAAATTAGCCTGCTATATTTGGTCAATAAACTCATCCCTAACGCCTTGGCAGGGCCAGAACAAATAATTTTTCAGCCCGTATATGGCCTACTGGCTGGACATTCCCCACCCCTGGTAGACAATGAGGTCAATGGAGTAGAATTGGGAGTCCAGAAATAAACCCTTACATTTATTTTTATAAGAATACTAAAACAATTCAATGGTGAAAGAATAGTATTTTCAACAGATGGTTGCTTTGATAATTGTGTATCCACACACAAGAGAATGAAGTTAGACTTCTTCCTCACACTTACATAAAAACTAACTCAAAATGGCTCATGGACTTAAAAGTAAGAGCTGAATCTATAAAACTCCTACAAGAAACGATAGGAACAAATCCTCATGAACCTGGATTTAGGTAATGGGTCCTAAAAACACAGGATAAATACATAAAGTACACTTCATTAAAGTTAAAAACTTCTTTTTTCTTCAAAGGACACCATCAAGAAAGTGAAAAGACAACCACAGAATAGATGAAAATATTTATAATCAAGATTGTTCATAAGGAATTTCTACCCAAAATATGTGAAGAAATCTTACAACTTAACAATGAATGCAAAATAATTCCATCCCTGGCTGGCTTTGCTCAGTGATTGGAGCATCGGCCCAGTGGAATGAAGGGTCATGGGTTCAATTCTGGTCAAGGGCCTTTACCTCAGTTTCAGGCTAGAACTCCAGGCCGGCCCTGGTTGGGCACATGTGGGAGGCAACCAATCAATGTGTCTCTCTCACTTTGATGTTTCTCTCTTTCAGACTGTCTCCCTCCCTTCCACTCTCTCTAAAAATCAACAGAAAAAAATATCATTGGGTGAAGGTTAACAAAAACACACACAAAATAAAGCAAAGAAAGAAAAATGATTTCAAAATGAGCAATGGCTTTGAATAGACATTTCTCCAAAGAAGACAAATGGCCAATAAACACATGAAAGAACATCACTAGCATCAGTGAAATGCAAACAAAAGCTACAAGATACACTTCATATTCACTAGGATAGCTAAATTTAAAAACACACATGCACAATGTGCTTCTATATCTCTGGACCTATTTTGTTCATCAATTTATTTGAATAGACTGACTAAATTCAGAGGGAAGAGGATGGAAGTAAGGCAGGAAGAGATTAACCAGAGAATTTATATGCATATATGCATAGTCCATGGACAGAGACAATAGAGTGGTGAAAGCCTACAGTGGGACAAGAAGCAGGTAGAGAGGAGTTATGGGGGGTAAATTGAAGACATCTGTAATATTCTCAACAATAAAGATAAATTAAAAAACAACAACAACAGGTAATACGTGTTATTAAGAGTATGGAAATTTTGAATCCTTATACATTGCTGTGGGATTATAAAAGGTGCAACTATTTTGAAACACAGTTTGGTAGTTCCTCAGATTGTTAAAATAGAGTTACCACATGACCCAGCAAGTCCACTTCCAGGTGTACACCCAAGAGACCTGAAAACATGTGTCCACACAAAAATTTGTACAACAATGTTCATAGCAGTGTAATTCATAATAGTCACAAGATGGAAACAATCCAAATGGCCATCAGCTGAGGAATGGATAAACAAAATATGGTGTGTCATGCTTTATAATATTATTTGGCAACAAAAAGAATGAAGTAATAATACATATGACTACAACATATTATAGTTACAACAAGGATGAATCTCAAAAACATTGTATTAAAAGAAAGAAGTCACTTATAATAAGCCATTTATACCGATAAAAGCATAGTATGCTAATTAGACCAGAGAGCTGAATTGCTTTCTGGACATCATTCCAGACAAAGCCACGGTGGCAGAGGCCAAGGCAGAGGTAGTTAAGGGATGATCAGCCCAATAGGGGAGCAGTTAGGGGGCCATCAGCCTGTCAGGTAGAGACAGTTAGGGGCAATCAGATAGGCAGAGGAGTTAGAACTGATCAGGCAGGCAGGTGAGCAGTTAGGAGCTAGTGGTCCCAAATTACAAGAGGGAAGTCTGACTGCTGGTTTAGGCCCAATCCCACAGTCAGACATGCCCTGAGGGGTCCTGGATTAGAGAGGGTGCAGGCCAGACTGAGGATACCCCTTTGCCCAAGCACAAATCTCATGCACTGGGCCTCTAGTATCCTATCTAATAAAAGAACAATATGCAAATTGACTGTACATCACTACACCCACAAACCATGCCCACCAGCCAATCAAGAGTGAATATGCAAATAAACCCCAACCAAGATGGCTATGGCCACTGAGAACAGGAGGGAGGCTTGGGTTTCCCTGGCGATGGAAAAATCAAGCTTTCTTCCTGCCCTTGCTGGTTTAGTCCTCCACTCCAAGCTACAAAGTTTCAATTATAGAAGGTAACTAAATTCCAACAGAAATGGCTGCTACCACAGAGCGAGCAGAAGGCTTGGCTCCACTTCAGGCTACAAAGTTTCAATTGTAGAACATAAATTAATCCCAGATACCAGGGCCTCTGTTTGGGTCACTGGGGGGCATGACCAGCATGCAAACCACCACAGGCCCCTCTGCCAGGCCACCCTGGGCCCCAAGGGAACCCCTATTCTGATATGGACACCCTTCAGGGCAAACCAGCTGGCCTCCACCCATGTACCAGGCCTCTATCCTATCTAATAAAGAGTAATATGCAGATTGATCATCACTCCAACACACAAGAGGTCTGCCCCCATGTGGTCAAAGATCCTGCTCCCATGTGGACACAAGATGACTACCGCAGGATGGCCAGCAGGGTAGGGCAATTGCGAGGGACCAGGCCTGTAAGGGAGGGCAGTTGTGGGTGATCAGGCCAGCAAGGGAGGGCAGTTGTGGGTGACCAGGCCAGCAGAGGAGGGAAGTTGGGGGTTACTGGACCTGTAAGGAAGGGCAGTTAGGGGTGACCAGGCCTAAAGGAGAGGGCTGTTGGCGGGAAACCAGGCCTACAGGGAAGGGCAGTTAGGGTTGACCAGGCCATTAGGAGAGGGTTGTTGCAGGGGACAAGGCCTGCAAAGGAGAGCAGTTGGGGGGCGATCAAGCCTGCAGGGGAGAACAGTTAGGGGTGACCAGGCCAGCAGAGGAGGGAAGTTGGGGTCAAACAGGCTGTCAGGGGAGCAGTTAGATATCAATCAGGCTGGCAGGGGAGTGGTTAGGGATTGATCAGGCTGGCAGGCAAAAGCAGTTAGGGGCAATCAGGAAGGCAGGCAGGCAAGCAGTTGGGAGCCAGTAGTTCTGGATTGTAAGAGGGATCCCAGATTAGAGAGGATGCAGGCTGGAATGAGGGACATATCCCCCATGTGCAAATTTTGTGCACTGAGCTTCTAGTATTATATGTAATTCCATTTATATGAAATATTTTGGATAGTCAATTTCATAGGAATAGAAAGTATATTAGTGGCTTTCAGGAGTTGGGGAGGGGGTAATGGAAAGTGACTGATAATGGGTTGCAATTAGATAGCAGTGATGATTGCACAATTTTGTGACTATACTAAAAACCACTAAACCACTCCACTGAATTGTACTCTCTTCTTCGTGGGCACATAACTAAACTATTTTCTACAGACTACCTTTCAGCTTGGCTTGACCAGATATCTGGGCTCCACTTAGTGAAATATGACCCTCAGTGATACACACTGCAGTCCAAACCTAGACTGTAGCCATCTTCCAATAAAGAAACCATAGAAATAGAGGGTGGTAGAATTATAACATGGATGAAACCTGAGTCCCAGAATGACTGCATGAAAGTCATAGTTTAGTGATGTGCAATGAACTATGACATGAGTAAGAAATAAACTTTCATTGTCTTCAGCCACTGAAAGTTGATTTTTGTAACACGTGACTTGCCCTAACAAGCACAACATGCATCGAATTATGCCTCAGGATTTCTGAAAAATTTCTTAACAAATATTTATCATTTTTAACTGATAAAGTTAGCCTTATGGAAGTTGCAATATTATTGAGATCCTTCAAGGAGAGGCATTAATCTTGGAAATCTTATATACAAACATAATCAAATCTATCTGCAAAGCAGTTAGATAAAAATTATAAAATGATTTCAGTGTGTCTAGTACTAGTGTATAAATATGAAAACATTTCAATATTTTGTAATATCAACTTCCACATCAATCGGAAGAACTTCAGATGTGTTTTCATATAATTCTTTCAAGCTCAGACTATTGGCATCTTACCAATGTTACACTGCAGATATTTGATAATTTCAAAAAAATACTCTTAGAACCTATAGTTTTACACCTCCAAAATTAGTATTTAGAGTGTTATATGACAATACCAATAATCTTATCAACAAGTGTCGTATGGCTGATAATAGAATAAACAAACACAAGCATTAGTTGCTTGTCTAGGGTAGCAAGATGTCAAAGTCAAAAACTCTTATAACTCCAGTGCTAGTTTTTTTTTTAAATAAAAAATCAGCTTTTTTGAAGTATAAGTGTATAAGTCCATTTATATGAAATATCCATAAAATTCATCTATTGCAAGTATACAATCAAAAGATGCTTAATAAGTTTGCAGTTGTTCAACCAACTCAACCATCCAGTTTTATAATATTTCCATCACCCTGAAAAGATCCTTTATTTCTATTTGCACTCAACCTCCATTCTTTCTCTAGTTCCATTAATCTATTTCATGTATTTTTAAACTTGTGTTTTCTGGACATTTTTATTAAAGGAAGCAAACAATTTTAAATGTTTGCACCTGGTTTTTAAATGTTTTTGAGGTTTATCCATGTCGTAGCATGTAAGAATAGTTCTTTATTTGGCTGAGTAGTATTCCATTGTATTATGCACTAGGCCTCTTTTATCTCCTCACCAGTTGAAGAGCATTAGGTTTGTCCTGGTTTTGGTGATTATAAACAAAGCCACTACAAACATTTGTGTATAGGTTTTGTGTGAATACAAGTTTTCATTTCTTTCAGGTAAATGCAAAGGAGTAGGATTGTTGGCTAGAATGGTAAGTGTATGTTTAACTTTATTTTGTAAAAAATCCTGCCAAAATATTTTCCTAATTTGTGGTAGCAGAAATGTGTGAGAGCTTCAATTGTTCTGCATCCTGCACTTGGCATTTTGGGGGATTGAAAAAAAGCATTTTAATAGGCAAGTAGTGGTAATTTTCATTTCCCTAATGACTAAATATGTTGAGTATATCTTTTTATTTTATTTTATTTTTTTAAATTTTATTTTTATTTTTTTATCTTTATTGTTCAGTTTATTAATTACATTTTTTCCCCTTTTTATACCCCTATAGCTCCCCTCCACCCTGTACCTATCCCACCCTCCACCCTCACCTCCCCCTCCCCACTGTCCTCTACCATTATTGCAAGATTTTTGTCCAGTCTCTTACTGCACTTCCCACAACCCTTTTCTCCCCAAGAATTGTCAGTCCATTCCCTCTCTATGTCCATGTCTCTGTTATATTCACCAGTCTATCCTGTTCAACAGCCTATCAATTCACTTGATTTTTATGTTCATTTGTTGATAGATGCGTATTTGTTGTTCATAATTTTCATCTTTACCTTTCTCTTCTTCCTCTTCTTAAAGAATATCTTTCAGCATTTCATATAATGTTGGTTTGGTGGTGATGAACTCCTTTAGCTTTTTCTTATCTGCGAAGCACTTCATCTGACCTTCAATTCTGAATGATAGCTTTGCTGGATAGAGTAATCTTGGTTGTAGATTCTTGCTGTTCATCACTTTGAATATTTCTTGCCACTCCCGTCTGGCCTGCATCGTTTCTGTTGAGAAATCCGCTGACAATCGTATGGGTGCTCCCTTATAGGTAACCAACTGTTTCTCTCTTGCTGCTTTTTATATTCTCTCTTTGTCTTTTGCTCTTGGCATTTTAATTATGATGTGCCTCGGTGTGGTCCTCTTAGGGTTCCTATATATTGGGGTTCGGTGCACTTCTTGGACTCCTAAGTCAATTTCTTTCACCAGGTGTGGGAAGTTTTCAGTCACTATTTCTTCAAATAGGTTTTCATTGTCTTGGCCTCTCGCTTTTTCTGGCACCCCTATAATTCAGATGTTGGTATGCTTGAGGTTGTCCCAGAGGCCCCTTACACTATCTTCAATTTTTTGGATTCTTTTGGTTTCTTGCTTTTTCAGCTGAGTGGATTTTACCTCTTTGTATTTCAAATCTTTAACTTGGTTCTTGGGGTGCTCCAGAGCACTTTTAGGTCTTTGTATAATATTTTTTGTTTCAGTCAATGTATGCTTAATTTCTGGTTGGTCCTTATTCATATCCTTGAGAGTCTCCTTTATATCCTTGAGGGTCTCTTTCATTTCCTTGTAGGACTCATTCATTTCCACGTTGGTCTTGATCATTTCTTTGCAGCTCTCGTTTATATCCTGGAGGGTCTTGTTCATTTTCTTGTAGGACTCATTCATTTCCTTTGTGGTCTTGCTTATTTCCTTATAGGCCTCGATCTTTTGTTGGAGCCTCTTGAAAAACCCTATAACCGTGGTTCTGAATTCCATGTCCAGTCGTTTTTTTTCCTCCATTTCTTTCACATCTGATTTCTTTCCATGTTGCTGCATGGTGGCTGCTTCCCTGAGTTTGTCAATTAGCTTTGTGTGGTAGACTTCCTACTAGGGACAGTGGCTCAGCCTCCCCGGTTACCTGAGGTGGATATGGGCTGCACAGTCTTGCTAAAGTTAAGCTCAGTTAATCGTTGTTAGCACTTGGAGGGTTGACCTCCAGGCCAATTGTCTGTGAAGCTCAGCTGTGCTCAGGTTGGGTGGGCGGAGTCTCCGGGCCAAGCAGACAGTGTTAGCTCCGCCCTATGCAGCCCCGGGGACTCTGTGCCGGGGCAATGGCTGCCAGCACCTCTGAGAGAGAGCCGTTGCCGAGCTCCACTGGCTGCCGGGGAATTCAGACTTTCCTAAAATGAGTCTGCATGCTCAATGTCTCACCCAGGGTCATAAAACAAAGCAGTCTGAAGGTTTTCTGAATGAGAGACAAGTCGCGGTGTGCTCTCTGCGCCGTCAGGCAGCCGAGCTGTTTGCACGCAGGCTGCCTTCTCCACAAGCCGGGAGACCCGGCAGCACCCGAGCTTCGGAGTGCCCTCCCACTGTCCAGTTTTCACCCCGTGTGATAGTGGGTTCTCTGGACTTCGCCCAGAGCTGGAGAATCAGTCCAGTGGGACGCCTTTGTCTCCCCGATCGAGAAAACTGGCTGGTTTTCAGCCGCCCGCCCTCTCCGCGGTGCGCACTCCAAACCTCTCTCCGTGCGAATCTTTCAATGCTGTTCACCGTGGCTCCTCTGAGTCACAGTGTCTTATTTTCACTTTTATTTGTGGAATTTTCACTCGGCAGGCTTTCTGGTGATTCTGGAAGGTGTTTGTTCTTTCGTTAAGTTGTAGTATTAAAATTGCTGATTATGATGGCAAGATAGGTGTTTTACCTTTGCCGCCATCTTATTCTCGCCTGTTGAGTATATCTTAATTGCTTGTTTGCTATATATGTATTTTATTTGGTGAAATGTATATTCAAATATTGTTTACTTTTTTATTTGGGTTGTTTGTCTTCTTATTATTGAGTTATACAAGTTCTTTATGTAATCTTGATACAAGCTCTTTATCAGATGATTTATAATTTTTTCTCCAAATCTGTAATTGTCTTTGCCACCTTTTCATAAGTTTTTTTTTTTAATTCTTCACCTGAGTATATGCTTTTTTTTTGAAAATGGCTTTTAGAGAGAGGGGAAAGGAGAGGGAGAGAGAAACCTTGATGTGAGAGAGAAACATCAATTGGTTGTTTCTCATAAGCACCCCAACCAGGGATCAAACCTGCAACCTGGGAATAGAACCTGTGACCCTTTGGTGCAGGGGATGTGCTCCAACCAATTGAGCCACTTGACCAGGGCAATAGTGTCTTTTGAAGTACAAAAATTTTAAAATGTTGATGAAAAGTTAAAAAATTTACCCTTTTTTCTTTTTTATGGTGTCATATCCAAAAATTCTGCCTAACTCAACATCACAAAGATTTTCACTTTTCTAAAAGTATTATCATTTTGCTTTTATATTTATATATATGATCCATTTGACTTAACTTTTTAAATATTGTGTTAAATTAATTTTTGTGCATGTGCATATCCGGTAGTCCTAGTATCACTGGTTGAAAAGACAATTCTTTCCTCCCATTTAATTGCCTTGGCACCTTTGTTGAAAATCAATTGATAAAAAATGTAAGGATCTGTTTCTGGATTCTTGATTCTGTTCCATTGATCTATGTCTATCTTTATGCCAGTATTCCAGTGTTAACTTTTAAGAGATAGCTTACAATGACAGGGGCAACTTTTTATTTTAACAGTAAGCTAAATCTACCATTAATTGTGAGGCACAATGTTTTATCAATACCTTGAGCTTCTGGAACAATGCTGTCATTTAATTATTCATATTGATTCAAAGCAAGGTAGAAACTAGAGGCACAGTCTAAATATGTGGAATCATAACAGTGTCTTACAGAATGATGTGTGATTTGCTACAAACTGCATTTTAAAAGACATATGTGTAATAAATGTATTCAATTTAATGCTTGAAGCTATAGGGCTGATAGTCGGCTTGTGTTGATCTAATATAATATAAGAACTATTATCAAATATTCCACTCTGAGTGACGTTTACATCACTATCACTGTATATTATTGCATCTAAGATGCCATTAATTTAAAAATGCACCATTATTTTATGTACACTAAGAAAGAAAAAATGCTCTCCATTAAAATATACAATGTTACTCACTGGGAAAGATAAATCCTAGTTTCAAAGGTATAAAATTCTAAATAAATGTAAATCTTAAAATTGATGAAGTGTGGCATAGCCAGGAGAAAAAAAATGTTACTTTTGAATTGTCACATCTCTTCTAAAAGAAATATCTGTTGCAGGATCCCTTTAAAACTGTTTCCCCCTTTTGCTTTGTATACATTTTTTTATAGTAAAATCAAATCCTATAATGATGTCAATGATTTTAATGCATTGCAAATAATTTTGAAGTGAGAGATTGCATCTAGATAGACTTAGACACATGGTGTATCTGTCTTCATGAATCATTACTATTTCTTCAGTCAGGGGGAATCCCATGTTTTGAATCCATGTACATCCTTATTGTAATGCCCCCAGTTTGGATTATTTTGAAACTATTTACCAAACACTGAAACTTCTGGGATAGATCAATGATTTATAATAACTGTGGGATAACATGTTTGAAATCTGGACAATCCCAACAAATCCGGGATGCAGACTCCCTATTCTGTGGACATTAGTCACTGGTGAGACTGCTGAGAAGCCTAAAGCTTAGCCTTCTATGCAATGCTCATGCCAAAGTGGAAGAAATGCCAGATGGGAATAGATCTCTGTCATATTCTCTAGAACTTATTTCCTACAATGGGGCTGGAGCTGTGCATAGGCAGTCTGAGCAGCTCCTTCTGCAGTGTCATCCAAGGAACACTGAAACTATCCTCACTTCCCCAAATTTTTCACTTGTTGACCTGCTGGAGTGCCTTGGTATCATCTCTTAGCGGTGAGGCACTACCTCTAGAGAGTTCCTATCTAAAGAAAGATGGTACCTATTAGATCTCATTGGTTGTTACTGCACTGGAAGAAAACAGGATCTTGAGGGGAAGAGGTAGAAAAGCAGGTCCTTCAAATTTTTTTGCTTATAAGAAAGTTGAGAAATGGTTAGGCCAACTTAAGAAAGAAGAGAAGTTACTGGAGAGCAGTTATTAAAAAAAATCTGAATGAAACATAACTTTCAAAGGTCTTTGAAGCTTTAAATTGCTCTAGAGAACACCTCAGGACCGCTGTCCTGGTCCACATCATCTGCTTTTCACACCGAGTCTGTTTCTCTCTGCATACCTGCTCCATTCCACTCCCACCATGGACTGTCTAATCTTTAGTATATTTTCAACTTCAAATTCTGGATGAGTCAGATTACTTGTCCTACCTAGTTACATCAATCTAGTTGGGTATATGCTTTCTCACCTGATGGCCATGCATAGGCTACCCTTGTGTCAGATGTTGCTTGGACTTGTTGGTAGTCAGCCCATGGACACTTGCCTTAATAGGGGGCTGGCAGTGGACCCATTACAGCTAGAATAGGGTGGGCACTATCAGGAAGATCAGGAGGCCATAGAAGGTGCTGACATCCAGGGAGAATAAGCAGTGGGGGAGAAGAGCACCTATATAAACTTATACATAGTGTTTTGCAGCAAAGCACTTTGAAGACTACTATTCAAGAAGGTGTTTTTGCTGGGATGCAATATTGCTCCAATAACCCATGGCAGTTTATGTGGGACAACCATATTTCTCATGACAAGTGAACAAGCACAGTGTCTTAGCCTGGATTTCCCTCAAAGCAGAGCCACAGAAAAAGGCTTTTATGCAGGTGACTTATTTGTGATCCAAGGGAGCAGGTGAGGGATGAGAAGAGTACACAAGGAAAGAGGAGCATCAATACCAGGATTCTTTTGGAAGTTGGACACTGGTCTGGGTAACTGGTGCTTAATCCATAAACGGCATTGTAAAATGTGGTCTCAGAACCATATGGGGGAAGAGAATGAGGGAGCATTGCTCCATTGGATCCCATCCTCAATTGGTCAAGGGGGCTCCAATTTCCATGTTCCCTATGTATGAGTACAGAGCTACTTCCAGTGAACTGTCACCTGCAGGGCAGACAGGCAGTGAGAGTACGAGCACAGAGCTGTTCCACTGCACCTGCAGGAAGCTGGCCCAAGCCTTCAAGGAACTGGTTTCTGATACAGAGCCTGGAGTAGGAGGCGGTGCCATAGAGGTATCGAAATACATAGAGGCCTCCAACACACTTAGTTATGATCAACTATGTGAGCGAATCTCTCTTGGGAAGAAAATACATTTTCATCTTGTCTGGAGTGTTTGATCCCAGTTGGCATGTAAAAACTTATCCATGTCAATTTCCTTCCAAGAAGGAAAATTCAAAAAGTACAGACTCACACTTTAGTTTTCTATTCCTTAGGGAATTTTAACTCTCTCTTAGGAACTGCCATATACACACACATTAGAGGACCCATTAACTGAGGACTACTGTGCTGTACAACTCCAAAACATGCTACTGACATCCTAATCCATGAAATTCTGTAGTAACAGGGCCATACGCAGTGGCCCTACTCAATATTTCCCCCCTGGATTTTCCCATTGAACATGTCAAAATATAATCCATTTTTAAATTAAAATCACCACCAGAAGGTATAATGTCCCATTATTCGTACTGTGTCCATTTATTAAAATGCTCTTGACCTTATGGAGAGCATTTTAATAAATGTCCCTCAATGGGAAGTGATTTAATCTGTCATTAGTCATTTTCACTTTAATAAAGAGAAGAATCAAGTTCTTAATGTGAATGACAGTGGGAAAGAGAACGAATGAGAGCACTGAATACTAGAAGAGGAGAGAGAGTAGAGAGTGTGTGGCTAGAAGTTTCCAAAGACAAACTTTAGTTACTCGATGGCTTGAGCTGAGCTGATGTTTCTCAAGCTGGCTTGGACCTGGTTCACTGTAGACAGAGCAGCATAATTCCTGCAACTTGGCATCAATCACATTGCATCATCTCTGCCTTTGTGAAATCTTCAGAAGATACATGTCATGAGAATTTCAAAGCTAAGGGTCATCTCCACAAACACCTCCTGAGATAGCTTTTTTTAAAAAAAACTTTATTGTTGAAAGTATTGCATATGTCCCCTTTCCCCCTCATTGACCCCTTTTAGTTTGCCCTGCCCTAGTCCCTCACTACCCTATTGTCTGTGTCCATGGGTGATTCATATATGCACACAAGTTCTTTGTTTGATCTCTTTCCATACACCCATATAACCCCACCTTCCCTCTGAGATTCGACAGTCTGTTCCATGTTTCTACTGAGACAGCTCGGGAGCATTATAAGACAGGAATACTTAGGGTGCATCAAAGCCCTGTATGGACTCTTAGATTTTTCCAAGGTGTTTGCTGTCTTAAGATTATACAGTCAATACAGATTCAGAAAGAGTCCCATGAACAGTTGTATAGTAAAAGAGTGGTGTTGGATCAAGAAGGATGTGACTGCAAGGTTAGAGAAATCAGAAGAAGTATCTTAAAATCCAAAGCAGTGAGCTGTTGGCAAACCATGGGCCAGATCTGACCTGCTGCCTGGTTTTGTAAATCAAGTTTTATTGGCACGCAGCCAGATCCATTCATTTATATTTTGTCTGTGCCAGTTGAGCAGCTCTGACAGAGGTGATATGGCTTTTTCAAAAACTAAACTATTTACTACATGGTCCTGTATATAGTAATATAGTAAGTTTGTTGACCTCTGGATAATTTTACCTCTGTGTGTGCTTGACACTCCTGCCTTCCTTTTTTTTCTTTTACAAGGCAAAGATTTACCACAGAAAACCCCATTGAAGTACCACTTCTTGAACAGTCATTCCCTTCCACCAGTCAACAGACACAGAGCATCAGCAGAGTGCCAGGACAAAGCAAGATCCTGGGGACTTAGAGATGAGCAAAACATGCTGGGCTCACTGTTCTGGGGCAGAGGTGTCTTGCCTCTGGCCTAGCTGTTCTTTTCTCTATATCATCTCTCTCCCCTCTCCTGTCACTCTTCCCACCTAGCCTCTCCTTGCCTCTGTCTTTCTTCCTTCCATCTCAGGCCTGTCAGTGCCACCCAGTGGCTCTGACAGGCATTACTCAAACTTGCTGACTGCCCTTAAGGCTGGGAATCACCCACCACCAGGAAATCAGAGTAAGCCTACAATTAGGGATCCAGAGACAACTAGAAGGCCCTAGAAACCATTGTGATCCTACCCTGATTGATCAAAGCATTAATATTTAGTTCAAAAGTCATTTAGCTCTTAGTATAAATGAAGGAACCATGGCAGATTTGTTAAGGGGAAGGAGGTCAGGAGGGCCCTAAATAACTAAGTTAAAGAGGTTGCTGCGTACTGCTCTGAGCAGAAATTGCATTTGGATTATTTCAGGGATGTTATTTAGGTGGTATGATGTGGATGCAATAAAATATGCAATGGTGGGCTTATGGCATAACTAGTTTCTTGAGCCATTTTCATCTTATGACCTATTAACATGAAATATTCCCCAATTGCTGCAATGAACAGTATTCTCTTCAATTCCATGTCCTGACCTTTAATGGCATCTTAGGTGAATACAGTGAGGTCAAGGGAATTGCCTCTCCCATAGAGGCTGTCCCTGCAAAACTGCATTAGCAAGCCTGTGTATTTCCGTAGGGCTGAACTGAAACCCTTGTTCATTCTCTCCACCCCTACTTCCTGGCCTCTGCATATAAGGAATGGACACTGGCCACTGTGAAGCACCATATACACTGGGAATGTAATTTTATCACTTGAAAAAATTAATTTTTCTCTTGGAGGAATCTGACTGTTAAAATTCTATCTCAGTAGGCCATCAGACTTGTCCAGGGTCTAATGGAGGTTCTGGCACTAGCCCTTAAGTGTGAGAAGGCAGAAAACTCCACTCTCTCTCTATTATCATCAGTGATGATAATAGTGGGCAGAAAAGTGGTTATTTGGAATGCAGTGGTATTTTGAAGATTCCCCTGTCCTAAACCATCTCTCCCACAGAAGTGTTCCAAGATATAAAATTATACCATAATAAATCCATTCTTTGGAGGTAAAAAAGAATCATCCTCTCTTTCATGACTTCTCTTAAAACAAAAACCCTAGGGGGTGTTCTCTATGAAATCACTAACTCTTTATGGGTACAGTTAGTGTTGAATAGGGTTGTGATTTCTGAGAGGAAGAGAGAGGCAAAGAGAGTTAGAAACATCAATGATGAGAGATAATCATTGATCATCTTCCTCCTGCCTCCCTTTTGCCCCCATACTGAGAGCATATGCCCTGACTGGAAATTGAACCTGGTTCATGGTTGACGTTCAATCACTGAGCCACGCCAGCTGGGAAAATGATGGTTTTTTAACTGAATGTTTTTCTTGTATCTATTGAAATCGCATATCTTTTAATGAACATACTTATTTTCAACCAAAGCTGACCTTTATGTTCTTGTGTTTCCTTCTCTATTAAATCTGTAATCAGCTAAAGGGCATGAACTTGTCTTTTTGTCCCTGTTTCTCCATCACCCAGCTGAGGTTTAATTTAAACGAAGTATTTATCCCTGGAACTTAACTCTCATCTTTAGAAAGAACACTTAAACTTCACTATTGAGAACTGGAGGGCTCAGAAGAAGACTTCTTCCATGAAGATTTCTAAATCCTTATTTTCAAAACCAGCCTCAGTCCATCTAGTCATCTATGTCTCTATCAGATTTTTGGTTTCATTCCTTTTGCCTCTAAAACTATTCTTGGGATTATTTGTTTTGCTTGAATAAAGTACTTATTCAGGTTTCTGTAAGCCTTGCTACTATTTTATATTTTAATACATCTCTTTCCTTATTAAGAGTAGATGGTCAATTGGGCATAGGAACTTGAAAATCTAATCCTCAAAGATCAGGATGTGAACAGGAGAGAGAAAGATACTGGTAACACCTGGAGATTTGTAGCAGGAAGTTTCCACTTGTAGCATAGGAGTGTCAACCAGGATAGTGCCGGTTGGAGGGTGGGTGGCCAACCACAGGCTTGCTTTTTAGTTGGGTCTCTTCAGAAGTCTGCTCTGAGAAGAGACTGGGAGATGTTATAGTTTAATGAGTAAGAGCATAGGCTTTGGAAATAATCAGCCCTCTGAAAATTAGTGACCACAGATGTTATTAACCTCTCTATTTTTGGTATTCTTGTTTCTAAAATAGGTGTAGAAGTAGGTGGTTTGAATGCCTGACACACAATAGATTCTCAACAATGTTGGCTATTATTTCAATAGCAGTTGCCTAGGTATAATGTGATGTGATAAAATAGGTTTCTCCATGAGAGGACACTTAGAGGTTTTTTAATTTTTATTATTATTATTATTATTATTATTATTATTATTATCTTCTTTTGGTTTTGATTTTCATCATGAAGGGAAAACATGTAACTTTAAAAATGCAATATGCAGAACAAAGAGAATCATGACTCACGTCTCACAATTTATTTAGCTTATTTATTGTTTCATATTCTGTAATACTTCAGACAGTTATATAATCTCCCCCTCATCCTTTAAGGATGCCAGGATATGACATCAGGAACATAGGGAGGAATCATGTGTTGTTGTTTTTTTTGTTAGGTGGGGGAGTCATGATGTGTTGTAGGGAGAAGCCATAAGCTTTTCTAACATTAATGTCGCCTCTCTGACACTGGGGGAAACAATCCCAAATGCTGACTGGTGCTAGGAAACAAATTTTTCCATTATGGTTGTGCTAGCTCTGAAATTCGATGAGTCCTTTAGATAATGTTATGAGCCATCCTTAGCCTGACTTGTCAGACAATGGATTTGAGCCCTCAGTTAATCCCAGTTATACTGGCTTCCAAATCTCTCCAGTTTTTGAAGTCATAGTCTGGATTTCCCCAGATTTCTGGGAGTAAATGTTTTCCAACACTGCTTCTTCTTTTTAAAGGCTACAGTTGTTTCCTCTTCTTTCCGACAAGATAGGAATCATTAACCACCCTCCTTCCTCCATCCCTTTGCCTCCACCCCACCTCCCTGAACACCTGTTGTCTCACCTCCCCATGGGCTTCCCTCTCTTCTAGAGAAGACCATCATTATTCCCCATTTTCATCTGTGCTCCTAACTTCCTATGGCATCTCAACATCTTTACCTTTATTTAAATTCACTTGAGTTTTCTCTCCTTGCAACCATTTGGCTGAAATGCATCCTCCATACATTACCTACCCTAAAGAGGATACTATGGAAAGATGCAGTAGTCTCCTTCTTTGAGGACGGGCTCAAGGTCATGATAAAGTCTGTGAGGTTGCTCTGGCCCATGCCCGAGTCAGGGGCTGAATGAGAAAATTAACCTCATTGTCTCGGGGAGCTCTATGTTTTGACTAAATGTTCAATGCCACTTGAAAAGGGTGTTTACGGACTTACGCTTAAAAACACACACCAGACTTTGGTGTCAGTGTAAATTATCAATGACAAATACTTTGCAGCAACTTCCCTTGGTTTTTAATTTGAAGGCTGCCAGTTTTAGGATGGTGTATTTATTTTCTTTGCTGGGGGACATTCACATTTTTGAAAACAAGTTTCAGTCTGAATGCCCCTTAAGGAAGTCACTATTTATTTGACAAAGTAGTGTGTGTTCCACATTGGAAATTATATATATAGAGAAGAATCAGACCATGCAGAAAACAACAACAACAAAAAGTTTTAAGATCCTCTTAAGTGGTGACCTGGTTGAAGGAATAGGTTATTTCTCAAATACTTTGTTTGATGGCCAGGGAAAGTACACATTGGAAGGTGTCTGAGCAGCAAGCAGGCCCAGTGCCTTCCTAGCCTTCTGTGGTCTGTGGTCTATGATGAGTCCATCCCACTAATTCACTATCTCTAGTCACCTAATGTGTGGTTTCCATTCCAATCAACTTTTTATTCCACTAACACACCAAACTTTTTCTCAGTCTGTGCAATCCCTCACATCTCTCTTGTCTGCTGCTAAGCTCTCAGACTTTCCCCTTCAAAGCCAAATCCAGTTGCTCCTCAGCAAGGTCTCATTGGTTCCAGGAGCTTCCTTTTCTTCAAATTACGTCTCCATTCTTTCTTTCCGAATCCATCTAGCACTTGAAGAAAAACTTATCTTGTAAGCTATAGAATTTTCTGATGTGGCTGACTCTAAGAATAATGAATGTTACAATTCACAACTCAAGAATCAAGTTAGTAAATAGAGATAATAGGAATTTCAAGGCCACTTATGATTCATAACTTTTCAAACCACGGTTGACTTGAGGTTAGCTTGACTTCTCAGGGATTCCAGAACACATTAGCCCTTGTTAATTTCCATGGTTGTCTAAGCACATAGAATAAGTTAGTTTAGTTCATATGCATACATTTTTCATTGCCAAAGAGCAATTTTGTTAGTGCCAACTTGCAATAATGCTACATTGTCTTTGGGGGAAGACTTTCCCCAATAACCTAAGTCCCTTTTTTGTCATCTCTTAAAAGCTTTCAGAGGTACAACTCACCCCCTTTTTTAAGGCAAAGAAACTGTGGTCTAACAAGAATAGTTGACACAGAGAGAAAGTTGGGGCTAAAAAAGTGGAGACCATTAAGGTCCAGGTTGAGGTCTAGGTGTAGCGGGAAACCAGGAACAACTTCCTTCTATAATAGGGCCACCATGTACATGAGAATGCCGTCTCCTGGAGTCGACAGCTTCTGCCAGATATGGTGACCCTGCCTAGAGGACCTAGCCTGAGGTGAAGTGGAAGCTGGTGCTGGGTACTAAGGGAGAGACTAAGAGGCTTAATCTTAGTTGTCTCCTTGGACATTCAATCTAGATGGCTTCTACTCTGTTTATTTTTACTTAGGTCCCAGGCCTATCTCCCCCATCTCCTTTAAATCGGTTTCTCATTTCTATAGAAGCACCAAGCCAAGCTTTCTTAAAGGAGCAGACTTTCAGACACATTTGGTTACTGCGCAGCCTGTGTCAGAAACAGAGAGGCCGCATCTCCAAAAGATCTGTGCATTTTGGACTTAACTCCTGACACATTTGGCACAAGTTGAAAAGTGAGAGAAACAAACCGCCTTCTGTCTCAAGAGGCCCTGGGCAGGAACATACAAGGCAAAATGTTTTAGTTGTAGACAAGAAAATGCTGAGAGGGATGAGCCAGTCAGGAAATATTCACTTCCTGTGAATACTTCCAAAGTTCTCCCACTCTGGCCAACCCCAATTACAGATGATACAGTCAACAAAACATCGTACTGAGCAGCCCCATTGGCTCAGTCAGTTCCAGTCAGCTGTGCAGTTGACCCCACTTGCCCATCAAGAACCTTCTGGATGTCTTCCCGGGGCAGAGAATCTTTCAAACCAAGAAAAGTTTGGATTGGAAATGTGGCATTTAGGAGGCAAGGGCAGGCAGATATATAAGCTACTGCTGAAGATAAATTTTCTAACTCTTTCAGACATAAACAAGGAATTTGGGTTGACTTCACTTTGATGAGGTGGCTTATAAGAAATGATTTTTATTTAATGATGGGTGCTTTTCAATACCATGGCATAAGAATACTTGATTTACTTCTACTGGGACAAAAACCTACTCCTGACGTCTGCTGCATTGAATGAGAATTTGTATGCTAAGTCCATTAACCACAACTACTGTTTTCTGGGTAAATCAGACTTGTCTCTTAAATTAAGAAGAAAAACAAGCAATTGCAGTAACGAGTCATGCAAAGATGCCTTGCCTTTAGTGAAAAGGGAAGTATGTTTTCTCTGACCAGCCCACACAAAATCAGATATTCGATATGAGTACTGAGAAGATGGAGAAGGCTTTCAGGAGAGATTCCTGCTGTTCAGCTCCTAACAGCTTGCAAAGGAGTAAGTAGGAAGTTGAGGGGTCCAGCCAGCTCATTAAAATGAGGCTGAGAAACAGGATCTTTGATTTCTCAGAGCAGTCCTGTGAAAACAGGGCATGAATGGATGGGTTAGATTGGCAAGAGCTTCCACACCAGCTAAGTAAGCAACCAGGTTATTTTTAGCACCTGCTGAGGACTGCGAGTACTGCGGGGGTACTCAAATGAGGACTGCTGCCCTCAGGAAGTGGTTGCATTTTGGATGTTTGGCTAGCCAGGAAAACAGGAAACACTCCAAACATTTACAACTGGGGATTGGTTACGCAGGTGATAGAGGAGCTGAGACACCAGGAGAGAACAGTGCTAGCAGGAAGCCTCTGCCAGCTCCTCTGCTGGAGGGATAAAGGCAGGGTTTCCAGAGTTCCAGAGGGCGGGGTCAGGAGGCAGAAGTGGAACCATGGGGGGAGCAGAGCCGTGGAGGAGACCCAGCTGTTGTCAGTGAGTTTGAAACAGAGAATGAGGAAGAGAAACACCCTAGTTTAACCTTGTTCCCCCTGCCAAGATCTTACCGGTGACTGCCATTGGCCACACTCAGGCTTAGAAGCCAGCTAACACAGGGGCCTGGGGCAAGCAGGGACCAGTCTTCCTGAGAAGCAGGACAGAGGCAGGCCAAGGAACAGATAGGAGGCAAAGAGGTTCTGTCTGGCACAGTGAATATGCTTGGATCATTTTTTTTTACCTTCAACCACAATGACTTCATCTTGCCCTGGGCCAGACCATGACAAATCAGTTGCAAGCTGAAAATGCTGCTGGAATGGACTCTGGGGTCTACCTTGGCCTCAGCTCTCACCAGTCACTTCACTCCATTTGGGCCAATCCACAGACCCTAGCATTAGGGCACTATAATACCAAAGCCTGATACTCATCTGTCCCTTCAAAAAGCTTTGGAACTAACTGGTCTTCTCTCCTGTGCTCTGGGGGGTTCAGAATCTAACCACCCCATGGCCATGTGGGCAGGGTTTGGTCTGGCTTTCATTTCATCTATGGTCAGCTCTGACTAGACCAACTTAATAACTGATGCTGTCACTGCCTCAGTTCCTAGTTGATGGCAGCCCTCCCATCTGAGTATTTCTCTGAGTTGATGACACAGGCCTATCTGGCTAAAGTCAACTTTATCCACATTATATCAGTTCAGAGGCTTTTGTGTTCCTTATCAATGGTATGACTTCAGGCAAGTTACTCAACCTCTTTAAATCTGTTTCTTCATCCATCGAATGAGAACAAACACAGAACTATTGTGTGGATTAAATGAGAAGATATTAAAGTGCTCATCTTAATGCCTGGCACATAAGCAATGCTCAATAAATGGCACAATGATTCTCTCGAATCATCACTGTATCCTTTACCAATCAGGATCTCTTAGTTGTAAGTGACGGAAGCCCAACTCATCCCGGCTTAAGTGAAAAAGAAAAGAAAAGCCTGGTTGCAGGAGCATCTGGATTTAGGAGTTTGTCCAAAATCCTCACAGTGGGTTCTCTCTAAATTATTCGACTCCGTATTCCCCTGATTGGCTTCATTCTCAGGCAGACTTTTCCCCATGAGATGGTAAGATGGGTGCTGGGACATCCTCTCAACTGAGCCATCACAGGAGAAAGAGACCCCAAGAGTTTGCTGAAAACCCCGGAATGGGGTTTCATTGGTCTGGTTGGATCTCATGTCCAGCTGTGAGTTAGTCACTGGGCCCAGGGGATGGGCTCCAGTTGTCCAGACCTGGGTCCTCTATCCAGGTAGGCCAAGAAGTAGGGAGGTCAAATCTCCAACTGGAAATGGAGGGGCTGTTTTCAGAAGGAAAAATGGACTCTAGGAAAGCAAAAACAAACTATTTCCACTATAGTAGATATTATTCTATTATTCTTTTTATTAAAATTTACTATTTATTGCCTGGCCTGTGTGGCTAAATGGTTGAGCATAGACCTATGAACCAGGAGGTCAAGGTTCGATTTCTGATCAATGATCCCTGCTACTACAACACTATACAACTTGCACCAAACCTGGAATACTATTCAGTGAGCAACTGGTCTAACAGGCAGGGAAAAGGGAAAAATCATAGAAAGCTATAACAGGAGAAAAAAGGATCTTGGATAGGAGGAAATTGAAGAGCTCTTGGTCAGAGAAAGTCTAGAGGTCAAGTTAAAGCCTAAAGTGGTGAGTTCTAGGAGATGGTTAGAGCATCTTTCAAAAGCAAAAAACTTTCTAAATGGCAATGTTATTTTGAAGTTGCTAAACTCAAACCACCCCACTGTGATTGTTTAACTAAAGCTTTAATGACCATACAAAGCATGGATGCTGTACACTTTCAGCACCATACCCTCTAATTTCAGCACCGACACAGTAATCTATGAAACAAGCCAATACATTCTCTGCACACAAAGGCCATGTCCACAGACACCTTACTGCAGACACTGAGAAACACTCTTCACATAGGAATCTCATGATATGGTAATATTCTACTGTTTCCTTCCCGGGGTCTGGAGTGAAATAGGTATGGGGTGTGTGTATTGAATTTCTGGCAAAGTTCAGGAGCTATCAAGTATAGTGAAACATTGTTTGGCTATTTGGCAATGCTATGGTATCCTTGAGTAACTGGTCTACTCCAGGATTAGTAATGTACTCAAGTATAAAAATATAAATAGAATGATACCGTGAGACCAGTGACTCTGAACTTTAACCTATCCATGTGTCACATATAAAATGTTCTGTCATCAGAATGATCTCTATAAAGTTTTGTTGCATGGAGCATTGGAAAGACTTTGTACTGCCCCTCCATGTAAACTAAGACTATAGTCTCAGAAAATACATTTTTTGTTAAGCATCAATACAATGTTAAAACTAATATGCCATAGGATTTGCTTAAATCTATGCCTCTCCATGCAAAAATAACTGACTAACTTCAGGTGAAGCTGGTTATTTGGGCCACCTGGATATTTCATCGGAAGAGTGGCCAGAGCAAGTTGGCTGATGCCCATCTGAGCATAAGAAGTCAGGTGACTGAGTTAAGCAAATGCTTTGGTTCCATGTAAGCAGAATATACATGATTTGTTTCTGTTTCTTGAAAAAGACTGTGCAATGGTTAGAGCACACAGTTTTGTGTAACAATTTTCAAATGAGAAAACCACGTATCTCAGGAGAGCATGTTAGAAGGCCTTGCTGACGCTCTTAGGGTAGTGTGTTTTCTAGCTATATAGTAGTCCTGAGAAACTAGTCAAGTAGTGTTATCAAGTCTGATAGGTTCACCAAATAGAAAAGAATAATACGACTTTATATTTCTAGACTTTATTACACTTCTCAAACCACTTGAAATGTAGTAATTTTCTCGCCCAGCACACTGGCAGGTAGGCTGACACCTAATTTAGTACCCATCCCACTCTAGCACACTCTTTTCCATAATTAACACAAACAGAATGAAAACATTCTTCACCCAGGTTGAGAAAAGACAGTCATTTGGTTTTCTAAGACTTTTTTCTTTCTTTCATACTTTGGGCGGTGTAGGCCAGATTTAAAAACATGGCTCGGGGAAGCAAGAAATCATTCCCCCGAGTGTTTATTAAGTGAATCACAAATTCATTCAGCATGACTGCTTACCCGGAGAAATAAAGGGAAAATGGTAACAAGCTGAGAGCCTCCAAGCACCGTCAACTTTAGGATCTCCCTGGGAAAGGGTCACGAGTGTAATCATTTTCAGCTGTCCCAGCCTCGCTTCCGCTGTCAGTGGAAATATCCAGGCAGTATGAATACACTTTCTGACTAGACTCTGGACTGACCTAGACAGTTTTTTTGGAAATTCAGGATATACTTTTCCTAAAGCTTCTTAATTTCTCCCATCCCTCCCTGATCGAAAACATCACTTATCCCATTACAGCATGTGGAAAGAGAGGGGAGGGAGACGCAGACAGGGTCTGAATTAGGGATAAAAATTACTTTGTGAGTTTATTATTCTCATCCATAACACAGGACAATTTTCATGTCATTTAGCTGATTCCAGAACAGAATCACCCAGAGAGATATTAAGTACTATTTGTCACATCTCGAGGGCCCCAATGAGGCATGCGCAACTATATTTAATAACTGGTGATCCATAGCTTGCATATTTCCTGGAAATGTTTGATCACTTTGCTAGCCATTATTTCACTGGCCACATGTGAAAGAATTCCTCTTCTTCACTTACACTGTGGTGGTTCCACAGTCTTAGACTTCCTCCCGTGTCTGAGCACTGTCTGGAGATCTCAGTTCCAAAGAAATTTGTGGATTTGTAGTTTCTGAAGTAACTATTCCTCATTTGCCGGGTGACAGCTACTCTAATGGCATGCCTCTACCATCAGCTCTTAAATAGGCTCAGCCCTCCCTGATTTGAAATTCCCTTTGAAACTCTAAGATGATATGTCATTTCAAGGGGAAAAAAAAAGCAAAAATGTTACAAGTCTGAGCAGATGCTAGAGTCCCAAAGACTTTCAACAAGCTACAGCTTCCTTGTTGCTGACATCAGCAATGTGGTTCTTTATTATACAACTGGATGTTAGACTGTGGCACTTTCCAAGTATCATTTCTACTTTATGTAAAGAACACGGCCCAGTGAAGTTTTTGTTGGGTTAATGGGTAAGATGTGGAATGGATCTTTCTTGCAGCCATTCCTACAAACTAGCGAAATGACCCTGGCCCACTGACCCATTTTCAGAGACTGAGATAAAGGGTGGGACTCTGAACCCAACATTCATTGGAACTGAAATTCAGTTGATTCAAACACCCAGTAAGGTCCAAATCCACTGGATACATCAGAATTTCCCAAGGCAGCAGCAAATGAAAAGCACAAGCATCACTAGCAACAAAACCCAGAGAACCCATGTGGACATGAACCAATGAACAACAGCCTGCTCTCAGTAGGAACTTTTAGGTGAATGGATTATTACTTGGATGGGTTAAGGATACAGAATAAACAGCTCATCCTATCTACTAAAAGAGCAATATGCAAACTGACCGTACCTCCTATCAAGCCACCGCCAGAGCCAAGCCCATCAGCCAATCAGGAGCAAATTATGCAAATAAACCCCAACCAAGATGGCTGCAGCCACTGAGAGCAGGAGGAAGGCTTGGATTTCCCTGGCAATGAAGGAAGCAAAGCTTCCCACCTGCCATTGCCAGCCTAGGCCTCCACTCAATGCTACAAAGCTTCAATTATAGAAGATACATAATCCCAACATAAATGGCAGCAGCCTCATAGCAAGAGAGGGCAAGGGCTAGGGTTGCCCAGGCAATAGAGGAAGCCAAGCTTTGGCAGCCCTAGTGCCTAGGCCTCCACTTTAGACTACAAAGTTTCAATTATAGAGTTTAAATGAACCCAAACAGAAATGGCTGTCACCACAGAGAGAGCAGAAGGCTTGGCTCCACTTTAGGCTACAAAGTTTCAATTGTAGAACATAAATTAATCCCAGATACCAGGGCCTTCACTTGGGTTGCTGGGGGGCATGGCTGGCCTGCAAACCACCATAGGCCCCTCACCCAGGCCGCTCCACATCCCAAGGGAAGCCCCATCCTGATCCGGGACACTCTTCAGTGCAAACCAGCTGCCCCCCACCCATGCACCAGGGCTCTATCCTATCTAATAAAAGAGTAATATGCAGATTGACCATCACTCCAACACACAAGAGGGCTGCCCCCATGTGGTCAAAGATCCTGCCCCCATGTGAACACAAGATGGCCACCACAAGATGGCCAGCAGGGGAGGGCCATTGGGAGGCTCCAGGCCTGCAAGGGAGGGCAGTTGTGGGCCATCAGGCCAGAAGTGGAGGGTAGTTGGGAGGGACAAGGCCTGCAAGGGAGAGCAGTTGGGGATGATGAAGCCTGCAGGGGAGGGCAATTAGGGCTGACCATGCTGGCAGAGGAGGGAAGTTGGGGGCAAACAGGCTGGCAGGGGAGTAGTTAGGCATCAATTAGGCTGGCAGGGTAGTGGTTTGAGGGTGATAAGGCTGGTAAGCAGAAGTGGTTAGGGGCAATCAGGAAAGCAGGCAGCTGAGCAGTTTGGAGCCAGCAGTCCTGGATTGTGAAAAGGATGTCTGACTGACTGTCTGTCTGTATTACTCCTCGAGGGGTCCTGGATTGGAGAGGGTGCAGGCTGGGCTGAGAGAATGCCGCTGTGCATGAATTTTGTGCACCAGGCCTCTAGTCTATCATAAAGTCTCCTTAAAAATCACGTCTGTTCAACAAATACTAATCCAGCTGGGTCAAGCTCTTGGCTAAATTCTTTTTATTTTTATTTTTATTTTTTTTACAGAGCGGAAGGGAGAAGGATAGAAAGTCAGAAATATAGATGAGAGAGACATCAATCAGCTGCTTCTTGCACGCCCCCTACTGGGGATGTGCCTGCAGCCCAGGTACATGCCCTTGCCGGAATCGAACCTGGGACCCTTCAGTCCCCAATCTGACGCTTTATCCACTGAGCCAAACCGGTCTTGGCTTGGCTAAGTTCTTTTTAGACACCATCTCTCATAACCTTTATGGCAGTCCTGTGAAGTAGGTACTCTGATTTTCCCATTTTACAGATAAGATAGTGGCACGGAGAGGTTAGGTAACTTGCCCAAGGTTACACAGTAAGTGTAAAGCTGAGGCATGAAAACAGTCCTGATTGTCTCTAAATCTCTTAACCATTTTACTATACTGCCTTGCTGATAGGACAACCCCCCTGCCTCAGTGACTTAAAATGGAAAAAGAAGCAGCGTTGGTACTGAATATTTCACTCTGTGGCAATCCTTTCCCTCTCCCTGATTGTCTACTTGCTAGCCTTCTAATGATACTTAAATTATTTATTTGGCATATCTTCTTTTGTATTTTGCCTCTTTTTCTTTGCACTTGCATGATGCATCCTATCTAATAAAAGAGAAACATGCAAATGAACCGTACCTTCACTAAGCTACCAGTCCATAGGAGCAATATATAATTAATCACCAACCAAGATGGCGGGTGGGCCCCCTCTACCCTGAGCAGGCCATGGCAGCTGCTGGGCCAGTGGGGGGTACGATTGCAGTCCCAGAGCTAGCAGGGGGTCCGGACCCGTGCTGCTGCCCCGAAGCCCAGCCACAGCAAACCTGGGGCAGTAGTGGGGGTCCTGATGGTGGCCCCAGAGCCAGCAGGGTGTCTGGACTCCTGCTGCCACCCTGAAGCCTGACCATTGCAAACCTGGGGCTAGGGATATGGGGAGGGGGTGGATTGAAGACACAAACCCACAGGCCTGGCACCCAGCAGCCCCAAGGCCTGAGGCAGAGGCGCTTGGGTAGCAGAGGGGCGTGGATTGGGGCAGCAGAAACACAAACCTGCACGAAACCTGTGGAAAGGGAGATAAACATCATAACTTTATCTCCCTTTCCACAAGATCAGAAAACTGCCCCTGGATTATTTAGTGCTGTGGCCAACACCTTTCTACAAACACAGGATAATGTTATGATCACTCCCAGGAAGGTCTGGTCAGAATACTGTCTCCAGGGAATAATGCTTCTGTGGCATATAACCTAAGAGAGGAAACAAGCTTTTGTTGGGTTTATTCTGAAGGTCAGAAAACCTGCCACCCCAACATATGCTGTGTTGTTATATTGATGATCTTGAGCTGTAGATGCTTGAAAAACAGCAAATGCATGCAGAGGATTTCACTGAAGTCTCCTGATCTCCCTAAAATCAGACCCCCTTAAAAGAGCTTAAATGTCATAGGTCCCCTTGATGGGAGAAGTGTCATCAGGAAGAGAAGACTGACTAACTCTTGTCACAGGACAGGAGAATAGAAGTAGACATCACACCTAAACTTTGTTACAAACTATTTCCCCCACCCCATTCATCTTTCCTAAATATCATTTACTCTCCTCTAAGAGGCCTATATCTCCCGTCCCCTTTCCCTAGGAAGAAGGTATTTAAATCTGCATTCTAAGCCACCTTGAGGAGTTACACATTTTTCTCTGGGATCTCCCACATATACACAAGGTACACATGTTAATGAACTTTTGTTTTTCTCTTGGTGATCTGTCTTTCATTACAAGGGCCTTCACTAAGAACTCAGAAAGGTAGAGAAAAGCTATTTTTTCTCCTCCATAATTCTATTTCGGGAAATCAAGTCCCCAGCTGAACAATGAAGTTGGCTCAAGTACCAAGCAGTCCCAGCTGAAGGGAGGGAAGCTTCTAGGGAGAAATCAATGATATTGGCATCAAAGTGTGATGGAGGCCACATACATTGTTGCTGGTGGGAGTTTAAAGTGATTCAACATTTTTGGAGGATAATTTGGCAAATTTGATAGAAATATTCAAGGTACATCAAAGAGTCTTCTAGGAATCACATCTGTTGAGATAAAGCACAAGCGCATAAGCCCTGGTCAGAACCCAGGATGCTACTGGGGACTCCCTTCCACAATAGGAAAACCTGGGAACAACCTGCATTTTTAGGACAAGGTGGCATCTATACTAATAAAAGGGTAATATGCTAATTAGACTGGACATCTTCTGGACGACCTTCTGGATGTTCTTCCAGACGTCCTTCCCAACAAAGCCATGTTGGTGGGGCCAAGGCAGAGGAAGTTAGAGGCAAACAGGCAGGCAGGGGAGAGCAGTTAGGGAGATCAGGCTGGCAGGCAGGTGAGTGGTTAGGAGCCAGAGGACCCAGATTGAAGAGAGTGCAGGCCAAGCTGAGGCGACCCCCTTTCCATACACAAATTTCATGCATCGGGCCTCTAGTCCTATACAATAAAAGCCTAATATGCAAATTGACCAAATGGCAGAACAATAGGTTGCTATGATGTGCACTGACCACCAGGGGGCAGATGCTCAATGTAGGAGCTGACCCCAGCCCTCAGGCCCCAGGCCTGCCAATGCGGGTGTGGAAGGGGGATGTGGGGATGTTATCACTGCTGGTCACCCCACACATCGGCCCTGTTTGTTGGCCAGGCCTAGAGACCCTATCTGTGCACAAATTTGGTGCACTGGGCCTCTAGTATTTTATATCACCAAATGAAGTATCCAGGAGAAGTCTATGCACAGCAAGGTTGGAAGGAGCCTTTGCACTTTGATTTGTTCATGAACTTGATATATATAGCCAGGCATGGGGTGGAGGGGTTGATGTTTAAAAGTCTCTGGTTTGCCAACACTCCACATATTTCTTATCTTTTCTTCACATGAGCATATTAAGGCTTGGAAGCAGAATCCAATTTTGTAGATTGTTACGTCCTTTAAGATGATGATAAAACAATGTTTACTCTTTGAAAATAATGTGCATAATAATCTACTATTTCTATAAAAAAAACTATATGTGTGAATTGACAAGAACATTGTCTAGAAGGTTAAACAAGAAATTAAACGCAGCAGTTACCTTTGGTGTTGATGATGAAAAATGGCAACTGAGCAAATGGGGTGGGAGGGAGACGTCTCACTCAACACCTTTCCTTACTTTTTGATATTTGAGTCATAAGAACTCATTGACTACCCTGAAGGCAATCAGAGGCTACACCATCATCATAAGATTAGTCAGTTAGGACTTAGTTATTCTAGAGAAAAGTTTTCACAAGCAGTGAGTAGCAGTTAAAAGCCTAAAAGGGATGGTTTCTTTCCTGTACATACAGCCCATGTCACACCACTGAGGGCTTAGAAATCTGAAGTAATGAGAGTAAAATGTAAATTGTGTCACATATTAACAGGTTCTGAAATCACAAAACAAAAAGTGGGACTGCTGTAGGACTTCTCAGAGCATTTAATATGCCAGGGTGCATTAAGATATCCTAAGAGGGGGGGGACTGTGTTTCCTAAAGTTATTTAACAGTGGAACCCCCTTCCCTTCAAGGAGCATCTTGCAGAATTGTAGCACTAATTTTGTGTGTACGGAGCATATTTTGGGAAATGCTGGATTGTCAAGAATTCTTCCAAGTGAGAGATGCTGTTGAAGCTATATGTGGAATTTTGAGTTCTACAGAGCAGTATTAAGTTTGAACCACAACCACATACTCACCAATGCAGCATGTCAGAAATTAGGATCCCTTTTGAATAAAAATATACAATATGTTTGATTCAAGGTCTAGTGAGTGAATACCTGTGCAAGGTGCTCTGTGGGCTCTGGGCCTACAGGCAGGAGTAACTAAGGTGTCTGGTAAGTGGGATAAAACTGCCTCCCGCAGCAGAGGGAGGACCTCAGCCATCAAACAGGGCTGGTTCTAATTCCATATATGGCCTTGCCACCTTTATTCTCATTTCTGAAGTGCTTGGGTGAGCTATATGGTTTGTTACATATTGTCAGTGCCCATATCTATTTGAGTCGACCTGAATATTAGCCCAGGCATTTGGCAAAAGCAGCACTAAAAAAAAAAACCAACCCTTCAAACCTGGACAATGAGAGTGAACAGGAACAGGATCCATGGCATGGATTGTGTCAGGAACACTCATCTATGTAACTGGGCAATTTAAGTCCCATTTTATGCCTGTAATCCAGAGGGACCGAGCTGTTACTCCTAAGGTGCACCATGGCTAGTAACGGGGTGGGACCCATGTGCATCGTCAGTGCCATTTGTGTCTGGGGTGACGCTGTACTCAGGAACCCTTTACGAGCAGAGAGAAGCTAGGAGAAATGTTCTGGAAGTGAACCTTTCGAATTGACGCATGCATTGAAAATAATTATAAACAAAGACCACATGGAAGTTGAATATGCCATTGCCTCTCACAAAGCCCTCAGCACGATCTTGAGAGTGAAGGAGGTGCTCACATCTTTATTTTACAGGAAGCAAAACAGAAACGCAGAAAGCCTAATAACCTGCCCTTGGTCACATAGCCCGCAAGTGATCATGCTAGGAATCAACTCTACCTGTACTGGTGCCAAGCCTCACCTTCACTTCAGTACACCTCACTTACGTGGAATAAGTGCTGTCCCACTGGGGGAGTTTATTTTAAAACCTCACTAGTCATATGAGATAACATTAGGAATTCAAAAGGACCTCCTTCCTCACTTTGTCACACACACCTTGGGTCAGAACTTGGGAGATGGACCTTGTCTTAAGAGGCTTTTAGAAAGTATGTGAAGGAAGGTGAGATAGTTGTCAGAGGTCACTGGGCTGGGGGTGGGATGGGGGCGGGATTCCTGCACTGGATGAGTTTAGTGCCTGGATTTCTCACCAAGTATATGGTTTGCATTCCAATCAACTTTTATCCCGCTAACATACTGAGCTTTTTCTCTGCCTGTGCAATCTCTCACATTTCTTTTGTTTGCTTTTAAGTGTCCTGACTTGTCCCTTCAAAGCCAATCTCAAACATATTAGTAGATGTGCATAATAGCCACTTGAGCAAATGTGAAAAATGCAGATTTCCTCCTCCATCATCAGAGATTCCCATTCACTAGGTTTGGGAAAAGCCTGATGATCTGAACTCTTAACAAGCGTTTTAGGTGATTCTGTTTCATAGTTTAAAAAGCCAAGACTTCTTCAATTCTAAGAGCCTACAGTGATATCAGAGGAAGTCTAGTGTTTTAAATAATTATTCATCCTGCTCATCAATACCTCTTTGAATTTGTTTAATCCTATCTAATAAAAGAGAAATATGCAAATTGACCATCACTCCAACACACAAGATGGCTGCCCCCATGTGGTCAAAGATGGCTGCCCTCATGTGGACACAAGATGGCCACCACAAGATGGTCTGCAGGGAAGGGCAGTTCGGAAGGACCAGGCCTGCAAAGGAGGGCAGTTATGGGCAATCAGGTCAGCAAGGGAGAGAAGTTGGGAGGGACCAGACCTATAAGGGTGGGCAGTTGGGGGCAATCAAGTCTGCAGGGGAGGGCAATTAGAGGTGACCAGGTCAGCAGAGGAGAGAAGTTAAGAGTGAATGGGCCTATAGGGAAGGACAGTTGGGGCGGGGGGGGGCACGCAGGCCTGCAGTTAGGGGTGAGCATGCCTGTAGGGGAGGGCAGTTGGAGGGAATCAGGCCTGCAGGGGAGGGCAGTTAGGGGCAATCAGGCTGGCAGGGGAGGAGTCAGGTATCAATAAGGCTGTCACGGGAGTGGTTAGTGGGTAATCAGATTGGCAGGCAGAAGCAGTTAAGGGCAATCAGGAAGGCAGGCAGGTGAGCAGTTGGGAGCCAGCAGTCCTGGATTATGAGAGGGATGTCTGACTGCCCGTTTAGGCCAATCCCTAAATGGGCAGTTGTATATCCCTTGAGGGGTCCTAGATTGGAGAGGGTGCAGAATGGGCTGAGGGACACTCCCCGCCCCCCCCCCCCCCGGCCCCATGCACAAATTTTGTGCACTGAGCCTCTAGTTGCACAATAATAGAAAATCAATGTGAGTTAACTCAATCAACATTCAGTTCAACTCTGCAAACACCTCTTGTTTACTTCACACCCGGCGTTGTGTGAGGCTATGGGAATATAAAACATGATCTCTGGCCTCCACGAATTTACTAGAGGAGATGGATGTGTACAAACTCCTGTAATCAACTGGTTTTAAAAAGCAGAATGATTGGGGTATTCCTAAAGCACACAAGAGGAGGACTCAGCCTGCCTGGAGGCCTGGAGTGCTACCAGAGGAGGCAACATCTACAGGGAACCTGGTTTCAACACGTTCTAGTGGAGAAAGGGCATTTAGCAAGAGGGAATGTGATGAGCAAAGATAAGGAAAATACATGTGTGTTCTTGGAACCCTAAGAAGATAGAGTAGAAGTAGAATATAGTTGGAATTGGTAATTAGTTTTCATTTTCATGGCTCTTTACCATATTTAATTTAATCTTTTCATTGGAAAATCTTTTCTATTTGAAAGATAAAAATACTAACAAGTTACTTGTTAATGAAAATAAATTCCACAAGCCTTACAACAAGATACTAATTTTGGGTGTGTGTGTGTGATACTGAGATTATGGAATGTTGTTGCTCTATTGTCAATGTGGAATGGATGTCAGTGACTGATAAAGTCACATCCTGAAAGAGAAGAAGCACATGTAAAAATACCACATTGAAGTGCAAAATTCTATGTGAATCTGAGGCCTTCCTTTGAAATACACATGTATTTCCAGTTCTGGCTATTGTTCTCCCATTGGCTGTTCTCATTGTGCTGATCTGTGCTCAGATTTGGGTCTCTTTTACTTTTCTCGTCTGAAGGACTCCAAGATCCTTTGGAAGGGAGCTGATTCCATGTTTTGAGGTCAGGGAGAAGTCAGGATGGGTCTGAGACAACCTGTGTTACCAGACAGCATGCATTCTTCTATAAAATGCAAGAGGCAATGTTCAGAGGCCAAAAAATGTCAACTTCAAGAGGTTTCCCTTACCCAAGTTAAGCACTACAAAATAAAATAAATTGCATAATGTTTAATCAGAAGAAGTGGCAACTGTACAGGAAAAAATATTATTCCTAATGATTTGCAAATGAAAATTGATATAAGATATATAAAAATGTAATTGTAATTCAGAGATGGTTAATTTGATAGGCCATATTTAGTAACTTATTGATTTTTCAAATTAAGGGAATCCTATATAATAAAAGGGTAATATGCAATCAACCAAATGGTGGAATGACCAGTTGCTATGATGTGCACTGATCACCAGGGGGCAGATGCTCAATGCAGGAGCTGTCACCTGGTGGTCAGTGTGCTCCCACAGGTGGAGTGCTGCTCAGCCAGAAGCTGGGCTCATAGCTGGCAAGTGCAGCAGTGGTGGGAGCCTCTCCCACCTCTGCAGTAGCACTAAAGATGTCCGAGGCCTAGGCCATCAATCAGACATCCCCCAAGGGCTCCTGGACTGTGAGAGGGCACGGGGGCTGGGCTGAGGGACACCCCACTCAACCCAAGTGCACAAATTTCATGCACCATCTAGTATAAATATACATGAATATTTTGTCTGATCTCTTAAAAAAATCAGTTTATAGGGAAGTACATTTATTTCCTATATGAGCAGGAAAAAATAAAGAGTAGTTGAGGTAATTCTGAGGAAAGTAGATACTGTGGCAGAATAACAAAGACCAGCCAGAACTGGTAGAACAGGGTCCACACTTCATGGGCACTGGTGGTCATACCAGCTAACCCAGTGGCAGGGTGTGTCACAATGTGTTCCAAAAGGATGAATTCACCTCCTTTCTGAGATTGGTCCTTTTCCTTTAGTCAGATGAGATACAAAAATTCTAAATTTACTGAAACTTTTGAGAAGCAAACCTGGGAAGAAATGCAAAAAAAAAAAAAAAGTAGTATTTAAATCTAAGGTATTAACATTTGAGGAAGTAGTGTTTTTTTTAAAATATGTTTTTATTGATTTTAGAGAATAATGGGAAGGGAGAGAGAAACATTAAAGACGAGAGAGAATCATTGATCAGTTGTTTGCCTTTGCACACCCCACACTGGGCATGTGCTCTGACTGGGAATATAACTGTTCATGGTCCGCACTCAACCACTAAGCCATGTCAACCAGATGAGGAAATAGTTTTTGTTTCGGCGTACCGATTGGCATTTTATTATTTTAATAGTGCATGTGTACACTTTTAAAGTGTTAAATTAGTAGAGATAATTTATTGTAGTAGAACTGTGGTTTTAATAAGCAAATGTTGAGAAGTATTTGCATTCACAATCAATATTTAAATATTTGGGAAATATTAATAATAAACATGTTTTAAATTATTTTAGTTATGAGGATACTTAAAGGAATGTAGACTGTTTAATGATTAAAATACGCTAATTATTTCATACATTTATATGACTATTAAGCTGAATATTAAACAACAAAAAGTAATAAGTTCCAGAGGATCCTCAAATCTTAAATAACTTATCATTGGTTACTGTGATAGAATTCATTTCATTTAAAAAGCATACATTACATTTATCTGTCTACCTATTTATTATAGAAATACAACTAACATATAACATTGTATTAGTTTTAAGTGTACAATATAATCATTTGATATATGTATAGTGCATAATAATCACCACAATAAGTTAACATCCATCACCACACAGTTACAATTTTTTTTCTTGTGATGGAAAATTTTAAGATCTACTCTGTTAGCAATTTTCAAATACACAATGCAGCATTGGTGATTATAGTCACCATGCTTTCCACTCATTCCAGGATTTATAACCAGAAGTGTGTACCATTTGACCACCTTCATCATTTTGCCCACCCCTTACCAATCTGTTCTCTGTGTCTATGTATTTGGCTTCTTTTTTTTTTTTAGATTCCACATATAAGTAATATCATACAATATTTAACTTTATCTCACTTATTTCACTTTGCATAATGCTCTGAAGGTTACAGCAGAATTTCCTTCTTCATATGGCTAAATAATATTCCCATACATTATTTTTAAATGAAAATTTGAAAGTGCAGATTAATAGCATCTATATCCCCCCTCCCTGACACATCACAGACTCCCACAAATATAAGACAGATGAGTGAATCAGCACAATTACTCAGGGACAGTGAATGTCTGACCCCAGCTCAGTATTTTCTTCCACACACACCTCATGCAATGGTGTGGTACAGGCACATGTGACTGGAAAGAAGGGGACTTGGTTATGGAAGGCTTGACAGTCCTGGCCATTTGCACAGAGAGTGGGATGTGGTGGAAAGCATACTGGGATGGAGATACAATTTATTGTCTTAAGTCTGCTAATAACTAGTGTGTGATTAGGACCAATCTCTTCACTTCCAGTTGCCTCACCTGCTTATTGTGGAATCTAGAATTGCATTTTCTAATGTGTATTCCAGTTCTCTTCTTCTGTGAAATACTGTGAAGGATGCTGACTTGTCTCAGCAATAGAAGGAGCCTTGCTAACCTTTCCAACCTGGCTCCTCAGGAATCTGCCTCAGCATTTACAAATAGGAGCTCAACAACCCTCAACACAGTCCAACTGCCTTCTGTCCTCTTCAAATTCAGACATTAATTGAAATCTTTGGTATTCCTCCCATTCTCTTTGCTTTTATGGGTTACTATTTTACCATCATTCCACTGAGCTTTTGGAAGGTGGGGAAATTGTGTCAGGCATCCACCTTGAACTGTTATCTCCTCATTTGATTTTGAGTTGAATTTACTTTACCAGGTCCTGGTATCCATCCCTCTTCCTGTCACAACATGCCCACAGAGTTATTAAAATAACAGTCTAAATAAACAGATACATCTAAGTTTTATTTATTTAAATTTTGACAATTGGCTTCCTTAAAATACAGATTTCATTATTTCCAAGTATTTTAGATGTTACTTGCCAGTGTTTTTTCTTTTATTGTTAGCAGTGTTAGAGATAGCTCCCATTTTCCCTCTCCAAACAACCCCCCCTACCTTGGTCCCTCTCCACCCAGCGCCCCTTCAGCCTTCATGACATTGTTGTTGGCGTCAATGGGTTATGCATATATGCATATATTTTCTTTGGCTAATCTATTTTTAATTTTTTTAATATTTCTATCCTTCCATGTTAGGGCAGGCTGGGAAGAGAAGATGGAGTAGCTCAAATTTTAGGGACAATGGGAATAATTGTCATAATTAAGCTTTGGTCTATATCAGTGTTCTCAAATTTTAGCAAGCATCAAAATCATCTGGAGGGTTTGTTAACACACAGATTGCTGGCCCTAACCCTGGAGTTTCCAGTTCAATAGGTCTGGAGTGGGGTCTGAGAAGTCTCATTTCTAGCAAGTTCCCAGGGGATGTCAATGATGCTGGTCCAGGGACCACACTTAAGAGCTGCAGTTGTATTGAAAGCAGATGAATAACTTATTCATTAAGTAAGTATTTGTTGAATACCTACTCTATGTCAAGCATTGTTACAGACAACAGGGCATAACAATGAGCAAAAGAAATGTAGATTCTGCCCTCAATAATATTTTCTGATGGAATTTTCCAGCTTTTAACCAGAAGCTTGGAAGTCCCTTCATAGTTCAATATATAACATTCATTTTCGTCTTTGTGCTTCATTAAGGTTCTCCAAAAGGTCCATCCTTGCCTATAACTAGACTCTGTTTCTCTTCTCCACCCCAGCCCTTAATCAGTATCCGCCCCCTCATTTTTTAGCAGTTAGGAGTCCCTAGCATATCACCTACCCTTTATTCTAGATGCTGTTCTGTATTTCTATCTCCTTTATCTGCATCCTCACTGTGGATGGCAATTACAAGGCAATGTCTTACATTTATTTGCAATTCCTAACCTTCAGCTTCTCTTTGAACATCCTAGAAGCTAAACTTGAGCTTGTTGATAGATTCACTTGGAACCTCATCATCCCTTTGGAGGAGGTGGAGTAGAATGAAAACTGCCAACAACCAGTCAGATCACACAGTCAGACACTGTGGTGGCTGGAGTGGAGTAAAAGGCTTGGAAACCAGAGAAAAAAATGAGTGTTTAGTTTAGGATTTTGCTAATGGAGAAAGAGCCAAGATGGATAAAAGTCACCTTGTAAACAGGATTAAAGTCATCTTGTAAACAGGATTTCTGTCTAAAAAATGTATGTAATGTGGTTCACAGTTATGGAATTAAGTGACCATTGGTATTTTCTTGTCTAATATATCTTAGTTTTTCTAAAAATTAGTGCTGAATATAAGTAAAAAATAGGGCTGAGATCACATTTTTATTACAATTGGATTAACTGGAAATTAACTGCCACAATCTTGTCCAAATATATTAAGATCATAATGAAACCCTGCTTACTCTGAAATATATAGCTACATAGACATAGAAGAACAGTGCTTCAAAGCTGGAAGAATCTTTAGCATAGTCCAAGAATTACAGTATCAGATAGTTAAGTGAAGCTCTTGACCTGGTCTCATCCAGTCTGAATCTTTACTCTGCCACATCTTGGGGCAGGTGATCTTGGGAAATTTCTTCATCTTTCTGAGCCTCAGGTTTTTTTTTGTGTGCAAAGATATAAAAAAGTATTACTTAGCAAAAGAATTAATGGGAGAAATAAATGGTGATATAATAAAGTACTGGAAGTGCTAGTAAAATGCCAAGCACATAGTAAAAGCTCAATGAAATAGCTAAGTAGCAGTTATTATGTAGCTCAACACCGTCATTTTACAGATGAAGAAATTGAGGCTCATTGTAATTGTGGTAATTAAGCGACAGAGCTAAGGCAAGAATTTAGAATTTCTGAATTTCAATCCAACACTCTATTCAAGATAGTTCACTATTCATCCCTCACTCTGTTATTTGAATATTTCTAATATATAATTTGTGAAAATTTGGATAGTGAACTGAGCTAAAATAAATATTTTCCATTTTATATGAAAATTTTGTTTCAACTTGAATATACATATATAACCTACTTATGAAAAAGACTGTTTCTAAGCTCTTCAACAGTATCATTTAAAAAGTCAATCACAGAAGCTAACATCACCCTAATACCTAAAGCAGATAAAGATGACACAATGAAAGAGAATTACAGGCCAATATCCCTCATGAATATAGATGCCAAAATCCTCAATAAAATTCTAGCAAATCGGATCCAGCAGTACATCAGAAAGATCATATACCATGACCAAGTAGGATTTATCCCAGGAATGCAAGGATGGTACAATATCCTCAAATCAATAAATGTGATACATCACATAAACAAATTGAGAGATAAAAATCACATAGTCATATCAATTGATGCAGAAAAAGCATTTGACAAAATCCAACACCCTTTCTTGATAAAAACTCTCAACAAGGTAGGAATAGAAGGATCATACCTCAACATAATAAAAGCCATATACAAGAAACCCACAACAAACATCATACTCAATGGGCAAAAACTACAACCATTTCCCCTAAGAACAGGAACAAGACAGGGTTGCCCACTCTCACCACTCCTGTTTGACATAGTGCTGGAAGTATTAGCCATTGCAATTAGACAAGAAGAAGAAATAAAAGGCATCCAAATTGGAAAAGAAGAAGTAAAGCTATCCTTATTTGCAGATGACATGATATTGTACATAAAAAACCCGAAAGACTCAATAAAAAAGTTAGTAGACTTAATAAATGAGTTCAGCAATGTAGCAGGCTACAAAATCAATGCCAAGAAATCTATGGCATTCCTATACACCAATAGTGAACTTACAGAAAGAGAGACTAAAAAAGCAATCCCATTTACCATCACACCAAAAAAATTAAGATACCTAGGAATAAACTTAACTAAGGAGGTAAAAGACCTATTCACAGAAAACTACAGGACACTAAAAAAAGAGATAGAGGAAGATGTAAACAGGTGGAAGAACATACCATGTTCATGGATTGGGAGAATCAACATAATTAAAATGTCCATACTACCCAAAGCAATCTATAAATTTAATGCACTCCCCATTAAAATACCAATGGCATACTTCACAGACCTAGAAAGAGCTCTCCAAAAATTCATCTGGAATAAAAAAAGGCCCAGATAGCCACAGCAATCCTGAGAAAGAAGCACAAAGTCGGTGGGATTTCAATACCAGATTTCAAGCTGTATTACAAAGCTACTGTTCTCAAAACAGCCTGGTACTGGCACAAGAACAGACATATAGATCAATGGAATAGAATAGAGAATCCAGATATCAACCCAAACCACTATGCTCAACTAATATTTGACAAAGGAGGTATGAACATAAAATGGGGTCAAGACAGTCTCTTCAATAAATGGTGTTGGGAAAATTGGATAGATACATGCGAAAAAATGAAACTAGACCACCAACTTACACCATACACAAAAATAAACTCAAAATGGATACAGGACTTAAATGTAAGACGGGAAACCATAAAAACATTAGAGGAATCTACAGGAAATAAAATCTCAGACATATGCCAAAAGAACTTCTTCGATGATACTGCTCCTAGGGCAATGGAAGCTAAAGACAGAATAAACAAATGGGACTACATCAAAATAAAAAGCTTTTGCACAGCTAAAGAAACCATCAACAAAACAACAAGAAAACCCACTGTATGGGAGAACACATTTGCAAATGTTATCAGTGATAAAGGTTTAATCTCAAGCATTTACAGGCAACTCACGCAACTCAATAAAAGGAGGACAAATGATCCAATAAAAAAATGGGCAACAGACCTAAATAGAACCTTTTCTAAAGAAGACAAAAGGAAGGCCCAGAGACATATGAAAACTTGCTCAAAGTCACTAATTATCCGAGAGATGCAAATCAAAACGACTATGTGGTACCATCTCACACCTGTCAGAATGGCTTACATCAACAAATCAACAAATGACAAGTGCTGGCGAGGATGCGGAGGAAAAGGAACTCTCCTGCACTGTTGGTGGGATTGTAGACTAGTATAGCCACTGTGGAGAACAGTATGGAGATTCCTCAAAAAACTAAAAATGGAGCTCCCATTCGACCCAGTGATCCCACTTCTAGGAATATACCCCAAGAAACTAGAAAGGCGAATTAGAAAGGATATATGTACCCCTATGTTCATAGCAGCACAATTTATCATAGCTAAGATTTGGAAACAGCCTAAGTGCCCATCAGTAGATGAGTGAATTAAAAAACTGTGGTACATCTACACAATGGAATACTACGCTGCGGTAAAAAAGAAAGAGCTCCTACCATTTGTAACAACATGGATGGAATTAGAGAGCATTATGCTAAGTGAAATTAGCCAGGCAGAGAGAGACAAATATCACATGATCTCACTCATTTGAGGAATATAATGAATGACATAGACTGATGAACAAGAATGGATCCAGAGACTGTGGAAAGTCCATCAAAATGTTAAAAAGTCAATCACAGACATCATTTGTAAGAATAAAGTCAGTAAAACCAAAGTCATTACATCAGCACATCTAGTCTGTGTTTTAAAACTTATGATGGTCCATGTATCCTTTAAGCTCTCATAGAATCTTAAGTCCAGCATCTACTTAGCACTTACTACATTCCAGACATTGCAGCCAACATTAGTCAACCTGAGAATGCCTCCGCCTGTTCAGCAACAGAACATGGGGAAGTTATGGCTTATTTATTTTTCAGTATAAGCACCATCAGATTCAGGTTGTTTACCTATTCCAGATGGGAGCCAGTTGCCATGGACATAATAGCTATTCAATATATGGTAGCTGAATTGAAAGTGTCAAAGATGTTACTTGTATTTATAAAAATGATTAAAATTTCACTTAAAGAATGATTCAGCAGAGATTATGCCCAACAGGAAGCTTGATTTAATGTAAAAAAAAATATAGAGAGAAAAGGACGAATTTTTTTCAAAGACAATATGATTCCAAATAAAAGATATATTAGCCAGGATGTTTTGGCATGCAAGAGACAAGCAACTTATACGAGAAGAAAGAAGAAATGTATTGGCTCACAAGCCAACAGGAAGATAGCATGGGGCTGGCTGAAATCAGGGACTGGAGGGCTATTGACTTTCTCCATTCATTCTCAGACCAGCTTTTCCATCAGGCAGGAGATCTGTCTGCTACCAGCTATGAGTTCTTATTCTTTATAGCCTTGGGAAGGGGGAAAAGAGCTGCTCTTCCCCCTGCTCAAGTTGAAATTACCGGGGAAAGGACTCTGAAAGATCTGCCTTAAGCCACATGCCCACCATGCACAATTGTCATGGCTAGAGATGTGATGAACCCATGAACAGAGATACTTCTCTGAGTACATTAAATATATCTACCACTGCTGGCATTTATTGAATGTTTTCCTTGTGCCAGTCCTGTGCACTCTCTCTTTCACTTGTAAGGAAAGGATCATAAATTCAGAAGGTATCAGTAAGACACTGAATTGTCCTGAGGGACATAAGGGAGCCTGGCCTGAAAGAAAAAGGAAAACCCTAAGTCACTAGTGAAAATGAAAAGCTGGACTCGCATGGCATGGACCTCCTCCTCTATTCCTGAATCAACAGGAACAGGAGTGAACTCCAAAGGCAATCCCCTCATCACCACCTTCAGCCCCAAACACCACCTGAAGTGGTGTGGATTCAATATTTAAGGGGTATGAAGTTAACACAAGTCGGAGGGGTTCCTCTTTTTATGAAAAAGATACCGAAACAGTTTACTTTTGCAAAGTTTACAACATACTACCATATGAGCACACTGTCAGTGCCCCATAGGTATGTCCTTCTCAGAGAGGAATCCTGAAATGTAAACTTCATCAGCTTCCTGACACATCTGCCTCTAATAACACTTATCACAACAAACTGCAGTTGGAACCAGGATTTAAATGGACATCTAGGGTCTCAAATGTCACTGTTTTTCTAGAATACCACCCCGCTGGACCTCTCCCCATTAGCCCTTGTCTTTTCAGAACTTCTAAAATTCAAACTCTTTACTAATTTAGATTATTCTTCTACCTCAACTAACTCAAGTTCTAAAAATTCATTATTTTTATAATTATCTGAAACTGACTCCCACACATAATTTTTCCTTCTTTAACAGGATGTCATCACTAACTGAAGAGAAATGGGTTTGAGAACACCACTTATTCCAAGGCAAACTCTTTGGCCTCAGTGTCATGGACTTGAACCTGGCGTTCCCAGCCACTGCACGGCTGAAACTGATAGTCTAGTCATGTAGGGGATTTTCCTGACTCCGTGTCTGTCTCCCCATGGCTGTTTATTTGTACTGCTGTCTGCTTTGGTTTGGGACATTGACCTTATAAGTTGCTTCCCCAGCCCAAGCTTGTAGCCAGAGAAACTAGGAGTTTCCCTCTGTGCTCCTCACAGCCAACTAAAAGAAATTGGCTTTTGATCTACACTGTTTAACTGAAGAGGGAGAAAGGGGAGGGAGAGGAAGAGGCAGAGGGAAACAGAGAGGGAGAGGGAGAAAGGAAGAGGGAGAGGAAGAAGAAAAAAGAGAGTGAGAGAAGTCTTTTAAAATCAATGCCAAGCCAGCTGCGCCTCTCTGGACAGCTGAGTCATAGACAATCAGGCAGTTCAGTTGGAAGGCACACTGTACATGCTAACTCTTGGGTTCCGACTGGAACGGAGGATAGTTAAGTGAAAAGGGAGGAGGAATCAGAAAAGAAAGCCCCAGTTTAATCTCAGATAGCACTTCACTCTGAGGCTCCCTGTGATCAGAGGTGAACAAGAAGAAGCTGTTTCCCCTACAGATGAAACTCCATCCTCATGTGGTTAGTCAGGAATCTCTTAAAGAAATTCAAACATTGCTATTTGGTTTTTTAATACATAAATTACAGTAATTGCTAGAAGATGCTTGCTGCCGCCTCCTTATTGGAACTGGCTAAAGGTTGTCTTAAAATGTCGACCACTGAGTCACAAATTCAAAATCAGCTGTGTTGTGGCTGGATCTGGCAGTCCAAGGAGGTACAAGAAGGTCATTATTACAGAAATAGTTGGAGTGAGGCTTATAAGTATAAAGCTTGTCTGAAATAAAAAAAAAATCTCCAGAGTATGGCAAGGGAGGCTGGAAAGGAATCTAAGGAGTATGGATGTAAGCGTAGTAGAACACCATTGTCTTGGGCAGGGAATTCACTCCAGGTGGCTTTCCCTGGGCAGTGCAATAATATGTGCTCACTAGGCACATGGTTTATTCATAGGAGTCACTGGCTTATTTTTGTGTGACACAAGAACAATCTTCAAGGAATCTATCAACTCTTTGCTGTCACCCATATGGCTGTGGCTAGTGACAGGTCTCTATGACTATCTTGTCTACCCAAATGTCTAAGTAACCCCCAAGGCCTACTTTTTCCAATTTTATGCACAGAATGTGGAGTGTTTTAGAAGAAAACCACAGTGCCATGCTAATATGATTCTCTACAAAACCACCATATTGAGATGCAGCTAGGCCTCAGGCTGGGCAGGGATTTTTTAATTCATTTCTTCTTACTGCTGTTGGTTCTCTTCTAGATACAGACTAGACAGATAAAAAAAAAAGTGTGTGTGTGTGTGTGTGTGTGTGTGTGTGTGTGTGTGTGTGTGTAATAAAGAGATAAGCACCATGGCCTTCTCTCTGTTGATGACCTGGGTACACTCTTACCTGAGGCCTGCTGCCATCTCCCCGCTTTTCCCCCAATTCCAGATCTCATTTTGCTCTAGGGCCCTCCAAATGCCAAATTCTAGATTTAGATAATCTAGTGAGAGTCACCAGTACTGTATTATCCAAAAGAGAGAGAGCACTGATTTCACATGATTCTAATGTGAAGTCATCGGCCACTATAATCTTCTACTTTACATGTCAAAGGAAGAAGCAGATCACTCAACTTTTTATCTAGCAAACTTGTGCACTGACCACAGAGTGGGTGAATTTAGGAAGTGGGAGATATCTGATCTATACATTATAACAGTTATGCTTGATGATTAGGTCTCTTCCACTTAGATTATTTGTTTACTGTTCCACTCCAGCTGGTTAGCAAAGATGGATACTATCTGACATTTACATCCCCTGGGGCTTACTTACTTTAGAGAATACAATTTTAAAAATGAAATGTATTGTCACAAGTCCTTCTGGTTTAAGTCTAAAATGAATTTTGACTCTTCACTGTCATCTGTAAACAAAACTTTGTGTTAGTAAAGAAAACTTGCTCATTAACTCTTTATTTTGAGCAAATATGGCCAATTCTACATAATCAAAAAAAGTTCAGAATCAGAGAAATCATCTATGTAGAGGAAACAGAGTTTCAAAAATGGATCTGAAGTCAGATTTTTCTGCTGGCCATATGACTTGGGCTATTAAAATAACTCTTCTGTGACTTAGCTTTCTTATCTTTAAGATGAAGATAGTAATTGTCCTTAATAAGAGTAGCATATTTATAGGAATAAGTGACTTAATATGTGTAAAGCACCTAGAATAGTGTTGGCACATGCTAAGCGCTCAATCAATCTGTACTTTTGTCTGAAACATGGTTTATTACTTTGTGATCAATGTCAAATTCAGCTTGCAGACCTCTTTTATTTGGCCCACAAAAATGAGTATAATTTTAACATTTGAATGCCTTTATTGAGGGCATTTAATGCTCTAATTTTGACTCAAGCCCCACCTCTCCCCATTGTGTCGTGTTATCATCTTGGTGCTGAGTCTGGAATGCAGACTTAGTAGGGCAGAAATTGTCAATGACATGTTTCATTGCTGACTTATCAGTGCCTACCAGTTAGATGGGGCTTCCTCACTATTTGATGACTGAACAAATGAGTTTGCACACATACAATTAATCCTTTCTATAATAAACCTGGAAAAGAGCTGCCTAGCTTTGGCATAGAAGTCCCCATGACAGGTTTTCACTACCTCTCATTCTGTGTATGGATATTTCTGTTTCTTGAAAGTTTATTTGTACATTGAGTCCAAGTCTTTTCCTTAGTAACTTTTTAATTTTCATTCACTCCTCTGACATTTTAAAACTATTGGAGAAAATCTTGACAGAGAAAAAAATGAATATCCAGAAAACCCAGTGACTCTCAGAAAGTCATTGCCCACTGTTGGAATCCTGCCCCATGACTACACACTTCCCTTGGGAATCAGCAGGCACTTTTGTATCATGACTTGGGAGTTTCTAGTGCCTTGAAATATCTGTTCCTCTAACAATCATTCAGCCATCAAAGATTCATTCTTTTGAATCCTGAAGAGTTTGTCAAATCTATGGATAATCTCTTGAAATGCAATGATGAAATCTTTTCTTTACCAACCAACACCTCAGTTATTAATTAATCCTTTGATAAGGGTGAAAATGAATAAAAAGAATGAGGCACAGAAAAGGCCCTGAGGAGAGAGACACATGTTTAAAGGATGCGGATTCAGGAAGGAGAACAGAAGAGCCAACCCTCATCTACTTCACAGGAAAGCCAGTCACTGCCTAGATCCACATGCGGCTTGATTAGGATATTGCTCAATGTCCCTTGGGGAAGGGATGGGGGGGGGGCAGGCAGTGGCTAATTTAATATAATCAACATGCAGTAGGCTTCTTCACCATTAAAGGAAAAAAAAATCTATTCGTATACTTTCTAGAATCTCAGTCCTAGCTGGAAATGGTTTCAGGGAAAGTGAGATGATGCAAGTCCAGCTCAGCTGGAATCACCCTCATTCTCTGGCTCCCCTTCAAACAATATAAATCTTTCCTCAGGGATTGCATCTCTCTCTTTTTCTTTCTCTCTGGAGTAGTAACTCTTAAACTCTTTTGATCATGTCTCTTTGAGGCTCTGTAAAAGTTATAAATCCTCTCTCCCAGAAAAAGTGCACACACATTGAAAAAATTTTAAAAATATGTTTTTATTGATTTTAGGGAGAAAGAAAAGGAGAGGAAGAGAGAGATAGAAACATTAATGAGAAAGAAACATCCATTGGCTGCCTCCTGCATGCTCCCTACTGGGGATCAAGCCAGCAACCCAGCCATGTGCTCTGACCAGGAATCAAACTAACGACCTCTTGGTGCACAGAATATTGCTCAACCAACTGAGTTACACCAACAGGACAACATTGATAATTTTGCTTGCAACCAATGACCTTCATCCCTGCTAAAACCAGTACTCATGGACTTAATTTGGGAATCTTGTCTTTATGGTTGTTTCATCAGTAGGATCTCAGTCCGTTCTTGTGAAAGAAAGAATAAAAGAAAGGAAGGAAGGAAGGAAGGAAGGAAGGAAGGAAGGAAGGAAGGAAGGAAGGAAGGAAGGAATAGAGGGAGGGAGGGAGGCAGCAAGGAAGGGGAAAAAAGGGACAAGAAGGAAAATATCCATTGGATTCTCTAGAACTTTTTAAAACTTCAATTCGGGAGTTAGGTGAAAAGAATGATCTAGATTTACTTCACAGGTAGTCGTCTTATATGATAGAGTGGTCAACTGTCAGAGTAACATGGGGCTAGCCATTGATTTCTATTTGATTATTTTCTACAATATTTATATCCTTGGAAAAATAGTCATAATATTGGCCTAAGACCTTTGAAAAGAAAGAGAAATTAGCTAAAGTAATTGAGGACTTGAGCAATAGGATAAAAGATCTTGGAGAATTTAGAGATGTTTGGAATGGAGATTGCAGCAGCCTTGCCTTCTCCCTCTTCCATCTTTAATTCTATGTGGGAATAGATGGAGGTGAGAAGAATATCTTCAAGAAAATAGTTAAATGGTAGATAGGCACCCAATGGGAGGGCATAGCAAGTGTATGGTAGATTTCTCTGAGTCATAATAGAAGTTGGTAAGTCAGTATGTTAATTAGCTTATATTAATTAGCTTCTTTAGCTCAAATATATTGGTTTTATCATTTCAGATAAATTCATACCTACATTGGTAATAATATCATGGTTTTTCTTTTGGGGAATGAACTATGCTAAAACTCTAAATTTTAGGTCCATGTGGTTACAGTCGTCTGATCCATTCCTCTAGCTCTAGAGATAACATGTGGACTATATCTGGCCTATCAGTGTATTGCAACCTTTCAATACATTGATAGGTCAATCAATGAGAGTTGATTCTGGGATCTTAGACTGGAATTATTGGACTGGAAGCCAGGAGGGTATAAGCCTGGGTTTGCTGAGGGCTATGAATGGAGAAGGCAGGTGTGTGTAAGGAGCTAAGACAGAGGAAAGCAGGGCAGAGATAGAGAACAATCAGGTCCTGAAGGCTCTTTGAACCCTTGTATCCTTTCTTAAAATTTTTCAGATACTTTTCTTTTTTGGTAAATGTTTGATTCTAAGCCACTTTGCATTGGGTTTCTGTTCTTATGAATAAAAGAGTTATGTCTCCTATGTCTCAGTTTTGGCCTCTCATTTTTTTGTATGAACCTACCATTGTGGCTCTGACTTCTGTAGATTTCCCCTGCTTTCCTTATTTTACTATGTTAATGCTATTTCCTTGATATGTTTAATAAAGCTTTTTTATTTATTTATTATAGAGTATGAATCAGAAGGAGGTGCTCAGGGAGTGACTGTGCTCAGAGTGAGGTACCATGTTGCACCATTCACTGGGAAACTGTCCCTGAGGTTTGATGTGTTCAGGAGTCCAGAAGACCCCCTGGAAGGCAGGAAGGGATCATGGTGATCTGTACAAAGAAATTAGAATGTAGAACTTCAGTTGAGGCGATTAGCACCTGTGTTAATCCATTCTGAGCAGCCTGTCAATCTGGTACCCAGCATAAGATGTGCCATTAATTGTAAACTTGAAAAATAGAAAAGGGCAGAGTGTGCTTAGGAAAAAATGGTAAAGCACTTAGCAATTTTCAGGGCAGAAATACTATATTACTAAATAGCTCTTAGAATAGAAAATAAATAAATGAGTCCTATATAAAAACCTAATGTGCTAAGTGTCCAGTTGTCCGGTGACTGGTCGACTGTTCAACCAATCAAAGTGTAATATGCTAATGATATGCTAAGGCTGCTCAACTGCTTGCTATGACGTGCACTGACCACCAGGGGCAGACGCTCCAGCCAGGAGGTTAGCTTGCGGCTGGAGTCAGGCTGATTGGGACTGAGGGAGATGGGCTGGACATGCCCTGGAGCCCTCCCACAGTCCCTCCCTGGCCCCAATCGTGCACTGATGGGGTCCCTCAGCCTGGCCTGTACCCTCTTGCAATCTGGAACCCCTCAGGGGACGTTGGAGAGCTGGTTTTGGCCTGATCCCGCAGGCCACTCCCCTCGGAAGGGCACCAGAAGCAGGGCTCACGGCTGGCAAGCACTGCATTATAGGCATGAGGGACTGATTGGGCACAAGCTTGCAGCAGGTGTAGTGTGACTGGAATGAGTGGGAGTGGCAGGTAGGAACTGCAGGAGGTGTTGGACTGTGGGTTTCAGTCTGATCCCTATAGGCCACCCAGAAGAAGCCCACCTGGGCATGAATTCAAACACTGGGTTTCTAGTAAAAGTAATAATTATAAGTTATTAAATAAATTAAATTCAGCATATTATGTTTAATAAAGCACAGAATGTACAATACATTTTAGGACTATTTTGTTGTTGTTGTTGTTAATCCTGACCCAAGGATATTTTTTCATTGATTTTTAGAGAGTAGAAAAGAGGGGAGGGGAGAGAGAGAAACATCAATGTAAGAGAGATACATTGATTGGTTGCTCCAGGCTTGGGCTGGAGATAGGCCCCACAACCCAGGTTTGTGCCCTTGACCAGGAATTGAACTCATAACTCTTCAGTATGCGGCTGATGCTCTAACCACTGAGAACACCAGCCAAGGCTATTTTAGGACTATTTTAATCTACTCCAGTAATGAATTTTTTTCAAAAGATTTGGCATGGAAAATAATAAAGTGTAAATATCTGGGAAATTTGTATAAAAATGCAATTTCATGGGCTAAAAAGGAGAGCCCCAGCATTACCAATAGCTTGGAAACCAAATACTAACGACCTGGCCAGGATAATAGTGAGGTGTCCAGCACTGGTTTCTCACGGCTATGTCTTTCTCTCCTAGCCAAACAGCCCCTTTCCCATCTAGATGTTATAACACAGAGCCCCCAAACCTCAAACCCCAAGAAAGCAGGCCTCTGAGAAGTATCCAAAGAGAGTAGGATACCTCACCATGTCCTCTGACACTAGGTAAAGGGCCATGAGTCCTATTTAAGAATAAAGACATTCAGAGACCCACACATCTCGTCAAAGGAAAAGGTAGAGACTCAGAAATTCCTGGCTTCAACAAGTACATTTGCTGCTTCTCATCAAGTCCTTGGGTCAACCAAATGGTGACAGATTGAGGCCTTTAAACACTTCAAGCCAGACGACATGTCAACCAGCACCACCTAGTGGAAGAGGATTGATAACTCACAACGTTTCTTCACTTTTGCAGAGTTGCTTTTTCATTCAACAGTGGACTTGGGAGAGCTGATTCTGCATCAGGAGCCTGTGCTAGAGAAGCTGGAAGATTACAAAAAACAGATATGCTAAGAACTGAAAATATTATGGCTTATGGAACGATCAGAAATATGGGGAAAGGTAACTGAAATGGTTTCACATTATTAGCCATTACTGGGACTTAAGTTTATAAAATTAGGAGGCAGCCCTAGCTGGTTTGACTCAGTGGGTAGAGCATCAATCTGCAGAGCATCAACCTGAAGAGCTCTGGTTCGATTCTGGTCAAGGGCCCATGCCTGGGTTGTGAGCTCAATCCCCTTTAGGGGGTGTGCAGGAAGCAGCCAATCAATGATTCTCTCTCATCATTGATGTTTCTATCTTTCTCTTCCTCTCCCTTCTTCTTTGAAATCAATAAAAATATATTTAATAAAATAAAATTAGAAGGCATATATTCTAATAGGCCCAAGGGTAGTATGCATTACATTTAAAAGTAAAGACCATATTTAGAATACAATCTCATGGGCACAAAAGGAGAAAAGGTAGAGATATTTAGAGAAACACTATGGGTTGGCTCTGCCGATTCTTCTTCATCTATTGGCTATCTGTATTCAGTCAGTAGAAAGGAGGCCATGAGAATGTGTTGATGAACAAGTGCTCAGGTATACAAGATCTAATCTTGAAACTTCCTATTAAAAATTGTATTCAAGAACCAGAAAAACTGTGATAACTGTCAATAGCTCTCTTCATTGTGGCTGGCAGATTGGGGAAAAAATATGTACTTGTTCTAATTGCAAGCCACTTTCTCAGTTTCCCAGATTGTATTAGAATGGCCTGATTGATATCTGGTTTTGACCTCCCAAGCATCCTATATAATAAAAAAGAAACATGTAAATTTGACCATACCTTCTCTCCTGATTGGCTATGCTACCAGCCAATCAGGAATGGGGGCTGGGCCAAGTGGCAGGAGTGCTGGGTCCCAGGGGTGAAGATGAAACTGCGGTGGTGGTGAGCACCCAGCCCCGGGGGTGCTGTGTGGGGAAGCGGCAGCAGCAGCAGCAGCAGTGGTGGCGGAGGCAGGGGGCGCCTGGCCCCCGTGCACTGTGAGCCGAAGTGGCGGAGAGCGTCCAGCCCCCAGGGCCGGGTGGTCGCAGGCAGCTGGGGCTGAGCTGAGCAGGGCGATGACTGGGTGCCCAAGGCCTAAAGCCTCGTCAGGGCAGGCTGGGAGTGAGCCATCAGTTGGACATCCCCTGAGGTCTCCCAGTATGTGAGAGGGGGCAGGTTGGGTTGAGGGACCACCCACCCCCAGTGCACAAATTTTGTGCACCAGGCCCTTAGTATATGTATAATTAGGACTCTTGAGTGCAAATGAGCAAAACCAAACTGAAACTAGCTTAGTCCAGAAAAAAAGGAGTTTATTAGAAGTTTTCTGAGGATATTTTATAGTCAAATAAATTATTGAATAACAAACCATGGAAAGAGGAAAGTTGTCTCTAGACCTCTGGAACAATGGGAATCAGGGGCTGGATGGTGCCTGGGCTCTCTTGCCTCATCCTGGTCTGTGTCTGTGTCAGTTTCACTGGTTCTCACAGTGAGCCAGCTTTTCTTATGTGGTGGGAAACATGGGATCCAAATTGCTCTCCTTACAGCTTCTGCAACCTAAGACAGGTTGGACCTTTCCTTCCCTTAGTTCTGATTTTTTAAAATTCCATGGAGGGACTGACTCACCTGGCTAAGATCAGATGCTTATGGATGCTGTGCTGATAATGCTCCAGATGCCCCTACACTTACAAAACAATGGCATTTTGGAATCACCACTTCAACCTCCCATGAAACCTCACATTAGGCAGTTTCTCAAGCTAGGAACCCTGCTTCACTTTGGAACTCTCTCCTAAATATGTCCTACAGATCCATGACCACCCAGAATTCGAAAGGGATGGATTACTTAACCGGGGGAAACCAAAACTGCTTCCAGGTGAGCTGCCGGAGGTCCAATTCATATGGGAGAGCAAGATAGTTCCAAACATTGATCCAGAACTGAACAGAATCATAATGCTGCATGTTCATAGGGTTAACAAGGCAGAAAGTGTTTCAGCCTGGAGTTTTTCTGCCAGAAGAACACCAGAGGAAGTGGATTTATGCCTTTGCACAGGTTCCTTGGGTAGTGAGAAGAGTTATCTGTTAGGAGGTTGCAAGGGTTGGATTTGAGGACAGAAAATCTATGAATGCACATCCATCCCTGAGTCAGGTCTTGGGTCTCAAAATCATAGCCTACAAACAGCACAGCCAGCCGTACTTTGAGCTTTTGTTCCCCTGTTCTAGAAAGTTGAACCCCCTTTTTCCTCAGACTGTAAGTCTGGAACCAAATTAAGTCCAGCTTGGGTCCCATAGTTCTCAAAACTGACAAGTGGAAACAATGGATTAAACCTTCAGATGGTTGAATTAGTGTGTTATTGTCCTAGTTTTCAGCTAGTGTGGGCAACTGGCTTGAAAATCAATCTAATACAAGATAGCATTCTAAATTATTATTATTGTCAGGATATAAAAGACTCTTGGTTAATATCAATTTTCTCCTCTTTATCCTATTCAGGTAAAAATTTCTCATCCAGTAATTGCAGTGAACTCAGAAGAAGGGGTAATGGTGAGAGAGGAGAGGCCAATTAAGGAATGATAGGTAAGAGCCCCAAATATGAGTATCTGATTTCACAATCATTGTGAATATTTTATCCAAAAAGTAATAAATGGTGATATTTAAATGGCAACTCATGTAAGAATTAAAAAACCGTTAATGAAAGGTAGAGACATACTATCTTTGGTGGAAAATACAATATCATTAAACCAACAGGATGATAAAATGAACTGAAATAAAACCGAGAGGATTATCAGCAGAAGGGGTCTTTGGTGGAAGTGGGACAGGTTGCATCACAAGACACTTTATGAAGCCACAACTCATCAAAATGAAATTCTGCCTTAGGAAGGACTGTGGTAAAGGTAGATGAAATGGGTGAGATCATAGATTCAAGTATAGATCAGATCACTTAATAGGATAATATTTGTGATTGTTACAATGAAGTATTTCATTGCAGGTCCTAATTTTCTTCTATAAAATAATTGCTTTCTGATATAGAAGAGAAGAATGTTTATTCACTGGTTGGTGCTAAAATCATATTGCTGGTTCTAGCATAAAAAAATGAGTAACCACAAAATAATTTAAAGTCAAATCTTTGTAGATATCAATTCATAAAACTTACTGCTCTGGTAAAGATGAAGGAACTTGCTTCTTTGGGAAAACGGACACTCACATTTTGACAGAGAACACCCAGAAGCTCCACTCCAGTTTCTCCTCATCAGAATTGGTGTATGCCTAGTGTGGAAAGGATTTTGTGTTTTAATAACCTTTTGATGTGTCCAATGCAAAGATGCTGAAGAGAATATCAAGTGAGACCTGAGAGGAACTGGATGATGGAAAGGTATCTAAAGGAAGCAGAAAAGAGACATATGCCTCAGGAGGATAAACTAGGGATCACTGCATCTACATTACTGGAATTTAGTTCCAAGTTAAAAACTTTTTGCTTGTTCACTTTTCACCTACCTATATATGTACTACAAATAATTGTGGTAGACTCTGGAGATACAAGCATATAAAAGCATATCAGCACTTCCTCTGCCCTCTAGTACCCCAAAAGCTCTGATGGAGGATCAACTTATTCCCCCTTATGTTTATCAGGGCTCATTTGATTGCCAGAGATAGAAATACACACAAGTCTCCTGAACAAGCAGAATTAGTAGAATTAGAGTTTTGAAAATGTGAGGATCCCAAAATCTCTCTTTCTTCTAGACCCTACTCTTTTGTTTACAGAGTACATCTTAATTCATTTTTTGATATTAGAGTTTCAGCTTTTGAAACTATAAGACTTTATAGTTGTTGCACTCACTTTGACAGTCTTTTGGGGGCCAAATTCCAAATTAATGAGAAAGAGACTCTTATGGACACAATTTAAGTCAGGTATCAACTTATGCTTTCAACAAATATCTATTGAGCACCTAAGGCCCACAAAAAGGTTCAAAATGGAACCAGGACACATCTGTATAGTTGGTGTTCACAACTTGGGGAACTTTTAGATGGAATTAAGCAGGAGAGTGCCATAACCCAATATTTTTGTATTGCTCTTCACACCATGTGATTCTCTTTCATTATGATGTAGGATCTCCTAGTAGGCTTTCCATGTAGGTTTTCAGATTTAAGGTTTATCAATGCTTCCAAACGCATTGAACTTGCACCCTGAACACAGTGATAGAAGTATAGTAGTCGGAGCCTTTTTTGTACTCAAAAGACACATGCAACTTTGGTTTGACAACTCCACTAATTTAATTCCCCACCAAAAGTCCTTGTTTCAGTTATCACATGCAGAACTATTCAGAATAGATTTTACTTTGTCCCTTACTGCTCAGTCATCTTCACTCTACCTTCTGAAAATAGCATGTGGATTACCCTTTTTAAGCAAGAGGGGGAAAAGATAGTAACCAGGATCATACAGCAAAGTAGCAACTACTTTGACAACAGCAATTCAGAAAGAATGTGAGAAAATTTGCAAGTGGATGCCTTCTCTAAGGATACCCCACTTTTAGGAATTTCTCTGTAGAGAACATAAAAATTAGAACCCGATTTCTTTAGAATTGAGTAGTTTTCAAAGTTTATGTTCTTTGTTAAAGAGTGAATGGTGCATGCACAGTATAAAAGATTGCATAGAGAAAAAAGCTGAGCACACAAGAAGCTAGTTATTTTCTTCAAATTATAAGACAACCTTGATGGACTAATTCTAATGGACCAGGGCCTTAATTTACTTAAATTGCTGCCTTGTGTCTGTACTGTTTGTATGAAGAAGAGTCAGATAATGTGGCAACAACTTTATTATAAATAACTTCATATCTAGGTGCCAAATAATACATGGCAGGATGTCTCTCACACATATAGATTCAGCCCAATTTGTTTGTGGCAACAGGACTGATAAATATCAGTTCTAAATTGCTAGAACAGATATTTAATTAGATCCATTCATCAATACATGTTGTTGAAGTGACAACTACATTCCAGGCACTATTCTAGGCCCTGGAAAAACAAGTCTGGGAATAAGAAAGGTCTTTCTCTCATGAAGCTTATATTCTAAGGGAGGTAGTAAAAAAGTAAACAAATAAGTAGGTAATTTATCAGTTAGTGATACATGCTATGAGGAAAAAAGTAAAGCAGTGCAAGTGTGATAGAATGGAGATCGAGAAGTAAATTCTTTTTATCAAGTGTGTTCATAGGAGTTCTCTCTGGTTAGGTGACGTTTGAGCAAATATATGGCCGAAACATGATCAGAGGAAATTATACTTTTAATTACCATAGTCTGTTGAGCCACCGAAGAAGATGGGCCATTTTAGGAACTGTTTCACAATATTTTGAAAGAAAACATTAACCCTTAATTAATCAGAAAATCTAACTGACCAGAATTCCTTCTACCCTTTTTCGTAGGCATTAAAGTGATAGGAAGACAATGATTTATATATTAAGTATTCTTGTTATTATTTCATAATAATATTATCCATAGATAATATCTACAGTGGAAAAAGAACAATTTTCAAAATCATTGAAGAGAAGAGACTATGTAACTAGTGAATTCTACTTAGAATCACAACTTCATCTCTTACTGATTTTGAGTCAGTTGGTTAACTTACCCAACTGACTTTATCTATGGAAAAGTGATAACACCTGCCCTTTGAACTGCCTGTGAGGATGAAATCAGATGCTATATGTAAGATTTGGGCATCTAAGATATGCCTAAGAACAGCTTAATCGTATTACCCCAAGGTCCTTAGAGAATTACTAATCCACGAAGAGTGTCACAAAACAATGCAATATACATAAAATCTTATTTTGTTTCCCAGAAACAGAACTGTAAAATTTATGATGTCCTGGAAACCAATGGCTTAGATGCACTATGATTTATTGAAATGATTATTTTACTACATTGTTGGTGGCAGTGTCTCATTGGACTATTTTTTAAAGTTTTTTATTCCAACTACATATTAGGTCAACAGTTAATAATGAGAATGAGCACCATGTCTGGAATTTTATGCTGAGCCCTAAGACTACAACAGGCAGTCAAACATGCTAGGCATGTACTTGACACAGGCTCTCATAGTCTGCAAGATTAACATTTCCCCTTGATCCAGTGGGATGGGTCCAGTGAAATGGGCACCCATGAGTTTCCATGTAACATTCATTATAACAGTTTTGGAAACCCAATACACACTTCATTGGATTTTCCTAAAATAGAATGAATGGGACCTGCTGAGTTCTATTTTAAACTTGTTTGTGTATTATTCTTCCCTTTATTACATATTTATAGCATTAGGATTAAAAGAAAATTCCTGCATCCTGTCTAGTACTTGGAGCTCCATGTGGTGGTTCATTTATAATATATTGAATGGTGTGTTTTCTCATTTTTGTTAGTTATTTCAGGAGGCTAGTGGCATGAGAGCTACAGGGTGCTCATTACTCTGCTTTTTCCAAACTTTTAAGTTTTCCATGAACAAACCTAGCAAATAAAGATTGAATCATTGTTGAACATCACCACACTATCCTTATTCCAAAATCTTTCTCCAGAGGTTCATCCAATTTTATAGGCTTCTTACCAATGAAACGGTGAGATCTTGCTCCATTATAAACCCACTTTGAACATGGGCATGAACTCTAGAATGAACTGTACTGGTCCTGATATCTGAGAACTTCTCTACGCTGACAGCCTTAGAGGGGAGTCAGGCCACCCCTGGGAGGATGAGAGCACCTGTTATCTTCCTGCTGTTGCAGAGGCCCCTGGGTGCTTACTAACCCTGAACTAAATGGACTTGTCAGCTTTGATTCCCAACACCAAGTGTGAAGTCAATGGGAAGCAATGAATCTCATGCTCAGATGAGCATTTTGACAGAGTGATAGTAATCAAATCTGTATGAAGAAATCTATTACTGAAATGAGCATCACTTTAATATAATACATTGTACCTCATTTTTAAAGTTTATACAGTACTTTCTAGGATATTAGTTTACATATAATCTTTACAAGCCAATCTGAAGGAAATTATCATCGTCATTTTATAGATGAGAAAATTCAAGACTTAAGAAGTTAAGCATTTTTTCCAAGGTTACATGGCTAACAAATGTCAGCTACAACTAGACCCCAAGTTCTCAGAGATCAAATCCTCTGTTTTTCTCCCTCTACTAAGGTCTTCCAATCCCTATGTCCTATAGATACACTTACTCATTAAATCATTGTAACAGCTACCTACTTCTGTTCATGTTATTTTACCTTACACTAGATTCCTGATTTTCAGGTAGCTGACGGGCAATGGATCCTCAAGAAATCTCTAAAATCCACAATTGATTCTCTGTTGGAGAAAATGGGAAGAAGATTTGTGGATAATAAAAATTACATCAGAACACATGTAGTTCTGGGACTTAATGACATAAGAAGACATTTAATTATCTCCTTCATTCCTTTTTAAGATATACATCAAACACTTCCTACCCTTTAAAACTATCTTATTCTTCCCAAATCATCTAGACCTTCTATTACTTCTAGCTATATCCTTAAACATTTACTCTCTAGAGCACACACTTGTTATTTTGTGATGAATGTCTTGAGTACCTCATATGTTATTGACTATTATTATTGTTATTATTATTATTATTATTATTATTGAATTTTCCATATGTGAATTGCCTCTCAACTAGAGGCTAAGCTTATAGAAAGAAAGCAGGGCCATTACCTTATACTTTTCTTAATGTGTTAGGTTTAAAGTTGTCTATAAGGGGCAGGGGCAGAAAGAAATTAAGCAAATAACATATGCATATATGCATACCCATGGACACAGGCAATAGTGCAGTGAGGGTCTGGGGAGGGGGTGGAAGTGTAGAAGAGGAGGGACAATGGGGAAAAAAGGGGACACCTGTAGTACTTTTGACAATAAAGATAAACTTAAGTCTGGCAAGTATGGCTCAATGGTTGAGCATCGACCCATGCACCATGAGGCCATCAGTTCAATTCCTGGTCAGGGCATATAGTTGTGAGCTCAATTCCCAGTAGGGGGTATGCAGGAGGCAGTGAATCAATATTTTTTTTCTCTCTTCCTCTCCCTTCTTCTCTCTGAAATCAATAAAATGTTTAAACAATATTTTTTAAGATACATTTTTTTTAAAAAAGAAAAGAATATTTGTAAGTGCTCTCCTTCTTAGGAGCACACCTGAGCTCTTCCTTTCCCCACTTCCCCCTTCCCTGTACTAGCACATTACCTTTGTCTTTCTCTCTCCTAAGCTCCGAAGGCTCTTCTATAAGTTGTTTCCTGAGCCTACACAGTCCAGCTGGCTCACTTCTACTACCTTTATAACTTTCTAAATAAACTTCCTCATAATTTGGAGAAAAAAAGGGATAATTATAAAAATGGAACCAGGAAAAATATGTTGTTATGGCTATGATAATTGGCTAACATATTGATTTTATTCAAATTGTATCTCCATATTGAATGCAAGATTAGATTTTATATGGTTGTTTCCTGTAGCACTTTTTAATGTATATTGAGGATATAATACCAAATTCTAATTCACTGAAAACAATTATATAAGAGATATAGGGTTATATGGCCTTAATAGTTTTTTGTTGGGCTTTGAAATCATATAAACAATAAATTATATTTTATGTCTTCATTTAAAGAATTTTGATCATCTGGGTTGTCATTAAATGAATGGAGGACAAAACATAGTTCCCCTATCATATAATTTAAAGTTTCACAATAGACACCCTACTATGGAAACTTCCCCAAATATTGCTTGGAGAAAAGAGGTTTTCGAGTTTGAATTTATCTGCTTCACCAGTCTTTTTTTAGTCCATTAATCAAACCATTGCTTGACTTTTTTCCTGGTTAGATGAATTCTGAAGAAGGTCATTTATAATTGGGTCTTCATCTATCAGACAAAACTAGCTGGCCCATTGCTGAGTTAGAGAGAGAGGAAATACTGACTCAACCCCTTTGAGCAGAGAGCAGCGTGGGCAGGGAGGGTCAACCTTAAACATCTTTTATTGCAAAATAGTTCCAAATCTCTTGAGACTGGACGAGTGGGAGAGAATGGATTATGCTTCTAAAGTAGAAGCTAAGAGAACAGGAAAACAACAGTCTTGTACAGAAAAGAAATGAGAGCCTGCCTTCTACACAGGCTGCCCGCCATTTAACCACTTTGATATCTGTGCAGCAACCAGGGGTTTCTACGCCTTAAGAATCTGCAGTCATTAGTAAAACTGGAATTAATCTTAGCCTCGGCATTTTGTATTGAGAACAGAATTGGCCCTGCGATCCATAAATGACTCAGCAAGGAAATACTTGGGCATGTCGCACAATATGAGGACAATATTTTAACAACAGAGAAACATGTATTACATGGGGAAAATCATAAATGAAAGGAAAATAAATTAAGAAGTCAAGAAACCAGAGGGAGACTCACAGCAAGAGGCAGAAAACGTTACTCTGGAAGTGAAACACCAGCACTTTGGAGACAAAACATATGTGCTGGAATCATCAATGAACTGGAAATGAGATTTAAGAAATACCCAACACCAGTTTGCCTTCACTTCCTCTTGTGCTCACCACAGCCGCAAGCCAAATAGTTGAATATAAAATGTCCTAATGGATACAAGAGCATTTTGCAAATTAAGTGCTCTGAAAATATAAACCATCATCATCATTACTGGGTAAGAGGAGACCACCATGTTACTCAGATTATGATGTCTAATAGCCAAATAGCTTTCCCAGAAGGAAGCTATGAATGCTAAACAATTAAAAAGAAACACAAAAACTCCAAAACTTAATTTTTCAGTGTTTGGTCTTGAACTAGCTTACAGCTTGCTACCAATAAGAATTGCCTTTTAAACATCAGGGTGTCAGAAATGTAATCAGGAAGGAGAATGTTGGTACTTCTCTGTACTTTTTGGAGGAGCAAGAAGAGTCTGGGCCATAGCCCACAGTGCCTAGGCCAGGGTTCTGCCCTTCTTCCTCCTATGCTCACTGTGGACATTGATAATCGATCATGGCAGCTCTGCTAATCTCATCAGCAGCCTTAGAATCCTTGTCCACAGAGCCTTCCAGGAAACAACTTTCAACTAATCAGTACATTGAACTGAAAACCTAGTGGCGGACTTGGCCCTCAGCGGCTTAGAATACGATTTCAGTTCTTCATCCATTAGAATGTTATTTCAGTTCTTCAATTCAGCCGCATTGGTGGAGTGGCTCCAACTCTGTGGAGCACATCAAAAGAGATATCCTCTCAGGAATAATAATTATGCTGATGATAACATCAAAAGCAACTATAATGACAATAAGGTCTGCCATTTAGTGAGCCTTTACTGCGCTCCAGGAACTGGTTGAGAAGCACTCTACATGCTATTATTACCTCCATTTCACAGATGAGGAAACTGAAACAAAGTTAATACTTTTTCCAGACTCACGAGATTTAAACCCAGTTCTCTTTGATTCCAGAGCCCGCACTGTTAACTATACTATGAACAGAACCTGAGGTACAACCAGGGCCATATACGTGGTCCATTATCCACTTCCACATCAGAGCCCTGTGAAGTGCCGTAGGAATGCTCTCCCTCCTTTCTTGAGGAAGCTGGTGGTGCAAGCTACTTCCTGAGAAATCTACATTTCTGGAAGTTTACTGTTACTCTAGACAGTACAAAGAAATCCAGTCATCTCAGACTGCAGATTATTTATTTAAACTCAGCACAGTTCACAGGGTTTACACAAAAAGATTTATGCAGGAAATGAAGATGTCATCTCTCTGTTTTACATGTTCAGTCATTCTCCGTCCTAGCCCAACCCTAGGGCATGGCCAGTGATCACAATGGCAGGGATGTACAGATCTCAGTCAGGCAAAGCAGTCTTCAAACACAGCGGGAAAACCAATCAGACTTTCTGAGGTTTCAAGAGCGATTTTAATACGTTTTCTCTTAGAAAATGAGAATTTTATACTGATAGTAGATACTAGATACTCCCGTCTTGGGCACATCCGGGACACGACTTGAGTTTAGTCTTTCCAGAAGCATCATTATGGACATGGAACACAGCCAGGGGAGAAAACACACACAAAGTTTCAGTTTTCCAAGTCTTGCTTGTGGTGAATAAAAGCAAAATTAAGATAACCAACTTCAAAGTGATGATACATCCCTCTTTATCACTAAAACCCAGCATCTTCAGAATTTCCTGTTCAACAAAGATTACTCAAAGTGTGATAAGATAGGACACAGAGAATAATGATTGTTGAATCATTCTTTTATTACTGAATCTTAGAAAAAGCAGGTGAATTTCTTCTGATGGAATGGGCAAAATTGTTTTTAGTAACTTTGTTTTTATTTGCACCTTTCTCCTTTCTGTAAGTTCCCCCCTCTCTGTTCTGCACCCTTAAATACACTCATAGATTCTCTGCTGCTTCTAATCCCTTTTTCTATCTCTACTTTAAAATTCCCATTGAGACAAATCTTCACCGAGTCCCTTTTCCTTTAGGTCTTTCTCACTGCTAGAGGACCAATAGATGAAATCTAGCCAAAATATTAATCCAGCCCAGCTGATATGGTTCAGTGATTGAGCATCATCAACCTATGAACCAGGAGGTCATGGTTCGATTCCCGGTCAGGGCACATGCATGCAGGAGGTAGCCAGTCAATGATTCACTCTCATCATCGATTTTCTCTCTCTCTCCCTCTCCCTTCCTCTCTGAAATCAATAAAAATGTATTTTTAAAAAATACATATTCATCCAAATATAATCATTTTGATATTTCTAGCAATCTGTCAGGGCTGGTGGGAAAATGAATTGGAGTTGGGGGGAAAGGCTTTGATTCTCACCTAAAAATCAAACTATTTAGGCAGGTAGTCCTCTGTTATGAAAGGGGCAGCACCCATGCTGGGTTGAGGTGGATTGAAGTCTTCCAATATCTCCTGTTTGCACTGACTTTCATAAATGCAAGAGAGAAGAAAGGAGATAAACTAAACTCCCTACCTAAGCACACCCTGAACCATAGCCCCTAAGCATCCTATACCTCCAATTGGAAATAATGCACATAACTAATAAGCTAGAGGCAAAGGTTACCAAACTCTACTAACCCCAAGTATAGGGTGGTGTCTATGTGTCTATTTTGCAGTTTTGAAAGCAGCAGTCCCCATCATTCAGGGACATCTGTGACTGGAGTGGCAGAGGAGACATTGAGAGGAACAATTACAAGGCCTTGTTGAAAAAGTGTTGCCTGTTTGAAAAAGTTGCATCATCACTGAAGTAATGGAGGTGATCTATATGTATAATAATAGCCAGGGTGCTTGTAATTTCTGCTCCTGCTTCCTGAGTGCATGAATGCAGTGAGCTAACCACAGCTATGCTCAGAAAAGTCATTACAGGAGACTTTTTTCTCTGCTCCTCTCCCTCCCTTCTTGCTCCTAATCTTGACTCCTATTTCTTGTCTTTGAGACTATAAGTATATATAGTCTATAGACGATAAAGATTTTATCAAGCTTTTATAGATATAGACATGTAATATATTCATAGGCATCTACTCAGGAAGGGATCACTTTGCAACAAAAATGAGGAAGAAATAAGGGTGCAGTTTCAAGTAGAATAAAGACTGTGCTTTGTATCAAACAGACCTAAATCCAAGTTTCTTCATCCATTTCTATAGCCAAGTATCAACCATAAGGAATTGTGTTCTTTGTGGAAATACTACCATACTGGCTAAAGAACATATTTGTAGTGTTTTAAACCCTTGATAGTGAGGGTGCTGTTTCTATTGCCAACAGAGAAAGTAAGTCTCCAAGTGGTTAATAGCCCTTGTTTTTCCAGCTCTTACTATGTGCCAAGTGATGAATTAAGCACTTTACTTACATGTGACCAAAGTTTCAAAGGAGATCCAGCTGTTGATCTCTTTTTACAGAAGAAGAAGCAAATTGCAAGCCAGGAGGCAGGGTGGTGCCAGGATTCCAATGCCACATTTTGAGTCCACATCCAGGACTCTTCACCGCTAAGCACAGATAGTACTGTTAAACCTGCAGTTCACGTAAGCCGACCTGACCTGCCTGCAAGTCCCACTGTTGTCATTCCAGTTTCTACTTCAGGTATATTGAAGCTCTGCTGTTAGGTACAAGCATATTTAGGATTGTTATGCCTTTTTGGTGAATTGACCCTTTTGTTACTATGTAATGTATTTTTAATCTCTGATAATTTTCATTTTTCTAAAGTCTATTTTGACGTTAGTATATCTACCCGCATACCTTCTTTTTTTAATCTTTATTGTTCAGTTTATTAATTACAATGTTTCCCCTTTTTATCCCCCTGTAGCTCCCCTTCACCCTGTACCTATCCCACCCTCCACCTTCACCTCCCCCTCCCCACTGTCCTCTGCCATTGTTGCTAGATTTTTGTCCAGTCTCTTGCTGCACTTCCCACAACCCTTTTCTCCCCAAGAATTGTCAGTCCATTCCCTCTCTATGTCCGTGTCTCTGTTATATTCACCAGTCTATCCTGTTCAACAGCCTATCAATTCACTTGATTATTATGTTCATTTGTTGATAGATGTGTATTTGTTGTTCATAATTTTTATCTTTACCTTTTTCTTCTTCCTCTTCTTAGAGAGTATCTTTCAGCATTTCATATAATGTTGGTTTGGTGGTGATGAACTCCTTTAGCTTTTTCTTATCTGCGAAGCACTTCATCTGACCTTCAATTCTGAATGATATCTTTGCTGGATAGAGTAATCTTGGTTGTAGATTCTTGCTGTTCATCACTTTGAATATTTCTTGCCACTCCCGTCTGGCCTGCATTGTTGCTGTTGAGAAATCCGCTGACAGTCGTATGGGTGCTCCCTTATAGGTAACCAACTGTTTCTCTCTTGCTGCTTTTCATATTCTCTCTTTGTCTTTTGCTCTTGGCATTTTAATTATGATGTGCCTCGGTGTGGTCCTCTTAGGGTTCCTATATATTGGGGTTCGGTGCACTTCTTGGATTCCTAAGTCAATTTCTTTCACCAGGTGTGGGAAGTTTTCAGTCACTATTTCTTCAAATAGGTTTTCATTGTCTTGGTCTCTCTCTTTTTCTGGCACCCCTATAATTCGGATGTTGGTATGCTTGAGGTTGTCCCAGAGGCTCCTTACACTATCTTCAAGTTTTTGGATTCTTTTGGTTTCTTGCTTTTTCAGCTGAGTGGATTTTACCTCTTTGTATTTCAAATCTTTAACTTGGTTCTTGGGGTGCTCCAGGGCACTTTCAGGTCTTTGTATACTATTTTTTGTTTCAGTCAGTGTATGCTTAATTTCTGGTTGGTCCTTTTTCATATCCTTGAGAGTCTCCTTTATATCCTTGAGGGTTTCTTTCATTTCCACGTTGGTCTTGATCATTTCTTTGCAGCTCTCGTTTATATCCTGGAGGGTGTTGTTCATTTTCTTGTAGGACTCATTCATTTCCTTTGTGGTCTTGCTTATTTCCTTATAGGCCTCGATCTTCTGTTGGAGCCTCTTAAAAAATCCTATAACCGTGGTTCTGAATTCCATGTCGTTTTTTTTCCTCCATTTCTTTCACATCTGATTTCTTTCCATGTTGCTGCATGGTGGCTGCTTCCCTGAGTTGGTCAATTAGCTTTGTGTGGTAGACTTCCTACTAGGGATAGTGGCTCAGCCTCCCCAGTTACCTGAGGTGGATATGGGTTGCACAGTCTTGCTGAAGTTAAGCTCAGTTAATCGTTGCTAGCACTTGGAGGGTTGATCTCCAGGCCAATTGTCTGTGAAGCTCACCTGTGCTCAGGTTGGGTGGGTGGAGTCTTCGGGCCAAGCAGACAGGTTAGCTCCGCCCTGTGCGGCCCCAGGGACTCTGTGCCGGGGGCAATGGCCACCAGGACCCCTGAGAGAGAGCCGCTGCGGAGCTCCACCGGCTGCCGGTTGCCGGGGAATTCAGACTTTCCTAAAATGAGTCTGCACGCGCAATGTCTCACCCAGGGACGTAAAACAAAGCAGTCTGACGGTTTTCCGAATGAGAGGCAAGTCGCGGTGTGCTCTCTGCGCTGTCACGCAGCCGAGCTGTTCGTGCGAGAGCTGCCTTCTCCACAAGCCAGGAGACCCGGCAGCACCCGAGCTTCGGCGTGCCCTCCCACTGTCCAGTTTTCACCCCGTGTGATAGTGGGTTCTCTGGACTTCGCCCAGAGCTGGAGAATCAGTCCAGTGGGACGCCTTTGTCTACCCGTTCGAGAAAACTGGCCGGTTTTCAGCCGCCCGCCCTCTCCGCAGCGCACACTCCAAACCTCTCTCTGCGCTCGAATCTTTCAACGCTGTTCGCCACCGCTCCTCTGAGTCACAGTGTCTTATCTTCACTTTTATTTGTGGAATTTTCACTAGGCGAGCTTTCTGGTGATTCTGGAAGGTGTTTGTTCTTTCGTTAAGTTGTTGTATTAAAATTGCTGATTATGACGGCAAGATAGGTGTTTTCCCGTTGCCGCCATCTTAGTTCTCGACCCGCATACCTTCTAATGAGTGCTCCATGGTTTATTTCTTTCCATCCATTTACTTTTTTAAATTATTAATACTCACCCAAGGATACTTTTTCTTTTTTTCTTTTTTTAAAATCTTTATTGTTCAGTATATTAATTACATTGTTCCTTTTTTCCCCCCTATAGTTCCCCTCCACCTGGTACCCATCCCACCCTCCACCCTCACCCCCCTCCACTGTCCTCTCCCATAGTTGCATGATTTTTGTCCAGTCTCTTGCTGCACTTCCCACACCCCCTTTTCCCCCAAGAGTTGTCAGTCCATTCCCTCTCTATGTCCATGATTCTGTTACATTCACCAGTTTATCCTGTTCATCAGCTTATTAATTCACTTGATTTTTAGATTCCTTTGTTGATAGATGTGTATTTGTTGTTCATAATGTATATTTTTATTTTTTTCTTCTTCCTCTTCTTAAAGAATATCTTTCATCATTTCATATAATATTGGTTGGGTGGTGATGAACTCCTTTAGCTTTTTCTTATCTGCGAAGCACTTTATCTGACCTTCAATTCTGCATGATAACTTTGCTGGATAGAGTAATCTTGGTTGTAGATTCTTGCTGTTCATCACTTTGAATATTTCTTGCCACTCCCGTCTGGCCTGCATCGTTTCTGTTGAGAAATCTGCTGACAATCGTATGGGTGCTCTCTTATACGTAACCAACTGTTTCTCTCTTGCTGCTTTTCATATTCTCTCTTTGTCTTTTGCTCTTGGCATTTTAATTATGATGTGCCTTGGTGTGGTCCTCTTAGGGTTCCTATATATTGGGGTTCAGTGCACTTCTTGGACTCCTAAGTCAATTTCTTTCACCAGGTGTGGGAAGTTTTCAGTCACTATTTCTTCAAATAGGTTTTCATTGTCTTGGTCTCTCTCTTTTTCTGGCACCCCTATAATTCGGATGTTGGTATGCTTGAGGTTGTCCCAGAGGCTCCTTACACTATCTTCAAGTTTTTGGATTTTTTTGGTTTCTTGTTTTTTCAGCTGAGTGGATTTTACTTCCTTGTATTTCAAATCTTTAACTTGGTTCTTGGGGTGCTCCAGAGCACTTTTAGGTCTTTGTATAATATTTTTTATTTCAGTCAGTGTATGCTTAATTTCTGGTTGGTCCTTTTTCATATCCTTGAGAGTCTCCTTTATATCCTTGAGAGTCTACTTCATTTCCACGTTGGTCTTGATCATTTCCTTGCAGGTCTCATTCATATCCTTGAGGGTCTCGTTCATTTCCTTGTAGGATTCATTCATTTCCTTTGCAGTCTTGCTTAATTCCTTATAGGCCTCGACCTTTTGTTGGAGCCTCTTGAAAAACCCTATAACCGTGGTTTTGAATTCCATGTCCAGTCGTTTTTTCCCTCCATTTCTTTCACATTTGATTTCTTTCCATGTGTCTGCATGGTGGCTGCTTCCCTGAGTTGGTCAATTAGCTTTGTGTGGTAGACTTCCTACTGGCGACAGTGGCTCAGCCTCCCCAGTTACCTGAGGTGGATATGGGTTGCACAGTCTTGCTGAAGTTAAGCTCAGGTTAATTGTTGGTAGCACTTGGAGGGGTTGACCTCCAGGCCAATTGTCTGTGAAGCTCAGCTGTGCTCAGGTTGGATGGGCGGAGTCTCCGGGTCAAGCAGACAGTGTTAGCTCCGCCCTATGCGGCCCCAGGGACTCTGTGCCAGGGGCAATGGCTGCCAGCACCTCTGAGAGAGAGCCGCTGCCGAGCTCCACTGGCTGCCATGGAATTCAGACTCTCCCCAAATGACTGCATGCCCAGTGTCTCACCCAGGGTTGTAAAACAAAGCAGTCTGACGGTTTTCCGAACGAGAAAGCAAGTCGCAGAGCGCTCTCTGCGCCTTCACGCACCCGAGCTGTTTGCTCAAGCTGCCTTCTCCTCAAGCCGGGAGACCCCTGCAACACCCGAGCTTCGGCGTGCCCTCCCACTGTTCAGTTTTCACCCCGTGTGATAGTGGGTTCCCTGGACTTCCCCCAAAGCTGGAGAATCAGTCCAGTGGGACGTCTTTGTCTCCCCGTTCGAGAAAACTGGCCGGTTTTCAGCCGCCCGCCCTCTCCGCTGGTGCGTGCTCCAAACCTCTCTCTACGCGAATCTTTCAACACTGTCTGCCGCCGCTCCTCCGAGTCACAGTGTCTTATTTTCACTTTTATTTGTGGAATTTTCACTTGGCCAGCTTTCTGGTGATTCTGGAAGGTGTTTGTTCTTTCGTTAAGTTGTAGTATTAAAATTGTTGAGTATGACGGCAAGATAGGTGTTTTACCTATGCCGCCATCTTGGTTCTCCTCCCAAGGATATTTTTTCCATTGATTTTTAGAGGAAGAGGGAAGGAGAGGGGAGATAGAGAGAAACAGAGATGTGAGAGAGAGAAATCAATTGGTTGCCTCCTGCATGTACCCTGATCTGGGTCTGGGAACTGAGGTACATGCCCTTGACCAGAATTGAACCCAGGACCCTTCAGTGCATGGGCTGATGCTTTGTCTCTGAGCCAAACTGGTGAGGGCTACATCTTTTTACTTTGAATTAGTTTCTTGGAGACCACATATAGTTGTTGATTTTCCTTTTCTGGTAAATTCAGTTTTTTATGAGTGTCTTAAGCTATTTTTTGCTAATGTAATTATCTATGTATTTGGATTAGGCCTACCAGTTAATTATTGTTTTTGGTTTGTTCTGTCAGGTTTTTCTGCTCTTGTTTTCTTCTCCAGCGTTCTTTGGGATTATTTGAATATATTTTGAATTCCATTTTAATTTATCTATTAAGCATCTGACTGTATTACCTTGTAAAAAAAAAACTTGAGGATTACAAAATATACATACTTAGCTTTTCACAGTCTAATTAGAATTTGTATCTTACCACTTTAAGCAGAATATAGAAAACTTATCATGAAATAGACCCCTTCACCTCCTCCTTTTAATGTTGTAGTTGTTACATGTAGCACATGCATTGAATACCCCTCCGTGAGTGCTGTTACTTCTGCTTTCAACTTACACATATTTCAAATAACTTAAGAAAACAATAGTCTGCATAGATTTTTACCATGTCTATTCTTCCTTTATTTTTGATATTCTACATTTCCCTCTGATATAATTTACTTTGCACTGAGTAATTTCCTTTAACATTTCTTTTAGAGCAGGCCTGCTTGTGACAAGTTATCTTAATTTTCTACATTTAAAATGTTATTTTACTTTCAAGTCTTAACAATAAAGTACTCATTGGATATAGAATATTTTCACTGGGTATAATATTGATTTGACTTTTTTTTATTTTATCCCTTTAAACTGTTGAATTACTTTCTTCTGGCCTCCACCTCCATGCTTTTGTATGGAAAATCTGCAATAATTTGTATCCTTGTTCCTCTTTATGAAATGCATCCTTGTTCCTCTTTATGAAATGCGTTGTTTTCCTCTGACTGTTTTCAGGATTATTCTTTGTCTCTAGTTTTTAGCATTTTGATTATGTTGTGTTTGGAGATGATTTCTTTGGGTTTATTCTGTTTGGGATTCACTGAGCTTCTTGAATTTTAAATAAAAATTATGCCTTTTTCCAGATTTAGAATGTTTTTAACAATTATTACCTCAAATAATTTATTTATTTATTTTTTATTCTTTAAAGTATTACAAATAGTAGTACATGTTTTCCTTTTTTCTCCCCTCATTGTCCTCCCCTCAGCCTCCCCTACCCACCAGCACATCTCTTCACCTGTCCCCGTCCCCCGCCCCAGTGTCTTGTATCCATTGGTTATGCTTATATGCATGCATACAATCCTTCAGTTGATCCCTTACAGCCCCGGCCCCCCAGCCTCCCTAGCCTTCCCCCTGTAGTTTGACAGTCTGTTCAATGCTTCTTTGCCTCTGATCAGTCTTTTCCCCCTGTTTCTTTTCTTAAAAAAAAAAAAAAAGATCTTGTATATGCATACTGGAAATAAATGTATGAGAACAAAAAATGTTTGAGTCTCAATTTCAATGTCCAACTGTTCTGAGTCCCAGTTTCAATGTCAAATAGTTCCTTATGTGTACGTGTCAGCAATGGTATCTGGATAGTAGAGATATGATGGCAATGTAGGTTCCACCCTCTCTGGTTTGGTCCTGGGCTACCTGCAGTGATGCACAGCTGCTGACTGCTAGCATGGCAAGGTGTCGTCAGTGTTTTCCATCTCTGGACTGTCTTCGAGGTTGGAACAGACCTGTCAGTTCCTCTTTGTTGCAGGAATCCATATGGTCTTGGAGTTGTTTTCTGAAAATATACAAACATATTCTCAACAAAAGTTAATAAAGAGATCTTTTCTGTAAATTAGAATTGGGATTCTTTTTATTTTTGGCCAAATGATTTCCCTTTGGCTTATTTTGACATCATGTGTGTTTTTCATGGGTGTCCTGCTGTTGGCATTACAAACGGAAGTTACTTTTCTGGAGTAAGAATTGCCTAGATGTAATTTACTTGCAGGATATTTTTCCTTACATGATATTACCCCACTACCTCCCCTTTTTTTGATTAATGGGGGCTTTTGGAAATTTTATATTGCAGTCTTGGTAACTTTAAATTTTAATTTTTGCACAGAAATATGACTGCCTTAGGTTCTTTGGATATTAGGCAAATTTACGATGAGATGAACTACTAATAGAAGTTTTAGTTAATATTTTAGGAACAGCTTTTTGTCCAGTACACTTAAATTTTCTGAGTATTCACTTATTTCACTTGGTCAATCTAAATTAATCTGAAAACTTGGTTACTATTTCCCGCCAAATTTAATACTCAAGCAATAATCTTAGTTTACCCTATAAATATTAGTGGAAAGGATTATTTGCATTCTTGAGTAGGCCCTGAGCATTCCTAGTACTAGACTGAATTTAGATATAGGGCAGCTGTTGCTGACCGAGTCTCTGTCTGTAACCTGGGTCCCAATCTGAGCTGTGCATGGGAGATGAAGCAGCCATGGGGGCAGGAGACCTCCCTCAGAAGGGGTGAGAGTTCAGACCCCTGTAAGGTTAGGGGATGAGGGTCTGTGCCCCACCTCAGTTGAGCTTTATTTCTCTCCTGTTGGCCCCTCTGCAACTGTGCCTGTTTTAAGTTTTTCCTTCCCTGAGGAATCTTACCCATCTCTGATTAACCAGCCATCCTCCAGGGTCAAGCAGGGTGATGTGAGGTTCAGTTATGTCTCCTTGGTAGTCTGTGTCCCTGTGGCCTCCATGCCCAGCACCTGCCTTGGGATCCCCTCACTTGCTGGCTGGGTCCTGTTACTGATCACATATCTTGGGGGACTCAGGTTTCTTCTCCAGGGAGGGCCCAGCTCACATTATTGGGCGGTAGATAGATCTATGGTGCTAGCCACCCAGAGGCTTCAACCACAGCTTGAACTGAAAGCTCAAGCAACAGCTGTGTGCACTAGGATTGTGAGAAGAAGGTCCCTCTTGGCAAAAAGAGCAAGAGGGGCTAATATAGAATGCTCGAGTGCCTTCCCAGTGCCTTAATTCCTTCTGAAAGGAATTAATTCCTTTTCTGTTCTTTTTTAAATTGCTGCCAAAACATTCAAAGAATTAGTTTGTAAGTTTCTTTGGGATAATTGTACAATATGCTGTTGTCAAATATCAAAAATGATAATGACATTGTAGAATAATATCATGTAAGGGTATTATGGTATCACAGGAGGTTAAGGGGGGCCTAGCCTAAGGACTGGTGTCCATAGGAGATGACAAGCTCTAGGCCATGCCAATTCAATCTCAAACTAGCTGCCAATTTTTTATAACTATATAAACTTTGTCAGAGATGTAAAAATACAAATTACTTACCTTAGTTCAAAAGGTCAAATATATTGACTTTCCCTCTTACTCCTGCCACCCCTCACTTACCCTGAGATTTGACATTCTGATGGAATTTTCTCAGTCTCTGGATCCGTTCTTGTTCATCAGTCTATGCCATTCATTATATTCCACAAATGAGTGAGATCATGTGATATTTATCTTTCTCTGCCTGGCTAATTTCATTTAGCATAACGCTCTCCAGCTCCATGTCAAATAATTTTTTTGTTCCATGGTCTTTCTTCTCTTTTCCTGAGACTCTGATGATACATTAGCATTACAGCTTTTGGTATTTCCCACAGTTCCCTGAGGCTCTGTTCATTTTTAAGAGTTATGCTATTGAGCACATCCAGTGATGTTCTTAATTCGGACATTTTATTTTTCAGTTTTAAAATATCCATTATATATATATATATATACACACACATACATTTAAATGAGGTATTATACCTTTCTGTTAGTTTCAAGAGCATTTACCTTTCCTTCTTGCAGATGTTGGTCTACCTTTGAATCCAGGCTGCGTAATACTGGAGTAAAAATAATGGTGGATCAGGCCTGGTAATCTAGAGAGCCTGTCTGGCTTTTCTCCATTCCATATTCACAGTCTATCCATCCTGATGTTCAAAATGAACAAGAGGATGTGGTCACAAAATTAAAAAAAAAAATCTTCTGTTTCACTTCTTTTTTCCCCCTTTGCTACCTTGATCTATGTTAAATTTTAGTATGAGGAAGAAGGTTTGTTTACTCTAAAAAAAAAAAAAGAAAATAGCTTAAGGGTGGGGCAGAAGAAAGCTAGAAACAGGACAGTTGTCTTCAAACAGCTAAGGAAACACTGTCAAAGAGATGAAACACTAAATTTATGATAAACAAGCAGGTGCAAATAGAACTTAAGGAAAAACATTATAAGAAGTCAATTAGCTTAATAACAGGATGAACTTTATAATTATTGAAACTGTCTAAAAACAGAATGGGAAGTTTGAGGCATGGGAGAATGCTGGTTGTTAGAGGTATCCAATGTGATGACTTTTAATGTTCCTTCCAGACTTAAGAATTACCATCAGCTCTCCATTTAGTGGGCGCTTATTATGCTCAAGTTTCAGGGCTCAGGGTAATAAAAACATGAAACTGTGAAAGATGAGGATGCTTTTGACAATAGATGAACTTTGATATTTTTCTTCCTTACACTAGCTTTGTCTTCTTCATTTCATTTGTTCAAACAAAGTTGTGGAAGCAGCCTAATCAATGTCTGCCATTTTGCCTGATAATTGATTCTACTCTGTCCTTCTATCCTTAAGTTTCTTAAAATATAATTTGTTAATTGCTTACAAAAGTACCAGGTTCTATTCTAAGTACTCTAGGTGCATTACCTCATATTTTCATAACAATAGTTTGAGAAATCTATTATCATAATTATCTTGGAGATGAATAAACAAGGTTGGGAAATGTAATAATTTATCTAAGTTTACATGACAAGTATGATAGGCAGATAAATGTCCTCCAAAGATGTCCATGTCCTAATCCCAGGAAGCTGTGAATATGTTACCTTGCATTGCAAAGGGACTTGCAGATGTAACTAAATTAAAGATCTTTAAATGGGGCTAGTATCTTTGATTATCCAGATGGGTCAAAAGTAATCACAGGGTCCTTATAATATAGGAAGACAGGTCAGAGTCAGAGGAGCTGTAACTATAGAAGAGTCAGAGAGAGAGAGATTTAAAGGTGCTGCGTTGATGGCTGTAAAGACAGAGAAAGAAGCAGGGATCCAACTGATACAGGCTGTCTCTAGAAGTTGGAAAGGGCAAGAAAACAAGTACTTCCTTAGAATGTCCTGACAGAATTCATTCCTGTCAACATCTTAATTTCAGCTCCATGATACCCATTTTTGACTTCTGACCTCTAGAACTGTAAGATACTAAATTTGTGTTGTTGTTTTAGGATACTGCATTTGTGTATTTGATACATCAACAATATGAAACTAACCTAAGAATGACAGAGTCAAGATTTTCTCGTTTGCTTTCCTAATGCCTCGTTAGGATAAGACAAGTTATAATGGAGTGAGTGGATTAGAGGATATTGAATATTAAAACAGGACTACACAGACTGTAATAGAGTGGAGTTAGTGGATTTGGGTCCATCTAAGGCAAGAGGAAGGCAGTAGTGATTTGAATCAGGAGGGCATAGTAAATAAGAAGATCTAAATGGTGAAAAAGAATGAGTAAGTGGTTGGGATTCAAAGACAAATTTTACTTGCTTTACAGTTTTGTCCTTGGCCTACAACTTCAGCCAATCTGAACCTTCAACAGGAGATGTCAAACTGACTAAACTGTTGTAAAATTTACTGGCATAAAGAGGAGAGAGGTTAAATTTTGCAATGGACACATCGGTTTTCATAGATTTTTCACTTGTTTAAACCAATTTAAAAGAACGTGGATCACAGCTTGAACTACTTGTAACATGCTGTACTCATTGGTCTGGCCAAACCCTTCTTCTGATAACCAAGAATTCTTCCACTTCTCATCAGAATCAATGTGCACTTAAACACAATCATGGACTCCAATCATACTCTAGTCATACTTGAGACAGTACCTAACATTTCAAATATTCTTTAGTAAATCTTCCTATTAGGCCTTATTAATCATGAAATACTGGCTTCTACCACATTTAGTCTGACTCCTTGACAATGCTCAGTAAGTAAAATCTTTTAGATGAAGTCAGTAATTGGATTTATTTTTTATTATGGACATTGTGCCATCAGATTCATTGGAAGCACCTCAAATTCTGACTAATGAGCTTGCACCAATAAGTTCATAGTCATAAAGTGGACTTGCATCACTAGATTTAATATCCTTAACCAGACTTTCCCTTCCTTTGAATCAGGTGATGAGAAAAATACCTTGCCACCTTTTTGTTCAGCTTGTTTCCTCACCCATTATAAAGACAGTAGTAAAAATGAGTGATTAGCTAAATCAATGGCTATGATGAAAATTATAAAAAAATACCCATTATTCTTACAATAATCCACAACTTAAAATATCATAATTTTTCTCTGCAAGAACATTCACAATGAAATAAAATGAACATACTAAACCAGACGGAAATAGGTGAATAGGATTTATCTGTGGTGAGGAAAAAGCATCTGAGGCCTAACAGCAAAACATTTTCAAGCCATTGGCTAAAAACCTTAAATTTAGTAATTATTAAAATGAGCTTGGCATTTTGCCACAGTCAATGCTCTCTCTAGCTAAACCAGGTATTCTAATCACCAGTTATTGTCCAGGACAAAGAGTACAAATTAAGCACTGGAGAAAGAGCTCTAATAGTACAGGTTTCCCTCACTATCTGAAAGGAAAGTGTTCCTATGAAACCTTTCGTAAACCGAAATGGCATAAAACAAAGAAGCAATTACCATTAACTTACATGAAAAAAAAAATTTAAGCATTCTAGACCCCACTCCCCCAAAAATAAATAACCTACCAAATAACACATAAGACCTAAAATAACACCAACATGTGGTAAAAGCAGGAGTGCACAAAACAAATCAAGATAAAGCACAGATGCAGTTCACAGCTCTGGCAGGCTGATGCTGAGATGCTGAGTGTAGTTTCCCAGGAAGGAGCTTGGTGGGGCTACTCCAGCTCCTCTATAACATTCCTGGCAAAACCAACGCTAAATGATATTTTTGCTTGCACCTTTTTTCATAAAAGTGAAAATCCTCTTCAGGTTTCTTTTGATTAGTGAAAACAGATACCATATTTTCCAGCGTATAAGATGAGTTTTTAACCCAGGAAAATCTCAAAAGTTGGGGGTTGTTTTATATACCGGGTGTAAAAATACCGTAGCTTGCAGTTATGATGGGCTTTGCTAGCTCACCAGGGACTTGCCCAGCACTTGCTCTCTATTGTTTGTTATCTTCCTCCTATCATCATCAGTTCCAGTCGTTTTATACGCCGGAAAATACGGTACTAATGTAGGCCTTTCTTAAAAGCAAAGTAACATGAACTTTCAGGAAATGGGGATGCCTTGTAATCAGTTCTGTAATTTGAGCAAGTAATGTTTCAATGTTGCCAAAGCATTTTTGTGTGAAACAGATTCCCTGGTAACTAAAATCTAAAACTGAGGTGGTTTCCCAGCAGCTTGAACATTCTGCCCCAACTGTAAATGGCTGGGAGGGCAATCAAAAGGGGTGATTGAGCCTCCAATGTGTACAGGGTTCTCTGCTCAATGCTATAGGAAATTCAAGGTTAGCAGCATCTAGTTGTCTGATCAATGATGAATGAGCCTTAACATATCATCTGTGCTAGGTGAGTACAGGGACAAAACAAAATCACTAGCCATGGAGATATCATGAGTCAGCAGATAGGTCAATCTAAATCAGGGTGCATCCAGGAAGCAAAGTCAGGGTAAATTGAGGGTTCAGTCAGAGTAACAATCATAACTTTATTTACCAAACACAAATTGCTGGACTGAATTGTGCCACCCCTACCCCCATTAATACTAGTATATTGAAGCCCTAACTCCTAATGTGATGGTATTTGGAGGCGAGGCCTTTGGGAGGAAATTAGGTGTAAATGAGGTCATGAGAATAGGGCCTTCATGATGGGATATGTCAAAAGATCAGAGAGTTTGCTTTTTCTTTTGTGAATGCACATATGAGTCCATGTGAGTTCTCAATGAGATGGCAGCCACCTACAACTCAAAGAGGAGGCCTCAGAATGAAATCTACATTGCCAGTACCTTCAACTTAGACTTCTGAGCTTGCACACCTGTGAGAAATAAATTTCTGTTGTTTAACCCATTCAGTCTATGACATTTTGTTACAGTAGCCCATGCTGATGAAGACACTAATTTAGTACATACCACCTCCCAACATTGCACTAAGCATCAAGGAAACAATGATGAGTAGAACAGTCTCTGTTCTCTAAAATTGGGGAGGTTGGGAACAATAATGATATCCGTGTACTAACTACCATAACATGGAGAGCTCATAACTATCAGGATAGGACAAGGAAATCTTCTTGAAAAAGGAGACATTAAATAGAATATAGAAGGATGAGCAGGAGTTTGCCTGGGGTTCAAAAGATTTGAGTGAAGGGAGAGCATTCTGGGCAAGGGGAACTACTTGTGGATTGGGCAGGAGGAAAATGTCAAGCACCATATTTCATTAGTTCGAGGTCACAGTTTTTCATATTTTATAATCTCAGAAGTTGGGATATATATTACAATTTATGACAAGTTATAGTTTAGTTGAGAGTGTCTTATCCCCCCCCCCCATTTTTAGTGGAACATAAAATGACGGTGTGTCTTACAACCAATAGTGCATTAGATTTGGTGAAATATGGTAATTTGTTTTTAGCTTGAGTACTTAGAGGCATGGGAAAGAGAAAGATCAGTAAAGCATCAGGAATCATATCTACAAGGGCTTTGCTCTTTATTCTCTAAGAACTGGGGTTCCTTTCAAAGGTTTTAAGCAGATTTATGCATCAATCACTCCTGAGGCAAAAAGACCACTTAGAAAGCTAATGACATATATTGTTCTGGCAAGAACTAAGTGACCTGAGCTAAAAGGTATGGCAATGGCAATATAGAGAAAAGAGATTCAAGAGCTTTTTTGAAGGCTGAATCCATAAAGTTATGTGTCAGACTGAAAGGAGGATATGGGCATATGGTGTTTAGGATGACTTCCTGATTTCTAATCTGCTGAGTTTGAAGGATGTCAGTCATCAAAATGAGCTACAGACAATGAAGAATGTGGCCAAGGGGAGAAAGAGGAAGCATGTTGGATTTGTGACACCTGTAGGAAGTATAAATGTGGTTTGGTTTCCTAGATTGGATAAAGGGTTACTAAGGAAACAAATAAAAAGCACAAAACATGGACTAGTTCCAAGAAGAAAATGTAAATGAGACATGTTCTGTTAAAGAATGACTCAAATAAGGGTTTGATACTTTCCTAAATTTCAGGATTTCTACAACTCCAGACTCCTTCCCATTCTCTTTCTTCATTTTATATTAATTTATATAGTATTTATTATGGGCAAGACATGATCTTATAATATGTATAATCTTACAGGGTAGGCACTAAATTAACCATGTTTTTAAAATAAGGACACTGAGGTACAGAGGATAATGTAATATGTCCAAGACTAGTTACGGTCAAAGGCATCTCTCAAACCCTGGCAGCCTGACTTCAAGGTCCATGGCATCGGCCACTCTACTATGCTACTGCTTGAATCTTATACAGTGGGAATGTGCATGTTTTGGGTTTCCTTTATCTTCATCCATAGCTATTTTTTTTCTGGGCTACATTCTGCTCACTTGTTATTAAGCCAGTTCTTTCCAGCACTTCCCAGCTCCTCCCTTCAACTACTGCCTCAGTCTTGCTTCCTGGAGGCTTCTTTGTATGTGTGATTAGATTACCTCCGTTTTTTTTTGAAGCAAATTCCATTGTATTGTATCAATAAATAATTTAACATATAACTTTTAAACTTTGGTGAAATTATGTTACAAAAAAATTGTAGACATGGTGCAGAATTCCCAAATACCCTTACCCCAGTTTTGGCTAATATGAATATCTTACATAACCATAGTAAAATGATCAAACCAGGAATCTGACATGGATAAAATATGATTAACCACACTCCAGATTTTACATGGGTTTCAGCAGTTTTTCGACCAGCGTCTGTTTCCAGTCCAGGACTTCACACCAATTAGTTGCCATACTCTCCTCCAATCCAGGACAATTCCTCAGTCTTTCCTTATCTGCTGACCTTGGGACTTCAGGACAACACTACTGTAATGTCCATGGATATGGCTCGGCCTGATGTTTCCTCATGGCTTGATTGAAGTTATATATATATATATTTTGCCAGAACACCACAGAATTTAGGCAGTTCCTATCTAGTAGCATCACTTCTGGACATTACATCATACCCAAAACAAAATATGATGATCTCTATTCTTAAAAAGCAAAATCATTTAGGGCCAATAAAACTTTCTTCCTCTCTCTTCTCTTCCTTCACCGCCAACCATCTTGGGATAGACAGACATCTGAGTTATTCTTCCTGGGCATCTGAGTACCTTGTAGTCAGATTTCTATTTCAAGGCTCTACTATGTCCACTTTCTTAGAAGCCACTAAGTCTTCATGATCACACCATCTGTAGGCTTTCACATAGAAGTTTTGCCAAACCTCTCTGCTGTGTCGGACTCTGTGGACCATGCTTTCTTTGAAACTCCTTGCTCTCTTGAGGGCTACAACAGAATGACCTCTTGATTATGCTCATTCATCTCTACCCACTCCTCTCACATCTCCTGTGCTAACCTGGCAATCCTGGACCTTTTGCCCATGAGCAGGTGTTCCAGAACCAGTCCTTGGCTCTCTCTTCCTGTTTGATGTGCCTGCTTCCCTTAATGATCTTGTTCGCACCGACAATTTAAATGTTGCTAACTCAGGGGCATCCTCCAGAACTCTCATTTCACCTGGAAGAGCATTATTAACTGTCCATTGAGGATCTGGAGTGAACACCTGTAGGATTAATGCAATTATAATTCTGCCTACAAGAACTCAGTCAAAATAGTGACTAATTGCTCATAGCTCAGTGGATATAAAAAAAACTTAACAGGCAATATGAAGTGTAAACATGAATCAGATGGAGAAACAAAGAACAATTCATATTTTATGTTGGCTGCATAATGACTAACCAGGACATACTTTCATGTATTGCTGATGTATTCATTCCTTTCCCTGTCAATGGTTTCAAAAGAACCAACATATTTTACCCTCTTCTGCAAATTCCACAGTCTTTTAGATTGTCCCTTCAGTGCCCCCTGGGATCTCTGAAAACAAAAATTTAAGGGCTCCTCCCTTTCAAACATCACGTTTGAGACATCTTTTTTTCTCTTTTTTGATTAAGATAATGCACAATGGGTCAGAATCTTTACTCTGGCATTAAAACGAGACTTTAGCAGCAAACCAGAAACACACACACACACACACACACACACACACACACACACAAAGAAAATGTTAGGAATTGCCTCTTTTAGAGAAAGTCATGGATTACAATTAGAAAGAGATCTTTAGGCAAAGAAACTCATCCAAAAAAAACACACAAAGAGTAGATCAATTTCTTTGCTAAGATCTCAGACTGAACACTCCATGTCCTTACTTGGTAACTCATTCTTACAATTAAACAACAATTACAGATTCTCAGAACAAAAAGTTCAGAGGCATGACATTGCCTGCAGATATATTTAAATGTGTTTTGGTGTCATGTCCAAAGGATCTGTTTCAGAACAGTGGAGCCCAGCAGGCTTTCTCTGACTTTCCTTGGTTAAACAAAGAATGATGGTGTTCTTATGGGCATGTTCTAAGGAAGCTCTGACCTTCCAACCTAGTCTAGGGAGGAACCATGCTGAGGGCAGAGTGACCCATGAGTCCTGACACTTAGTGAGTTCATTAAATAAGTGAGTGATTGAGCAAGTACAAAATGCAGGAGGAGCAGGGCGGGAAGGGACTCAGGAATAAGTCACATTATTAATTGCTATACTGAAGGATCTTGGGACACCAAGGATACTTAAGAGGTTAAGAAGTGACTGGATAGGTCAGTAAATGGAGACTCTCAAGTGGGCAGGCTATAAATTTAATATCTCCCCTCATGGAAGTCATTCTTTGTGTCCCCAAGCCTTCTACCACAGTGGAGAGGACCAGATCATGTGTAGCCCTGCCTCTAATTACTGCCTACCTACTTGCACGTGTTTTGTTTTGTTTTGTTTTGTTTGTTTGTGTGTGTGTGTGTGTGTGTGTGTGTGTGTGTGTGTGTGTGTGTGTGTTTTCTGTTCATACTGCTCTTGCCACTTTAAGAGCCTTTGCCAGGGAAACCAGTAATGGAGTTCCCACAGCACCTGTTGAAATCATGACCTCATTTGGTCAGTGTCCGACTAAGTTCTTGGCTACCCTTACTCTTGTGGTTAAAAGTGTGACTAACTCTATAGGTTTACCTGCTATTTGCTCCCCCTCCTCTTTATATGTATTTAATTCTCTATTTTTATCCTAGTTAAGGTAACATCTTCCTACTTCTTATAGATCCCTCTCTGAACAAGATTGCCCGCAATGCAAGTGCCATGCCCACAGTGAGCATTCAACAAACATTTCTTGAAAGAAAGAATGAATGAATCCCCTAATCATATCATCAGTTACGTCAACACCCCATCTCTTCCCCAATCCTTCCTCTTTGGCCAGCTTTCATAGAGAGGGCATGGGTCCCAAATCTCTGTAGAAATCACAGAGATTTTCTTATTTATTTTCTTTCTTTCCTCCTCTAATTCAACATTCAGAAAACTTACACTTGAAGATGACAGGCCCCTTCCTAGACTCTTTCTTACCAGGACCACTTTCAGAGAGCAAAGCTGCACTCAGCCTCCACATGATCAGAATGTCTTTCCCTCCAAGAGGAGATCAAATCAATTTATGGTTCCTGGTTCTCACCCTCCAGGGGCCTGGGTTTACCTTCTCATTCACAGATACCTTTCCTGTTTTCCTTAGCAATTCACAGCCCAGAGCATAGGGGAGGGTACAAGAAATAGGCAAGCAAAATAGTTAAAAATTCCAGCATGAGGTTGAAGGACAAACAATAGATGGTGCCTGGGGGTCATCCCTAGGAATCAGCAGTCCCTAAATCTGATGCCAGGCATAGCTCCCACTAGACTTCAGTAGAGGTTCTGAACTCTGAGCTCCCTGTCTATCAACAACCATCAGTGTGACTTTGGATAAAGAACTTAACCTCTTTGGGTCTGTTTCTTCTATGCAATGGGCATAAATGTAATTTTCCCACTGAGAGATAGGATTTATGTGAAAACCAAAATGACACAAAAAATCAAAGCCTAGTATAAATGAAGTGACAGAGGTCTATAGAAGGAAAATGATTTACACCTATCCTACCTGGGTTTCCCCAGACTCCCACCTACTTCCATTGCTCCAAACTGCAGGTGAAATTACTGGGAAAATGATAATGGGCTGGGTTTGATATATTATTACTATCATCCATATAAAGGTTGTTGTGAGTTTTTTTCCTATATTATTATGGCTGGATTTTACTTTATTTCTTTCAAAAGTAGAATGACAAAATTTCCTATTAAAAAACGAATTTTACACTTCCTGCTTTGTTTTAAATAGTAGACAAAACAACAACAAAAAACTTTCCTCTCATATATATCAAGCATGATTCTTTCCTCCATAGGTCCAACTGTGTATAGATATCATGTTTTCAAGGAGACTCATAACTATTTAAAAATATAAATTACTGCCCACCTTCTCCCTTCATGGACTTTGGCCTGAGTCCATTGAAAAAAAATGGGCAAAGAGTAAAGGTAGAATTCTTAGTGGGAGCTGTGCAGAATGGTGCAAAGGGAAAAATATCTGCCAGCACTTATTCTGAGGCTTGCACAATTATTAAAATGAAAAAGAAAATGGGTTGGTGGGGAGAGACAAAACATCTGGGGATGATAAGGAGGAAATAAGCAAAGTTGGGGATTTAAAAAAATTACTGTTGTCCAGAAAGGAGCACAGCATTTCAAAACAGATGTTTCGGCTTGAAGTTTTCCAGAATGGAACAATGAGAGGGAAGAAGCAAGACAGGCTCAGAGCACAGTGAGAACCTCTGGCCCCCAAAGAGTTAAGTAAGGTGCATTTCAACATGCTCTTTCTTTCATTTACAAATTCAATCCTTCAAAACACACTTATTTGTCCATATTGCATTCCCAAGTGAAAGGAGAAGTGTGCTTAACGGCCAATTCCTGAAAAAAATGAAAATAAAAGGCATACCTATGGAAAAAATTAAGCCAAAGGCAAATCTCATTTGATAGAAAAATGGTTTTGGGTGAGGAGGAAAAGGGAAGAGCTGATGGAACTAGCGGTGCCCAGAGGTATAGCTAAGTTACAAACACAACTGATAGTCCAAGTGGGAGAGCCAATAGTAGGAAAAGTGGTTGCTTCTTTCCTATTCTTTTCCATTATCTAAACTGGGAGTCACATGTGTGAATTGGAGTCAACTTTGAGAAAAATCACAGACCAAAGTGTCACTGAAGATAAGGATCAAGCAGAGCCTCAACATCAACCTACGTCCTGTGTAGGAGGGTATACATTGAAGGATTTTAAAAGTTAAGAGCAGGACTAAATAAGTCATGATTTTAAGACAAACATGGCTAAAGTGTAACAGTATTTCTCTTCAAGCATCCATTAGCACTATGCAATTGTTGGAAAACTTTATTGACCTGACCATGCTTTCTATATATTAATAAGGCAGTTCTTTCATGTTCCAATAAACATCTGACTCCATACCAGTATTGTCCATAAAAAAATATAATGAGAGCCACACATGGAATTTAAAGTTTTCTAGAAGCCACATTTTTAAAAGGTAAAAAGAAACAGATGAAATTAATTTTAACAATATGTTGCTTTTAATGTGATATGTCCAAAATCTTAACATTTCAACATGAATCAACTACAAAATTATTAATGAGATATTTTACCAACTTTTTTTCTTCACTAAGCCTTCAAAATTTGGTGTGTAATGTTCCTTTACAGCACATCTCAATTTGGACTGGCAACATTTCGAGAATCCGATAGCCACATGTGAGTAATGGCTACTACATTGGACAGCACAGGTCTACACTGCCACAGGCTTGATATAATGAATTTCTCTATTTTTGGAAAGCTATACCTTAACCTTAATGTAAGAACTGCTGACAGTGTTTCATCTAACTTATTATAACCCAATATGTATGCCCAGTTAAAGCAAAAACAAATTTGACCCAACAATGAAAATTTGGTGGCACTCCTGCAAAAAACCACAATATATCTGTGTATCCAGACTTACTTGTTAGGGACCACGGATATATGTAGCAAAGGAGGAGTGGATTGGGAACAAAATGTTTCTAAAAGATTTTACCAAAAATGATCAGGTCTCTTTGATGGCTTCAGTGATAAATTTTCTACTCAAAGCACCTGGGAGCATCTAGTTCAACATCCCTCACTTAATAGAAATAGAGACCCAGAAAAATCAGTGTTTGGTTCAAGGTAACCCAGAAACTAAGCCAGAATTTATAATTTAAGGTTTAGAACATTGAAGGTTTAGAACAGGAGAGATAGAGAAAAAGCAAATTATATCTATGTATTTATAACATATAAATGATGTACTGTATGATTATACACATTCTAGACATAATTACATAGTTTGAAATCTGGCTATTGCATTAAATAACCTTCATCCAAAATCATTTTATATTTTCATCACTGAGATGCTTTAATAATGTTCATTGTTAGTATGCTTGCAGTGTAAATAATATCTACTTTAAAATTTAGAAATGCCTCCTATGTTGCAAAAAACCCAACAACAACAAACAATAAAATTAACAATGAGCATAGAGGTTGAAGAAAAGTGCTTTTGCCTTCTGGTAGAATAATTCACATTTTTGAACAGCAGCCAAAACACTTAAAGAACATGCATTTGCATTCTGCATTTAATACAACAAACAACAGAAAACATAATTTAAATACACTTCTCTTTATTAATTTGCTTTTCTGAAGTCAGTTGTATGTCGATACCCCCTGTCTCCCTTTGTTTTTCCTCTGAGATGGTGCCTAACCACAATAAGATCATAATTGGAGAACATAGAAGGATTGATTTGAAAATGTCATGAATGTTGTTAATAAACTCCCATTGACATAAAAGATTCATTAATTCATTCTGCAGGCAATCTAGTTCCCCATGTCTAGGGCATATTTTAGAGAACGAAGCTAAATAACTGAAAAGGCAGATAAAAGTCATTGTTGAATATTTTAATTTTAAAGTAAAATAGGAAAAGATGTAAATCTCAGGGTTAGAGTTGCCAAAATACATTAGGTCTTTATGTATACAACATTTCAGCTAAACAGCTCTGGAAAATGTCTTTTGACCACACAAGACTTTTCACTTCCTAGTTGTCTCAATTCCCCACTAAATCTTCAGTTGTAATTTAATATCTACAAATTACAATTAATTAATTTTTGTGGCCAAAAAAGGGAAATAAACTGCATATTCCTTAAATACTCAGTCCACTCTAAAATATTATTTTTATAACAGATCTTATGTTGACTTGATTTTCACAGCTGACTTTTAATTAGATCAAAATGGCTCTTTGTGGATTGTACAAAAAAAAAAAAAAGATTTAAAAAGCAAATACTTTGTTAGTGGATAAAGTGCTACCCACAACTTTATTAGATATATTTTCTAAAATCCTCACCTGAGGATATGTTTTACTGATTTTAAAGAGATAGGAAGTGGGGAGAAAGAGATAAACATCCATGTATAAGAGAGGCATGGATGGGTTGCCTCTAGTACACACTTCCATAGGGGATTGAACCCATAACCTAGGTATGTGCCCGAACCAGGCATCCAACCAGCAGTCATTCCATGCATAGGCTGACGCTGCAAACAATGGAGCCACACTGGCCAGGGTTTATTTGTAATTTTTCACTGCATACTGTTTATTAGTTTAGTGTTTCATTAACCCTGATCATACATGGTCTAGAAGTCAAACTTAGTCTGAGAAAATTTTTTTCATTTGCCATGCAATTATTTCATTAGAAGTTCATTTGTCAGTTAAGAAAAATGTAAGTTTCTAGATGAGATACCCTGTAGTTAACCTCTGTGTGAAACTTGTAGTCTGGCTAACAAAGTCAATACAGAATTATAGAAGCTCTTTGTCATAAGCTGCTTCTTAAAATATAGAAGGGAAGACGAAATGTACCTGAGGGCAAAAGAATAAAAGATTCAAATATCTTACATTATAGCTTAGAATTAGTTGTTAGGATGCACTACTCTTATGCTCAACATCTAAAGGCCAATGACTGCTTATCTGCTACCTACAATTAATATTTAATCCTCATATTCCTTGAGTGAGTGGGGATTTTGAGGAAATTAAGGGAAGGGAGTCACTTTTTAGGTCTTGATAGTTTAGAGGTGGGGAACCTTTTTTTCTGCCAAGGCCATTTGGATATTTATAACATTATTTGCAGGCCATACAAAATCATCAATTTAAAAATTAGCCTGCTATATTTGGTCAAACATTTAATTACTGGTAACTCATTTGGCAGGGCCAGACCAAATGACTTCAAGGGACTTATATGGCCCACGGGCCAGACATTCCCTACCCCTGGAGAACTGGCTTAGGTAAGAGAAGAGAAATATGAAAGAGAGTGGGATTCAGAGACCCATCAAAGAGGAACATGGAGCCATAAATGAGGATGGAACGGAAACCCTCGGGAATATGCATAAATCTTGAGAGGCCTGTGGTTGGAGAGGCTAAAGCTGATTTCTAGAATGCAGAGCTCTGATGAGAATCCCTACTCACTTGAGGGTGACTGATCCCCAAGTCTGCACCTGGGTGTGACTAAAAAGAGAAGGTCTTTCATTTTCAGCTGCAAGAAAAGTCTCTCTGAACCTTATATTTCTGAAACAATACTACATTCAGATTTCACCCATGCAGTAATCACCACATAACAGGTGCCTGTTATATAATAGTTTTTTTTTTAGCAAATAATATATAACAGTTATATATTAATATCTGTATAATAGAATATATTAACTATATAATAATTAAATGAAATGGAAAAGCCAACTGAGGTTGGTGCAATTCTAGAGATGAGTCTGTACTCATGTGTAGGCTCAGATAAGAGCTGTTAAACAGTAAGCAGGCAAGAATGGGCTGGTCAAAAGCAAGAAAACAAAGATCTCCATTTAGACAAATCAAATTTGCACAAAGTGATTTGACTTGCTCTTTATAGTCATTTTATTTTGAGAGGTACCTTTTTTTTCAGCCAACAGAGGAATTCATGCCTATTCCAACACAACATACATTCAAAAGGAAACTAAATCTGGCTTGAATCAATAGTTATACACTAACTACTAAAGAAGAAGTTAGATTCTTTTCTTAAGGTCCCCCTAGACCAATTTGCAAATATAAGCCAACCACAAAATCCACCAGTGCTTTGGTGGTAACTGGCTTCTGAAAATGGCATTTTTACTAGACTAGATATCACTAAAGAAAATTAATGGCAGGTTAGTCTTATGAGAACGGAAAATCGAACCATGACCTCCTGGTTCATGGGTCGACACTCAACCACTGAACTATGCCGTCCGGACCATAGCCTTTTTTGGGTAACAGTTACTGTTACAATTCTCTGCTATTGTCCCAAACATTTCAGCTCAGACTCCAAAGTAGTATGCACTGCAAAACAAAGCCAAAACTGGTATAATTAACAAAGCCAAAGCCCTCTGGTATTACATAAACAATTACATATAGTTTACTAGCTAAGAATAGGTATAATAAATTCTGCAGGGTTCTCAGAGAATAATGTTTGTGCTGTCATTTCAGATTTAGAAATGAAGTCAATTAAACAATTATCTATGGCTATTCCCACATTCCTCTTGGGATGAGGATGTCATCTCCAACCTAAATGGCTTATTTACTCACCTAAAAAACAACATTTCTGGCTTAAGGGGCTGGGGAGAGAAATTCTTTAAGAAAAAAAAAATCAGACTTTTCTCCATGTTTTTGCCATAGCAAATGTCAAGAAAGGTATGAGTTTGTATAAGATAGAGTATGTGAAAGATTTAGTAATGATCTATTTATGATCTTATCTGTGACAAGAAAGCAGAGAGTTTCTGTATATAGGGAATTTCCTCTAGAATGTTGTGATGAGTAACTCACCTTTAGAAAGAAGACAGAAAAAGTAAGGAAAATATGTTTTGGTTTGGAATATACTGATTTGACTTTAGTGAATCAAATATATCTTTGCATTGTTCAGTGAGGCCTAGCCATAAAAATGATTCAAATTACTAGTATTTGTCTTTCTAGACACTGTTAAGCAGTTGATCTGGGTTCAATACACGAACAGGCTAGGTAGGCAGATTCTGTCTCCTCATAAATAAGAGTGGGGAATGCTAGAAAATAACTGAAGCAGCTATTTGCCTCATAATATAAGGAATCGTGTTATAGAAATCTTTCAGCTCTGGTTTGAGGGCTTCTAGTCTGTGGTCAATGTGAGTTCTAAAGAGGAAAGTGAAATGATGTCATTGGTTTGTGTGAAATTGCTTTGAAAACTCTGCACAGTAGCGTAGAACTAGGAGAGAAGGAAGGCAGGGAACCCAAGTGTCTAGAATGAAGAGGGAGAAAGAAATGGACACATGAATGTTGAGAATTGTTTTCAAAAAGGTTTACAAAGAATTGCTGACTAATTAGGTGCAGAAGAAGAAGCAAAAAAGGGAAGAAGAGTCAAAGACAACTCTGATTTCAAGTTACTGAGACAACTGTAATGCCAAAATTAGTTAAGAAACATTTAATACATGGCAATCACTTACAAAGGTTGCAGGGAGACCTGGACAAGCAAATTTGACATAATGCTTGTCCTCATGGAGCTCACAGGTGAAGGGGAAGGCCAATCTACAATAATAAAAGTGTAATATTCTAATTAGACCAGACAGCAGAACGACCTTCTGGACAAATTCAGGGCTACGAGGGCCCAGGGCAACCATCATGGCTGCTAGGGCCGAGACACTTGCATGAATTTCATGCATCGGGCCTCTGGTATTACATAAACAATTACATATAGTTTACTAGCTAAGAATAGGTATAATAAATTCTGCAGGGTTCTCAGAGAATAATGTTTGTGCTGTCATTTCAGATTTAGAAATGATAAAGCCACCTTTTATTTTTAAATGATTACAGAGAGGAGAAATAGGAGAAAGCAGTTCACAGAGCTCAGAGATCATCCTATAGTCATAGCAGCATCATTCACGAGAGCCAAAAAATGGAACCAACACAGACTCCATTAATTGATAAATAGGTAAATAACAAGTGGTATATCCATACAGTAGAATATCATTCAAGCATACAACTTTGAAAACATGCTAAGGGTAAGAAGTAAGTAACTTAGTATCACATTTTGTCCGATTTCATTTTTATGAAGTGTCCAGAATAGGTAAACCCAACAAGATAGAAGCAACTAGTGGTTGCCTAGGACTGGATGTTGGGAAGATTGGGGAATACAGTTTCTTATCAGAGGGAAGAAAATGTTCTAAAATTGATTGTGGTGATGGTCCCACAACTTCATGAATATATTCAAAGCCACTGAATTGTATACTTAAATGGCTCAATTGTATGATGTGTGAATTTTATAATAAGAGAGCTGTTTTTTGTTTTGTTTTACAAAAATCACCTTGTGTGGCAGAATAAAGAGGGGAACTATAGGAGGGAAATAAATTCATATTAAGTTCAGTTAAATCTAATGTAGTTAACAATAGGTACAATTCATAAAGTGTCTTCTGCACTAGCTATGATTTATGATTTGCCACAATTACCTAAAAATTGATGTTTAAATGTCAAACGGGTAAAGATAAGCTCTGTCTTAAAATTATATAACAACTTTAGATGCTGGAGCACAAAACATGTCACATTTGATGAAACTGAGGACCTATGCTTAGTTATTGAGTCACCTAACCAAAGCTGCTGGTTTAATTCACTGCATTGTAAATTCAGCTGCTCTGTAAGTATTGTATAGCATGGTTTCTAAAATACAAAATATTTTTGTCCCAAATGATGTACTTTGTAATTTTTCTTTAGTTGAAGCTTATCTCTTTCTTTTAGGAGAACTAGTTTTTATTTCATATTTTTCTCACTCAAAAAGGGATTTTTACCCCCTCCTAGGTGCTAAGAGACCCTATAATGGGTATCCAAACTAGTCTTGGTGGTCAGGGGATCCTTCGTTAGGTAGTAACATGTAAATTGTGATCTTCAGACAAAGAAAGAACATCAAACATAGTGAACAGCATGTGCAAGGACTCTAGGACATAAAAGACCCTGGTATATGTTGAAGGTTGCAAATTATTAGAGGTGATGAACTACCTGAGTAGCATTGTTTCTGATGGTTGGTTGTAGATACTGGATTGAAGATCAGGATGAAAGGAGGATCTTGAGTTGTCATCAAAATAGAAGTGACCACTGAGAAGAAAGAGATAGGAAGTAAGAGTTGGACTAGGGAAATGCCTGCATTTAAAAAGAAAGCTATGGAAAAGGAGATGATGAGGTCAGAGGGAAATCAGGAAAGAGCAAAGTCACAGAAATAAAAGAAGAGGGGGTTTCAAGACAGATAGAAGGATCAGCTGTGTCAAGTGCTAGAAATATTATTGAATGAGGATGAAGATCAGGAAAGGCCTGCAATTTGTCAGGAGAATTAGTGTTTAGTAATCATCTAATTCTTACCTCCTTTTAATAAGAGGCTAATTCCCCTTTCCCACATTAAGAAATGGAAAAAATAGCTGAGAATAAAAAACCCAACACTGGGTCTCAGGCTGTCCTAATAGGACCAGGAGGATCAAATCATAATTAACTTAACATGCTTTTCCCTAAAAGGTGAGTTTTTATAGTGACATGTGCTCTAGTTGATACTAATGCAGGGGTAAATAAGGAAAAGAAAACATGTCTTTTACAAACATCCAAAAAAAGTTCAAAGAGTTATTTTGGAGAACAAAATCAAGTTTTCCTTGAGCATTTTTATTAGACTCAATAAATGTAGCACTGAGACTCATTTAACATTGAAACAGAAAACCTTGAGTTACTTGTCAATTTTCAGGGTTTTTTTTTCTTTGTCCCTTCATTCATGTGTTTACTAGTATCTTGGTATCAACAGTTACTAGGGCCTTACTATGTATAAAACGAAAGGCTGCACTTTCTTTTAGAAACATAGACCTTCCTATTGACTCCAGTATTTTCATAATCACAGTGAGTCTTTGGATTCAGAGGAAGTGATGTGATGGTCTATATTTCATCAGTTATTTGACAGTGAACTACTAAGATTTTCTAGGATAACACGATGACATTGGGCTTTAAAATTGATTCCGGGAGTGGGGGTGAGGAGCAGGGAGATAACAATGAACCTGATGAAGTCAGGACCTGTGGGTGTTGGATTCGTTTCCTATGGCTGTTGTTACAGATTACCACAAATGTAGTGGTTTAGAAGAACACAAATTTATTCTCTTGCAGCTATGGAAGCCACAAGTCCATCAGTTCATGGGGCTAAGGTCAGAGTGTGGGCCAAAATGGTTCCTTCTGGAGGCTCTAGGGCAAAACCTGTTTCCTTGCCTTTTCTGGCTTCTGGAGGATGGCTGCATGCCTTGGCTCAGGACTCCTTCTTTCAATCATTCTGACCTTTTTGCTTCTGTTATCACTTCTCCTACTTATTCCTTTGACCTTTTTGGCTCCCTTATATAAGAGCCCTTGTGATTACAGTTAGGGCCCATGGAGATAATGCAAGATAAGTTCCTCATCTCAAGATCCTTAACTCAATTACATCTGCAACTCCCTTTTATCGTACAAGATAATATTCCAGGTCCCAAGAATTAGGATGTGGATATGTTGGGGGGGAGGTTATCCAGCCTATTATAAGTTTTCCCAGGCCTTCCTTGATTTCTCTTCTTTGAGAATTAACTCCTCATCCACAACAGAGATAGGACCCTGCAGCCATGTAGTATTTCTCTTGGCCAGAGTTGTTTGAACTAGGGGTGTGCACTCTCTCCAGTAGAATTATAATTAGGAAACAGATGCCACCAAGACGCTGATGGAGTTACCCAGCTCAGCTGCAGATACTCAGAGCCCGGCTGAGATTTCAGCTTTGTCTCCGGGTGGCTTTTGAATGCATGCGCTTAGTTGCCAATATTAAACTGTAAACATTGAAAGAATGGAAGCTATTTTAATCTGTATTTCACACTCAAAGCTTATTTGTCTTGTTTGCAAAGTTTAAGGACAATTAGGAAACTTTTTTCAGCCATTAAAACTTGCCAATCATTTCTTTCTGTCACTCACAATATCATAAATGGTTATAAAAGAGAACCCAATGGGAAAATTCAAAGTTAAGATTAATGCCCCACGTCTTTGTATAAGTAAGCTCAGTGGCTCATTTATCAGCTCCTACTAAGTTATATTAACTGTCTTGCCAGATTATAAATCATTCTTACTAAACCATTTCAATGGCAAAGTTGGGCACTGTAGCCAGGGAGATAAGGTACCCTAAATGCTCTTAAGATAGGGGGGTCTGAATCACCTTTACTCTAAAATCAAAGCTTAGGTTCCTTATTATTAGACACCTATTGTTGCTCTTTCACCAAAAATACATGATTTCACATTGGTGCAAGCACCATAATGAAAATTGGTAATTTCCTACTTTATTTTAAATTCTTCTTACATGTATTTCCATCACCCACTGTCTTCTACCCTCTGTTAACCAAGATTTAACCAAAGACAAAAGTGCCCACTGCAGAACGACATTTAGATTTTTTTTAAAGGGCACGAACAAGTTTCTTGGCTTACTGAAGGCATCCTAATGTGTGGAGCAAAACAAAAAAGGTGCCATGCTTTCTATAAAGATCTTAACTGCATTGGCTGAGTCCTGGAACCACATTCTAAATTACCCATTGTCCTTTGTAAGGATCCACTGTGCCCCAAAGTGTCAGATAACCAAAGCAAACATTCTATGGGCAAACATGGCCCCATTCATTCCATCAAGCAGTGAATAATTCATATAGCAAGTTTAACCCTGGGCTACATTGACATCAGGAGGCATTAAACTGGAGTCATTCAAGAAACAAAATGGTTATTCATACTTTCAATGTGAACCATTAAATCTTGCCAGTTAAGTTAAAGAATGAATTAACTCAATTCATTGAACATATCACATGAGTCCATAAAAATACAAATGCACGAGCAAATTTCTTACTTGGAGTACTCCTACCTGAAAACGGAAATGCCAGTTATTGTGTCAAACAAGTCTAAACTGGTTGGGGGAGGGAGATGCTTCCCTTGAGAGCCCCTTAAAAGAAAATGGTTTCCATTCATCATTTTTGTTTCATCTTGTTCCTAACTCCCTTCCCTTTCTTAGTTTACCACCCACCTATAGCCAAAAGAATAGCTCCAGGACAGCTGGCTTCTTTCTACACAAACTAACCTGTGCTAGCGATGATGGACTTAGATGTATTTTGCACTTATTGGCTACTGCTGGCTATGTGTCCAATGCTTGTCTTTTAAAAGAAGGACAAGAATGGTAGCTACTCATGTCTTTTGGGATTAATTTTCCAGAACCAAAGACAGTATGTTTGATGACTTCTGAAATAGTGCTTCCCTTCAGCCTCCAGCTTCAGCTCTGGCTCCAGATAAGAACGATTTCCCACCTGACTTGGCCAAATCTTTCTCCCAAATGGATCTGGGAGGAAAGTGAAGGCTTTCCAAAAGATGGAGCTAGAAAAGGGAGACTCCCAAACCGTGTGCATGTGTACTCCTTTCCCACCCAGCTTCCTCTAAACATCTGACCCAGTCTTTCTCCTCAAGTGGGAAGAGAGATCCTTGGCTCCATTTCTCAGCACCTGCAGTTGGACCCTTTATTGTGAAACCCAGATTGTTGTGTTTAAAATTTACAATTAGATCGAAGGAATCTTGGCAAAAGAGTAAAGAGAGTGGCCACCAAATACATCTAAGAGGGTAATAATAAAAACTTCAGGCCGAAATGTCAAAACTCCCTTTCCTGGGTTGTTTCATAGCATCATGCTATTCCTAGTTCCATAACTTCTCCCCAGATTGTAGGTCTCTGGTAAACAGTAAACCCTATGAGTTGGTATTGGGCCTTTAGCACTTAATATAGAAGAGTCTTTGAGCATATGGCAAATGCAGAGGTGGGGAGCAGAGGACCAACACTGTTATCTCATCGTATCCCAGCCCTGAGTCTGCAGTATTAACATCTGTATTTTATAAGTGAGATCCAAAGAGGCTAAAGGATGCACGCAGCTAGTAAGTGGCTGAACTGAGATTTGACCCATAAGACTTCAAAGTCTATGCTCTTTCAACTCCTACAGTGCTGGAAGTTTATGATGTAATCTTTCTCTCTAGGGGGGAAAAAAAACAAAATCCTAAGTGAAATATGTGATATTCCAGGCTTGTACCAAAATCACCTTTTCAAGCACACCTCCCACCTTTTTCTTGCATAAACTTTCTCTAGCCAGCCAGGTATCTCACCATATCTTGACTTCCCTTGAAGCATTTTTTATACACTTTTCGAAAAGTGTATTCCATGCCTAGCACCCTCATTCTGCAGGATTCTAATAATTGTTGTATTAAAAAGTCTGAGCCTAAATAAGCTTGGGAAATTTGAGGTCAAACAAGGTGAAACAGGCTTCTCAAGGCCTTTAGAACATTAATGTGTCCAGCGTGGGCTAACAGTGTGTATAATACACAGTATTTCCCAAATACCTTTGGACAGAGGAGGCTTTTTCTTCAGAGTTTTAGGGGCTACACATTCAAACACGTTTTGGAAGCACTAGTGTAGAGCAGCCAATGAATGACAAATGCTGCATAATAGATGCCATGCGTCGTCTCTCCTTCCAGCATGATGAAGGCCTATGTTTCTCAGACTGCTGGGATTTCTTAGGTGGTGTTGCTAAAGGAGGGATGGGACTAAGTCTTAATTCTGGCTTTGAATTTGCAAACTACAACGTTGGGCAAATCAGCAAACCACCACAAACTGGTTTCTTCATCTGGGAAGAAGAAATATCTATATTGCAGAGTGCTTTGTTAATTAATTTTATCTGGGAAAGATTTTTACACACCATAGACCACTACTTAAATATATTAGGTAGCATATGACTGTACCACTAAAGGTGAGGGTGCTCTCTGGAAAAAATAAATCAAATACTGCCTCAGACTGTGGAAGGGTAAAGGGAGGTGGCTCCCACAGAGGGTGATTCTGGCAGAAAAAGTGGTTTGAAGAAAACTATGTGTGCAGTTCCAGACTCCTTAACAGCTACCTTTGTAAGTCCATTTGAAAAACAAAGAATCTGGGTATAGACTGGCAGATGCTCAGAGTTGTTTGAAACTCAATTAGAGAAACACAAGTATTTGACTTTGGTTTGTCATTCGTTTGCAAGGAACACTGATGTGATGCCTCTACCAATAGTTGTATGATACTTTAACTAAAAGGTCTCAACTGACTAAAAGGTAGATGACTCTTTATCTATAGTGGAATGAGCTTCCCTTGCTGTAGGCCAGAGGGAACAATACTGACTTCCTAGTGCCCAGCACATGGCCTCCACTGTAACACTACTCAATCTATTTGCCTCATGTCCTGAGGAAGCCACTATCTAAATGTTTCTTAGCTCCCATCACAATCAGAGTTTTTACCAACACAATACATAAGCTAGTTCCACCTAGGTTTTGTTGTTGTTTTGATATCCCATGGATATTAACATTTACAACCCTTAGATTATTTGAAATAAAGTGGAATTCTTATTCTTATTCTTCTTCACAACAGTATTTTTAAGGTGGGTTTGACCAAAACCGTCACCCTCATTATAGAGATGAGGACACTAAGGTCCAGGGTAGTAAGTACAGTCATACACTGAGATCACAGTGCTGAGAATAGACTCCACTGATTCCTGGTCTTACTCACCAGCCTGTCCTGAACTTCTTTGATTCCAGCATCTTTCCCACAGGTCGGATGCAATATTGATAGTAGGGCTGGGCTATCATTACAGTGAGAAAAAAACTACAGTGGGTTTTCCAGTGTGTGGATTGGTAAAAATTATTGGTGAAATGTGGTTGAAAAATAGTCAATTATTTTACGTGTCTCTCAAACATCTCCCTACCTGAGTACTCAGTGCTGAAAGCTGAACCATTAACAATCATCCTGTCTAGCTCCTGTCTTTGAAATCCTATTTTCCTATGCAAAGTCTCCTAAAAAATTACAACTGAAACACCTCTGAAAGGAGAAGAGAGGAGAGGAGAGAAAGAAGAGGATAGAAGAGGGGAGGAGAGGGGAGGAGAGGGGAAGGGAAGGGAGGGGAGGAGAGGGGGAGGGGAGGGGAGGAGAGGAGGGGAGGGGAGGGGAGGGGAGGGGAGGGGAGCTGGAGAGGGGAGGGGAGGGGAGGGGAGGAGAGGAGAAAGCAACAGGCACAGACTTTCATCAGGTACCAAGAACACCAGAACTTTAGGCATGGAGGGAGGGAAAGCTGTGCTGACGGAGACTTTCAGGTGTATGTGCGCTTGATGCATTTGGCTGGAAACACTGCTCTAAGGTGCAGTTTATATGAGGCCCAGGAAGTGTCTGCTTGCACATGTGAATTCCAGAGGGGATGGGAGGCTTTTATTAAAGCTCAGGATCCTGAAGAAGGCCACAAGCTGAGGAGAGGAAGTGGTGGAAACAATTAAGAAATTTAAGCAGAAACGGTTGCTGGAGAGAGGGCTGCAACTGTTCTTTCAACCACATCCGATATTTGCTTCAAATTGTTATGCAGGACAGTAATTGTCTCCTGGGAGGGCAAGAGGCAAGCTGGGCCAGCCTGGCTCATAGGTTTCAACAGCAAAGCACCCTCATAAATAGTACAGATTGTGAAACCAGCATTTTCTCTTTTTCCAGTAGACCTCTCCCAACCCTCTTCCTTTAATTAAAGAAACGTGGCTTACCAAGAAACAAATACCTCTTTTCATAAGGCATTAAGTATGGATTAAGGAGGGGGAAAAAAGAGAATTCTACACTGAAGAAGGGATCATTCAATAAGCCATTCATGCAGATGCTGTGATATGTAGATCACTTCACACTACTTGGTGATTCCCAGCATCACCTGTCTGGCATTTGACAAAATCATATCCCAGGGAACCAGGGCTTGTTTGGAATTTAAATGCAGTGGGACTCAGTCTGGAATGAGCCTTTGTTCTCATTTGTCCAGCTGGCTTGTTACCTGCACTTCTCCAGACTTACTCACACTGTAATTTTGTGTGCCCTCTTGTGGATTTCAAGTGAATTTTCAGAAGAATCTGAAATGCAGTTCTACCTAAGTGAGATTTCTGAACAAATCTCAGAGAAAAATAATAATACCTCTGAAATCTTAATTTTCTTTTCTACTCAATTTGCCTGTAGTTTTCATGTCTATTTGGAGTTATAAAATTTCTTCTATTTTGGAATCAGTATATCAAACACATGTTATAGACTTCAAAAGGTGCATATGGTGAAAGTAAGTCTCCTGCAGTTGCCCAGTTCCTATTTTAAGAAGTCCCCCATTTTCTTTATTCCAGAAATGTACAGCACATTTGTGTATTGTTAACAAACTTTAGCAAGTTTTGCACACCATTTTTTGTTTGTTTATTTGTTTTTGCTTTTTCCCCCTCAACATATTTTGGAGAACTTTCCATATTAGAATATATCACTGCTACATTGTTTCAGACAGCTATATAATGCTCCCTTCCTTTTGTAATGTAAATTATTTTTCCATTCCCCTTTCTATGGATATTTAAGTAGTTCTTAATTTCTCAGTACATAAAACAATACTACAATGAATACTCTTATATATCAACTACTTCACTTCAATGAAGGGTAAGTCCTGGAAGTGGGGTTTGTAGATCAAAAGACGCTAAAGGCACTTTAATTATAGGTAGGCTTTTTCAAATTAGTCGTCGAAGAAGTAGTAGGTGTTTATACTTTTATTAACAAAGTATGAGCATGCCTGTTTCCGTAGACCCTAGCCAATAATGTTATCAAACTGTTTTATCTGCCCATATGATAGATGAGAAATGGTATCATAATTGTACTTTTGTGGGTATCATATTGTAGTTTTACAATATTTCTTTTTAAATTTAGAGTGAGGTTGAGAATCATTTCATATATTTAAAACCCATCTATATTTTCTTTTAACTGCTCATTAATTTTCTTTGTCCATTTTTCTTGTAGAGTTGTTGACTTATTTATTTGTAGGAGCTCTTTGCATATTAAAACATTGCTCATTAACAGTTGAAATTTCCAATTTGTCATTTATCTTTTCCTTTCTGATGTGTTTTTCTATAAAGATATTTTTTATTTTATTGTCAAATTTATCAATTTTTCATTGGACAATAGAACTAGTCTTTTTAATTTAAATATCTTTACAAACTGTTAGTGGTTGTTCTTGGGATTGTATTATATTTCTAAATTAATTAATGGAGAACTATCATCTGTATATGTTGAGTCTTCCCAACCTAAGACATAATATGCTTTCCATAGTTAAAGTGTTCTTTTGTGTCCTTCAACAGTGTCTTAAAGTTGTCCTCATGTAAATTTTGTACTTTTGTGTGTGTGTATTTTCCCCCCAGAATCTGACTGCTTCTCACTATCTCTACTACTGCTGCCCTGCTCTGAACCTCCATGACCTCTGCCCTGGGTTAATGCAGTGAATCTTCCCAACTTGTGTCCCTTCTTCCGCTGTTGGCCACTCGACAGTCTGTTCTCAATACAGTAGCTAAAGAGACCAATTAAAACACAAGCAATTCATATCAGCACCTCTGCTCAAAGCCCCTCAGGAATCCAGTTTTCTCTCAGAATAAAAGCCAAATAACTCATAAAGGCCTATATGGCCCCTCACAGTCTGTCCACCCACTCCCCCATCTTGCTGGCCTATTCATTACCTCTCTGACCCCAGTCTTCATCTCCTATTTCTCTCCCCCTGCTCACTCCACTCCAGCCACTCTGCCCCTTTGCTGTACCTAAAACATGCTGTGTATGCTCCCTTCTAGAGCATTCACTGGCTATTCTCTCTGTGTAGGGTAGTTTTTGCTCAAAATATAGACGACAAATTCTCTTACTTCTCCCAAGTCTGCCCAAATCTTATATTTTCTTTTAAAAAAAAAATATATTTTATTGATTTTTCACAGAGAGGAAGAGAGAGAGATAGAAAGTCAGAAACATCGATGAGAGAGAAACATCAATCAGCTGCCTCTTGCACACCCCCTACTGGGGATGTGCCTACAGCCACGGTACATGCCCTTGACTGGAATCGAACCTGGGACCTTTCAGTCCACAGGCCAACGCTCTATCCACTGAGCCAAACCAGCTTCGGTCCAAATCTTATATTTTCAATAAAGCCTACTCTGATACTCTTATTTAAAATTGCACTCTATCCACCCTCTTCACCCCAATGCCCCTTAATTTGCATTTTTAAAAAGTAGTTAGTAGGGGCCTGGTGCATGAAATTTGTGCACTTGGGGGATGCCCTCAGCCCAGCCTGGGCCTTCTCACAGTCCAGGAGCCCTCGGGGGATGTTCAACTGATGGCTTAGGCCTGCTCCCACAGTTGGACATCCTTTGCACTGTTCTGGAGATGGGAGATGCTCCCACCACCTCTGTTGCACTCGCCAGCCATGAGCCAGGCTCTGCCCCTGGTGGTCAGTGTGCATCATATAGCAGCTGGTCATTCTGCTATTCAGTCAATTTGCATATTAGCCTTTTATTATATAGGATAACATCCTGTTATACTATATTAGTCAATTATTTTTATCTTTATTTTTCATTATCTCTCCCAAATGAAATATATGTTCCATGAGAATGAGACTTATTGTCTATTTGTCCACTATTTTAAATGCTTAAAACAGTGCTTAGAACATAATACACAACTTAAAAAGTATTTCTTGAATGCATAAGTGAATGAATTAATGGTAGGCTCATCTTCATGGCCCATTTGTCCAAAGAAAATACTTACATTCGTGACTATGGTAGTCCAGGCCAGTCCCAGGACAGCCTCTTTCCTCACTAGACTTTCAGAACATTGAGTTCCAGCCACATCCTCTTAACCCAGGATTGTTCAGGCTCACATCAGCCCACTGTATGCCACAAACAGCTGTGGAGACCGTCAACCTTTGAGTGGTCCCATGGAAGCTGCTCTCATTTGACCTGAAATTAAGGGTATATCTCACCCTTCAAAAAATTATAAAAGCAGGAGAGACTCTCATGGACACTTTCTCCAATGTAAATCTTTCTCTAATCTTTCTCTCTTGACATCTCCATCCTTTTTTAAACACTGAAGTTGAGATCACGTCTTTGTAAGTCCTGGATAATTGGTCTACTACCTCTTTTTAAAATGTGAGAGCACTTTTGTCTTTTGACTTGAAGACCCAGTCTGAACTGAAACAGGAAGATTCTTATTTTAATATCGTGTTTCATAGTACATGGAACACTCTACAGTTTCATGATCTTAATATTATGTCTTCAAGAGTTATCCGTGTTGACGTTGAAAGATCTAATTCATTTTAGTTGTTGTCTAATATTCCATTGTATACCACAATTTATTTATCCATTTTTTCTACAGAAATATTTGAGTTTTTTCAATTTTTTATTTTTACCAACTGGAATAACATCCTGTACATTTCCTCTTGGGCACATATAAAATAATATATCCAGGATATACACCTATAAGTGAATTTTTGAATATGCACATTTTCAATTTTAAGAGCTATTGCAAAACTGTTCTACAGATTACACTCCCACAAGCAAAACATTAGAATTCCATTCCCTTTTCCCTAAGTACTCACTTCCTTGCCATCACTGGTTTTGGTCACGATCCTACATTTTTACCAACTTCTGGGTGTAACATATGAAATTTCCCCTTATCTCTAAATAGTCACTTCCTTGCCAACACTGCTTATGATCACAATTGTTTTGTGTTTTTTTTTAACCAATTTTCTGAGCATCTTATTATTTAAAATAGAATATCTTTGATTACAAATGTGGGTAAGTATCCTTTTATATTCTTAATTGAAATGTATTGAGATAATATAGATTCATATTCAGTAGTAAGAAATAATATAAGGGGAAAAAATGTAAGGGATTCCCTTGTACATTTTGTCCAGCTTTTCATGGTAACATTTTCAAAACCATAGTTCCCAGAAAGCATTGACATTGATACATCCACAAATCATTTTCAGAGTTTCCCAGTTCTACTTGTATTCATTTGTGTGTGCCATTTTCTTTTCTACTTTTATTCAAATTTTCTTTCCTGAGAAGTGAATATTCAGATCCTTTGATGATGGATAATAATGTTTGTCTGGTGTATCTGCTAATATACAGTACCTTTATTGCTTCTACTTCATCACTTATATTTTAACATTATTGTGATTTTTTAAAAATTTGAATAGTCAGTTTTGGCCAATGTGCTCAGCTGGTTGGAGTGTCATCCCATACATGGAAAGGTGGAGGGTTTGATTCCAGGTCAGGGGAGACCTAGGTTTGGGGTTTCTCTCTCTCTCTCTCTCTCCCTCTCTCTCTCTTCCTTTCTTCCCTACCTCTCACTTCCCCCCTCTCTAAAAAATAAAATCCTTTTACTTGAGAATTAAAAATTTTTGAGTAATCAAATTTAATACTTTTATATTTAAGTTTTTATTATCTTGTTTGAGAAATTATTTCCTATTCTGAGATCATTCAATATTATCTGATATTTTTTCATTTTTTATATTACAGTTTTTAATTATTGGAAGATTGTTTTTATGTATAATGTGTAGCAGTAATCTAATTTTACTTTTTTATATGAAAACCATTTTTTTCTATGTAAGTTACTTATTAGTTCATGCCATCTCTCTAATTTATCTGATTTCCCCCTCTTTTTATATACCTAAGATCTATATATGTTTGATTTCATTTCTAAGCTCTCTACTCTTATCTGATGATTTATGTATCTCTTCATGCATAAGGCTACCTTACCATACCTTAATTTATATAGTTTTATAACTAATCAGGTAGCACAAGTCCACACTCTGTACTAATAATGCTTATTTTTGAGAACAATTTTAGCTTTTGACTATTCCTGATTAATTTCTGACTTCCTTATTAAAAATACAAAGTTTCAAGTTGCATGAAAATTCCATTCACTTTTTATTGACACAGAATTGGATTTATGGCTTCTGTATGAATTTTCTGCTGAGTACTGCTTTTAGCTACATTTTGGATGTAGTACTATTATTTTCATTCAGTGCTAAAGAATTTTTAGTTTCCATATTTGTTCTCTGAAACACTTGAGTTTTTTAGATCTATTTTTTTCTTAAAGGTATGACAGCTACTATTGTTTTCAATTGTCCTTTTATTTTTGTTTTTAATTTAATAATTTCTTTGTGCTTAGATAACATGGGCCCTATAAATAGATTCTTTGGAATTTGTTGAGACTCATGACCTAATACATGATAAATTTTTATAAGCATTCAATGATGCTTTAAAAATAAATTATCAGTCTGTTGGGTATAAGATTCCATATCTACCATTAGATCAAGCTTTTGAGTTATGTTGTCAAATCTTCTACAGTTTTACTACTTTTCTTTTATTCGCTTGATCTGTCAGTATCTGAGAGAAATACATTAGAACCTCCCATTAAGATTCTGGATTAATATCTCTCAGTAAATTCTCCCAAATTTTGTTTCATGTGCTTTAGGGCTAAGTCATTAAGTATATGCAGACTCAGGATTTCTACATCTTTATGATAGATTGTTAAACCACAACCACAGTTCCCATAAATCATTTGTCTGTTGCTGAATCACATAAATCACAGAATATTCCCAATTGCAGGTGTCAATTGAGATACTTCTCTTAGATATCCTTAATCTCAGAGCAATGCAGTGTCTGCAATCTTTACAGTTAGGGTTCTTTGGGAAGTTGAGGTAAGCCAGGAATGGCTCATGGCAAATGTGTGAACGGCAAAGAATTATGCTTTTAATATTATGCCCCTTCCCTTTCCATAATTTTGTGTCCTTCCTCTACCTCCCACATCTAGTTTCTAGAGCATTAAGTCCTATGCCTGTCTAAAAATTAGCATTCTCTCACCCCCATCCAAAGAAAGGAGGCCGGTGATGTTTGTGCATTAAGAGGCAGTGAAATAAAATGAGAGATATGGAAAAGGGTAGAGAAGAACAGAGGAGAACAAAGGTCATTTGTTTAGACAATGCAGGAGACTTGGTACTGGGCATCTATTATACATTATCTCATTTAATTCCCCCAATAAGACTATGGGATGACACCTAGACAGGTTAAGCAACTTGTAGAAGCTCATCTGGATTGGAACAGAACACAGACCTCAAATTCAGGAGTGTCTTAATTGCCAATATTACCAAAGACTTTCCAAAGCCAGAGGCTCTCCATGACATTATGCCAAGTAAATAATTAGATGAATTAGTGTTAGAGAGCTATCTAATACCAGCTTAAGATGCAAAGTGACCATAAAAACAGGTGACACAGATAAGTTACTTTTTAACAAATTGATTCTACTTGGTTAATTCTTATGGGACACACTAAAGAAACAGGTTATTCAGTGCAAATCAGAGACACAAACGATGCAATGTATCACATATGCATGTACAGAAATGGAGAGAAACACTGCATTAATAAATCATGTTTCTTTTAATTTTGCACAGTGCATTGAGTTATGTAATTTTAACAAGGATAACATAGTGAGCATATTATGTAATGTCATGGAACACATCATTTTTTATAACAATTATCTAGTTATCTTGTATAACAACCTATGGTTTCAGACTTTTTAATTCAATAATCAAAGGGCAATCATACCTTGAGCCCAAATAAATGGTTGCATCATGATTTTCAGGCAGTAAGAGAGAAGTAGGATAGATATTTTTGAAATAGCAAGGGCTCCTAAAATTGTACTGTATAAGTGAGCTTCTATTCTTCTCCACTTTTTACTTTATGCTATTCAAATGGGCTGACTATATTGCTCTATCATGCTGAATCCTCAAACTTATCTATAGCAAAATGACCTTAGAAATCAGCGATTCCATTACCCATCACAATGATCATCCTGTCTTCCTATTATTGTTTTGGATCATTTAAGATGCTGTACTTGGATCACCTCTCTTCCTCCATCACACCTCTGGTTTAGCATCCTTTAAATAAAAAATGGCAAAGACTGTTGAAAATAAGAATAAAGGAGTTAATTAAGCTGTGGTCCTTAGCACAAGTCAATAGCATCGATCTTATTGAATCTCAATAAATGCTTACAAGTCATCACTACTAAAATCTAATTAGACATTTATTGCTTATGTAATTTTGAGTTAATGGCACAGCAACAAGATTTATATCTTATGTATTTGTTACACCTCAACACTCTCAACTTTAATAATCAATTGATATTTAGTTAACATACATTAAGTATCCCATTAAAACTAAATTAAATGCTACTCTGATTTGACTTTATTAAATAAATGGTGGCAACATTAATGAGGTACAGGGCATTTTAATCATCACAGAACAGCCAAATTTGGGCCCCTTTGTTAAGTGAAGTAATTTCACAGTGGGGAAAAAAAGCACAGATGTGTTCCTTGAGTTGACAATTTCATAAATATTGTACGACTCACTCATGATGGATTCCTGACCAACAATTCAAAAGACTAAAAGAAACTTCCATGATAAACTTCATTTCTAATAAGGCTCTGCTAAATTTCTGTAGAGAAAAAAATACTTTCCCTTTGGCCTCTGTTGTAAAGTCACTGATTTTGAGAAAAGCAGACCAGTGTTGCCTCGTGGGAGGAATTCAGGTTAGCCCCAAACTTTTTTGATAAAGTACTTCTGAAACAAACTAAACTAGATTTCCTAAAACAGTTGATTATTTCTTCTCATGTGGGTTACTGTATTTTGTTTTACCAAGGGAATGGAACTTAAAAAATAAATTATACAATAAGTATTCATAGTCTTAACAATTGAGTACCCGCTATGTCCCAAACTAAATCAAATATGACTCTCTCTTCAAGGAGAAAATATTCTGAAACCTCTTCTATTCACTGTGGAAGGATCTGTGAGAGGTATAGAGCTGGTTCAATGAGGGATGAGCTGTATCCTCAAGAAGTCTGCAATATGGTTAGGAAGAAAAGTCACCTGGAGCTCATGCATTTAGGAGTCTGATTCCCCTCCTCATAAATAAGATAACCATTTCAGCCCAAGTGTCTTATAAAGTACCTGGCATGTAAAATATGTTTAATAAATATTTATTGAATGATTAAAAACTTCTCTGACATAATGAACACATGATTCTTTTGATCCAAGGCCTCCTCTAGAAGCATGCCATTTTAAGTTCATTCTTTCACAATTACAGATTTCTAGTCATACTGTTCTAGAAAAGTCTGTAACTGGGACCTGGAGCTGAGCAGAAGCTCAGACAGGGAACATCCTCATTTGCACAGGATAGTCTCTGCTTTAACCTGTTTTCTTGGTGTAGCACCGACTTTCACTCTAAGAGTGTCCTCAGTTGGCAAATTATATAATCACCATGAATACAGGATAAAGCCTGCTGAGCCAGAGATATGAGACAAGACCTCTGGTTCAAAAGGTAAACTGCACCCAGTTTTATCTCATTACTTTTGTCAGCCATGTTCTTCTTTGTATGTGGTTAAGATTTTTAGTACTTTCATTTTATAGGGCATAACTATAATTATCTGCTATACTTTGTCTACCTGTTGACTGTAAATTAATAGTAATTAAGTAAGTTATATTGTTGATTATTAAATATTCTGGTTTCCTTCTCTGTGGAAAAAATATTTATCCTTGCCTCTAGTCACATTAGTGCTTTGGCCATTGTGGATAGAAGTGATACATGTCATTTCCAGACAGAAGTTTTAAGTGCTAATTCATGGATCACTGTCTCTTTTCCCTTTCCCATGAGAACATAAATGTTTCACCTAGTGGCTGCTTCATCAGCTTGGTACTAGAGTAAAAGTGACATAAAGCAGGGCTATAGCTACCCCACAATGAATATGTAATAAAGGAAAGAAATAGATCTTTGTTGTTGTAATGTTGGTATTTTGGAGCCATTTGTTACCTCAGCATAGCCTGGTTCACTCTGATTGATGCAAAAGTTATTAATTCGCACAAGGCAAGTGCTATTGTAATAACATGAAGTGCTATTGTCACAACAACAACAAAACAAAATAAATTGGCTCCAGGCCTCATTGATACTTACCCTTAATGAACATGATGTAACTTTAGGAGAAGATGTGGGCAAACAGTATATTAGCAGCTTCAATTGGTAAGTATTGGATGCACTAATTAGAAAGAAATAAGCTCAAAAATAATTGGTCAGTTTGGAAGTAGGGAGAAAAAGAAATAAGATAGCATCTAGAAACTTGGGGATTTTCATAATTTGAAAGATACAATTGATTTTCATTTCTAATCACTAAGCCAAATAAAATGGCAGTAAATACATATCTATCAACAATTGAATATAAAAATAAAGATAAATGAACAAACAGAATAGAAACACTCATATAGAGAACATTTTGACTGTTGCCAGATGAGAGTAGGGTTGGGAGGATGGGTGAAAAAAATCAAGGGATTAAGAAGTACAAATTGGTTGTTACAGAACAGTCATGGGGATATAAAGTACAGCATAGAGAATATAGTCAATAATATTCTAATAATTATATATGGTATCAGATGGATGAGGAATTTATCAAGATGAACAATTAGTAAAATGAATAATGTCTAATCATTGCGGTATATACCTGAAACTCATATAGTAATGTATTCAACAGTAATTGAAAAATAAATTGATTTAAAAAATGAAAAAAGATATCATTGAACAACAAAGTCCTACTAAAACTAACCTCATGTCAAGGACAATTAAGAGGTTGCTGTATATCATTTGTTTAAAAATTTTAGGGAAATATGACAGATACAAGATACTAGCAATTAAATGTCTATAGAGGCATGTTTCAAAACAGGATAAGAATGCTTTAATAAACACCAAATAGATAAGTTAAAAATTGAAACCATTAAAACACCAATGGAACCACTAGACTAGATTGAAAAAGATTGCTCAAGACTTAAAACAACCTTGCATTTCTCCCTCCTTCCCGCTTGAGCAAGAAGGGAGAAAGCTCTTTGGCCTCCAATGAGATCACTCTCTACAATTCATTCTTAGGATGTAGCAGAAGACAATAGTGAAAAATAAAGATTCCCCAAAGGATACAATTGCTAAGGAGAAAAAATGTCTGGAGAGCTATTCCCAAGGAATGAAATCAAGACCTGATCAAGGAATACTTCCTTCTCTCAGACAACATCTGTCTAAGGAGATTTTAGAATTTGTAGAGACTGGAAATATCTGTGTGTCTCCCATTCTTCACCCTTTCAAATGAGAGTGTTTATTGTGGTCACACTCTCCCTGTTTCACTACTATACATTGAGTATGTGAAGAGCAGATGGTTTCTCCTTTTATTTCTACAGCTCTGGGTCAAGAAGAGTTGCATGAAGACCTGATATAGAAACCATCTCACATTACCTTTGAAGTAAAGGTAAAGAACAAGCTACTGTTTTGGACTCTGATTGTCTCTTTTGGAAAAGAGGTAAGTGCATTCAGCATGTAGGGAAAGGAGAATACTGAATAGTTGAATTACAGAAAGTTGGCATTCAACATGGTGATTAATATTTTTGTTTTCATCCTTCTCAATCTCTTCATGTGGGAAGATTATATGCACCTCTTATTTTGAACTCAGGTGTGGCTTTGGCTAATAAAATGTGAGTGAAAGTAATGAATATTATTCATAGGAAGTCTTAAGAGACATGGATCACATCTTAGTTTCTGTCATGTGATTGACAATGTTCCAAACAGTATCTTGGTCCCAAAATGAATATAACATACATCTGAGCTTCAGCTTACCTGTGATGAACATTTAAAATGAGCAAGGAAGAAACTTTTATTGCTGGAAGCAAGTGAGATTTTGGTCATTTGCAGCAGAACCTAGCTCATTCTGACTATCACAGAAATAAACAATGCTAACAATAGTATGATCATGTAAAGATTATTCCCAAGTAATGTGATTGGACCTATTAAAAGGAATATGTAATTCCACATACCTAAAGAAGAAGGCTCCAACATTCAGTGACACAAAATCTTGCTCATTTGTTTGCTTCATGCTTGAATTATGGCTTTCTTATATAGCATATTTATTTTTTCCTGGGCTTCCTAGTTGCCTTTCTTTTTTGCTTCAGAAAATTTGGGGACCTTTGTTTTATCTTTGGTGTCAGCATACATCTAAGATCTGAGTCTCTTTTTATTTATTTTGCTTAATGCTCTCTTTCTGAACATAGGCCCCTTCTTTCCCCTGCTTCATCTCAAAAACTTACCCCACACTTTCATTTGTTACTTGCTTTTACCACTTTACATATCCATTTGCAGTTTTCTTAGATTTTCATTAGGTTCCTTCTCTTCCATTAGACTATGAGCTACTTGAGTGCAAGGCTTTTGCCTTGCTCTACTTTATATCACTCACCTAGCATGGTAACTAGGGCAACAGATCGATATAACAGCAAGATCTAAAGTTTTACTTTCTATATGCTTTCTGGTGACAAAAGTAATTAATCACAAACTGGTAAATTGGATTTTAAAAGACAGTTCTTTTAAGCTTTCAGTAGTGAATGGTGAACATTAAAATAATACCTACAAGGCAGGTCAGGAAACATGACTGTGTTCCAATGCACAGATACCCTAACAACATGAAGCAGTGTATGACATTTCCTTGCCTCCTAAAATGCAGACTGTGCTAAAAGAAGTATTCATGACCTAAAACAGAGATGCTTCAATCATAAGAACAAACTCAAGCTCTTGTACAATTTGGCGTCTAAGTTTACTTCCTTGACTGTTTGACTTATGAATTACAGCTTTTCTCCAGAGCTTCCATAGAGAAGGAACTTGAAAAATCTATTTAAACTTCTTAGCACAAGATTGTAGTTAATCGTAATGGTTTCTTTGACATCAAGTGTCAGAATAACATTTCCCCCCTAGACATAATCTTAACTATGACCTTAGGGTCTCATGAAGTGAGCAACAAGTGCATGCTGGAATTTAAGAGGTGCAAGAAGTTTTTCATCCCTCCAAAATATTTATATTAAACCTTCAATTGTTTGGCTTACAAGTTTAAGAAACAAACCTTTTAACACCTGGAAAACAATATTATATAAAGTCCAATTGCAGTATACCTTGTGCTCTGTAGAAACTATATGGAACTTAGATGGCTTTGAGAAACATAGTTTGAAAACCACTGCAAAAGTCAAGGCTATATCTCCACATTGCATAAAAATACTGAAATATATTACTAGTCAGTGACTCTCCAAAGTAGAAAAACTTGAGATTCTTTTCTAAGAGATTTTTCTTCTAAACACTAAACACTGTTCCTTTGGGCATAGGAAGTCTTTCCATACCCCACAGAAATGCTTCTGCACAACTTCTCAAAGGGAAAACTCTGATCTTTGTTACCTCCTTACAATATACTAATACCCCTCAGATGCAGGAGCTTCAATAAGATTCATATGAGTTTTAAGAAAGGCTCCATAAATAGAAATTGAAATTTAGACAGCCAAGAGTCTGTTAGCTCTCTGGATGATTCCAGTCCAGCCCCCACACCACCCAGCTGCCTGCACCTGATTGGCCTTTTGGATAATTGATCACAGCTGGTGGCTTAATTGGGCTTGTCACAGGAAGGCCAGCTCCTTCTAGACACAAGGTTCCATCCTGCCACTATGCCCTTGGGGCCAGTAAACTCACTGGGAGGAAATATGACTCCCACTTCTTTAGATGAAGAACTTGGGGCATTTCCTAGATGGGGCTTCATGCCAAGGATCTGGCCTCAGCTTGGTGGGCTTGAGAGGAGAATGCAAGGGCCCTTCCTTCTACTTTGAGTCTTCTGGCCTCTCTCCCTAGTTTTGTAAGATTTGCTTTTTAAGGTTGCATGAGGTGGATGGAGGTGGTTTGCTTTAATGCCAGTTCATAGTAAGGCAGTTTAAATTAATAAAAAGTCAAAGTATATGGCATTAAATTATTTTCTGAAATTCAAGTCATCCTGATAGCAAGGTATCTGGCCCTTTTATCCCATTTGATGAATCATTTATTCATTGTGAAGAGTTAAGAGATGATATCAAACTTTTAGTCCTTCATGACTGAGACAGAAGAGGGGCTGGTCATGATTTAGACTAGAGTAAGGCTATGTCTTGCCAAAATGGCTATGAGGGCTCCATAAAGAGCAGAGGGCTGACACTGGAAACTAAATCTTCCTTGTGCATCTCATTAGGACACAATCTGAAGGGCATTCTTTAGATATAATCTTAATTATGACCTTTGTTAGAGTCTTCTGAAGTAAGCAACAAGTGTATGCTAGAATTTTAGAACTTCAAGAAAGTTTCTCATCCCTCCAAAATATTTATTGAAATATTATAAAAATTAAGCCTTCAATTCTTTAAGAGCTTTGGCCCATTTCATCCCTCTAACAACTATAAAAAGAGACACTGCTTCCTTGAGGATGAAAAAGCTGATAAGGAGGGTTGAAAATGGAAATAGTTAAGGAAAAATTGTCTAAGTTGGCAGCGCAAGACCCAGAGAAATTAAACATGTCAGGATACCATCAAAGGCAAAACTAGGTAAATCAGTGTTACTGCATTGTGAATCCACGGGGCAGGGCTGAGTCCTCATCTTCCTTGATGGCTATGTCAACTTAGAAGGAAATGTGGTCAGTTTCAAACTCAAATAAAGTCTGCTATCAAGAAATCAAATATGTGTATCTGAAGTTTAGAAAGGGACTCTGAGGGGGACAGGGAGATTTGATAATCATAGTCCATTGGCAGTAGCTGAGTACATGAACATTGATGAGATCAACCAATGACCAACTGGTAAAGAAGCTCAATGCCAGACTCTTTGGAAGAATCGACAGAGGAAATTGAGCTCTCGTAGAAACATGCTCTCTGTGCCTCTCTGTCTCGTACACACACACACACACACACACACACACACACACACACTCATACAAGCAAATAGTATGACTTTCAATGACAAATTAACTAAGGCTGTAGCAGCACATTAAAGCAAAATAAAACAAAAATATTTATGGGAATAAAAAATAAACAAACAAACTGAAACTCCATCCAGAAGTCAAACTACCTGTGGTGGAGACATTTGTTGCCGGCCTACTGCAGTACTTCGAGGCTGACAAAACCATGATTTTGTGCACTCCCTCCTGAATGGTCAGTCATCTCCTTCAAGAAAGGTGGACCCCAGCCCAGGATCATGAGACTCTCATCCCATACCCCAATAATTGGTTAAGCATGGACACCTGATATCATTCTGGCAAATGAGACGAGAGAAAACATGGCAAAGCTCTTTTCAATATACAAAAGAATAAATAGTTTATTGATTTTGAGAGAAAGAGGAAGGGAGAAGAGAAAAACATCAATGTGAGATGGCTGCCTCCTGCACACCCCTAACTGGGGATCAAGCCCACAGCCCAGGCATGTGCCCTGACCAGGAATCAAACCAGCAACCTCTGGGTGAACAGGGCACCGCCCAACAACTGACCCACAAGTCAGGACTGGGAAAGCTTTTAAAAATTTTCTCATTAAACTTTGTTATTTTAATGGGTCTCAAAATCTGTGACAGATTTTTGGTCATGTTGTTTCCTGGGAAAGCTTTTTTACCTGTTTTCTAAAATGAATATGTGGCCCTGACCAGTTTGGCTCAGTGGATGGAATATCAGCCTGCGAACTGAAGGGTCTCAGGTTCAATTCCAGTCAAGGCCATGTACTTTGGTTGCGGGCACATTCCTGTGTGTGTGTGTGTGTGTGTGTGTGTGTGTGTGTGTGTGCAGGCGGCAGCTAGCTGATCAATGTTTTTCTCTTATCGATGTTTCTAACTCTTTATCCCTCTCCCTTCCTCTCTGTAAAAAAATCAATAAAATATATTAAAACAAACAAACAAACAAACAAACAAATAAATAAATAAATAAATAAATAAATAAGAGGACTATGTGGTGAGGTGAGATATTTCCTTTTCGGACAATATCTCTCAATGTTGTCCTGTCTGTGTGTGACTCCTAAACATTTTGTGACCCTGAGAAGAGAGGGCCAAGGACAAAAGCCAATCGGGTGAGGATGCTTATCCTTCAAACACTGGTGTTCCAAAGATGGAAGGTAACTTGATTGTTGGTGCTGTCAACAAGCCACTATCATCTCCGTCATGACACCGTGTTACAGAAAATGATAAATGTCTTTATTGTTTAGGCTTCTTTTTGCTTAGCTTTTTGTTAATTGCAATCTAAATGTATCCTAACTAATACATTAACAAACCTACAGTGGGAAAACTTATGAGTGACTTAATAATAAACCTAGTATAGCCCTTACTAATTGTAAGACATGATTCCATGAAAACTTTAGCCCATTTCATCCTTCTAGCAACTATAAAACAAAAAGGAATTCTTGGCCTCCCAAGCAAAACTTCATCAAGCTTTGTCTGTACTACTGTTTTCTTCATTTTCTAGGAGAACTTAATTATAGAGAGGTAAAATCGCTTGTTCAATGTTACAGAACTAACTGATTGTAGAACTCTTATTATAAAGTCGGGCAGTGTGGTCCCAAAATCCAAGCTTTTAACCAAGATGTTAGAGTGCTTCTCAGATAATTAAATAGGAGCTGGGCTACCCCTGTTCAAAGTCAGTTACTAGAACCATTACAACAGCAAAGGAGAAGCAGACCAATCAAGTTTTCACTTCCTTTTCAGCTAAATTCTTTCCACTCACTCTCCCCAACATCACCCAAGTTCCTTACTGTCTCTCCACTCTAGCCCCCGCATAAAATATTTGCTCAGATCCTGCATTACCCTAAAAGTGTCTAAATAGCAGGAGTTTGTATATTAACACCAATCAGCGCATTTAACCTATCTTAAATTTTATACATGAACTTAGCTGGTAAACAGTGCATTAAAGTCAGAGTTACTGAGGGCTGAGATTACACAGAAGGAAGCAATCTCTCTTCCCCCAGCAGACCTATATAGTCAAAGAGAGAAAATAAGGAACTAAACTAGGATGATCATGACACTAGGGATAAACAACACGGAGTATGTGTTTTGCCACTTGGAAGGGCCCTTTTGGGGAGTGGGCTGTAGGGTGCTGTAGAGAACCAGCCAAGGAAGACTCAGTTTCCACTCTAAGTCTACTTCATGCTGTTCCTTGCTCAGAATTGCTTGCTGTATGTGTGCTTTACCTATTCAAAAGCACTTACAAACATTTAAAACTCAATAAAATATGACAAATGTGTTCTAAAAGTATAGATCAAGTGCTTTGAAGTGTAAAAACAGTAAAAAACAAAATAAAAAAGCATGGGAAATGTTTGAGTTTGATAGGGATACTGCTAAAGTGCCACAAGCTGAGTGACTGAAACAACAAAATTTTTTTGTCTCAGTCTGGAGGTCAGGAGCAGAAGATCAAGGTGTCTGCAGGCCTATACTTTCTCTGAGAACATTAGGGAAGAATCCATTTTCCTAGGGAAGACCCCTGTCTTAGCTTCTGGTAGCCTGAGCTGTCCTTGGTGTGTGGAAAGTCACTTCTCTCTGTGTATCTTCATACCATCTTCTCTCTATGTGTGTGTCTCTGTGTCGAAATTACCTGTTTATAGGAATATCAGTCATATTGGATTGGGGCTCACTATTATCACTTGATTTTAATGTGCTTGTCTCTGTTAGGATCATATCTTCAAATAAGGTTACATCTGAGGTACCTGGGGTTAATGCTTCAACATATGAATTTGGAGAGGTGGGAGGGAGGGCACAATTCAACCCATAACAGAGATGCAGAGAAATGCTTTCTGGAGAAAATCTATTCCTTGAGGCAGTACTGACAGGAGACCATTTTGAGGCTTCTTTTCTTAGAACAATAAATGTTCTCAATTCCTCATAATAGGCTTCCCTTGGACATTTTAATTCAGTGGGATGAGACCATATAAACATGGTTTTGAGGGGCATAACTTGGAAAATGGTAAATGTAATACACAGCAGGTGCATGTTGAAACTGGGAGCCTGGTATCTCAGTAACAGGCCGTTTGCAGTGCAGTGCACCCAGCTCTGGCTCCCTTCCCCATGTAACTGCAAAATCAGCTTGAACATTACAGGCAATTTCCATTCTTATGCTCCTGATATTGCATTTGTGGAAACATAAGGAGTCCCTGGTGGCTGATTCAACATGTACCAATTTCTAGAATTTTACTTTATAACCAAATAACATATCCCGCTAAAGAGAATGATGCCTCGTGCAGAGACAAGGTAATTTAAAAATCACGTTCAAGTTATGTTTATAATAAAAATTCAAGATAAAGCAATGTTTTCTTTCTGGGTTGATGTTAAAAGCATCACTTCTAGGTTGGAATGCTAAAGAATGCAAAAAGCTATAGAAGAATCATGGGATTGTTGTACATCCATTTGGGCAGTGGTGAATATACAGTACAAGGAGCAGGATTTTGCAATAGTAAGCTATCTAATGAGAAATTAATATGAAAAAGGCAATTTGTACTTTAAAAAATAATAGGTATCGTGATTTATCATTAAAATTAATAAGTAAATTAAGATGAGTCCTATTAATAAAAACCCAGCGACTGAAATGGCAGAATGACCAGAGACCAGAATGACCACTGTCCCTTGTCCAGCTGGCCCTGTCCTGCAGCGGGGACCCTCACCCTGGTTCAGGGCCCCCATTAGGGCAGGCCAGCTGGCCCCTACCCATGCACCAGGCCTCTGTCCTATATAATAAAAGGGTAATTTGGAAATTGACCCTAGTGGCAGAGCAACCAGAACAACTGCTTGACCGGTCACTATGAGGCACACTGACCATCTTTCAGTCCCTTTCTCCGATGGCAAACAGAGAACTGGGATAGGTGGTGGGGGGAGTGGGGGCGGGGCTGGCTGTGGGAAGCTAGGGAAAATGGTCCTGATTACAGACTAGGGCTAGGGACTGTACCCACTCATGAATTTCATGTGCTGGGCCTCTAACATATAATATAAGTTAAAATTAATAACTATTCCAAATATGGACATCAGTAAAAATAAGAAAATTCAAATCAATCAAGAATTCCATTAATCATTATTTTCAATAAGTTGATTTTGTTACATAAGAATTTAGTAATGTGGCATTTTAAATAAGCATGGGAAAAATAGATTATTAGACCCCCTATTTCAAAGTATAAATGAAGATAAATACCAGATATATTAATGTTATAACATTTTTTTAAAATAAAATAAATCTGAATTCATTAAGAAAATTAACCTATAAGAGAAAGAATATAAGAATTTAAAAATTTTCCATGATAATGAATTATAAAAATTAAAAGACAAAGAACAAACTAGGAAAAATATTTGCAACACATAAGGAAATAGTGCATTTTAAAAAATAAGAAAAATAAATGAAGGGCAATATACAAACAAAGAAATGCTAATTTTATGAATAAATAAATGAGACAAAGTTTAACTGCAACACTAATCAAGAAAAATGCAGCCTAGCTGATGTTGTTCAGTGGTTATCGTGTCCAACCATGCACTGAAGGTTCATGAGTTCGATCCCTCGCTCAGGTTGGGGTGCATGCAAGAGGCAACCAATCAATGTATCTCTCTCACATTAATGTTTCTCTCTCTCTTTTTCCTTCCTACCCTTTCTTCTACTCTCTACAAATCAATGAAAAAAAAATCCTCAGGTGAGGATTAACAAAACAAAAGAAATGCAAATAAGATAATTTTTATACATAATGACTTGACTAAGCATGGTAATCCCAACATTGGTCATAGCACTGAAGGTATGTAAAATTGGTACATTTCTATGGGCCAATTTGACTATCAAAATTTATGATATCTTAGAATTGATGTCTCCTAAGTTTATCTAGGACACATCATGGATATATAATATAGCAGATGTTGTCAGTGCCCTTTATTATCTCTTATGTGTCTGCAGTCTGGCTTCTCTTTTGCTCAAGTAAAATGAGAATGATGATAGTATCTCATAGGGTTGCTGTGAGGATTAAATGAGATAGTTCCTATAAAGCGCTTGTCCTGATGCCTGGCACACAGTTATAATAGTCATCATTATCATTATTAATATTAAAATATAAAGTTTAAAATATAAGTTTACATAGAATATGAAAAACTCATACATATTTATAAAAGCAAAGAAAAATGGAAAAATATACAAAAATGTTAACTACATATCTGGTGCATTTTTGCTATGTGCTTTTCTATGTTTTCTTAATTATTTTTTTGTATGCATGTGACAAGTTACTTTTAATGAATTTCATGAATAATTTTAGCTGAATTCCTTTATATAAAAACATAGGTTTTGGTCTAGAGCTAATGAATTCAGGGAGATTACTACTCTTCAACCAATTCAATCTTCTTGAGGACTGTGGGTGAGTTTAATCAGAGACCACTGACACTAGGTTTCTATTATTGATGATAGGCCTCAGTGTCAGTGAAATAAAATGCATTATCACAGAGCCATACAAACACAAACATTGCCTAAAGACTGAGCAGAAGGAGCTAGAATGTGTCACTGCTATGACAGATGATCATTCAGGAGCCTTCCATGTGTAAGTGTGAAAAGCAACCAAAGACACTTAAAGCATGCCTCACAGTATCAAAACAAGTGAATTGCTTCTGAGAGGATGATATCATTTCCTCAGATAGTTCTGTACTTCTTCAGAATTTCTGATTCCGTTCTGTTCAGGTCAGGTCATGATAGAAAATAAGTCCAGCTTCTCTTTGGGGTCTAACACATTGATTCTCTCAGAGTCTTTGATCTAAATTTGGTAAATACCTTCTACAATTTTCTGCTATTCAGTTATTTGATCAGTTAAAATAATCTTTTAAGTGGATTTCCACTTCTTCAAACAAACAAACAAACAAACAAACAACCCATAGACTGTGAAGGTCATTAGAACAAAGAAAATCCACAGTTTTTATCACTTTTATCATTGACTCATGCAATAAATTAATTTGAAAGTGTTACAGTCTAGATTCTGATAAATCATACAACAAAAGAAGAAAGCAACGAACTTCTCTTTGGATTTGAAACAAAAACATAATTTCTTTTTCATAACAGGTACCCTATCTACAGCAAATGAATTCCACTTTCCTTCAGGTTTACAGCACATTTTTGGACTATTTCACTGGCAGCAAAGGGTTAATCTATGCTCATTTAATGAGAATTTTTTTTTCTTATGAACCGTCTTAACCAGGCCAGGACTTTTGCAGGTTAGCCACTGTGATAACTTGGTGAATGTTTGAATATTAAGAAAGGAAGTAAAATATGGTATTCATTGAATATGATGAGGAGTCTGGAGGTAGGGACCAAGAAGCAGAAGATCAAGACCCTATGCTGAACATGCCGCCACCAAATAGATAATGAGACCCTGACACTAGTGACTCTTCTGACTTTAGCTATGGAGTCATCAGCATCCATAAGCAATGATCCTCTTATGCCTCATTTCTAAAACTGATTCTTTTTTAAAATTGTTTAAAATATTACAAATAGTAGTACATATGTCTCCTTTTTTCCTCCATTAACCCCCCCCCCCCGCCCACCTTGGCTTCCCCTAACCCCCAGCACATGCCTTCACCTGCCCCTCCCCCACCCCAGTGTCTTGTATCCATTGGTTATGCTTTTATGTATGCATACAAGTCCTTCAGTTATCTCGTGCAGGCCCGCCCCTCCCCCGCAACTTCCCTGCCTTCCTGATGTAGTTTGACAGTCTTAAAACTGTGATTCTTTATCAGGACATGAACAACATGGAGTTTATAGAAGAAATCAGGAAAATGAATACATCTGTCAAACACCAACAAAATGGACTAGACAGGAGGAATATAGCTAAAATGAATTGATTTGACTGGTTCTAGGTGCACACTCCATTAGCAGCATTACTTCACAGTCTTCCCACCAACCTCAGGAGACAGATGAACCATCCATTTATTCAATAACTATTGAACATCTGCGATGAGTAAAGCTGTGTACAGGAGTTTGGGATGCCACAGCAAATAAGATGCATACTCCTTACCCCCATGGAGCTTATATTCCAGCAGTGGAGATAGATAACACAGAAAATTATTAAATTATGATCCTCTTAAGTGTAGAGAAGGAGTGGGACAGGGTGCTTTTGAGTAGGTGACCATGTAATGGATGCTTTACACAATATGAAGATCATGTCAGGAAAGCTTTTTTTTATATAAAGAAAATAATATTTACAACTAGTAAATAAGAATTGGCTAAGAATTGGCTAAGCAAGCACATGAAATGACATGCATAAGGACCCAAAGCAGAAAGGAACAGGGTAAGTCCAAAAGGTATTGTAATCCTCACACAACAGGCAAGGTAGATATGTATGCAATTGTCTCTTAAGTCACTTACTGAATGCTGGGGGGTGAAGTTTATTTTTATTTACTTATTTATTTTTAAAAAATATATTTTATTGATTTTTTACAGAGCGGAAGGAAGAGGGATAGAAAGTCAGAAACATCGATGAGAGAGAGACATCAATCAGCTGCCTCCTGCACGCCGCCCACTGGGGATGTGCCCGCAGCCAAGGTACATGCCCTTGCCAGAACCAAACCCGGGACCCTTCAGTCCGCAGTCCAACGCTCTATCCACTGAGCCAAACAGGTCTTGGCTGGGGCATGAAGTTTAATATGAGGACTATTTGAGTTCAGAGAGTTTTATTTTTCCTGATAAAGTGTGCTTGGCTCCTCTTTGATGACTCCATCTGCATCTTGCTGGAATTGTGGTTATGAGGTAGCCTCCAAATGCACACTGTTTGATTCTCCCACCTGCTTAAAGGAGATCTATTGGTAATACACCCTCCACGTGAATCCTTGAAGGGTTCATCCATGACTGAGCAAGTTCATCTGCTGGGGATCCACAGCATGAAGGATTGGAAAGACGTAGAGAAAGTGCTTTATCTTTCTCGTTCCTACAAAGATAAAGTATGCCCGCATTTTGCAAAAGATCACCATTTTTACTTATTTACCATCTTCAAAGTTTCTAATTATCGCCTAACACTTCTAACCAACTCTTAATGTGCAAAGTTGATTATAGTTATTATTCAGCTGAAAGTTAGGAAATTGCTCACAAGAAACCTGCATCCTGTTATGTACCAAAGCCGTACATATTTCTCCCAGTTCTTTATCTCAGAGTGCACATAAACATTTCTCCATATCAGGCAGCTTTTCAACATTTCAATGGCCTAGTGGGTCGCTCTTTTGAGCCCAGAGGGCAATTACTAAAACTTAAGGTAAGTGGGGAAGGGAACAGAAAACATGATTGTCAGTCCAAACAAGTGAGGTCCAGGGGACAGCTTAAGTTGTGCATGAAGTATAATCTTTTTGCTTTGACAAGAAAGTGAGGTGACCAGTAATTAGCCATTCAAGTCAGACCCTAAGCAGCATGACTAGGATGGAAAGTAGGCGGCTGCCAGGCCCATAGTTTCTGGCATTTGTGAGCTTTGCAGGCAGGAACTCATCTTGAGCCTAAGAAAATAATTTGACACAGTGAAGTTGTTTGTTGGTTTGTTTTTTGAATATGTTGCATTTTTACTTTTTTCTCCCAAAATACTGGCAGAGATAGATTAGTGAACTAGTTAAATGATCCATGACAAGACCTCAGAAAGACTGAGAAACTGGTGTCATTATCTTTTATAGCTTCTTACTCCTGCCTCACCTCCTGTTCACCTTTCCTCCCTCCTTTGTTCAGCCCTTGGGGCACATCCATCCCAAACTGGCAGAGATGGATTCGGAGTGGTTGTCAAGGAACCCTTCCTGCCAGCAAGGCATTCAACGAAAATTCAAAGTAGATGTGATTCTCTGTCTATAAACTCATGCATTCAAGAAACAGGATTTTTTTTTAGATTTCCTTACATCAAATTAAATTTGGATTCTCAGTAACCAGCCCACCACGCTGTCAGGAAATTTAACCCAGCCATGCGTGGGCTGTGCCCATGCTCCACACAACAGGATTCTACAAAAGCCTGGGTCTAACAGAGTTTGGGGCCTTATAAGGGGCAGAGGCATTAGGAGACTCCTCCAGTATTTTCTCATCTAGATAGCAAGTGTCTCAGTGTATGTGGCCCATTCAGTTCCCACCTCTGCTGCTTCCAGGCCTCCTGTGAGGTAGGAATCTTTGGCGAAGTAGGAGACCTGCTCCTGGGGTTGAGTGGCCCTCCCCTCCAAGGGCTGCAGTTACAGATTGGTACCTGGAGTTACTACTCACCGGAGCCACAGGGTCCCTCCAAGCTTAGAAAAGCAGCTTTTTTCTTTCCTTATCCTTTCAAAAGCAGACTTTCTCCTGTCTTGCCGTAAGCTAGAAATAACAAGCCAGACTACCTGTTTGAAATGAAAAGAAAGTAAAAAATGTATGGAAAACACACACACACAACTGAATTCACTAGTGTCAGCTTTCCATTTGTATGTGTAGAGTGGGGGGAGGCAGGTTTGTAACATCTAACTGCATATCAGTGAGGATCTCATATACTCAAAATCCCCTTTGTATATTGGTTATTGTTGGGGATACAACTCTGTATAGAAGTTTCCTGTGCACTCTGGTGTTTTGAGAATCACTGAGTTAAATCAAAGGAAGGAACAAGAAGAAAGTGTACTTATAAATGTCTAAAATCCTTTGTAGTAAAAAGAGAATGGGTGAAGAATATGAATCATTCCTTTGTACCTGCAGAATTTACACATTCTGATTTAATATACCTTAATATGTGTTGGTGGCTTATTATCAAAAGGGTTAAAGGAGAAAATTTAGATATTTTATGCAGGGATTAAATTCTAATTTAATTTTTTGTAAGTTTTTCCCCCCTTTTTCTTTTGTGTTCTGTAGTTTGGCTATGTATGCATTTATTATTTTCTCTTTACTCATATTTGGTACTTGTAGAGCACATTCAATCACAGGATTGTCTTTCTTCAATTCTGGAAAATTCTACAGTCAGTTGTTAATTTAATCAAGATATAGATAGACATAGATATAGCTATAGCTATAGCTATAGCTATAGCTATAGCTATAGCTATAGCTATAGATATAGATATAGATATATAGATATATAGATATAGATATATGCCTAAGTAACCAGAACAACTGGGACAATCAGTTGCTATGATGAGCACTGACCAACAGGGGGCAGACACTCAACACAGAAGCTGCCCCCTCGTGGTCAGTGCGCTCCCACAGCCAACCTCCCCCACCAGCCAAGCTCCCACAGTGTCTCCCCACTGCTGGCCAACCTCCTGAGGCTCCTCCCCCAGGCCAGTAGGCCCCGATTGCTCTAGCAAGGCCAACCCCCAGACTGGGACAGGGAACCAGGGGTGGGTGGCTCCTTTCCCAGGGGCGCCAAGGGCTGGCTCCCTCCTCAGGGCCAGCAGCCAACCCGTGCCCTGTTTCTCCCCACGACTGGCAGGCTCCAATTAGTGGCAGTGCAGTAGAGAGGGAAGGAGGAGTGGGGGAGGCAGGGAACTGCACAGTGGTGGAGTGCCGATGATGGCAGCATCAGCATCTGGCATCTGTTCCTTCCGCACCTGGCCCTGGGACTGTTGCCTCCTCTTCTGACATTACCCAGGGCCTTTGTGTCCTGGGCTGGGCTGGGAACTGGAGGGGGGGCGGATGGCAGTGGACATGGCCCCTTTCCCAGAGGGGCCAAGGGCCAGTTCCCTCCTCTGGGCTGGCAGCCAACTTCTCTCCCCTCCCCCTCACACCCCTCCTCCTCCCGCCCGGCCACCAGGCCCCAATTGGCCCACTACCCGCCTGCCACAGTGGCAGCACAGCAATGAGGGAAGGAGGAGGGAGGAGGTGGGGAACCATGTAGTATTGGGGCATCAATGATGGCTGCATTGATGTCTGGTGTCCATTCCTTCCATGCCCAGCCCAGTGACCATCTCCGCCTCTCCAGCCTGGCCCTGATTGCTGGCCATGCCTCAGGACCTCATCCATGAACAAATTTTGTGCACGCGTCTCTAGTCTATATATATAAGAGCCTAAGTGACCATTTGAACATTCAACTGGTAGCTGTGACATGCACTGACCACCAGGGGCAGACGCTCAATGCACAGGTATGGAAACATGGAACAGACTGATGAATCTCAGAGGGAAGGAGAAAGGAGGAATCTGTCACTTGGCCTACGGAGATCAGACTGAAACCAGCAGTCCGATATCCTCCAAGGGGTCCCAGATTGTGGAATGGTGCAGGCTAGGCCAAGGGACCCCACAGATGCATGAATCTGTGCACCAGCCCTCTAGTGTTTCAATAAGTTATCTTCCTGAGTAGTTACATCTGCAGCACTGTGTTTACTGGGATGGGATGGGATGGGACGGGATGGGATGGGATGGGATGGGATGGGGTTATATGAATCCTTATATCCTTGTATGCTAAAGGGAAAATCTTGGAGTGGATCTGTGGTATAAGAAATTATCTGGTTTTATCTCTTGCTCCTAGCATGGAGTTCATAAACCCCTAGAAATTTCCTAAGTGATAGGAGTGTCTTTTGATATTCATAAATTTCTTTTCAACACTTGAGAGTTTATATTAAGAAGGTGATTTAGGAGTGGAGCCTTTGCCAGCCTCAGGGCAGAGCTGTTCACTAGGAAGACCAAATGAGGGCTGGAGATTGAACTCTATAAACTATTGAAAATGGAGATTTGATGAGTTTCCAGGTTGGTGAATATTTGGAGGTGTTAAGAGGGTGGCACACCTGGAGAGGGCATAAACTGTCCAAGCCCCTCCCCCCATACCTTGTCCTATGCATCTCCCACATATGGCTGTTCTTAATTTGTGCTTTTTAAAATATAATGAATCAGTAAACATAAGTAAATGTTTCCCGAGTTCTGTGAGCAAATTATCAAACCAGAGGATGGGGTCATGGGAGGCCTTGGTGAATTGGTTACTCAAAATCCAATCAGAAGTGTAGGTGTCAACCTCAACTTGTGATTGGCATCTGAAGATTAGCCTTGTGGGACTGAGTCATGAACCTGTGGGATCTGGTGCCATCTCCATCTGAACAGTGTCAGAATTGAGTTAAATATATAGGACACCCAGTCAGTGTCTGACAAGAATTGGAGAATTGCTTAGTGTGGTTTTGAAAACACACCCACACATTTGGTGACCAGAAGTAAAGTGTTATGTTTGCAGTGGGTAAAGGAGAAACAGAAATGCTTTTTCTCACAGGAACCTAAGGACACTTTACAAAGCAACATGGAAATGCCTGCAAAGCTTTTTCTCACAGAAACATAAAGAGAGCCAGGCAGGGCCTCATACTCAAGTCCTTCTCTGAAGAGGGGGATGGAGTTTCCTCATGTGCGTCAAAACGGCATTCAGAGGTCTCTCTTCAGACACGATCTTTCTTTCTTAGGAGCCCAACACATGATACAGCTGCCCTGGCTGAATCTGCATTCCTCTTTGTTTTTAGGCAGGCTGGGGGGCGGGGAGGGAGGCTGGGGGATGAGAAGGAGACAGGCCTGAAATCACAGGAGCACCCCTGGAAAACTGAGAGACTCAGAAAATCTACCAGCTCCCCACTGCTGGGTTTGTGGCCCACATGTGACAGAATGATTCTCAGAAGCTAGTTAAACTGACTTTTAAGGAATCCCCACAGTGGAAAAACGTATCTGCCTGTGTGGCCCACTCTTTCATACTTCTGGAAGAGTCAACTCTAGAAGATTCTGTTAGCTGTGCAGACGTGATTGTGTCCTTGGAGGAAAGCATGGGTCTCTCCAGAGTGAAAAAGATATTTGAGTATAACTTAGAGGCATAGGGAGACCTTTGGATGACAGAGAAGACCAAGACAACTACTTGAATTATGTAGCTTTGAATTTTGAACATGAAATTGAAAGACTTGTGGTGGTACATGGCCTAAGTTTTCACAAATTCCACCATTCCTGATTGCTTTACACCTGTTCTGGACTCACACCATTTATGGATGACTGCCTTGCCTGTTAAAATCTGAGTTCATGGACCCTTGGCCTCCATGTAAAGCCAGCACTGCCTCTGGATTTATTTAAGTCAATGAGAATCCTCCCCATACAGTCCACATTCTCTTTTGACCATTCAGTCTTCTCTGACTTATACTCTTTTCTCCCACCCACACTACCAGAATTAATTTCTATTGTCCCTGTACCTCTCTTAGTGCATAATACAGCCTGCCTCATATTACCATTATATTACTAGAGGCCCATTGCATGAAGAGATTCGTGCAATAGACCCTTCCTTCCCTTGGCTTCCAGCACCAGTTTTCCTTCGGCACTCAGGACTCAGGCCTTCACTCTGGCCTGATCTGTCTTCTTCATCTTTGCTGCTTCACTGCAGACTCTGGGATCTGCAGTCTTGGTCTTTTCTGTGCCAGAGTGCCACTCCTGTAGGTCACTTAGCTCCCTACCCCCATGCCCTCCTTCTCATAGCAGGCATCCTGCTTCCCTTGGCCACTCAGCACCTGAAGCAGCTGGGTGACTTCCATCTTTGTCCTTCTAATTTGCATATTCCCTCATGATTGGCTGGTGGGCGTAGTGGAGTGATGGTCAATTTGCATGATTCTCTTTTATTAGTGTAGATGGATATGCCTATTACTCATTAAACCATATCTCTACAGAGACTTGGCCAGTGCCATATCTTCATAAAGTGCCCAATAATTATTCTCTGACTTAAGTTCAGCTCAGATCAGCTCTACCCATCATAGTGTCCAGAGGAACATAAAACTATTGTCACAGCCTCCAACACCATTACTGCCTACCTCCATTGATATGCCCATCCATTTCTCTCAAGAGCTGTTTGAGGGCAGGAAGGAGAACAAGACCAGGGATCACATGATATTTGGTTAAGCAGAGCATCACATGTGAAGACAAAGGTACAAAATATAATTGACTCTCATTTTTAAAAGAGAAACAGAATTCCTCCTTGCTGCCATTGAATTGGGAAGAGGAGAACATGAGAATGAGTGTTTACATAAAGAAAACATTTGCTTGCTCCACCCCTTTCAGTCTCTATGGGCTCGGATGGGTTGCTGGTTATTGTAACAAGGCCAAATCCACTCTCCCAGGTGGATGGCTCTACTTCCATCCCAGATCATCTCTCTAGCTATGAAAAGGGAAGAAGGGTATTACTACCATGAATGAAGCTAGTGTGTAGAATGAGTAAATCATAGCAAAACTACAAACAATGCTGTGCTACACTCACTTAAATAAAGAAAGCTGAGCCCTGGCCCTTTTGGCTCTGTTGGTCGGAGCATCATACCATAGAGCAAAAAAGAAAAAAGAAAGAAAGGTTGCTGGTTCCATTCCCAGTCAGGGTGCGTACCTACCATATTTTCCTGCGTATTAGATGACTGGAACTAATGATGCTAGGAGGAAGATAACAAAAAATAGAGAGAGAGCAAGTGCCAGGCAAGTCCCTGTCGAGTTAGCAACGCCCATCATAACTGCAAGCTATGGTTTTACACCCAGTGTACAAGATGATCCCCAACTTTTGAGAAGATTTTCCTGGATTAAAAAGTCGTCTTATACACTGGAAAATATGCTAGGTTTGGGGGTCAGAGCACAAATGGGAGGCAACCAATGGATATTTCTCTCTCTCTCTCTCTCTCTCTCTCTCTCAAGTCAGTGAACATTCCTTGACTTGATAAAAATATAAAAAATTAAAATAAATAAAATAAAATAAAAAGAAAGCTGACATTTTCTTAGGCTAGAAACAAGTTATATTAATGTCTAATTGCAATAAGGACCATATAACTTTGACTTTTTATTCAGTTCATATTTTTGTTACCCATATTAAAAACCATACACTACTCTGCATTTTTCTAAATATTTTAATTGGTGCATTTTAGTCTGGATGTGTATACATTCTCTGTTGCCTCCCATCTGGGTGTAATTTTCCATAGTCTCCCCTGATGATCTGCATTTTCTCCTTCAAGTCCCTCCTCTAAACCCACTTCTGTGGATCTTGCCTTCACATTATGCCATTAAAAGCTCCAGCTGGAAGGAAGTGCCTCTGAATGGAGTCCAAGAGAAGAAACAAAGAAGATGGAAACCAGATGCCACTTAAGTCATCCCGAGTGAGTCACCATTTTCTCCTGGAAAGTGTCTATCTCAATGCTGGGCATCTCTTCAGCATGAAGTCTACTACACAGAAACCATCCCTCATGCTGTGTGTTAGCCATCCTTAGGAGACCTGTATATTTTAAATACTATTGGAATATAGTAAATGAATACATTACATTGTGCCAGCAATAACATAAATATTTATTAGTTAGGTTTTAAATACAACATAAGACAGTCATTTCCTTCATTGATCATTTATGCCGTCATATTACAAGCCCCTTGCTTCCATTCCTCACCAACTACTTTTAGGATTTGAAGTGAATGTTTTAGTTTAACAAATGTTTATCATTTAGAATTGTTTAGGTTAAAAACAAATAAATAACAACAAAACCCCCTTTAACCTGCAAAAGTTAGAACCAGTTGATTTTCATGTATACCTTCTTTTTTAAAAATGCCAACTTAATGTGATTTCTCTGTAATGGATCATATTATACCTGAAGTCAAAATTCAAATCATTTTCTCATTCAGGTAATAAACAAACAAATAAAAAACCTATTTGTTTTTTTTAAAAGAGTGAGAAGAAGATCTTTGTTTTCCCAGGCTGACTTTGAGAAACAACTTTCAAAACTATCCTAGAATAGTATTCAATCAATCCAGTAGAAAAAAATGTAATTAGCATCCAATTTTGTTTAAAATTTATATATGTGTATGTATATATTATATATAATATATGTGTATATAATGTTATATATGCATATCTCTGTGTGTTCAAGACTGAGCACATGCATTTATCTACACTTCCTTTCAAAATTTTGCTGAACTGTCAGTAAAGGTAATAAATTGATAAGCAAACTGAAGATAAAAAGAAGAATGTCAGCAGAGATTTTGATAATTTTCTGAAAGATGGAAAGGAAGTGAACAGTGTTGATGGATGAAGCAGAGCAGAGGAAACAACATCCCAGATATACTCAGGAGAAGGCCATAAAAAGGGTGGAAATGTTCCTTCCAAGTCTTGGGGAATCTCCACACTGGCCATTTAACACATCCAGACTTCAGGACAAGAAGAGGAGCCAAAAGTTGTCCAGAGAATGACTACACCGTTTGGTCTTTCCCATCCTTCTCCATTTTTCCCAGGCATGCAGATGAGCCAGCAAGAGAAGATTCTGAAACCTTCACCCATCCTTAAGATCTGCTCTGTTTAAGAAAATAAAATTGCTTTCTAGGATGAATAAATGCTCTCTGCATGGGATTTGATATTTTACAGTGAAGCCTTCTGTTTTTGGTGTTTTGAGAGGGAAATGATACCATTGTCATGATTCCCTATGCTAGCACCCTAAAAGGAAGCTTATCAGTTGACATGTCCCACCCATGCACACAGCCAGTCCCCACCTTCAGAGGGATGTGCCGACAGAGGCAAATACCTATCCATTGGCAGAGAACTGTACCACCCTCACCCAGTCTCTAGAAGTTACCTAGTCCTCCCTTCATAAATATTTTAAAAAGCAACTTAAATGATCAAACTGATATAAGTGGGAAATGTGGAATGAAAGGGAACTCTTGTCCATTTGATGTCAAGGGATACTGTCTAAAACCAAAGACTCAAGAAAGAGAAGTTTAGGTATACTGTTTAAAGTTCTAATCATTATCGTGGTTTGCCATCTCATTTCCATTTCCAGTTCATGTGGCCAAAACAACTCTGATCTTGGTTTGAAGTAACCATTCCTTTTCCTCTCTCAGTCCACATGCTTTGGGTGAATCTGAATGCTAGCTCTGCCCCCAGGGCGGAAATGGGAACCAAACCAAGGCCTAAGTGGGCAATCTAGCCACAATCACTGGTGTTGAAATGAGCAAGCCAAGCTCATCTGCTTAGAAGTATCTCTCCCTCCTTCTCACTTCCATGGGATGAGTACCTCCCTTTCTGTTGATTTGGGGTGCAGTCATGTAACGTTCTTTGGCTAATGGGATGTGCTTGTACAACTGGTCTAGTGCTCTGTGCCTCCATCATCACCATCAGAATATGCTTGGAATAGATCACCAGTCCCAGGAGAAAGATAAGAGACACATGGATCACTGCTGAGTAGCCCAGAGTTGTGAGTGGTACCAACTTAGATCAGTATAGCTACCCAGTCAAGCCCAGCCTACATCAGCTGACCTTAGCCAACTCACAGATACATAAATTAACTAAAAGCTTGCCATTGCATATCACTAAGATCGTGTTGTTTAACCCAGCATTATCATGGCCACAGTTAAATAATACAACAATACGGATGCATGCATCCTTTTTTGCTGGTCTGGGATCTAAAAGGATACAAAGCTATAGCTCCTGTGGGTGTGGTCAGCACATAGAATTTAAGGATGAGGCCTATTTATAGACTGATCTGAAATCAAGTCCTGCTCATATTGCATGAGCTCTAAATTTAGCCTTCCTAACTAATGTCAGCTCTGCCTATAGTTTTCTTATTTTTATGAGCCAATAAATTATCTTTTTATTGTTTAAATCCGATTTATTTGGCAGTTTTCCTCACTTGCAGTCAGAAGAATCTTAACTGATACCAGTGGAAGAACTAAAACAATTAACAAAAATTAGGAGGAAAAAAGGTTGTGGGGAAAGAGCACACAAACTAAGTCTTTGTCTTGCATGGCATATTCAATTCAAGTTTCAAGAAGGTAAGTCAAGAATATAAATGCAGGCAGATTTTTTTTAGGACTTAGTACAGATGAATATGAGAAAGAAATGAAAAGAGAAATAAACAAAGGTGGTTACCTGTGGTTACTGGATAACCACAGAATGGTGCCCATTTTTTAAATTTTACGTAGATCTGTGCTGTCCAATGCATAGCCACTAGCTACGGGTGGCTATTCAAATTTAAATTAATTAAAAGTAAGTATATTTAAAATTCAGTTCCTCACTTGGCCAGCTTGGCTCAGTGGTTGAGCATTGACCTATGAACCAGGAGGTCATGGTTCAATTCCTAGTCAGGGCACATAACTGGGTTGTATGCTTGATCCCTGGTAGGGGATATGCAGGAGGCAGTCAATCAATGATTCTCTCTCATCATTGATGTTTCTATCTCTCACTCCCTCTCTCTTCTTCTCTGAAATAAATAAAAATATATTAAAAATAAATAAAAATAAAATTCAGTTCCTCACCCACAGTACTGGCATTTTCAGTGCTCCTTAGCTACATATGTAGTCAGTGCATATGTAGAATATTTCCATCATTGCAGAGAGTTCAATTGGACAATAATTCAGTAGGGTGTCGAAACACTGTGTAAAGCCAATCAAATAACAGACATTTAAATATATCATTCAAAATTGTATCAGAGGGGTTTAATAATACAACAGTATGGATGCATGCATCCTTTTTTGCTGGTCTGGGATCTAAAAGGATACAAAGCTATAGCTCCTGTGGGTGTGGTCAGCACATAGAATTTAAGGATGAGGCCTATTTATAGACTGATCTGAAATCAAGTCCTGCTCATATTGCATGAGCTCTAAATTTAGCCTTCCTAACTAATGTCAGCACTGCCTATAGTTTTCTTATTTTTATGAGCCAATAAATTATCTTTTTATTGTTTAAATCGGATTTACTTGGCAGTTTCTCCCACTTGCAGTCAGAAGAATCTTAACTGATACCAGTGGAAATGAACCAGGTCCTAGAAATGAATTGCTTAGGTTAGAATACCAGCTCTAATACTTACAAATTATAGAACATTGGCAAGGCATTGATCTTTCCATACTTCAACTCTCTTACCTGAAAATGCCAAAATACACAAGATTCATCTCATAGCATTGTTTTGAGGATTAAATAAGCTAATATACATGATAAGTTATTACATATTTTGTGTTTCTAAGAGTGCCTAGGATTTGGTAAGCACTTAATAATTTATTATATTTAATTGTTTATCCTTCTGTAAGTTAGATTTTGTTTTACTGTATGAACTTATTTTAAATAAACTATATGTATATGTGAGATATATCTATAATATGTAATATTTAATATTTTATATGTGATATTTACTAATATGTATACACTCATAGCTTCGGTTCATGGGATATAAATGTTTTCATTTTCTTCTTTATACATTTCTAAATTGTCCAATCATGTATTATCTTTTTCATCAGATGAAACAAAGTTTTATTTTTAAAGAAGCCAACATATTTTGACATGAGTAACGTGCTACATCTGGATTGTTTGTTTTTGCTGATTCGGTCTACAGGGGCCCATTATATAATCTTCCTCATTAGTCAGCTGGGGCTCCATGACCTCTTTCATGGGCTATTACAAAATCCTCCTGGTAGTCCCTCCCCTGTCCAGCTCTGCTCCAGTCTCCACAGTGCTGCCAGAGTGATTCTTCCATAGCACAGCCCTTATAACACTCCTCTGCATAAAGACTGTCAATATTTCCCCAGCCTTTACACATTAAGTGCCCAATCCAAGGCATGACCCACCAAAGCCTTTGCATTTTCATCTTGCCTGCCTTTCCCTTCGGTGATGGTAGGAGTCTAGAAAAGCAGACAAGATGAGAATACAGAGACTTTGGTGGGTCATGCAAGTGTCTATCCATAGCTCTTCTATACCTTTCCCTATAGGGAAATACCATTTATTCTGAATGATCACGTAACACCTGACTTCTGTGAAGGTTTTCTAGTCTTCCAAAGTAGAGCTCAGAACTCCCGCTCCAGCTGGCACCTCTGACTCAGAGCCTGTTCTACTGAACAGCAATCACTTGTTTACATTCTTGACTCACCCTCAATTATATTCTCCTTGAGGGTGTGGCACCTTTGCCTTCCTGTGACCTACCCAGAAAGTGACCTTAAATAGTGCTCAATAAACAGTTGTTGCAAATATAGATTTAGGAGTAATTTATTTTAAAATAAACTTGATTGACTTACTAAAATAATAGGAGTTCATGGTAGAAAAATTAGGAAGTTCAGGTAAATCGAGAGCAGAAAATGTAAAGCACACATAACCCTATCTTGATATACATCCATAAGCTACTTCAGAGGTTCTCAAACTTTCTCAGTTCATGGCACCCTTAACGGTTCAGTATTTTTTTTTCTGATACTTTAAACCAATACAAATTAATATTTTGGTTAGGTCCAAACAACCTATTAGTAGTAGTTCACAGTGTCCACAAGTGTCACTGTGTTTTTCTTAAAATTTTTAAATATTCTGGAGGGGTGGAGGGGAATGGGAGAGAGGGACTGTCAGTTCACTGCAGTGCCCCAGGGTACCTTAAGACAAACTTTGAGAACCATTGGTCTGAACTATCAAAAAGGATCTTTTGAAAGAAAATATATTGTTATTCTATACAAACTGTTTTGTTAACCTGTCATTTCTAGTTAATAAGTAAGAAACATCTTTCCTTCTTGGTTTTTGTTTATCTAATAATATGTAATGTTGAGTGTGTACCTAATATATTCCTTATGAGGAAGGTATAATACTACATCATTATCTTCATGAAAAAACTGAGGCAGTGAAAATTTTAAAAACTTGCCCAATGTCCCAAGTTAGTAAATGGCATAACCAGGCTGTAAACCCAAGAAATTGGATTTTAGAATCCCTTACTCCAACTACCTCATTCTAATGCCTTTTAGCAGTCACAGTATCACTTCAGTGGGAGAATCAAGATACAATGTTAGACTATAACAACACCATTGTAAAGATATATTACAATTTATTTGACCAAATCTCAAATATTAGACATTTAAATTATTTCTAACTTCTCACTGTTCTTGAGAACATTGAAATGAAAATTTTATAACTAAATCAATCCCTTTATGCTTTCATGTCTATTTCCTTGGGGAAAATTTTCTAAAAGTAGAATTACTTTGCCAAAGGGTAAGACATGTAAACTCCAAGGTTGCTGGTACATATTATCAAGTTATTCTACTTGAAAAGTTGGGTAAATTTCCATTCTACTTTGTTTTTGCTGATTTTTATTGAGTATTTTCATTATTTGTTTAAAAATATTACCAATAAATAGGGCGGAAAAAGTGGTAGCTTGCCACATTAATTTGTACTACCTGATCTTTAATTGAGCATTTTTATCTTAATAACAAAAATTTAGTTTTTGCTTAGTAGAAAAGAGGCAAAGCTCCAGAAGCAAGATGGCAGCTGGAACATGGTTTGGAAACTCCTTGCTGGACCAGTCTTCATGCCATTCACATTCAACTCAAGCTCCTCCACAATCTGTGTCCCCTGTTGCTTTTGTCAACCAGAAGGGAGGCCCATTGTAACACAGTTGACCTTTTCCAAGCTAAGCATTATTTCTGCATCCTCATCTTCCTAAGGCAGGAAAGCTATGCTCTCTTTTTAGAAACATATCCATAACAAATAATGGATTTATAGAATAGTGGAGAGAATAATAGACAATGATTCAGGGGATCTTGAGCTCAGTCCTGCTGTAACTATTGGAGAATCATTTAACATCTCTTAGTTTCAACTTGTCTACTAAAATGACCAGTGCTTCTCATACTTTTCACAGAAATAGTCCAGAGACACAAAGCATGAAAATATACTCCTAGGGTTAGTACCTGGGAAGTAAAGAGATCAATTGCAGGTGTGCAGTCTTTCTCTTCTTTAAAATTTAGGCCAAATTTGCCTTCTTCTCCATAAGATGTTGGTGTTTTTAATAGATAAAAATATTTTATTTGTGTGTTTTTTCTCAGGTAGAATTGGTCCTCTGAGAGATGCACCATACTTTAATATGCAGCTTAAAGGACCCCATCACACTGTCCTGTACTTCAGTTTGGGAAACAAGGAATCCTCTGTAAGATCCCTTCTATATTTTCAGTGTAAGATTCTAGAGAATAAGATCTGTTCTTCAATTATCCATAAACTGTGAGGTCGTTATTCCTGGGGTGATTAATTTCCCTACAGGGTTCTACAGTTTTTCTTCCCGTCAAGTTCCTTGGTCCCTGATACAGAAATGACTCTTCCATCCCTCTGGACCACATCTAGCCATCATTGAATAGGCTGACAATTTAAGTCCATATGTAAAATCACTAATAATAATGATACTATTCCCACCTTCACACTGAAAGCAACACCCAAATTTCTCAAATAACTCACTTCCTTCCACTCTTTGATGCAATAATGGAGAAACACTTTCTTGGCTTAGAAAGGTCTAAGTTGACATCTTAGATCTTGGGCGAATCACAACTTCCTTTAAATTCAGTTTCTGCATTTGCAAAATAGAAACAATAACGGTGCTTATCCTGCCTACCTTACAGGTGTGTAATGAGAAACATAAACAAATGTTGGGGCTAGAGGTAGGCATTATTTTTTATTATTGAATATCGATCCTTAATCCAGAATGAAGAAAAAATTGCGTATCATGATACTCCTTCAGTTTGGAAGGTGGGTGGTTGGGAAGTGTGTTCCAGCTTTGTGAAGGCCAAACCCTCTGCAGGATGCTGCTGCGGACCTGCCCCTACATGTTCTCAACAGACACAGGTGAAACCTTTTGGAAACAATAATGGGCATTGTTGAGCTGGGTGGGGCAAGAAGGGGAATGTGGGCAACTACCAATGAACCTTAGCCAAGCCCCCATGCAGCCAGAAAACCTTTCTCCTATGGTTCCATTTTTTGATTAAGAAGTAATACTGAACTGTAAGATTTAAAATCCCTGAAGCATCTAAGGCTCAAAGCTCTCCAGGGGCTGTGGGTAAGTGCCTCAGCAGGACACACAGGGAATGCAACAGTTTCCATTTTTTGTTGTTGCCACCAGTTCTCCCCTTGTCCTCCACTGAGCAAATCATACCAGGGAGGAGTAGGAGCCAAGCTGCTTTCCACTGCCAAGCAATGAGGACCCTTGAAGCTAAATTAGACAAGCTATTAACTAGCAGCTCAAATTGAGCAACTCCAGTGAGGAGACAAGCACAGACAGAGACCACAAGCAAAGCAAGGACAAAAATTGCTATAAGTTGGAAAACATAGCTGCCACAACAGAGGAAAAAGGAACATTAAGACCCAAATCAAAGTAAGCAGGAAATAAAGGGATCATAGGAAAAAGAAGTGGCCCAAACTATCAATGTCTCACATGCGTAGGGACACTCCCAGTATAGCTTTCCCCAATCTATAGCCATTGTTTTTTGGCACTTTCTGTAGTAAAATTCCAGAGTTTATAGGTTCAACCACTGGGCACTGAAAAGCTATCCTCAGCTGGTAAAATCAATGAACAAATGCAGAAATTTGCTGAGTTCACCCCTCTTACTCCCCAAACAATGGTTTGTTTAAAAAAGACTCTTGCCTTTTAATATGTGATGAATAGAGAAAAATGAACTTTATGTCTTGGGTGTATTTGTAATTCCTAAGGTAGAACAAGTCTCAGATATTAATTTTATTTACCAAGAACTATATCCAAGAAATGTTAATGTAAGCATAAGTCATATATTTTTAAATGATTCTTTCCAGATTGGTTTTTACTACCTTTAGTTTATGCATGTGCCACGTCAGCGGGTCTTCTACTAGTGTTTTCTTTGTTCCTTTGCCTGGGGTGGGGTGTGTGGGGTTGTTTTGTTCCTTGTTTTTCCTTCTTCTACCTTCATTTAGAGAGGCATAAACCAGCAGGACAGGTGAACAGCACAGCCTCTGGAGTCAAATATCTAACACTACTTCCAGGGAATAATTTGCTGGGCCCAGTATAAAATGAAAATGCAGGGCCCCTTGTGCAAAAATTATTAAGTCTATAAAGGCAGAGACCTCAGAACATTAAACCAAATGCAGAGCTCTTCTGATCACAGGGCATGTGTGACTAACTGCCCAGGTCACATGAAGCTGTTCCTGCTGTCCCATGCTAACTGTGTGATTTGGAAAAGTCACCTTTACAAGCTTCAGCCTTCTTATCTTTAAATGAAGGACAATAATAGTATTTATCTCACAGTTGTGAAATGACTAAATCACGTGATATTTATAAATTGCTTAATATGGTGCCCGTAACATAGCAAAGTGCTTAAACATTATAACTTATTGGTATCAATAAGTGCTTATATCATGATGTCCTTAAGAACCTCAATTTAAACAAAATGACATACCATTGCACACCTATTAGAATGGCCAAAATCCAGAACACTGACAGCACCAAATGCTGACAAAGATGTGGAGTAACAGGAATTCTCATTCACAGCTGGTGGCAAAGCAGAGTAGTACAGCCACTTTTGGGGACATAGTTTGGTGATTTCTTATAAAACTAAATATACATTTACCATATGATTCAGCAGAGCCAGCCAAACTCCTTACCCAAAGAAATTGGAAACTAATCTCTACATAAAAATCTGCACGCAGATGTTTATAGAGCTTTATTGCCAAAATTTGGAAACAACCAAGATGTCCTTCAATAGGTGACTGGGTAAATAAACTGTGGTACATCCAGACAATGGAACATTATTTGTCACTAAAAAAAATAAGTTCCCAAGACGTGAAAAGACATTAAATAACTCTAAATACATATTACTAAGTGGCGGGGGGGGGAGGGGGGGGGAGAGACACCAAAAAGCTGAAAAGGCTAGTGCTATGTGATTCCAGAAAAAGACAAAATGATGGGAAGAGTAAAAAGATCAGTGGTTGCCAGTGGTTGTAGGTGGAGAGAGACATGAGTAGGTGGAGTACACAGGATTTTTAGGGCAGTAAAATGGTTTGTATGATACCATAATGATGCATACATGTCAGTATATATTTGTCCAATCCCATACAATGTATAATACTGGGAGTGAACCATTTGGGTGATTATAATGTGTCAATATAGGTGCATCCTTGGAGGAAATGTACTACTCTGGTGGAGCATGTTGATAATGGCTGAGACTATGCAAGTGTGAAGCAGGAAGTATATAAGAAATCTCTGAACCTTTTTCTCAATTTACTGTAAAACTAAAACTGTTCTTTAAAAAATAAAGTCTTGCATGGGCTTTTGTTTGTTTGTTTGTTTGTTTTTTAAGAACGTCATAGCCAAACAAAATTTGAAATTGGGGCAATAATTAGGTAATTCAGGATAATCACCATTATTCTCTTTTCTCTGCTTTGATTTATCTGAACAAGAAAGCTTTAACATAAATTACCTGAATAGTTATTTTTATCATTCCTATCCACTGTGACAATGAGTAGATCTGGTCAGATCAAGTTTAATACGAAGTTTTAAAAATATATAGTAAAGGTCAGATGTTCTATACAAAATGAATCAGATTAATATGCCAAAGAGTTGAGAAACTAGAAGATCTGGAGATTGAAGAACTAGTTTTAATAACTGCAAAGGAAGAAGATGCTAAGGACAATTTTGGGATGGCTGTCATTTATTGACACTTTCTATAGGCCTCATAAATGGAAGTCTATATAAAAATCCTGACCTTTCCAAGATATGTTGGAAGTTAAGAAAGGCTTTAAACTAAAATTTTATATTATAAAATAATCCAATGATACAGAAAATAGAGTATAATGAAATAAGCATTATTAACATGCCCACCTCATAGCATTAACAAATCTTTTTTTATCTTTATTGTTCAGTTTATTAATTACATTGTTCCCTTTTTTTCCCCCTATAATTCCCCTCCACCTGGTACCCATCCGACCCTCCGCCCTCACCCCCCTCCACTGTCCTCTCCCATAGTTGCATGATTTTTGTCCAGTCTCTTGCTGCACTTCACACACCCCCTTTCTCCCCAAGAGTTGTCAGTCCATTCCCTCTCTATGTCCGTGATTCTGTTACATTCACCAGTTTATCCCGTTCATCAGCTTATTAATTCACTTGATTTTTAGATTCATTTGTTGATAGATGTGTATTTGTTGTTCCTAGTTTACACTTTTATCTTTTTCTTCTTCCTCTTCTTAAAGAATATCTTTCATCATTTCATATAATATTGGTTTGGTGGTGATGAACTCCTTTAGCTTTTTCTTATCTGCAAAGAACTTTATCTGGCCTTCAATTCTGCATGATAGCTTTGCTGGATAGAGTAATCTTGGTTGTAGATTCTTGCTGTTCATCACTTTGAATATTTCTTGCCACTCCCGTCTGGCCTGCATAGTTTCTGTTGAGAAATCTGCTGACAATCGTATGGGTGCTCCCTTATAGGTAACCAACTGTTTCTCTCTTGCTGCTTTTAATATTCTCTCTTTGTCTTTTGCTCTTGGCATTTTAATTATGATGTGCCTTGGTGTGGTCCTCTTAGGGTTCCTATATATTGGGGTTCAGTGCGCTTCTTGGACTCCTAAGTCTATTTCTTTCACCAGGTGTGGGAAGTTTTCGGTCACTATTTCTTCAAATAGTTTTCATTGTCTTGGTCTCTCTCTTTTTCTGGCACCCCTATAATTCAGATGTTGGTATGCTTGAAGTTGTCCCAGAGGCCCCTTACACTATCTTCAATTTTTTGGATTCTTTTGGTTACTTGCTTTTTCAGCTGAGTGGATTTTCCCTCTTTGTATTTCAAATCTTTAACTTGGTTCTTGGGGTGCTCCAGAGCACTTTTAGGTCTTTGTATACTATTTTTTATTTCAGTCAGTGTATGCTTAATTTCTGGCTGTTCCTTTTTCATATCCTTGAGAGTCTCCTTTATATCCTTGAGAGTCTCCTTCATTTCCACGTTGGTCTTGATCATTTCCTTGCAGGTCTCGTTCATATCCTTGAGGGTCTTGTTTATTTCCTTGTAGGACTCATTGATTTCCACGTTGGTCTTGATCATTTCCTTGCAGGTCTCATTCATTTCCTTGTAGGTCTTGCTTATTTCCTTATAGGCCTCGACCTTTTGTTGGAGCCTCTTGAAGAACCCTATAACCGTGGTTTTGAATTCCACGTCGAGTCGTTTTTTTTCCTCCATTTCTTTCACATCTGATTTCTTTCCATGTCTCTGCATGGTGGTTGCTTCCCTGAGTTGGTCAATTAGCTTTGTGTGGTAGCTTTGTGTGTCCCACTACTAGGGACAGTGGCTCAGCCTCCCCAGTTACCTGTGGTGGATATGGGTTGCACAGTCTTGCTGAAGTTAAGCTCAGTTAATCGTTGTTAGCACTTGGAGGGGTTGACCTCAGGCCAATTGTCTGTGAAGCTCAGCTGTGCTCAGGTTGGATGGGCAGAGTCTCCAGGCCAAGCAGACAGCATTAGCTCCGCCCTATGCGGCCCCAGGGACTCTGTGCCGGGGGCAATGGCTGCCAGCACCTCTGAGAGAGAAACGCTACCGAGCTCCACCTGCTGCCGGGGAATTCAGACTCTCCCCAAATGAATCTACACTCCCAATGTCTCACCCAGGCTCGTAAAACAAAGCAGACTGACGGTTTTCCAAATGAGAAAGCAAGTCCCAGAGGGCTCTCTGCGCTGTCACGCAGCCGAGCTGTTCACGAAAGCTGCCTTCTCCACAAGCCGGGAGGCCCCTGCAGCGCCCGAGCTTCGGCGTGCCCTCCCACTGTCCAGTTTTCACCCCGTATGATAGTGGGTTCTCTGGACTTCGCCCAGAGCTGGAGATTCAGTCCAGTGGGACGCCTTTGTCTCCCTGTTCGAGAAAACTGGCCGGTTTTCAGCCGCCCGCCCTCTCCGCAGCGTGTGCTCCAAACCTCTCTCTGTGCAAATCTTTCAACTCTGTTCGCCGCCGCTCCTCCGAGTCACAGTGTCTTATCTTCGCTTTTATTTGTGGAATTTTCACTCGGCCAGCTTTTTGGTGATTCTGGAAGGTGTTTGTTCTTTCGTTAAGTTGTAGTATTAAAATTGTTGAGTATGACGGCAACATAGGTGTTCCACCTATGCCGCCATCTTGATTCTAACCGCTTTAACAAATCTTAACATCTTCACATATTTGCTTCAGATTTTAAGACTTTTATCATACAATATAAAACACAAAAACAGAAACCCCACAAAACAAATGCATAGCTTAATAAAAAGTAACAGACCTGCAACCATCATGCAGGTCAAGAAACAATGGACACCTACCCTGGGAGATGCACTTTCTTCCAAGTAATCACTATTCTGACTTTTATAAAAATCACCAAAGAGGAAATTTTTATTTTGGTTTCAGACAATAAGAGAAAAAAGCAATCAATGATGACTATAGAATACCAAAATAACACAACTGATAAATAGTATCATATGTAAGAACCAAAAAAATAAAAGGAAAAGAAATTTCTCTTGGGCAATAAAATACTTCCTTACTCCCCCTCGGATGATTGAGAGTCTTGCTCTCTTCTCCTTTCTCTCACACATGGACTCAACATTTTCCAGATTGGACTCATTTTGGCATTTTGCAACCTATTCCACCTCTAACATTGAAAACACACTGCCTCTCTTTCTGTAATTGTTTAGCTCAGGCAATGCTCAAAATTACAAAGAATAATTAGCAAGTCTACTAAAGTCCTGCCTCTAATATCTGTAACTACACTTTTAATATCAAGGTTTTCTTTTGTCATCTTTTGCTTTTTAAAAAAATTTGTGTTTAACCTCTTCTTTAAATTAAGTTGCTAATGCCAGTGTAAAATTGTCTCTTGCCCTTGACAGTGTGGTTAGCTGGTTGAGCATGTACCCATGCACTGAGAGATCACTGGTTTGATTCCTGGTCAGGCAACCAATCAATGTTTCCCTCTCATCGACATTTCTCTCCCTCTCCCTCCCCCTCTCCCTCTCCCTCCCTCTCCCCCTCCTCCTCCTTCTCTTCCTCTTCTTTTCCCTCTCCCTCCCCCTCCTTCTCTTTCTCCCTCTCCCTTTCCCTTTCGCCTCCCTCTCCTCCCCTCTCCCTCTCTCTCCCTCTCTCTTTCTCTTTCCCTCTCATTCTCCCTTTCCCCTCTTCCACTTTAAATCAATTAAAACATTTTTAAAATTTGTCTCTGAGTCCTACATACGCTGGGTCCACAGCTAGAACCTAGGTAAGGCTAATGCACTCATTCACTGGCTTTGGTCTTTTAGATTTGTAATAAACCTTAGACTTCCTTAAACTCTCCTGACTTGGTCCTAATACCTGCAATAGACAAATAATACCTTACTTAAAATTAAAGAGGATCATTTAAATATTTGACAGGATGAGATGGAAGTAAAAGAAAATACTCAAAATAGTTTGGGGATACGTATGAGAATTCATGGGCTCATGTAAATAAACTGCCACAAAAAAAAAAAAATAAGGACAGAAATGACTGCAATACTTTCAAAATGATTTTTAGCTCATAGTTGTACCTTCACATTGGGATTTTTATCCCCAGAGGGCTTTCAGAATCCACAGCTGAATCAGACTGCCCCACACTGGGCCCACATCTCTGAGCCTCACCTTCCAAAAGGGAAAGAAGCTTTTACTCCACTCCTGATGAAAATAAATCCTGAGTGTCTATGTTTGTCAGAACTGCAAATGTACCATTAATATACGTGCATTTCATTTTATGATTTTTATATGGAAAGGAAAACCCACTCTAAACAAATATTGAATCCTACTTTCAGAGATATGCACCGATGTCTACAATCTACTTTGAAATGCACAAAAAACAATTTGAATTAATAACTGGATAGAGGGATGGTCGATAGGTATAAAATCAGATATAGTAAAACGTTAATGGTTAATGGTAGAGTTTAGGTAGTGGGTGTTCTGATACAGTTCTTTTAGCTTTGTTGTATGTTTAAGAGGAATAAATCCAGAGGAAGGACTCTGGTTAGATCTGCTTGGGTCCCCTCCCAGCCCTCACCTAAAATGAGGTGTGAGGCACTGACTGCTCACTTGAGGTTAATCGCCTACCATTCAGCCATCCACTGTGGCCAGCAAAGCACTGTCACAGCAAGGCTTCTATCCAGGACACATGATAAAGCAGGGAGTGGAAAGATGAAAACTTGCAAAAAAAGTCAGTCTTCCAAAGAAAGGGGTGTGCCACTGACATGGCTCCCAGTGTGCATCACCAGGGAGGCAGCCAACCCAGTCTGAGCCCCAGACAGTCTTCAGAACAACCAGGCAGATGATAGGTTGTAACTGAGTTCTTGCACTATGACTCCATGTCTCCTTGCCATTCACAACCAAAACTAGTAATAACTTTCCGAAGCTAGTGAATTTAAGATACATAGCCACCAGGAGTGGGAAAGATTAACAAAATATGCCAAAGATATAAATGACCAGTATAAAGACATGCTTGTCTAAGGAAATTAAACAAATAAATTGCTAAATTATTAAAAGGCCTAAATACCCCCCCCCCTCTCTCCCACCCTCCCTCCCTGCCTCCCTCTCGCACTGTCCAATTTTTGGAGATCGGATTTTATCAGGAATTTTAATGCTCAGCATTAGGAAGTAATACACCCTTGCCTAGAAAATTCAAAACACATTCACATAGTTCTTAATTGACAGGAACATGAGGTCAGGTTAGCTAAATGAAGCAGTGTGTCCTTAATTTGGCTGAGAACGGACACATGTAAGCCAAGGCCATCTCGGCATTTTTGTCTTTTGCATTTGATTTAGAAGCATCCTCCATGCTCTTCTGCCTTCACTAGCACCTCCCACACATCTGACCCAGTGAGCTGGGCTACTTGTGTCAGTTCCAGATCCAGCCAGGCCTTCCACCCAGGCTGGTGCCGAAGCCCAGAACTACACAAAATGACAGCAACTAGGGAGTCCATTGCACTGGGATTGTATAGCGATGAATATCTGCAAGATCTACATCAGTAGTTTTGAAATTTTGTGATTTTTAAAACCCCTGGAAGCTCCATACCTGAAAACTGTTGCTATGTTTTCTCTTGTTGAGTCCTCCAAAATTATAAGCATAAATTTAAGTAGGAATAATAACACTAGCTAGTACCTGCATAGAACTTATACACCAGGCACCAATATACTTCCTTTACATAGAGTGCGCATTTGAGCTCCCCAATAATGATGTGGTTTCCATTACTATTCCTACTCTAGAGATTAAAATAAATTAAGGCATACAGAAGTGAAGTAACTTGCCCAAAGTCACATGGCTAGGAAGTGACAGAACTATAATTCAAACACAGAGACATGTTTTTAGCTTCTCTGCTATGAGGTTAAAGAAATTAAACCAATTGAAAAGGCAAGTGTCTTGCTCAGGCTCACATAGGAGCAGAGACCGGAAACCTGAATTTATCACTCAAAATTCTGGGTCCCTTTCTGGTATGGTGCAAATACAACCATGGAAGTTGAGGGTAACTACTCATACAGAAGGGGCAAAGGATAGAGCCACTCCAGAATGCAGTGACTTGAGTTTTCCAATTTCACACTGGCCAAATTTGGCTAAAGGTCACAAACTGTGTCTCGGTAAGTAGGAACTTTTCAATTTGGCCAAATCTGCTCAGCCCCCACTTATAAAGGTATCTGGAACGGGGACTTCAAGTCCTGGGTACCTAGGACTGCAGTAAATGAAAGGTGTTGGGTCTCTTTGTTCCATCCCAATTGTTTATACACAGAAATGGTATAACAAACCCAGGTACCCATCACCCAACCTGAACAATTATCATTCTTGCTTTATGGATCTTTTTAAAAGTAAAGAATGCAGATCACCTCCCCACCACCACCTCCCACCAAAAGAGTCTCATTAATAGGTGGGATTTCAGCCCTGACCAGGTTGGCTCATTGGAATGAGCATTGGCCTGTGGAGTGAAGGGTCCCAGGTTCAATTCCGGCCAAGGGCATGTACCTTGATTGTGGGCACATCCTCAGTAGGAAGTGTGCAGGAGGCAACTGAATCGATGTTTCTAACTCTCTATTCCTCTTTCTCCCCTCCTCTCTGTAAAAAAAATCAATAAAATATATATTTTTAAAAATAGGTGGGGTTTCAGAATTTGTATATCTTTCAAAGCTCTTGAAGTAATTCTGAAGAGCTGTCAGGTTGGGATTGCCAAATTCTGATCCTATACCTGCTTGAAGGAGGTAAGAAGGTTTCCCTGGTGCTGGTGGTACAGTGCTCCATGACTCACAAAGGTTTATTTGTAAGACCTGAGCAGGAAAGAATTCTCTCAGCAGATGATTTAAATTAGTATGCTGCAATAACACTATGCAGGGAAGGGCAGGGTTAGGGAAAAGTGAGGAAGGTTGAGGCACCCAGAGAGTAGCAAGGATAGGAAGTCATTACCAGTTTTATGGTATAGGGCCCAGGGGAGTTTCTGGAACCTAGAAAGAGCTGGAACCCTAGATTTGGGGCTGCTTGTCAGCAGCTGTAATTTAGAGTAATTAGGCACAGCTACTTTAAAAACAGGTTGCAAAAGCACAGGGCTTGGAAGATACACACCAAACTCTGCCTTCCCACATTCTTCCCTGGGCCTCTCATAGGCCACACTCCACCTGCAGGGTCAGCTTCCTAGGGCCCAGACCAGGGCAGAGAACACCAGAGAGCACAGAATAAGGAGGAAAACTCGAGAAGAAGATAATTAGCCAGAAAAACAAGTCAGTTCTTCTGAATTCTGAGGTAAGAGGAAATGGTCGACTCTTCCTGAAATTGCTCTGATGCTTTTCAGCACTAGTAGAAGGCAAGTGTAAGAACAGAGGGTGCTTGATCTTTGGTAATATCAGCCACAAAACCTTGTCATAGGTGGCACTGACTGTACTTTGCTGTAACAGCCTGGCCCCAGATCCTTGTGCCTCTTCCCTCAAAGTCAAGCTGGGAGCAAGGTGGGTAGCAAAAGTTCAAGGAGTGTAATCACAGTCTATTTAAGTTGTCATAGTGGAGAAACTTGTCTTAATTTTTTGTAAGTTAACATTATTTACTAGTCATAGAACATTAGTTCCCAGTGATACACATTTAGAGGCGATTACTTTCTGGTTACCATTTACACTCAATTTACCAACTGAAAGGAGAATGTAGGGGTTCCTATCACTTTTGTGAAGCCCATTTCCCCCTTGAAATCTTGAACTCTATTATTTGCAAGTTATTTAAAAGTTGGCGTTTCCATTTTCAAAGCTACAATCACATTTATTTTTCTGGTTAAAGAGCAGGAGAAGAACAACTCGCCAGGTTGAAGTTAATATTTTCAACTCCTTTCCCTAAGGGATATACTATGGAAGCTTAACTTCTAGACTTGGGAAACATGACAAGCAAAGTAACTCCACAGATTTAGGCAACTGTATTAGGACTGGAGCGTTCAAATACAGGCAGAAGAACCCAGGAAGAAGGGTGAAATTTTTAGCAATCTTCTTTGAAAGGGTCAGTGACAAACTGGACCATGTCCAAAGGAATGGGGTGACCAGATGACTACATGCTTTGAGGAGATCTGAGGGTTGTCTTTAAATTTTTAAAGGAATGAAATGGCTAATGATATGGTTTCAATGGGCAGTACATGAGCCTGCCATAATAGGAAAACCACTTTGACCTCATAAGAAAGAAGTTGGTAATTGTCTGATTGATACACTATTCTAGTGCCTAGCTCAGAGCTTGCCATATAAGGCACCCGATCTCCCTGGCTGTATGGCTCAGTTGGTTGCACATTGTCCTATGCACCAAAAGGTTGGTTGCCAGTTAGATTGCCAGTAAGGGTACATGGCCAGGTTGCAGGCTCAATCCCCATTAAGGGGCATGCAGGAGGCAGCTCATTGATGTTTCTCTCTCACATCTATGTTTCTCTCTCTCTCTCTCTCTCTCTCTCTCTCTCTCTCTCTCTCTCTCTCCCTCCTCTCCCTCCTCCCTCTCCCTTGTTCTATCTCAGATCAATAACATAGTAATAAATTAATTTTTAAAAAATAAATAAAAGGCATCCAATAATATTTGTTAAGTAAATGGTAATCTGTGGTACTGGTCAGTGGTGAAACTTGCCACTGTCAATCTAGAATGCTGTCTGTCATTGTTAAAAAGTCTGCATGAGCACTTGTAGAGAGTGTTCCTATATCAGATAGAAAATTGTATCAACTAAATTTCTGGAATTGATCAGTTCTAAAGCTAGTGCTACTGAGTTAGACTAGGACTTGGTTGGACATGGAGGATTAAGAAAGTTATTCTGGGGACAATTAGAAGTAGAATGTAAATCACATAAATCCCTCCAATGTGTGGAATAAAGGTGGCCTCTGCAAACTGAGAAAGAAAAATCTGATGTGACTCAAAAATAAGAAAACAAAAACCTGCACAATTTTATGCACATTACACCTCACCAAAGAAAATGTACGTATAGCAAGGAAGCATATAAAAAGTTGCTCCACATCACATGTGAGCAAGGAATGGAAAATAAAATAATAGCGAGATACTACTTCATACCTGCTAGAATGGCTAAAATCCAGGACACTGACAACACCAAATGCTGACAAGAATGTGGACTAACAGGAACTCTCATTCTTTGGTTGTGGAAATGCAGAGAGGCACAGCACTTTGGATTATAGTTTTCTGGTTTCTTACACAACTAAACATATCTTTATGATATAATCCAGCAGATTCAGCAATTGCATCTTTAGTATTTATTTTTATTTTTAAAATATATTTTTATTGATTTTAGAGAAGAAGGAAGAGGAAGAGGAAGAGAGAGATAGAATCATCAATGATGAGAGAAAATCATTGATAGGCTGCTTCCTGCACGCCTCCTACTGGGAACCCAGCCTGAAACCCAGGCATGTGTCCTTGGTGGGAATTGAACCTGGGACCTTTCAGTCCACAGGCTGACATTCTATTCATTGAGCCAAACAATCTAGGGCACACCTTTGGTATTTAAACAAAGGAGTTAGAAACATGTCTATACAAAAACCTGCACATAGATGTTGATAGTGGCTTTATTTATAGTTGCCAAAACTTAGAAGCAACCAAAAAAAAGAAAAGAAGAAAAAAAAAGAAGGAACTATGATATCCTTCAATAGGTAGCGAAAGGGTAAATATTACAGAATATTATTCAGCACTAAAAAGAAATGAGCTATTATTAAGACTTAAAGAGACATGGAAGAACCTTAAATGCATATTACTAAGTGATAGAAGCCAATCTGAAAAGGCTACATATTGTATAGTTCCAACTACATGACATTCTGGTAAAGGCAAAACTTTAGAGACAGTAGAAAGATCGGTAATTGCCAGGGGTTGGGGAGATTAGGAGAGGGATAAACATGCTGTATACAGAGCATTTTTAGGGCAGTGAAAACAGTCTATCTGATACTGTAATGATAGATGTCATTTTATACATTTGTCCAAACCCATTGAATATATGACACCGAGTGAACCCTACAATGGGTTCACTTTGGGTATTAATGATGAGTCACTGTAGATTCATCAATTGTAACAAATGTGTACCAGTTAATAATGCCAATTTTGTAATCAAAGAAAACACAATAATTTCAAGAGAAAAATCAAAAGTGCTTTATTCAATATAATGTCCATCACTAGCTACACATTTCCCCCATCTGTCAGGTAATTTGTGGATACTGACCCAATAGAACTTTTCTTGTTTTGAGGAAAACCATTCAGAGACCCAATTTTCCACTTCTTCATATGTTTTGAAGAGATATTCAGAAAGTATGTTGTGTTTCATCAATCGGAACAAGTGATAATCTGAAGGAGCAAGGTCAGGTGAATACAGCGAGTGGGTTAATACTTCCCAGGCAAGATCTTTTAATGTCTTTAACTAGTTTTGAAGTGTGTGATGGTGTGTCATCATGAAGCAAAATTACTTCGTTGTGTCTTCTGGCCCATTCTGGTATTTTTACAGTTAAAGTGTGATTCAAATTGATTATTTGTTTTCAGTAGCGATCAGTATTAATGGTTCCACCTGATTTTAGAAGCTCATAATACACCACACCTTCCTGATCCCACCAAACACAGAGCATTGTCTTCTTTCTGAAGTGATTTGGCCTGGATCAACTCATGATTTTGTGCATATGGGATTCTCAAAATAAATCCATTTTCATTGCATCATAATTCCATGCAAAAAAAAGACTTCCTTTCATGCTGTTGAAGCAACATTTTACTGATGACTTTTCGGTTTTCATTTGTCTTTCATTCAGTTGATGTTGCATCCATTTTCCTTCCTTTAAAATCTTTTCCATTGTAAATAATTGGAAATTGTTTTACTGAGCAATGTTTAATCTTTCTGCAAGTAGTTTTTGAGTATGACACACATCTTTATCTAATAATGCTTGTAATTGTTGGTCTTAAAACTTTTTTGGTTGACCTGGACATCCTTTGTCTTTCACATCAAAATCATTACTTTTAAAGCATTTAAACCAGTGTTCACAAATATCTTGAGGTGGGACATGTTCACCATAAGGTTTCCAATGTATACAATAACTTTCAGTAGCACTTTTCTTCAAAATAAAGTAATGAATTAAAACTTCCCACAAATGCTCTATTTTTTGCACAAAATTTGACATTTTTAAGTGTAAAAATATCTATGATGTTAATACCTTCAGAAAATTTGACATATGAAGTTTTGAAGCTTGTCAGTACAACAAAATAGCATACATATGAAATAGTATATATCAACATATGTGTCACTCCATCCTGTGGGGAAAAAAAATCTGCATTATTAACTGGTACACCTGTAGCAACTTTGGTGGTGGTACTGATGGGAGTAGGGTGGTTTGCAATAGGGGAGACCATACATATGGATAGAGGGGGTATATGGGAAGTCACTGTGCCTTCTGCTCAATTTGTGAACTTAAAACTGCTCTAAAAATAAATTTTTAATTAAAAAAATGGAAGGTCTCTGAGAAGGCATCTGAATATTTTCATTTGGTAGACAAGAGAAAATCAGGAGTTGAGTCTCTGTCCTTGGAGTCAGATTTTATGAAGCAGGACAAAAGAGGATTTTGCAAGGTGGAGAAGGCACAGGGAAGCCAAGAGTATTACTTAGAACTTGATCTTTAGCACCCATAACAAAACCAGTCCTCCAAATCTTTAAGGGTAGCACACAAGAAAATGAATTCATCATTTAACACCAGCAATCAATGCATATGGTTGTGATTATCTCCCTCTTCTCCATCTACCACCAAGTGAACACCTTTAAATATCTTCCTGATTTTGCACACAAATAATTAAAGAATTCAGTTTGATTGCTCATCATCTGTTCTATAGCTGTGAGTCAGTATATGGGATTTACACTCTAGCTATGGTTTATTGCTGAGCATTCAAGTCAGCAGGGTAATTTTCCTTTTCTCTTTCTACTTGGGGGTCCTAGCTCTTTAAATTCTATCTTTATTGGCAGGCTGTTGTCATGGAGAAAAATAACTTTAAGTAGCTCTTTGAAAAGCTTTGAATTGCTGTTCCCTGCTATTTAAAGATCCCCCAGTAAAGCAAAAAGTACATTCTGCTTCCATATAAGGCTCTGCCACTCCAAGACAAGAGTGTCACTGGGGCTTGGTTCCAGAACAAAACACATCCTGAGCATCTGGGGGTCATCTTTACTAAGTATGTCTACCCAGCCTGGGAAAGCAAAAGAAAATCAGAAATCAGAACTTCATCATCTGTAAGTTTTGGACACTAGGCTCCTGTGTTATTATGAACCAAAGTAAATGAGAGAAGCCAAATCTTATAATCCCCACTTATCTGCCTTCCCCGTGGGGTATTTGCTCTTTGTGGCCTTAAAATTATTTGCCCTAATCCATTCCCTTGACACCTCCTCGTCAAATACTCAGTATCTAAAGCTTTCCTCATTTCAGTTCACAAACATTTCCTAGACCCTTAAAATATGTCTAGCTCCTACTTGGATACTGTAGGGGATACTGAGATGTAGAACAAAGTCTCAATAGAGTAGGATTTGAGAGATGAAACAACACAAATAAATAGATGAAACACCAAGTAATAGAGAATATTTGTGATTCCCAACTTTAGCTGATGATTGGAATCCATCGTGAAGCTATTTTAAAGACACATATTCCTAGGTCCTTGCACTTGACCTACTGAATCAGAAACTCTGGAGGCAGAGCTGGGATGAGAGCAGAATCCTCAAGGTTCTGCCCCAAGTTCATGTCTGAGTTCTGTAAGGCCTCTGAGAAGAACAGCCTCTGGAGCCTCAATTTTCTCATCTATAAAAGAAGAGAGATGCTCTAGATATCCTCTGAAATCACTCTTTCTCTGACACTATGGTTTTGTTATTTAAACTACCAATAAGTATGGTTTAGATAATAATCAATGTAAAAAAATCCAAGAGGGCTTCATAGACAATGTGATACTTGGAGGAGCAAAAAAATTCCATGGAGTGCTCAGTGGCTTTTGGCATGGACTTTAGAATCAGACAGTCTTGGATTTGAATCTCATTTCTGCAATGAACTGGCTAGATGACCTGAGCTGTAATTTAACCCCTCTAATTATCCAGCCATCATTTGTAAAATGGTGGTAATAATAGTACCTACTTCTTGGAGTTGTTAGTAGGATTCAAAGAGACAGTGTATACAAAGCATATAGTAACCACTCAATGGTTATTTTGAGCACTATTTTCCTTCTTATTGGTAAAGAAAATAAGGAATTCCACCTAGAGCAAAGGATCTTGGGCAAATGCATATAGGCTGTAAGGAACATGGCATGTTAGGCCTAGGGGAAGAAACTGGCTTGACTTTGTTAGGAAGACAGAGGTAAGTTTGGATTGCACAGGCAGGGTTAGATTCTCCATTTATTGTGCAAACTATTTGGCTAAAGAAGACCTCTTCACTCCCTCCAGACAGACGCTTCCTCACTTCCTTGTGACCACACACTAGTAAAATGATCCCTCAGCATTATCTCTTTAAGCAAGAGCTTTCTCTCATCCTGCACAGAAAGAATCTAGATGAATCCTCATATAATTAGTTATACCACGGTGGACCATACACAGAACAACCTACTTCAGCGGAGCAGGAAGGCACAAGCCTCTGTAACCACAGTTTTGAAAGAGGTGTGTCTGGCATGGAGATGATTTAGCCTTTCTTGGGGTCAGAAAGGCTGGGTGACAGCCAGATTACCACTTGGAAGAGGAGTCTGTGCTCACCACTGTGTTCACTGTAGATACGTTCTCTCCCTGTCTGAAAGTGAACTCATTCTTCAGTGAACCTGTGGCCAAAACTTTTTCCCCTAGAGTTCCTGGGAAGAAGCATCATAGAGAAGTAATCGGGGGATATTTAAAGGGTTTGTAACTTAGAAAGTTTTGTCTTCATTTATAAGTGCCCAAGTATTTAATCATTCTTGGTTTCAAATTATTTACATTTGAGACCAAGTGAATCATTTATAGAGTTTTTCTTCTTACTTATCAAAGAAAATATTTAGCCACTTGAAAGGAGGGATTTTCTACTTTTTAAATGAGATATTCAATCTCATTCAATATGTGTTAAGTTTGAAAGGAATGACTTTAGAGATTGGCTGAGTTTGAGAGATTGTTCTATCTTTGCATCATTCGTTTATTCATCCTATTATTTACTGAGTGTCTAATATATGCGGAGAGCTTTGCTAGATACCAGAGCAGTGATTCACAAGTGAGTGAAATCATGGGTTCCTGGGTCCCCATTCAGAGGTTCTCTTTCTGTAGTTCTGGAGTAAGGCCCAGAATAAGACTTTTTAGCAAAGCTCTAGTTGATGTTGAATGATCAGACTATGCTCTTAAAAACACTTGTAGAGAAGCAGAGAAGATGAAAAAGGCAATGCTTCTGGTTCAAGGAATTTACAGGGTTCCATCAAATATCTTTCTTTTTTTTCCCATCAAATACCTTTCAAGGAGCAAAATACATTTCCCTGTTACCAAATTTCATCCCTCCTTTCTCCCCAGTGGAGTAGGAAGGCACTTCTTCAACCCATGTCTGTATACTCTGAACAAGGCACAGCACTGGCACCGTGATAGATAGAATGGTGAAAAAGAAAGACTTCTGCCTTCTAAAAGGGTGCATTTATGAAGCTCAAATTATTAAAATTTGTTGTGGCGAGTGAGTATCAGCTACCCTCTGACATATAGGCATCTTGTATAACTGGCCCACGTAGGGAAAGTTCCTTGTCCCAATTCAGCAGTCCCTTAAATAAGCGTATGAGATTAATTTCATGAAGTTCATTTGGTGGTTGGAGGAGAAAGTGGAGAGAGGACAAAGGAAAACATGTAGTTTGAACATATTTATTTAGCCACTATTTTGTTTCAAGCACTGGGCCAAATTCTCATGAGGAATATAAAAGTTAACAGTGAGATGATGTTTTCTGGAGATTTTAATATTCAGATTGTGTTGGTTCGTATCCATTTGGTTCCCAGGAACAGTATACCAAATTAATCGTGGTGTAAATAATTTTCTTATTTTTCATGCTAGATCATTTTAACTTTAAATAAATAATATATTTTTTAAATATGTGTGTGATATTTCTTAAGCAGTGCCCTAACTGTTTAGACAAAAATGGATACAAGTCAGGCCAATCACACAAGTTTCCCTTTGGTAATTCGAATAGACAGTGATGGGCATATTCTTTCCATTTAAAGCATTTTTTTAGTGGAGTTTTACAAGTATCTGCGGGGAGGTGCACTGAGGAGGGATGCTAGTGCTAGATATCAACCACCAATGATATTTCAAGCTTTGAAGGCACCAAAATGCTGAGTTATGATAGAGTAGAACAACCAAAGTAGGGGATATAATGTACCTCTGAAATCTGTTGGATAAATGGAGAATAGCAAAGCCTTTATTAAAGGGATACTTTATCTAAGGTAATATCTCTTTAATAACTCCAGTTGTTCTATATCTCACCCTCTTTTTCAGTCTTGTTCAAACTCACAATTATTTTATTTACCTGGTTTAAGCAAAATTTTTAAAATATATATTTGTTGATTTCAGAGAGGAATGGAGAAGGAGAGAGATATAAACATCAATGAGAGTGAATCATTGATCATCTGTCTCCTGCACACCCCCTACTGGGGGTTGAGCCTGCAACCCAGGCATGTGGCCTTGACCAGAATCAAACCCAGGGCCCTTCAGGCTGCAGGCCAACACTCTATCCACTGAGCCAAACCAGCTAGGGCAGATATTATATCTTGTAACCAATGTATCCCAAGTGCTGGTTACAGGGCCTGCAAACTCAGTGTTAAGTAAATGCAGGAGGAATAAATGTTCTTATGGGTAAACTAATTTTCTAGACACTTGAAATCTACAAAACTGTCCAGCTGTCCTTCCACAGGCCCATGTTGTGTATCACAAGAAGAATGCTACTGGGTGTGGCACATGTTCTGCAAACAGAATTCATCAAAGAAACATCACCAGGCAATCAGTAAAGAAGAATCATTACTCCAGCACCTACCAAACTAAGCCAGTGGTTTGGCTCACAGTAAGAGAAGCTGATTCATTATCAGCTGTCACCCCCTAGTGGTAAGGATTAGATTTATCAGGGCTCCACATTTCAGCTTCATTTCAAAAGAAAAGTCAGAGGCTTTTGCAGAAAAGTGACTTTGAATTAAATAACACACACACACACACACACACACACACACACACACACACACACACACACACTGTATTGTACTTTCCCATAACCATAATGATCTGTTTGTTAACTTACTGGCAAACAGAGCTAGAGATGAAAATAACTTGCTTAAAATTCCCTTTGAACCTTGTTTGCTTCTGTCATTTTACTTGCTTTAGAACCCTTTTCTAAGAAAGATTCTATTATTTTAAAAGTGTCTTAAAGAAGAATATTAATTTTCTATTTAAACCTTGGCATGACATAGATATTCCAGAAAGAAAGAAAACCATGACAAAGTTACCCTAAAGCTTGATATAGATAAACTTTTTTTAAAATTAAATTTTTTTTGTTGCAAGTATTACATGTCCCCTTTCCTCCCCCCCCCCCCGATTGATTCCTTCTAGCCCACCACAGGCCTTCCCGACCCTCTTGTCTGTGTCCATGGATTATGCATATATGCATACAACTTCTTTGGTTGATCTCTTCCCACCAACCCACTCTCCCTCAAACTTTTTTAGATGAACTTCAGCAAACTACATTTTAAAAAACAACAACAAAAAACAATGTTTAACCATTAAAGCCAAACCATTACCTACAAATTATTAGTTGTAAACAACAGGCTGCTTAACTGAATTCAACATTTTCCTGACTCCACCCAATCCTAGCCTCCAAAACAACCAAAGAGACCTATATTTGTATCATTGGGTATAGGTTGAGAAAGGCTTTTAAAAATAAACCTCTTAAAATTATCCCTAATTCGATTTCAATTTGGCATTTGTCTCTTCCTCTTAGCTAAGGAGAGTTTATAAGAAAATTTAAAGTGAAAATATCATCTATAATAATAATTTATAATAATAAAAGCATAATATGCAAATCGACTGAATGGCTGAACAATGAAACGACTGTCCAGATGACCTTCCTGATGAAACCAGGGCTGTGATGGCCAAACCCCTTGCACAAATTTTGAATTTCGTGCATTAGGACTCTAGTATGCTTGTAAAACTTGTTGGAAATGCATGGTGTATGTGTGTGTGTGTATATTTCCGTGTATATTAGCAACCTTTTTGAGCTTCTATTATGTACCAAAAATTGAACTTAGCATATAACCTTCCTAACAGACCAATGAAATACACATTATTATTATCACCAAATTACAGATCAGCCTATCAACTATATTGCATTCCTGGCACAAAGTTACCAATTGTGGATACTAGATTTTACTAGATTCCAGTTAGTAATGCCATTTTCAGTTCACTAGCACTACTCAACAAGTAGGAACCTAGTAATTGCAATGACATTGGTCATCCAGTACTAGGCAGGACGAAAAGGCTTCAGGAAATATTTATCTCCTAATGACTAAAAACAAATGAAGTGTTCTGTGTTAAGAAATAGAGAACCCAATTAATGCCTAAAGACTTATATGGCATCAACATCATTCATGTTAATGTTACATATTTTATTTGCTAGAACTTTATTTAACCAAATTACAAGTATTACTTGTTGCCACTTGTTTTGGTTTTTTTCTAAATAAAAAGTATAGTACCCTGGGCTGCCTTTTGGATCCAAAACAAAGATAATTTAATTAAGGATTTTAGTTACTTTTGTACAGTAAGCCAATATTTTACCCTTTTAAATTTGTGTGGCCATTGGAACTTTCCAATTTGTCCAGAAGAAAATTCCCATGGTCTGGAAAATTGGCTGCTTGCCTGGTGGAACTGCAAGTAACCTGCTAATTGTAGTATCTTCTCTAATACACCAGATGGCGGTGGCTCATTTATATGTACATAAGTGAACCTCACAAAGATGTTCAGACTAGTGTATCAGTTAGGCTAGAAAAGAAAGAAAAGTTAGTATTAAAGTATTCCAGTATAGAAAACCAAGCACTAAAGAGATAATAATTTCCCCAAGCCTCCTGTGTAAAACATTGCCTTTGAAGCATCAAGGAAAAGAAAGTACAAAATGCCCTAGGACTGTTAGAATGGGTATCTTGTACTAACGCTGAAAAATCATTTTGATACAATTCATCTTTTGTTGAACATTTCAGAAGTGGCATCCTATCTGAGCATGCCATTAACACAGTTGGCTTATGGGAAAGAAGACAGTAGACTGAGTCAATATGTTTTTTTTTAAATAATGAATTTGTTTTCTTACAATGGAAGGATTCAAGCATTGCCCAAAATCTGGATGGAAATATGGTAGTAAAGGTCCGTATAAATAATAATAATCCTATCTAATAAAAGAGTAATATGCAAATTTGACCTACCTTTGCTATGCTACCAGGCAATCAGGAGCGGGGGCCAGGGCCAAGGTGGCGCTCAAGACGCTGCCAGTGCGGGGTGCCTCCGGGGCTGGGCAGTTGCTGCCAGGGCTAAGGCCAGGGCCGGGGGGCGGGGCTGAGGCGGCCTGGGCAGGGCTGAGGAGGCCAGGGCGGGGCTGAGGAGGCCAGGGCAAAGCCAGTCATTGGCCCCATTGAGGGGCCATGTTAGGCTGAGGGATCACCTACCTCCTGTGCACGAATTTTGTGCACCGGGCCCCTAGTAATAATAATGATAATAATGATAATAACTCCCATGTCAGTTAAGGGAATGGATTAGAACTGGGACTAGCTTTATTTCTGGTGCTCGAACAATTCCATATCTCCCTCGATTGGGCACAAGCCATTTCCCCATAGTATTTGTCAGGTGAGTTTAAAAGTCTACAGCACTTCAATAGTTCTAGCTTCTGTTGTTCTTTGACATTTTGGAAATGGGCTAATAAAATTCCTCAACGCTTAGGTTGGTGAGCTTTACACTATTCCAGATTTCTAAGCCTATTGCAGCACTTACGTCCTAGCAAGCAATACAAAAGAACTAGCTCATGTGTAAGGCAAAAAAGTAAGACTTTTCTTCATTGAGAGTAACATTAGGAAGGTTAAGTTCATCAGAAAAAAAGTTACCTGCAAACACTAGGAAACATGGGCTCTAGTCTCACCATCACCTGGGTAGTTCTTATGTTTTCTCTGGACCTCAGTTATTTCACCCACCAGACACGTAAACTCATCTCATATCTAATAGTCCTTCCCAAATCTCCTCAGCAAAGTCTGTAGTGTAGACTCTATACCTTACCCTCCTTTTCCCTAATCACTCTTTAAGACAATTTATCTATTGTTTTTCCAGTGTACCAATTACTAATTACAAATGATCATATTTTTAAAAAATACATTTTTATTGATTTCAGAGAGGAAAGGAGAGAGATAGAGACATCAGTGATGAGAGAGAATCATTGACTGGTTGACTCCTACATACCCCCAAATGGGGATGGAGCCAGCAACCCAGGCATGTGCCCCTGACTGGAGTCAAACCTGAGACCCTTCCATCTGCAGGCCAATGCTCTATCCACTGAGCCAAACCAGCTAGGGCACAAATGGTCATATTTATTTGTTCACTTATTTATTGTCAATCTCTCCTTTGCAAAGAGGCGGGAAGAGACTCTTCCTCTATCCTCTTAGGTTCTATTTCTGGGGTCCTGGAAATTGAACTGAGAAATGACAGATTAACAGGAAATAATAGTTTATTTCAGATACATATGAAAGAAACTCAAGAAACAAAGTGAAAATCTCAAAAACACAGTCATATTCGGGGGATTATGTACCATTTTAACAAAGATCAATAAATAATGACAGAAAGGAAAAAGGGATTAAGGTCAGTAAATTCTGGGAAGGTAGATATATGGGGGAAACTAACAGTAAATAAGAATTGTTTTAGTAAAATGTATTTGTTCATGTTTATCTCAGCACAGTCTTCATCTCAGCTGATAAGGGCTCTTTTGCTCCTCTTGTTATGGGTGAGGGGAGAGGAGATATCTTCACAAAGGAAAATTTATACCCTGTCTTTAGACAGAAAAGGAAGGGGGAGAGGGCTGATATCTGTACCTGCTGCTTTTCAATTCAGTTCAAAATAATATGTATGCCCCAAAGTGGCATATTTTGGGGTAGCCTATTCTGATCTTCCTCATCTTCTAGACACACACTCTGAAACATCTACAATGCACTCAGGAACCCATCTTGTTCAGTGCTCTATCCAGAGGACCTACAACAATGCCTGGTACATGAGAAGATTGTATATGTAATGTTGAATACATGAAAGAATGGATCTATGAATTTTTATTCTTCTACAAAAAGGTTTGCTCCAATGTCTTTTGTTAACAGATGAGTTGTGAAAAGAGGAGGTATCCAGAGTTTGTGCTCTGCAATGGTGACACAGATTTTGTTCTGATTTCTGGTAAATTTCCTTGCTTGGGTGATTAAGGTCCCATTCCACCATCTTTAAACTGACGAAGATTCACCTGCTTAATGTGGTGCCAGTTCAGGGCAGTTTTTTGAGTAGATAAAGGCATTGCCTGGGGTTCCTGCCTGCCCTGATTGCTGACATTCTTGATGCCTCCATTCAATGTGCTTTGAATCTCGTTAATATACCAGAGAAAATTCAAGAACTCTTGAACTATTCAAACCCCAGGGTTAATGAATTCATCAGGCTCTTCCTGAGAGGAGGTATTTAGAGCAGAAACACGGTATCTAAGACAATCTTCATATGCATATTTTAGTGACAGACCAACCAGCCCCACCAATACCTCTCCACCCACAACGTAACTTGATTTACTTTCCATTTGATTTTTGTCTGCCCAATTTAGAGGGAGGAAAAGACAAATATTTGATATTTTGAAGGGTCGTTTGAGCAAGCTTAGAACTAAAAGATATCATACTGATCATCTAATACAGTCTTTCCCAAAGTTGCCAAAACACAAGAATCACCAAAGATGCTGGTTACAAAACAATTCTCAGGCCTCACCCTACTGATTTGGATTCAATAGGCTGGGGTGAGGCAAGGGATCTCTGTATGTTTACAAAGTGCCACAGGTGATCCTCATGTTCAAGCAAGTTTGAAATACCTCACTGATACAACCCTTTCAATTATCAGATGAAGACACTGAAGCTTAGAAAGGCCTGGATGATCATCTGGGTCACATGACTCAAGAATCTTCATGTTCCTTGACCTGGATTCTTACCCTTACCCCAACCTGCCTCCACTAAATCTCCATCCCCGTGAAACAAAAACATTAAAACCCACCCAACAGGAGAATTGAGCACTGAAAAATGCTCGTCACTATTTACAATGAAAATGTTGGCTGACTTCTTTCAATATTCTCTTATTGTGAAACACTCCCCCGCCCCACACACACACACACACACACACACACACACACACACACACACACACACACACCAAAAAAGAAAAAAAAACACACAAAAAACAAACGAAACAACAAAACTCTCCAATCATAATATGTGTGAGCTCCAAATTAGTATCTAGAAAAAAGCAAATGGCATCTTAGGACATTCTCTGAACTGGTCTTATGGCTCTGTGGAGTTAGCCATCAGTGTCTTAAATCCTAACCTAGATCCTCATCAAGTATCACTTGGCTTAGCTGGTGAGTAAAGAATCCAGTGAGGTAGGTGTTTAGAGCAGTTTTTTCATCATCAATCTGCTTTCACTAATGTAGTCCATCTGTGCATGAGCAATTTGTGTGTGTTTTTTTTCCTAAGGACATCATATTCTCCATATTCTAAATGCTTAGTTCTCACAATAAAAAAGACTATTTAGCCAGCCCTAATTCTTATAAAACAGAGCTGAAAGCAGGTGATTCAGTTGACTTTAGATGACTCAGCCTGCCTTAATGGCCAAAATGATGAGTCATCTGTCTACTGTCTGAGGAAATTCATTTCAAGAACCCTGTTTTCAAAGACCCTTAAAAGCACCCTAAACTCAATAATTAATAACTCATTGGTTACATTTGAGTTTTAGAACCCCTTTCCTTCAATTTCCGTTTTTATCTCTTTTCAAAGAAATACAAGATGAACTTAGAGCTATTATGTAGTAGTTCCCATAAGGAACATTCTACGTCTACAGTGAACTTTTATTTACTTTTGGTTTGATTTCCCTGGTAATCTGGGCTTTCAGGGGAAATCCAAAGTCTGAAGTTATTTTGCTTGGGGGCAGATCTTTAGATTTGTTAAACCTCATGATGAAAGGAAAGTGAGTAGAAAGAAATGCTTAGTTTGGATTTTCTGGGAGAGTGCTCAATGTAAATCTTAGAATTTAAAATATTTTTGGCATGAAAAGGTTTTATACTATTTGGGATAAAGAAGTTATGTTTTCTATCTGGATTATCTTCAATATTATTGATATATTTGAAAGTCATGTCCAGAACCTTATCTTAATTGGCTATTATAGAATTACTCATCTCTTATCATTATAATAGTAATAGTTGCTATTATTTATTGAGCACTTACTTTTTACCTAGCATTGAGCTAATTTGAAAATATTGAGGCACTAATTTTCTCACAATGGTCTAAAAAGACAATTATTTTAAGAAATTTTAAAATAATAATTTGTGCAAGTGAGGGGTTTAGAAGGAAAATCCAGAAAATATCAATGATCAATTTTTCTTACTAGACTTGTGGGTACCAAGGCACACATTTCAGTGAAATACTTTCTTGAAATCAGACCAAGATGGAAAAGACTGAAGTTACTCACTGACATAGGGCAACACTGATAAACCATCATCCCTAAGATTGTTTCTCACTATGCAAGATTTTTAGGGTTGAGGCTAATAGAATATTGGCTCAAGTTATTTGTGGAGCTGATGAGCATAGGTGTGGGGCCAAATTACATGAAAAATTTTCTCAAATATCTTCTATTTGCTCCGCAGCACCTATCAGCTAATCTCAGCAAAGACTGAACTCCTCGCCAACACAGCCCATTTTCAGAGAGCCATGACTTCTAGCATTGACTAACATCCACTCATGAACAATTGTACTGGGAGCTTTGGTTTTCTGTGAGAAACAAATAACAGAAAACCATTCTTAAAAAAAAAAAGTTTTAAGATTTTATAACACTTTTTTTTTTTTTACAGATAGGAAATCTGATATCTGAAGAGCTGATTGGACAAAGATCACAATGTATGTTTGTGGCCAAACATAGCATGACATGAGGTCTCCCATTTTTTCCTCTGTATCAAATCTTTTTTTAAAAGTGTTATCTTTGTATCTCAGAACATATTTGAGTCTCTCTTTACATGAGCATTTTTTTAAAACAAAAACAACAAAAAGAACAAGTACTACTTAAGCCTTTCATTAAAATGGCAGAATGGAAAATTTATCATACGGTTATTTTTAGAAAATACCCTTTAAAATATTATCCATTTTCAACTCATTCTTATATCCAGTAGCTCATTTTCTGTTTTTCTTTCTTCTTATCACTGAAATATTATTTTGTTGTACATACCCTTTGACCTAGAACTTCATCGTAGATATACACTCCCCAAAATACACTGGGATCTATATTGTGATAATGATTAGAACCATTAAAAAAACAAAATATATTCATTAGTTAACTGGTTCAAAAATTATTTTAGAGACATGCATAGGCTGTGTTGCTGTTTTTAAAAAATGTAAAGTTAAACGTTTCTATACATATTTGTTTCAACGTAGAATATTCTGGAAGGACATCCAAGAGTAGTATTTTTTTGACTATTCACACTATTACTTGATAATGATTTCATAAGTAACAACAAAATCAAGTAGGGGGAAGGCCATTGTGTGCTTCTAAATCTGGGCCTCTTGGCCAAAATCAATAGATCTGACCTACTTGTGAAATGGAGTTAGTCCTCTCAGGCGGGGCTCCTGGAACTGAAACTAGGGAAACGTGACAGAGACAGATGGTAAAACACTTGACTTTTACCAATTGTTTTGGTTTTCCCCTTTGGCCAAACCCATTAGGAGCCATTTAAAAGGGAAACACTATAATTACACCTACATGATAAATTAAAACAGCAGCAATAGGCTAGGATTAGACTCTTAATCCTCATTACCACCTCCTGAGAAGATGGGTGTGACAGCCACTCATTCAGGAATACACCTGAGTCCACACCTTGTTTGTCATATTACATCTTGTTTGTCAGATACCTTGTGCTTGGTGTTACAGCAGAAAGAAAAATAACCAAAGACATTCTACCCAACGAGCTACCCAGGTTAGCTGAGCCTTTGTATAAGGTCTGGAAACTACCCATATGTTTCTTTCTCCTTGCTATTTTGGCAGCTTGAATTCTGGTGATGACTGATGAATGATTCTTTATAAGTTGTCACCAAACTAGCATTTCCTGTTTTCTCTATAGATATCCAATTTCGTGGCAAATAAAGCTTAAAGTAAAACAACACAAGAGTTCATCCCATTCTATTTATATTATACTAGAGGCCCAGTACACGAAATTCATGCATGGGGGGTGGGGGATGTCCCTTAGCTCAACCTGCACCCTCTCCAAACTGGGACCCCACGAGGGATGTCCAACTGCCTAAACGGGAACTCGGACATCCTTCTCACAATCCAGGACTGCTGGCTTCAAATTGCTTACCTGCCTGCCTCCCTGATTGCCCCTAACCGCTTCTGCCTGCCAGCCTGATCACCCTGTAACCACTCCCCTGCCAGCCTAATTGATGTCTAACTACTCCCCTGCCAGCCTGTTTGCTCCTAACTTCCCTCCTCTGCTGACCTGGTCACCCCTAACTGCCCTCCCCTGCAGGCTTGATCGCTCACAACTGCCCTCCCTTGCAGGGCCTGGAACCTCCAATGGCCCTCCCATGCTGGCCATCTTGTGGTGGCCATCTTGTGTCCACATGGGGGAAGGATCTTTGACCACATAGGGGCAGCCATCTTGTGTGTTGGAGTGATGGTCAATCTGAAAATAACTCTTTTATTAGATAGAATAGAGGCCTGGTGCATGGGTGGGGGGCAGCTGGTTTGCCCTGAAGAGTGTCCCAGATCAGGGTGAGGATTCCCTTGGGGTGAGGGGTGGCCTGGGTGAGGGGCCTGTGGAGGTTTGCAGGCTGGCCATGCCCCCCAGCAACCCAAGCGGAGGCCCTGGTTTCTGGGATTAATCTATGTCTACAATTGAAACTTTATAGCTTGGAGCAGAGCCATGCCTTCTGCTCGCTCCAGGGCGGCAGCCATTTCTATTTGAAACTTTGTAGCCTAAAGTGGAGGCCTAGGGCAGCAAAGGCAGGCTAAAAGCTTGGCTTCTTCCATTGCCAGGGAAACCCAGGCCTCTGTTCTCTCCAGCTCAGTGGCTGCCACCATTTCTGTATATTTATAATTGAAACGTTGTAACGTTGAGTGGAAGCCTGAGTCGACAACAGCAGGCGGAAAGCTTGGCTTCCTCTGTTGCCGGGGAAACCCAAGCCTTCCTCCTGCTCTCAGTGGTGGCAGCCATCTTGGTTGGGGTTTATTTGCATAATCTGCTCCTGATTGGCTGGTGGGCGTGGCTGGTGGGTGTGGTGAAGGTATGGTCAAGTTTGCATATTACTCTTTTATTAGATAGGATTATTGATCTTAAAATAAAGAGGGTATTCACCCTTCTTTTTTTTTTTTTAAGAAGATGGGAATGCAGGGAAATATAACCTTTTAAAACCTTTCTTAAAATCAATTTCAGGTTTATAAAATAAGAATCTATACTTTTTGATTTAATAATCTTACACCCATAATTCTATTCTAACCACATAATCCAAAGGCAGGCAAGATTTAGGTACAAGAATGTTCTTCAAATTATTATTATCATAGCAGGATCATGCTTACTTTAAATAGTAAGAGTTAAATGAGCAATATTACATTCAGATCATAGGTAGTACATTGTCACTGAGAACATTGATAATAAGATTCATATAAAATATGCACATATAATCTCATCTAATTTTATTATTTATAATCTTAACTGTCACTCTTTCTGAGATTTGGGATGATCTTATGCTTTTCTATACTTTCTGAGATTCCTACAATGACCATTTCTCTTATTATCAGAAAAACATAAATGTAAAATGTCACTGATCTTCATATGTTTGCTTATTAGCTACCACTTTCCCATTGAGAATTGGTGATTGGCTCCAATCAGCCCTCACCTAAAAGGCAGCAGCCCACACACCATGATGTCAGCATCACCACCATCATTCTAAGCATGCCACCAGAATTGGGATTGAAACTGAATAAGCTTTCAAGGTAAGCAATGCTAGAAACCCAGAACTTTAACCTTTCTCCAGTTCCAATCATGACTCCTAGTGGCAGGCAAACATGTATCTTAAATCCAACTTAGTTTCTGAAAGGCAACAGAGAGATGCCAAGCCCAACAATAAGAAAGAAGCTCATTGCTTCCCTGACATTATAAGCCAAGTATTAAAAGTTCCTGAGAAGTTAGAAAAATAGCACACTGTGGAAAACTGACATGGGCATCCAGAATTTATTCTGCAAAACACACACACACACACACACACACACACACAGAGTTAAGAGTAATAGTACCAACACTTAGATAAATTTGTTCACCTTCTAATTTATTTGAAAGGTCACAATCTAGTTTTACTTGGAGCTCAGACTAGTGTATCAATTAAACCTCGTGTGAAGGGAGCACCAAAAAAAACTCAGCAATTCTTAAGTTTATTATAAGCAATCTCTTCAAATGGTAAATATGCTTATAATAATTCCAATTTTAATATAGCAAAAACCACTTTGAGCTCCTCGAGGCTGGATGCTAAACAGCAACCAGTACTTATTAATAAAAGATGAGACAGAGGGCCGAAAACCAGGACTACAGCCTTTATTAGAGGAGAAGGACCCCTGCTGGGCTGTCATGCAAGGAGAGAGAGCAGCATGTGCAGAGAGGAAAACGCCTTTTGAGGGAGGGCTAGGAAGGGATGGGGCTTAGGGTACTCAGCTTGTGCTGATGGGTGGTTTCATATAAGGCACATGATTAGGCACTTAGGTACTTAGGAATCGAGGGCTTAGGGTATTTGGACAGGTGCTGATTGGTGGTTCAATGTATAGTCTATATAAGGGGCCTGGTTAGGTGCTCAGGAATGTCCATGCCGCAGGTGCAGTTTGTCATACTCCTTCCATCACTTGGGGGAAGGGAGGATCTATCAATTTTGTCAACACCAGTGATATGTGTAACAGGAATTCTCAAATGGGCCAAGGCTGAGATTGGGACTGAACCTGCATTTTAGGTGACAAAGATCACTCCACTTCTCACTCTGTGCATCCACTGGTTTACATGGAGGCTGGAAGCTTCCTGGGAGAACTCAGTGTCCATAACTCAAGTTGACACCATGCATGCATTTGTGGATGGAGGCAGAATCCATAGCATAGGGAGATGAAGAGCATAGAGATGTGCTGGAACCAGTTCCTGCCAGCGAAAGAGAACCCATTGTGCCTCTCTTCCCAACACCATATTCAGCAAATGCACTTTCATAGCTTGAAACTAACCATGGTGTGAGCATTTACACTGTGGAAAACAATAAATGTTATAAATCAGGGCCTTCCCCATCCCCGCTCCCCAAGCCAGATGTTAAATATTTATTAACACACCATTCTGAGAGTCCTGAAAAGAGAACACTTCTAGGGAATGAGTTGTCTGGAGTCACAAACAGTAAAAGGATGTGAGGCTATTACTAGAATGAGTTTTGCTGGACCAGTCCTGGGGGTCACTGTGGATCCTAAGGGTCCCTCTATGCGCCTCTCTCATGTTGGGCTGGAAAAACAGGGCATGATAACCACCAAGTATCTTTGAATACATGTTACATCCCATGAGACCTTAAAATTCTAATATTTCCAACTTCACAATATCACTATTAGTACCCTTGCTGAAGAGCTGTGGTATGAAATGGAAATGCATTTCACAATACCTATGTAGTAACACATTTCCTGCTAGGTCCTGTCCTCCAGAAAGACCAAGCAGGAAATTAATTGCCTAGGATCAATCACAGAGCAATCTAGATGAGGGATGATCTAAAAACCAGTTCTCTAACTTACCCTGTGGTTGAAGCGATCAAGTTCCAATACCACTTTTGCTTTTCCATCACATTGGCCACTGTGATGTTCCATTAGAGCAGTGGACGGCACACTCGTTAGTCAACAGAGCCAAATATCAACAGTATGATTGAAATTTTTTTTGAGAGCCAAATTTTTTAAACTTAAACTTCTTCTAACGCCACTTCTTCAAAATAGACTCACCCAGGCCATGGTATTTTGTGGAAGAGCCACACTCAAAGGGCCAAAGAGCCGCAGTTTGCCAACCACTGCATTGGACTGAATATGGAATATCCTCTATGTTTAACTCTTCATGGCTATTTCTCAGCAACAGTGAAGACTGTTTTGTGAGAGGCAGGCAGCTCTGATCTATAACATCGGTGCCTACTGCAGCAACAAAACCAAAGAAACCCAACACAGAGCTGCCTCCTGGCATCTGGAGGAGTGTTAGGAAGAGGGACAGGAACCATCACTCTGCATTTCCTAGATGAGACATTAGCAAATGCAGAGTGATTAGCAGAGCCAGCATTCCTCTATGAAGTATACAAAGATACAAATTACCAAGGCGGGATATAAAAGGAAAATTGCAAAGTGTAATGGGAGCACACAAGAAATAGCATTTCTTGCTGGGTGAAATTGGAAAATTTCCCAGGGGAAAACTGATATTTGAACTGAGACTTAAAGGCTAAGTGGGCTTTCAATGATAAATATGGAGGAAGAGGGGTGTTTAGCAAAATGTATTGTAGTCATGAAAACACTACAGGCAGAAGTATTGTTTTCTTTATATTGTTTATTTCAATGGTTCTCAACCTTTCTAATGCCACGACCTTTTAATACAGTTCCTCATGTTGTGGTGAACCCCAAACATAAAATTATTTTCGTTGCTACTTCATAACTGTAATTTTGCTACTGTTATGAATCGTAATGTAAATATCTGTGTTTTCTGATAGCGATAGACGACCCTGCTAGCCATTCTCAACCTGTGGTTCGCGACCCCACAGGTTGAGAACTGCTGCTGTAGAGCCCCTCTGGGCCTCTGGGCAACATGGGAAGGTGGAGAAAGGTAGCTCTGGGGCAGAGTGTAAAGGAGGCTCTGGCTGGAGTTAAGGCGGTGCCAGCAGCCAGGAGAAGGAAGGCCCATTCTTGCACGAATCTTTGTGCATCAGGCCTCTAGTATATCAATAAGCACAAGAGACAAAATTCCCGACCTCATGAATCTTGACTTCTGAGAGAGAGAAATCAACAATAACCAAATAAATAAAAAAAAAATATAGTATATGTGTGGCGATAAATGTTATGAAGAAAAGTAAGGTAGAGAAGGAAGAATAGGGAATACTGACAGTTGGGGATGCAATTTTAGAAAGAAGAGGCTTATTAAAAAAGTGACATTTCAGCAAAAGTCATAACAGGTGAGGGTGAGCCAGTTTTTGCAGAGGGAACATAAGCATCAAAGCACTTGGCTAGACTATATCTGGTTCCCTTTGTAAAAATATTTATTGAGAATTTTTAGTTAGTACTCTGTGAACTGCCTGTTTACACGCACATTTTTCTCTTAGGTTGCCTATTTTTTTCTTATCCTATATAATAAAAGGGTAATATGCAAATCTAATGAATGGTGGAACAACTGGTCACTATAATGCACACTGACCACCAGGGGGCAGATGCTCAACACAGGAGCTTCCCTGGTGGTCTTTGCATGCTGCCACAGAGGGAGCTCCGCTCAGCCAGAAGCTGGGCTCAGGGCTGGCAAGCACAGTGGCGGTGGCAAGAGCCTCTCCTATCTCAGCAGCGCTAAGGATGTCCAACTGTGGCTTAGGCCTGCTCCCCACAGTGAGCGGGCCTAAGCCATCATTCAGATATCCTCTGAGGGGTCCTGGACTGTGAAAGGGCACAGGCCAGGCTGAGGGACTCCCCACCATGAGTGCACAAATGTTGTGCACTGGGCCACTAGTATATATATAAAAGCCCAGCTACTGAATGGTGGAACAACCAGAATGACCAGCCAACCAGCCGCTACGATGCATAATGACCACCAGAGGGCAGATGCTCAATGCAGGAGTTGCCCTCTGGTAGTCAGGGCGCTCCTACAGTGGAAGCACCACTTGGCTGACTAGAATGAGCAGTGCTCCAACAGCAGGAGCAGCTGCTCAGAAGGCAGGTTCACAGCCACTCAGCTAACCAGATGAATGGCTGCTCCTGTAGTGGACCAATCTCCACAGGCCACGCCCTCCCCACGAATGCACAAATTCTATGCACCAGGCCTCTAGTTGAGCTATAAGAGTTCTTTGTATCTTAAAGAAATTAGCTCTTGCCTATTATTTCCTCACTTATATTGTGAATATATATTCACATGTGTCATACCAGGTGTACTGGTTAATAATGCAGATTTTGTAATAAAATAAAATATGATAATGCCTGGAATCAATTCCAGCATGTCATAATTACAAGAGATTCACCAAAAGGGCTAAGCCATATATGTAGTTCACCTGTTGGAATGGCTAAATGGCACTTCGCCCAAACTTGAATAGGACAATCTTTTGCTGCCAGACAGATCAGGGCATTTCAAATCTGCATGTTATTGCCTCCTGTTGGCCAAACACTTGAACAGCTGTAGGTTTTTCCCCATTCTGTAAACCTTACCCTTTGAAGTGTATTATCTCCACCTTGCCTTAGGACAAATTGTGTTAATAAATAGCACAGGATTTTTAGCTAAAGCTCCCCTGACCTCCAATCCCTTTCAAAATGATCCTTTGTCCTCAGATTCCTTAATGGTCTATGCATCAGCTCTTTCTCCAGATTACTAAACACCTCTGTAAGGCTGGGAAAACAACTCTGGCAGATAATTTCAAGAGAAACATCAAAAGTACTTTATTTAAAGTAATGTCCATTGCTACCTACACATTTCTCCCATCTTTCAGGTAATTTGTGGATACCGTCCCAATAACTTTTCTTGTTTTGAGTCAAACCATTCAGAGGCCCAATTTTCCACTTCTTCATGTTTTGAAGTGCTTCTGAGAAAGTGCATGAGCCATTGATCTGAACAAGTGGTAATCTGAAGGAGCAAGGTCTGGTGAATATAGCGGGTGGGTTAATACTTCCCAGGCAAGATCTTTTAATGTGTCTTTAACTGGTTTTGAAGTGTGTGATGGTGTGTCATCATGAAGCAAAATTACTTTGTCCTGTCTTCTGGCCTACTCTGGTGATTTCATGATCAAAGCCTGGTTCAACTTGATTATTTGTTGTCAGCAGCAATCAGTATTAACAGTTTCACTTGGTTTTAGAAGCTCATAATACACCACACCTTCCTGATCCCACTAAACACAGAGCATTATCTTCTTTCTGAAGTGATTTGGCCTTGCATTCAACTTTGATGGTTGACCTGGATCAACTCATGATTTTGTGTGTATGGGATTCTCAAAATAAATCCACTTTTCATTGCCAGTCACAATTGGATGCAAAAAAGTCTTTCTTTCATGCCGTTGAAGCAACATTTTATTGATGACTTTTCGGTTTTCCATTTGTCTTTCATTTAATTGATGTGGCACTCATTTTCCTTCCTTTAAAATATTTCCCATTGCTTGTAAAGAATTGGAAATTGTTTGCTGAGCAACGTTTAATCTTTCTGCAAGTTCTTTTTGAGTTTGATATGCATCTTCCTCTAATAATGCTCATAATTATTGGTCTTCAGACTTTTTGGTTGACTTAAATGTTCTTTGGTTTTCACGTCAAAATCATTACTTTTAAAGCATTTAAACCAACTTTTACAAGTATCTTGAGATGGAACATGTTCACCATAAGCTTCCTGAAGTATATGATAACTTGCAGCAGCACTTTTCTTCAAAATACAGTGATGAATTAAAACTTCCCTCAAATAGTCTTTTTTGGCAAGAAATTCGACATTTTGAAAAATATTTTATTGATTTTTTACAGAGAGGAAGGGGGAGGGATAGAGAGTTAGAAACATCGCATGAGAGAGAGAGACATCAATCAGCTGCCTCCTGCACACTCTCTACTGGGGATGTGCCCAAAACCAAGGTATATGCCCTTGACTGGAATAGAACCTGGACCCTTCAGTCCGCAGGCCGACACTCTATCCACTGAGCCAAATCAGATAGGGCAGGAAATTCGACATTTTTAAATGTAAAGATATCTATGATGTTAACACCTTCAGAAAATTTGACAAATGAAGTTTTTAATCTTGCTGTCAATACAACAAAATTGCATACACATCAAATTGCATGTATATCTACATATGTGTAACTCCATCTATTGAAAAAATCTGCATTATTAAACAGTATAACTTATTTAGACATGATAGATTTGTAAAAGTATTAAATATTATGTAACCTAGGTTTTGCACCTTATTTAGGAAGATTATTACAATCCCAAGAATAAGGAACAATGTATGTATTCTTTTCTTCTTTTGATTTTATGGATTAAATGAAAATAACATTTAGAACTTTGATCCATCTGGAAGCTATTTTGTAGTAAATAAGTTAGGGTTTACTGTTTAAAAACCAAGGGACTCTTGACACTGAAAAGCATCCAAGCCCCAAAAGGTTGGATTTCTAGACGTGATATAGCAGGCAGTTGGGTTTAAATTAGTTGGAAAAGATCTTACAAAAATCAGCATTCACAGATGCCAGCAGCCATTCTCTGGAGTCTCATTTCCTAAAGTGTCCAGTTCCACAGGGTGAATACAGGTATTTGACCAAAAAGTTTTCCACATTAAAGTGAGTTTGAAAAACTTGGGATAATTATTTTTAACTATAGGACAATGAGATTCTTTAATATCATTAAAAGTCTCTAATAAGAGCACTTTTGGCCAATGGTCCATAAGATATCTCAGGAACCAATGTTTATATCTGGAGCAGTGGTTCCTAGATGTGGTGAAGTCAGAAACACCTAGAGAAATTTTTATAACACACTGTAGAATCTCATTCCTGATTAATTGATCCCAAAATCAGTGAGGATGATATGCAGGGATTTTTAAAGCTCTCATTGGCTGGTGTTTTGAAATCAGTACTCCAGAGCACTTCTATCAAACAAGTTTCCACTAGAGAATTAGCCCTGCAAATAATTATTTGAACAGTTATTTTCTCAGTTCTCCCAAGAATGAAACATAGTTAGACTAGCACTGTAATTCATGCATCAGAGAGAAGTTAATTCTTGGCATACAATGGATTTCTAATGGCTTATTTCTCTCCCAAAATTCAGATTGAGAAAAGCCATTCTATAATATCATACAGTAGCTACAATAGAACTGGATATGATGCTTGCAAAAAAAAATCCCCTTATGCTTTACTACCTCTTCATCTCTTATCCCTTACAAACAGAACAATAAATGTTGAACTTGGTAACAAGGATATGTAATGGGATCAAAATTAAATTAAGCTTCATTTAACAGGCAAACTCATCTGTGGGTGAAATTAATAGAGTTCTTAGAAACTTGGTCTGATGAATTTTTTTTGTTCTTTCTACATATAATATTGTTTGAATGAGCTGTTATCAACACTCATTAACACCAAGTCATTTATAATTAGACGTGATTTTTTTTCTTATCCTAACCTTATGCTCTTATCTTGTGTACAGTTCTTTCTACCAGTGTCTCAAATGAAAGTATAATATACAGAGTCCATAAATTTCAATTCATTTTGCAAAACTAGCTGATGTGTAATCATAAGGCCAAATATTATGCTTATTATTATAATTATTTCTTTTTCCAAATCAATTGGTTTGTAAGCTCAGAGAGTGCATTTCATTGTATACTAATTGGATTCACAGAGCTGTGATCTCCTTGTAACCCTAATCCCTATTACAAACTCAAAAATCATCATTAAATTTGATTTACACATTCCTTTTAGGCAGCATTACCTACATTCCCCTAACGGCAAAGATTTTCTATTAAAATCTCTTTCTGAACTAAGAATTCTAGTCATTTAGAATAACCAAGATGAGCACATCTTATATTCTAGTTAGTTAGAATAAATGTTAACATTTTATTTCTAGCTAACAAAGCTAACATTCTGTCAAAACCTAAATCATTAAAAACCACAATTCCCAAGGCAGATTCTGAAAAGCACTACTCCTGTGAAATGCTCTGTGAAGAAGAGGTCTTAGGGTCAGATACATTTAGGGAATGCTGAAATTCAAAATATATCTTAGTATCATAGCTCCTTTAGAACTCCTGCAGTTTTTTCTAGGTTACTAGTCAAATGTTTTAAACTCATTAGACGAGAAATTATCTTTGAGTATCTTATTCAGTGACATCCTGCAAAACACAATTTTTAAAAATTGCTGAGCTAGAATAATATTTATGGAACATCTACTATATATGTTAGTCTCACAATAAATTCATTTAACATGATAGTAAGTTTCTTCCTAGCTGGTGCCAACATACTGTGGGAAGAAACCATTCATGAATCAGGTCCAGATATTTCCTCATCAGACACATAGTCATAGAAACTTCTTAAGAGACCAGAGGTGTGAGTTGAGAGAGAAACAACAGCAACAGGTATAGATGCCATGGGAGTCTGAGCCAGCTGTTCATGCATCTTAGTTGCATGCTAAACATTTGCTAAACTTCAATTACAAGACAGTTCTTTCTCCTTTTTTTGTGATCATGGATTGCTCTATGAACACCCAATTTTATGTTTTAGTGGATGAAGTAGTACTTACCTCAGGATGGACTACCTAGGTTTCATGTTCGTTCATGTGGTGATCTCTTTCAGTATTTAATATGTAGTCAGGCCCAGTAGAAAGCTAAGAATTATTTCATAAATGGAGAGTGATTATTTTCAGGAGGGCATGGCTTTGCTTTAAAATCCTAAGGATCTGCATTCTGATTCTCCTATTAGGGTATCTCATAGCTCTGTACAGCATCATCAGCTACCAGGTCTGCTGGGTCATAAGGCTCAAATAGCAGTAGTCTCAAAGTTCACAGTAGTCTGGACCAGCTGCAGAGCCTCTTTTATTCGAGGCCCATTTAAGGCAAATATATACATCATTGCCTGATAATGGATCAGAGCAGCACACTCAAATGTGTGTATGTTGACTTTAAAATCCAAAAAAAGCCAAATGTACCTTCCTAGTGATAAGAGTGTAAGGTATAGCAAATTGTCATCAATTTCTTAGGGGATATAACATTTACCAGTCACTATACCAGAGAAATTTCCCCAAGATGGCATGCCTGGAAGTTTATGCAATGTTTCTCCCACCTCCAGCATGCAAATATTTTACCAAGGCATCTAAAGTACTTGTTACGTCCTACTCACCTGGTTCAATCAGCATGAGTTCTGTAGAGTGGTAAGACAAGCTTGGTTTCTATGGACTAGATTATTGCTAAAAACTAGAATGTTGACATACCCTTGAATGAAGATAATGAAGATATGGCTATTCTAATAGATAAAAGCAAACTGCTACTGATGTTTTTGACTATTCAGAACAGAAGAGAAAATGAATCCTCACCTGTAACATCTGCAGTTGTAATTACAATAATCCACTGTTATTATGTTAGATTCATCTGTATCCTTTAGCAAGGACTAAACTGATGAGTTAATGTTGATGTGAAATAAATCAATAGCCCTGCAGCTTTCAAGAGTTGATGGTGGCACTTATCTTTGCAATCACCCTCAGGGATATAGTATTAATTATTGTTTACTATTTGGAAGAAGCAGTTCTAAGGACTTCAATTTGGCCTTTCCTATCATTAAAGCCTTTATTCAAAGGCCTGAATGTCAATATGGAGATGTTGCCAGTAGCTGATTAAATCTATTTTAATCATGTTTTCACAAATTAGCACAGTATGGTTTTGCAGATCTATTATACCAACTATAATATGAAATTTAGGTGGGAAATGGTTAAAATTCCATTTTCAACCTAAATTCCAAAGCCACTACTCTGATAGAGGCCTTTTGGGGGCCTCCAGGATTTGTATCAGTTCAGACCAAGTGAGAAATAACTCCTTAAAATTTTAGGATTTTATTTTACCTACTATGGATTAACCTTGGCAAATGGCCACATATTCCTCTTTGAAAGACTGGGTAACATATTTACCATACATAATTATGCTAGTGCTGTAGGATCCTTCAAGTTGATTTCCCTCCATTTACAAGGCCCTCTGAGCTGGCCCAAGTTGGAAGTTAGGGATGAGACCAGGATTGTTATGACTCTGTTACCAAACAAAACAGCTGCCTATTTCAGTGCAAGGGACCTCATAATCAATTAGGTGCTACCAATGACATCAGTAGATATAATTATACTGATTATTGCTCTGGTCCTATCACTCATTATAGTAACTACATTTAGTTTGTCTCAAAAGTTAAGTGCTACCACTTGACTACCACTTCAGGATCCTATCATCCTCACTACAATTAAAGACCTCTTTTTCAAGATAACCTTTTCCACCATCCTCTCTGAACTGCAGAGAACAGAGCTTTCCAGGGATGCTTAACCTTTTTCTCATTGCCTTGTCTAATGTCATGTCCAATGGCTCTCTGAGAGGATATAGTGAAAGAATGACACATGATATAGCCACTCCAATCAAACTTCCTAAGCCTTTAGATTCCTTCCTCTAATATATATACACACACATATACTAGCAACTCAACTTATTTAATGTAGGCCACCATCAATTCTAGTTTCTATCAACTAATAAATTGTTAAGCTACCTCCAGTTGCTTGAGTTAACACAATGAATCCAGAATTTCTGTTAAGTATCTCATGAGAAAATGTTGGCTTATTCCTAACTGGTCTAGTACATTTATAATCCATTCCATACATATTCTCCAAGTTTCTGCCAATATAGATCAGCCACATAAGACAGTGCAGGTGGGAGGTGGGTCTTAAGAAAAAACAGTAATGCTCTGGCTTGTGTGACCCAGTTGGTTGGAGTGTTGTCCCGTAACTAAAAGGTCACCAATTCAATTCCTGATCAGGGCAAACAACAAGGTTGCAGGTTTGATTCCGAGTCCATCTCTGGTCAGGGTGTGTATAGGAGGCAACCAATTTATAGTTCTCTCTCATACAGATATTTCTTTCTCTCTTCCTCTCTTTTCCTCTCTATCTAAAAATCAATATCAACATGTTCTCGATGAGAATTTTTTTAAAAGAAAAGAAAAAACAGTAATTGCTTAAGGCAATGTCATAAAAAAGAGTCTCCAAGCAAGGGGAAATCAGCATCTTCAATAAGAAAGGAAGAAGGCTCTGTGGGATTTGAGGTATTTAGATTTACCCATACCCACCTAAATTTGCCTATTCCAGTTCTCAGGGTCTCAATCAATGCTCTAATATCATAAAATATATCTACTCTTACACTATAATTCAGCATCCTGCATAACAAACTTTGTAATTTTAAGATATATTAACATAATAATTATAAGAAATAATGTATTTTTTAGCACAGTCATAATTATGATTTTCAACCACATCTTAACTCAAGAATTTAAAACTTTAAGCTGGTAAGTTCATAATTTTCCATGGTCTCTTTATTATTATTCCTACCAGAACAATCAATTGTAGTAGCCACTTGGTTTCCCAAAGACTTTCCCTCAATAAATATTCTATACCAAGCAAAAATAAATGAAAAAAAGATAAGTACATATTTTGCCACTGTATGTCCTGAACTATCACTATCAGTTATCAATTCCTTTAAAGTAAGTAGACCAGATTCCCATCTTTGAGAGTTTGTTTCCAAGAACTGCTTCTGGTATAAAATGCTTTATCAGTCAGGGTTGAGTGTGAAAAACAGAAACTAATGTAGAAGGAATTATTAGATGCCTACAAAACCTAATTAGAGAGCTAGGTTCTCATAAAGCCACTGAAAAGGCTGGAAGAGAGAAAGTCAAATCAAGGAAGTTCATAATTCGTTTACAAATTCATGGCCAATTTGTTGAAATTAGGACTTTACTTCTGCAGTCCAGGCCAAGAACTCAAAAACCTACCAGTGACAGGAAAGATGATCAGATATTCTTTCTACTTGCCTTTATTTCTCATCTTCCTTGCAGTGATGTGAGGCCATGGAAATGTGTGAAGCTATGTGCAGCATTTCTGGGTTATGAAGAAGAAACCCACATCCAATTCTCTAGTCTCTTAATTTTTGTGCCGTAGTTTTCTAGAGAATACAAATTTTAGTTTGTGTAGTTAGCAAGACAGTGTGAACTCCATCAGCCTAGAATCCTTAAATAACTGTGGGAAGCAGAATATTCAATTAACCTGTGGTGGACATCAAATATTTAAAAGAAAAAAATCTCTGTTTTGTTAAGCCACTTAGATTTCAGGGTTAATTTGTTGCTGAAAAATAACCTAGGTATGCTAATATGGATGCTCTGGCCACAGCTATCTATAACACTAAAGAAACAGATTGCAAAGGATCTGAAGGTTGTTGCAAAATTCCACATCTGCCAAAACTTTCAAAAATTCCACATCTGCCTGTTGTTGCAAAAAGAAGATATGGGGGAGGAACCAAGATGGTGGCATAGGTAAACACTTATCCTGCTGCCCCGCACAACAATTTCAAAACTACAACTAAACAACAGAACTGACATCATCCAGAATCACCAGAAAGCTGGCTGAATGGAAATTCCACAAATAAAAGTAAAGATAGGACACTGTGACTCAAAGAAGCTGCGGAGGGCAGAGTTGCGGATATGCGTGGAGTCAGAGGTTCAGAGCTGTGTGCGAGCAGAAAGGGCAGGTGGCTGCAAACTGACTGGTTTTCTTGAACTGGGAGGGAGACAAAGGCATCCCACTACACTACACTGATTTCCTAGTTCCAGGCGAGGTCTGGGGAACCCACACCCATACGGGGTGAAACTGGACAGTAAGGAGGAAGCACGCTGAAACTCAGGTGCTGCAGAGGTCCTCGAGTTTGCATAGAGGGCGTGTAAAATTTGGGACTATAGACGTGTACGAGTGTGCATAGAGGACTCATGACTTGCTCTCTCATTCAGGAGAAAAAAAAGAAAGAAAGAAAGAAAGAAAGAGAGAGAGAGAGAGAGAGAGAGAGAGAGAGAGAGAGAGAGAAAGAAAGAAAGAAAGAAAGAAAGAAAGAAAGAAAGAAAGGAAGAAAGAAAGAAAGAAAGAAAGAAAGGAGGGAAGAAAGAAAGAAGGGAAACCACTGGTCTGCATTGTTTTACAACCCTGGGTGAGACTTTGGGTGTGCAGACTCATTTGGGGAAAGGCTGAATTGCCTGGCAGTGGGTAGAGCTTGGTGGCAGCTTTTTCTCAGAGGTGCATGCAGCCATTACCACCAGGCACAGAGACCCAGGAGCCACATAGGGCGGAGCTGACAGGGAATTAAGGCTGCCTGCTCAGCCCAGAGACTCCACCCATCCAACCTGAGCACAACAGCTCTCACAGTGTAAACACAGCTGTTCCTCACAGCCAATTGGCCTGGAGGTCAAACCATCCTAGTGCTAACAACAATAATCTAGGCTTAACTACAACAAGACTGTGCAACCCATAAAAGGCTGTACCAAGAGTATCCACCTCAGGTAACTGGGGAGGCTGAGCCACTGTTCCTTAGAGGACATCTACCACACAAAGCTAATTGACCAACTCAGGGAAGCAGCCAAAATGAAGAGACATGGAAAGAAATCACATTTGAAAGAAATGGAGGAAAAAAATGACTGGACATAGAGTTCAAAACCACTGTTGTAAGATTTTTAAAGAGATTCCTAGAAAAGACTGATGAACTTAATGAGACCTTTGAGGATATGAACAAGACCTCTGAGGATATGAAAAAGGACTAACTATAAATTAAGCATACACTGACTGAAATAAAAAATATTATACAAAGACCTAAAAGCAGTCTAGAGGACCACGAGAATCAAGTCAAGATTTGAAATACAAAGAAGCAAAATCCACTCAGCCAGAAAAGCAAGAAGCAAAAAGAATCCAAAAAATTCAAGATAGTATAAGGAGTCTCTGGGACAACCTCAAGCATACTGACATCTGAATTATAGGGGTGCCAGAAAAAGAGAGAGAGCAAGATAATGAAAACCTATTTGAAGAAATCGTGACCGAAAACTTCCCCCACCTAGTGAAAGAAATAGACTTAAAAGTCCAGGAAGCACACAGAATTCCAAACTATAGGAATTCAAAGAGGACCACACCAAGACACATCATAATTAAAATGCCAAGAGCAAAAGACAAAGAGAGAATATTAAAAGAAGCAAGAGAAAAAAGGAGTTAGTTACCTACAAGGGAGCACCCATACAATTATCAGCGGATTTCTCAACAGAAACTATGGAGGCCAAACAGGAGTGGCAAGAAATATTCAAAGTGATGAATAGCAAGAATCTACAACCAAGATTACTCTATCCAGCAAAGCTACCATGCAGAATTGAAGGTCAGATAAAGTGCTTCACAGATAAGAAAAAGCTAAAGGAGTTCATCACCGCCAAACCAATATTATATGAAATATTGAAAAGTATTCTTTAAGAAGAGGAAGAAGAAAATGGTAAAAATAAAAAGTATGAACAACAAATACACATCTATCAACAAGTGAATCTAAAAATCAAGTGAATTAAAAATCTGATGAACAGGATAAACTGGTGAATATAATAGAATCATGGGCATAGAGAGGGAATGGACTGACAATTCTTGGGGAGAAAACAGGTGTGGGAGGTATAGCAAGAGACTGGACAAAAATCATACACCTATGGAAGAGGACAGTGAGGGGGAGGTAAGAGCAGAGGGTGGATAGGGACCAGGTGGAGAGGAGCTACATGGGGGGAAAAAGGGGGAACATTATAATTATTAAACTAAACAATAAAGATTAAAATAAAAAAACAAAACAAAAAGAAGATATGTCTCAATTTCCCTCTGCCTTCCAAATCACACGAATGCCTCTCTTTGGCAGAGCTAAACTGGGACTCAATTTGCAGGAGATTCTGAGAAATATAGTCTTAAGGCTTCTAGTCCTTGCATATATGAAGATAACAAAGAAGGAGGCAAATCTCTGCCATGTTGTGGAGAAAAAGAAACCCTCATATACTCTCGGTGGGACTGTAAACTGATGTAGCCACTGTGGATAAAGTATGGTATGGAGATAACTCAAAAAAATTAAAAACAGAACTACCATATGGCCCAGCAATCCCACTTCTGGAATTTATAAAGATAAATAAAACCAGTAATGTTAAGAGATATATGCTCTTCTGTTCAATGCAGCATTATCTACAATAGCCAAAATATGAAAGAAAACTTTTTAAAATTTTTATATGTTAAAGCTACCCTTCCTATGCCAGGAGGGTAGAAGGCATCTTTTTATTATAAGAGAAAGGGAATCTGGGGCAACCAAGGCTCTATAAACCAGCCTTGTTTCTCTTCATCACTTTACTACTCTAGTCCAAATGCCTTTATATTGTCAATTCCTCATAACTTGATTGTTTCTCTGTCAAACAGTATAAAGATTCCTGTTTTGGTCAGTTCTTCGAGTCTCATGTATTTATTCAGCTCCCATATGTACATATTTACATACCTAAATAAAATTGTTTTAAATCTTGTTAACTTTTCTTTTATTGGGGGTGGGAGGATCCTCAGCCAAGAACATAGAAGGGTCAAAGGAAAATTATTTTTCCTCCCTGAGAAATATGAGCAAATGTCCCAAGGTTTTTATTAAGATGAGCATTTTTTCCTTCACTTTCCATGTCAACCCTTTGGTGATAAAGTCTGCAAGAAAAAAACTTCACTTGAATCAAACATAGCATTAGCAAAGAAATGAGAATGGACATTTTTGTTCATGTTTAGAGCAGCTTTTATTTATGAAAGGCTATTTAATGTTTTATCCACTGAAATCATTACTGACATTTTTAAAAATAACAGCTGGGACACAAAGTACTAAAATCATCTATTCCAAGCATTTCAGACAGGATGCACAGTAACAATCAGAATTAGGCTGATGTATTAATAAACTTGGTAATGACGCAAAATAAGGGGAAAGAATAGTATTTACCTAAAGTAGATTCAAGGAATTGATGACTAATGTTGAAATTTTAAGAATAATATAAGTAGCAATTTGGTAAATGAAGTAAGTACATTTATTAAGGTTGACTCTCTTGAATAAAAATACATATTTTAATATTATTTTCAATAATTCTTTTGCTCACAAAATACGTCTATTAGAGTGCAAATCTTCTGAAATTCCCTGGATTACTGAGCTATAGAAGGACACTGCCTTCAAGAGTTCTTATCATTGATTTCAAGAAACACATGAAATATAGTAATTACCTCACGCTGCCTGATCACCTCTCTCTCTCTCTCTCTCTCTCTCTCTCTCTCTCTCTCTCTCTCTCCCCTCCCCCCATAATATTTCAGTGTGAATAGAAAAAGTTTATTTTGAGTTGCAAGTTGCCACCTAATGTTTCAGGATTTACTACCTCTCAAAAATCTTTAATCTTTGATCTATTTTCTATAATCAAGAGATTGGAAATAATAGTCCTGCTCATCAAGATACCAGACTAGTGTTGTTTAAGGTTTAGTATTAGAAAAATATGGAAATATTTTGTAAGAAAGAATTCTTTAGAGAATGAATTCTTTAGAGAAAATTCTTCCCTTTCTCTTATTAGAAAAAAACATTACTTGAGTAGAAAATAATCATTATTCCATCAAAAGTAATTTCTACATTTGGCTTGCTCTATGTTGAACTTATACTATTTTAGTTTCATATTCAGATGTGTTTTTTTTTTCCTGGTAGTCTTTCATCTGATCAGGGGAAGCTTAAGATACTTGACCTGTGTTGGGGACCTGTCTTGGGGGAGGGACAGTGAGATTTCTAGGACTCAGAGCTGAGGGTGAGCCAAGAAATAGCATCCAGAGCAAAACCAAGATGAGAAATTGGGTAATCAAAGTACTAGTCCAAAAGGCAAGATAAGAGAATCCAATTTGGAGTAGAATGGGGTAATCTGAGGCTGACCAAATTACTACAAACACTGGATATGATAGAGAATCACCTATCTAAAGACATCAGACAGCTGTTAAGTCAAAGAGGATAAGAATGCTAAGTTTTTTAAGAGGAGCGAGCTCAGCTCTCAGGCAATCACATCACTCTTTCCCTTGGGGCATATGCAGATTTTAAAAGATTGGAAATCTGATATTTTCTCAGACTGCTGTGGGAAAGAAAAACCAGCAGAGATTTTAATGGTCTGTTGGGGCTTTAGAGATGTAATTAAAGGCTTGAGAGACCTCAACTACACAGCCTCTTAATGTATGTGCCAATTTTCTGAAGCTGTGAGGGCAGGTAAGCAGAAAACTCTGAAACACAAAGTCACTTTTTTTTTTTTCATAGACAGATGGTACTAGGGAAACAAAGAGTAAACTTTAGGACTAGCAAGGTATGTCAAAAACCTCTGAAAATTAGAGAGAAGTTTTCCCCTGTTTTATGATGCTGAAGAGACAAATCTTAGATCCTGCCAGTAAGAGAGAGACAAATGAACATGCCAGGCATTTAGTTGAAAACCCTGAAGAACAGCACTGTAGTCAGAGAAAGAAATCAGAGGTAGCCTTCACCTTGCCAAAAGTAAAAGTCAGCCTCAACTCAGTTCACTCTATGATTGGCTTAAGATGATCAGTCCCAATTTCATCTGCCTAGTAAAGGAAACGATAAACCCACTATGAAGGGGGAAAATGTCACTTGGAATTACATGATTTTTATACACAATGACCGGCACTCAGTAAAAAAATTATAGACATGCTGTGAGTCACCTCAATGAAAACCTCAAGAAAAAAACATTCAATAGAAATAGAACCGCAAGTGATAGGGATATTAGAGTCAGTGGACAAGGACTTTAAAATAACTGATAAATACATTTAAGAACAGATAAAATAAACCTTTAAGTGGAGAAATTTTTAGAGAATTATGATCTGTAAAAAGGAATCAAATGGACATTTTAGAATTTAAAAATATACTATCTTCAATTTTGGGTTTAATAGAGATTAGACACAGAAGACAGGATTAATGGACTGGAAGAATGATCAATAGAAAATATCCAAACTGAAGCATAGAGAAAATAGTAATGGAAAATATAGATAAAAGTGCAAGAGAGCTATGGGACACAGTGAAAGGTAGAACACATATAATATGAACTCCAGAAGGACAAGGAGAATGAGACAGAAGTAATATTTGAAGATATAATGGCCAAAGATTTTTCAAATTTGAAGAATGGTATCAGTGAACAAATGTATGAAACTCTGCCACAGATTTAAGAAATAAGCATAAGCAACATAAATAAAAAGAAAACCAAATGGAGGCACATCATAATAAAACTGCTGAAAGCCAAATGGCAAGGTAAGAGAGAGCGTCAAGATACATACTCAAGGACCAGAAACCAGGGAATGGCTCTGTAAATAGAAAAAAAGAGGATGGCTTACCTGGATGATCCACTGGGTGGTACACTTGGCAGCGTATTTCTGAGTTGGAGGTGAAAGCCCTTAGGAATACAGAAACAGTGTAACCTTGAGCTTCATTCTTAGTTCACTTGTGTTAAGAAGCCTAAAAAAATGATAAAATCCCAAGCAGTTTTTTCACTAATTAATTTTGTATCTCAAAACCAGCTTTTTCTATATGATAGCCAATAAATTAATTTATATAATTTGTTATTTGAGAGACATTGTAAGTTTCAGGAAGGGTTTGCTTGTTGCTGGGTATCCTGAATCTGAAAGGACTATAGTCCCTGACTTTCTCAGCCAGGAGCTCAGCCTTAGAAAAATTGGGTTAAAGAGAAGATTCAGAGAGTGTACCAATATTACATAGGAGTACTTTTTCTCCTCACTTTTTACAAGAGTTTTTCAGAAATTCAGATAGGAGATGGTGAAAGGGCACCGGTAATTGTACATTGAGTGACTTCCATGTATATCTGTGCTCCCGAGTAAGAGTCACTTCTCTATTTTGGTGCAAATGAGTTATTCAGAAATCCAAGTAAAATGTAGGCTCCAATTCAATAGCACTCAGGTGGGACCTTGTGTTCTGCATTTCTAACAAACTCCTGAGTGATGCTGGAAACTGCTGGTCCACAGATTCTTTTGAGAAGCAAAGGTTTAGGTGCAAATCACCTCAAATATTGGCCACTCTGGCTATTAACTGTGAGCTACTTTACAATAGAGGGTCTTAAATTAGCCTAAGAAGAGAGAGAGAGGTGTGCCAAGTGGTAACACTTTTGAAATGTTTACCAAAGTATATGTTGAGCTCTAAGGACTATAGTTACAGAAGATGTTGATGCATGTTCCCTAAAAGAACCATATCCATGGCCAAATAAGTTTAAGAAGCATTTGTTTACATTCCCCTCCCCTGGGAAATTCACAGCTCACATTTGCATTTTAAGCCACCTGCAGTAGGGAAACGTGTTTAACCTGATAATTCATTCATTTAACTATTAACATTCCTAGGAACTGGTGTTCCATGGAGCAAGTTTTGGGAAATGCAGCCATACAGAGCAGTAGTTTTCCAGCTTTGGTGTGTATTGAATTACCTGGTGAGCTAATAGAGAATACAGATGACAGAACTTGTGGAAGTAGGATAGTCCCTAGCCCAGAGGTAGGCAAACTCATTAGTTAGCAGAGCCAAATATCAACAATACAACGACTGAAATTTCTTTTGAGAGCCGAAAACCGACTTCTGTGCATGGACCAGAAGTTTCAATTACAATGTACGTGCGTGCCCGGATGTGGTATTTTGTGGAAGAGCCACACTCAAAGGGCCAAAGAGCGCATGTGGCTCGCGAGCCGCGGTTTGCCGACCACTGCCCAGTTACCCAAAGGATTATGATTCCCATCAAGGTTTGAGAATCACTGGTATTAGGTAATTTCAGATGAGTTTCTGTTACCATCTGGGGAGGCAAGGTTGTCTCTTAGCTCAGCTTCCCTCTTGCAGAAACCTATGTTGTCCTTGAGAGGACCAGCATCAGCTACAAACTGCCTTCATTTAAAGAACATTCAAGCCAAATAAGGTACCCCCAAATTCCACTGTATATTCTACATACTGCAGGGATTCTTCCATATCTTTTCACTATAACTTCCCAGTCAACAGTGTCTATCCCTTAGCCCTGCTCCAAATCAGAATCCACAAGAAGGATTTTCTTTCTAGAATCAATTCATTGATTCATTCAACAAATCATCAATCAGGATGTTGGAAGTATTCAGGGAATACGATGGGCAAGATACACTCCTGTGAGATAGGGGTAGGAGACAGACAATAAACAAGTCAATGAATAAATAAGATAATTTCAGATAGTAACCAATGCTGTGAAGAAAATAAACAGTGTCATGGGAAAGAGAATAACTGAGTCAGGGATTCCATTTAGATTCTTTGATCCTGTAAGGCTGCAAAAGCCCTGTGACCATTTAGGACAGTGGGGACACCATTGCAAAGAGGCCAATAATGATTGGGATTGGCCTGAATGGTTCAGAAAATCTTACCAGATACCCCAAATATATCTGGTTAGGAGGCAGTCCAAATCCCTTGTGGCTACTTGTGAACATTGGTGAATGGTGTTGGATGACTGAATGATGATCGATGGATGGATGAGTGGAAGGTTGGATGTGTAGTTAATCCTAGTGGTTTTGACAATATCCATTTGGTGAGATCTTAACACGGAACTTGTCTAAGCTATTTGGCTAGACAGAGCATTCACTGTGATGAATATCTCTCTCCTTAAGTATAAGGTAAATGGTGAGATACTCTATACCAGATCTTGAAGCACCGAAGGCATAGGCTAAGTAAAAATACACAAAGCCTCTTTATGCTACAGAGTCAATAGCCACTTATTGATTGGTTCCAAACTTTGGGAAGGGAACTTTATTCACTGGCCCACATATCCCCAACAGATGCTGTCGCTATTTGTTTCTGACATTTCCTTTTCTAAACTATCATATTCAACTAACTCTCTCTTAAGTAAAGAAATTTATTAGGTACCGACTCTACCAGACATTGTGCTAAAAACTACATGGATTATTTCACAATCCCAATTACAGAGAGAAACAATAGGAATCCAATTAAGAAAATAAATTGCCCAAGATAACAAAACTAGCAAGTGGCAAAGCCCATGTCTGTCTTCAAGTATGCTAATATCTAGCTGTTTTAGCATGGTATTAGCTGTCTATAATCCAATCCTGCCTTGTTTTCATCCACCTTTATGCAATCTTCCTTGCTTTCCCTCCTTAATCTCATATCTATACAAAAAACTGCAAGACTTGTCATTCTATGGAGCATTTGAGATCTTGCTTCCCAGCATTTGTCATGAGTTTTGGTTCAAATAAACACATTACAATTCTCAAAAAGAATTCTAGCTGTTTTATTAAGTTAATGTCAGCAAACAGGTTATAACTAGTTCTTTGCCATTTGGATTATTTAATGTAACTTCATCATTTCATTTTCTGCTTTGATTCATTATAATTTGCTTTTTATTTTAATATACAGAGAAAAAATATTTTATTTTATTTTCAAGTTTTTAGGTAAGGTGTTGGTAGGGATGAAGGAAGATTTTATGGTTGTCCCCAAGTACTTCCTACATGGCCAACGTATGACATTATTGTCTATTTTCCCACTGAGGAAACTGGACCCACAGTTACAGCAGGTATCAATTGTAAAGCAGACAGCCAACACCAGTCCTCCTTCCACTGCATCATCATTAAGGAGTGGCAAGTAGACGGCACTTGCGTGCCAAACATGATGAGCTGGCATATTAGTCTCCTATGGATGTTGTCGCAAATAACCAAAAATGTAGTGGCATAACTCGATACATATTTATTATCTTAAAATTCTATAGTTTCAAAATTCAAAGTGGGTTTTTCCTGGCTAACATAAAGGTGTCAGCAGGACTGCATTTCTTCCTGGAAGTTCTGGGATAATTGTTTTCTTGCCTTTTCCAGCTCCTAGATGCTGCCCACACCCCTTGGCTTGTGTTCCCTCCTCCAAAGACAACGGTGATAGGTCAAGCCTTTTTCACATCCAGTTACTCTGACCCAGGCACCCCTGCCTCTCTTTTCCACATTTAAGAACTCTTATGATTATATTGGGTCCACCCAAAAAATCCAGGATAATTTCTTCATTTTTTTAGATTATCTGATAGAAACCTTAACTCTATCTGGAACCTTAATTATCTTTTTGTCATGTAACCTAACATACTCCCAGGTTTGGAAAATTAGGACATAGACATTCTGACCAAGATATTATTCTGTCTATCACCACTGGTAATGACTGTGCTGAAAAGAATTCTGAGGCCATGTTTAGATTCATCAAGAAAGAGAATCTATTATGGCCAATTAGCAATATTTCCCATGGGTTCAAAGAAGGGAATACCATATATTTCCCATCGTACTGTAGATGCAGGCTAAAAGAAGGAGAATTTCAAAATATCTACTGAGAGGGGCCACTTGCCAGTCCACATGCTCTAGCACTAGCTGCAAGGGCCTGCGTAGGGGATTGCTCCAATGATCTGCCTTCTCTTCATTGGCTGGAGCTCCTTGCCCCTTACTGGCAAGCTGAGCCCCTCCCAGGCTCCAGGTATAACCCTGTCCTTCATGATCTGTCCCCAGTGGCAGGATAGCAACAGGTATGTTGCTAGGTGCTGGACATCAAGTTAGGAGACAACACAGTACTACAGGCTGGGTGCAGAGTAGAAATGCTTACCCTCGAGATGGGCAGACAGATGCAAACACATGGCCACAAAAGATGAAATATTCTTACTTCCCCAGCATCACTGGTCCTGTGCTTTCTACCTATGTGGCTGTGCTTAGACTGCCTAAAATGCTCTTCTCTCTTCTGTTACCCTCAACATTACTCATTCTTCAAACCCCATTCCATCATTGATCTCCCTCAGCTGGAAGAAAATCGACTTCTCATTGTTCTCTCCTTTTTTAATGTACCTGAGGCTACTGATGTTTGCATGTTCCACCAATACTTAAGCAAGATCCACTCTGTGCAAGCCACTGAACCTGACACTGGGGACATCCTGGGGATAAAAGATACCAATATGACCCCTTTTCATGGAAACGACAGGCTCATGGGGAGGCAGGTATGAGTCAAGGAATCACACCACTGTTAATCTAAAGGGGCACCTGAGATTATTGTGACAATGAAAAGGTAAATACTATTCTAAGAGTTATGAGGCTGCCTTAGGGAAGTGACAGTTGACCTGAAATCTGAAGACTGAGTGGAAATTAACCAGGTGAAGAAGAAAGAGAAGGGCATTCCAAGAAGAATAGCTGTGTTGGGGGAGCACAGGCTGTTAGTGATGCTCAGAAAGGAAGCCAGTGGCTGGAGAGGAGGGAGTCAGAGGTGTGGAGCATGAAAAGGTGGATGAGGCAGACCAGAGCCTGAGCCCACGGGCAAGCTCTAGGCTCTGTTCTGCCTCCCAGTAACTAAGTTTGTGCCCATACATTTGCCCTTACCCCACTGTGAGAACCTTCATTTAGGCTAGGGTGCCCCTCACTTTATAAGCCTCCCAGATCCCTCCATCAGGCCTTTGTGTTTAGAATCATAAAAGAAATTTTCTCTATGATGTCAAGTTACAGGCTGACTTAAATAGGGATTAACAAAAAAAAGTGGTGCACTCCAGAGAATTCGGGCAATGGCCACTCTGTCTTGAACAAAGAGGAGCTGAGACATATATCAGCTTTGCGTTTCTTTATGATAGATCTAAGGTGAATGCAGTGTGTCTCTACCAACCTGAAGTATCCAAAAATGTGTGCACTAAACTCTAACACACTTAGACCTGAAATTTGAGAATTTGTTGGCAAGCTGGGGTGGCACCACTATAAGCTGGGTGTGTGTGTGTCTAGAGATGACAGACTGGTGACATTTGTAGTCCCCATAGTGGTCTGCAATAAATAAGTACAAAATTGAGCTTGTGGGTGCTTTAAATCTTAAACTGAGTTTTAGGACAATGAGAGCCATTGTATCATCAACAAATGTATACATTTAGGACCATTTTCTGGGAATCTGGTTAAGAAAGTGGTTCAATGTTGTGCAAAAAGCACTGGCTGAGATGCAGGAAGACAATATTCTGGTTCTCGCTCTTGGTCTGCTTGATGAAAAATCTTCTGGGTCCTAGGAAACTCTTCACACCACTATCAGACCCACCTTCCTTATACAGCATGAAGTCACATATTGTCATAAGAAAGGCAAAAGTTTAGCATAATTAGATCTACCTGAAAAAAATGCCTGAGGAAGGCATGCGTTTGGAGCTTCACACACCACACAACCATCTCTTACTAAGCCCAGTGTTGCCAAGTTCTCCCCCATTGTTGGACAGAATTGCTATTGACTCAATTGAACACCAGATGAAATGGTTGGCTTGCAGTCAGGAGGTATGTTGTAACAAAAAAAAAAATAATAGCACTTTCTCTTTAAACACTGAAACCACATTCAGTAAGGTGAGATGCTTCCCGAGAAGCACATGGTCCTGACAGAGGTAATAGTCAGATACACATCACCCATTTTCCCAACTGCTGTTTCTGTACCTGCTAGGACAGTGGTCAGCAAACTGCAGCTGGCAAGCCACATGGTCTGTACCAGTAAAATGGATATATCTGAAAGGGCTCTTCAACCTATAGCTCTAATATACAATTACTCTGGATTTGCATGCCACGGTTTGCTGCTCTGTTGACTAATGAGTTTGCCGACCACTGTGCTAGAAAAAGGAAATGTTACCTCCTTGCCCTGCCTATCTCAGCAGCATCTCTGAGGATAACTGTGGGTGCTTGGTTAGAGCACTCCAGATAACTCAAGTTGGTAAAATAAAATCTCCTAAATCAATTTGTCACATCAACACTAAGTTTTATGCAGCCAAATTTACAATAAAGTGGCAGCCGTACCTATGACAGAATCTCAGAGTTATATGTACTTTGAAGAATCCAGTCCAATTCCTCACCCAGATGAGGGTCCCATCTACCACAAAGAAAAGAGCAGTGCAGACGCAGGTGCATTTTTCAAAAAGGTGATCAATTCCTTGTTGAACTTGAGACATTTTTCATTCAAGCCTTGATCTCTGCTTCTTTAGAACTTCCACTCACTGATTTTAGTAATGTTTTTTGCAGCCACCACAAAATAAGTATTATTACATGTTACATACAGCCCCTCAGGTATTTGAGGACAGTAATCATGACTCCTCTCCGGGCATGGGCACCAAAGCTCTCTGTCACCATGCCAGACACCTGCCTCTACATATACAAAATTTATCAGTGTCCCCATTATAGTGTGGGCAGGAGAGCAGAGCCTGACTAGTTTACTCTAATGGAAAAAAAACTCCATTTTGTCTTGTAATAATGACTGCAAATCCAGAGTAATTGTATCTTAGGGCTATAGGTTGAAGAGCCCTTTCAGGTATATCCCTTTTACTGATACAGACCAAGACCATGGACACACATACAAAAAAATTCACGACATTAATTCCACAAAGAGAAATTCAATTTTTAAAGTTCCCTATCATTTAAATATTTAAAATGATTCCGGGGCTTGTGGTTAAGCTCTTGCATGCCTGTCATCTCTGGAGTTTATTTTTCAAGGATCCCAACTAAGCAGAATGAAGATACTGAGATGTTTTTATGTTTTCTAATGTTCAGAGATAATCAATAATGTCACAGTTATTTCTCAAGAATATTATGACCTGGTGAAGCCATTAACTTTAATATAAGTAAGTACTTATTGAGAACAGACTGAGACCATCTCCCTAATAGTTATAATAGCTCCTGAACAAATGGTGTCTCCTAAATTTTCCCAATTCCAGGGTTCTTAAAAGGCCAATGGTTGAGTAATTCTACCAGTGACACACTTTTTTCTGGGCCTTACAATGACTAGGATGTATAACATACATACATCCATGTATACTGTGAAATCTGTGATTTTTTTTTTTTTGCTAAGAGTCGACAAGTTTAAAAATACAGTGTAGGAAAATTACTTGTAGTTATGAAGAAAGATGTGAGAAAAGTGCCAAATGAGCTTGTAATGAGGATTTCTCAGTGTGAGATATAGACATTATAATAAACAAAAATGATCAAGCTAAGTTCTTAAGAAAGCTTAAAAATACAAGATCCTGCTGATTATATGTACAATAAACAGCTTATTCCACTTTGTTCCCTGTTAATGGATCAGCATACTTGGCTCCCCAGAAACATTTCAGACAAAACATAGTAACACATTAGTCAGAAATATAGCTTTTTATTATAATATTTCATAATCTAAAAACTTCTGTTTTAATTCTTGGAAGAGAATATTATAACTTCCAGACAACTAACTGACCCTGTAAAATACTGGAAAATGGTGTCTAAGAAATCTGAATTTTGTAGTTAAGAATCTGTAACCTAGTTTGGAGGGGTGGGGGAGGAAGAATGAAAGAACAGTTCAAATACAGATTTTTTCTTCCATTACAAAACAAATTAGATCCATTTTTTCAGATTAATCTTGAACATGTTTTCCCAGAAACTTTGGTTTTTCTTCCAAAAAGAAACTCTAAGGTTGGTTTCCCAGGTGAACAAAAAAGAACTTTTTTAAAAAAAATAAGACACAAGTGAGACATGGCACATTGGCTCAGGCCATGGCATGGAAGTGGGGTACCCTTCGGAGTGAGCCAGCTTCCATGTTCCATAGCAAAGTTATGTGTCTAATGCATTTCTTGTGTGAGGGTCAGACTTTAGTTGAAATTAAAAAAAAAATTGTTTGTAATATAATAAATTTTAAAATCATTTGTCTTGTGTAATGTATATAGAGTAGCTATGACATTATGGTGCTTTCTGGAGATCACTGGGTACCACAGTCAAAGAGAGCTGTCTGCCTTCTAGCATGTTAAATGGACTTTGAAAATGTTGTTTTCACTAAATAAAATTAGAAAAAAAAACCTGGTTATACCACCTTTAAAAACAAGCTGTGTTACGGGGACAATTAGCATGCAATACAACCAACAAGTCAATTTTTTAGTATGTAAAAGGCTAAAGTGAATCATGGTATAAATACCAATAATAAATAATCTTGGGGAAGATTAATTCTCCAAATTAATCACATAATATTACAACTTTCACAATGTTAGCCAGAACAGTGATATTCACAGCAATGTTTTCTTCCACTTGATAGTTGCCTATACACCACATGAATTGCCCACACCCATGAGTCAAAAGTCAAAGCCAGGATTCAACATTTTCACTGTAACAGGTTAAAAATGTTTATATAATGATACGTTACACTTTTCAACTTATTGTCATTTTAAGTAATTGCTTAATTACCTATTTTTAATGCACTGCTAATCTGATGCTTATTGTAATAACAACCATAATTCTACTAATGTTAGTTAGGTTACAGTTTAAAATGAAAGAATTCAATTTACATAAGCTAACATACATAGTTTAAAAGCCACCCTTCACAAACACACACCTTGTCCATGAGTATTGAAAAATAAATTAATATACTTGACATATACTTTTATATGCTATATATATGTATATATTTGTGGACATAATTATTCTTACTTCTGGAAGGATGTCAGCACTTGTAAACTCTGCAAGAGATCTAATGATAACACTAAATTTAAAAAACATGAAAATTCATTCTTGAAGAAAATCATAATAGATGGGTCTTTTGGAAATGAAGGTCATTTTAGGGCTGGAGAGGAGGACAGTCTCAGATTCCAGATCCCACGTGTACTGTTTATTTCAGAAGCTACTTTAGAAAGCAGTGCACAATGACACTTCAGATAGCCGGCTGAACGGTGAGATCATCAATTTTAATCCCGAAAGGGCACAAAAGCAGCAGGAGGTGGACAAGGTAGGCCAGCAAGGAGAAAGCCATGCCTGCAGCTCGCAGAGAGGCCGTGGACATTGCCAGGAGAAGGTCTTGGGAAAGGGCTCGTGTCTCCAGGATGGCTCACAACGCACTGCATGCAATCCTTTGACGTCCGATCATTCAGACTCTGAGCCCGTGTTTTATGTCCTCCTGCAACCACAGCAATAGAGACAGCTATTAAGATAGAGGCTGGAGTATGGTCTTAGGGTGCAGAACACCTAGCCAAAGAATACAGTAGAGGTGCACCAAAGTCTGAACAAACATGCATCCGGGGAAACAAAAAACCTGAATCAAATACTAGTAAACAAGCTGGAAAACAGTCCATCCAAATGAGAACTGAAGTTGAATAGATGAGTCCCTGTAGCAATCCAAACGCCAATGTCCTGATTAACAAGAATACACAGGGGAACAGGAATTCGTATTTTGGCAGTTTTCAAACTAAGTGAGGGGAAGATTAAAAACAAACACAATTTTTTTCACTGCATTTAAGAGAATTTATATGTCCATTCCTCATCTCACAATTTTGAGCAGTGGATTCAGATGAATCTTTTTCAGCACCTGACATCTTGTGTGGCCTTGGGTCCGAGCATTAATCAGCACTGCATAGAATGCCAGATGCAGAAAGAACTGAAAACTGGGCTATTTTAGAAGATTGACCTTTGTTTTACTAAACTTTTGGGAAACACTGCTTCCTTTTTAAAAATTATTTCTGTAATATGTCTCTTACTTGTACAAGAAACCTGAAATAAAAATTTGGTACCCTGAGCTGAAAATGGTTTGGCTCAGAGGATAGAATGTCAGCCTGTGGACTCAAGGGTCCCAGGTTCGATTCCAGTCAAGGGCATGTGCCTTGGTTGCAGGTACATGAAGGCAGCTGATCAATGTTTCTCTCTCATTGATGTTTCTGACTTTCTATCCCTCTCCCTTCCTCTCTGTAAAAATCAATAAAAATATATATTTTTAAAAAAATTTCTGGTTCCCCGAGATGCCTGTTTGTTAAATTCTGACTAATCCACATGCTTACACGGACAGGAAGTTAGCCCTTTGCCTTCCCATTGTGTCTTACTATGGGATGTGTCTAAAAGGACATTATTGTTGGCGCCTAGATCAACATTCCCCAAAGCCCAGGAGGACGGTCTAGGCCAACCACCTTTTAGATGATGTTCACGAGCGCTGTTGGCTTTTTCTTGGCCATTTTGGGCCTGATGTTGCCTTTCCGACTTAATCCCAGAGGCTCCCCTTTCTTCAGCGGTCTGCAGAGTTCTCTTGGGGTTTCAGCCTGGTCGTGAATGGACTTAGCAGGCTGCATGCTGGCCCTCTCTTCCTTGGCTTTTTTCAGGTAGCTCCTTCCCTTTGGATGAAAATGAGTCTTGAGATCGGGATGGTTACATGCTGAATGTGGGTGTCCTCGGTTTCTACAGATAATGGGAGGAGGGAGATGAGCAAAAAGATTTTTTGAAAACCTTAAAAGAATGAAAGCTACCTATAGCACAATCACTCCTGCATGCTAGAGCAGTGATAATGCTGCCAGTAAAACAAATGACATATATTGGTATTTTTCTTCCAAAAATTCTGGTGACCTTCATGAAGGGAACTCATGAATTTGCATTCTCAGCGACATATTGCTAGTCTTATTTATCATGACAAAAACTGAGGAGCAGAAATTTAAATGACTATCCAGGATAATATATATAGATGGTCTACAGAGAAGGTGGGAGCAGAATCCATATCTCATGAATCTTTCAGTAACTACCAGGGGACTCAGACAAATCTGTAGTACAGTTATTATAAAGTATGTGATTCATGGTATAAATGCCATAATACAGCACACATACTTCATTAATAGTATTATAGAGCTATTGTGACTATACTATAGTTTAATAAGAGAAAATTATACTATATAACACCATATAAATATTCTTATAGTACTATCGTACTGCCATAGACTACTAGACAACTAGCATAGCTAAAAGTCACATAAGCCCTGCCTGGTTGCTCAGTGGTTAGAATATAGACCTTTGTACCAAAGAGTCTTGGATTTGATTCCTGGGGGAGGGCATGTGCCTGGGTTGCCAGTTTGCTTCCTGGTCATGGTCAGGGCACTTGTGGGAAACAACCAATTAATGTGTCTCTCTCACATTGATGTTTCTGTCCTTCCTCCCAAAACTCTCTCTAAAAATCAATGGAAAAAATATCTTTAGGTGAGGAGTACCAAAAAAAATAAAAAAGTAAATAAAAAATAAAAGTCACACTCATATTTTAGAAAGTTAAGTACATAAGCTAGTGAATTTTTACCTGAGACCATCAAATCCATTTATATTATAAAATACAACAGGAAAACATGCAAACTTTATCATATGGCCAAAGTATAAAAAGATATACATACAGGCATTTGGGTTTCCTATTTGAAGTGCTATCTGTCAGCTAAAGGAAAACAAATAAGAAAAAGCATTACTTAACTTGAAGATGAATCTGGCTTAGAAAATCTTGCTTAGATTCTAAAGAAATGGTATTCCCACTATGGAACCAGGAACTGTTGGCTGCACTGCCCCTGGTGCCCTCCGCCACGGCAGCGAGCAGGCACCTCTCACGCTCAGTCTCCACTCACTCGGGGAGTCTCTCTGGCTCCCTGTTCTGAGATTTCCAAGAAGCCAAAATCAGTTCCCCGAAAGAGCAACATTTGAAGAAACATGTTTTTAAAAATTGGAATGATGTACCATTATTTCTTGATTGATTCAGACTGCATTTGCAACTAATTTACTACAGCTGTGGCTGGTCACAGTGTATCAACTAAGGGGGAAATTGGCATAAAATGTTTATTGCCTGAAATACGTAATTTCTAAAATTAGAGCATATGAAGACCAACAACTCCATGATTGTCCCTGAGTCCATCTATCATTGAAATTATTTTCCACTCCCATTAAAATCATCTTCATGCATATTCGTGGCCAAGCTAGGAATATCATTTTCAGAATAAATTGATAATTATCATTTTGTCATCCAGATGTCATCATCCATTTTACAGGCCAACCCAGTGTATCCCAAACCCTCTGTTGCTGATCTCTGTCACTAAAGAAGCGGTCGGAAGACAAGCAGAAGATGAGAATGACGAAGAAAATGTAGGGCCCAATGTGGCGAGGACATGTGCCCCCTTCTAGATAAACCTGAGAAATAAGGCTCAGCATAAGATTCTTCTGTCTGCAACTTGAGCTGTAGTCAGGGGCAAATCAGAAAGAAGTTTTCTTAACTCTTGAGGGTCATGTCCCCAAAGTTTGCCTTCTGCCTTTTGACAATCAAAGTCAACCTTATTGTTGACCCTGTTAACACTGGCTGGCTTTGGCATGCGGTTAGTAAATATGAACAGAAAAAGGCACCTTCCTTGCAAGAGGGTTGTGAGAGTATGCATCATACAAAGGTGGGCCAGATGGCTCCAAAAAAATAACAAAAACAATAATTTTTCGCTTTACTGTATGGATGTATACATATAGTTTGTACATGTATTGCTTATATGTATACACAAGACCCTTTGGGATTTTGAGAGAGAGGAGGGGGGAGGGAGGAAGAGAGAGAATGAATATGTATGTATATGCTTCCCTTTCTGGGGAAAAGGCCAACAGTGTTTTCAAATGTTCAAAGGAATCCCTGACTTCCAAAACATTTTAACAACCACAATCTCAGCATTTATGGATGTAACTAATGGACCCTGCTGGGACCTGAGGAAATAGGAATAATTTACTGTGCATTACAGAAAAGGAAATGCAGAAATAAAAATAGGCTAAAGATGAGCCATAGCCGAAGCCGGTTTGGCTCAGTGGATAGAGCATCGGCCTGCGGACTGAAAGGTCCCGGGTTCGATTCCAGTCAAGGGCATGTACCGTGCCTGCGGGCACATCCCCAGCAGGTGAGAGGTAGCTGATCGATGTTTCTCTCTCATCAATGTTTCTGACTTTCTATCTCTCTCTCTTCCTCTCTGTGAAAAATCAATAAAATATATTTTAAAAAAAGATGAGCCATAACCTCACATATGGTATCATAAATTTACACACACTGGGTAAAACACTCACCATGCAACAAACACAATTAACCCACAAAACAACCCCAAGAGGTAAATCTTATAATCCCCATTTTTCAATATGGAAACTAAGGCAGATAAGTTAATAGCTGGTTAAAGCCTCAATGCTTTACCAGTGTTAGGACTGAACTTCAAACCCAACCCAAGTCTTCACTCTGCACAGCCTCCCTAAAAAGTGTGTGTTTGTTTACATGAGTATACAAGCCAGGAAATGCAGACAGAAAAAGTTAAGTGGAACCCATGGCTGGATCAGAATTTCTCCTGTGATCCTACAGATTACGAGGTTTGGGGTGAAGGTGGGACCAGTTATCATACACTTGGACTTTCATATGCTCTCCCCCCCATGAACACAAGAGGCCACTGTTCCTTCGGGCCCCTGGAACCTCGGGCAGCCCTGCACACTCAATTGCTCAGACCAAAACCTCAGATTCATTCTTGATTCCTCTTTTCCTCACCCGATAAATCTAATCCTTCAGCAAGGCCAAGTGATCTTATCCATTCTACTCCCAGAATACCTTCTATACCCATCACTTCTCTTTACCTCCACTCTATCCAAACTGCCACTCCCCCTGCCATACCATAACAGCCTTCCAACACATCTCTTCTTCTTGCACTCCTTCATTCAAATTCCCCAGAGAGCACCAAACTACCTCCAACTTCAAACCTGTCAGTGGCTTCCCTCTGTGCTCTGGAATAGACCCCAACTCCTTATGGGACCTACAACCCTCGCCATGACTTGTATTCTTCACAACTCTCTGACCTCATCTCCTACCATTCAAATGTACCAAGTTTGTTCCCCCTCCTAAGGCAATTCCTATTCCCTTGCCTAGAACATTCCACTTGAGTATTTTCAGGGCTGGCTCTTGGTTATTCAGGCCACAGTGCAAACTGCCTCCTCAGCAAGGCTTTTCCTGAAAGGGTTTTCACTGAAGTAGACATCTTAAACGTATCCTCTTACTTTTTTCTTGATCAGTAGTTATCGCTTTCAAAATGATCTTCATTATTTGCTTACTTGCTCATTGTGAGCCCTTCCTCACTGAGAGCAGGGACCTCTGCCATCTCCTTCACAGCAGTTTTCTCAGCACTCAGTAAGCGCTGCTGCAGCCCCAATAAACAAGTGTTAAGTGAATTACTGCTAGTCCTAATTTAGCAGCCTGCAGGAAATAAATGCAACACTTAAAATAAGATTATCCAAGCTGTTTCATGACCTTCTGTGAGAGCAGTTCTGTCCGTGATTTTGGCAGATGGGATACTGGGTCACTTTGTGTCTAATTCGACAGCATTTTTCAGAGCAAAAAGACAAAATATCTGAGTAAGCATAGTACATTTTTAGAAACCAGCCAGGTGAAAAAGAACAAAAATGCTCAAGGGGATTAAGGGAAAGAAACAGATGCCAAAACATTATTTTAGAAAAGGCACTAAATGTGAGGGGGTGGGGGAGGAGGTTTTTCTAGAGCACAAAGGAATCTTAGAGCTAGAAGATAACTTAGAAAGAATTAATTTATACACCAACTTAGAACTGCCACTGCTATCTGGAGATGGTAATGAGAAATAGAGGAAAGAGAGGAGGAAGAGAACTGGGGTGGATGGCAAACAAGATAAAGAGGATCGATACTGTGTTTTCTAAGTAGCCTTAGCTGAGATGGTCAGAGCCAGGCCAGGCTGGGCATGGCATTCTGTTCTGAAAGAAGTGGCTGATGTGTGGGGGGAGTAGGTCGGAATGTTCTGCTGATCCTGGGGTACCCTGGGGCCAAGAGTTCTCCTTGGTGTGTGGGTCTGAGGTTCCAGAAGCCTGGCTTCTCGGTGCTCTGGACCTTCACAAAGCTAGGTCAGAGGATAATGAAGACATGATCCAAAGCTTCTCCTGCTAAAAGCACCCAAGTTCCTCTGTGTCTCTAGAGCCACTGATACCCTGGGCAGCCAGATTCAGCCCTTTCATTACATCAAAGACATGGCTCCTAATTTCATAGGTGAGTGATGATGAAGTAGACTAAGTAAAAAGGAGACATATCCCAAAGATCTGCAGATTGTCTCAGAATGTGGTACGTTATGGTTCAAAGCAGAGTTAGGGGATTATACATGAGCATAGGAGAGCCTACATCTGCTAAATCCTTTCATAAATCAAACACCTCACTCTTGGTCTTCTCAGAGAGATATACACTCCCTCTACTAGTCAGAGTTCACCAACAGCCTGATCATGTTCTACTCACAAGCAGCTCCCATATTCAAATTCCCTGTTTTACTCTGAGCTGCACTTTATTTGAATTATTCAAGTCTTCCCTTGGTAAATCAAATCTGATGAAGGCAGATGATGTCATTCATATTTGGGACACAGAGAACATGGTCATAAATAGTCATTAATTTCCTATCATGTTTCTTTATATGCATATATTTATATGTTTATATGTGCATATATGTATATATGTTGGGTGTGCAAGCACAGATACATGTAATTTATATATACACATCTGACTACAGAGCAGATATGCTGTTCAACTTGTTGGTCACATGACAAGAAATAATGACTGGCTACTTCTTATAAAAGGTGTTCAATTTTCAAGCCGGAAAAATAAACTGAGCAGAGGAAGTGGGCACAGAAATATAAATAACAGAGAGAACTAATGGGCTTCTTGCTTCCTCCTGGCCTTCCACTGTTTTCTTCCTAATATCCTCCTGGCTTAGCATAGTAGAATTTTAACATTTCTTAGCTCCGGGTTACTTAAAAGCCTGCAGACTGGAAATATTCATGCTGCACTTCAGTTTTAGAATTCCTAACCACCAAAGTCAGGTGATGAGCAGAGGATTTAAGAGGGCAAAAGATCTTATAGAGCATCTAGTCTACCTGCTTCAATTTTACAGAAGAATTAAAAGCCCAGGAAGACAAACTATCTCTTTGGAGGGTCTCTACAAGTATAAAAAACAATTCTACCAATTCAGCTTGGCATGGAGTTGGAGGGTGAAGAACTGGAGACTGTGGATCAGAATTAAGCTTCCTTCCGAATGCCTGGGATCACCTATATCACTTCCATAACACAGGCATGGCCGGGCAGTACTCTTAAATGATGTCAATAGAATCCCTATAAGTCACTCCCCAGCTCCCTTTTCCTCTGTCCTTAACCTGATCTCACCAAACCTAGGACCTCACCCTCTGGCTGGACCTGCACGACTTATAACATTACCACATGCTCGCTGATGTCCCGGCAGAAGCCCGAGGCCTGCTGGCTCTGATAGTACTCCAACTGCTTTTCCGCCAGTTCCACCCGCTGCAACAGATTCTCAATGAAGTCCTGGAGCCGAGCTTTCCCTTGAACCTCCTTCTCAGCTGCTGCTTCGAGGAAATGGTTGAATGTTACAACTTCTCTGCAAGGAAAAATAAAAAAAATGCAAAATGGAGAAATGAGACAGGAATTCATTCCTTCAACACATTTTATTGTGTGTCTACACTGTCAGGTACTGCCCTAGACTGGATGGCCACAGCAATGACAAAAGGGCTAAGATTCATTTCAGTGTTTACATTTAGAGATTACAATTTTAGTAGCAGAGGGTTACTACAAAATATACCAAAAAAATTGTCAGGTGTGATAAGTGCTAAGGAGAAAGCTGAAACTGGATGCAAGAAGGCAGAGAGTGACAGAAGAAGGGAAGGGGTGAGTGATATCTGGAAAGCAAAGTCAGGGATGACCTTTTGGACAGGATAACATTTGAGCAGATTGTCTTATAATGTGATATATTATGGGGAAAGTTCAGGAGGGGTGTGTGCAGATGGGTCTATGATACAGGAAAGAGGCCTGGGTGGTGGGAGCAAAGTGGGGCAAGGAGAGGTTGGGCGGGGGGGGGGGGGGGCAGACAGCGAGGCAGGACCTCACAGGTCACTGTGATGATCCCCAATTTTATTATAAATGAGATGGGAAACCACTGGACACTTTTGAAAAAAATCTGACTTATATTTTAAAGGGGGGAGAAAATACTACAGGGAGGGAAGATATGAAAGCAAGTGGCCGTGCTGAATACAAGTGTATAAAATGAGTTATCTTGTCGAACAGTAGATGTTTGAACTAAGAATGGAACAGCCCAAGAAATGCTATCTTGAAGTCAATCCAGGGTCCACTTGGAAAACTATTTTAGTTGATGAAGGAGAAGAATTGTGCATGTTACTCTTCCCTAAAAAGTTGCACAAAATACCCCAAACAATACTCTTTTATCTTCATAATTCCTTGTGGATTCAGAAAAAAATTACTTTATTACTATTTTATATTTTGTTTTTATTGCTAATGCAAGTATGAAAGTAACATTTTGGAAGCCATCTCTGGCGCACTTCTATGCATGCTTGTATGCATGAGCACATGTGTTCTCTCTCTCTCTCTCTCTCTCTCTCTCTCTGTGTGTGTGTGTGTGTGTGTGTGTGTGTGTGTGTGTGTGTGTGTGCTTAGCCTGTTTCTCGGGTCATGTTCCAGGTAATCAACAGTACCAACAAGTGTGTAGTGCCACAGTTCTCCTCAACCAATTTGCCTCTCTTAATAAGAAATCATGAAGATCCTTTCAGCCATCTCCTCTGTATGTTCTGCCACTCCCACTGGGGATAATGAATTCCATAATGTTAATTCCTGTTGGATATAGTATTTTCTTTTGTGTCTTCAGTATCTCGGCTTTCGAGGAATGAACCCTCATTTTTTTGGCCATGCTCCACTTATACAGCAGCGAGATTTTAAACAATATCTAGCCCTATCCAGCCTCTTTCATTTTAGATAAATGAATCCTATTGTTAAAATCTAACTTTATGCCGAAACTGGTTTGGCTCAATGGATAGAGCGTTGGCCTGCAGACTGAAAGGTCCCAGGTTCAATTCCGGTCAAGGGCATGTACTGTGGCTGCGGGCACATCCCCAGCAGGGGGTGTGCAAGAGGCAGCTGATGGATGTTTCTCTCTCATCGATGTTTCTGACTTTCTATCACTCTCCCTTCCTCTCTGTGAAAAATCAATAAAATATATTTTAAAAAATACTTTAAAAAAATCTAACTTTATGCAGTTGTTCTAGAGCAGGAGTGGGAAACATTTTTTTTTTCCTGCTGAGGACTATTTAGATATTTACAACATAATTTGTGAGTCATACAAAGTTATCAACTTAAAAATTAGACTGTTATATTTGGTTAAACATTTAATTAACTCACCACAATCCCTTGGCAGGACCAGACCAAATGATTTTGAGGGCCTTATATGGCCTCTGGGCCATACATTCCCTACCCTGTTCTAGAGAATCCATTAAATTCATTGCCTACTTTGCATTTTTTCCAACCTCCACTTGATCTTTATGTTCCACTGAACTCCGTAATTTCTTACGAGTAGAAACTTCAGGGAAGGCCAGCTCAGGAATCACAGTTTCACAGAAAGTCTTTGCAGGGAGCTGGCCGTGGCTTCCAGCTCTTTTCTGTCTGACTAGTCAGTGAGCTGCTTTTGTAATTAGTCAGGATTTTTCTCTCACAAATATATTATGTCACACTTGGCCACACTGATACTTCCTATAAAGTCAAGTGTCTCTGCAAAACCTTGGGAAATATATTTTTATAAAAATAGAAAAGAGACTGGTTGTCAAAAATGATTCACTGGAAGAATTGCTCATTATACCAGCCACCATTTTTCTGTTTTCCTACCAGGGATCAAACATAAAACCCAATCCTGTAATAATTCCATTATCTTTTAGTAGTCAAGAAATAGCCACACATGAGAAATAAGAGTCATTTTGGAAAAGAGTTTTCTTTCATCATCACAAGTTTTAAGTTTATTTCCAGATGTTTCCGTAAGAGCCCTGAATAGAAGATGTGGGCTTTCCATGCTGCGCAGGCCATGGACACAAGCCAATTTTCAAGCTCCACTGTCATTCGACTTTGATCTGCCTCCTAAGTGAGTCATGAACCTGAACTAGCAGCAAACAGTGGAGGGTCCATCTGAGTGCTACTTTCATGGCTCCAATTTATAGTTGAGACTCTTTGGAGAGAGTATCTTCACATCTCAAAAGCACCCCTGAAAGCACAGCTCAAGAAATGGCTCCTACATCCTCTTCCCAACAGTAAGGCTTTAATTGATTCGGCATCAGACCGATTGCAGAGATTTCCTGGGTACAATTTAGGTTGTTAACTGACCATGAAACAGTCTCCAAATGGTACTGTGGGGAAAACAACCAAAAACCCATAAACCCTCCTCCACCAAAAACACTTAAAAAACAGCCACCGTATTTTTTTTCAATTCATTTTGGTTTATAATACTGACCATATTTATATCATGATAGAAAGATTTCACACTTACCATAGGACATATGAAAGCTGACCTATTTGGAAGATCTAACTGAGCAAGGGCTGAAACAGCTTCATTCTTTGCTCTAAGCCCCTTACTCAATACAACACATGACACATAATAATCAATAAATGCTTGTTGTAATGAATGTTTAAAAAGAACAAGGAGGAAAACAAACAAACAAAAACACTCATAATCCCATCACCCAGAGGTAACTACTGTCACCATTTTTTCTAGTCTTTTTCTCTCTGCATATTTACTATTCTTGGGCTCTCTGTACTGTTTAAAATATAAGACAGCAATAGTTGACAGCTTAATCCCACAGGATTAACATCTCAAAATCAAGAAAACAAATTTGAATGCATTCCAGTTTATGACTGTGGCTGTGTTTTTAAATCATGTAATGTCTTACTGCTGGTTCCCTATAAAACTTTTATGAATTAATGTTAATGCTCCTAGCTGTTCATGGAGTGTTGTGTCATGTTGGAGAAGAGAAGCATCTTTTCCTAACTTTCCACTCATCCAATTATCTTGTGCCCTGAAGCCAAGAAGTTAATGCCCTTTGTATTTGTCAACCAACTTGACACCAATGCTAACCTAATTTCAGTTTATGGATGTTTCACATCAATTTACAGAAAGAGAGAGAGAGAGAGAGAGAGAGAGAGAGAGAGAGAGAGAGAGAGAGAGAGAGAGAGAAAGCCCGATGATTTAATTTTAAAAGAGAAGTTCCCCAAGACAGGGACTGGAGAAACCCATCCTACTGAGATTGTGTTGGGTATCCAGATTAATGAAAACAGTGACAAAGCCTGTGACTGACTATGGAACGGCATGTGTGCACAACTTTGGATCCCTTTTCACATCCTGCTCAGCCTGGATGAACAATGTCCAGAAACACCTCTCATTTCCCCCAAGGACCTGGGGAATTTCCTGAATGAAAAAGGAAGAATTGAACTACATTGCATTTGTAATCTCTTCAATAATTACACTCCAAAGAGTAAAATACCCACTCACTAGATTTCAATGCAAGGGAGAACAAACTACTCATTGATATGATTTCAGATTCCACAATGCAATTAACTTTTAAGAAACTACCAACTGTTGAATTTTGGCATAGTATCAAAGCAGAATACCAACTATTCTCTGAAAATGGTATTAAAATACCTCTGCATTTTCCTACTTCATATCTGTGTGAGGCTGGGTTTCCTTTATCCACTTCAAACAAAATGACAAATCTGCCACAGATTAAATGCTGAAGAACTGAAAAGGTCCAGCTGCCTTCTCTGAGACCAGGCATTAAAAATATTTGCAAAATGTATAAACAATGCACTTCTTTCACTGAACTGTTTTTGGGAAATTTGTCATTTTTCATAGAAACGTGTTATTTGTATTAGCAAGAATAAATTTTTATTGCTATTTGTAAATGAATATGTAATTTTCAAATTTCTGTTTTAATTTCTAATATAGTAAATGTCAATAGATAAAACTCACCATGCAAAAGCTTTTTGGGGTCCTCAGATTATTTTTAGGAGTGTAAGAGGAAGTGAGGCCACAAATTTGAGAACTGCCTCTTTCTGTGTTCCAGAGTGATTCCGAACCTCAGAACTCTGAGAGGGGTGGGCAACATGGGCTCAAACACAAGTACGATGAAGCCACAATCCATGTATTTAATTATTACATTACTCAGTCACTCAACAAACATCTATTGAATGCTACCAGGTACTGGGCTTAGTGCTGGGGCACTCATGAACCCATGGTTATATTTATGAAGCTTATTCTCTATCCCAGGGACCAGCCACCTGGGAGTAAAGGGCCAGGGAGTAAATGTTTCAGTAAATGTTTCTGTAGGTCATATGCCTCAACTCTGCTTAGGGCAACAGAGCATGGCTGTGTCATAATACAATGTATTTTTTAAATTAGTTTACTTTACGGACACTGAAATTGGAATTTCCTATAATTTTCATGTATCAACAATTTTCTTTTTAATTTTCAACAATTTTAAGATGCAAAAACCATTCTTAGCTCAATGCGAAAACATGTAGCAGGCTGGATGTGGCCGGCAGTGTAGTGGAGGAGCAGACCTTAAAAGCAACAAGTACTAAAATAAATATGTAATTACCGAGCTGAGCTGAATGTGACTGAAGGAAAAGAATAACATGATGCTATCAGACAGAAGAGTAGAAAGACTTGTGTGGTTTTATGTTTGGTTCTCAACCCTGTGATTCGGAATACAGTGTGAAGGCTGGAAGGCCAGATGAGAAGATCAGGGTGAACCTGGGGGAAACTCAGTCAGGGTGTGGGTACAGCCAACTTTGGGAAAATGAACGAATCCCAGGCTACTTCCAGGCCCATCTTTGACTTCTTATTTATTTTTTTAAAAGATTAAGTATGATTAAATGCAAGATTTAAGTGTTAAGCTTCAGTGCGGCACATGCTTCCTTAAAGCAATAGTTGATACTAAAGAGAAAAAATGAATACCAATATAGTATAAGAAACTGTCCTAAAGTTCATTGTTTTCCCAAATGACTTGCAGATCTCCAAATCTGACAGTATCCTGAGATTTATAGACATTCAGGAACAAACACAGCATGTAGAAGCACTGAATAAAAAAGTCCTTTCAGTGCAATCAAAGCTCTATTTAGAACAAATATTTGTCACTCATGCGTTCATTCATGGATAGTATTTCATTTTAACCACCTCACTTACTTCTTCTGAGGTAGGTTAAAGACAGGTTCACTCAGAAAAGCCAAAGGCTATATTATACAAAGTACATACTGTCATGTGAACAACACATTCTAGAAGCAGACATAGAGATAGAGGGAAATGGACATGAATGCTGGTCTTCATTTCAATTTTACATAGGCAATGCACTACTCATTGTTAATGAGAGTCAACATACCCATCATATCACATATTGTAATCTACTATAAATAAACCCCCTATTATGTCGATTCCCCTATGCTTCCAGCTTTTGTGGCCATCCTATAGGCTTATGTTCCTTGGGCCTCCTTAATGTGCACCACATAGCTCTCTGCTCCAGTATCAGTGAACTCCATTCAGCCAGAGCCTTACTTTTGCACATGCTGTTCCTCCAGCAGGGTCCCTACACTGCCTTCTTCAAGCATCTACTATTTTTAAAATATATTTTTAATTGATTTGAGAGAGATAAAGTTAGAGGGAGAAAGAGAGAAACGATGTGAGAGAGAAACATCGATTGGTTGCCTCCCATATTCACCCAAACCAGGGATCAAAACCACAACTTGGGCCTGTGCCCCAACCATTGGGCACAAAGTAGGATGCTCAACCAACTGAGCCACACCTGCCAAGGCAACGCTCCCGCTCTCAATGATCCCTCCAGTCTCAGGGCTTTCCTGTGGGGAAGCTTTCTAGACACATTGCTTGGTGTGGGTTAGGTTACCTGCTGTGTTCTCCTGAAGACTTTTGCACCCTATCTCAGTACACACTGCAGAGGACTAGTGCCATTGACCCCATTTCATTCTAAGATCAGTGAGTAAACCAGGGACCCTGCCTGCTCCTTTAACTGTGAGCCCAGCACACAGCAGGGTCTCAACAAGTTTCTGCTGAATGCATAAAATATGCAGCTACATCTCTAGTTGAAAATCTCAAACTGATTAAAAAGATCCTTAACTTTCTGTTTATTTTTTTCCAGAGAAGTACTGGGGCATAAAACAAATAAGTAACCTATATTACAGGTACCTCCTATAGGAAGGTAGGTGGGATCTAAAATGGATGCCTTTCTTCTATTCTTAAACAACACTTTAATATCAGCTTCTCCTCCCAAAGGCAAAGCTCTACCAAGTTATTTAAATTTCATTTTGTATTACTGACTTATGAACCTCTCCAGGGGTATATGAAAGGGTAAAAAATACCTCCCATTAAAAATAGTCTCGCCATTGATCACAGAGCACATCAGACAGACTGTGATGCCAGTCACAGTACAAATCCCAAAATCAGACTCAACCATCTCTGAGCACCAGGAACTGGCTGCAAACTCGGGGCTTAGGGTCAGCTCCTGTACACCCCAAAGGTTCCATGGGGTGGACTCTGCACCTATCACACACCTGGGGCCGTAACAATCTTTGCCTTATCTTTTGTTTTGGCTTCTTTGAATAAACGAAGAAGTATAAATTTCTCATTAAGGATTTAAAACTAATGAAAAAGTCAAATTATTTTTATTCGTTCTAAGTATACCAACACTTACAGTCTAAGTCCCTCAGGCCAAAAACCTGTCAGGGAGGGTTTGGGGAGAGGAGGAAGAGGGTGAAAGAGAGAAAGAAAAATAGACCAATTTGTTGAGTCTCTAAATTTTACCACGTGACATCCCTCACTGCAATCAAAGGCTGATGGCACGTGCAGAGGGCATGTCTGCCATTCTTTTTCGTACAATAGTTTATAAGTCTGCATGAAACAGAGCCTGGAAAGAGGACCTCCCATTTATATAAACGTATTAAGATGTGGAACGAACCGATTCCTCCCTGTCCAACTGAACTCTACATCTGACATGATTTTCCTTGGCCTGCTTCCTAGCTCTGGAGACAAGTTGCTTACTCACTGCTTTGGCTCATCAAAAATGGGAAAGACATAATTAAGTGGCAAGAGGGTTTAGTTGTGCAAAGCAAGTTTCCAAATCAATCGTGCCTCTTAAAGGCCAGTGCTCCCCAGCCAGCTTTGAATAGAAACCCAATTGGATGTGACCTGGATCTGGCTACCCAGACCCATCTCTTTTATCATACCCCTGATGACCTTTTTACTGTCTATTTTACCTTCTGCCCTATCCCTGCCATGAAAGCAGGACCTGGATTCATTTGCTTTACCACTTGCCTTACCGGAGCCTACAATAGCACCTGGCACTCAGCACACACTCAAAAAAGATTTGTCTTGTGCTGACTCCAGTCTGGGAAACAGGGAAAATGAGGCAGGAAAAAGGGAAAAGATTATATTTGGGATCAGGATGGAAATTAAGAGATGGAATTACAAAGAGACCCTTCACCGCAATCAAAGGCTGGTGGCATGTGCTCCACCCTGGCTGGGCATGGACATGCACAGCGTCAAGTTAAGAGCCTTTGTTGGAAGTTAGAAGTCCTAGGCTGGTGTTCCAGAAGCTTAATATCATAGCCAGACTTAATGACACGACCATTTCCCAATTTCCCAACACCTATGATGCCAGCTGACATTTGCTTTAATCACATCAGAAAAATAAATGATGTCATCCTGGCAGCCCTCTCAAAATAGAAAAGGAGCAAATCTATTCCAAAATGGGCCCGATTCAGTATTATTTAAGTCTTGACACTTTGGGCAAATAACCACGTTTTCAAAAGTCTGGCTGAGACACAGTGAATTAGTTTGGGTTCCAGTTCTAGCTTTGATACTAAATTTTTGTCCTTGGATGAGTCATAACACTTCTCTGGTCCTTACTTCCCCTGTCTGTAAAATAAGGGTGTTACCTTGAAGGAGACGGGGGTACCTTCCAGTACTAAAGTTACACAGTCCCCTCAGGGGTCATCTCTAACCTCCCTGCTATTCTCCAATGTCAGTGTCCTCTGGTTACCGTGGCAAATTCTCCCTTTGTCCTCACTCTTTCAGTGTGGATTCTTACATACAAAAATCTGTCCTCTGATGTTTTTATCAATTTGAAATCAATGTTTGTATTTAAGTACTTGCTCAATGCCCTGGGTTTGAACATGGGCATGGGCATGGATATATTGATTCTTCCTGTGTACAGTGTAAGCCCCATTAGGGAAAAATACCAAGAAGTTTACGTTCCCCATATACACCTAGCATAATGGTAGGCACATCCCTGGTGGTCAGGTGGGACTTTCCAACCTTCCAGCAGAAGAAGGATTAATGTTATAGCACTGATGTTCTCCAAACCCCAGGCAACCAGCTGGGCCAGGAATCAGCTACTACCCACAGCCATCCTTTCTTGTTAAAGGATACCTTCCTGCAAGGTTAGCCTGGATTGATTTACCTGATTATGGACAGTGCTACCCTACAGCCCTGAATACTCCTGAATAAGTAAATACCTGTTTCCAAAGGACTTTTAAGATTGCACAGACTTTGTGAAGACAATTAGCGACTTCTTTTTTTGGATTTGCTCTCTAGAAACATAGAGATACCTCTCTATAAAGGTACAATGAGACTCACTGGCATACAAGTACAAATTATTGCCAATTCAAACAATCTTCTCTGTTAGAATCTGAGATCATTCTGGTTAAAGATGGTCTCATGGGAAAATCAGCCCTCAGAGTCCTTTATTTCAGTTTAAAGAAAGAATTTGAAAGTTGAGGGGGAAATCCATAGGCAAGAGAAACTCAGGTGCATATTAAATACTAGATGTTTGCTTTTTTAAAAAACAAATCTACCACCTGTGTCTCAAAGGGTCCCTGGAGTGGAAGTCAATTTTGAGTGGTACTGTAACAACCCTAACCTTCTCTCACATATGGGCTGTGAGAGCTCATCTGGAGGGGGTTCGCAGGGGGGCACAGTTCCTGGTAGGTTCCCTGGCCAAGCAGTTCCCATATCTGAAAGGTCACCTTTTTGATGTAAGGCTCAGATCTGTGAGGAAGAGGTAAAGAGGGAAGAGGCATGGCCCAGCCCAGCCAAGCAGATCTAGTCAAATCAACCCAGTTTCAATGGTGTGGCCGATGGGCAGCTGGCTCATACTGCATCCCCATTTCAGAGGGTTGGGGGTGAAAGTGGCAGGGAGGCTGGACACTGTGGACACTGAGGGCAAGGGCCATAGCTAATCTCTCAAACCAGGGCTCCACTGTCCTTCCTGGACAAGACTCTTTCTGTCCTTTTTTATGCACATAAAGAATGATTATTTGAGGCTTGAATACAGAGACTGATAGAACAGGCCAAATGAGGCTTAAGAAAATGAAGACTTTGTTATTTTATGTTTACAAATTTAAGGCAGTTTCATTGTATTTTCATTAAAAGTGATTATTTTGATCACATGCTTTTTTTTCTTCTGGTAGTCTAAAAAATTTCATACTAAAAATCAATTTTACACCTTCATATATATTCACAAAAAATATGCCATACAAGGATGTTAACAGAGGCACCATTTTTAATACTAAAAAAAGGAACAAAACCCTGCATTCATCAATAGCAGACTGATTAAATCAGCCATGATGCATCCATACTATGGAATATCACCCAGTAATCAAGAAGAATGACACAAATCTGTTTAGTGCATAATAGATGCCTACAATATACCATGTTAAAACAAAAGCAAAATCCACAAACAAGTGCCAGGATAATATATGTCATGATTCTATTTGGAAAAACACAGTAGCTCTATGTATAAAGTATATATGGTTTGGGGTGGGTATGTTCAGAGAAGAGGGATAACTTTTAATACATAAAATTCTACATGTTATTTATCTTACAAGTATGTATTAGTTTTCAAATTGGTTTTCAGGTTTCAGCATTGGATTAACTATAACACATTATCATTATTGATCCATGCATGGCCCTCTTTTACTAAAGCTAGTTAACCAGTTCTATCCTATCTAATAAAAGAGCAATATGCAAATTGACCGTACCTCCGATCAAGCCACGCCCACAAGTCACACCCACCAGCTAATCAAGAGCAAATAAACCCCAACCAAGATGGCTGCGGCCACTGAGAGCAGGAGGGAGGCTTCGGTTTCCCCAGCAATGGAGGAAGCTAAGCTTTCCGCCTGCCCTTGCCAGCCTAGGCCTCCACTTAATGCTACAAAGTTTCAATTATAGACAATACATAAATCCAACAGAAATGGTGGCAGCCATGGAGCTGGAGAGAGCAGAGGCTAGGGTTGCCCAGGTGATGGAGGAATCCAAGCTTCTGCAGTCCTATGGCCTAGGACTCCACTCTAGGCTACACAGTTTCAATTATAGAATTTAAACAAATGCAAACAGAAATGGCTGTCTCCACAGAGCGAGCAGAAGGCTTGGCTCCACTACAGGCTTCAAAGTTTCAATTGTAGAACATAAAATAATCCCAGATACCAGGGCCTCTGCTTGGGTCCTTGAGGGGCATGGCCACCCTCAAATCACCACAGGCCCCTTGCCCAGGCTGCCCCAGGCCCCAAGGGAACCTTCACCCTGATCCAGGACACCCTTCAGGGCAAACCAGCCAGTCCCCACCCATGCACCAAGCCTCTATCCTATCTAATAAAAGAGTAATTTGCAGATTGACCATTACTCCAACACACAAGAGGGCTGCCCCCATGTGCTCAAAGATCCTTCCCCCATGTGGACCCAAGATGGCCACCACAAGATGGCCAGCAGGGGAGGGCCACTGGGAGGTTCCAGGCCTGCAAAGGAGGGCAGCTGGGGGCGATCAAGCTTACAGGGGAAGGCAGTTAGGGGTGACCAGGCTGACAGAGGAGGGAAGTTGGGGGCAAACAGGCTGGTAGGGGAGCAGTTAGACATCAATTAGGCTAGCAGGGTAGTGGTTAGGGGGCGATCAGGCTGGCAGGCAGAAGTGGTTAGGGGTAATCAGGGAGACAGGCGAGCAGTTGAGAGCCAGCAGTCCTGGACTGTGAGAAAAATGTCTGAGTTCATCAGGCCTAAAAGGGAAGTCAGACATCCCTTGTGGGGTCCCAGATTGGAGAGGGTGCAGCCTGGGCTGAGGGACACCTCCCCCCCCCCCCCCCGGCTCCCCATGCAGGAATTTCATGCACTGGGCTTCTAGTTTAATAATAAAGAATCATCCCTGAACTCACCACCAAAATAAAAGTTAGATCCTTGACCATAACCTAGATCTAACCAGATGATCCTCCTTATCATCAAACTGTCTTCCACTACCCCAAATCCCATATGCATTATTCCTTATAGATTTAATGAATAAAATATAACAAATAAATAAATGCAAACAATTAATTTTCTTACCTTTCAAATTCACTGCTCTTGAATCAAACAGAATTATCACAAAATTTAATTCTAAGCTTTTCTCAGCACATCGGGAAACCCCATATGCTATTTTTCCAGTTGTATAATGTTATTCACCCAGGTGGCCATAATGGGTTAGGGCACTAACTTCCCACCAGAGTCCACAAGAAAACTATTTTTCATTAGATATAATTTCCCTAAGATCAAAATAAATCAGGGGCTTACTCAATTCTGCCCTGGCTACATATTTGGAAAATGTCTAGTTGAGCAGAGCAGGCTTTCCCTCTAGGTAGCATGTAAGCATTTAGCGACAGTGAATGACGACCTCTTTAATATTCAGGGTTTCTTAGCCTCATACCAAATGGAGGAAGCTTTAATTACTCCATTTTAAGAGACATCATATAAAGAAGAGTGCCACAGGGCAGAGAAAGTATGAAATGAAGTCAGTCTCTATAACGGAACTCAATTAGAAACCTTCCTTCCAGCATGTTGTAGTTTATCAATTTTTATGTCCTTTCATTCTATAAATGTCAGTACTCCATTTATAACTAAATCCAACATGCTTCTTTAGGGAAATACATAGTATTGTTACGTATACTTTTTTTATTCTCTATTGAATCCAAAACACTAATAAGGAAATGCTTTTCTAAGTGCGATGACTTTTAAAGTATTAGCTTATCTGAGCACCTATAACTTGTGAAAACCAGTGTCAACTCTTTGCAGGCAGCATGCATGACTCACTCTAGTGTGACATAACATTTTATAAAAAGAAAATTCTCCAACTTAAATCACAGAAGCACAGCAATATCACAGGTTCCTCTGGGTTTCCTAATGTCTGCTTCTTCCAAATAAAAAATGTAATTGGATGGATTCTCAGCAATCAACCAACATTTAATTACGGTAGGCAGAAAATCCAAAATGGCAAAGAAGCCAAAAGTATTTACTTGTATTTAAAGCATACTTTACACTTGAATTAGACAGCATCTCATGTTCTTGACTTTATTACATGGATTAATCATAACACATCATCATTATTGATCCATGCATGGCCCACTAATACTAAAGCTAGTTAACCAGTTCTATTTAATAATAAAGAATCATTCCTGAACCCACCACCAAAGTAAAATTAGATCCTTGACCATAACCTAGATCTAATAAGATGATCCTCCCTATCATCAAACTGTCTTCCACCATCCCAGTGAGTGTGGGAAATAGCGCCCACCACAGAAACAAGACACCTCTCCTTAAAAACATCTGTATTTCACAGTTTCCAAGGTGAGGAAGAAAAAAAAAGCATTTTGACTTTCAGGTTCCCTGGTTGCTGGGTTGCTGCACAGGGAAGGTAAATAATATTAAAAGCCTTGTGGCCCCCACATTCAACAACATAAATGAGAAATGCAGCCAAGGTACCACCTGCAAGGAATAGCACCAACCCTTGCTTAACACTGGCTCGTGATCTGGGGATGGGTGCCTAGAGCAAAGGGGTGAGCATCCTGTCCCAGCATCACTTACTCTTCTTTCCTGAGAAGCTCCTCCTCCGATTCTGTCAGGCGTTGCCTCAGCCCCGCGATCATCTCCACAGCCACGTCCACCTGTCTGTTCAGGGCCCGCTCTCGTCTCTGAACTTCCTGCTTTTTCTGAGTCAGCTGGACAAAAGCAGCCCGGACTTCCAACAGTTCTGCAGTTTTCTGGGCCAGCTCTTTGGTGAGTTTGTCGATCCTCTTCTCTATGGTCCTGTCCACGGCCTCGACCATCCGATTGAATTTTTCTCGGACGTGGGCCTCAAAAGCAGCTTTGGTGTCGGAGGTGGGGAGTCCGGGACTGGCCCTCGGCCCATCCAGCGAGTTGGCACATAGATCGACGGCAGTGTAGGTCTGCAGGTAGGACACAGGCCTCTCGGCCACCACCTCAAATGGCTTCCTGTCCTTGCAGTGTTCGTGTGCAATGCTGTACAAGTTAACATAGCTGGGTTTCTGCTTCACCACGCTGCCGCAGCTCTGCAACTTCCCCAGTTTCAGGGGTTCCGAGGACGTGACTAGATCTGTGTCGTTGAGGGAGGGAAAGAGGCTGCATTTCGTCAGGAGGGTTCTTTCCTGGTAGCTGTGACTGAATTCTAGATGGGCCTTTAATGATGACAAGCTTCTAAATCTGGTATGGTCTCCACACCTTGGACAGCGGAATGGCAAGCACACAGCAACATTCTCAAGGGACTCCTGCCAGGGGTATCTGCTTTCTTCAAAGGCCTTCTGTTGCATTACTCTAAAAGTCCTGGGCAGAGGAAAATAAAACAGGGAGTTATCATGTCTGTTTGCAAAATGCTACTGAAATGACTGTTGTCGTTCATCTCCTTGGAGGCAGAGGTTTGGTTTCAAATAACCTTTGCATATGATCCTATATAATAAAAGCAGAATATGCAAAACTGCAGAACAACTGGTTGGCAGGGGGTGGGAGGGTGGCGGTGTGGTGAGTGGGTGGCAGCAGGCCAGCCAAGGTGGGTGCCAGTGGGCAGAAGGAGGGACAGTGACTGGGGAGCAGCAGTGGTGACCAACAGAGGGGCAATAGAGGAGTGGGCCAGCTGCTCACCCACCGGAGCTGTCCCCCAATCTGCCGGCCAGTTGCCTCCCACAGCAGGAGGCCAGACTGCAGCTTAGGCCCCCCAAAGGCTCCCAGACTGTGAGAGGGCGCAGGCTGGGTTGAGGGACCCCCTTTTGTGCATCAGACCTCTAGTACCTTATAAAATTAAAACCTATAACCCTTGGGCCAAATTCACTCATTGGGCCAATGAGTCATAGCCACTCATTTCTGTATCATCTACCGCTGCTTTTGCACTGTGACCTGCAATGCCAAAAATATGTACTACCTGGTCTTGACAGAAAAAGTATGCCAACCCCTGGCTAGGATTAAAAGGGTGGGTTACATTCCCTTTTCACAGATGAGAAAACTGGAGCAAGGAGGCAAAGTAATTAATTCAAGGCCAAATGGAAAATGGCAAATCCGGAAGTGGATTCAAATTTCCTGAATTTAGTACATGAACTGCAAAATCATGCCCTGTTTTACTAACAGCCTGATAAGCACAAATAGAAAAAAATGAGGAAAAGTCAGCATGAATTGTCAAAGTCAATCCTTCAAGAATAGGAAAGATATCACTCAAATGAGGTACTATGGCACACAATCAGCTGGAAATTGTTCAACCTGTGATTTTTGCCCTTAATTTTGTCCTTTAATTATTGCTGTGATGACATTAATCAAAGTGTTTCCATAAGAACAATGGCCCTCCATACTCAATTTGCTAAAATTTGGGAACCTAAAGTGTCAAATACTTTTTGATCTAAGTGGGGCATGGCCAAGACTTTAATAAAACAGGTTGTTCTAGATTGATTTGTCTTGTTTTTGATCCTATTTTGAGGATTTACCTCTAGACATTAAAGACAACCACTAGAGACGGCCAGTGTTTGAACCAGGTAGGCATCTTTTAATGGCTGTATGTTCTGAGTTCCTTGTAGGAATTTCTTATCTGAGCCCTAGCAACAGATGACTGCTAGCAAGCTAATTCTGCAAGCAGCACAATATCTATTTCCTCCAGAATGATTTCTACTTAAACATAGGAAGCATTGGGCCCCCCAAAGAGGAAGTTCAGCTAAGGGTCTAGGCTGAAAAGTGTTGTTACTGGGCCCTCAGCCTCTTCAAAAGCAAAGGTGCAGAATTGCAAATTGTCTCCAGTCAGGGGAACCTCTTCATGTGCTACACTGGCTGTTTAACCACCAGTTTTGTGGGATGCTGGCCAGATATGCAGGCGAGAGGTGAAGGAAGGGGAAGTCAGGATGCTAGGGGGCAATGGGAAAAGGGTGGCATTCTGCAGGGGAAATGGGTAATCATGCACTTCTGGACTACAACAGTTCTCAAGGGCCCAGCGGAAATCCCCATCCACAGGGTTAGCAGAAAAGCCCTAATTTCCTTTGCCTAAACCGGGCAGGCAAGGACCCAGCCTCCGGGTCCCGGCTCTCCCTGTACCCGCATCCCAGCAAGCCAGCCCCTGGTGTCAAACTGGATCCGTGAGCACGCGAGTTCCTGCAGGTGGGGTCCTTCCCAGCCCGGCCGGCCCCCTCCGCCGCGCCCCCTGGGCCGGGCCGCAGGCGCAGATGCTCCGCAACCACCACTTACCGGACTTGTTGCTGCAGCTGCAGCCGCTGCTGCTGCTGCCGCTGCGGCCGGTGCTACTGCGGGAGCGGAGCGGTTTTCAGCAGAGCCGTAAATCAGCTGAGCCAGGCCCGCTCCCACCGCGCGCACCCCAGCGCCGGGACCGGCCGCGTCCAGGGCGGAGCGTGGCGCGGGCCGGCGGGAGCGACGCGCGTGGCTGCGGGGGACCCCGCGCGCGCGGAGAGCCAACGCTCCCGGAGCGCCGCGGTCGCGCGGTGACACCCCCGCTCTGCCCAGCTGCTGGGAGCACCGTCTTCCCTGCCCACACCCCCGTGGAGCCGGCTTGGACCCAGTTTTCCGCGAGGGGAGAGGCTGAGATCGCTCCCCGAGAGGGAAGGAGAGAAGCGTGCCGGCCTCCGGGGCGCTGTGTTTTCTACAGGCCCTGGCAAGCTTTTTGCACTTTACAGTTATTGGGGAGCGGCGGAGTGTGAATGAGAAAGAAGCATGGCTGGGCATCCTTTTTGAAAACCTGCCGGCAGGAAGGTCTGGATATTTATATTAGGACCACTTCATCCTAAGCAACAGGGAGAGGCTGTCCCAAAATAAGGAACCTGGAGAGTCTATTCTAGCCTTCCTAGCCGAGTGTCCTCGCGCTAAACCAGCCAGCAGAACCAAATCTAGTCAAGTATGTGGGTTGTGTATAAATAAAGCAACAAGACCCCCAGCCTCACCCCTACCTGAGGGACATGCCCCTTCTTCCACAGAGGCTAAGATTTATCCTAAAGAGATGCTTCTTCCCTCCTGAAGGACTCTAATGACTCAGCTTTTTCTTTTTCTTTTATCTATTTTGGGATATTTCTAATCCAACTCTTGAAATAGGAAACCAGTATGAAAGTTATTGTTGGGTTTTCTTGTCAAATTGAGAGATTATTCATCTGTAGACAGTTATTTAAGTGCTTCTTCTTGACTCCTCACAGTGTTTCTGATCTCACTTTACCATTACATTTCAACACTGATTTTGTTAAAACAATTTAATCATCACATTAATGTAATTAAGAGGCCAAGCTCCTGAGCCTGCCTTGATTTAAACCCTAGTTGGAGGATTCAAATCCTGGCTCTAGGACCTGCATCAAATTCCTTGGACTCCTCATCTATGAGAAGGAGGTAATTAGGACCAACCTCTTAATAGGGTGCTGGGGTTAAAGCACTCTCTGACCCAGACATACACTGAGTAAATAAACTATCATTTTCATTTCTGTTTTTATTATTAATATTATTACCACAAGGAAGTGGCCTACACACATAAGAAACAACAGGAAGGACAAGGGGAGCTAACATACTCATTTCCACATAAAGCATGATAGACGATTGCTGTGAGGTATATTCTCTTGGAAAAGATTGTATTTCATTGAATTTATCTCATGACTCTCAAAAATATGTTCATTTCAAAAATCAATGTATTCAGTAAGAAAAATTTGCATGTACAAGATACATGTAGTGGAGGGACAGGTCATCTTGTCCATCTAGCCCACGTAGAGAGAACAGAGGGTAAGCCACTCTCAGGGGCTGCCTTGCATCTGCCTGCCTTCACGCAAAGTGGGCCAAAAGTATGCTCTGGAGAGGAGAAACCTTGGGTTCAGGCTGCTCCCATTTCTCAGGTGAAATTGTCACTTTCTCTGGTCCTTAAATTCATCTCTGTGTAAATAAAAGGATGTGGATTTTCAAAGGCCTTTTCGCACCCTAAAAGTATAAAGAATATGTAATCATTTTGGGGGTTATTCTGTACAGGGTCTAGAGCTGAACATTGTGGAAGAATCAACTTCGATCAACAGGCATTTGGGACCTTACAATTACACTAGTTCTCAAATTCCAAATATCCCACCCCTTGCCTGTTCCTTCCCTTGCCCTCACCATTCCCCCTACCCACATATTCCAGCAGCATGGGTATAACCTGGCAATATGTTAGCACAGAATTACAGATTATCTACTTCAAGCCAAATCTACTGAGTCAGAAACTCTGGAAGTGGGACCCAGCAACCTGTGATGCAAAAAGCCCTCCAGGCAATTCTGGTGAATGTTAATGTGAGAATCTTGGTTTACACAGCACTTTTTCACACATTGTCTACAACAAACCAGAAGGTGTGTAATGACCATGATTATTATGTTTCTTTGTGCTGGGCACTGTGCTAAGCACTTTGCTGTCTCATTTAATCCTTTCATCATCTGTGCACTCAGCTATAGCCACATGGGTATCCCTGTACTTCTTCAAAAGAGTTCAGCTTCTTCCCAACTCAGGTCCTTCTTTTCCAGGTAGTCCCTCCTCATCCCTCGGGGCTCAATATCCCCTATCCCAGGAGGTCTTCCCTAACACTCCAAGGCTAGGTTAGCTCCTACTGGTTAAATTTACCACAGCTTATTACAATGGAATTGGTTATTTGTGTAGTTACCCATTTAATATTTGTGTCCACTATTACATTTTAAGCTACACGAGTCAGGAATCCTATCTGTCTTACTCTCCCATGTATTTCTAGTACCTAGCACACTGCTGGTCACCTAGAAAGTGCTCAATAAATGTTTATTGAAGGAGTGGATGTTGAACAAATGAATCCCCTTTCTATGTAAGAGGAAGCTGAGGCTCAAAGAAGTTAAGTTACTTTCCTGAGATCACACACTCAGAATTCATTAGAGCTAGAACTCTAATAGTAAAGAATAGGTTCGGGATTAGACTCATGTCTTCTAACATTTATGCTCTTCTCCACCACATTATGTGCTTTATCTTGCCTTCCAGGAACTTACAACTAGTGGGATAGGACAAGGCAAACATATTGGATAAATTAAATTCATAGTAAAATAAATGAAGCAGGACATATCTCCAGAACCTGGCACATAGTAGATGTTCGATAAGTGTTGACTGAATGAATAATGATCATAGCTCCCACCTTTTGAATATTTACAGTAAGTTTCTTTCTACTGAGCATTTGCAAGCAAATGCAGTATTTCTTGATATCTGCAAACCTTGTTAAAATGCAGATACCTGGAATTTTGACCAAATGGACTGGAGTCTATGGGTATGGGTCTTGAGAATCTGCATTTTCAATTCTCTCCCTCCGTGACTCTCATGCCAATAAAGTTTGAGAAACGCTCTAATGTCACCTTATCCAGGACAAACATTGGTAGCCCGTTATGCACAGGAAGAAATGCTACTAGAGATGTAATGAAAGTTGCCGAACGTCACACCACAAATAAGAATTGGAGATAGTAAGGATTTGGATATAATTTTTACTCCAAAAAACTGTTCTTTTCACTGCCACTGGAAGGAAGGACAAAGGGAGAGAGGAACAGAGAATGGAGAGCAGAATGGAAGAACCAGCAGGAAAGGAGAAAAAGAAGGATGGGGAGAGGAAGGGGAGAAAGGAGAGAGAAAAGCCAAATGATTAATAGAATAGATTTTATTGAGAAGGGAAAGAACTCATCAGACAAGGTTTTCAGAGAATACTTGCTGAAAGACCTGGAAACTGAAAGGAGGTTTGTCAGCTCACCTGACCATCTGCTTTTCTAATAACATTCACTCCTTGTGGCCAGAGGATAGCCTTTCAAACAGGTTTCTTGAACCAGAGAGGCTACTTAAATAAATGCAGTCATAAAATATGGTGATTACAGTCGCTGAAAAAGCATCTTCAGAAGGAATTAGCGCTGACTCTCTCAGATGTGAATAAGCTCCCTGCCCTATAAAAGGCCTGCAATGGGCTATCCTATCCAGATCCCTGCTACCTTTTCCATGTCTGCAACACACATCTGAGTGCAGGCGGAGCCCCTGGGTTACAGAGTTCCTAAGTGACCTGAAGATCAGAGGCAGTTCTGTGGATTCAGACAAATCATTTCACACACAGGGTCAGGTAATTATGAAAATCCAGGGAGGATATGGATGAACTCGCTCCAGACCAATTTAAAATATCAACTTAAAGTAGCAGATAAGTTCTCTGCTGCTACACCTTCAGCTCCCTAATGCAACTAATTGCATTCATGCATTCATTCTGTTGTTCAGTATTATAGCACATCTACTATATATATCAGGACTAATCACTTGCATCATTTAAGCTTCAGATTTGGAACTGTAATCTCAGCTTTAAAGCCTCCACTAAAATAATCTACTAGAAAACTCAATTCCCGTTAAATTTCGTTGGCATGGTAACCACCAAGCTACATGGAGAGTGCCTTAAATCCCACAGCAATCTGTTAGCCCCAGTGAGTCTGCAGGGAGCAGGCCATATATAAAAGCTAAAAATGGGCAACTTATAGCAAAGTGCCCCCTATCTCCTACCCCCACCAGTTAGGAGGAGTGTGTTTGAATTGCCCCCATGGTTGTGTCAAAGGTGAGTCTGATGAGATTGGGCCAGTTTTCCAGTTTGCAGATTTTTCCAGCCAGAGGCCCAGACTAGGGATTTAGAGACCAAGGTCCAGTATCAACTGCACCCCCTACTTGATTTGTGTGAGATTTAGTTCAAGCTGAGCAGTGTCTCCAGGCTTTAGTGTCCTCCTTCGTATAAGGCAGACTTTGTGATATCTTCAAGACTTTCCATTACCACAATCCTCATTGCTAGCAGGTCATGAGTTTGTCATTTCCTTGCTAGCATGGATGGGTGGCGAGGGGAGAGGACATGGCAGGCAGTCCCAGTGTACTGGGTGAGGTTTGTCATTAGTTGATTTGACAAATATTGTGTCATCTCTTCTGGTAATAACAATTCTTGTTTACCCTGTGCCAAGGATGGTTCTCAGTGATTTTCACATAACTTGCCATTTAGCCTTCCTAACAAGGCTAGGAGAGTGGCAATACTAGCATCCCTATTTCACAGATGAGTAAACTGAGTCATCGGGACATAAAGTAAACAGACCATTTTCAGAGCCGGAGCCAGTTATATAGCTAGGATTCTAATCCAAGCTACCTAAATTCAGAACTTGCATGCTTAACCATTATTCCATTGTATCTCTAGTGCCCAGATAATGGTCTGGTTCCCTAAGAGGCCTCAACCAGTAATTGTTGAATATTCAATGAATGACTGCTATGCTAGAAGGTTCTACATATCTAATATTCACAGGGCTTCAAGCCCTTTCCTTTCTTGATTGTTTCTAATGTGAAGAGAAACCTTTGAGACATCTTTCCTAAGTGAAATGGTTGTGGGAGTGCTAGAAAGCATGTTGCTAGGGAATAAAATATACAGAACAAGATACAGTGAAATAAGGGGTTTTGTTAGATAATGAGTTTGAATTATATAATTATGTGAAGAATAAATTATGGAACTGATGTTCTGTCAAAACAGGGTCTGTTTTCTAAGACCTAGAATACATAGGCAATTTTATTCTACTATTTTATGTGAAAATTATATTCATTTTTAGATGCAGAGAGGAAAAAGATAACACTTATAACTGGGCAGGAGAGCACTGAACTTGAAAATAAAATATAAGCTATTGAAATAATTCATTTGATTGGGAAATAAAGATTCCCTACCACCATTAGCCCCCCATAACAATACAGGAGTCATTATCTAGGATATGTTAAGACATGTATTTTATTAGGCAGCTTGTGGCTAAGATGTTAAGGTGTGATAGCTTTGGCGGAACATTGTTATCATAATGTAAAAATAAGTAGGTTTTTAGTCTCTATTTCTAGTCTAATTTCATGTCATAAGTGTAAATCTTAGTGAATTATCACATCTAGATACACTCATATGACCAGCATCCAGATCAAGAAACAGAACAGCCTAGCAGTGTGGCTCAATCATTGAGCCTTGTCCTATTCACTAAGAAGCACAGATTCAATTCTGGTCAGGGCACGTGACCTCTAAAAACAAACAAACAAACAAACAAACAAAAAACAGTAAAAACAGAACAATTCCCAGAACACTCATTTATATTCCTATCAGCTTGACACCTCTTCCTCATCATCCCAACTTCCAACACCAGGTATTAGGCCCGCCTCTTTGTGCTACATGTAAATGAAATCCTATTGTATGTACTCTTTTTAGTTTTGGTAGCTACTGCTTAATGGTATACCAAAGTGATATATCAATTTACTAATCTACAAGCAATTTATAAAAATTCCAAATGCTATCCCTCCTCTCTAACTCTTGGAATTTTTCTGACTTTAATTTAGCCATTCTGGTAGATGGGTAATAATAATTTCATTGTGGTTTAATTTGAAAGTCCCTGATATGGCTAATGAAGTTGAAGCAGGTTTTCTGGATATTTGCATATCCTCTTGTGAAGTGTTTGTTTAAATTTTTTTGCCATTTCTCTTGGGATACCTGTCTTATTCTTATTGATTAGTAAAGTTTGTACATATGGTAGATGTGAATCTCTTATCAGATATACAGATGGGTATTTGTTTGTTATCTCTGGTTCGAGCCTTTTATGTCTTGTTTAAGAAATCTCTACCTACTCCAAGGTTATGAAGATTTCTTCCTACATTCTCTTTTAAAAGCTTTATTGTTTTATTTTTACATTTAGATCAGTGATCAATCTGAATAAATAGATGATTTTTCAATAATGACCTGTATCTAGCAACACTGCAGATTTAATTAGTTCAAATAGTTTCTAGGTACTTTTGGATTTTTCTTGGCATATAATCATGCTGTCTATAAATAATGACATATTCTTTTCTCCCTTTAAAGTCCTAATACCTTTTCAAATTTTTTATTGTAATGGCTAGGACCTCTAGTAAAATATTGGATATAAATAGCTGGCATTCTTGTCTCATTTCTAATCTTAGACAAAAGTTTTAATATTTCACCACTGGGTATGATGTTTGCTGGGGGATAGATATGTAATATTTTTATTTGTTTAAGAAAGTTGCCTTTTATTCCCAGTTTGCAGAGAGTTTTTAAAATATATAATAAATGAGGGAGAGATCAATTTTGTCAAATTCTCTGCATCTATCAAGATATAACCCTTCTCCTTTTTTATGTTAATATGGTTGGGTTAATTTTTAAATGTTAAACCAATCTTGCATTCCTAGAATAAGCTCAATTTCTTTGTCACTAGATTTATGGCTATTTTGTTAAAGATGTTTACATCTATTTTTATACGAGATTGGTCTGTAATTTTCTCTCTTGTAATGTCCTTGTCAGGTATTGGAATTGTGGGTATGCCGGTTTCATAAAAGTTATATTAGGAAAAGGATTTTCTTGTTTGTGTTCTGGAAGAGTTTGTGCAAGATTCCTGGGTTGTTTTTTTCCCTTATATTTTTGCAAGAACTTACCAGGGAAACAATGGGAGCCTAGAGTTTCCTTTTGGGGGAGATTTTACTATACTGCATTAAATATTTTATTAATTGTCATTCTCTGTTCCAAATTTTTCTATGAGTGAGAAAAAGACTCATTTTTTACAAATTACAAGACAAAAGGACAGTAGGATGTTATTCTTTATAATATTATGATATGTTCATTACTATCAGATAATAAACATCAAACTTCATTTCAGTCTTGATTCTCCTCCTACTTTACAAATACTAATTAGTATTCAAATCACTAATGCATGATGAGTAATACCTTCACAGAGATTATTTACACACTTCCTGGTTTCTGGGGATCCAATTTATTCACACAGTAGATTGGCCACACAGGAAGTGACTAAAGCATTAAGTTGCATGATGAAATAAACAAAGCAAGTAGAATTCACTGTTGAAAATTTGTGTAAGAAAATCCTCCCTTTGGGATTGTGTTCTGATATTATCCAGGGCTTGATTATCCACATATGGGATCTCAATACCATATTTCATTTGCATATAATATGTTTCAAAAGTTTAGATCTTAATAAGATTTTTTTTTCGCTTGTTGTCAAATTGTGGCTATTTACAAAGAAAGACAGATGCTGTGGCATCATTTATTCACTCAGGCATCAGTCTACCTCATATCATCCTTGTATACTGAATCTTGAACATGGAAACGAATTTTTTAACACAGTATACTCAATAATATGCTATAAATTGTCCATGTAAGAAACATCTAATCCTATAAGAATTTTTATGAGTTTATGAGCCAAACAAGACAATTGCCAGGAAGCACAAACCTCAACAGATTGAGAAAATGCTACAGAAAAAGGCAGGTTTGCACCTTGTTTTATCCATTACAAAAAGGAAGCATAGGTGGATTACATGAAATCCATTGGTGATAGGTTAGGTTAGGTAGGCAGGAGAAAGCAAAGATGAGGGGAAGCTCTGTGATTAGGAAAAAAAAAAGTGATATGATAAAATGATAGACCCATAGGTAAGTACTGGATAATTAACAGTCAACAATTAACATGATAACAATAAGAATGAGGGGATTTTCAGTCTCAGCTCTGGTGTGGTGGTTGTGCTTTGAAGGATCTGAAAAAAAAAAAGAAATTACTTTGTTATTCCAAAGGCATGCTATAAGGTATGTTATCCTAGATGTAAAAAGACAACAGACAGGCTCAGTTAAGGTAAAGACTGAACTTTGTTAGGAAAAAATACTACTCTAGGACATGATACCTGCCATGATTTGCTTTTAGATAAAAAGTTTTAATTTTAGCAAATGTCTAAGATTTTTCTGCCTGCAGATTCCTCTAGTATTTTTATGGATTCCCATCTTATGTTTAAGTTCTGTATCCATTTTGAGTTTATTTTTGTGTATGGTGTATGTTGGTGGTCTAGTTTCATTTTTTTGCATGTATCTGTCCAATTTTCCCAACACTATTTATTCAAGAGACTGTCTTGACTCCATTGTATGTTCATGCCTCCTCTGTCAAATATTAATTGAGCATAGTGGTTTGGGTCAAATACCTGGATTCTCTATTCTATTCCATTGGTCTATATGTCTGTTCTTGTGCCAGTACCAGGCTGTTTTGAGAACACTGGCTTTGTAAAACAGCTTGAAATATGGTATTGAGATCCCACCTTCTTTCTTCTTCTTTCTCAGGATTGCTGTGGCTATTCCAGGTCTTTTTTTATTCCAGATGAATTGTTGGAGAGTTCTTTCTAGGTCTATGAAATATGCAGTTGGTATTTTAATGGGGAGAGCATTGAATCTGTAGATTGCTTTGGGTAGTATGGACATTTTAATGATGCTGATTCTACCAATCCATGAACATGGTATGTTCTTCCATCTGTTTATGTCTTCCTCTATCTTGTTTTCCAGTGTCCTGTAGTTTTCCATGTATAGGTCTTTTACCTCCTTAGTAAAGTTTATTCCTAGGTGTCTTAGACAATCCTATGTGGTCACTTTAGGTCTCTGAGTTTGTACGGTCACCATGCAAGATGTGGCTCCTTTTTTCATCAACAGAAACTTCCCAACACCACCCCTAGATATCCTAAACCTGGGTCCTCCTCATCCTTAGATTAAGAAAACTTCCCCCCATCTGCCATCTTTATTAGTTCACGTGAATTACTTTTTCATCACAGAATCCTGTTTGCTTCTTTCTTAGAATTGAGCAAAATCTGTGTTATCTATTCTGTTTTTTCTTAATAATCAAGAGGAGTTTAATTTTATATGTATTTTTCATTTTGATAGCATTATTTATCTTTAGATTTTTTAAGCTTTATTTTCATTAATTTCTCCCCTATCTTAAAATTCCATCTTTTGGTTTGTATTGTTTGTCTTTTTCAGTGTTGTTAAGATATGTATTATGAATCTACTCCTTTTGGGGGTTATATTTATTTTTAATAATGAAAACATTTAAGGCTAACACTTTCATTCCTTGGTATAGTTTTTGGAGTAAGTTCAAGTTTGATGCAAAGTGATCTCCTTGAGTTACATTCTAGATAGTTCATAATTTGTTTTTAATTCATCCTTAATCCCTAATAGTTACCTAGAAGTGTATTTCTCCATGTTCAAGCAGTATTGGTGGGAAATCCTCCATGTCCCTACCTGCTGCTGGGTGGAAGTGGCCTTCTTACGATGTCACGGAACAAGGAATCTTTTTAGACTTGCATGGGAGAATGATATTTTTTAATACGTATATGGAATTAAATTCTCGAGTAGTTTTCAAGGTCCCATCTCTCTCTACCTTCCAAAAAAAAGGTCCCATTTAGTCTTCAGTAGAGCTAGGATTGAAGCCACTGCCCAGAGTCTCTGTTCCATGTTTGCACAGTCCAGTCCAACATTAGTCTTGCTTAGCTTGTGTTTCCAGCTGCAGTCCATTGCATGTGGGTCCACATGGCTATGCAGAGAACAGGGGTGAGTGCAAGAAGGCAGGAGCAAAGCCAGAGGAACAGAGAGAATTGCTTTGTCTGTGGATTATGTATTTCAAAATTTTCTCAAGCTTGCATTGGCTCAACCCTTCTAGCCAATGACCTTTGTTTCTAGGTTAGATGGACAGGCAAGTATTTTCCCTATGTTACCCTGACTCACTGCACATGCGTCCATCTTCCCCTTTGTCCTGTCCCTTTCCCCAGTAATCTGCAAGGAATAGACCAATAGTCCCTGAGTAGTGTGAAATTGCACCTTCCTGTTGAAGCTAACCAGATGGCCATGCTTATAATGTCTGACCTTCCCTTTGCTCCTTTCCTAGTATTAATATAAAGAAATAGCTAGTTACAATGGTAATACAAGTAGTTATAATTCAAACATATTTGATTATGTAATTTTTGATATATTCAAAAGACTATATCTAAAAATCGGTAACCACCAATTAAACTAAAACAGGAAACACTAACATTGATTCGTGCTTTTTCTTCTTTTCTATTGATCAATTTTAATAACCCTAAAACAAAACCACACTATAGCACTACCAGAGCTTTATAACAACTCCTAATCACTATTATGGCAAGCCCCTATGTTATTCTGTTTCTTCAAAAGTATTTGAGGAATGTAAGGAATCATGTCACAGTAAGGAACTCCAAGGGCCTGTCCCTGGACAGGAACAGCGAAAATCTGTCAGTATCAACTTTATCAGAATTCTGGAAAATAGTCAATGGTTTACAGCAATTATGCACACCATCAAGAAAAGCAACTGAAACCTGGCAGGCATTTTAACCCACCTTTGCCCCATTCCTCCCGCCCCAGCTCAGTGGTATCTGGAAGACAGCGGCTTTTCGGGGGAGCAGACCTAACCTTGTTCTCAAAGAATTGTAGTTGTCTTTTTTTGACCTGTCTGGTTACTCCAGGACTAATGCAAAGAGTTTGCCTTTATTTTGCCTAACTAGGAAATCTCTCAGGGTAAAGAAGTTGCTACATTGAGGGATTTTCAAAAACATTTACTTTCTGCCACCTGAAACTAGGTTATCAGTTGTCATAAACAATTGACACTCACTCTAAGAGGTTGTTATGGCTTGAATCTTATCCCCTCAAAAATATGTTGAAATCCTAACCCCCAGTATCTTAGAATGTGATCTTCCTTGGAAATAGAATCTTTATAGAGGTAACCAAGTTAAAGGCCTTAATCCAATGTGACTGGTGTCCTTGAAAAGGAGAAAATATGGCCTCAAAGAGACATGCACAGAAGGAAAATAATGTAAAGACACCCAGAGAGAAGTCAGCTTGTGGTGCATCTACAAGTCAAAGAAGGCCAAGGATTCTCAGCAAACACTTGAAGCTGCAAAAGAAAAGCAGGATCCCCCTCTCCCACCAGGAGACAGGGAGATTTGGGCTCTCTTGCCACTTTAGGACTTCCCTCCAGGACCTTGAAACAATAATATTTTTATTGTTTTAAGTTGCCAAGTTTTGGTTCCTTGGTTGTGGCAGCCCTAGGAATCTAGTTAAGGTTCTTCATAACCTATGATTTGGCAATGGTTTCTCAGCAACAAAGAAAAAAAATAAATTAGGCTTTATTAAAATTAAAAACTTTTGCACATCAAAGGACATTGTTTAAAGAATGAAAATCCTACTTACAGAATAAATGAAAATCCTATTTCCAATAAGGGTCTATCATCTAGAATGCATAAAAAGCTCTTATAGTTCAACAATAAAAAGTCAAAACCCAATTAAAAATGGGCAAATGACTTAAAAAGACATTTCTCCAGACAATATACAGTACACAAACAGCAAGCAGATGAAAAGATGCTTGATATCACTAGTCATTAGGGAAATGTAAATTGAAGCCACAATGCGATAGCACTTCATACCTACTAGGATTGCTATAATTTAAAAACAAGACAAAAATAAGTCTTGGTGAGGATGTATAGACATTGGAGCTCTCATACAATCCCAGTGGAAGTGTAAAATGGTGCATTCATGGTGGAAAATAGTTTGGTGATTTTTTAGTAAGTTAAACTTAGAATTACCATATGACTCAGCAATTACCATATGACTACACTCCTAGATATATACCAAAAGAATTGTAAATAGATGTTTAAATGAAAATTTGTACAAAAATGTGCATAGCAACGCTATTGACAGTAGCCAAAAGTGGAAGCAACCCAGCAACTGATTAACAAAGTTGTGATACATGCTGTAACATGAATGAACCAACATTATGCTAACTGAAATAACCCAGACATAAAATGCACATCTGTATGATTCCATTTATGTGACATATCCAGAATGTCCAAATTCATAGAAACAAAAAGCAGATTACTACTTTCCGGATCTGGGGAAAAGGGAAAACGAGGATTAATTAATTGCTCAGTAGGTTTGGGATTTCTTTTGGGGGTGACAAAAATGTTCTGGAATAGATGGTGGTGATTATTGCTGAGCACTGCGAATAAACTAAATGCCACTGAACTGTACACTTTAAAATGGTTAAATGGTAAGTTTTATGTTACGTGTATTTTTCCACAATAGACATAAGTGACAAAATAGTGTCTGGGCTCATTTTAGGTCATTGCTTCTCCATATAAAATTTTCAATAAGCCGAGACTGGTATGGCTCAGTGGATAGAGTGTCGGACTGTGGACTGAAGGGTCCCGGGTTGGATTCAGGCAAGGGCATGTACGTTGGCTGCGGGCACATCCCCAGTAGGGGGAGTGCAAGAGGCAGCTGATCGATGTCTCTCTCATTGATGTTTCTGACTTTCTATCCCTCTCCCTTCCGCTCTGTAAAAAATCAATAAAATATATTTTTTAAAAATAAAATTTTCAATAAGCCTACCAATTATTAACATAGTCCAGGTCTCCAGGTCTTCTTTATAACTTTTATTTAGTTAGTTTTAATATTTGTCTCTTTAAGAAAACTATATTTTGTTATATTTATTTATAGATATAATATTTTATAATAATTTTTTATAAAATTATATGTTCATCTAGAAAAGAATACAAATCATAAATGTGTGGCTTGATGAATTAACAGAAAGTGAATAAACTCATGCTAGTAACCGAATCAAGAAGTAGAACATTACCAGCCCTCCACCAGAAGTTTCCTTTGTATTCCTTTTAAGTCACTAATTCTGCCATCCTCCCAAAAGAAACTACTCTTTTTACTTCTAATTTTATGTAGTCCATTTTTTCAATGCTTCCATTGTAATTAGTGTTTTTTTGTCTCCAGTTCAAGAAATCTCCTTACCAAATTTATTAAAGTATTGCCCCATGTTATTATATTTCAGATGCTTCCCTTATGACTTCTTCTTTGAATCATAAGTTATGTAAATGTGTTTGCTTAACCTCCAAAAAAATTGGGGGTATTGTCTAGTTTTCTTTTTATTATTGATTTCTAGTTTAATCCCACCAAAGAGTATATCCTGTATGTTTTATCAAAGAGTATATTCCGTATGTTTTTAATCCTGTCAATATGATGAATTAAGATTTGTCCCATGTACACATGAAAATATGTGAATTCTATCACTGCTGGGGGAGTATTCTGCATATGTCATTTAGGTCAAGTCTGTTAATTCTATTATTCCAATATTCTTTACCATTAAAGACTTTTTTCCTTACTTGCTTAGCAAATTTCAAGCATGCAGTACAGGATGGTTAACTATCATCACCATGCCATACATTAGATCCTCAGAACTTATTTATCTTATAACTGAAGGTTTGTATCCTTTGACCAACATTTCCCTATTTCTCCCATCCCAGCCCCTGGCAACCACCATTCTACTCTGTTTCTATTAGTTTGACTTTTTGAGGTTCCTTATGTAAGTGGTACTATACAGTATTTGCCTTCCTCTAATTGGCTTATTTTATTTAATATAATAACTCCAGATTTATCCATGATGTCACAAATAGTAGGCTTTTCTTCTTTTATGGCCAAATAAAATTCCATTGTACATGCACACCACATTTTATTTTTCCATTGACAGACATTGAGGTTGTTTCCATATCTTGTCATTGTGAATAATGCTGCAATGAACATGGGAATGCCAATATCCTTTCCAGAAACTAATTTTGTATCTTTGGAATATATACCCAGGAGTGGGATTGCTGGATCATATGGTAGTTCTATTTTTAATTTTTTGAGGAACTCTTTTCCATAATAGCTGTCCCAATTTACATTCCACCAAAAGTGTACAAGGATGGATTTTTACTGCTTGCTTTATCGCTTAGTGAAAAAAAGGGCATGTAAATTCTCCCACTATTTTTGTAGACTTGAATATTCCTCTTCTTAGGTCTGTGAATTTTGTTTTATATATTTAAGAGACATATATCCAAATATAGTTTGCAGATCTTGCTTGAACTCTGATTCAGAAATATAATTTAAGATACCAGGAACACTTGAACATAGGCTGTGGTAATATCTACTAGAGATACCCATAATTTTATGGGTAAAATTTTAAAGCATTTTTATAGAATTTGCTCCTGGAGTAAATACTGAGAAATCTATTCTCCTTAAGATTTTTATGCTAGATACCTCTTCCTTTTATATTAGAATACCTTGAAAATATATACATGAGAAATAAATTAAACTACTTGGCTTTACATAGAAAGCTGGCCAGGGATTTTGTCAAAGGCCTTAGTCAAATGTAGACAAAACCTCCTTTTTTCCATTTCTATACATTAGCCAACAAAGATTTTGGAAGAAAATAATCCAGTATATACAGTTGTGGATGGATGAGAATATTTTAAGAGTGAAATCAGAAAACCCATGTGATAGTTAATTTTTTGTGTTAACTTGATTGGGCAAAGAGATACCCAGATAGCGAGTCAAACATTTCTGAATATGTCTGAGAAGGTGTTTCTGGAGGAGATTAGACTTGACTCAATAAAGAAGATCCACAGTCATCCATTTGGGTTGGCATCAACCACTCCCTGTGAGCCAAAACGGAACAACAACAAAAAAAGAGGAGGCAAGGTGAATTCCCTCTTGCTCACCTGGAGCTTAGATATCCTTATTTCCTGCTCTCAGATAATTGGAGCTCTGGGTTCTCAGACCTTCAGATTCTGGGACTTACACCAGTGACCATCTGGTTTCTAGATCTTTAGCTTCAGACTGGGTGTCACATCATCAACTCCTCCAGTTTTCAGTTCTATTAATTTCTACTGGATTATATCCACTCGATTTCCTGGTTCTTTAGCTTAAACAGACAATTGATGGTGGGACTTCTCAGCCTTTATAACTGCATGAGCCAATTCCTTTATAAACTTGTTCTATATGTCCCTATTTATCCTAATGGTTCTATTTCTTTGCGGAACACCGAATAATGCAACTCATATGGGAAAAAAAAGATTTATTTATTTATTTTTATAAACATGGTCTGAGAGGAGATTTCTGACTAAAATAAGTTTGCTAGGATGTAAACTCTCATTAGTATCCAGGGATGTAAACTAGCAGTCTTCAGCATAGGACTCAACTAACAAGAATGTGAGCAACAAGATGTAAAAAGAGGATGCCAGTAGAGGACAGTCAACTAGCACTGTCTTTTGAAAACTGTTCATAGAATGTATTTAAGGCAAACTAATACTTTCCCTGGATTTTATGAGTTTAAAACAACCCCTAAAGTATATATCTTGGGAAATTTGTACAAAGATATTAAAAATACCATTTGCCAATTGCCTGAGCTCACATCTTTATACCTGTACTAGTGGTCTGGTGCACGAAATTTGTGCACATTAAAAGGGTATTAATTAGAGGAAATAATTTAATATTGCTATTTGCTCTTTCTCTATAATAGAATTATCAGGGACTAAAGAAAATTAGCAAAATGTATATGAAAACCTTCCTCCTGTCAGAGTCTGGGGCGCACCACAGGACCCAGAGTCAAATCCCCACTCACTTACATGTGCCTCAAAATCACATGAGACCCAGACCCAGCCGTGCCCCGCCCCCCCTGCATTTGGGTAGATCCAGACCCAGCCAGTTCCACACTTGTCAAGCCCCACAGGATGGGGGTGTGGCCTGAGGTTCTCCCATCAAGTCCCACCAGGTGGGAGACATGACCTGAGATCCCCTGTCAAGCCCTGCTGGGTAGGGGGCATGGCCTGAGGTCCCTTGTCAAGCCCCACCAGGCAGAGGAGCACAGCATCAAGTCCCCTGGCCCAGCACTGGGAGGGAGGCACAGCCTCGGGGCCCCCATCAATTCCCACTGGCATGGGGCGCAGGTTCAGGTCCCCTGTGAAGCCCCACTAGGTGGGTGATACAGCCTGAGGTCTCCTGTCAAGACTAGCCAGGCAGAAGGGGCACAGCCTCAGGTCCCCTGGCCTGGTGCTGGGGCAGAGGGTATGGTCTGAGGTCCCCCAGCCTGGTGCCACGGTGGGGATGCAGCTTGAGGTCCCCTGTCAAGCCCTGCCAGGTGGGGGCACAGCCTGAGGTCCCCTGTCAAGCCCTTCTGGGTGCAGAAAACAGTCTGAGGTCCCCTAACCCAGTACCAGGATGGGAAGCGCACCTTGAGGTCCTCTGTCAAGCCCTGCCGGGTTGGGAGTGTGGCCTGTAGTCCCCTGTCAAGCCCCACCAGGTGGGAGGCACGGCCTGAGGTCCCCCATCCAGGATCTGGGGTGGGGGGAGCAGCCGGAGGTCCCCTAGCCCAGCACCAGGATGGGAAGCACACCTTGAGATTCCCTGTCAAGCCCTGCTGGGTAGGGGGGTGTAGCCTTTGGTCCTCTGTCAATCCCTGCAAGGCAGGGGGAGCAGCTGGAGGTCCCCTAGCCCAGCACCAGGATGGGAAGTACACCTTGAGGTCCCCTGTCAAGCCCCACTGGGTGGAGGGCATGGCCTCAGGTCCCCTGGCCTGGTGCCAGGGCAGGAGTCCGAGGCCTGAGGTCCCCTGTCAAGCACCTCTGGATTGCGGGAGGGTGAAGCCTCAGGTCCATGTTGATTGCTCTTTCAGCCTCCTGAGCGCTGCTCAGCCCCACCCCTCTGGAATCTGGGACCCAGGCCTTCTCTCTGGCTGTTGCCTTCCGTTTTTGCTTTGGCTGGCTGGAGGCTTCACTCCAGCCAGAGACTTCAGTCTTCTCTGCTCTGGCTGGAGGGCCATGCCGCCGCTGCTTCATCTTAGCCCCCAGGGGCGGGCCCTTGCGCCGCTCGGCTCCACTCCCCACTCCTGATTGGCTGGTATGTAGTGAAGGTACGGTCAAATTTGCATGTTTCTCTTTTATTATATAGGATACTGGGTGCTAATATTTCCTATTTTTTGATGTGATGACAGCATCAAACTTATTGACAGGTGGTATGCATGAATTTTACCAATATAATTGTCCTCGCAATGAGCCTACAAGGAAGACATGATTGTATCCATTTGACAGATGTGAAAACTGAGTTTCTGAAAGCTTAAATGACCTACCCAAAGCTCTACTCTAAGAGCTGGGTAGCTGGGATTTAACCATGGCTCCAAACTCCATATTTTCTGGCATATCACAAAACCATTGACTGCCATGTACTTCAGATTAAAATGATCATTTAGCTACATTCATATGGGATTGTGCTAGAGCACATTACCAATACATTTTTTTCTCCTTTATGTCAATTGTTTTATTTCTTTGCCATTTAATTAACATTTTAAATTATAAAAGTAGCGCTTATTTATTTAAAAAGATAAAATAATAAAATGGGTATAATTAAAAGTAAAACTTCCCCCATCCTCATCCCATACTAGAGATGACCACTGTTCAAACTCTTAGAGTCCTATTCAGAAAACTTCAGTCTATACACACACACATACACATTTCTTTTACTTAAAGAAATACATATTTCACATAATGTTCTATATCTTTCTTTTGTCACTTAATATAACTTGCACATCTTTTCTACATAAGCATATATAGTTCTACATTTTCATATTAATAGCTACATATATTGACATTCCATTGTAAGGATGTACCTCATCCAGGTAACAAATCCCTCCTAGGATTGTTATCTTTTTTTGTTGCTGTTGTTATTGCAAGCAGTACTGTACTTATCAGTATTATATGGAAATCTTTGCATACTTATTTGAGTTTATCTGTCAAATTGAATTAAGTGCTTGACATTCAAAGATTACCCTGTAAGCAAGTCCTAACTTTGGTTGTGATAAGTAATCGGGCATACATTTCAGGAGATTCAGAAGCCAGTTAAAAAGAGTTATTGTATGGCATCTTTATACTCTACTCAATGCAACATTATTCAGTGTGCAGATATTACCACATTTGCTTCCATCACTGTTAGTGAGCAGAATTGCTTAAAATATCTGAGCAGTCTGGACTCATCATGTTTTATCAAGATGATCACAGAGGGTTTTTGCCTACAGGTGAGTGACATCTGGCTTTTTAAATTATCTTCTTAAATGGAGAAATCATTGGAGTGTCCCAAGTCCTTCATGCTAATTTGTTAAAGTAAAATTAAACAGCATGTTGAATCAGATTTTATTTTACAAAGATCTTCCATAAATTCTGCAATTATTACATGTTCAGTTTGTGAATCTGTTCTTTCTAAGAAAGATCATGCTGATCCTGATAGGACTTAATTGGGAACAAGTGTTATCTCACAATCTGATATTTCTCTTTTTGCTCAAGAGACAAAAGATCATTAAATATATTGAGTGCATTAAAAGGAATATTTTTTTTTTTTTTACCAAAGATTTACTGGAATGAGGATAAATTTCTTTAAGTGGACATGCTGACTTACATGAGATGCCTTAAATTTTCATAAATATTGTCAGAATGCCATCTAAAAAGTTGTTTAAATGCATATTCCTATAAGTTTTATTATCCTTAACACACCCCTCTCCACACACACATTTTCACCCTCTAAGTACTAATGTTATGATTTGTAAAATATATCTTGATTTTCCCTTGCATCCTTAAATTATGAATGAATGTTAGTATCCCATAGTTCTTCTACTTATAAATTGCCTGTGGAAGGATTTTTTTAAAACATCTCAGTTGATAATGACTCCATCTCTAGTTCCTAGATGCTGTGGAAATATAATTTATGAGCATGAAAGGAACTATAAAGTTTGTTACTCGTTATATATTATGGAATATATTTATCTTTAAGAACCAAAAAGTGAGTTAGATAGTATAATAGATTGTCTAAAAAGATAGCTGCTACTCCCATGGAGCAGTGAAGACTGTTTCCCCACCCCTTCACTGCAGTCAGTCTTGCAACATACTATAATCTGAACATGCTGGAAGTCATGTTGGGCAAGTTACATGCCCATCCCTTGAGAGGTATGATATGCTCTCAGTTGGTTATAGGATAAAACAGGAGTTGAACTATACTGTGATGTAAAATAGAGAGTATCCAGCCAACTCCTAGCCATTCCCATCACCCAGCTGAGGTGCCCAGAACATAGGTGAAGCCATCTTTGGCACACTAGGTCATACAAAGCTCCCAGCTGATGGCAGTCACACAAAGGATACTAGTCAATACCAGATGAAGAGGAAGAACTAACTGAGCCCTGCTAACTCTCAGAATCGTGAAAATAAAATAAAGAATTGGGAGGAACAAAGATGGAGGCATAAGTAAACACCTATCCTACTGCCCTACACAACAATTTTAAAAACTACAACTAAAAGACAAAACAGACATCATCCAGAATCACCAGAAAGCTGGCTAAGTGGAATTCCATAAATAGAAGGAAAGATAGAAGGACACTGTGACTCAGAGGAGCTGTGGAGAGCAGAGTTTCAGAGACGTGTGGAGAAAGAGGTATGAAGCCATGCACGTGAGCAGAAAGTGTGGGCAGCTAGCTGAATACCTGTCTGGTTTTCTCGAATGGGGAGGGAGACAAAGGCGTCCCACTGCACTGATTCCCCAGTTCTGGGCGAGTCTCCAGGAACCTGGACTCATACGGGGTGAAACTGAACCATAAGGAGGAAGCACACTGAAACTCGGGAGCTGCAGAGGTCCGCGAGCTCACAGTGTAAACTTGGGAACTGCAGAGGTGCATGAGCCCACACAGAAGACGCATGGCTTGCTCTCTCTTTTGGGATGAAATAAAAAAAAAAAGAGAAGCCACTGGACTGCATTGTTTTCCAACCCAGAGTGAGACTTTGGGTGTTTAGACTCACTTGGGGAGAAGCTGAACTGTCTAACAGCAGGCAGAGCTCAGCGGCAGCTTTCTCTCAGAGGTGTGTGCAGCCATTGCCATGGAGCACAGAGACCCAGATGCTGCTTAGGGTGGGATTGATGGGAAACCAAGGCTGCCTGCTCAGCCCAGAGACTCCAAGCTGCCCATCCAAGCTGAGCAGCAGCTCTCACAGTGTAAACACAGCTGATCCTCACAGCCCACAGCCAATTGGCCTGGAGGTCAAACCCTCCCAGTGATACCAACAACAATCTAGGCTTAACTACAACAAGACTGTGCAACACATAGAGGGCTGCACCAATAGTATCCACCTCAGGTAACTGGGGAGGCTGAGCCACTGTGCCTTAGAGGACATCTACCACACAAAGCTACTAGACCAACTCAGAGAAGGAGCCAAAATGCAGAGACATGGAAACAAATCACATTTGAAAAAAATGGAGGAAAAAAATGACTGTACATAGAGTTCAAAACCGTTATAAGGTTTTTCAAGAGGCTCCTAGAAAAGGCTGATAAATGTAACAAGAACCTTGAGGATATGAATGAGACCCTCGAGGATATGAGCGAGACTCTCGAGGATATGAAAAAGGACCAACTAGAAATTAAGTATACACTGATTGAAATAAAAAATATTATACAAAGATCTAAAAGCAGTCTAGAGGAGGACCACAAGAATTAAGTCAAAGATCTGAAATACAAAAAAGCAAAATCCACTCAGCCAGAAAAGCAAGAAGCAAAAACAATACAAAAAATTGAAGATAGTGTGAGGAGCCCCTGAAACAACCTCAAGCATATCAACATCTGAATTATAGGGGTGCTAGAAAAAGAGAGAGAGAGAGATACTTAAAACCCATTTGAAAAAACAGTGACCGAAAACTTCCCTCTCCTGGTGAAAGAAATAGACTTAAAAGTTCAGGAAGTGCACAGAACCCCAAACTATAAAAATCCAAAAAGGACTACACCAAGACACATCATAATTAAAATGCTAAGAGCAAAACACAAAGAGAAAATATTAAAAGCAGCAAGAGAAAAACACTTAGTTATCTACAAGGGAGCACCCATACAATTGTCAGCTGATTTCTCAATAGAAACTATGCAAGCCAGACAGGAGTGGCAAAAAATTTTCAAAGTGATGAATAACAAGAATCTACAACCAAGATTACTCTACCCAGCAAAGCTATCATTCAGAATTGAAAGGCAGATAAAGTGCTTCGCAGATAAGAAAAAGCTAAAGGAGTTCATCACCACCAAACCAGTATTATATGAAATTCTGAGGGATGTTCTTTAAGAAGAGGAAGAAGAAGAAAAAGGTAAAAATAAAAATTATGAACAACAAATACACATCTATCAACAAGTGAATTTAAAAATCAAGTGAATTAAAAATCTGATGAACAGGATAAACTGGTGAATATAATAGAATCATGGGCATAGAGAGGGAATGGACTGACAATTCTTGGGGGGAAAGGAGTGTGGGAGGTGCAGGAAGAGACTGGACAAAAATTGTATACCTATGGATGAGGATAGGCGCAGGGAGGTAAGGGCAGAGGGTGGGATGGGTAACAAGTGGAGGGGAGCTTGCGGCGGGGGGGGAAGAGGAACATTGTAATTAATAATATGAACAATAAATATTTGTTAAATTAAAAAAATAGAGAATTGAACACTAAGGTAGAAACTAAATAGTACTTACAGAGAAAATCATGTGAACTGTGACAGATAAAAAAACTGTCAAAACAGGGAAGCTCAATGTAAATGGATTGGAAGGCCCAGACCAATGGGGAGTACAGAAAAGTCTTCTGAGTTAAGGTTTAATGCTGGAACCATCATGTTAGCTCTGTGTTTCCGATAGAGCTTTCTGCAAGGATGGAAATGTTTATTTGTGGCCATTGAGCACTTGAAATGTGGCCTGTGCTTCTATAAGGCTGACTTTTAGTTTTTATTTCATATTAATTAATTATATTTCATTTAAATAGTCCCATATGGTTAGTGATTACTGTATTAGACAGTACATCTACTATATCACATATTGAACTTCACTCTGATGAAGGGATAAAAATCAGTAACTCACCCCAAAATTGTCTGTTCATCTGCTTCCTCCTCAGAATTCTGAGAGGAACCTCATTACTCAGATCCTGACCTGCTTAAGAACCTCAGAGAGCTGCTTAAAATGACTATGTACTCTGTTGAATTTGGAGAATCAAGAATCAGAATAAGTGGGTTTCCCTTTTTATGGTCTTTGAGTAAATAGAGATGTGCCTTTAAAAAAAATCTGTCTTTGACTATGCCTATAAATATTTTATGTCTATAAATATTCTTGAGGTGAAAAATAAAATAGAGCAACAATAAAATAAACACACCCACATATTATAAGGAAATTTCTAATAGCTTTAATGAAGTACTAAAATTTAAACCCAAAATTATGTATAGGTTGCTGTGTTTCCCAAACTTTTTCCCATATATAAATGTTTTTATTTTGTGTGTGTGACCTCTACTAACCTCTTACAACAGTAATAGGATACATTTTTGGATACTCTTTTAGAAAATTGCAGAAGAATTTTTATTAAATTGGTCTAAATGTCATAATGAAATATTAAACACTCCAACCATGAATACTACATGATAATTTTCCAAAATCAATTCCATTTCTTAATTAGAAAATTAATCATTTGAGATTATTAAACAAATATGAAGTAAGATTAAAATGATTATTTTCATTTCCTTATAGGTTAATTTTTAAATATTTAACAAAAATAGAATAATATTCTTCTCAGAAAAAGCAAGACTGTAGCTGAAGTTTTAATTTAATTATATGGTAGCTAATCCCTAAAATATTAAAACACTGTTTTTAACATTCCTACCACCTGAAGGCAATACTGACATTCACATGAATAAAATCATCTGTCTTCTATACCCATCTGGCAATGAGCCATGCTTTCCTAAGGAGCCAAGGACAAATAACTATTTCAAGACCTTTTTGCCAAGCATAAATTCTTGATTTCTTAGGAGAATAGAATTTGTCTTGCTTCACTGTCTGATTTAACACCAATGAAACTGAAAATGTATTATATCTACTTCCTATGAATCCTCAAAAGACTCTCCTACCTTCTTAAAGTTTGCTTCATATGGATTGTCAAATCAAGGTAAACCAGCAAATTATGCCACTCAAAGATTTGGTTAAAATGTGATGTCTCTTCTCCCCAAATTCTTACTCATGAAATTTTGTTGTTGATAGTAGTCCTCTAAGATCTTCTTCCTCTACAGTTCTCATAGAAGCTGCGTATTAGAATTAAGTCAATTGTTGAGGTGCCAGGGGGTAATTAAAAATATAGACACTTGGGCCCTATTCCAGACTAATCTCAGTGGAGGCAGGAGGAGCAGGCATAGATATCCTTAAAGCCACTTGGGAGGTTCTAGTGACTATTACACCGTATTTTTGTAACAGACGTGGCGACTGAGGCCAGTGAGTAAGAACAGTGTTGCCATTTCACTTCTTACTGATGGGGCCATGAGGACTGGGGCAGTCTGAACTAGTGATTTTCCATCTTGCTCATGAGTCAGAGGTACAGGGCATCTCTTAGGGGGGAAAAGGACAGTGAGGGAGGGGAGACTGATCTCCCACCAAACACTCCTCTCCCAGCTATTTGTATTTTGGGGTTCTTCATAGAGGGAGAGGGACAAGTACATTAAAGAACTCTTTGTCAAGGTGTGCTTGAGTACATACAGCAAGTAGGCTGCAAGAATGTGTAAATAAATGAAGGCCAGCAATTTGAGCAATTGTGAGATTGTAGCTAGGTGCACTATGCCATTGTGACATTCTTTTGAGCTAATAAAGCTATCATGATCATCATAATCTGTCTTTTTTTCACACAAACAACTGTAAGCCTCCCTTTGTCCACCTCATATTTTGTTTGAAAAGGGGCGCCAATGCTCAGGTATGCCAAGTCTGAGTTACCACTTCTCTGAAAATGTGAACATCGTGTGTCTATTTCTGAGATGTTTATCAAAGTAGCTGAGGAGTCAGGCATGAGTTCAACTATTAATGAAACATCAAAACACTTAAAAGAACAGGAGTGTTTATTCTTAAGTCACATTTTTCTCATGTGTTTGATGAGCACTAAGGGACCTAAGCTCAAATATTTGTGCCCATGAGAAATATGTGAAGGAGGTAAGAATCTCAGGCCACAAGTGCAAGTTTTTAAAATGTATTTCATTTTTCTTCAGCTGACTTAATTTCTATTTTTACATCATATTACCCTAATATCTAACATACTCTGCCCCTGTTGATGGTTATGTATAATCTCAGGATTTGGGCATTTCCAAGGCATCAGGTAAGGACTCTGGTTCCTGATCCTCATCTGTCCTTCATGGCATCCTCTGAAATACCCTCTTTCCTGCCTGGCCTCAGGTCAGGGGTATGTGATAATCCTCTTTACTCTGGCCATGAAGTCTTGTAGGTCCAGCTCTCTATCAATGACCTTTCCCCATTGCCTGGTCTCTCAGGAAAGCATTCTGCAGCTCCTTCAGCCCTCCTGGGTTTGGAAGACCATGTGAGGGTGTACTATGTTCCCCTATGCAGACATCCCTCCACCATATCTACTCTACTGCTTCCTCACCATGCTGCCAAGAGTTGGCCCATATTGCTTGATGCCTTTCCTATCTCCACACTGCCACAGATCCCCTCCCAATGTTTTCTCCAGGACCAGCCCCAGCAGTGGGGACCAAAGGGTAGGGTCCCTCTCTAGAAAACATCAGTGGTGGTATCTTCCGGTTCTTCTTTCTTACTGATATTGTAATGGAGACAGTTGGTAAACTGTCTTGAACTGAGAACATGTTCTTTCAAAGCCATTATTCTGTTCTGAAGCCTTCAGAATCCAGGCTCTTAGAAATCAGAGCACGATAATAGTTTCTCCTGTGATTCCAAAGGCCTATTTTAAAACTCAAAGAATTGCATTACTTGTTCTTCCTTTCTCTTGTGTCATCTCTTCCCTGAAGCTGTTTCGGTGAGTTGAGGAGCATCTAGGGAGACAAAGGAGGAAAAGAGAAGAACACATCAGTTTTAATACATCAATAGCATCTCTTTCAACATATGCATACGGGGGATATATCGATCAGGTTCTGATGAATTTCTTGACCTCCCTTCAACAGTCATCACTGTTCCATCGCTTTCTCCTTGTGGCATATATTCTCTAACCAGGATCAGCTGCACAAATTGAGGGACTCACACATAATAAATATATGCAAGGCCCCTGGTTCTAAAAGCATTACTTATTTTGAGAAGTAATACAGCAGAACATTAAATCAAGCACATGGCCCGTCTGAACACAGTGACCAGGACAGTCGCATAGGTCCCACTCATGAAGCTGGCTCTGTTCCTAACCTTTAAAGAATCTCTTTCCTTGATCTTTACTGGAATGTTGTTTATGTTGTCAAAAGAAAGTTGAGATAACTTTATATAAGATGAATATTTTTAGAGTGAGAAACAAGCTGTTTGAGAACAGGGAGTCTTCAAGTCCAAAACTTGTATGAAGTTCAAGGCATGACATTGAAGGAGAGCCTTTAAAGTAAAGTGAGGTTGTTTAGCGTGATTTGTAATGAGTAGTTATTACAATGGGGGTTTCCAGGTGACAGGAAGCTAGTGAAAATGATTCTCTTATACTATTTTAGGAAGATGACTTAAGTTTTGTTTATGATTATGAGAGGCATTGACAAGAAATAATCTAAATTTCACTTATATTCCTGAAATAAGCTAGATTTAGTTTTGCTTACATGGCTTAAATTGCTTTGTCTGCTTGGGGAATTTTCAAGTCTGGTCTCCATTTTATTTTAACAGGATTATAAAAATAATTTAAGAAAATCTAAATGGCTCACAATAGAAATTCATAATACAGATGACAGAATTTCCATATGATAGACAACTATGCAGTTATTTATAACTAGAGGCTTGATGCACAAAATTCGTGTATGGAGTGGGTGGAGGGTGTCTCTCAGCCCAGCTTGCACCCTTTCCAATCTGGGACCCCTCAAGGGATATCCTACTGCCTTAACGGGAAGCTGGACATCCATCTCACAATCCATGACTGCTGGCTCTCAACTGTTTGCCTGCCTGCCTTCCTGATTGCCCCTAACCACTTCTGCCTGCCAGCCTGATCACCCCCTAACCAATCCCCTGCTACCCTGATGATGCCTAACTGCTTCTCTGCCAGCCTGTTTGCCCCTAACTGCCCTCCCCTGCAGGCCTGGTCACCCCTAACTGCCCTCCCCTGCATGTCTGGTCACCCCCAACTTCCCTCCTCTGTCAGCCTGGTCACCCCCCAACTGCCCTCCCTTGCAGGCCTGTTCCCTCCCAACAGCCCTCCCCTGCTGGCTATCTTCTGGCAGCCATCTTGTGTCCACATGGGGCAGTCATCTTTGATCACATGGGGGTAGCCATCTTGTTGTGTTGGAATGATATTCAATTTACATATTATTCTTTTATTATATGGGATAGAGGCCTGATACATGGGTGGGAGCCAGCCAGTTTGCCCTGAGAGGTATCTCGGATCAGGGTTCCCTTGGGGCATGGGGCAGCCTTGGTGAGGGTCCTGTGGTGGTTTGCATGCTGGCCATGCCCCTTGGCAACCCAAATGGAGGCCCTGGTATCTGGGATTTATTTATCTTCTATAATTGAAACTTTGTACCTTTGAGTGGAGGCCTAGGCTGGCCAGGGTGTACAGAAAGCTTGGCTTCCTCCATTGCCGAGGATACCCAAGCCTCCTGCTGGGTCCATGGCCACAGCCATCTTGGTTGGATTAATTTGCATCCTCACTCCTGATTGGCTGGTGGGCATTGTTTGTGGTTGTAGCAGAGTTATGGTTACTTTGCATATTACTCTTTTATTAGATAGGATTACATGGGGATATTAAACATGGAAAAATGTTATCATGATTTGGTCTATTAAAAAAATTAATATGCTTGTCCTGACCACTCCTGGTGGTGAAAGAAACAGCCCCATGTCACTCTTTTATGGCAGGGAATTTGTTAAACCTTGTTTTACCACATGGCTCCTCTCTCCACAAACTGATTGATTCAGAAATAAGTAACAGTTCCAAGAGTCACACTGATGTGGCCACCCCCATCCTGGCCCATTTGTAAGTGAGAAACTTACAAGGCTATCTTTACCAGAGACCCAGAGGTGAACATGGGCAAAAACCCTTACCCTTTGCATTACCCCTTACACATACGCGCGCACACACACACACACACACACACACACACACACACACACACACACCTCTTCTTACACACTTGGTTTTGGTTCAGAGATGGTGATAAAACCCCCTTCCCACTACTTCAGACATTCCTTTTTTCCTCAACTAAACAAATAATTGTTTCAGATCACAGTTTATTTGTCTATTCAGACCCAGTCTGAGAAACAGATAAGGGGAGGTAACTTATGTAGCTCTCCCATAATTTTTTTCTCAGGTCTCAAAATTCAGTCTTAGATGACCATACTATTTGGTCAAGAGAATACTGACTTTCTTTCTTAGTAATAGCAGATTTTCTTTAAGGTAAAAATGCACCCAGGGAAATACCTCCTTTCCTATCCCTCTTGTGCCATAAGCTCTCAGATCACTTCTCTCCCTTCCTTTCAGTGATGGCATGATACTTCAGGAATAATACTGAGATCTACAGCACTCACTGATAAATGTTAATTATTACCTCTCTGAGGGGTGGCAAGAACTCTAGTTGACCCATTGCTTTAATTTAAACAAAGGGCTTAGCCTGTTCAGATAGTTTTAGAGACTGCTGTGATGATTAAAAGAGACATTTTAGTGGTTTTGTCCTTATTAACTTTTTGGTATAAAATGGTCTTGTGCAAGGCACTAAAAAAAAGTCTCAGATTTAGTTTTGTCAAAAAATTCTGTGGCAATTTTCCATCAAAGTAATTTGATTTCTGAAATTGTTTTCCCTTATGTGTCTTTAAAAATTCTGAGTTATATATTCCACATAGGAGAGAAATTCTTCAGGCAACATGTGACAGTAACAGAAGTAAAAAAAGAAAATCATTTTTGGTGGTGGAACAAGACCCTGTGTTACCTTTCATTTGTGTAGAAAAAGCCTAGCCAACTCCATTTATCATTATCAAGGACAATAAGTAATTTAGTCTCCTAAACGCTTTCCCATTCTCTTTCCACGTTGTAATACATTTTTCAAAAAGACCTGTGTCCAAAATTGTATTCAATATGTATCCCTACACTGCATACCTTATATAGTTTCAACTTATTTGTTTCTATCTAATATTACTGGAAGGCAGAGAAGAATATCCAAATGATTCTAGTTGCATAGCACAACCTGCATACCAGGAACTCTTAGAATCACCAGTCCAAAGCACCCCTCCAAATGTGCAGTCCTGTCTCCATTACCACACAATGCTTTAGTGGCTTAGCACATCCTAACCTGAGAAGCCTTGTGTATACTGAGTCCATCGTATTTGGTCAAGAGATACTGATGGCAAAGAATTCTGCTAACAATAATCTGTAGTACAGCTATGAGACTTGCCTTAAGCATAGAATTCAAGAAACTCAGTACTCATTTCTCTTATTTAATCCTAACATAAAAATTTTTAAGAAAATGTGAAAGCGCTTGAAATATTCTCCTCCTGTGACAGTGGACAGAAATGTATTACAAACTCTTAACAATTTCCCTTGACTTCTGCAGTAATTAACCAGATCCTGAAGTGGTCGTTTTAAAACATGGGTGCAAGGTGGGTAGTATTCTTATTGAGGGGATCACTCATAAGTTATACAATTGTCTAACCATTACACTGTACACCTGAAGTGAATATACTGGTACTATTGAATGTCAACTGTAATTGAACAATATTTTAAATAATATAAATAAATAAAACATGGCTGCCAATTCTTTGACATGCCTCCCTTTGCGAGGTGGGTGCCAGCCCCTCCCTTTGAATCTTGACAAGCTTCTGACAGCTTCCACTAGTAGAGTATGGCAAAAGGGATACTCTGTGATTTCCAAGGCTGGGTTAGAGAAGACCAAACAGCTTTTGTCTTCCTTGCTGGGACATACTTCTTAAAGCCTTGAGCCATTATTTAAGCATCCGACTGCCTGAAGTCTGCTATGCTTGAAAGGCCTGGGATAGGCAGCCCAGCCAAGCCAAGGCTTCCAGCCTCCGACTCCTGCCAAGGAGATAGATATGTGAATGAAACTGACTTGGATCCTCTTGATCAGCCCATTTTCCGGCTGAATGCCATTAAGTAAACAGAACAATTCTCCAAGCAAACTCTGCATGATCCTGATCCACAAAATCATGAGCTGCTATTTTAACCACCAGTTTTGGGGGGAGTTACCATTAAAGCAATAGGTAATCAGAACAATTACCTGCTTAGTTGTGTTGTCGTTGATCAGTACTCTACTGATCAATGACACCATAAGCAGCATAGTTCTATTTGATGGACAAGAAACAAAGTCACACAGTAAATGCAGAGCTAGAGCTAGACTCCAGCTGTTATTAAGAACTGAGTGTTCTTTCTTCACTATGACATCTTTTTGTGTTGGTTATAAAATTTTCAAACTAGACTATCAAAATAACTAAATCCATTGGCTTATGGATTGTGTTCTTTCATACACTGAGATTCATAAAAGGCAACTGAAGGCTCTTCCTGGGAGAGCAAGCAATGAGGGTAGGACTGCCAAGCAAAGGAGGCTGTGGCCTTGTTCTCCTTCCGGAACAGTTTAAAGTGTGTTGATATTTCACTTAAAAATATTTTTTGAAAAAAAAATGTTTCACTACCAAAACAAAAAGTTTTTAGAGTATTGATCTTATCCAAAGTCTTATTTTTTTAATTAAAAAACCATGCCTTGAGAAACAAAGCATCCTTCCAGGCATTATACCTTCTTATTGGCCAATCAAATTCCATGTTTTCTGTTACAGTGATTTTACCATGTTTACACAGCTAGCCTGTGTCATGCACTACCAGTAAGATTCAAGATGGAGATGATCTAACTTATGCAGTCAATATTACCGAGCACCTGTAAGGTACCAGTTCCCATACAGGGCCTGGCAATGTGGCATTACTCTTGTCAGGGTTATCATTTAGCAAGAGTTAACTATCAACTAGTAACCCATGGGTTTCCTTTCTACAAATGGCTCTGCTTCTGTCTCCATCTTATTCATAACAAGAACTATTAATGGAGAAAACATTAAAAGAACATGTCATTGAGTCTCTTGCTGAGGACAAATGCTAAATTGTAGCAGGGAGAAAGTAAGGAAGCAGGGAACTATAGTAATCCAGAAACAGGAATAATTATGTCTCAATTAAGCAGAGCACAGCCATGTGCATAAGAGCACAATGCAATATAGACTTTTAAAATTGTTATGAAATTGCCCAAATGAATTTTCAAGAAGTTTTACCCACCTCTTCATGTTGCTTATTTAGTTTTGTTTCAGAACATCTCCTTAATTATTCCAAGGATTTTTTTTAAGTACCACACATTTCAGGTAGCATTTACATAACATGCTTTATAAAGTTCAAACTAAACATAGGTAGGAATGTGAGATAGTTTTAAAAAAGTAATAGGCTACTTGAGAAGGTAGTTGACATGAGTGATTTCTGAGTGTCTACAGGTGTAGAGATAACAAATTAAAATATTTCACCATTTCAGCCAAAAAAAATTTCATCTGTTCAGGCAAAATAAATTGTAGAACTTATGAACTAAATAATTCTTAACGACCAAGTTAATATCGTAGAATATTTCTTTTTAAAGATGAAAAATAGATATTAAACTTTGTTTTAATTGAAATTTATCTATGTAAAAGCTTTGCTTGAACACTTGAGAAAGGCTAGCTGTATCAATAATATCTCCAGCTCATACTCTTCTTCAAAAGATTCTAGTTGGGGCAAAAATCATTTTAAACTCATCCACAAATCCTTTACTTTGCATGGTCCATAATTTAAACCCCAAAGTGTTGGTCTTTATTAATAGAGAAAGCTCATTTATTTGACATTGACATCATGTAGTAGTATGTCACATTCATACTACTTCCATATATTTTATCTATCTCCTGAAATCAGAGGTGAACTCTTTGTGATTACAGCTGGTATCTTGAAGCTTTATATTATCAATCTCCTAGCACAGACACCCAACTCAAAGACAGTACCCAGTAAATGTTTGTTGAGAGAACAGATAATAAATTGTGCTTTATAACATTTCACTTATGTTGATTAATTTTTATTTGTTTTTCACAACAGCCTTATGACTCAGGAAAGTTGGCTACAAAAATTATGCTTAGCATATTTGTCACTTTTATGGCCATAATATTATGTGGTGGAACCTGAATTAGACTTTTCTGACCAAGTCCTCTCTCCTTCCCACTCTGCGGCCCTATCTCCCATCATAGAAGGAGGAAATAAAAGCTTTCACTTTTTTTATTGTTATCCCAGCAAAATAAATGTTTGTCGTAGTATGTTAGTTCATTCATTTATTTATTTTCTAGCACTGTGGCTTTTTCATTTGTTTCACAATGCTTGCAATAATTTGTAATTTCCTATATATGTGTTTATTTGTTAGCTGTCTTACCTACAAGACTGCAAGTCCCACTTGGGCAGGGAACAGGTCAGTTTAATTACCCAGAGTCCCGCACAGTGCCTCATACATAGCAGGCATTCAAAAATCATGTGTTAAATGCTTACTGAGTGTTTCAGAAAATCTTTCCTTCTGTCTGAAATCTTCTAGCTTCAGTAGTGGTAGAAAGCATGCTGACTCTGGGGTAGATGACACTAAGTCAATGGCCTTGGAACTAGGATCCTACCCTTGTGTGTTGACTGCACTCTCAGGGCTAAGTAACTGACATTTATTCTTAAACATTAGCTTTTTGTATCATTTAGGTGTTCTTCGCAATGGAATCTGACATTTTCATCTATGATTGACATATTACATAGGAAAGATAAAGTTTCAGATCCTTATTATTTGGTAGGTGCTTCCTTTAATTGTTTAAAACTTTTAGAAAAATTTTGAAAGTCAAACATACATTTGGTACAAAATTCAAACAAACAATATATAACTCTTCCCCAGACCTGGTCCCATTTCCAAAGAAAACCTTATTTCATTTCCTTACAAATCTTTTCAGGAAAGTTTCATTCATTTATTCCTGTGTGTGGGTACATGTGTGATGTAATTTATTATCCCAGCCAAGACACTTTGAAGGTGAAAGAAGCTACTATTAAAAATTATGTAGGGCCCTGGAATGTGTGGTTCAGAAGGTTGGAGCATCCTCTTGTGCACCAATGGGTCGTGGTTTGATTCTGGTCAGGGCACATGCCTGAGTTGTGGATTCAATCCCAAGTTGGGGCGTGTGCAGGAGGCAACCAATCAATGTTTCCTTCCCACATCAATGTTTCTCTCTCCCTCTCTCTCTAAAATCAATTAAAAAAAAACTATATCCTGATAATGATGATGATGAATATGATAATAATAATAATAATAATAATTATAATTTGTAGAAACAGCAAGCATAAACCAGGCATGTCTTCAGCAAACCATATACAGTCACCCAACCTTGAAGTCTTACCTGCAATAGAGTGCATCAAGATTATGACCCCTAGTTTGGTGAACTCTCCAGCTGCTCCATCCTTAGGTTTTAGAACTTAGTCTGTGATGAAGCTTCTACTGGTCCCCAGGGAAATAAAAAGAATTAATACTCAATTATATGATTTTTATAAAGCTACACTGATCCGATTGAAAAAATTATATTCTGAGGTTATGCCCTTCACATTCTGTCTTGGTAATTAAATGTCATGTCAAGTGTGTAACAGCCATTGTTTTTTTTTATTTTTTTATTTCTCAATGTCAGTTGCATTTCAAATTCAATTGCAAGGAACAATAACCCACTTAAATGGGTCTAACCAAAAGTTTGGAAGTAGGTAGTCAAGGGCCGTTATAAATGTTCAGTGATAGCATTAAAAACTCAACCCCTTCTTTATTTTAACTCCACTGTTCTTAGCATGATTCCTCCTCAATACGTGGCAGCAAGACAGCTGCTGAAATTCCAGGCATCACATTCAAGTTCCAGGCAGAAAGGGGAAAGGGAAAGGCCTTCTATTCACAATGCTTAGCTTTTAAAAACTGGGCCAAAGAAGACTTTCCCAGTAGATGTCCTTTTATATTTCAATAGAATGAATGGGATACATAACAGCTCATAGAACAACCAGTGACCCGATCAAGACAGTTACAGACCTTTTAAAAACAAAACAAAACAAATTTCAGATCATGTCATGCCTCTGCTCACACTTTCTATGGTCTCCCAGTGTCAGAGTAAAAACCAAAGTGTACACCAAAACCCCTGTGATCCTCCCCTATTCTTCTCCTCACTCATTCCACAACCCAGCCTCTTTGCTGTGGTCTGAATAACTCCAGAATGCCTCCTCCTCAAGGCCTCTGTGTTCCCAGTGTCCTCGCCTCCAGATATCAGTATGACTTATCCTTCTCATTTCTAACAATCAATATAAAGTGGAATAACAACCAACCTCAACCTCAAACCATCCCTCCCTATCTCATCTTGCTTAATTTTTCTTCCTAGCCTTCCATCTGCAATACTCTCTTTGCTTATGTATTTAGTTGTTGCTTGTCTCCTCCCACTAGATTACAAGCTGTTTGAGGGCAGGAGCTTTGTCTGTTCTGTTCACTGCTATATCCTTAATGCTTAGAACTGTGCCTGGCTCATGGCAGGTGCTGGACTAACACTGAATGAATGAATGAATGAATGAATGACCTTACTGGTCTAGGATCTTATGTTTCACCCTGAGGCCTGAAGTAGAAGCCTATCTTTCCTAAAATCAAGAGATTTGCCTTCTCTGACTAAACAAGTTAGACTCCTATGGAGTAGAAAAGGCTACTGAGTAGGTAAAAGGCAGTTACTTGGGAAACTGAAAAATTTGAAAACTCTCTGTTGGTTCTATCCAATTAAAAAAAAAAACACCTCAAATTATAGTATTTAGAAACCTCTTTGGACACCAACATTTTTACCTTCATACCTTTTCATCTTTCCCCTACCCCTTCAACAGGGCTAATGATCTTGGTCCTCTCCCCTTCTGAGTTGGACAGGCCTTCCGGATGCACCATCACTAGCTGTCGGCCTTCTCCGTGTTGACCCCTGACATCTGCCACTTCCCAGTGCTACCCGGTTGGCAGCTCTTTCTCCGTATCCCAACCTCTCTATTGTGCAAAGCAGGGACCCAAATATATAAAACAATCTTCTATATATCTGAAATGTAAATTTCAAGAAGCAAGCTATCAATAAATCTTTATGACTCTATTAGTCTAAAACAGAAACAAAATATATTAGAGGACACGTGCATAAAGTGTTTAGTCATGAAATAATTTCCAAAGTATTTACTAGTAAGTAGAACTCATGAAAGATAAATTCTCACTCTATCACTGATTTGAATCAAGATTTTAGTCTTTGTTCTGTCATCACCATTGGAAATGTAATCAGATTATAAATGACACATTCTAAATTGGTCTTTTAACTTGCACAAATTGTTTTCTGCCTCAAAACTTCATCCCTCAGATTTCTCTTCTCCCTAGGTTGTTACAAATGTATGAGGAGATCGCCCCTATTATTTGCCTAAAATTCTTGTTTAGCAAAATGATGATCAAATGTCAGGAAATTAGCAGCATTCTGTGTGATTCTGTGTTGCACAGTTTGGGGAGTTGATGTGCCCACAGTTCAGAGAACAGTCAGTGGGATTGTGGGTGGGAGTTAGGGAATGAAGGACAGATTCCTCTGTCCCTGGTGTGCCAGGAACATCTGTTCCTTTATATTAAATGGAAAATCAGACTCACCACCACATTATAAATCAACTTTCCAGGTATAATTGAGTAGTTAATGTTCAAAGCAAATAGTATGCTCTATAAAAACAAAACATTTTCTCCTGGCAAGTGGGACTTTACTTTTGAAATTTTGTATAAGATTAAATGATCTCTTATCACCATTTCAAATTGCATTTCAAAATAGACCTAACAGTGTTTTGTACTTCTTTGATTTCTAGATAATAAATAAAGGTAATGGTCCTCTCTTCTCTACTCCCTCCCCTACTCTGTACCCTGGATACACATGTGTACTTATGGACATATATTCATTAAACTCATAGGATGGAGCCCCTTTTATGACCGAGGCACTGTAGGTGGAGATGATAATGCTCAGGAGCAATAATGTGCCTACTTTCGGGAAGCTTGCATTCTGGTGGGATGTGACAATAAATAATCATCATACAACAACTAACTAAAAAAATATTAGGAATGAATGCTACGTACTGTATTAGAGAATTAAAATGGGTTGATTTGAGGGCTACTTTAGATTGGGTTTAGGAAGTCATCTCTAGAGAGGTATCATTTAAGATGCGATCTAAATGACAAGAATAGCCAGCCAGGCAAGGTCAGGGAGACCTTCACTCCAGGAAGAGTATCAGCAGTGTATTCTTTTTTATTACTGAGTAGAAAGAATTCCATTGTGTGGTTGTATCCAAATTAGTTCACATATTCACCCTGTGGAGGACAATTGGATTGTTTCCAGTTTTTAGTAACTATAAAGAAAGCTACCATAAATGTGTGTGTATCAGTTTTGTGTGAACACAGTTTTTCATTTCAATTAGGTAAATACCTAGGGGTGAGATTAACTGGTAATTAGTGTATATTAAAGTTTATCAAAACTGCCAAACTGTTTTCCAGAGTGCTTGTACCAGTGTACATTTCCATCAGCAATGTTTGAGCATTCCAGTGGCAGGGAGCACTTACTGTCCTTTTTTTAAAAAAAAACATTCTAATAGTTTGAAGTGGTATCTATCTCACTGTGCTTTTAGTTGGTATTTCCCTAGTGATTAATCATGTTGAACATATTTTGTGCATATATTTTCCTTTTATCTACACGGCAGAGTGTCTACTCAAGTCTTTTGCTCCTTTTTTTTATTTGGGGGGCTTATTTTCTTATTCTCGAGTTTTAAACTTTTTTACATAATAATGAATCCAAGTGGTGCTGCCAACGATGGCTTGTGCAGTAGTCATGGCAAAACCCCTGTGAGCCTCTTGGCACTGTGGTGCCAGGGATGCCTGTGGAAATGGTTGTAGGAGAAGGTAAGGAGAGAGCTTGTGATTTCAAGCGATCACCCTAAAGGTCTTGCCCTCCAAGTGTAGCCCAAGCATATGAACAGCAAGTAGCATAGCTGAGACCGTGAGTAAAGACAGATTGGAGCAGAACTGTCTTGGGTTTACGGTGTGACAAATCTTAACAGAACTTCCTTAACAAGTTGGGATTCAGAGGAGGGGAGATCCTTTTTGTTCAGAGCAGTGCATTAAGGTGAGCTCTTTTGTCCCTGTATGGCAGTAATTCTCTTTTTCCTGTCTTGGGTGTTCTACTTCACTGACTGCAGCAAGGTGAACAGCCAGTTAGCTCGGTACAACATAAGAACAGTCTGTCTTCCAAAATAATTACCTGATTCATCTACAAAAAACTTTCCAATGAAATCGAATACAAACACACACATTAAATAAGCTGTGTGTGTCCTCTCCTAGTTTCCTGTGTCAGATTCCCAGAGAAAGCCCATTATTCCTCCAAATGAGTTTCCTGATCACTTAAACAAATAGAGCATTCTGTTCCTCTCATTGCTTAATTTGAATATTTTCAAATTAATGTATCACACAGTTAATATGTACGACATTGTTGTCTTCTTATAAGTTTGCTGTCAAACTTTGAAATAAACAGGCTCACGGTAGCAGAATAGATCTAGACTCAAATATTTTCAAAGCTCATTTCTATTCATATCATTCTAATTTCTGAAAGAATAACAGAAGCATAATAAATGCCTCCTTTCTTGAATATAATTTCTTGAATCTAATAAGAAATATAGATAGTAAAAAGGTAAGCTTCAAAACTAAAATCTTTCACTACCTGCCCAACAAATAATAACTTCTCTCTCATGTTCAGATGTTGACTTTAATGGACATTATAATTTTCCATTGGTGTTGATTGTTAAAGTAATAAAAAGAGTGTCAGAAAGAAATGAGAAAATTCTGTATTTCTACAGAGGAAGATATTTTCTAAGATGAAACTCAAGATGTCTATAAATATTGGTCTATTTCAAGTTAATATGAATATTAGGACACATTTTAGAATAACATAAATTTAAAAGGGGAATTATTTTGCAAAATTACTTTGATAGCATGGCCAAAGTAAAGAAAAATAAATCTGTATTTATTAGACAAACTATATTAAGAGATAAAGTGACGTGTTTTGCTTGTTTTTAAAAAAATATTTTTATTTATTTCAGAGAGGAAGGGAGAGGGAGAGAGAGATAGAAACACCAATGATGAGAGAAAATCATTGATCTGCTGCTTTCTGCATAACCCCTACTACTGGGAATCAAGCCTGCAACCCAGGCAATGTGCCCTGACCAGGAATCAAACCATGACCTCCTGGTTCATAGATTGATGCTCAACACTAGTCAAAGAGGTTGGGCTGTTTTGTTTTTGTTTTAGAACAAATCGGTGCCAAGTTCAGGATGATCAGTAATATGACTCAAGTGTTCTTACCCTCTCATAATAGACCTCTCCCAGAAAAAAATCTTCTTTCATCAACTGTAATACCCCTAGATAATTTCTTTTAAAAAAATCTTTATTGTTCAGTTTATTAATTACATTGTTCCTTTTTTCCCCCTATAGGTCCCCTCCATAAGGTATCCATCCCACCTTTCGCCCTCACCCCCCCACTGTCCTCTCCCATAGTTGCATGATTTATGTTCAGCCTCTTGCTGCACTTCCCACACCACTTTTCTCCCCAAGAATTGTTAGTCCATTCCCTCTCTATATCCGTGATTCTGTTACATTCACCAGTTTATTCTGTTCATCAGATTAGTAATTCACTTGAATTTTAGATTCATTTGTTGATAGATGTGTATTTGTCATTCATAATTTACATTTTTACCTTTTTCTTCTTCCTCTTCTTAAAGAATATCTTTCAGCATTTCATATAATATTGGTTTGGTGGTGATGAACTCCTTTAGCTTTTCTTATCTGTGAAGCACTTTATCTGACCTTCAATTCTGCATGATAGCTTTGCTGGATAGAGTAATCTTGGTTGTAGATTCTTGCTATTCATCACTTTGAATATTTCTTGCCACTCCCGTCTGGCATGCATCGTTTCTGTTGAGAAATCCGCTGACAATCGTATGGGTGCTCCCTTATAGGCAACCAACTGTTTCTCTCTTGCTGCTTTTAATATTCTCTCTTTGTCTTTTCCTCTTGGCATTTTTATTATGATGTGCCTTGGTGTGGTCCTCTTAAGGTTCCTATATATTGGGGTTCGGTGCACTTCTTGGACTCCTAAGTCAATTTCTTTCACCAGGTGTGGGAAGTTTTCGGTCACTATTTCTTCAAATAGATTTTCATTGTCTTGCTCTCTCTTTTTTTCTGGCACCCCTATAATTCGGATGTTGGTATGCTTGAGGTTGTCCCAGAGGCCCCTTACACTATCTTCAAGTTTTTGGATTCTTTTGGTTTCTTGCTTTTCCAGCTGAGTGGATTTTACCTCTTTGTATTTCAAATCTTTAACTTGGTTCTTGGGGTACTCTAGAGTACTTTTAGGTCTTTGTATAATATTTTTTATTTCAGTCAGTGTATGCTTAATTTCTGGTTGGTCCTTTTTCATATCCTTGAGGGTCTTGTTCATTTCCTTGTAGGTCTCATTCATTTCCTTGTAGGTCTTATTTATTTCCTTGTAGGTCTCGGCCTTTTCTAGGAGCCTCTTGGAAAGCCCTATGACTGTGGTTTTGAATTCCATGTCCAGTCGTTTTTTTTCCTCCATTTCTTTCACATCTGATTTCTTTCCATGTCTCTGCATGGTGGCTGCTTCCCTGAGTTGGTCAATTAGCTTTTTGTGGTAGATGTTCTCTAAGGGACAGTGGCTCAGCCTCCCCAGTTACCTGAGGTGAATATGGGTTGCACAGGTTAAGCCCATGTTAATCATTGTTAGCATTTGGAGGGGTTGACCTCCAGGCCAATTGTCTGTGATGTTCAGCTGTGCTCAGGTTGGATGGGCAGAGTCTCCGGGCCAAGCAGACAGTGTTAGCTCTACCCTATGTGGCCCCAGGGACTCTATGCCAGTGGCAACGGCCGCCAGCACCTCTGAGAGAGAGCTGCTGCCAAGCTCCACCAGCTGCCAGAGAATTCAGACTCTCCTCAAATGAGTCTATATACCTAATGTGTCACCCAGGGTCACAAAACAATGCAGGCTGATGGTTTCCCGAATGAGAGAGCAAGTCACCAGTGCTCTCTGCTCGGTCACGCAGCTGCGCTGTTCCGAAGTTCACACGCACTCCACACAAGCTCGCCTTTTCCACAAGCTGGCAGGCCCCTGACTCACCTGAGCTTCAGCATGCCCTCCCACTGTCCAATTTTTACCCCGTATGATTGTGGGTTCCCTGGACTTCACCTGGAGCTGGGGAATCTGTGCAGTGGGACGTCTTTGTCTCCCCCATTCGAGAAAACTGGCTGGGTTTTCAGCCGCCCACCCTATCTGCTGGCGCACACTCCAAACCTCTCTCCGCACATATCTTCAACGCTGTCCTCAGCCACTCCTCTGAATCACAGTGTCCTATCTTCTCTTTTATTTGTGGAATTTTCACTCAGCCAGCTTTCCAGTGATTCTGGATGTTGTTTGTTCTTTCATTAAGTTGTAGTTTTGAAATTGTTGTGTGGGGCAGCAAGATAGATGTTTACCTATGCCGCCATCTTGGTTCTCCAGGTCCCTAGATAATCTCTGTTCTCTTACTTTCTCCTCTTCGTTTTCTGAACTTTTTGTACAATTTTTGAATGTTTCTTTATTTTTCAGCGGGGTGAAAAGGGGCTTGTAATTCACATTTTCACAATAGTTAACAGTATACATGTTCTAGAATACAGGTAAATGATTGTGAAGCCTCAAGGAAGACCAGGAAAATTTTAGCTTTAAAAAGTTGCATTATCAAAACAAAACAACACCAAATGAACTTTTAACTTTAACAACATAGCTTCTTGGTGAATTCACTGAGACAAAAATAGTAAAATGTATACTTAGAAAATGGGTGGTTGATTATAAGTCTGTTAATTTTAGGGTAATATTTCCCAAACACGATGACTTTGATGACCTGTTATTCAGTGTTAAAGTCTTTTTTTTTCCCCTGGCAATAATTAGAAAAATGGGTAGGTTGTCAACTTCAGACTCTCCAAAATTAAAAAACCTACTTGTTTTTAGGCTCTGTCATAGCAATTAGAGATATTGTAATAAGAAGTTACACTAGAATAAGCAGATTTTAAATCCCTAAAGAATCTTGGGAAGGTTCCTGCTCTGTCCATCCTTTCCCTACTTCCCAACCCATTGTTTGCTTACTGCAGAAAAAAACAGAAACAAGAAAACTTGTCCAAGGCCCCAGCAGAGCTGGCAGTAGCCTAGAATTAGCCAAATGCCCCAAGAGCTCACCTGCCTCTCGATTTTGCTCATGTATTCTCTCACCATCTCAACTTTCCAAAACTCATTGTTCTCTTATCCACTCTTGGCAAGTTTGGGGGAAGGTTTCACCTCACTTCTAGACTGAGTTAGATGCCCCTCCTCTGCCCTTCCTTTGCAAAACCACGACACAGTGCACATAGCATTTATCTGTGTTTTTTTTTGGTTTGGCTGGGTTTTTTTTTTTTGTTGTTTTTTTTTTGTGTGTGTGTGTGTGTGTGTATGATTACTGATTCTCCTCTGTCTCCCCTCATTGGACTGGGAGAACAGGTACTGAAAGTCCAGATTCTATATCCTCAGCATCTATATAATACCCAGAATTTATTAGGAGCTTAATGATCTGTATCTTTAAAATATTCAATCATTAGAATCAAAGTCTCCCTATTTCTAAGACTACATTTTTTCACTATACATTTTATAGTTGGGCTATTTATTTTTATTATTCCACTGACCATCTGGCTTTTTGTTATTGTTGCTTATTTGTTTTGTTTGTCTGTGCAGCATAACTTTCATTTTTCAGTTAACCACATTGAAAATTGCTCAAATCTCTGAGTAGTTTGGTTAAGGTAAACCCCATTCTTAGCCTTGGAGTGCTCAGGAAACTTGCTTGCTAAACATCATGCCCTTGGCTGGAGAGATTTTTCTAGGGAAGAGTTCAGAAATCAAGTCAGAGGAATCTGACTAAATCCCAAGACTGTCCCCATACTCTTTTGGAAGAAATTCTCCTTAAGCTAAAACTGATATCATAAATTTGATGTTAGTTTGAACCTGCCTGAGTCCACTACCTGAGGCCTGAACATGAAGTCAATATTGAGAAAAGCAGAGCTGTGAAAAAAACAGATGATGATTTCATAACATCCCTTAAGTTTCTGAATGCAGCCAAGCCTGAAATTAGCAATATCAACTAGAGTGCCATTGGCTACAAATAGCAAAACATTCCTTTAAAAGTGTGCATTTAATTTCCTCATTGAATGAAGAGTTTAGGAGTAGACTGACTGTTCTAGCCCTGATTCAATAAACCTAATCAGAGCTCTTGGCCCACACCTTTTGTTCAACCACTGCAGGAACATATCCTCACACAACCATGACCAAAGAAAGGAAAAGTGGATTTACCTCTCTCTTTTTATAAGGAATGATAGTCTTTCCCAAGGATCCAAGTTGACTTCTCCTGATGTCTCATTGACCATATTGGTCACATGGCCATTCCTCAGCCGTAAGGGAAACTGGGCAAGTGTAGATCTGTCACTTTTTACCTCCACAAGGAGAGCTAGGTTCTTCCAGCAAGGAAAAAACAAATGTTATATGAGGAGGTAAACCACTACTGGGGTCTACCACACTGATTTTCCATGGATTTTTCAGGTATGTGAGGAAAACTAGTTCATTTATTTAAGCTACTTTTAGTCAGTTACTGTCTTTTGCAAACAATCATATGTAATATCTCATTTAAAATTTTCTTTTTATTATATACTAGATGCTTGATGCATGAAAATTCATGCAAGAGTAGGCCTTTCTTTCCCCAGCTGCCAGCATCAGCTTCCCTCCAGCACCTGGGACCTAGATTGCTTTCCTCCTCCAGCTGCCAGAAGGCACCCAGGAGCCGGGTTGGCTTCCCTTGGGCCCCGGCTTTGTCAGAAAGAACATCTGGAAGATGTCCTAATTAGCATATTACCCTTATATTATTATAGATTTTAAAATATTTAAGAGAAATCCCTTATAATTTAGTGTACTATTACCAAACAAATAAAAATTATAAAGGTTATTCATTTTAGAAAATGTATTTTCTATCCATATTTTCATTATACATTCACCCAAATATTCATGTGTGTTCACTATTCACGTACTTACTCAGGGCTTTAGTATAATATCAATATAAAACCAGATTATTTTACAGAGTGCTTTATTTTGTTTTCAATCTTTAAGATAAAAATATTTTTAGCATTTAAGATTAATATGCTTTTATTTACTGCACATTCTGCAAATGCATGCCATTCCATTGCTCACTGTTTAAAAAAATTTAACAGTAAAATAGCATAGAGCATAAAGACATAAAAGGTGCACTCAGATGACTGGCAGAATTGTGATTCAGAAGTTTTCTTCAGAAAAAAGGTAAGTTTTTTCAGTTAAAAATGTATTTTTTTAGTACAGATTCAGTCACTTTTAAAGACTGAATCATTTGTAAATTAAATATTCTTTCCAATTGTTTTAAATTATGTTGCTTTATTTTTTTCAAAAGCCAGGACAGATGGCTTTTATATTTTCCAATTTAATTATAGCTGTACATATGAGAAGCAAGCTTGTTACTGCCTTTTGCATGAATTTCCTCCAAATTTGAAGACAATTTTATAAACACTAAATTTTCTCAGCTTTCATAATAGGTTCAGAAAATAGATATCAGCAGGGCAGCTGGACTAATTTGGAATGAGTATAGAGAAATGAGCCTTGTATCCAAGCACAATTACTTGAGATATTAAACTTTCCTGATTATAATGATATTTTAATGAATAAAAATATAATCTGTTCAGGGAACCAAGCTGAATACTAATCTTAACTGCAGTTTTTAACTTTCTAAAATCATTTAAATGTTTTTAAGCTATGGTATATTTCAAATCATATTTTGTGTGAATCTAAAGTTTTCCACCCTTTGTAATGCCCCCAAAATGTGAATGTTTAAAGTACTTTATGGCTGCAACTTGCAATCATAATATCCAAATATTGTTAGTGTTAATTAATGTGATACCATGGAAATGTTTTTTAAGGTACTTAAATAATTTTATGCTAATCAAATGCTGAATTATTTATTTTACACATTTGAAAAAATGGATGTGCTATAGCAACATATTTGCATATCAATGTCCATGTGGAAAGAAAATCAGGAGCCCTGCTGAGGCCTGGGCATCAGCTTTGAGTAAGCATATAAGGTGCATCTCTAGGAATACAATTCGAGAAATGTGGCCTTGTATGTTAGAAATTTCAACCTAGTTAGAAGTCCTATCAGGTCAGGAATCACATCTCATTTATTCACAACTGTATGCCCAGATCATTACCAAGGAGTGGCTTATGGTAGCTTTAGTTCCCATTGGAATCATTTAGCTCCCACCAAAACACTCTTAAATTCAAATTTTTAAAAATAATCCTATCTAATAAAAGAGCAACATGCAAATTGACCATACCTCCGCTACGCTGCCAGCCAACCAGGAGCAGGGGGTGGGGCCAAAGGGCGGGGCCAAGCAGCCCAAGGGCTGAGTCCTGGGGATGGAGATGAAGTGGTGGCAGTGGCAGGTGCCTGGCTCCCTAAGGCTGAGTGCGGAAGCAGCGGGGCAGGGGTGGTGGTGCGGGAGCACCATGGCCCCCGGGCACTGAGTGCAGGAGCACTGCAGCCCTCAGGCACTATGAGCGGAAGTGGAGGTGAGCGCCCAGCCCCTGGGGCTGGGTGGTCACAGGCAGCTGGGGCTGAGCTGAGCAGGGGGATGGCTGGGTGCCCAAGGCCTAAAGCCTTTGATGAGGCTTTAGGCCTTGGGCAGGCTGGGGGTGAGCCATCAGTTGGACATCCCCTAAGGACTCCCATTATGTGAGAGGGGGCAGGTTGAGCTGAGGGACCACCCACCCCTAGTGCACGAGTTTTCTTGCATCAGGTTCCTAGTAATAATAATAAATAGCTGTAGTAGTCCAGATTCCTGCAGGAAAGAGAATCCAACTCAGAAGATTCAGGGTCTCTTCCCTGAGCTGTGATCAGAGTGAAGGGAAACAACAGGGCATGATGAGGCACTTAGGGTCTAGCAACAAGGGAACTGTTGGAGCCTTTATGTTTGAAGGGACTATGAGGAAATGATATTACTGCTATCCAATGGAGCCTTGGAGTAGAAACTGAACCTAGGGTGGAGTATAATGACTGTTTAAAGCAGGAGGGAATGAAGAAGAAATACTGGCCCCTATGGCCCCCATCCTCCAGCTGCTGCCAGTGAGTCCCACTGGTTGAACCAACCAGAAGCCAGCAGGAAAAGAGCCTGGGAGATGCAGGTCACAAGGCTCCACCTCCATAGCACAGAACAAAGACAGTGACTGGATGATGGGGGTGGGGAAACAGAATAATAAGAAACCTTCTCCTTCTCTCACAAAATTGGCAAAATAATATTTAAAATCCTCAGGCTGATAATATCACCAATCCTATGTACTAAAAGCATGGTATGCAAATTGTCCCCTGGACGGGGAGTTCCACTGGGAGTTCATCTAGGAGTTCATCCAGGGGACGGGGCTGGCTGGGGGAAGTGAGGGAGGTCCCAGCTGGCAGCTGGCAACTGCTAGGGACCCTACCAGTGCACGAATTTCATGCACTGGGCCTCTAGTTGAATAATTAAAGAAGATAGTCAAGTAAATCATTCAATCTAGGGTGGGAATACTTGGACACCAGTAGGAAGGAAAAACAATCCTCATTTTAGCTTCTACTTAAAGATTCCATGTATGTGAATGGCTCTACATATTTCTAGTACCTTTTAAGATTTCATTTTGTGGTGATCAGTCAATTCAGGTTTATCCAGATTTATTTGATAGAGATCAGAGTTTTGACATTTCTTCTTAATTGCAATAAACATTTGGTTATAAACCCTATCAAATATAGTCTACCCTATTGTATTGTGTTGTGTTGTACTGTATTGATTCCATTCTAATCTATTCTATTTCATTTCATTACCATTGGAAAGGTAGCATAATAAGTAACCTCTAGAATCAAACAGATCTGGTTTAAGTATCAGCCAGGTGCCCACTTATTAGCTATGTGAATTAAGCAAGCTATTTAACTTGTGTGTCTTCTTCCTTTCCTCTTCTGTACTTACCTGCCTCTGGTTGTGAGGATTAAATAAGATAGAACATATAAAGCACTAAGCATCATGACTGCCAACAAGGACACCAAGTATTAGCTGCTGTTACTATATGCAAACCCTCTAATTTATACTTTATATCATGGGATACTGAAAAGATTACCATATTATCTAAGCAAATAGGCCCAATTTCATTTTCATATGGGGAGAATGTTTAGAAGGTGTAGGCAATACCTAGAAAAGTGGCCTGCTTTTCTAAGCATACCATTTATTTACCATAGAAGTAATTTGAGTAGGTATATAAGCTATAAAACCAAAGCCATTGGGAAAACCTATATGACTTTTCAGTAATGTAGGTGAGAAAGGAATTGACCCCAATTAAGTTAAATGATAAATTAACATTAAGAATAATTGGCTGGTAGAATTTTTAAAAATGCGTTTTTGAAATATTTATTCTGCTTATCTTTATTCTTTAGATATTTTCACATTTTTTCTCCTTCATGCATAACTTAGAAAAATTGGTAAATTAGATGGTCAATTCTACAAATACATAAAGGGAATGACCTTTCTCAAATAGTATAGTAACCATGGAAGAGCTTAACCCTTTGTTAAAATCCCAGCATCTCTTCAAAATGCCTAAGATTCAAAGGTTTAATCCTCACTTGACATTTCAGATCTGTATTCTTTACTAAGGCTTACTAGATAATATGATTTGCTACAAAAATAAAGCCGAAGAGTTTGATTCTTAATCTCTTGGATTCTAACCTAAATTCATGAGACATTTGTGTACCAAACATTGAGTCACAAAAATTCAAATCAGAGAAGAATATAATTTTAAAAATTAAAGATATTAATGTCTCTTTTATACTTTTAGATAAACATCTTGAAAATGTTCCCCCAATCAATAGTGTAATGAGAGGAATGTTTGAGCTCTGAAGTCAAATATGATTAATTTTAGAACAAATCAATTTTTATAATATGCATTAGAAGTAGAACTAATAAAATCACTGTGGTATTATCATATTAGTGCACAATAATTAAAGAGAAAATGAGTATATCAGACTTAAAGGATAAAACATGATTTATAATATCTCTAAGAATTAATAACTTACAAGAGAATCACTCATTTCTTTAAACAGTTTGGTTTATTAAAAAATGGAAGTGTAAATGACTAAGACTCATTTTATATTGATCTCATTTATATTTTAGAAGAAAGCAAGTTGATTATTAAAAAAGCAAATGAGAGCCAAGAGAAATAATCTATCCCAATTGATCATTAATTAATTTTGACTGGCTATTCTTCCTAGATATTTGTATGAAATAATTAATATTGAAAGTACTTCAGTAATTTAGCCAACTACTTGACATAAGTTATTTTAATGATACATGAAAGATATCTTGTTCATATTCTGGTATAAATAACTTTATTCATACAGTCATAAATATGATGATCATAATAATTTATGGTTTCATTTTTTAAGTTGATTACTATGGAATCAGATTGACATTTTACCTAGTGTTGTATAACCTTTTGATATTAATCTTTTTAATTTGAGTTTTGAAATGTAGTCACAGAAATAAATAATAATGATCCTGAGAAATTGATTAGACACAGAATTTTGCAAAGTATATGGGAGTATTGAGCCTACGGGTGGAGTCATCAAGTCTTTTTGTTATACTTTTCTTTCCTTTTTGTTATTGTTGTTGGTAATCCTCACCTGAGGATATTTTTCCATTGATTTTTAGAGAGAATAGAAGGGAAGGGGAGAGACAGAGAGAAGAGAAACATCAATGTGAGAGAGACACATCAATTAGCTGCCTCCTGCACTTGCCCAGGCCAGGTCTGGGGATTAAGCCTGGAACCGAGGTATGCACTCTTGACCTGAATCAAACCTATGACCCTTCAGTCTGTGGGCTGACGCTCTATCCACTGAACCAAATTTACTAGGGCTTGTTATACTTTTCATCTGAAAAATTAAAAACTTTAAAAATGCTATGTATGGTTACACTTCTAATGATAACCTTTCTCTAATAAAACCTGAAAATAAATTCTCTTGGCCAGAAAGAGAGAGAGAGAGAGAGAGAGAGAGAGAGAGAGAGAGAGAGAGAGAGAGAAGTGACTATTGTTCAAGAATTCTACCTTAAAAGTTAGATTTTGCTTTATTTTGGAAGGGAAAAATTGCAGCTACTATAAAGAAGAACAAATGCCTTTCTCAGTGGACAAATCAATATATTTGTCCTGTCGTGGATGCAGCTGTACCATAGTGCAGTTAAGGAAGCATTTTACTTAAGAGGCATTGCAGCTGTCACCATTACTGAGCTCCTGGCCAGTCAATGAATCTTACATGAACTATGACAATTGGATATGGCCGGCAGGAAAATAAGTAGCACAGAAGGATGTTCAGTAATGGTCATCTTTTCTTTCTCACTCTCTCTTTTCTTTCCATTTAACTATCAACAGGTCCAGCATTTATAGCTGGAGAGACAAATCATAGCAATAGCTTTTCATATATTGCTGTCATACTTGAGAAATAAACATACGAAGATAGCTGTTGGAAAAAATCATGTATTGCTACCTGAGTAAAAACTTTACCAATACTATAAACAGTCATTTTTAAAAATAATACAAAATTGAAAATAAGCACAATATATGGTTCTTTCTTCCTTCTTTTTTTTTCTTTCTTTCTTCCTCACTGGAGGGTATGCTTTTGTTGATTCTGAGCAGAACACTGATGTGAGAAACATCAATCAGTTGCCTCCCGTTTGCGCCCCAATAGGGGATCAAACAGCAGAATGTGTGATCTGATGAGGAATGGAACCCATGACCCTTCAGTGCACAGGACAATGCTCCATCCCACTGAGCCACACTGGCCAGGGCGGCATTCATTTTTAAATGATGGAAAATATTGTGTAACCCACCATAAACAACTAATTCAGCTTTAGTAAATGTTGTAATCCAAAGGGCCACATCAGAAAACCATTATGTATTCTAGAATGACATATAATATATATCTATGTTTATATGAATACATAATAAATGAAAATTAGCAATTTTTCATTAGTAAAGTTCTTTAGGAACAGATTGCCAATGTGCCCCAATAGTGTATTAAAAAGTACTTAATAAGTAATAAATTATCTTGTTATTTTTATAATATTGTATAATGATTATATTGTTTCTTTCCTCTTCTATAAAATTATGGACTAGAATTAGATAGATACTCTTTAAGGCTTGTTCTAATTTCTTCAATTCTATGATTGAATCTTCTTTCCTCTTAAAGTCCTCCAATACAGTTTGCCAATAGTCATCAAAATTCTGACCTTATTAAGCCATAAAGAATTGACATCAGCCTAGGTCTTTTATAGCTAACTTGTTACACAATAGATTTTATTCTGTATCTTAGAAACACATGGTATAGCATCTACCTCGTACAACTGGTGACAATTACCAAACTTTTTTCATATTCAAAGTACTTGTGGTAAAATCTATTTATTTAACAAACTTAACAAGTTATTCTATTAAAATGAATTTGTCTAGTACAGCCTAAATTTTTCCAGGGAGAGATATTTTTTAATAACCCTAGGTAATTAACATACATAATAAATAATTAGTCATTTCCCCCTATTAATGACTTAAGATATAAAAAATCAATAAGATACACAAATGGTTTTTAAGAATTCTAAAAATTTTTTCTACAGCCATTTCCAAAGCTTATAAAACTCAGTTTTGTTAAAACTGCGTTATGTTAAAAAGTAATTTAAGATAATCCTAATTTCTTTAAGCATACTTTTTATTTTATTAATTTTAAACATAGTTAATAGAAGCAAATTTAATTTCAATAAATAATGTCTAAAAGTAGAAACTGATTTCATCTTAAATAATAAAATACATATTATTTCATGTGTAATATCTATAATTAGCTTGAACATAAAACCTACTAAGCAAAGAAGCTAAGTAAAAATCAATTAAGTAAAAAACTATGCAGAAAACTAAGACCTAGGCATTGGGCAGGAAATTCTTTCAACAGGGAGATTACCAGGTCTTTTCTATTTAATATTAGTTCCTTTTTCTGAGAATAGCAATATTTTTAAAGAATATTTTGCTTAGACAGTTTTCTAATATGAAGAATGTATATGCTACATCATCCTCTAATATATTTAAAGCTACACATTAAGGAAGATATAGTAAACCTACAGGTAAAATATCAGATTTTATTTATACTTTGCTAGAGAGAAAAGGTATCATTATTGTATCAACATTCCTGACGCAAGGAAATAATACTCCAAAAGATGTAGAAATTGTCAGGACATAAAAAATAAAGATGTATATCTGACTATTACATTCGCTAGCATGCACAAATATACTTTCAAGAAGTTGGAGTGATCTTATTTGAGTTACAAGTGATAAAAAGTTTCTTGTTGACACTATATACTATTAAATGATTTACTTACTTATTTCAACTAAAGAATTTAGTGCATGCTTTGTAAATGAATGATTTTCTTTCTGTAACAGAAATTGTTTGAAAAAATAAAATTATATTCATGGCAGAGTTAATAGGTAGAAAGAAATTAGAACAATGATCAGCAAAAAGTAAGCTTTTGCTTAGCATTAGCTATTATTTAATACCTAATCTGAGCACAATTAATCAGAAAAATGAATTCCAAAATTTAAGTTTTCCAAATGCAAAACCAGAAAAGACACAGATAAGTAATCAACTTCAGGTACTTTATATGTCAGAGAAGGAGCTAAGTGTTTCATGTATAATTATTCATCACACATCATCATCACTACTGTGATAGCACCACTCAACATAGCACTTTATAGAGCCCTGCCCAACCTGCCTGGACATTCATAACACAGCAAGTGGCAAGCCAAAAACAACAATTCTCTAAGACCAAAACTTCTAAACAGGATCACACACTTTGGAAAGGTCATGGGATGTTCACCTGCCTTTGGGTTTTCAGAAAATAATAGCAATTTCATTTTTATAAGGCTTAATGATTTATTCTTTTTGATATGGTGATCTCAAAGGAAGACAATGGTCAGTTGGGAACTCAGAATTTTAGGGTGAAAAATAAGCAGATGGAGCTTGAAAATAAGGTAGTTTAAATAAGCCTGACTGGAATTTGTGGTAAGCAAATGTTCAACTTGACATCACATAAAATAAAAATATAATATTTTATAAGGCAAAAATAAACATTTTTTCTTCTAAAATTCTCTTTGATTGTGTTATTTACAACTCTTTAACTTACAACAGAACTCCAAAGCACTAAAAATGCTTTAAAGGAGTTTATGGTCATAGAATGAAGTATGCATAGTTTCATAGATATGTTAGGTGAAACTACTTGTGCTAAAATGATCAAGTCATTCATTCCACTGTTATCTGATTTGCATCTCAAGTTTTCATAACTTCCCTAATGTTTTCTTCCTGAGATTGGCATTATATAGGTGGAAATAAACCAATCCAATCTTGTTAATGATACTACTAGCATATTTTTGCACATGCTTTACATTTTTCAAACATGTTCACAAATACTGAGTCCCAAAAACAAACCTGTGAAGCAGAGAGGGCAAGCATTAATACTCCTACATTCCTTGGTAAAGACAGTTAGGTTTAGAGATGTCAAGTCACTTGGAACATAGATATTAGATGACATGGCTATGATTACACTTTAAACCCTATCACTCAGTTTGGTACTTATATCAATCAAGATGGGGTAGGTAATGCTGTAGCAACAAATAATCCCCAGGTCCAGTGGTTCAAAACAATAAGAATGCACTTCTGCTTTGAATTCATGTCCATCACAAGATGTATGGGGCTCTCTTTAGTTCTCTCTGTCTGAAACCCCAGATATTGTACCACCCACTATCTGAAAAGTTGCCGTCACTGGCATAAAGAAAAGGAAAATTATAGCAAATTCCACTGCTACTAAAGCTGACGCACATGGTTCATCTGCTCCTGGTTCACCAGCCAAAGCATACCTCATGGTCATGGCTAACTGCAAATGGGCAAACCTCTGAGGCAGTAAACCAAACCAGAGATATTTGGTGAATCTCGCTGATTACAATAGTCCCTCTAAGCACTAAATATTCATTCTACTCACCTTCCTATAGGCAGTATGTACTCACCCCTACCTGAAGGAGGAAAAAAGAAAGTGTCACATAGTGAGGACATCAAGCTCAACAAGCAGGAGTTGTGAGTATTATACTGTAGTCCCCAATCAGGGAGAAATGTGCTTCATTTTTGGCTCCTCTTGAACCAAAAAAACCTATGAGTTAAGTAAGCAAATCATCTGATCCCCAAGCACGCAATATACACGATATTGGTGGAGCATATTTGGGTAACCGCAATAACAATTCCACTTAGAAAGGAAAATGGAAGGCACAGAAGGGCTGGTCTGTAGCAAGTGTGGCCTTTTAGACATGGATGCATCCTGGTATTATAGGGTGATGCTATTAGAGATTTAAGTCAGCAATTTTCAAACAAAATTTTTGCAAAGCACCTATATGAATTTTAAATAACTTCTTATTCCTTATTTATATTTAAGGTAGCATCTATTATGGTTAGCATATGTCAAAATGGTTTCACAGGATAATTGCTGGTGTATTGAAAATAATTACAATTTAAAATTTAAAGCATCATATTTATTAAGTATATCCAGTGGAATCCAAAATGTTAAATATTTGGTACCTAGACACCATCATTCATTTCAAAATATGTATGAACAACTTTATCTGTAAGTTGAAAACTTTACATTGTTCCTTTTACTATTTGAACTTATAGTTTTATTCTAATTCCTCCACAGAATATTATGCTCATATAAATTATTTTTGTGATCCTACCATGTTTCTCTGCAACAAACATATATATGCAAATTGAAATTTTATACATTTTTTATATTTCATTTAGCTGTAAAATTTAATTCTAGAGTTGTTGGGTTGTTGAGTTTTTTTTTGGATTGTGTTATTAAAGTTCTTGGTAGAACACAACTGATAAGAACAAAATAAGTTTATAACAAAGTATAACTCAAATTGCACTAGTGCACAAATATTATACATCAAATGCAAATTTTTCCTGGAAATCAATCACATAATGAGATGAATGAATCCTTTTTCCCCCTCCAATTATTTTATGTGTACATAAATAATGCTAAAATGACACAGGTTTCAACATCCAGTCCACATCTGGTTTTCATTTTAAATGCAAGCACTGAGCCCCTGGTTCATCACTTACAGCAACATCAACACCAATAAATTTTATTGTCCCTTAGGGCCCCAGATGGTTTTATACCCTGGAGCAACCAGTCTGAATGGGTGAATGATGCCTTTCTTTGTTCAGTAGAAAAAGGAAATTGTTAAAGGGAGAGTAATGTGGGGCCTAGACAGCAGGCAAGTTGTTAGGTAGATCAATTTTAGGATAGGGACCATAAGTTGAAGATCTTGACAATGATTCCTTTAAAACTGCCCAAGCCTATATAAACCTTGGAAAGTCTTTGTGTGCCACAGTTTGAGGATCATTTATTCAAGTCATGTAACTAATTCCTCTGGCTGATTTGCTTACTCAGTAAAGTGCTCTCTGATCTTAATGTCATTCAGATACCCTTGTGCCTGTGAGTAATATACAGGTCACATTAACAGTAATAACTCAAATTGCACTTAATTTCATCCCCACTTGCTGACAAAACCTCCCATCCTTTGCAAATTCCACCTACCCCACCCCCATCCCAAGCTCCAAAACAGTGGCTCTGAAGTGTTCACAGATAAATCCACATGGCCAAATGTCTTTTCTCCCTGGGATAGGTGTTGTTGCATTACAGTTGTGCTTTCCACACTTTCACATAGTAAAATTTATTGGAAACCAATCAAATGTAAGTCAAATTTTGTAAGCCAAAAAATATATTATTATGTTGCCAAGTGAGGATCTTTTAAAATATCATACATTATCACCTTTGTTCAACTTGTACAAGAATATTTTAAATATTTTAGAATTAGTTCTTATTATGAAATGTTTGAGGCACACAAATAAATATATGTTATATCTGTATATATAAAAGCCTAAATGACCTTTTAGATAGGTGGCTATAATGCATACTGACCTCCGGGGGGTGGGGGAGAAGATACTTAATGCATAGGCATGGAAACATGAAACAGACTGATGAATCGCAGAGGGAAGGAAGGAGAGGGGAGTGTGGGAAGAAATTAACCAAAGATCTTATATGCATACTAGAGGTCCTTGGTCTGGCCTGTGGGGATCAGGTCAAAACTGGCAGTCTGACATCCCCCCGAGGAGTCCCAGATTGTGAGAGGGTGCAGGCCAGGCCAAGGAATCCCACTAGTGCACGAATCTGGTCACTCTGCATATATCCTATATAATAAAAGGCTAATATGCAAATTGTCCCCTCAGCCAGGAATTCAACCAGCAGGCAGGCTGGCCAACCACCCATGTCTTCTCCCCCTGGCCAAGCTGGCCATATCCTACCCATGCATGAATTAATGCACTGGGCCTCTAATATATATATATATATATATATATATATATATATATATATACACACACACACACACACACACACACACACCCAAACACTCACACATATATACATATATATGTATATACTGAGTGGCCAGATTATTATGCATTCAGAGATCATAATAATCTGGCCACTCAGTGTATAAAAGTTACCAGGTAAACATTAAAATGAGTACTTGTGAATCCATTACTCAACTTAAGAATTAAAACATTACCAGTAGCTTTTTATCTTCATGATCTGTTTCTATCCCAATCCCTGCCTTTCAGAGATAATCACTTTGTCTTGGGTTTTGTATTCAGGACTATTTTCCTTTTTTAATATATACTTTTATCACACGTAGGTATTCCTAAACAATTTGTTTAGTTTCTTTGTTATTATTCAGCTTTATAAAAATCATATATTCTACCTATATCATATATTTGTCATTTAATATTTCTAAAATTTGCCCCAGCTGGTTTTGCTCAGTGATAAGAGCATTGGCCCTTGGACCAAAGGATCTTTGGTTCAATTCCGAGTCAAGGGAATGTATCTCAGTTGCAGGTTTGATCCCTGATCCAGCTGGGGCTTGAGTGGGAGGCAGCCAATCGATGTGTCTCTCTCATGTCAATGTTTCTCTCTCTCCCCCCGCTTCCACTCTCTCTAAAGAAAATCAATGGGAAAAATATCCTCAAATGAGGATTAAAATATATTTAAGATGTAAGATTCAGCCAAGATGGTGCATATCTCTATGGTTTACTTGTTATTACTGATATAGAATATTCCATTGGGTCAATCACCATAATTTTTATCCATTCTCCTGAAATGCACATTTCAATTGTTTTGAAAATTATAAGCAATGTTGCTAGTACACACTTGCAAGAATTTCCCTAAGATATAATATATTCCCAAGAGTAAAGTTGCTGGGTATACACATTTTCAACTTTTCAAGGTAGTTCTGATTTTTTTAAGCTTATTGAACAAATTGACATCCCATCTACCAGGGTATAATATTCCTTTTGACTTGTATCTCACCAACGCTGATCAAACTTCCTAATATTTACCAGTTTAGTGATTATAAAATATTATATCCTTGGGGTGTTAACCTGTATATTGCAAATTTCACATTTTATCTGTTATTTGGAGTCAGTCCTACAATATGCTTATCATTACCTTTGATCATTTTCCAGTTAGATTTTTATTAATTTGTGGAAGTTCTTTATATATAATCTAGGTGTTCATTATTTGTCAGTGTTTGGTGATATATCTTGAATATATCCTTTTAAGCATAAGCTTGTCTCATTCAGTTCTCAGTGATCTGTTGGTCCTGTGCATTTGCCCATAGGAACTGATATTTTCTGCCTTCAGTAGCAATGCCTCGTGTTTGTGAGGGATAAACAATTTACAAAGCACTCCCACAAATGTTATCTCATTTGAGTCTCGTATCAACTTTTAAAAAACAAGCTAGGTATTGTTATACTTGTTTCATAGATAAGGACAATGAATGGCTTGCCCAAGGTCATAGGGCTAATAAGTCCTCACATGTACTCTATTCCATATCCTTCTTATGATTATATGATGCTTCAGCTCTTTCTGGATTATGGCCTATTCACTTAAACAAATGCTGTATCTCTGCAAAGCATCTTTACTTCAGTTCTTTCTTTTATTTTTGGTATATAATTGAAAATACAGTTCTAGTCCATGACGTTCATTTTAAATTCATTACCTACAATATAACATATGAGTAAAGGAAGTACCAAGATAACTTTTAGTAGACTACAGGTATATATATTTGAGTCTAGGAGGATATTTGAAATCATAAGTTACCTGTATTGAGGAAAATTATACTTTAAAAAATAATGTGTCTATTATATAAGAGTGCTGATTTTAAGTTCAGCATTTTCTTTTCTTTTGGCCATTTGGAAAGTTAAAAAGAAGAATGTAGGAAATAAAGAAAAGAAAAATATACTTTAACATTTATTAGTATTATCTAAATTTATATTAGATATAAATTGGCAAAATTATATTTATGCCAAATATTGATTTTCTATTTAATTGATTACTAAATATTATCTATTTGTTATCTAGATAAAGCTAATATTTATGTTATAAGTAGCATTAAGTGTTAAACTTATAATGGGAAATCATATTGGTAGGACAGTAATTTAATCACTCAACTTCCATGTGAAGGTTCTACACCTGAGCAGTTGGATGGCCATCCACCTACTGTGGGAGCATAAGGAGACTGGGATGTTGTCTCTCAAATGAGAGATGCCCAAATGCTATCTTTCAGAAATTTGAGCTGGTCAAAGGCAATACTATACTGTACTTCTTACTTCCTGTGAATTGTTTCATTCATTCATTCATGCATTCAATATCAAACTTATCAAACCTACTGCATGTGAAATCTATAACATTTTCTTCGGATCATTCTATTTTTATGTACATTTCATACACCAGAGAAAACCACGTTTGATTAAACTGGCAGTAGCAAGAAAGGACTTGGGGATAAATAAGGAAACAACATTCCTAATCTGAGTTATTTTTATCATCATATAATAGTTATATCTTAAGCACTTCCTGGGTACATCCCTGATGGATAATGAGATAGGGCCACTTCATATCTTCTCCAGAGAGAAAGGTCTTTAATAACAACTATCTATTCTACAGATAATTACTAAGTATGACCTTCCCTGGATCTCTTTCTTTAGTATTATAAATAAGTGATCTCCAGTTATGTATCTAGTATTTACTCATCAAATATTCCTACGTCCATGTCCAATTTAAAATTGCTTGGTTTGCTCCTGTTTCCATGAAATGATGGTTTCATTAAGTATTTTGAACTGAACCTGAGAGCTGTGTGTGTTATCTGAGTTAATATATGTCTTCCTGTGTGTACTTTTGTGAGTCAGGTCCTATACTAGTCTCATGCAGCTCACTTTGAGTAGGAAATAATTATACCACAAAGTGGAAAGCCTAAGAGGTGTGCATTGGGGAAAGAGCACCTAATGACTCTGGAATTCAGATCAGTGTTTGGAGAGGAGATGAACCTGTGTTGGTGATTTTGAGTTCTGAATATTTTATAGCTGAGCATAAGGATATGGGCCATTTCTAATGACACATACACTTCTAATGTAGAGGGTCATTTCTAGTTGGGCATTTTCTAATATCACCTAGTTAGCCCAAGGAGGCAAATTATCCTTTTGAGAGGAAAGTCACTCATATTTTTAGAAGTACATCTTCAAACCAACTGCTTTTTAAAGGGCCTTGTGGCCATTGTGACCATATAATTTAATATCCACTTTGGGACAAGTGGATATTAAATCGGTAGGACATTGAGATTATTGGGACATTGAAACAACATATCCAAACAGGGATTGTTTCAGGCCAATAAAAAAATACAGTCATTCTATTTATGGGAGGAAAATGCCCAAGGCCTTCTATGAGTGTAGAGGGATGGGGGTGGGCGGGGCTGATTTGGGAGATTCTTCACTCAGGATAAAAAAGGACAAGCCAAAGAGGCTTCCTGTTGCCTTTTGGAGAAGTCAGAATAGGCCTGAGACAATGAATTGTAAGGACCTCTCACTAGGGCCTTAAATCTTTGGCACTACAATTTTGTATGTGTTTTTTTAAAAAATATTCCATACTTTCCCATTATGATTAATAATAGAACTCTTTAATTACAAAGAGTCTTTGTGTGGGCCTTTAGGGACAGCATGAAATGAGGCTCTGGGAAAATCCCCTATTTTGCTGTCATCTTGGATGTTGGTGGGGAAAGAGCGAGGAAAGAGGTCTTCTGCAAGAAAGAACAGACTCCTCTGGTGAGGCGGATCTGGAATTGTAAAGAAACATTGGGGCAAAAGAACAGTCCCTGTGAAATGTCCGACCTGGTGTCTCACCAGCCTGATCCATAGAAGGCGATTGGAGTGCCCCTGTGTGAGTGCAAGAGCTGGTCACTTAGTTCTCTGGGAGCAAGACCATGGGTTCCTAGTGACACCATGTGTCCCTGAGCTGGGTGTGTAGGAGCTCGGCGACTGCAGGCTTGAGTCCGTGGCCCCTTTGCTTTGGAAGGCCATGGGTAGGATGCAGGCAGAAGGTCTCCCCTTGCAAAGTTAGTGCCTCAAAAACTATCCGCCCATACTTGGAGCTAGGTCAGGTGCGGTCAGGGCGGACACTTTCCCTACGGCCCCGCCCACCACTTTCTCGGCCCCGCCCACATCCCAATCGGTGCCTTAACTGGGCCAGCAGCCTCCCTGCACTTAGGATTCGGGTCTCGGCAAACTTCCGGAAGGTGAGGGGCGCGGGCGCGTCCACTGCGCGTGCGCGCCGGCTCCGCGGCCCCTGCGCCCCCTCCCCCTGCGGCGGGGACTTGGTACGGCCGGGCGGTTGGCGTCCCCCGCGGCTGCAGCCCGCGGCGGGCTTTTCAAATCTTTATCTGAGGCGGAGTGGCGGCTGGCCCTGGCTGTGGCGCTGGAGATGGAGGGGCTGACCCAGAGGGGTCCCCAGCTCGGCCCGGCGGGGCTCTCCGCTCAGCAGGTGAGTGAGGAGGGGGCCCGGCTTCCAGGCCTCGCGCCGTCGTTCCCTGTGGTCGTCGGGGGAGCCCGCACCCGCGTCTCCCATTCCGCCGCGGCCAGAAACAAAGGGAAGGGCTCAGGAGCCTGTGCTTTGGAGGGTCTGATGGAGCTTGGGAATCGGCACACACGCCCGCCCCCGGTTTCTGGGGGACGAAACTGGCTCGGGATGGGGACGCCCCCGCCGCGCGTTTCCGGGCGCACCTGTCCGCTGCCCCCACCCACTCCCTCCAGTTTTAGACACTGGTCTCCTGGCAGGTGTCGGTGGCGCGGGGGAGTGGGAGCCCCTGGATTTCCAGAAGCCCGCCCAAGGCCAGTGGCTTGTTTCACCGGATCTGGTGGAAAGAAAGCACCGGGACTGGAGCGAGGTCTCTCTAGACCCAACCGAAACTTGGGGGCGGGCGGAGAAGCCCACCGCAGCCTCTGAGTTTTCTCAGTTGGAGAGTCCATTCTTTTGGAATGGGATAGGAGTCCGTTTGCTAGTTGGCCATGTGAACGTGTTAGAAACCTTTTTACTTAATGTAGACCAACATTATTTCTTGGCAAAATCAGTAATTAAACTGATATCCTTTCAACACTCTGAACCATAACTTGAGGTAGGGTCTTTAATAAAGGAGTATCATTTTCCATTTTAATCTCCACCGTCTTTTACCTATTTCTGAAGTAGGTTAAACTATTTAAAATTGCCTGTTTTGCAGGTCAAAATTGGTAGGATAATAACAATTTTGCATGGTCCAACATGTTACCTTGGCTTAGAAACCTGCAAAACCTTTGCGTAGAAAAACCTGTTATCTTTTCTAGAATCTTAAAAACATCAGCAGATACAAAATTGGTAGGAAGGCTTCAATAGATCTGGGAAAAAGAAAGAACATTATGAATCTTTATGCAAAAAAAGTCCAGTGCCTTTGTCAGTAATTTGTACCAGCATTTTCAAGTATTTCAAACATTTTGATGTAAAATATTTCAATACTATCCTATTATGTAATTTATCCTAATTGTTAACAAAAATCTTGATTTCTAGTGAATTAGGGATTAATGGAGGTGTTATATAGCCGTTAAAGTGTATTTATTTAGCTGCGTGCAGCAGTAATATTTAGGAATAATACAAAATAGACAAGAGGATAAGGTCATGAAAGAAGTTTAGCCACATGGGTTATTATATAAATAATAACATTATTAATATTATTAATAATGTTATTAAGTTATTTTGATTCATTCATACCACATGACTATTGTGTTGGCTGTTGTCTTTTTTTATTTGACAATCCAAGGCACAAAAGTCAGTGCCTCTGACTAAATAGTTAGGTATTGCATATTTTAAAAATTATTTCCTGGCCCATGTGGCTTAGTGGTTGAGCGTCAACCTATGAACCAGGAGGTTCAGGGCACATGCCCTGGTTGCAGGCTCAATCCCCAGTGTAGGTGTACAGGAAGCAGCTGATTAATGATTCTCTCTCATCATTGATGTTCCCCTCTCTCTCTCTCTCTCTCTCTCTCTCTCTCTCTCGCTCTCTCGCTCTCTCGCTCTCTTTCTCTCTTCCTCTCTAAAATCCATAAAAATATATGTAAAAATAAATAAAGTCCATTTCAAAATTCTTGAAGCACATCGGTTGAAAATCACTGGCAAAGAATATTGATTTATTGAGTCAGGTTAAGGTAAAAACGAAGTCTGCTTGTTGTGCAACCTTGAATGAGTTACCTATCTTTTCTAAAGCTCAGTTTCCACAGTTGTAGAATGGGTAATATGCCAGTCCTAGGAAGTTGTTGGAATTTGAGAACCTCTTTAAGGTACTTAGCATAGTACCTGGCAGTTGGGATGTGTTTGAGAAGTGACTTTATTATTATCTTTTGTTCTGTTTGGGCAGTTGGGACAGTCACCTACCTTTTCTTACAAATGTTTAAACTTTTTAAGTCTTAATAAAATTTGAGAAGTAATACAATCATTGCAAAAAAGTGAATATATTTAGAAACATGAATTTAAGAATTCTTTCTCCAGTTCCATTCCCCAGAATAATCACTATTTATAATTTTCAGATTACATTCCATATATAAATTTCTTAAAATACATACAATTTTTTAGAAGGAATGTATACTGTATATATTTTTCTGCAATCTATGTCATCTTGATTTCTTAGCTAATATAGTTTACCTATATTCATCAGGTTACTGATAGTTACTATCTGAATTAGTACAACAGCCCAACTTAAAATTTTTTTTAAAAATATATTTTATTGATTTTTTACAGAGCAGAAGGGAGAGGGATAGAAAGTTAGAAACATCAATGAGAGACATCGATCAGCTGCCTCTTGCACGCCCCCTACTGGGGATGTGCCTTCAGCCAAGGTACATGCCCTTGCCTGAATTGAACCCAGGACCCTTCAGTCTGCAGTCCGATGCTCTATCCACTGAGCCAAACCGGTCTCGGCTGTTGTTGTTTTTTAGTCAGTACTTAATTTCAACACTAAGACCATTTTCTTTGCACTTCCTTTGTGCTATTCTAGCTTTTAAATATTAGTATGTTTCTGTTTTCTATGCAATCTAGATTTTCACTTTTAAGTCATCTCCCTATTTCATTTTTAGCATTGCCTTTTTCATTTTTATCATCCGGACTAAATATTTACAAGAGCAGGACACTTTCATAGGCTTCTGTTGGATTTGATCCCAAGCAAGCCCTTATTCAGAAAATTAAAGACTTCCCTGTCCTCCATTCCATTCTCTTTTCTTCCTGGAGACTTGCATTTAGCACTTCCGAGAGGGATGGATATAGGGAAACAAGCTTTTGTCATGGGTCCTAATCAGCCTAGATTCTGCCATTGTGGTTAAGGAAGCAGTGGTACTGTTTTTAGCTCTTTGTTCTCTCTCTTGAGGTCATTAAGTGTTACCATTGAATGCTCAATGGGAGCCCTCATTACTTGATCATTGTTTTCATTATGGATAGAACTAGACATCAATTCTTACTCCAGGAATACTTTGCAACCCTTATTAGCTAAAGGCAGGTCCTTCAGCTCTGTAAAGCCTCTCTTGGCTAGAGTAGTATAGTTTCACCACAGAGGTATAGATGTGTACTGAAAGAAGTTGCATGGAGAATAAAATTGGTTAATAGCCCTCCCAGGTTCATATTCAAGCATCCTAGAGAAGGGAAGGTAGAGTCACAGCTTACTAAGTATGTTCATTTGTCTCAGTTCAGGATCAACAAATTATTTCTGTAAAAGGATGGCTAGAAAATATTTTCAGCTTTGTGGGCCAGACTGGTGAAGTTACTCAACTCTGCGGTTACAGCTTGAAAGCCATAGACCCTACAAATGGGTGGGTGTGACTGAGCTCCAATAGAATTTTACAAAAACAGACAGCAGCCTGGCCATATTTTGCTGACACATTGGATAGAATTCTAATATTAATATTTACTAAATCTATTTCATTTCCTTAATGAATATTTAATCTTACAAATAAGAACTTTAAAAAAACACACACCTGACTTTACTTTTTTTCCTCCACTATTTCCAAAGCCTCTATAATTTTGTGGCCTTTATCAGTAAGTGATGAAGATAAAATAGCCTTCATTTACCAGATGGAAACCCTGGAAGCCTGAACTGATTTTTTAATGTGGCTGTGGACATCTGCTGGTTCCTTAAGGTTGTTGCAATAGACAGCTGTGGAATTTCAAGTAGTCCAGCAGTCATTCTCATTCTGGCTGTATATTGAGTCACCAGAGGAACTTGGTGGGGGAGGGGCAGGCCATGCTCAGGCTTCCCCTTCAAAAGCACTAATTGTTTTGGGGTAGGTCAGAAGATTAGGTACTTTTTATAAGTTTTTCCTCTCTGACTGAGGTAATTCTAATGTGCAGCCAGTTTTATGAACTTCTTGTGCTAGTTCAACTGGCTGCCTCACTGTAGCATTTAAAAAGCAAAATTGAATTCAATGGTACCAGATGGTATTTGTTTATATTTGAGTTGTGGGCTGAAGCTATTTATCCCAGCTTCAAGTTGCTATCTATGTGTACTTTCTAGTACTAACCAGCCTGCCAGAGTTTATTTCTATAGATATATGGGCCTACATATATAGTCCTTATAAATAATTACTGATTACAGTAAAGAAGAATTTACTTTGTGGCTGAGAAGTCATAAAAAGATGAAATGGAGTTGTTGAAGGTCAGTTATGTGTAAAGAAGGATATGTAAAGAAGGAGCACCAGTGAATGACTGCATTTACATAGAATACCAGTTTTGAGTTATACTACAAAAGAAGATATTTGTGTGATCATTGCATGATGTGATTATAGGAGATAATTAAACATCTGTTTTCTCCATGACTAATATATTTGACTAATATGAGTAGTCATTTACTTCATTTTCTCTTTGAGTAGTCTTCATAGACTATTGCTTTCCTAACTTCAGCTTTTCTTTTTGAAAAGACTGAACTTATTGTTACTAGATTCTATTCACTTTTTAAAATTTAGATTTTGGTCCAGTTAAAAGGTAAATTATAATATTAATTTTTTACCACATAAGCCAGGATGGTCAATTTAATTAAAACTAGACATATTAGAGCATTATTACAGGTTTGTAGTATAATAAAGTATCTGATGATACATAATTTTTTAAAAGCCACTGCGAATTAAGTCAGAGCAGTACATTTCCATTTATAGAATTTTAATGTTACCTATGAACTAATATATAGAGTTAGGCCATAACAAGTTCATTGTATGAATAAAAAGCTTTTCAGATATAAAATGATTAAGTAGTTTTATGGTGACTCTTAAAACTAAAATATATCCAAAACTATAAATCTCTGCTCTTTAAGTACAGTGCTTTCGCTCTCTTGCTTCTGGGATTTACATTGCTTACTAGAACAAGTAGCCTGTTATCTCCTTGATGATAACTCTTAGTATCTTTATTCAGCATCTGCTATTTTAGAAAATGTTTCCTTGGTTAATTCAGTGTCATCAACCACATCTTGCCATCCATAATACAACTTATATAACATATACATGTGCTATATTGTTCACATTAGTAGTTATATTATTGTGTTCATTTCCTAAAGCTACCATAATAAATTACCAGAATTGTGTGGCTTAACACAGCAGAAATTTATTATCTCATAGCTCTGGAGGCCAAAGTTCTGAAATTAAGGTATCCACAAGGTCATGCTTCCCCAGAAAGCCCTAGGGGAGAATCCTTCCTTGCCTTTTCCAGCTTCTGGTATTCGCTAGCAATCTTTGATGATCCTTGGTTTAGTCTCATTGCTTCAATCTCTGTTTCTGTCTTCACATGGAATTCTCTTTGTATGTCTTTCTGTGTCTTCACATGGCATTCCTATAAGGGTGCTAGTCATTGAATTTAGGGCCCACACTAATTCATTATGACTTCATCTTAAGAAATTACATCTGTAGAACTCTGTAGCCAGATAGGGTCACATTCTGAGGTTCCAGGAGGACCGGAATATTTGGGAGACACTATTCAACCTCATACAGTCATGGTAAGAATATGGAAAGGTTTTCACCTTTTTTTCTATTCTCTTTATCTAGTAGATTGTAAAGACTTCCTAATATAGCAATAAATGAAGGTTTTGCAAGGAGCTTTTTAAAATAGCTGTATTTTTGCCCTGGCTGGGTAGTTCAGTTGGTTAGAGCATCGTTCCGATATTCAAAGGTTGCAGGTTCAATCCCCAGTCAGTGCATATACAGGAATCACCCTATGAATGCATAAATAAGTGGTACAACAAACCAACATTTCTTTCTCTCAAATCAATTAAATATCTACATTTTATATGATCATACATTAAAATGTTACTTTTCTAATATGATATAAAATTATAATAATATCTGGTACATTTTTCAGATATTAGGGGCAAAAGAAATGTTATAATTTGGATTTTTGCTGTCTTTTAAAAGGGCCTTTCTCTCTTTTTTTTAAGGACTGCAGTATTCAAGAAAAAATAGATTTAGAAATTCGAATGCGACAAGGAATATGGAAACTCCTTTCTCTGAGCACTCAGAAAGACCAGATTTTACATGCAGTAAAAAATCTGATGGTGTGCAATGCTCGAATAATGGCTTACACATCGGAACTACAGAAATTAGAAGAGCAGATTGCAAATCAAAGTGGAAGATGGTTAGTAGCACAGTTTATAGCTCCTAATGTATTCCTAATTTGAATTCAAATTCAAAACATGATATAATTTAGTCTTAAGGCTAAGTGTCAAATCATCAAAGCCTTTAAAAAATAAGTACTGGCCCTGGCCAGGTGGCTCAGTTGGTTGGAGCATCATCCTGTACACCAAAAGGTGTGGGTTCAATTCCTGAGCAAGACACATTATTTGGGTTGTGGGTTCAATCCCTGGTTGGGGTGTGTACAGGAGACAACTGCTAGATATTCTTAGATATTTCTCTCTCCTTCCTCACTTTCTAAAATCAATTTAAAAAATATGTCCTCAAATGAGGATTAAAAAAGAATAAATACACTTAAGAGGCCTCTGAATTCATAAATATTTTGATAGTAGAGCTCAGAGTAAGCTTATTGTGAAGGCATCAGTTTTAGTGGGCAGTTTTATTATGTTTAGTACTTTCGGATGGTAAAATTAAGTGGTTGAAAAGCAAGAACTGACAGTATTTTAAAAAGAACTAAGATTGATAGTTGAGTATAAAGAAATTAAAGGAAAAACTAATTGTTTAAAAGTGTGCTAATAAAAAGGTACCAGCTAAGAGTAATGGAAACTTAGGTGAATAAATTGAAATGAGTAGACAGTAGAAGCTAAAAGATATAAAACCTTATAAATGGAAGGGAACTTAAAATCTGCTAGCATATCATCTTCTTTAGGTGAACATAAGTCTTAAGAGAGGCAAGTAACTTACTCAAGGACATGTAACTGGCTAGTGACAGAAGCTAATGAGAGGTTATTTAGGATTTGCTAAGCAACTTCTGTTTCTCGTTCTCTCTTGTCATTCCCTGTTGCCCTTTGGATCTTGTCTAGGATTTGTGTATGAAATTTACATCACATCCTATTTGCGGTGCCAAGTCTTATTTGAACCTAAGATTTGACTCAATTTGGTGGCTATATGTTAATTTTTAAATATAAACTAGAGACCCGGTGCACGAAATTCGTGTATGGGGTTGGGTGTCCCTCAGCACAGCCTGCACACTCTCGCAATCTTGGACCCCTTAGACATCCCTCTCGCAATCCAGGACCACTGGCTTGTAACCGCTTACCTACCTGCCTGCCTCCTGATCGCTCCTAACTACCTCTGCCTGCCTGCCTGATCAGCCCTAACTACCTCTGCCTGCCTGATCAGCCCTAACTACTCTGCCTGCCTGCCTGATCATCCCTGACTGCTTGCCTGCCTGCCTGATCACCCCTAACCACCTCTGTCTCTGCCCCTGCCACAGTGGCTTCATCTGGAAGGTTGTTTGGCTGTCTGGTCTAATTAGCATATTATGCTTTTGTTATTATAGTCTTATATCACTCATTTTTAATCATTCTTAAAGCTCCAGCACTAGTAAAAAAATTTCTTTTAGACATTAATTGCCGTTGGGCTATTTATAATGCTATTAAATTCTTGAAAATTAAGGTGAAAACACAGGTCAGAGAAAGATTTTGGTAAAAATAAATGTTGATGGGATTGAAACAATATAGCCTTGTGTGGAAATTAACTAATATTTGTTAGCTGTATTTCCTTGGGATAGTTATTTATTCTCTTTTTGTCTCATTTTCTTCATTACAGTGGGCACAGTACTGTTTACATTTGAAAATTAAGATTATATATAAAAAACATTGTAATACCTTTTGCATAATTAAATACTCAACACATGTCAAATAATTTTTATTATTATTTGTCCTTGGCATTACAAAATGAAATTACCCCAGTATCATAATCCAGGAAAATTTTCAAATAGACATACATTGATTTAAGTCAGTGCGTCTCAAACTAGGTCACAGAATTATGTATCAGGAGATATGCAAAGCTATAGAACCTGCACAGGTTGAGAACCGTTGCTGTAGCGCCTAAGACCATTGGAAAACACAGATATTTACATTATAATTCATTAACAGTAGCAAAATTACAGTTATGAAGTAGCAACAAAAATAATTTTATGCCTGGGGATCACCATAACATGAGGAACTGTATTAAAGGGTTGCGGCATTAGGAAGGTTGAGAACCACTGACCTATAGGCTCAGTGCTCTCTGGCATAAAATGTTGCCATCAATTGGAACACATTCTCTGTTCATTTCTTCTACCCACAAATTTGATGCCTTGTCCATTTTTTAAAAATATATTTTATTGATTTTTTACAGAGAGGAAAGGAGAGGGATAGGAAGTCAGAAACGTCAGTGAGAAACATCAATCAGCTGCCTCCTGCACACCCCCTACTGGGGATATGCCCGCAACAAAGGTACATGCCCTTGACCGGAATTGAACCCAGGACCCTTGAGTCCACAGGCGGAGGCTCTATCCACTGAGCCAAACCGGTTTCGGCACCTTGTCCATCTTAACTAAGCACTTTATTGTGACAGTAACTTTTGTGACAGCAAAAGTAACACAAATTTTTTTTTCTTCATAATTTCATGGCTAGATTTGTTCTTATACAGATCTTGGTAACCTCAGCATATGATTTTTTTTTTCTTGCTCATAAAATTGAGAACTTTCAATTTTTCACTAAAAGGAAGCATTTTGTGGCTTCTTTTCACATATCCAAATTGCCGGATCACTACACTTGTGCTTTGGGACCATTAAGTAAAGTAAATGTTATTTGAACACAAGCTCAGTTAGTCTGATAACTCAGATGGCCCCTAAATGACTAACAGATACGTAGAGTATACATTGTGGGTATGCTGGACAAGGGATGATTGGTATACCAGGTGGGGCAGAGCGGGTTGGTGCCAGATTTCATCACACTATATTAAGAAATGCATGTAGTTTAAAACCTATGAATTTTTATTCTGGAATTTTTCATTTAATATTTTTAGACTGCAATTGACAATGGGTAACTGAAACTATGGAAAGGGAAACCTCGGATAAGGGGAAACTACTATAAAATGAATTGTGAGTTTTCTTAATCAGGCAGTATTACTTTGCTGATTAATAAAATGTTAAATAAGTTGAATCCCTGTTGGGTTTATATATCAAAGATAGAAAAAATATCTTGGACTCTCTACTGAAGGATGTATATGATTTTAAGTTTTTTTACTGATTATCTTTGATAGTTGAAAATAACTTTGATGCTATACACATTTATAATCATTCATATAAAAGTCCCCTTAATTGAATTGTTTCTATTTTTAAAAAATCTGAGTATTCTGAATTAATTCTTTTGTGTATAAATTAATTTTATGTACATATATAAACTGAATTCACTGACCAAATATAACTGGAAAGTATAGTTCTTACCTTCTTACTACATAAAAATGATCTAAAGATTAATGAGAGTATAATAGGCTTTTTTGTTCCTTGAAATTATGCCATGTGATTAGTCAGTCAAATATTTACTAAGTAGCTCCTACTTATAGAACACTTACTAAGTACTGTGCTAATATATCTAAATTAAAAAATAAGATTTGTCAAAATATGAGAATATATGAATATTCCAGTCAGATATTTTTCCTTAAAGATTTAGCAGTCTGTTCCTGAGTTGGTTTTAATAGTCTTTAAGATAGAAAAATGCTCTATTTTTACATTGCTATCAGAATTAAAATAGCATTTTCATGAGTCTTCTAATACTAGTATACTTTTCTAAAATTGTATGATAAAATGTAAAAAAATTAATACAGAATACATCTAGTTTTTTTTCAAAGAAGAATTAAATCAGTATGAAGTGATATAATTGAAAAAGTTTAATGGAAGAATTGGATCTAAATCTTCTAGATCATATATATGGAGATTGGATAGAGTGGTTAGGTGAGTAAGAGAAATCAGCATTTCAAGAAAGGAAAATAATAAAAAACTGAAGGTGGAAGATGAGTGTGAATTATTTTTAGAGCAGTGAAGAGATATGTTTGGTTTAGACTAAAGATCAAGCCAAAGTTGAAAAGGAAAGGATGGGAGAAGAGCAAGATTTAAGAAAATTTGGAATGCTGAAAAGTTCATTGGTATTGACAGCCTTTCTAGGTGCCAGATGTTATGCTGAGATATTCACACATATCACTGTACAAACAGAATGGTATAAACCTCTTTATTAAATAGACACTAGGACTTGGAAATATTAGATAACTGGTTCACAGGCACACAGTGACTCTGTGGCCAGGATGTGAACCCAGATGAAGCCTGAGTACCTCTCAGCTGCCAAAAAGAAGCCCATGTGCTTTGTACAACTCTAAGCTGCCCTGGTATATTATTACAGGGCTTTACATTTATTTCATTGTTTATTCTTTATTCTATTTTCTGCAGAGATTTCATAAAATGGATGTTTGGGAAGGTTGTCTTGCAGTAAAGTATTGAAAAAGGATGGTTCGACAAAATAATTGAAATAACCAATTTGGGGGGAAAATAAGAATAGGTACACATAGAAGTGATTAAATAGTATTTAATCACAGAATTCAGGTTTGGGTTTTTCTAATAGATCTTAACTCATTTATCTCAATTTATTAAAGTAAGCAAATATTTCACTTTATTTTACAGCCTTTTTAAAAATATATTTTTACTGATTTCAGAGAGGAAGGGATAGGGAGAGAGAGAGAGGAACAACAATGATGAGAGAGAAACCCAGGTTTGTGTATAATTCACAGTACGTTCAGGGTGAGTTGAAAGACCTTTGTAGATCCTAAGGGTAAAGGTGGCACACAGTTTACTGTCTCAGTCTAAGTGACAATGGCAATCTGTCAATTTACTAGTCTTTTGACTGTAAACTAGGCGTCCCTACCTTTTCATGCTTGTTCTAGCCAGATATATCAACTTACAAGACTGCTTGTATCAGTACTCCTCCTAAAAAAATAGCTAATGGTTTCCATTTACTAAAATTCCTTAGATAAGCATTGCATCCATTCCAGGATCTTTATGGTCTGATTTCAAACTACTTTCATAGTCTTATCTCACAAATTTATTTCAGCCAAATGCTAGATCGGTATCCCCAAAACAATCCTTGAATTTTCTTGTTTCTAGTGCCTTTGTGTGTACTGAAGTGCCCTGTCTTTCATTTCCACTTAACAAGATCTCTTTTTGTTTTGCATCATCAGTTCCTTGGTGATTTCTGTTCAAAAGATGATCATTTCTTATTCCTTTGGTGGAGTGGATAATACATACTAACCTCATACTTGTCTCCATGTTTGTTTTAGTCTTTGATCTGCAATTAAAAATGTATGTTTGCTTATCTATCCTTTTGTTGTACTTCCCAAAATCATCTCTTACTTGGAGGAAACTCTTGAGCTCGCTAGGAGATTTCTCAACATTAGTACAGTTTTCTTCACATTCTTGCATGTTTAAAGTACTTTTCTTTAGTTTGGGTAATTAAAGGGTAGCTTGGCTAGATATAAAATCCTTTGCAATCACTTTCATTCCTTGAGTTTCTTGAAAACCTTGCTTCATGGTTATCTTGTTATCAACAAATGTAATGTCTAATTAGTTTTCCTTTGTAAATGACTTAATTTTTTTGTACAGATGCTAAAAATAGATTATCTTAAAGTCTGATAACTTATCTGGCTAATGTCCAAGGCTGAGTATTTTTGTTCACTTAGGACCCTTTCAGTATTGACAGTTAAGTTCTTTTTTTGTTTGTTTTGTTAATCTTCATCAGAAGACATTTTTTCCATTGAGTTTGAGAGTGCGGAAGGGGGTGGAGAGAGAGAAACATAGATTGCCTCCAAAATTCTCCCTGACCCCAGTGGGGGATGGAACCTGCAACCCAGTTACATGCCCTTTACCTGGGAATTGGACTCCCAACCCTTCAGTGTTTGGGCCAACACTCTAACCACTGAGGACACTGGCCAGGGCTAGATAGTTCAGTTCTTATTTTTAGAAAGTTTTCCTGGAGTTAAAGCCTCCAGAATAAAAGTATTAATTTTATCTCATTATTTTGTTTTTCTTGTTTAAAGATTCCAATTGTACCAAAGTTAGATTTTCTTTGCTCGTCTTTTATGTCTATAACTTTCTTTTTAATGGTTTTAAACTTTTTATAATTTTTTTTAAAGTTTCATCTCTTCATCCTTTGTATTTTCATTTTAAGAAATGATTTTTCCCCAACTCCCCCTCCTTCTTTTTGCATATTTACTTTTCCGTACTAATCTGTTTTAAATTTGAGATTCTTGATTACTTTAATATTTACAATAGTTTATGTAACTATATTTTATTTTGGAGTATAGTGTATAGATTTTTTGTTTTTTTAATTTTCAGAGAGGAAGGGAAATGGAGAGATAGAAACATCAATGATGATAGAGAATCATTGATTGGCTGCCTCCTGCATGCCCCACACTATGGATCAAGACCCTTGTCTGGGAATTGAACCTTGACCTCCTGGGTCAAAGGTTGACACTAACTACTGAGCCAGACCAGCCAGGCTTGTGTTATAGTTTTTGTTACTTATTTTTTTTTGAAGAGTGGTTGATGGAATATTTCTTTTAGCTGAAGCATTTTAATTCTTTCTGTGGATATTTGGGTATGTGTGTGTGTGTGTGTGTGTGTCCCTAATGAAATATGTAGGATGCAAGATTTTCCATGACCAAGTGATTAGGGGGATGAAGGATAAAGAAGGTCTTACTTGGTTTCTTAGTTTAAGTGTATTTTCTATTTTTCGAACTGTGAAAAGCAATTTCTTTAATAAATGATGCCTTTTGGGAAATTGGTTGTGTGGTTGGTTGTCTGATTTTATAGTATTTTGTATCTTGGGGTTTTTAACTTCAATAACTTCCCTCTTTTTTTTTTTTTGTCATGACCACACCTTCAAAGGATACCTCCCCCATTGTGTGTTTCTCTTCATTAGACTAACAACTTCTAAACCAGAATCCTTTGGAGCCCCTTCCTTTAACTCCCCAGGAACCAGTGTTGTTGTATTCACGAGGTCTTCTGTCCATTTATTTTCTTCTAGGGCAGATCATAAGTTGATCCTGTGTTTTGCAATGTGTACCTGACTCTTTACTTGGGTAAGGCCTCCAGGAGCTGGCTTTGATGGTTGCAGTTGTTAATTTTCCCATTTATATATAAACTAGGAGCTCAGCACATGAAATCACACTGCCCCGCCTGCCCACCTGCCACCCTGCTGTGACATCCAAAAAGTGTCATGCAGAGCTCCAGGGCGCCTGGCCTAGCCCCTGACCCCTCTGGTCTCTGGCCACTTCAAGCCCTGTGCTTAGTTCCTCGAGTCTCCTGAGGCTGGTTCCATCTTCTCTGGGCACCTCCCTGCTTCCGCCCCGTCTTGGGAGCAATGCGGGGGCTCTGCCCAACAAGGTGGAGGAGAGTGGAAGCCTCTTGCCTGCTGTGCTGTGCTCCTTCCCTGGCAGGTGGGCGGCAGGGCACTCTGAATGCGAGTGGTGGGTGGCGAAGGACTGGTTAGGGGGCTGCTACAGGCTCTCACCCCTGCCCTCCCGGCACAGGATGGTCCTGCCTCCTCTGGGTGCCGCCCCACTTCTGCCCTGTCTCTGGAGCAATGGCCTGCTGCACCTGCACAGGAAGCCTCCTGCGATCAGTTGTTACGTGTTATGGAATCCCGACCATTAGCATATTAGCTCTTTATTATGATGATTATTACAGATTGTAATGGTCTCAGTTTTCTAGTTTTGCTACACAAGTGGGCTACAGGTAATTTTATTGGCTTTCTTATTGACCTGAAAGCTTTTGTAGGATGCCTGAAGAGATTCTGATTTAGGTGGCTGCATTATCTTACAGGAACTGGAAGTCAAACTCTGATCACTTTAACTGATGTTTTAGTTCCTTTTTCACATAACTCCAAGTTAAATACTGAGGCTAAAAATATAATTACTTACAAAGTAATCCTTGTATTTATGTAACATTTTAAAGAATGATGTAGAATACAACCCGGCTGGATGACTCGGTTGGAGTGCAGTCCCATGCACAAAAGGGTTTTGGGTTCAATTTCCAGTCAGGACACATATCTAGGTTTCAGGTTCGATCTCTGGTCGATGTTCCTCTTCCTCCCCTCTCCCTCTCTCTCTAAATCAATAAATATATCCTCAGGTAAGGATTTTTTTTAAAGCATGACATAGAATACATACAAAATATTATTTCATTTAGCAGCTACAAGGTAGGTAGATATTTCCCCCACTTTACAGATGAAGAGGTTAACAGCAACTCATTAATGTAACTAGTTATTGGTGGGTAAGATTCAACCCTGAGACTTTATAGTCTAAATCTACTAAATCTATTACCTGCTCCAACAAAATGACCATATCCTATTTAACATGATTCAATATTTACTAAACATTTATTGAGTGCCTTAGAATGTAGTGATTCAGCAGTGAACAAAATAGACAAAAAGCCCTATGCTTACAGAGCTTACATTTTAGCACGGCCCCAATCCACAACCTATCTTTGTTTTAACTACTGAAATACTTTATTTGGCTTTGTAAATATAATACTAGTCGAAGTCACTTATAGGATCTAATTATGTGTACCATTTAACATTATTGTGATTTTAATAATGCCACAATAACTAGTTTCTTATAGTTGCTTATATACAATAACAAAAATAAGAAAACATATAGGTTGCAAGTGAAAATTGTATACTGCTGGTAATTCTGCACGTTCAGCAAAATGCAATGCGATTTTTGCCATAAGTCGGAACCCACCTACATAAGCACCTACGTCACTCACAAGGACACATACACAGCAGTAATGAAGTGAAACAGTAAAAAAAATTTAAAAGATAACAATTCCTGACCTTTACTTGTGGTAAATAAATAATAAAAACATAAAGCACATATGTACATACGTCGAAATGATGGAACTCTTTTTTTTTTTTTTAATAAATGAGAGATGGCAACCTAGCTATAAAACAGCGTACGTAATCTGAGGACTGCCTGTATATTAAAGACTTTACTGATTTTATTTTTTAAACTTTATATCATTTAGTGTCTGTTGAAAAGCATTTATGTTAAGGTTTGAGAGAGAAAACTCATCTTCTCAATTTAAGATACTTTGAAGGTATTAATTTATACCACATAATTTTAGAATGGTTTAAAATTCCATGTTAAGCATTTCAGTTTTCACTGATTTGCATTGGAGGTGAAGGATATTATAACCTACCTGTTTTCAAATAATAGAATTCCATTTGGAATTCTTTTAATACTTCATTACGACAATATAAAATACTTTAATCAATGTGCTAGTTCTCATGATAGCTTGTTAATTTTGGTAAAGAAATGCTATTTTACATTCTTACAATATAGGGTAATCTGTAGTTAGTCAATTTTAATACAGATTTTTGAGCAACAAAGTGGTTGATTGGCACCCTCTGTTGGTCATTTTATTTACCTACAGGCAGTAATATAAAGTTTAAAAGTTTTATATTTTTATCTGTCTTTTAAATTAGCACAAGTCTCAGCAAAATAATACTCTAAACTGGGTTTCTAAGATTCACTATTATTTAGCTGTACTTTTGTTTGAATAATTTTGTGGTTATTTGCTTTTTCCTCAGACTGGCTCTCTAATTATAGCATTTAAGAATTGGCATTAACATTGCAGATTTTCCAAACAAGTATTTATTTAACTGTAGCAAACTATTAGCTACAGTAGCACATTATTAAACAGATAATGTTTAACAACTTCATTGTCAATTTGAATTAATTAGAAAATATTACATTTTAGCACTCTAAATAACAGTTTGAGGAGTTATCTGAATTGAAAATAATTCAAGCTTTAGAAAAATGAGGCTAAATTACTTTACTTCCTTTTTAATTCTTTTATTATGACAGACTTAATTATTTTGTAAGATTACATAGTTAATTGAATTTATATTATAATTTGATATTTGTACATAATAAGTTTGTTGACTAGTCCTGGTAATACCTATGTAAGTAATTTATAATTACTGGGAAGAAAGCTATACTTTGCCAGGGCTGAATAGTTGGGGAGGGAAATTTTGGAGGGTAAATATTCAACAGGTTTGCTTTTGGTGGTTCTAGTATTTCAGAATATTACTTGCTTGCCAAAGCCTCAAGCTTAATCCAATTTAATAATAGCTAATGAATCTCAACTTGAGCATAATCTATGGCCTATTCCATAACACTCAAGTTACTTATCATATTAAAGCTTCCTTATATTTTTAATAAATATTTTGAGAATTTATATTATTTATTGCTTACATAGAAGGTGTTTTCAGAAATATTACTTACAAATGCCAACCAACTATATGTATATTGTATTTCTTTTTCCAATTTGAGGAAAGTAAGATTTGTTTTTGGGCCTGTCAGTATATTATTTTCATCAAAATATAGTAGACTATTGAATTGAACTTTTCACTTTATGAATGAAGTAACAAACAAGTTAAAATTCTTCAACATGACAAACTAAACTCAAGTGTAAAATGTAGAACTTGACTCTTAAATTTGTGATTTAATGAAACATTATTATGAAATAATCAGTGAGTACTTCTATTTTCTACTAAGTGAATTTCCTATTCTGTCTAATAAGAGTAATATGCAAATTGACTGTACCTTGGCTACACACAATAAGCCACATCCACAAGTCAATCAGGAGTGATATGCAAATTAACACCCAACCAAGATGGCTGCTGCCTATGGCAGGGCAATCGCTGGGTTCCCAAGGCTGGGGCTTGGGTGGAGCCAGCCAGCGATCAGCAGGATCACAGGGCAATCGCTGGCTGGGTTCCCCTGGCCAAGGTCCCCTGCCCCTCGGCCAGAGGCTTTTGGCCTTAAGCAGGCTGGGGATGAGCCATCAATAGGACATCCCCTGAGAGGGGATAGGTTGGGCTGAGGGACCACCCACTCCCAGTGCACGAATTTCATGCACCAGGCCCCTAGTCTGTATATATAAAATCCCAGCAACCGTTATGGTGGAACAACCCGTTGCTATGATGTGCCCTGACCACCAGGGGCAGACACTCAACGCAGGAGCTGCCCCCTGGTGGTCGATGCAGAAGCCAGGTTCACGGCTGGCAAGCACAGTGGTGGTGGCGGGAGCCTCTCCCGCCTCTGCTGCAGTGCTAAGGAGCAAAGCAGTGAGCCAAGCATTAAGGAGCAAGCAGGCAAGTGGTATGGATTGAGCAGGCAAGCAGTAAGGAGTGAGCAGATGGGCAGTTATGAGCGATCAGGCAGGCAGTTAGGAGCAAGGGGTCCTGGATTGTGAAAAGGCACAGGCTGGGTTGAGGGACAGCCCCCATCCCGTGCATGAATTTTGTGCATCGGGCCTCTAGTTTTACCATAAATACTGGTGTGACCATAAAAGATAGCATTCTAAGAATGTATGTCTTTAAGTATACTACATTACTCTAGTTATACCTAATTTGTGAGTCTATAAACACCATGTAAATGTCCCATATACGCTTATCAACTTAAGTACATTAGTAAATCATTTTAGCTTATTTGAAGTTTATCTTACTTATAATAAAAAAGTAAGCTAATATATTTTATTTTCAAATTTGAGCACATGACAATGAATATATGCTATTGTTTTAAACAAGCGTCCTGAATGAAATGCAATGAGATGTTGTCATTCTCTTCTGAAAATTAGTTAGATACACTTTAAGCTCCCACCCACTCTTTCTCTAAAAGCCCTCCTAGAAAATTAAACAGTCCCTGGCCTGGTAGCTCAGTAGGTTAGGGTGTCATCCTGCTACAGCAGTGTTGCAGGTTTGGCATACAAGAATAAACCAGTGAATACATAAATAAGTGAGACAACAAATTTATGTTTCTATTTTCTCCTTCTCCCTACCTTTCTCCTTCCCTCTTATCACTCTAAAGCCAATAAATTACAAAAACAAAAAAGAAAATTAAACAGTATTCAACTGAAAAGTTTCTATCTTATAAATATTTGAAGTACCTGATTAAGTTAGTCAGCAGTTAATTAGCTAACCAATTTAAATACAGACCAAGAAAAAGTGCAAAGAAGTATACTCTTGGAAATACTGCTCTAGAAATAGAATGCTAATCTCTAAATGCAGGGTATTAGGAAATAGGAATATTAGAGAAACATTTAAGGATGGAATTGATTTGGTCTAATAGGAGATAACTATTTTAAAAGATTGTTTTTTAATGGTAATAGCATATTGTAAAGTCAGACCTGGAAGTGTTTTGTTATCCCAAGAATTTCCGTTGAGACTTATTTCTGTTGTTATATTTTCCTTTACACATTTTATTCTCTCTACAGAGCTATCCCTTCCTTTTTCCACCTTAGATAATATATTATTTTAGTATATGCTTAGTTTTTTGGAATTTCAAAGAAATGAAATAGTATCTTACTAAATATAAATATAGAACAGAATATTTTTTAAAAATTTTATATTTTATAAGAATAAGGTACTTCTCGGCAGCAAATTCATGGTTGAGAGGTCATTAACTTTGTCAGGCTACTGTAATCTGCTAAACTAGAAATATAATTCATATAATGGTGATCCAAGATATTTTAATTTCTGGGACCTGAACAAATATTGTACATATTGTTTATAAATGTAAGTAATCACAAAAGGCTTTCATGGTAGCATAAGCCAGAATATAGTCATCAGGGAAGGAAAAGCTTATGTGAAAAATCAAAGGAAATAGTTCTAATATTTACCTTAAAGCCAGCTTGCTGTTGACTAAACATCGTAAATTTGAGTCAGGTAGTTCATATTAACTGAAAGTCATTATTATCCATGGATGCATATTTGCTTTTAATATTTAGACATTTGTGAAAGATTGTTCAAACAATTGTTTATTAGAAAAGATCTTTCATTAGGTTTTTTCCTTTTGACAGTGATGTGAATTTTGAAAGTAAAGAACGAACAGCATGTAAAGGAAAGCTTGCCATATCAGGTAAGCTTTAGATGATTTTTATATTGCTGAATAAGTTCTGTAAAATAACTTTCTAGAGTTGGTGGGATTTTTAGTTTCCTGTGTCCATTCTCTTTATTTTATTTTGCGTACCTTTAGAATATTTGTTCTAAAACATTTTTCACCATTATACTTTACATTATAGAATTCTACAAACTGTTTCATATATATTACATATATTATACAGTTTTCTTCTCAGTGCAGCTTTGTGAAAGACGTAGGTAGTTCTCTTTTTCTATAGATTCAAAGGTTAAATGATTTCCTGTTAGTGGTTGACTTGGGCTGCAGACTCAAGTCTTTTGATTCTCCATTCTTTTTCTGCTCAGAAGTTTCAATGTTTTCAGTGTTTGTCTAGGCTAGAAGTTTCATGAGAGTTAGCACTATGGTTGCTTTGTTCATCTCTGTATACCCAGAAGCTAACACAGTTTTTGCACATAGTAATTGCTCAGTGGATATTGATTGGATGGACGACTGGTCTTCATTGCCCGTAGAATCAAGACTAAACTCCCCCCCCCCCGAGTTTTTTATTCTAATTCAACTATTTTTCTAACCATATTTTCTATTCCTGTCCATAAGCTGCCTGCTTTAGCAAGACATATCTCTCCCCATGCTTCTGACACTCAGCTCTCAAAATAATGATACTGTCTTTAGGATCTGTGTCATCTGTAAAGTCTTCTCTGTTATTCCAGCTAGAAATGATGTTTCCTCTTGTCTGAATTCCTAATGCAGTTAGGAAATCCTTTACCACTAGATGGCACTTATGCTGTGTTGTCTCAGTTTCTCCAAACTGTTAAGGAAGCTAAAGACAATGGCTTGGAGATGCCACGGATTGAAGTGAATACATGGATGACAAGTACGTACACTAGTTAAATAATGCACCGTGTACAAATACTGGAAACAACAGACCCCCATCAGTCCTTAAGTAATAACTGGCCAAAAGCCTTCTTTTCTTCGCTCCAGGGACCTTGCTGCTACATTTCAGGCCTTCTCACTCAAGGGATTTTTTTTTTTTTTTTTAGAAATGTTCTGTGGATAATCAAAAATTCTCATATAGGAAGGATAGGCCTGAATTTTACAGAGGATGTAATTGTCCTAAACAAGAGAAATTTCCTTCAGCAAAAAAAAAAATTGTCAGAAAAAAACACTGAACTATGTAAAAATTAGTTGCTTGTTTTATAGTTATATATATTCATGTTTTTATCTTTCCAATTATAAGATTAGCATAAAACATGTTTTATACATCTTATATCCTTTTAATGTCAAACATAGTACTTTTACATAGTAGTAGTTCACCATATTTAAAAGATTTTAATGTGATAGATAAAATATTGTAGATCTCTAAAGGGGATTTTCTAAAAATACTTAAACATAATCCTTCATTTCTTGCTCCAGATACAGAGCTACTCAGTACACAAATGAGATATATTAAATTGCTTTTGAATACTCAGGTGACATGACAGAATTAATATCTGTTGTCATTTGATAATGGTTTATTGACCACAGCAATTCATTAAATTAGCATTAACTGTACATTTAGAAGAATGCCTAAGTAAAAGCATATAAAGTAAGAGAAAAACTAGTTTCCTGACCACAAATACTCAAGTGTAGAAAAAACTTATTTCTTCATGTGTTCCTTTTTTCCAAAAGATAATTTTAAATTAAGGAACTGAAAGTATCCAAAAATGTGATGTATATGTAATTACTTTTTTTCCTTGCTTAGACTTAATTATATCTCATCTGTATATTTGTAAAAACAAAGAAAATTAAAAACCAATTCACCTTTACTTTTTTATATATTTTTTCTGAGATTGATTGCCAGTAGATACCTGGGTTTTTCATTTCCAGATTCACCATTCACTGGATAGATCTTTATAAAAATTAAAAAGAATAATTGAGGCTTATTCTGATTATTTCTGCTAAACATGAAATAATTGCATTATAGTAAAGTTGTCTGAATTCACTAGCTGGCTATTCGGTGACTAAAGCCAAATCAGTTCACAAAGTGCCTCACTTTTTACTTTTGAAAAGTATGGGTAGACTTCTAGGGCCTGGTAACATCAAGTTAGTCATCCTGTTATGACTCTTTCATTTTACCATTAAAATGTCAATGAAGACATGAAAAAAAGCCATAAGTTAAGAGCAATGTAAATTAAGATTGAGTCAACCATTTGCAAGAATCAAAAAGGATTTTCTAATATTTGAATCTCCAAATTAAGAAACCTAGGTGGTGGCTTATATACTTTTTTTGGTCATCTGACTATACTTGACCACCTGGGAAATAGATAAGAAGTATCCATCTTCTCCTCTTGAGGATCTAACATAGCGAGGCATGGGAAAGGGCAAGGCTGTGGGTATATAGCAAAGGAAGTCAGGGTCCATGTTCCTCCCAGGATAGTGTAAATAGTTAGAATAAGAACAACTGTTAACAAGAACAGTTGTGAAATGAAATGAGTCAGCAATTGTGGTAAAAAAAAGAGGCAGACTCTTTGACAGGACATTAACCAAGTCAAAATTATAGAACAAAAAAGGCAATCCCATTAAAATCAAGAACAAAAGAACAATGTCTATTGTAGCAGTATAATTTGACAGTTTTAAAAATTCTAGCTAAAATGGTAAGAATAAAATATGAAACTACTGAAAAGAGATAGACATATTCAATACTATATGAAGTTAATAAATTTTCAGACCTAGAACATTTAAGGAATTTACTGAAATATTATTTGAATTAATAAAGAATTTAGTAAAAATGGCTGATTCAAGATAAATATACAAAAAGTGGTATAGCTGCTTTCAAAACCAGCAATACCTTGTTAGGAAATATGATGCCAAAAAAAAAAAAATCTCCTTTACAATAAAAACATAAAAAAACATCGACTACCCTCAAGAATAACCTTAATAAAAATGTGAGGGTAACTGTATAGTGCTCCTCTGTAAAGACAGAATATTATAATGTTATCAGTTCCCACATGAATTTGGACAATAGAATTGTAGTAGAACATTTTGGGGGGGGGGGAAATTGACAAAATATTCTAAAATTCATACAAAGGGATTAGCAAGTAAGAGTAAGATGTTGCTGGAAGATGTATTTGTAATAGCAAAGTAGGTTATAAAGGTTCAGTGATTATAATAGTATGGTACTGATTAACTTATGGAATAAAGACCAGTAACATAATTACTTGAGAGTTTGAAGAATGTGTGAATGAGAGAATATATCACTTTAAGAACATAAGACTTTTTTCTTAGACTGAAAGAAGTAATGCATTTATCTCTTTAGTTTTATTTTTTGAGAGAAATGCTCCAGTTTGTAACATGAATATACAAAGATCTGCAAATTATTTTGTTAGATAAGTTAAATCGTGATTGAGAGTTTGGATTTGTTTGTCAGGAGCTGGGTCTCCCCTCAAAAACCAATTACCTTAGACAAGTCACTTAATTTTCCTTTAAAGTTTGCATAGTGGATAAAAGTTCTAAAGTCTTTTCTGCCTATACTATGCTGTTCATTTTGAGGTGTATCTGACTACTTTTGCTGGTACCCCCAGTAGAAATTCAACACTAGGCTGAATTTACAATTAGTAAACTATAATTCGCTTACTTCAAAAAAACATAAATCTCAAATTAAAGATGTTATAGCATAAGCTTATTAAAGACCTCACTTAATAAATTAATATCTTTGAGTTACAGTTTTGAGTAAATTATATAAATAAATATAGCATTTTATATCTCTAAGCTATTTCTTAAAGAAAATATTACTTGTGTTAGAATATTTAAATTATAAATGTTAATGGCATCAATGGTCAGAATCCATTATGGAATTCACAGGTTCATTTTACTCTTAAGAAATTTACCAAAATCATTATCTGTTATTTATTTTTCCCCTCTTTATAGATATTCGAATACCACTAATGTGGAAAGACTCTGATCACTTCAGCAATAAAGAACGTATGTATAATTTAAATTTGTAATGAAAATTTATTTTTAGTTTATAGAAAAATTTATGTTATTGGGAGAAAAGGCTGCTTCCACATTAAAATAAATTGATGACATTTGACAGAAAAAGCAAAATGTTGCTGAACTGTGTTTTTCGGATTTTTAGTATAAATATACTGTAATTACTTAATACTAATTAAAATAATGCATATCTAATGTGCTTTTAGTTGTTGATAGGAGCCTGTGCAAGGACAGTATTTAATGAGTTGTAAGGGGAGGGAAGTGTGGAACAAAAGAAAATGTTTAAGGAGTGCACGTAAAGGCAACATTTCTTGTATTTCACCAGAAACTAGGACATATTTTCTGCCTTGTTTTGTTTCTTCAGATTATTTAACAGGATGTAAGAGAGAAAGATTTTTAGCTTGATCTGATTTTCTTTTTTTCCCCTTCAGCATTTTACAGCTTTATATAGTCTTCACAAATTCATGTGATGCTGAGGTCATGGAAATTAACCTCAAATGATTTCTAGCTGTTAGAGGCAAAGCAAAAAAGATAGGATAATTCTTTATCTTTCTTGTCTATTGTGATAGCTTTCTGTGTTTCTCATATTTTAAAAACTGAATCATATTGCGCATAATTAGTTTTATATGAAGAATCCAAAATCAGGTTAGTATATTTGTTATTCAATTAAGAGATGTAATTTACTTTCCAAAAGAATACATGTGGGGATTAAGTACATCTTTCTGATTACTACAGAAAATAAGTTTTTCTGAAGAGCTATATTTTCTCAATAATAAGGACTTAGCCCTTTAATCACCTAATACTTTTTTAAACACATCACCAAATTAAAAGGCCCAGCAGCAATGTTTTTTGTGTTCACATGTCTACTTTTTATTGTTTTTGTGGTTTCCTCCCTTGCTGTTTGGTGGAAAATGTTTTGCTGTTATTAATGTGCCTGCTCTTAACCTTCTATAATAGAAAACATTTTTTCTTAAATAGACTTAGAAACCAAAATGTCAGAGATAATAACAGCATATATGTAATAATAAAGTTGCTATTAATTAAAGTTTGAACAGTTTTCTAGGGATAAAATTTATGAGTTTGGTGATTGTTTTAGGCTGTCAAGAGGCTTATACTTATAACTTTATTTTTTATATCCCATGGTTTAATTGTTTTAATTGAATGAAATATTAATATATATTGACAGAACAGTCATTATAAAAGAGTTAAGGATTATAATATACAGAAATAAGAATCTATTAACAAATACTTAAGCTAATATTCTTTGTTTTCAAATAGGTTTTAGCATAATATAGGCATGATTTGTCACATGGATCATGGCTTTAAATGGTTTTGTTTTTTCTGTCTAGAATCACAGCGCTATGCCATTTTTTGTTTACTCAAAATGGGAGCTGAAGTTTTTGATACTGACATGGTAATTGTCGATAAAACGGTCACAGATATATGCTTTGAAAATGTAGCCATATTGTAAGTACTTTTTTATCTTTAGAAAATAAAAGTAATCTAACATTCTCTCTTTTTTAAAAGAGGGTATAATTATTGAGTCTTTGGGTTATTTTTCTAGCATTAGATTTTTAAGTGTTTAAATTTATTTTAAAAATTACTTTATTCAAAAGAAACCCATTTGGAATTTTCCAATTTAAAATAAAATGGAAATCATGTAATATTAGTAGAAATATTTTGACATTGATATTATTAATTTTTACAAATGTTTATAGCTTAATTATTAACTAAGCTATGAATACAAGGGAATCTCTAACAATCCTTTATATAAAGTGAATTTGGGCATAAAACAGGTTCTTATGTCTCATATAGGAGATTTAGTTACAAAAATACTAAAATAGTATTACAACTTTCTTTATGAGATGGTCCTGAAGTATGTGCCAGAGGAAAAGCACTTTAGTAAAATTTGAGTTGTTCTTTTTCTTATGGTGGACTTCTTTCATGTACTCCAAAACAATAAAAAATGGGTGATCCTCAAGGCTGTTTTTATTGCTTCTGCTCTTTTATAGGCTCATTTTATTGTGGTCATAATACAGCACCAGGAAGAACTCCTTAGGTAGCCATAGATACCATTTTTAACTAACATAAGTCTTTCCTGGCCCCTTTCTAAGGTTCTGTGGGCCTAAATCAGCATGTGATTTGTATTTCTTTCAGGGTTTCAAAAATACTATCTTAATATGTAAATATTAGTAGCTACTTAAGTCTTAAAATAAAATTAGTAAACATAGTTTTCGCCACATTCAGCTATAGAGGTATACAGTTGAGATTTGAGAGTACAAGTTTTGCCACTCACATATCATAAAAAAAAAAAATATTGCAAGCCATGTTTTGTAGCTTCTTTCCAGTGTTCCATAATTTTGTAGCACAGAAGAATAAAATTCATTGTTCTGAGTTATTAGCAGCAGCACAGGCTTTTTTGCAAGCTTTATTGAACCAAACAATTTATTTAGGATCTCCAAAATATCACCAAATGCTTATATAATTAAGACTTTAAAAAAATAATTTTTCTTAGTTACCTAAATACATTTATTTCCATTATCTACGATTGCATTTTTGTTGTCAAAGTCATCCTGTTATGGGCTCTTTTCTTCACATCACTTTGCTATTGTTTGTTTTATCACAAAGACAAAAATCATAATTTTTTTCTGGGAAAGAACAATGTAAGTTACTTGGGAAGACAACACATGATTTATACTTTTTAAAAAATTCTGTAAATATTTTAAATTGTTCTAAAAATAATAGCAGTCAAATGTTCTAAATGTTGTTTAAAAATGTGCTATTTGTTATGGTTGTTTTTAATAAGTGTTCAATATTTATGAATCTCTGGTTTTCCTCTAAATATTGACATTTGTTTGTCATTACCAGGAATACTGTATGTTTAACAGTTGCCAAGTAATAAACTTTGAAAATATCTGGAAATTATTCCTTGGATTTATGCAAACTTTGAATTGGCCATTTAAATCTTTAAAAGGTTGTGTTTTTAAAAATCTCTGAGACTGATGGATCATCTACAGGCAACATCTATTTGATTGGACCTCTTTTGCAGTTTTAAGCATATTTTATTGTTAGTACCACCCCAGTCTTTTATGAGAAAGGTAGTTGATTGTGTCTGACAAAGAGCAAAGCCAATCTTAGTGTTTGCTAAAATTGCAGAATTTCTGCATATTGGTATAATAAATATTTAAGTACCTTTTATGCTAGGTTAAAAATACAGAAATTAAGACAGCACTTGCCCTTAAGGAATTAATGCCTTGAGTATATCTCTTTACATCATTTTTGTTTGTTTTCCCCTCTATAATCAAATATTGAAATGTTATTTTAGAGTTATTAGGCACAAAGGCAGAATGGGTTTCAGTGGGGAGGTAGCAACATGTGGTGAGTGGACTGAACTATGAAAAAGGTAGTGAAAACTAAAGGTTTTAGCAGAAAATACCTTTGATTCTCCTTTTGTGTTTTCAAACATTTTTTCTTCTGGGGGAATAGTCATTTCAGGAAATCACATGTATAATTTAAATACCTTAAAAATGGCTGTATTAAAGGAATGATAAGAAGAAATAGCATTAGCAACAAAATGACCAGAACATTTTATTCTTTTTCTTTAAGTAATATGCCTGGACATACCGGTTAAATTGAATTAAGGTTGACCTACTTTAGAAGCTGGTAGCTCTAGAAGTTTCAGTGACACTTTCATGTCATTTAGATACTAAATATACACTGGGAGATTCTGAATCATTAACATATGAACATAACCCTATATGCTGATTTAAAATGTATGAAACCATCAATTTTATAATTTTATAATTTTATTTTCTGAGTTAAATTCCTGACATGAATACTATTGTTTTTAGTAATGAAGCAAGGCCAGACTTTCAGATAAAGGTGGAAGTATATAGTTGCTGTACAGAAGAATCTTCCATAGCTAACACACCCAAAAAATTGGCCAAGAAACTGAAGACATCTATAAGTAAAGCTACAGGGAAGAAAATGCATTCAGTGCTTCAAGAAGATTATGAAACATGTTTGTCCTTTGGTTCTGCTCTTTCGTGAGTTTCTAATACAATATTTATAGTGACAAAGTATATTTATATATTAGTGACATTTTAAAGTGTTGTATGTGGAGTGTATGTTTACATTTTAAATGGGAAAAACATCTTGAAAAAGAACAAAATTTATCTGTCAGATATATACCCAGCTGAGATAGCCTTAATATCTTACTTTGAAAATAGGAATTTTCAAAGTGATTTGGAATTCAAGTATCTACTAGAAAGATAAAATGTTTTTCTTTTTTCAAAAAAACCCACATTTTTGCACAGTGGATAGAGCATCAGCCCACAGACTGAAGGGTCCCAGGTTTGGTTCTGGACAAGGACACATGTACCTCAGTTGCTCCATCCCAGGTCCTGGTTAGGCATGTGGGAGGCAACCAATTGGTATGTCTCTCTCACATCAATATTTCTCTTTCTCTGTCTCTCCCCTTCCCTTCCACTCTCTCTATTAGTGGGAAAATATCCTTGGGTGAGGATTAACAACAAACATTTTATATATATTAGAGGCCCAGTGCACGAATTCGTACATGTTAAAAGGAACTGTGGGCTGCAAGGCTGTGGTGGGCACAGGTGAGAGTCTTGGCCCATCCTCTGCACCCCCACCTGACCCCTCCTGCTGTGGAGCCTCCCCACTCCCATCCCCGATTCCCTGTCTGCTTGCAGCCCCGTTCCCCCTATCACCACTCCCATGTGCTGACAGTGCTTGTACCCGCTGATGGTGTGGAGTGATTGGGGCCAGTGCCAGCAGTGGGTACAAGCAGGCCAGTGGTGGCTGAGCAGTGGCTGCTACCCTGATTACCCCTCAGGAGCATGGGAAGGTGGAGAAGCCCTCAGGAGCAGTCAGGGCCGGCAGCCTCCTCTCGTACCCAGTGATGGCGCTGAGTGATTGGACCAGTGCCAGGCACCAGCAGTGTGTTCCAGCAATGGCTACTGGCCCCAATCGCTCCTCAGGAGCAGAGGCCTGGTGTACGAAATTCAAGCATGGGGAGGGGGTGTTGGTCACTCAGCCCAGCCTGCACCTTCAATCTGGGACCCCTAGAGGGATGTCCAACTGCCCGTTTGGGATCAAGCCTAAACGGGCAGTCAGACATCCCTCTAACCATCCATGACTGCTGGCTCTCATCTCCTCACCTGCCTGCCTTCCTGATTGCCCCTAACTGCTTCTGCCAGCCTGATTACCCCATAACCACTCCCCTGCCAGCCTGATTGATGCCTGTTTGCCCCTAACTGACCTCCCCTGCAGGCCTGGTCACCCCTAACTTTCCCTCCCCTGCAGGCCTTGTACCTCCCAACTGCTCTCCCCTGCAGGCCTGGGTCCTCCACAACTGCCCTTCCCTGCAGGCCTGATCACCCCCAACTTCCCTCCTCTGCCAGCCTGGTCACCTCTAACTGCTCTTCCCTGCAGGACTTGTCCCTTCCAACTGCCCTCCCCTGCTGGCCATCTTGTGTCCACATGGGGGCAGGGATCTTTGACCACATGGGGGCAGCCACCTTGTATGTTGCAGTGATGGTCAATCTGCATATTACTCTTTTATTAGATAGGATAGATGCCTGGTACATGGGTAGGGGCCAACTGGTTTGCCCTGAAGAGTGTCCCGGATCAGAGTAGGGGTTCCCTTGGGGCATAGGGCAGCCTGGGCAAGGGGCCTGTGGTGGTTTGCAGCCTGGCCACACCCCCCAGCGACCCAAGCAGAGGCCCTGGTATCTGGGAGTTATGTATCTTCTACAGTTGTAACTTTGTACCCTGGATCAGAGACAAGCCTTCTGTTTACTCCGTGCTGCTGCCATTTCTGTTGGGATTCTATATATGAAACTTTGTAGCCTTAGCAGAGGCCTGAGCCAGCGAAGGCAGGTGGAAAGCTTGGCTTCCTCCCTTACCAGGGAAACCCAATCCTTCCTCCTACTCTCTGTGGTTTCAGCCATCTTGGTTGGGTTTATTTGCATATTCACTCCTGATTGGCTTGTAGGCGTGGCTTGTGTGTGTCACAGAGGTATGGTCAATTTGCATATTACTCTTTTATTTGATGGGACTAGAGGTCTGGTGCATTAAATTCATACACAGGGGAGGCAGGTGTCCCTCAGCCAGCCTGCACCTTCTCTAATGTGGGACATCCCTCTCACAATCCAGGACTTCTGGCTTTCAACTGCTCACCTGCCTGCCTGCCTGATTGTCCCTAACCACTTCTGCCTGCCAGCCTGATCACCCCCTAACCACTCACCTGCCAGCCTGATTGATGACTAACTGCTCCCTTGCTGGCATGATTGCCCCTTATTGCCCTCCCCTGCTGGCCTGGTTACCCCTAACTTCCCTCCCCTGCTGGCATGGTTGCTCTAAATGCCTTCCCCTGCAGGCCTGGTTGTCCCTAACCCTTAGACGCTCAAGGTGCCGATATATTGGCTCTAGTTTTAAACTAGTTTAAAAATTGTTATTTAATACAAATTAAGAATTAATCTGTTAAACTGATTATGATATGTTTGTTTGTTTATTCTTTCAAAATGGGAGTGCTTGAATAGTTATATTCTATATAAGGAAACCTCAGTCAAGGCTAGCATTTGTAATCAGTATCATTGAGCATTTGGGTAAAGAGTGGGTTTCAAGGAGGGACAGTTCATCAAAAGTAGGAGTACAAAAACTGGATGCAAAAAAAGAGGCTAATTGTTGTGTATGCAGCTCTAAAAATAAAAGAAAAAGATTCAAAACTGTCTGCATTAGATGTAATAAAGGATTGCATGGGGAGTGTTTGGCCAAACACAAATGCTGATGGTGTGAAAAGTACTTTTTCATGTTATGCATTATATCTCATGAACAAATAGGAATATTAGCGTCAAATTTGGATATGATAGAATTAAATATTTAACATTTTATTATATATGCTCCATTATTTGATAAATGTCCAGGTTGTAATAGTTACATTATTTGTAACAAAAATTTAGTGTTTCATTAAACATTTTTTGTAATAAATATTTTTTATAAAATTATTTTATTTTGACACATCCAATAAATTTTAAATAGAAACTAAAATATGTTTTCTATTTTCAGTTAAAATTTTAATATCCTTGACCTAAAAACAGACTAACAAAGATTATTTGAAAAAAAGCTTGAAATTTGCAGAAATAAGGCTTGAGCTTTCTGTGCTTGAAAACCAAAAATGGCGTGAGAGCGAAAGGGCTAACTGTCCTCTACAGGCCTAGTCACTCCCAATTGTCCTCCTCTGCTGGCCTAGTTCCCCCCAGCTGCCCTCCCCTGCAGGCCTGGGTCCCTCCAAACTGTCCTCTTCTGCATGCCTGGTTGCCCCAACTGCCCTCCTCGGCTGGCCCAGACACCCCTAACTGCCATTTCCTGCAGGCCTGATCTCCTCCAACTGCCCTCCCTTGCTGGCCTGGTCCCTCCCAACTGCCCTCTCCTGCTTCTTGTGTCCACATTGGGGCACCCATCTTGTGTGTTAGAGTGATGGTCAATTTGCACATTACTCTTTTATTAGGTAGGATTATTAGATAGGATGTGTGTGTGTGTGTGTGTTTGTGTGTGTGTGTGTGTGTGTGTATATATATATATATATATATATATATATATATATATATATATAATTGATTTTTAGAAGAAAGCAAAGGTGAGAGAGAAGAACATCATGGGCTGCCCCCTGCATGGCCCCTATCAGGTATGGAGCCAGTAACCTTTTGGTGCCCCAACCAACTGAGCCACACCAGCAGCCAGGGCTGAAATGTTTTTCTTGAAAAGGGACTATATATGAAAGTCTTTGTTACATATCAGTCTGCTAATTAGTTTTTTATGTCATGCTTTATTCTTTGAGATTTTAAAAAAAATTTTCTTTATCACAAAGCCACATTACCATTATCACACTTAACAAAATAAAAAATAAGTCCTTAATGTCATCTGATATCTAGTCTATATTTAAATTGCCATAATTTTATAAAAGTCCTTCTCTGGTTTATGCAAATCAGAATCCTAACAAAGTCTGTAATACTGCATTACAGTGAGTTTCTTTTAACCTTTAACAATTTCCCATCTATTTTTTCTTGCTGTTATTTATTGAAGAAACCAGATCTTATAGAATTTCCCATGTTACACATGTAGTTAATTCTACATTTGTGGATTTTTAAAAAAACATCTTTTTCTATTTCCTGCATTTCCTACAACTAGTAGGTAGTGGATATAGAGAACTGATTAGATTCAGATTATCTTTTAGGGCAATAATACTTCATATTGATTATATATACTTCCTACTATCTCCCATTAGGAAGCCTTGGCCCACTTTTAGTCATGTTAAAATTGATCAGTGGGTTCAGTTGTTGCCAGCCTGATTTATCTATTATAAAGTTCCTTATCAATCTTTTATCTAATGGTTTTAGCAGCCATTACTGATCACTCATTATTTCACTAGGGGATTATTATTTGGTGACTTTCTACATTTGTCCTACTTTTTTGTTAACCTGGAATTCTTTCAAAGAAGAACTTCCCTTCGTGAACTTCTAATATAAATGCAAAAAAAACCGGATGAAGTAAAGGCAGGAAAAATACTTGTTTCTTTTATTTACCTAATTTTAGGATAATAGGTTGATAGGGAGGTGATCAATGTTATTTTTATTTGAACTCTTGAATTTTCATATATTTGTGTGTCAGTCTATTAATAGGTATTACTCTCTTTTAAGCCAAATTGTCCCATATGTGATCTATGGAAAGCTTTTAAGCTAATTCCATTGTCCTTTTGACACAACCTAATCTCTACTAGCTTCTTTGCTTTATGACTCAAGATGTTCCATGTTCATCTTGTATTTTTCTGCCCAGACCTGGAATCACCATATCTTCAAGGACCCCTGGTTTCTTTCATACTTTCTTTAAACATTGTGTTTGTTGCTTCACAAATCACTTTGTGTTTATGTTTCTTGGGAAAACTGTTGATCGGGCTGCATTCCTAGAATTTCTGTGCATGTTTCAGTAGAGTTGGTTCTTCAGCAAGCCATAATTTTACTATAATTACAAAACAACCCAAATATTTTTAATATAGATCCTGTTAATATCAACCATTAGAATGCAATTAAATAACTTCATGTCAGCTATATTTCATGTGAAAAATGCCGTGGGATCTATCTAGCATTGTGGCTTTCAGTTAATTTTGAGACCCATCGTAAGAAATATACTTTACAACATGACTGTACAGAGGTACATAAGCAGATTTCATGAAGCAATACTTAGTCCTTGCTGTTTATATTATAATGATCAGACTTTTTAATTCTAGTTATTTTCAATTTTTAAACAAAATGCTGTTTATGAATTATTAAATTGATTTCATGATCCATAACTAGGTCCCATCTGCACAAAAATAGTCATCGAAGATGTAAGTCTTTCCTATTAAAAATATCATTAAAAAGAAAGGGACCCTTAAATTTTCTTCCTTTAGAATTAAGGTCATTTGAAACATTTTCTGGTTAAGATTATGTCAAGTATTTGCTGAAAAGTGCTTTAATTTAACCATCTGTAATCCCTCAGTAAATGGGAATAAAGATAATAATGTAATTATATCAACTCCATAGGATCATTATGAGATTCCAAAAGATAATTTATGAACTTGGTACTTAGCAAGCATTTAATAAATGTAGCTCTTACCATCATTGTTACTATTTTTTACTTTTCTGAGAGCAGTGTTTTTTCTGAACTATTTTTCAAACTCATGCTAAAGCATTTCAGTTAGAAATTTGACATAGAAATAAAAATTATAGACATATTTTAAAATTTTAAATCATTGTTTATAATTTCATAGAAGATAAAATCTCAGTAATGTTAGAACTTATATTTAAGTTATATTTCGCTTCTAAGCCTAGGGGAATTTTTAAGAATAAAATTATTTGGTATTAAGTGCTTTTTAGTTGGGGTTGTCATATTTGTTTTGAAGTGTTCCTTCTACTTAGATTTGTCATTCTACTTGGTTTATTATACCTGAATCCAAGTAAAAATTGTCTTTATGAAACATTTCCCATGAAACTTGCATGCCATTTGTTTATTTTATACCATCAAAGTTGGTCAAAAGATAGAATAAAACCTTTTACAACATTTCACAAAATTATATTGTCCTAATTCCAGCATCCTATTGCACTTCTGGTATGAATCCAGAGTACACGAGGTTAAACTCATGGCCCAGGACCATACCCACCTGATATTTCCTCAACTGACCACTTCACCATAAAGTTGAGAATCTCATTAGTAATTAGAATGTATAGGAGAACAATTTCATTTTATTTTTATTTTCTTATTAATCATCACCAGGGGATATTTTTTCCATTGCTTTTCAGAGAGAGTCAAAGGGATGGAGGGAGGGGGAAAGAGAGACACATCGACCAGGGGGTGGGGAGCACACCTGCAACCCAGGTAAATGCCCTTGATCAGGAATCAAATCCAAGACTATTTGGTGCATGGGCTGACACTCTAATCAATGAGCCATACCAACAGTGCTCTAGGTCAAGATCACTGCAAGTGTTCCTAATATAGCTTTTAATTTTTAGCCAAAATGAGCACAAAAGATCAATTTTGGGCAATATGTATCTTCTCTGGAAATATGGCATGTGATCAAATATAGCTGTTCTTCCTAAAAAAAAATGCATTTTTTTCAGACTACCACTTAAAATAGTGATTTATCTTTATAACATTTTTGGATACCCCCTCAATCTTATAACAATTGGCCTTTTTGATTTAAAAATATAGCTGATTAAACTTTTGGGAACTCAATATTAGGATTGGCTAAAATGAATGAGTGTAATGTTTTGGTAAGAAAATGTTATCCTGACAAGAATGTTTTAAAAATGAGATCATTGTTGATTTTGGAAGCATTACCATTGTAATTAGTCATGTTTTAAAAATGAAGTAACTTGAAATATCATCAGAAAGTATTGTTTGATCTAAAAGAAGACAGTGAACATTTTTGGTAATTTTTAGCTTGCTCCCTCATGTGATTTCATTTATTCATTTTATTTGTGGAATTTAGCTCATTGAAATTCCTTGAGCTAGATTTTCCCAGTGCCTCTAATAGCTGAATTAACTTACTTTATGTTCCTTAAGACATATTTAGTACATTCTTTTTCAATGTGCAATAAATACACATCATTTGAAACAATCATTTTGTGAAAACTGGTAAAATTGAGAATAATTATTTACTTGAAAAAATGATGGACTAACTTAAAAAAAAACCTTGGACTTAAATATTTAATTTACTTTCATTAAATTTTATCTATATACTGGTAACTTCCCAATTCAATTCTCCAATATGTTTCCCTTTCCTAACTTCAGAATCATATATCCAGCTGCCTACCCTTTATACCATCTAGGTATCTAAAATAAAATTTAAAAAAATCTCAAACTTAACTTGTACAAAACTAAAGTTGTACTTCCCATGTCTATTCTTCTCTGAGTCAGCCTCATTTCTTTTTTTCTAGTTGCTCAGGCCAAAAGCCTTGGAGTTGTCCTTAACTGTTTACTTACTTTTGCATTTATCAGATGTCCACATTGCATGAACTTTAAGAATATGTCAAGAATCTTACCATTTCTCACCACCCTACTGCTACCACCCTACTCCAGGCCTGCAATCAGCTCTTGACTGCTCAATTGCAGTAGCTTTCTAGTTATCTCTATTTTCACTCTCTTGGCCTCTGTGGTCTGTTCTCCATACAGCAGCCAGCGAGATCAAATATACAAGTCAGATCATAGCACATAGCTCAAAACCTACCATTTGCTTCCCGTTTTACTCAGAATAAAATCCAGTGTTCTCATCATGCCCTACAAGGCACTATCGTGTATACTGTCTGCCTCCCACTTACCTTTGGACATCTCCTTCTCCCTCTCCTTCACTGTACTCCACACACTAGCCTCTTGTTCACACACACCTGGCATCCGTCTCTTGCAGCACTTATCCACTTATTGTCAATAATCTCTTTCCTGAAAATTGCATGTTCTGTACTAAAATGCTAATTGGGAGTCTATTTCCCATTGTTTTAAGTGGGAAAAATGATAATGTAGTTTCCTAATATTTATGTCAATGACATTATTGTGCTGAAATATGCTTAAAATATTACATGCACCCTGATCACTAAATAGCCAGTTTGTGTGTAGTAATATTTGCTTTTTCATTGTAATTGCCATTCTCATTGCTTTGATTGTTTTATCCACAGTTTTCTTTAATATTTCCTTAACCTTTTTTTAGAATGGGGCTAGCAGGGCCGGGGGATTCATTGTCTAACACTAGGGAAAAATAAGAGCTAATTATGAAAGGCACTGTAGACATTTGTTCAGGGTAAAATCAGGAGAGAATGGCCACCCTGAGTATAAGGCTGGTGCCTCTAAGCTCTAGCAACTGTAGAGATTTGTTGATACTTAATGAACTTTTCCAAAATTGTGCATATGAGTCTGACATTATACCAGTTATATTCAGAATGTAACCTGAACTTTACTCATGCATTGTTTGTTAAAACAAAGTTTTGGAGACAGGAAATAGATATCTCTGGTCTCTGATGGTTGCATATTAAAATCAAGATAACTAACTTATCATGCTGTATGCTTTTTACAGCGATGTATGTCAGTTATTTCTCAATATAACTGGAAAAAACAAAAACTGAGGTGTTCTCAAAGTGAGTAACATTCTGTGGGGCGCATGCATTGCATACTTACTACGTGTATACAAATTTTTCTTTGTAATAGATATTTTATTAAAGATTTAGTAAGAGAAAAGGTTTATGAAATATATAACCTGGCACAATCACTAAGAATTTCCTTCAGACTTCTCTCTTTTTCTCCAAAGTTCATCTATATTTCTGACTGTCCATCTACCTATCCTCTTTTTCTTTTTTACATGTCCCTTAATGTTTTGAATGTTTTATTTTGGAAAATTAAAAAGTCATGAAAAGTCTTAAATTGCTAGCACAGAAAATACAATTATTTGAAACAAAAATTCATTTTTTTATCATCATAGAGTGTCAGGATAGGAAATTTATCATAAAAATTTTTTGATGCTTTGCCAATAGCACTACTTTAACAATGTTAGCATAATGAAAAAATGGGATTAGTAATGAAATCCCCCATTTCCTTATACTGTAGATAAAAATTCCAAATCTTTAAAGTTGATGAAGCAGAAGAAGGAGATTTATTCCTTCCCCAGGATAGAAATATGAATCAGATTCCGTCACTACCCTTCTTAATAACCTTCTCCAATGACTTTCCATTATACTTGGAATTAAACCCACCCTTTTTCCAAGGCTCACAGCTTTAGGTGAGCTAATCCCTGCCTGTAGTTCCATCCCTGTGCTGTACCATGTTTGCCACCTGCTCACTATGCTTCAGCCACACTCATGGTTTTTTTTTTCAGCCTCTCTTTGCACATGCTGTTCTCTCTGCTTAGAATGCTTTTCTGCATTCTTTGCTTGTCTCCATCCTTTTATTTGTAACTGTTAGCTCTTCAGAGAATCCTTTCTCAATTCCCATATCTAGCATTGACCCTCAGTATTTCTATACCTTTTGTTTCTTTCAAAAATAAAAGAAGAGTTGCATTATAGCTTTCAAATGCCAATATTTTATTTATCCCTTTACTCCCCTCCTCTCTTCTGCATCAGAATATAATATTGAGTCTCATTTATCATTAATGCCTGTCACCTTACATAAGACTTGACAAACATTCAGTATTCAGCTAATATTTTTGAATGAATGGAGATCCTTCTAAAGAAACATTTGTAAACTAAACTAAATTTTCAGGTTTTCTTATGATAAATAGCATAAAGAGATAAAGAGGATTAATCATTTATGTTAACTTTAAACTGTCATTCATAACATCTAAATGTGTTTTTTTATTTTGGTAAAAATACGTAACATAAAATTTACCATTTTAACCATTTTTAAGTATATAAATCAATAGCGTTAAGTATATACACAATGTTCTGCAACCATCAACCACCATTCATCTCCAGAACTTATTTATTTTCCTAAACTAAAACTCTGTACCATTAAACAATAGCAACCTGTTTCCCCTTCCACTCAGCCTCTGGAAATCTACTTTCTGCCTCTGAATTTGACTTTTCTAGCTACCTTGTATACGTGGAATTATACAGTATTTGTACTTTATGACTGATTGATTTCACTTAACATAATGTCTTTGCAATTCATCCATGTTGTAGTCTGTATTTAGAATTGTCTTCCTTTTTAAGGCTGACTAATTTTCTATTGCATGTATTTACATTTATTTATCCTTTCACCCCTGAAAGGACACTTGGGCTTCTTTCACAGTTTGGCTGCTTTTTCGTGGTTTTACATATATCTATTTGAGTCCTTACTTTCAGTTCTACCACAAGTAGAATTGTTGGATTATTTGGTAATTCTATGTCTAATCTCTTGAGGAACCATGATACTGTCTTCCATAGTGGTTACATCATTTATATTACCGTCACCACTATACAAGGGTCCAATTTGTCTACATCTTGGCCAACATTTGTTATTTTCTATTTTTTTGTTGTTATATTTTTTAACAATAGCTATCCTAATGGCTTTAAAGTGTTATCTCATTGCATTTTTGGTTTGCATTTTCCTGATCACTGATTATCTTGAGCATCTTTTCATGTCTTTATTGGCCATTTGTATATCTCTTTTTAGAGAAATGTCAAGTCATTTGCCCATTTTTTAGTCAGGTTTATTTTCTTTTTGAAATCTAAATGTTTTATGCAGTAGAAATTATACTAGAGTACTTAAAACATGTCTCCTTACTCACTTTTAGTGGTGCAAAGTATAATTTGCTAGCTCATACTACACTGACCTTGGAAAGTGCTGAGGACAATTTCAAGACCCATAATCTGTCTATTAATGGAAATGGTAAGTACAGTCTATATTTTACTTATTACATATGTTATGTTGATATATATGTGGTGACAGTAATAACTTCTAATTTTAAGATGTTCTCCTGGAGTGGATATTGGCTTAAATAATGTAGGCATGAGGGATTCTGTGGGTTTTCCAAATATGTCCATCCCTTTTCCCTAAAAGTGAAGTTTATTTTCCTCTCTCCATGCTATTTGCCAGAGATTTGTTTGAGGCTAGCTTAGTCAGAACAGAATGATTTTGTATATTATGAATCCTTGTCTTTGACTTGAAATTGATGACTTCACCATCTTCTAGTTGGCAATAAGAGACCTATCTTATTTTTAAATTTGAAATTGAGGAAGCCAACCCTTCTGTTGGTAGCAGAAGATACAAGGAAAGATAGGGCTAGATTAATCTTAACACTTTTCTCTCTGGGCCATATTGTAGTTTCTTCAAAAGAAATATGTAGCAATATATAGAAATAATTATTATAGTTTACATATTATATACTACTAGTAGCCCTACGCATGAATCCGTGTGCCAGTAGCTCTCTGTGGGGCCTTGCCGCTCCACACCCGCTGCCCAGAGGCTTTTTGTGACCCAGAGGCCCATCCGCAGCTGGGCGCAGAACACTTCCTTATGAAGCAAGCATTCCATCAGACCACTCCCGCTGCCTACTCTTAGTGACTGTCCCCCTGGGACTGGTGAACTCCAGTGGGGCTGAGAGGACTGGGCACTGCCATCTTGTGGCTATGGGCACTGCCATCTAGTGATGGAGTGGTGGTTAATTTGCATATTGCCCTTTTATTTGATAGGATTGTGAGAGGTATAATAAAATCTATGATTGTGGATTTTTCTAGTTCTCTTAGTTATCTCTATTTTTGCTTTATATAATTTGAACCTTTGATATTTGATTCGCACGTTTTTAATTGTGTATTTTCTTCCACTCTTACTTCAAACTTTACCTATTTTTATGTTTTAGAATGCTTCTTCTAGCAGGATTATACATTAGATTTTAATTTTTATTCAATTTGACAATATTTATGGGTATTTTTTTACTGGCGCATTTATTCATTTTGCTTTTAATATTAAATAGTCTACAATCCACATTATCTATACAAGTAAAAGGGCAATATGCTAATTATACCGGGAGACCTTCTGGGAGACCTTCTGGACAAAGCCATGGTGGCGCGGCCGAGGCAGAGATGGTTAGGGGCGATCGGGCTAGGAGGGGAGGGCAGTTGAGATGAGCAGGCCGGCAGGCAGAGTGGTTAGGGGTGATCAGGCAGGCAGGCAGTTGAGCGGTTAGGAGTCAGCAGTCCCAGATTGTGAGAGGGATCCCAGATTGGAGGGGGTGAAGACCAGACTGAGGGATGCCCTCCCCCTCCTCCTGTGCACAAATTTTGTGCACCGGGTCACTAGTCCTATATAGTAAAAGGCTAATATGCTATTAGACTGAACAGTGGAATGGTCACTATGACATGCACTGACCACAAAGGGGTAGGCACTTAATGTAGGAGCCGTCCCCTGGTGTTCAGTGTGCTCCCACAGGGGGAGTGCCACTCAGCCAGAAGCAGGGCTCACGAGTGGCGAGCACAGTGGTGGTGACGGGAGCCTCTCCTGCCTCTGCTGTAGGTGGGTGGTAAGGAGCAAGGGATCTTGAGCTGTGAGAGCCCCAGACTGTGAGTGGGAGGTCTGACTGCTGGCTTAAGCTGGCTCTCCATTCCCCTGAAGGGTCCCTGACTGCAAGAGGGCATGGGCTGGTCTGAGGGATGCCCTCCTCAGTGCACGAATCTCATGCATCAGGCCTCTGGTATTAAATATTTGGGTTTAAATCTGCCATCACATCCTCTGTCTTTTCTGTTCTGTCTTGCACCAGTAGTTTCATCATTTCAGTTTTTCCTTGTCTAATTAAAGCTATAATTCTTTTTCTCATCTTTTAGAAGTTACTTCTAGAAATACTATTAATAATACTTATGAATAGTAAAATTAGGATAGTTTTACTTTTCTCTTGGACAATGCAAGGACTTTAGAACAGTTAAACTCTTTCTCTGACTTGTGTGCTATTGTTATATATTTCAATTCTGTTTGATTCTTAAATTTCATGAGATGTTTTATGCATTTAATGTTTATATAGATTTACCTACTACATGTTTCTGTGGACTACTCATAAACCTTACATCTGGGATAATTTTCCTTCTGCTTGAAGGATAATTTAGAATTTCTTTTAGTATGTCTACTTGTGTCATATTTCTTGGTCTTTGTTTTTTTTTTTTTTCCAAATTTATTTATTGATTAAGGTATTACATTGTGTCCTTATCCCTCTATTAATCCACTTGGTCTTTGTTTTTACATGAAGGGTTTTTTGTTTTGTTTTGCTTTTGCTGTTCCAGACATAATTCCACCATCTTATGGCTTCTTTTATTAGCTATTGAAAATCATTTGTCAGTGTGTCACTTCTGTGAAGGTAACTTTCTATTTTCTCTTAGTCTTTGGTTTTTCTAAGTTTCACTGTGACATAGTATAGCTGCTTTTGGAAAGCAGCTATACTGAGTTTCCCTGTGCCCTTCCATCCCCACCTCCAGGCAATAGGGATTTTAGGCAGCAAGGTTGGTTTGCTTCTGGCTCACTGGTATTCTGTGGGTGATTCCTATGGGATATTAACTTAGTATGAGGAAAATCTTGCATTAAACTGCTTCAGTTGTTCAGAAATCAGGAGCAGATTTGTTTTACTTTCCTCATTATGCAGAATCATTAAATCATAAATTCAGATTTGCTGGGATTGGCAAATGCTGTTAGGACAAACAGCTTCTGTGCTTATTTGCCTCACTGGTTCTTATTTATTTGATTTGTACTGGTAATTTCTTATGGTCTTACGGGAAAATATTTTTAAACTATGGTTAATTCAGCATTTTCAATAGTTTCCAGTAGAAGGATTGGTCTGAACATCTAGTCTTGCATCATTCAAAACCTGAAGTCTGCAATAGTATTAGAATTATCAGTTTAATTAGAATATTTGACAAATGAAATTTGTTGTACCAGACACTGCTCTATGGTTTACTATTCAGCCTTCAAAAAGAAGGAGGTTCTACAGTATGTGACAACATGAGTGAACCTTGAGGACATCTATCTATCTATATAAAAGCCTAATATGCAAAGCGTCCCCTCCACAGTTCTACCAGGAGACTGGGAGTTCGATTGCTTGCTATGACGTATGATGACCACCAGGGGGCAGCGCAGAACAGAGGAAGGCCCTGGCTGGTGGACAGGGAAGGGAGGTCCCAATCTGCAGCTGGAAGGTCCCTATCAGCCCTGATTGCCAGCCAGGCTTAGGGACCCTACCCATGCACGAATTTTGTGCATCAGGCCTCTAGTATTAACTGAAATAGAAGGACAAATAATATGTGACTGTACTGAATGTGATATCTCAAACAGTCAAACTCATAGAAGCAGAGGTCGTAGCAGTTACTAGAGGCTGGGGGAGGAGAGATGGGGCATTGCTAGTCAAGGGATATGAAGTTTCAGTTACACAAGATGAGCATGTTCTAGAGACCTGTTGTACAAGTGCCTACTGTGAACAGGACTACATTGTACACTAAAAAATCTAAGGGTAGATCTTCTGTTACATGTTCTTACCACAATAACAATAAACAGAAATAAATAAATAAGCAAACAAGCACTTTTGAAGCAATTTTTATACTTAGACTCTGTGAGCTATTGTTATAAGGAAACATTGCAATAAAGTGGTTAATAGTGTGGCTGCCAGCCTTGAATTCATATTCTATTTCTACCACTGGCTAGTTCTGTGAACTTAGCAAGTTCCTCATTTTGCTATCATTTACAGTTTACAGATTAGTAAAGTATAGTTTAGAGACCTTAACATATTAGATCATACAGCTTTAAATAATCCCAGAGAAGCTGTGCTCTTTCTGCCATGCTTTCTGATCAGGCATGATTCTTGCTAAAGCAACTAAAGACTCAAAATAGTATTCATATGTGAATAATGGATTTGATGTTGAAAGGCCCCATTCTTTCCACCAAATCACCTGAAAAGTTGTGGAAAGGAATAAAATTCATAAATGAGGCACCGCTTTTAGCAATAATTCCCCAGTTGTCTTCAGTGTTCTATAAGATACTACTAGATTCTTCTATAATAAAATGCTCATGTGCAAATAAGCATGGGAACTATGTGGTTATAACTCTTAGAGAAACATAATACAGATTAGCATATGAAAGACTGTGAGGAGACCTATGCTTAAAACACTAACACCCCAAACTACTTTGGTACTGACTTTGGCACTTGTGGGTTTCACTGGAAAATAATTTAAGAAACAATAACCTCTATGCCTAGCTCTTTATGTATTAGGTATATTCCTAGACCTGTGTTTAAATTAAAACCTTGAAATTAAATCTTATAATTAAATGAAAAAAGCCACCTTCTATTTTTTTATGAATATAAGTATGTTAATGTAGTGGGGTTTCCTACAGTTATGTTAACATCTACCAAAACTATAAAATCAAAAGGAAATACAAGCTTTTTGAAATTAATAACCCAACTTTATTCTTGCTAGTTGAAGGGAAAAGCTAAAATAATATCTTGAGGTTTATATTTGTCATCAAGAAATTTTTATATTTTTTGTGAAACAGTAAAACCACATTGTGCAGATTGACTCATATAGAACTGAGATGTTATCTGGATTTTTTCTCTTGCCTGTGCATTGTTTTTGTTGTTGCTGTCGTTCTTAAACTCCATTTTGTTCCCCATTTGAAAGTACAGATGAATTAGATAAAATATTTTAGTAATGAAAAGTCAAACTGCTCTCACTTCCTGTTTCATTATATTGTGTCCTTAATACTGCCCTTGGCTAGAAAACAAGAATTAAGTATTTTGATTAAATGGTTGCGTAAGGACTGAGAGACAGAATTGAGAAATGGAAAGGATATGGTTTGGGGAGTGAGACTACCCTAAATATGAAATTATGAGTAGCATCTATTATTTGCGAGACATGGTGATAGATGTCATTTACGCATTATCTTATTTGATTTCACCACCTTTCTACTTAAGATTGGTAGTACTTCTTTAATGAGAAAATGATACTGAGATAGATTAAATGACTAGTGAGATGCCATATTTCTTGCCTGATGTAGAAAGAAGCTGTGACTGCATTTTATTCCACAGTACTCCTAAGCCGAAAAGAAAACTGATTGCAGGGTATGTTGCAACATTTCTACATCCAATACCTCTTTTTAAGAACTGCAGTCAGGAAGAAATTATTTTTCTTTGTGGCCCATGAAATCTGAACTTATTCTATCAGAGAAATTCATTGTTACATGTGGTATTTAGGGTCCAGTACATTACTGATTGAACAAACTTTATGAATTGGACTGAAAACCTAATTGTCATTTATGATTCTACTTTTTTAGGAAGTGGATCTTGATTTAAAAACAGGTAGCTTACAGATATTTAGAACTTTAATTATTAATGAATCTTGAATTATGTATATAGAGAAATTTCCTTTTAAACTTTAAATTCATAAATCATGAAGTTAATTTCAGATGTGTTACTCAGATACATACTTTTATAGAATTTTTATTTCATTTCCTGCTTATTTTAGGAAAGAAGATTTTCATGTATTTATTTGGATATGTCTGTATTTGGGGAACATTTCCTGTATTGTGTTTATGCATTTATTCCTCCCAGGTCAAACCCTTTACTTTTGAAAGATAGCATCTTTACTGAGGTATTAATTAAAAAGATTTGAATAGTCTCAGACACTTTGTTGTGTGCTATTCTATAATAGAATGGTGAGTAGGTAAGTTAATTAAAAAAACTTGTTTTACTTTGTACTCATCATTTTAGGCTTGTCTTTTTCATCTAACTGATGTATGAAACTTTGGCTACATTGCATCTATATATTAATTCTATTTTTATAAAAAATATATTTTTTCCAGAGTTAGTAAGACATTTGGGACAATAATAGTAAAAGCCAATGGCTATTTTGTAGGTACTACCAACAGGGGTCAGTGAAAACTTTAAAAATCATTTTTGTGTGGTGAAAGCACCATATGCTGGATTTTTTTTTATACCCTGATAAACAGACTAAATCATGCAATGCTCTCCTTCCATATAGATTTGAAGGCTTGATACCTACCTCTACACACACTAAATGAATATCTTAATGTTTTTTGAAAGAACTTTTTTAATCATTTGCAAAACTTATACGAAAGTTAACAAATTGAATGTCAAGATCTTTTTACCCCCCACTCCCCCCAGAAAAATATATGAGAGTAGGATGCTTACATGATTCTCCATTACCCCCAAATATGTTAATATGTATTTCCCACTAAGAGGATATCCAGCTATATGGCTGCACCATCCAAATCAGGAAATTAATAACACATTACTACCATTTAAATCTCAGACTTCAAGTGTTGCTTATTGTCCCAGTAATGTTCCTTATGACAAAAGGATCCAGTGCAGAATCACAAACTGCCTTTAATTATCATACTTCCTTTGTTTCTTTCGGTCTGGAGCAGTTGTTTAACCTTTCCTTGGCTTTTATAACCTTAACACTTTTACACAGCATAGTTATTTTGTAGGAAGTCCTTCAGTTTGTATTTGTCAGAAGTTTTTTTGAAATAAGATTCTGGATATACATTTTTTGGCAGAAATATCACAGAACTGAGATTTTGTTCAATGCATTCATTAAGTGGCATATAATTTTGATTCATCCAATTACTGATGATGTTCACTTTAATTACTTAATTAAGTTGGTGTCTACCAAGCTTTTCTATTGTAAAGTTACTTTTTTGTTTCCCATTTTGTAATAGATACATATTTTGTGTGTGAGAAGGGGGGTACATTGAAACACTGTATTTTATTATTGGACTTTAAATTTATTCATTGATGTGTTTATAGTAATGTGGATTCAGGTTTCTCTGTTTTGTTCAATGCACCATAATCTGTTAATATCATTGTTTATTTTCAAGGTTCAAATTGTCTTCAGTTTGGCCAACAGGGAGCACATTAAAGATGGCTTCTGTGTTTTTTGATAGGCCTTCATCAAAAAAAACTCCCTTGCTTTATGGCATAAGATATTTCAGACTCATCGTGTACTTTCCCTGCCCCAGACCTGGAGCCAGCCATTTCTTTAAGGAATTTGATTCTTTTTAATGGATATAATATTTAGAAGACATGATCTGGGCTCTATGTATATTCACCATGATTAGAGTGTTGCTTTTCATAGCTCCCCTCACTGAACAGAGCTACATACATGCATATATTTTGTCATGTATTTCTTAATCTCTATGTGTTGAAAACCATTTCACACCACTACATCCATTTCTAATCCAGCATCACAGAGAGTTTATTCCACATAATTTAAGTCCTTTCTCTCACAGTGAGAAACCTGTTTTCTATTATCTTTAAAGTTTTTCTCTTCTTTCATCAGTCTCCCTGAAAGCAACTATTTTCTCATCTTTTCTCCCCCTCCCCCTCCCCCTCCCTTTCTCCCTCCTCCTTCTCCCCTGCCCCCATTCAGGCTTTAACTTCCCATGCCTAGTTGCTCTCGCCCTCATCCCAGGTGGACACCCTTTTCAGCACCTATACTCTGACACCCAGGGCCAGCTGCCCCTCTGCTTGGATGTCCTTCTTACTGGGTTCTGACATGCTATTCTGGTCATTGAATGTGTGGATTGCTTTTTCAGACTCCGACTCACATGGCTGGGCCATCCCCCGAATGTATACACTTGTCTTACTCTACTCAGATTCTGATACCCTTCTCACTCTACTCAGGCCTGACTCCCTATACCAGGGCATCCTCTGAGCAGAGATCTCCTTTGTCCTCTGGCTCTGTCCTCAGCCCATTCAGGCTTGTGCAAGGCAGCTCTCTTACTCAGCCTCCCTGTCCTCTAGCACCCAGCTGTGGCACACCATAGCTTCACCCCCAACCCAGCACAGATGCCCAACTTGGTGAACTCCACTTAATGTCTCCAGGCTGAACTATAAGAGGGAGGAGAGAATAGGCAAACGGTTTATTAAATTACTAGAGGCCTGGTGTACGACATTCGTGCAGTAAGAGAGGGGTGGAGGGGGGGTGATCCCTCAGCCTGGCCTGCACCCTTTAGCAATTCCTCAGTCCAGCCTGCACCCTTTAGCAGTTCAGGAGTTCCTGGAAGGGAGCAGGCCTAAGCTGTCAGTGGATATCCTTAGTACTGCAGCTGCCCTTGCCAGCCATCAGCCCAGCTTGTGGCTGCGCAGTCCTCCCCTTGTGGGAGTGCACTGACCACCAGGGGGCAGCTCTTGTGTTGAGCATCTGCCCCTTGGTGGTCAATGTACATCATGGTGACCCATTGTTCCACAATTGGGTCAATTTGCATATTACCCTTTTCTTATATAGGATTATATTAAAGTTGTGCTCTGAAATGTTTTATTCAGAGGATCACTTTGGTAATTATTATAATGAAAGTCAGAAAAAATAGGATTTGACATACAAAAATTACTTTATTAGATTTTTTATATTAAATGAGTTTACTTATATGCCCTGAACTACCTCTGCTGATTAATTACTTTAAGATCAAGCAAGAGATCAAGAGACTAAAAGTTCAAAGTCTATTCCAGATGATAGCATGCTATAAAGTTAAACTATTAGCTTAATATCATCTTTTATTTGATTTTATCATTAAAGATGGTTCTTGTATTTGTGTAGGATGAACTTTTACATATGTTCTTATGTAAAGCCAAAAAAAAATGTAGAAAGAAAAAAATGTGTAATGACTTTAAACAGATACTTGTAACTTGACTTTTTTTCCTTTTCTAAATAGAGGAATCTTCATTTTGGCTGCCCTTATTTGGCAACATGTGCTGCCGATTAGTTGCCCAGCCAGCTTGTATGGCTGAGAATGCATTTGCAGGATTTCTTAATCAGCAGGTTAGAGGATTTAACTATTCTACAGTAATTATAGCTCCAATTTAGATCTTAATCCTAATATTGAGAAGTATTTTTTTAGTCTTCTTTTAAAAACAACAGTTTTCTCATTAGACATAGTCTAGGGGATTGGGAGGGGGACCTGGGGATGAGAAGGGAGGGTCTAATGCAATTTGGATGGCTAAGGAGCTACCTCTCCAGGTTCCTCTGCTTCGTGAATTGCAGTAACAGGATAATCAGCAACAGAGGGCTCCTTGTGGAAACTGATGAGGACTGCTCAGCACCTTTCTCATAAGGCCTTTCTGGCAGACAGCTTTTGGCATAGTGTAGGCCTCTGAGCTTCCAAAGCCGCCTCTGTGCCATCTACTCCTGATTTATTTATAACCATAGTTATTTATATTCAGTAAATAATTAATTATGGGCTCCAATGAATCAATAGTGTTTTCTAAAAGATTCCATTAAGAGGAAAGAAAATTTGCATTCTTACAGGGTCGTCAACATTTTCCAGTGCTCTAAGAAAAGTAAGAGAAAATTATATTTTGAATACCGAGTTATTTTTATAGCTTCTCTGAGTCGATGAATTGCTGTGGGATTCTTAGTACTCATTTTTAATAGACAAACTTTTTAAGAACTTTATTGATTTATGATTTTATGTGTGTAAATGTTATGTGGTAATTGTTACCTCCATTTTGCTTATTTAATGCTTTTGAGAATTTCAGACCTTTATTCTCTTATGTTAAGTTACTCTTTGGTTCTCATTAACTCATTATATAGTAAATTAATGGGTAACTATCAAATTTAAAAATTTTCAACTAATTTAACTTTGATAATTTAAGTATTTTGTTGAATTTAGAGTTAAGATGATGAATTATGTTTTAACATGGATTCTTTCTTGATTTTTTTTTTTCAGCAAACGTTAGAAGGCCTGATTAGTTGGAGACGGTTGTATTGTGTTTTGAGAGGAGGTAAACTCTATTGTTTTTACACTCCAGAAGAAATTGAAGCTAAAGTGGAACCAGCTTTGGTAGTGCCCATTAACAAGGTAAATAAAATGCTATTTTGAAAATAAAAATATAACAATGAAGTTTGTCCGTTTCCATACAGTTTATATTGTTGCCGTCTTACAAAGAAAAAGGAAGTACTACTAAAAATAGATTAGTTTATAAAGAGAATTCATCTTAGTTTTCTTTCCATTATAGAGCTAATTCTGTAAAGGAATTGCTGTATATTTCCTAAGAAAGCATAGTTATGGGAAATCTATACCAGTAAATAGGTTTTAAAGCAGAGAATATAATTCCACATTAACAGGATTTTAAAATTTTTCATGAATTTATTTAAGAGATTATATAAATATAAATTGTTAGCTCATGTTACAGTGATAGTCTCTCTAGTTAATATTTAAATGAATCCATAAAAAGACATTTCGGAGTGGGATTGATGGGCAGTTGTCCAGCCTTCTGTCAGAACAGGAAAGCCTGACAGTTCATTTAGAATACATGAGTGCTTACACTGCATTTAAGAAGTAGTACTATACCGCCTAGAGAAGCTGTCAAATACACACACACACACACACACATACACACACACACACACACACACACTCAGGTTTGATACAAAGATGATTAAAATTTACTAACAAAAGTTTTATCCATAAATCTATAGGAAAACTTTACACAATAAGCCAGACTTACTTTCTTTACCCCAGGATCTTAAATTTATCTTCCTCCATTATCTTAGTTTAGTGTTTATTGGCGGTCCCTCCCCGTCCCCCTTTTTAGCATTCCTACTAGAGAATAGTATAATGGCATTTCTAGAGCAGAATGTCAGCTTTTCTTTCTGACGACTATTTAATTCTTCCTTGTTGTTTTAATTTGCTTGCCTTTGAAGTGGTTGAATTGAAATATATGATAAAATATGAGCCTTCCCAGCTGTTAACTCTACATATTTTACTTGTTTTTTAAATTTTCTTTTGGAGGAAAGTGTAAAGTGGTATGTCCTGAAAAACATGTAAATAATGGTTTGCTACTTTATAAGGACTTGAGTTAATTTCTATGATCTTTTACAATAATAACAATATGGTCTGTTTCTATCCTACTTTTAGAACTTATACTCCTTTTTACTTAAAGGAAATCCTTCAATGAGATCTTTTATTATATAATTAAGTCCACTTAATGTATCTGTTTTGTGTATTGGAAAGACTGGTGATGCTATTCATAATTTACCTCAATATAACAACTTAGTGAATTTATTTTGATTTAGAAAATTAGGTTTATGAAAGTACAATTTTATTATTAGAAAATTGATATAATTTTATATTACTTGCTAATCTTTTATTTTATTTTGTTTAAGCAACATTCACTTTCCTCCATCTTATTAGTCTTCTGAAAATTCCAAATATACAGAAAAGTTAAAAGAATAGAATAATGAACACCTGTGTAACCCTTCACTTAGATTCTTTATCTATTGTTAACATTTTGCCACATTTGCTTTCTCTCTAACTAGTTCAAGATTTTTTCTGAACCACTTCAATGTAAGTAGCAAAAAATATAACATTTTTCCCCCTAGGATATTTCAGCATGTTCCTCCTAAAAACAAGGACATTTCCTTAATAATAATGTTATCAGCACACTCAAGATAATTATTGTTGATAAAATACTATTATCAAATATATAGAGCAAATTGTCCCCATCATCTTCAAAATATTCTTTCTAATTTTTATTTATTGTTTTATCCAAGACCCCATCAAGGATCACAAATTGCATCTGGTCACCAATGTCTTTTGTTTTCTTTTCATCTAAATTGTGCTCTTGCTGTCTTTTTCTTTTTTCTTTTTGTCTTTCATTACATTGACATTTTTGAAAAATCAGGCCAGTCCCCAAATTTGCATTTGACTAATTATTTCACTAGATTTAGGTTACATTATTTAAAATGTTTTATTGACTCTAGAGAGAGAGGAAGGGAGAGGGAGAGAAAGAATGAAACATTAATGATAGAAACATTGACTGCCTTCTGCATGCCCACTACTGGGGATCGAGACCACAATTTGAGTGTGTGTACTGACTGGGAATTCTCAGTTCATGGAACAATGCTCAACCTACTACTCCACATTGGCCAGGGCTAGCTTACATATTTTAGATGATTTTTGTCTAACCTGTTTAGCCAGCTAGGTAGTAAAAATTGAATTCTATGAATTTTTTTTCTTATCTGTTATACAGTAGAATATGGATTATAATAAACCAAATTAAAATGTAATTTGAACAAATACTTTTCAAGTCATCTGTTTTATTTGAAAATAGTCTTCAATGTATTCATTTTATTTTATCACAGCTCTTTACAATAGAGAAGGCTGAAGTCAGCCCTGTTGTATAGGTCTATTATTTCTATTTTTCAAGTGAAGAAATATACTCAGAGGAGATAGAACTTGTCTAGCTAATAAGGAAGATTATATAGCTCACTCTCTTTGTAATGGGTAGAAAAAAAAGTCAGCCTCAATCCCCAACCCCAGTAGGGGCATGTGTGGGAAGCAATCATTTGGTCTGTCTCTCTCAAATTGATGTTTCTCTCCCTCTGTCTCTCCCCGTCCCATCCACTCACTCTGAAAATCAGTGGAAGAAATATTCTCAGGTGAGTATTAACAATAAGAACAACAACAACAAAAAACCCACAAAACATTTGTGGGCTGTGTTTCCTTTTCCTCATAGATTGCTAGACTAGATTTGGAAGCCAAAACTTGACTTATTCCTATTTCCATATCCACTCTGAGTCAGTTTTGAAAGTAAAAAGTAGCTAGCTCTGCAATGAGGTTCTGATCCTGAAACCTCAATCTATCTCTAGATACAATGGTTTAGGACAGTGATAAGGGAATTCCTCTCTTGTTGAAGGCAGTATATCTTTATTTTCTTGTCTGATGGCTAGAGTCTAATTCCTGAAAAGTGCTTAACAATGTTTACATGACCTGATTGAATTTACCTTTTTCAATTGTGATAATAAAGGCTGATAACCTAGCAGCTAATAGGATTCTGTAGTAAATCAACTCCATTATTAAGATGACTGAAATCAGCATACTTAGAAATCCCAATGGCTCTGCAGTTGACCATTCTAAATTCACAGGAAAATGATGAACCTAGTAATTTGTATAAACTTGCCTTATTCTTGGGAACAGCATAGATTATCTTTGACCCTGAGAACTGATGGGGTCTCTTACATTGTTTGTGACTTTTGTCTAAAGTACAAAAGGGAATGGGATATTAAACTCTGACATAAGGTTGGGAAGGTTAATATCATTTACTGGTACTTGCTAATATCAAAGATTATACAGATGGGAAAGTCTTCCATTCTCTAGCTTTGCAATATTGTTATCTTAATTTTTTTCCAGCACAAATTTCTAACCTTTCTCTAAAGAAACTTTTCTTCAGTTCCTACTTCTACCTCAGGTTTTCTTTGAACTCTTCTATTCACCTGAAAACTTCACTCTTTAACAGTAAATCCCACTGATCTCCTTGTTTACGTGAGTCAAATATTAACTGAGTCAAGACATTTGTTAACTTATGAAAACACAACTGTTATATAATTATTCCTCAAATTTAAAATAGTTTAGATTTTTCTCAACTTACAGAATTATTCAAATTTACAGAAAAGTTGAAAATACCTTTGTGGTCACTTGTATATCACCTAGATTCAATAGTTAACATTTTGTCATATTTGCTTTATCTTTTTTTTAAAGGGGGCTAATTGCTTTATATTTATCTAATTTTTAATCAACTTTATGGTGGTAGAATTCACCTAAAATAAAATTCACCAATTTTAAAAAATACTACTATTTGTAATACCTTAAACAATAAATTGAAAACAATAATATTGAAAAAAAAAGTGATTGTGAAAAATACAGAAATAAACTATATGTGTCTTGCTTGCTCAACTAAAAAAAAAGTACATTTTTATAATTTTGGCAAATACACAGTTGTGTAATCATTGCTACAGTCATTGCATTACAACTTTTTGTTTTCAATATTTTTTATGCAAAGTTCTATTCAGTAAATTTCAATTATATAGTAGTGTTATCAGCAATATAATAGTGTTAGCAATAGTCATCATGTTTTATAGATCCTTAGATGTTATTCATCTTATAGCTGAAAGTTTATAAAGCCTCTTAACTATTTTTTTCTGACCCATTTAAATATATATACAATACCATTATCACAGCTAGGCAAATTAACAATAATTTTCTTTTATCATCTAATATCCACTTCATGCTCATATTTTCCCATTATCTCCAAAGTATTTGTTTAGCTTTTACTTTCAATCTAAGATTATTTAAATACTAGAGGCCCAGTGCACAAAATTCATGCACAGTAGTGTGTCCCCTCAGCCCAGCCTGCACCCTCTCTAATCCTGGACTGCTGACTCCTAATCGCTCACCTGCCTGCCGGCCTGATCACCTCTAACTAACCCACTTGCTGGCCTAATTCCCCCTAACTGCCCACCACTGCTGGCAAGGTTACCCCCAACTGCCCCCGCCCCGCCGGCCTGGTTGCCCCTAACTGTCGTCCTCAACCCTCAGCTGGTTGCGCCACACAGCCTGCTTGTTCAGTCATTTGGTCATCTCTTAATCGTAAATTAGGTCCAGATTTTTAAAAATATATTTTTTACAAGAATATTGGATGCACTGTACAGAGCATCCATTTCAGAGACACATGATATCAGTTGGTCTGCTTTTTGACAATGCTGGTGGTGACCACTAGCCCCCCAGTACATAGGTAAGCTTTCCTCTTCACAGTTAGCAAGTAGTGTAAAAGGTGATACTTTGTGATTGCCCTTGCCTAAATGAGTCATGACCTTGCAGATTGCATATGCTTTTCTCATACTGGCCTTTTTTGTACATTATTAACTGGCATTCTTTGTATTCTTTTTGAGGACTTTTTCTCATCAAGTAGGAATGAATTATAATCCCTCCTGAAAAGATGGGATAAATGCTTAATGTTGAAATTGCCAGTTTTCAGAGTAAATAATGGTTATTGCATATTGGTATTATATTTGCAATATGTATTGGAGTGGTGTTACTCCTCCAGAAATAGCAAAGAAATCTCCCCAAGATTATAATAAACTTACAGCTTTTTATCTACTGGGTGTTTTAAATTACTTGGTTTTCAAATATAAGGTCCATGTTTTGTTTTTGTTTACTCTGGAAATGTTTAAGGGATACATGCTATTAAAACAGGAACTTTGATAAATGTCAGCATGACATTTTCTGATATGTAGGTTAGGTAAACACCAAATAAAACTTTTAAGAATAATGTCTTTTTCAGTTTTTAGTATATTTCCAGTGCTGAGTCTCTATGATCTTTTTATGCTTAATAATGTTAAATATTAAATGCAAATCAGAGTTCCTTTCTTTTGATTGTCTTTTCTCATGATTTAGAAAATAATTTTGTCTAATGCTACTTTAAAAAATATGTGCAAACATATATTTTGCAGTTGCTAGGGTATATTAATAATAGTTCTGTTATTTTGATCACAGGATTTGTTCTTTATAATTCTTGTCCTTCTAAATGGTATTGCCTGTAAGGCTAAGTCAGTTCATTAATTTTCATAGGGAACCATCTGTGGAAATAGTCACATTAAGGAAAGAAAAGCCTAAAAGCTATTCCCCTCTTCTTTTCAATCCAAATTTGAAAGAATGATGTACTTCAAAGTGATTGCTTCAACTTCAAAAAACTTCTTTTGAATGTTGTTAAGTAAGACATTCTCAATAAGGGGTACTTAACTGGAACCACTGAATCTCCTATACATTGTAGAAAGCATTTTATTAACCAGAGTTTTACCCATTGCCAATAGGGTGGGGAGTGGAATGGAAAAGAAGTATGGGCCTTTGAGATCAATAGTCTTTTCTTGATTTGAAATATTATGCATCACTTCATTTTAATGAATAATAAAATCTCTACTAAACAAGTCAATAATACTACATGGGGTCATAGACCTTTGTTAAATTGTCTCGAGTTTGCGTTTAAGCATTATTTTTATCATAGATCCTAGCAAGTAAAATTATTATAAAGCACATGGGATTTTTTTGAAGTATTGTAGTCCTCTTAATGTCTGAACCCTATCAACTATTTATACTGACCTTTATAAATATAGCAAAAAATGATTTTTTTCAACCACCTTTTCTTTTAGCAGTTTATATCTGATTTCATTGACATAAATTGAAAGTAATTATATCATATCACACTAGTACTGATTATACCTAATGCTTGATTTAATACTTGATATATTTCAAACATCTATTGTCATATGTTGTGAACATATGCTTTGTTATTAGAGTATATATAAGGACTAAATCTTTATTTTAGCGACATTGTTATTCTTTTTTTTTATTGATCAAGGTATTACTTATGTGTACTCATCCCCCATTACCCCTTTTAATCCCTCCCCCAACTCATGCCCTCACCCCCCTGGTGCCCCTTTCCATTGATTAGGCTTATATGCGTGCATACAAGTCCTTTGGTTGATCTCTTCCCCCTCTCCCCACCCTCCCCTATCTTCCCTCTGAGGTTTAACAGTCAGTGCTTCTCTGTCTCTGGATCTGTTTTTGTTCATCTGTTTATATTCATTATATTTCATAAATAAGTGACTGGCTTATTTCACTTAGCATAATGCTCTCCAGTTCCATCCATGGTCTAGTTGAAAGCAGCCAACTTTTCCTCCTTTTTCTTTTTCTTCCTCTTCTTAAAGAATACCTTTCAGTTTTTCATATCATACTGGTTTGGCGGTGATACACTCCTTTAGTGTCCTCTTATCTGTGAAGCTCTTTATTTGACCTTCAATTCTGAATGATAGCTTCACTGGGTAGAGTAATCTTGGTTATAGGTTCTTGCTATTTATCACTTTGAATATTTCTTGCCACTCCTGTCTGGCTTGTTTAGATTCTGTTGAGAAATCAGCTGACAATTGTATGGGTGCTCCCTTGTAGGTAATTAAGTGTTTTTCTCTTGCTACTTTTCATATTCTCTTTGTCTTTTGCTCTTGGCATTTTAATTATGATGTGTCTTGGTGTGGTTCTCTTTGGATTTTTTTTTTTTTGTTTGGGGTTCTGTGCGCTTCCTGGACTTGTAAGTCTTTTTCCTTTCACCATGTGGGGGAAGTTTTCAGTCATTATTTGTTCAAATAAGTTTTCAGTATCTTGCTCTCTCTCTTCTTCTGGCACTCCCATAATTTTGATGTTGGTATGCTTGAAGTTGTCCCAGGGACTTCTTACACTATCCTCAAATTTTTTTATTCTTCTTTCTTTTTGCTTTTCCGGTTGAGTGTTTTTTGCCTCTTGGTATTTCAAATCTTTGACTTGATTCTTGCATTCCTCTAGTCTGCTGTTGGGTCTCTGTATAATATTTTTTATTTCAGTCAGTGTATGTTTAATTTATAGTTGGTCCTTTTTCATATCCTCAAGGGTCTCACTAAATTTATTGGCCTTTTCTAGGAACCTCTAGAAAAACCTTATAATCGTGGTTTTGAAATCTATATCCAGTCATTTGTTTTCCTCCATTTCTGTTTCTTTGCACATTTTCGCTGCTTCCCTGAGTTGGTAGGGTAGCTTTGTGTGGTAGGTATCTCGGCCTTCCCTGTTACCTGAGGTGGACACTCTTGGTGCACCCCATTGTGGACGTGTGTACAGCCTTATTGTAGTTAAGTCTTGATTGTGGTTGGTATCACTGGGAGGAATTGACCTCCAGGCCAATTGGCTATGAGGATCAGCTGTGTCTATGCTGGGAGACAGCCTTATGCTACAAGACTTGCAAAATTGCCAAAGCCTCTGTGCTCAGCTTGGATGGGGCGGAGTTTCAGGGTGGAGCCCACAGCCTTGGCTTCCTGTCAGCTCCGCCCCACGAGTTTCCTGGGTCTCAGTGTCCCCAGGCAATTGCTGCAAGCACCTCTAAGAGAAAGGGGCCCTAGAGTTTTGCCTGCTGCCAAACAGTCCAGTCTCTCCCCTAATGAATTCGGACTCCCAGATTCTTGCCTGGTATTAGGGTCCAGTGCAGTCAGAACTGGGGTTCAGCCACATCTGGAGCTTTTGTCTCTTTCCTGCTAGATTAAGCCAGTGGTACACTCAACAGTCCGTCCTCTCTGCAGGCATTCGCGCACGCACCTCCGGACCTCTGCCTTTCGCTGTTCCCCTGAGATTCCTCCTTACAGTCCAGATTTCCCCTGAATGGGCCTGGGTCCCCAGGGTCTCGCCTGGAACTGGGGTTCAGCGCAATCCTGAGCTTTTGTCTCCTCGCTAGAACACGCCAGCCAGGTACTCAGCCGCCCCATCCTCTCTGGCCCCATCCTCTCTGCGTACATGTGTCTCCCTACCTCAGACTTTGCAGCTCCTCTGATTCTCCGTGTGCTTTTCTCTTTTCTTCTAGTTGTAGAATTTCCAGTCATCCAGCTTTCCTGTGGTTCTGGATGATGTCTGTTTTGTCTTTTAGTTGTGGTTTTTAAATTGTTGTGCGAGGCAGCAGTTTAGGTGTTTACCTATGCCGCCGTCTTGGTTTCTCCAACATTGTTATTCTTATTGCTATCCAGAATGTCCCATTTTGGGCTACTGGGAGCATCATCAAATTGGTCCATTTGATAAAACCCTAGTAATCTTTGATTTCAGGTAGGACAAGATATTCCAGGATCATCCTGTACATTTCATGACCCAGGATTCTGCCATTTCTCTAAAGAGCTCCGATTCGTTTTAGTGAGAAAAGGTATTTATAGACAACAATCTGGGTGCATAGTAGATTATTTTTAAAGTCATGTAGTCAAAATTCATGAATCTGTCCTGATCTAGTACTCTTCTATCACCATAGATATGAAGCATGCAGCATGTTTATAATCGAAAATAATGAACAACCTAGAAGAAAATTTCATTTGACTTGAGAGTTAATTATATTTTGTTACAAAATTCGTTTCTCAAATTATATTTTTATTGACTTCAGTTGGCTGTGGAAGGTTGTAGTTCAATATGTACTGGATGACAAAAGACGAGCCAGCAAGGATTAAAATTTCACAGTGAATAATCTCCAGTCTGTCCTCAAATCAATACAAATAAAGCCTCTAAATCAACTAGAAGGTTTGAGATTATCAAAAGCAAGACAAGAAATTCTGACATAAGTTTCCTCATCTATAAATTAAGGAATTGAAGTAGACACTATCTCTGGGATCTGAGTCTATCAATGGAAAACTTTTTATTATTATCTGAGTTCTTTTTCTTTCTCATTCTCTTATTCATTAAATATCTTTCAATCATTTAGCAGAAATAGTGGAGGCAAAAATACCTAACTTCTTTCCTTTTATACCTGCCAATAGGATACACTTACCTCTATATTGTGTGAGCACATAATAACAGTTCTAAAAGACACCTTCTGTTTTCTAATCTATTTTTTGTTTGAGAAGTAAAATCCTGAACAATATTATATGTCCACACTGAAAAATAGCTTGCATGAAATGAACTTTCTGACATCAGACATTTTTTTCTTTGCCATGCAGCTTTTTTATTTAAAATTTTTCCACTAGTTAAAATTAATTTGGGTGATAAAATATAGAACTTAATTCAAATGATCCAATTTGTGTCCATTAGCACCTTTTAAAATCCTTTTGTTTTTAAAAAATAGCAATATTTATTGTTACCAGGGTTAATGAAGTGTGTATAGTAATATTATATTATTGTGTTATGTTCTCTTAGAAGGATATAAATGATTTAATCAGGTTTGCTACTTAGCTATTTTCATTTGAAAAGATACCTTGGTATTATTTGAAAATATACATGTCTATAATATATGAAAGGCTAAACAACCATCGCATCTGAAACAACTGGATGGATGACCAAACAGGCTGCATGGGGTGACTAGCCGGCAGGGAGGTTAGTGAGGCGCGACCAAACAACCGAGCAGCAGGCTGTGTGGGGCAACCAGGCCGGTAGGGAGATTAGTGAGGGGCGACCAATGGCTGAGCAGCAGGCTGCAATCAGGCCCATTAGGAGAGGGGACAGTTGGGGGTGACCAGATCAGTTGGGGGGAGGCAGTGAGGGGCGACCTGGCCAGCAGAGGGTGGCAGAGAGGGGTTATCAGATTGGCGGGGAGGACAGTTGGAGGCAAATATGCCTGCAGGGGGGACAGTTAGGGATGACCAGGCCAGAGGGAAAGGCAGTTAGGTGCGATCAGGCAGGCAGGCGGGTAAGCAGTTAGGATCCAGTGGTCCCAGATTGTGAGAGGGATGTCTGCAGGATCAGGCCTAAACTGGCAGTCAGATAGGCCCTGAGTGGGTCCTGGATTGGAAAAGGTACAGGCTGGGCTGAGGGGACCCCCCCCCCCAATTCATGAATTTTAGCATTGGGCCTCTAGTTTATCTATAAGAAATCAACACTTTTATTTAAAAGTTGAATCTGTTTTATTCTACATACTAGAGGTAGTCAGAAATTTGTATTAAAATGGATTTAGATGGAGGAAAGCACAGTTTCAGCAACAAGAATACTTTATATTTTATTGTTGGGAGTTTTGAAAAATACTAACACCAATAAAGGGTTTTCTATTACTCTTTGCTTGTCAGCATTCAGTTAATCTGATAAAGAAGCATATCAAGGATTCTTCCTAGAGCTAAGTCATTCTCTTTTAATAATAATCTTTATACTTAAGAGATTGAGTACATGCATTTTCAGGCTCCAACCATTTCTGGGGTAGCATTTTTTTTTAGTATTTATTAATAACTACTTAAAAGATTTAAATCTCAACATTTATTACCAAGGCATAGGAGTATAAAAATACCTGGTTGTGATAAAATTAAAATGCTGGCCATAAGTCCATTACAATTCTCTGAATTTGGTGCTCTAAATTTTCAAAGTTATGTTGCTATTTTATATAGCATAGATTTTTCATCATGTGATTTTTTAATAAGAATTCCTTCAGGAAAGAACTTATGTAGTATGTGGTGTTAACCTGCATGTATAGACCTATATTTCAGGGATGGATAGATTTTTTTTTTCCTAACTCTGCTCCTTCAGTAATTTCCACATGGACATTATTATATGAGTATGTTGGTTTTGTTGTGACTATACAGTCTCTCTTCACTCTATACTCATCAAAATGAAGAATTTCTTCCCATTCTTAACTAGCTTTTATAACTGCTAGCCAGATATTCTTCTGCACATATTCCTGAAGAACTGCTCTACCCAATAAAGTAACCACTAGCCATCAGTGGCTGTTCAGCTCTTAAAATGCGGCTGTCCAAATTGAGATGTGGTATAAGACAGACTAGAGTTTGGAGACTTAGCATGAAAAATGAATCTAAAATATTTCAAAATTTTTTATCTATTATCTACACTAGTAAAAAAAAAACATGCAAATTGACTATACCTCCACAATACCCACCAGCTGATCATGAATGAGTATGCAAATTAACTCAACAAAAATGACAGGTTAATTTGCATACACAGGCATGCACCGAAGACTGAAGGCTCCGGCCAGAGTGAAGACTGAAGACTGAAGAGGTTTGGCTTCTCTGCTCTAGCCAAAGCAGAGAAGCCAAGCCTCACTGAAGCTGGAGCAAAGGCCTGGGTCCCAGGTGCTATAGGGAAACCAGTGCCCGCAGCCAAGGGAAGGAAGGTCTATTGCATGAATCTTTGTGCAATGGGCCTCTAGTATGTTAATATTCTGGATATGTTGGGTTACATAAAATATACTACTTTAAAATAATGTAATAATTATTACATAATTATTTTCATCAGATTTGTTTTATTAAATATTAGAAGAAAATCTTATATATGTGGCTCACATATATTCCTAATGAATATGTTCAGGTACCCAAATCCCTATCTTTGCATAATAGATAGTTCTATTCCAGACATTTTCTGCTAAGATTCCTTGGAAACTACATGTAGTTGCAAGCTTGTCACGTGGCATGGCAGTGCCAGTGTATGAGTTGGGAATAGACTTCTCTTCTATATGTAAACACAATAAACATCACCATAATGTCATACATAGTAACACTCAGAAAAACAGTTTAGACTATCAAATGAATTAAATTATTGCCTTTGTACTAGAGTTTTGCATTTAACATTTGAAAAATAATTTCTACCATTATGAGAATGATGTTACTTTATATATCTTTGGCTGTGAGGTTTGTAAATTAATGTTACATAAGAAATAAATGTTAATGGGGAAAACCTAACTGTTTGGCTATAGTAAACACTAAGTTATGGTTTTATTGCTTTGACTGATAACACTATATATTATGCATGAATATTCGAATAGAAAACATACTTTACTGATTCTATTTTATTGCTGTTGAAAATATAGTTAATATAATTCACCTTACCATTTTGACATACTGTACTTATTTCAGATTTTAAGATGTATATAAAAGATAGCAAACTCCTACTTAAACTGAGAGGACAAAATAGGTTTTGTTTTAGTCTCATGTAATTTAACATAAGTGCTATATGTAGCATACTTTGAAACATTACTCAGTATTTTTCATATAAAGCATTCTTGTAAATTCTCTATATTTGAATTTATTATTGAAAATTCTCAAATTTACATATTGTAAGTGATTGGCAATAACATTATAATTGCATTTGGTGTGAATTCAATAGTTAAGCAATAAAACATTTATTTGATCATCACAAAATATTCTCTTGTAAAACATCAATTTTTTCTTAATTTTCAGGAGACCAGAATTCGGGCAATGGAGAATACAAAGAAAAGAATTTATAATTTCTCTGTCATCAACCCTGTTGATGGACAGGCTATAGCTTGTATTTTTGCAGCTGACAATAAAGAAGATCTTCAGAAGTGGATGGAAGCCTTCTGGCAGCATTTCTTTGATCTCAGTAAGTAGATGTCTGGATTTTCTGGTAGTATATTCATGTATCTTGAAAGGATACATACAGTAATATAAATATTGAAATTATACCTATTATAACTTTATAATTTGTATCAAGAAATTTTTTATGTTCTTGAATAATATGATAGTATATATCTCCAGTACAATGATGCTTTTTTCTCTTAACCTTTCCCCAGTGCCTGACTGATTATAGTATAGTAACAGTGTACCTTTGAATCTAGTATCACTACCTTTTACTTTTTTTTAAGAAGTCTATGATATTTTAATTATTAAAGTATTCAAAACTCAACTTGATGAATACAAATGATGATTTTAAAATAGTTTCTTACAAGAATGAAGTCATACCTTGCATTGAAGACATTCTGACATTTTTTTTCACGTTAAGACAATTTCGCATTTTAGAAAGTGGGAACTAGATGATTTTCATTGAAGATACTTCTATAAAAATACATTTTGTTTTTATTGATGAATACAATTATATAGTTTCAAGTGTACAAGTCTTTGATAGATTATCTGTATATTGCTTTGTGTGCCCACCACCCAAAGTCAGATCTTCTTCCATCACCATATATTTGAGTCCATTTACCCTTTACTACCCACCCTCTCCTTTTTCTACTGGTAACCAGCATACTGATATCTGTGTCTGAGGTGTCTTTCTTGTTTGTTCTTTTTAAAAAAATATTTTAAATATGCTTTTTTCTCTTTATTCTAGAGGGAGGCAGAGAGACAGGGAGGGAGGGAGGGAGGGGGGGGGAGAGAGAGAGAGAGAGAGAAGGGGGGTAGGGAGGAAGAAAATTATCCTTGTGAGAGAGAAACATCGATCGGTTGCCTCCTATACACATCCTGATCAGAGACTGATCACAAACTGGATATGTGAGTGCCTTGACCAGAATTGAACCCTCTACAATTTGATGTATGAGACACCTCAACCAACTGACCCTCCCTGTCCCCCAGTCCAGGGTACATTTTTTGCTTTCAATTTTAATCCCACATATGAGTGAAATCAATATAGTTCTTAACTTTTTCTGACTTACTTCACTTAGCATGATAGTCTCAAGACCTATTCATGTCAATAAGCAGCCATCTGAGGAATAAAAAACTTCTCTAAGATCCTAAAATATTTAAATGTTTAGGAGACTCATTTTCCTGTAACCTCCTGTTAACTCTGGATTTCTTATAATATCATCTTGGACATCATCCAAAAGAGATTTTTTTAAAATCATAGATACTGTTTTTTAGTTTCAATAATACAGTTCAATGGCATGGATTATAAAACAATGTGATACTAATGTAATATAGTTCCACTATATAAAAATATATGAGACTCTAATTGTCTCAATTTCAAGAGGAATTTTATCAGCAGGAAAATACTGAAATTGGATATTGAAAATGTAGACTATTGATAATGGCTATTTCTAATCAAATTAAGCCTACAGTTAGATTCAACCAGTATTTTACATCTTTAGGATGCTTTTCTATAGAATTACAAAGTAGAGCCATTTGCAAACAATAGTAGTTACTTCTTAGAAATCATAGACATTTTAGGACTTCTTACAGGCTTCTTGGGGGAACTCCATAAAAGAGTTAATATCTGCAGTCCTTAGATTAAGTTTCATAAGCCTACTCTGATCCATGGCCTGGTCAAGTACTATAGCAATGTTGAGGAAGGAGGCAAAAGGGGAACTAAATTTGATTACTTTCCACATACCATATGGCTTCATTTATTTCTCAAAACATCTCAGTGATGTAGAAATTATTTCCCTCTGCTCTAAAGATGAGAAAATTGAAGAGGTTTCTAGTTTGCCACAGGGAATCAGAAGGAAGAACTTCTCCATGGTCTTTCTGGATTCTTTAGGACTTTTTTTCCCCTTAAGTACTATCCCTCAGCATTCAGTAGATGTTTAAATATTTGTTCCATGCTTATCAGCGTGCACTACATTTCTTTTTAAAATTTCAGCTATTATAGATGTGTGACCTAAAGAACAAAAACTTCTTTTTGTTTGCTAATCACAAGTAAAATTTTAACTGTTTCCTTAAATGCTATAATTTAGAGAATCTGTCTTATAAAACACTATTATTTTTAGGAAATGATTCTAGTATTTTATAATTTTTATATACATAAAAATGTAAAAGAAAGTAAAAATTCCAGGATATTAATTGTATAGTTTGGATATCAACTTCTACTATATGATCTCATGTTTTCATTCTCCAGCTAGTGTAAAATAATTTATCATGTTAAAAATTAGAGGGATAAGAATCTCCTAGCGTTTTTGTACTCTCAAAGTAACAAGAAAGTGTTGACAGCAAGGTTCTCAGGTCTGGCTATTTATTTAGTACTTAATGTTTGGGGCTGTAAAATCTGCCAACCTATCTGATTTTTAAAGTATAAACTATATTACATTTTTACTTTAGAATTCATTGTGTATAGAGATAGGAAGCAAAGATGAAAGTGTTTATACTATCCTAAAGATTGACTTGAACTTTACCTCCCAAGTGATAAGTATAGCTCTTGTGAATGTAGGAGAAATAATGTGTGTAGAACAAAGTAGAGAATAGATATCCAGGGCAAAATATATAGAGCCATTTGCAATAATTTGACTCCATTTAAGAGTAGAAAATTAGAAGAGTAATATATTAGAAATCATAAGAAAACACTAATGGAACTAGTTGTGCTTAGCCTGTGGAACACTCTTGAGTGGAGGTTAGGAGGCAAAGGGGATGGCATAGTTAATTTTAAATTCTTTTCCCATATAATTATTTTAATCATTTTTAAAATTATAGTTTACATTCAGTATGATTTTGTATTAGTTTCAGGTATACAGAACAGTAATCAGGCAATCATACTTCCTGAAGATATTTCCAGTACTCACCTGGTACTATTCATAGCTATTATGTGTAATAGTTAATTTTTAATATTTGAAAGTTAACAAACATGTAAAAGAGGAATGCTACTTGTTTTGGATGATCAAAAAGGGTAGAGCTAGGAATGGGGGGGTCAAAAATAATTTTTTTATATTTAATAATATGAATAGTGAGTTACATGAGCAGCTTAACATAACAGATTACATTGAGTGGGAATATTATAACAATAAATAGTGTGGGAAACATCTTCAATATACAGATTTTATGTGAATAAAACATTCACTTAATATTTTATACTGGGTCTTTATTTTTGTGTTAGCATATTGGCAGCATGTGTAACTGTGCATACTAATTTATTCACTGGGAAAATGTTTCAGTTGTTAAAGTCTTGACCAGTAAACATACCATCTTTTTGTACCTCAGATTTTAGTAACGCATGGGATAATGTGGCTTTATATTCCAGTTTTCAGCATAATTAGTATTCTGTTACCAGTTTAACCATCAAAAGCTTTCACCTATCAGTAATAGAGAAAATACTGCACTTTGTAATTTGTGTAAGATTTGACAGAGAAATGTTTGCTAGTTTAAAGTGTTTCATTATTTTTCCATTAGATATGGCCTTTTTTCCTGCCCTCAAGAAGGAAAAGCTGGCTTTTATATATTTATCTAAAAAAGGAAGTGGAGGGGAGGAATAAGTTATCAGATCTCAGATCCTACTAGATTTAAATTCTACAGGGCAATCTTTGAAGCCTCAAACTCAAGGTTTTATTCTCTTTATGAGTTGCTATGTGAGTTATTTTGAAATTTTTATGATATTCTGTATTTAGCATTATAATAAAACATACTGAAAGGTTTTCATGTTATTTATTTAAGGTGATGGATTTAAAATTTATGCATATATTACCTTATTGCTATGACAGACTTAAAACAACAGAAATGAATAGCTAATTTGACTAAACATGAGATGTCTTTAATTTTTAAGCCATGGAAAATAACTCAGAGGGCTATTGAATATGGAGATTGAGAATATATTAAAATGAAAAGGAATACAGATCTTAAATCAGTCTAAAAAGGCACATGTGTATTACATTTACTTTTCTACTGATGTAAGAATTTAAGAATGGTGAACCTCAATAACTTAAACTTATATAAAACGAATATATAGACACATAGTTTCTTACACAGTTGTTATCCAACTTGCAGGTGCACAATAAATATATAAAGCTTAAGGTTTTTTATATCCACTCAGAAGAAATAAATCTGAGAATTTTAAGATGAAAATAGTAAAACATAATAAAAGAAAAATTAATGTTGTCCACACTTTTAAAGTTTAACTTAATTTGAAATAACTTATTCAAGAGGTGTGTGGGGTTTTATTTTATTATTATTATTATTATTAATGCCTAATAGCTTTATTTAAAGTGCCCTTCCTAAAATAAATTAGATTCTGTTAGAATTTTGAGTGTTCTGTTTTTATATTAATATCTTTTGTATACCTTTTACTTAAATGAAAATGCATTGTTTTTCTAGAGTTGCATGACTTTTTAAAAGCACAATAGTAGCTTTGGAGAGGTAATTGTTAAATAACCAATTTTCATTTAATTAGAATTCTCAAAGTTGAAATCATTTTTATGAACCACTATTTCTTTTTTCCTACTTACTCCTGGAACCCTATTTCATTTGATTTTTTTATCTTTCAACTGTCTTAATTTACTGGACATTTTTATTTAATATTTAAAAGAAAAGAATTTGTACAAACTTTTGCCATAAATAGAAATTTTAGTTATTGACCATTTCATGAAGTAGTATGGTACTTAATAGCCTAGAGATCTTAGCTTAACATCTGTGCATAGAAATTCATTTGTAAAATAGGTAACTTTTATGCCTTGGACTTTAAAATTATGGGTAATACCATATTTTTGGCTTTCTTAAGATAATGCTTTATTTTCAAAGCAAAAATGTGTTGATATCTATTAAAAATGAAATATACTACTTCACATTTATACTTTAAATTAGCCTGCCTTTTCTGTCTCTCTTAGGCCAATGGAAGCATTGTTGTGAGGAACTTATGAAAATTGAGATTGTGTCACCACGGAAACCACCTTTGTTCTTGACAAAAGAGGCAACCTCAGTCTACCATGATATGAGTAAGTGGGGATTGTCTTTTCTAAGCTGCAGGCTAACAAAAACAACATTGTCCATATTCAAGCAGCTTATTCTATTGACATTAAAATGCTAAATTTTTCAGGACACAATGAAAATGAATGAAAAAGACTATGATTATAGACTAAGAAACTCATGTTTAATAAATGAATTAATACAAAATTAATGAATACACATTTTTTGTAGTTTGAATGCTTAACAAACAAAAATGGGATGAAGGTGCACTAAAATAAATGTTAGCTGAGTAGCTGATAAAAGTTCTGAAAATGTGAAGTTGCAGATTGTAAAATATAATGTTCAGTAATTTTTTTGTATTAAATTTGTTTCAAAGTAGTGTTGACAGATGAATATTAATAAATGGAGGCTTTTGTATTGGGCAAAAAAATTGGTGAAGTTTAATGCTTTGGGAAATTAAAAATTTTTAGATTCAATAATACTTCATTTTCTCATACTTTGAATGGTATTATCTTTGTAAGATTGCCTTGGTGAATAGTATTGAGAATAAGTAAAAGTCAAGATTAAATTCTAGTATTTTCTGTCCCCATTTTCCCTGCACTCACATGTACTTGAAAATGTTAGATTAAAAATGATACATTTAAGTTTACACATTTACCTCTGTTCTTTTTTTTAACCAGGGAAAATTTCACCCACCATTCTTAACACCAAAATGGTTTCAGGGCTTCACTCTGTTTCTCTGGGTTTTTGGATTTGGATTTTTTACTCTATTAAAGAGAAAGGAAAGATTCCATTGTATTTGTCCCAGTTTACATATCAGGTTTTTATAAAAATGGAATCCACTTTTACCTAGATGTCAGAATAGATTTCCAATCCAGGAAAGTAATTGAAAAAAATTCTGATGTAACTCTATTTCTTTGTAAGCTGGACATTACTCATTTACTTAGGAATACATGTATTTATATATGCATATACATTTACATGTGTGCACATGTGTGTGCAGTGCATATTGCATGATCTCCCTTTGGTTTTATTGATAATGGTTATTTTTACAAGTAAATGATTTTTTAAAAACCACTTACTATCCTAATCTGTTTTTGATGGCTATTTTTGATAGCATATTGTTTTGGAAAATAAAGTATCTGTTTTGAATTATTTCCATGTATTTTTTCCTTAAAATTGTTACAGGTATTGATTCACCTATAAAACTTGAAAGTTTAACTGACATAATACAAAAAAAAATTGAAGAAACAAATGGAGAGTTCCTTATTGGTCAGCACGAAGAACCCTCACCACCTCCTTGGGCCGCACTCTTTGATGGTAACCATCAAGTGGTCATCCAGAAAAAGATACTGTCTCCTGAAAGCAAGCAGTTACCTGATGGAAAAGGGAAAAAGAGACGGGCTCCCCTTCCTCCTCCTGATAAAGCTCCTTTCAGCTTAAAAACACAGAGCAGCAACACAGATCAATTGGTTAAGGAAAACGGGGGGGAAACCAGTATATCTCAGACCTCTTCTTTGGATACCAAATTATCAACCCTAATGCATCACTTACAGAAACCAATGGCTGCTCCTCGAAAACTTCTTCCTGCATGGAAAAATAGTTTAACTGATGGTGAAAACACAGACACTAAAACCAATTTTGAAGCAAAGCCAGTGCCAACTCCAAGGCAGAAATCTATCAAAGACATTTTAGACCCTAGATCTTGGTTGCAGACTCAAGTATAGAAAATCCTTAATGCATAAAACATTAACAAAATGTGTAACTGTGAGGTTTGATTCAGAAGCGCTGTAGATGGAGTAATATGAAATTATGTAAGTAATTAAGATGGTGGTTTAAATCAATAATGAATAAGCTATTAGGTATAAAATGTTTTATAATGAAGAAATGTACTTCTCTTTTATTCTGATATTAAGAATATAAGTGATTTCCCCAGCAGAATGCAAGAGGCACTCTCTAGACAATATTCTAATTGTTGGAAGGGTTAATTTATTCCTAAATTAATACCAGGCAGTGAACAAGAACTAGGCAGAAGAAAGCATTAAATTTTCTTTGGGGAGAGACTGTCTAGTAATTTAAAATGGTTAAATATGAACCATATTCTCATTGTGAGAATTTTAATACTAATGGAATTTTTCAAAAGTTTTATTCAAACCACAAATTATAGAATCCACCCAAGAAAATTTCTTTTTAGCATTCTGGAATTCTCATCTAATGGTTCACTGGCTCTCCTCTATTGTTTAACTCACTAGTTAACTCACTGACCTTTTAAATTCCTGGGATAAATTTTGGGATATTAAATTCTTCATCTTTAAAGGGAATTTGAAATGTGCTCCTTGATGAGCCCTGAAATCCTGGAGACATTAACTCTCATAGTGAAGCACATTTATTAGTTTAGAGAAAAGGTAGATGAAATGTTTTTTACTTCCATTTTTTTATGCATGGTGCGAATTTTCATTGTGACATAGGAATTTAGGGAAATGAGTAGCTGATTAACATCTTAAAATAAATTTAATACCTGTTAAAGCAGGTGGTCAATTAAAAAATATCAGAAAATGGGCCATGATAATAACTTTCAGAATTAATCCCCCCTTTTAAAATTTTAATTAGATTTCCTTCTTCTAGTAAGGGTTGATATCTGCTATTGATATTATTCATTAAAAGTCGTATTCTTAAAATAATGACATCGGAATCATAGGAGGTATCTCCATAGCAACCAATCATAGTTACCCAAACAGAATTATGAAATCAAGTGAGGAATAAATAGCAAGAGACTGAGTACCTTATAGGAACAAAAAAAATCCATTTTTATATTAATACATCTTGTAAACAAGAGCTGAACAGAATCTAATCAGAATTTCCAAATAAAAGTTTCCATAAGGTGTCAGCAACAGCACTAAAAATCTCAAATCACAGTGAACCCTAAATGTCATTGTAAGAAATAAGAATTAAATTACTGCCCTATGTATAATCCCTAGAGATCATTTTAAAGCCCATAAGAACTCTATTTGGATCAGCACTACATTATTACAAAGTAAAATGAACACTTGGCAAAAATAACATTAATTTAAATGGAGCCTTTCATTATTTTTAGATATCAAAGTCTTTTTCATTTATGTAGAATGATATAACTGCCAGGTTACTTTTATGTTTGCTCAGGATTCTAGTAAGAATTGGGACTTGAAGCAATGATACAAAAGGTCTCTTGTGACTGGTGACATCAGCATAGACCTAGTATTTGATGAGAAGAAAACCCTATATGCTTATCTAGAATTTAGAGAGAATCACATGTATAAACACTTAAGAAGGTAGGATTAATTTATTTTTTCTAATTAGAAGGCTCTTGTAAATTTCTGTAGTGATTGCCAGTTCAGGAAATAGCATATTAAAAATCTAAAGGATTTTATTTTAATTTTTATTTTTTAAACCTCACTGCTGTTTTTAATAGCATTTGTGACTTATTGCCACTAAATTATTGAGCTAGGAGGTGCTGTAAGGCAAAATTGTTCCAGAAACTGCTATCTAAAAGGCTTTCTTTATAACAAACCAGTGTTAAAACTTCCAAATTATGTTCTTGTCATTTCTCCTCATGCATATTATATCAAGAAGGGTTTAAGTTGTACAGGAAACAGAATTTATTCAAAACGAAATTACCTAGCACTTGTTCCCTCAGTTGGGCACTTTGAAGCAAGGCTGAAGCCCTTCTTCCTAGAACCATTTAAGTGAAATCTAACCACGGCCTATCTCCCAGCCAGAATCATTCAGGCTGTTTTTAGGAGCCCATTTCACTGTATGCTACAAAGCTGTTGAAATTGGGCTGAAGTCTTCAGCTGCACTTCCTTTGACATTGTTCTCATTAAATGTTAGTTCAGTTCTCCCCAAAGGTGTAATACAAAGTTGGGTCTCTTTTCTCCCTCCTTTTCTCCTCTCTTCCTTCCTCTCACAGCAAAAACAAACAAACAAAAGCAGTTCTAAAAATACTGAGTTAAACACTTTGCTAAGGAGTTCATCAAGAGAACTATTTGTGCCCTCACTGATTTGGCTCAGTGGTTCACCTTACTGACCAAAGGGTCCTGGGTTTGATTCTGGTCAAGGGCACATAACCTTCCTTGCAGGCTCCTCCCCGCCTGGGCCCTGGTCAGGGTGCAACCAATTGATGTGTTTCTCTCAATATTTCTCACTATCTCTCTTCTACTCTTTAAAAATCAATGGAAAAATTTCCTCAGGTAAGGATTTTTTTAAAAAAGTATTTGTTTCCCCATTTTCTGAACTGAAAGTTTATGACAGAGAAAAATATGCCATATAATAAAAGACATTTCAGCTTTTTATGAGATGGCTTTTCACTTATTTGTCTTTTTGTTTCTTGGTATATGAAGGCTATAAACTTGAAACAAAGGTTAGCTGTCATAGTTGATAAAATAATTGGAGCAACAAAATACTTTATATGATATGATAATTCTGATGCTCTGAAGATAATATCTTAGAAAATTACATTTCCATCTCAAGCTCTGGTATATAAATTACAACAGCATTAAGATAGTATTATTTTTAACCAAAACTGGTTTGGCTCAGTGGATAGAGTGTCAGTCTACGGACTGAAAGGTCCCAGGTTGGATTCCGGTTAAGGGCATGTATGTTGGTTGTGGGCACATTCCCAGTGGGGGGTTGTGCAGGAGGCAGCTGACCAATGTTTCTCTCTCATTGATGTTTCTGACTTTCTATTCCTCTCCCTTCCTCTCTGTAAAATATCAATAAAATACATATTTTTAAAAAGATAGTATTATTTTTAATTGCTGCAAAGTGAGAACTTTAAGGACAAAGAAGATATTTTATTACACACACCTCCTTAAGTAAACAGTTTTTCAAAATGTCAGGCATGCCAACTCTTAGTGGGTTTTTATTAAATCTTCCTCAACTGTCTCCAGTGCCCCCTGACGACTTTTAAATGGATATGCATATACATCCAAAACTAAATCCATTTATTATAAACTAGGAGTCCAGCGTGGTATTTGAAATTGCACAGTACTGCCCACCCTCGAGTCGCAGGTCTGGCCCTGCCTTGCTTGGGCCCCACAGCAGCAGCAGCCGCTGCCAGTTAAACCCTACCTCCTGCTCTGGCTCTTGAAGCAGCAACAGCCATTGCTGATCAGGCCCTTCCCCAGCAGAGGGGCAGAGGGCCCTGCCACCTCACCCTGATGCACATGTAACCTCCTGTCTGGTCGACCCATTATGGTGTCCCAGTGAACATAGTTTTCTTATGTATATAGACTAGGGGCCTGGTGCACAAATTTTGTGCACTGGGGGTGGGTGATCTCTCAGCCTAACCTGCCCCCTCACACATGCTGGGAGGCCTCAGGGGATGTCCTACTAACCACTCAGCCCAGCCACATACCGCCCCCCCTGGCCTGGGCCTTTGCCCCAGCCAGCTCACACCTGGCTAGCATGGGCCTCAGCACTGCCCCCCGACCCAAGCCTTCTCCCTAGCCAGTGCAAACTGGCTGCCTCAACCCCAACCCCTCCCCCCCACACACAGCCCTGGCTGCCTTGACTTGCCCCCCCACAGCTCAGGCCGCCTTGGCCTTGCCCCCACTCCTGATTGGCTGGTGGGCATGGCTGGTGGGTGTAGTGAAGGTACAGTCAATTTGCATATCACTCTTTTATTAGATAAGATACTTTATCTTTACCCTTTAGGGTCCTACAAAATGTATTTTACCTTGTATAATTTTTTTTGTATTATAGAGAGAGTAGAAGGAAGGGGGAGAGACAGAGAAAGATCATTGTGAAAGAGAGCCATTGATTGGTTGCCTCCCGCAGGCACCGTGACCAGCCTACAACCTAGGTAATGTGACCTTGACCAGAATCGAAAGTGGACCCTTCAATCCAAGGGCCAACACTCTGTCCACTGAGCCAAACTGGCTAGGGCTTACCTGTTACTATTTATTAAGAATGGAAAGCCCCTTATTTAGAAACATTTAATGTATGATAGTTTAAATACTGAGATATTTCTTTAGGCTTATTTCAGCACCTCAGCTGCCTATCAGGAACTTAATTCAATACAAAATTAAAGTATAGGGCAGTTTGGAACAATTTATGCCAAATGCCATATGACTATAACTACCTATGTTGCCACGAATGAGGAACAACCTTATCATATAGAGTGCTATACCATGAACAAAAGGAGAAGGACGTTGTCAGGAAAAATGTCTGTTCCTGAGGATCAGAATTTATCAAAACCCATTGCTTTTCAAAGAGAATTATTGAACAGTTGTTAAACAGATCACCATTTATTTCCTAATAGTTTACTTCAGTGTTACATTCATCTTAAACTATAGTGCAGATGAAGCTGACTTACATTTCAAAGACAGTTCAGTTTTTAAATGTTTACATGTTTATGTGTAACTTTGTTAATAATAGTTGTATGAAAATGGTTTATACTGGATTGTACATAGGCTTAGTTATTAGAAAAGATGTTTGAGTTTTTAAAGGACAGGATTTTTTTTTAATATGGTAAGGTGTGTTATTTTCTGTGACATACTTGTATAATTGACATTATATTTCTTATTTTTTAATTAAATGTGAGTCAAGCTTCTGAATTAAAAAGTATTATATTGCAGATTATATATATATTTGAAATACTGAAGACTGGTAAGGAAGCATTGAAGATATTTTCTAGCTTTTTTCTATAAGTACCCACTCCAAGTTAGACTAATAGAAGTAAATAGTGTTGTCAAGTCAGTTTAATTAAAGATAAACCCAGTAGTTGGTGCTAATTATTATGAGGTTAATATTCGATAGCCTTGGTTGATATAACTAACATTTAATAAAATGTTTTCATGTAATTCCTTTTATAGTGTACTCTTAAAAATCCATTGATGTAACCTTACTAGGTTTACCAGCTAACAATGTGATTTGTCATCAAAGAAAACATGATAATTTCAAGAGAAGAATCCAAAGTTCTTTATTCAGAAGAAAGGTAGGATAGGCCAGGACCTTGAATGCCAAGTCAAGAAAAGACAAATTAAGTTAGAATAGTTGACATCAGGACTAGAGTTGGGAGAGTTAGCAGAGCACTCAGCTTATGAGTTGAGGGAAATGGATTCTAGTCCTGGTTATCATTAACTAGCCATGTTGCCTTGGGTAAGATACTTCCTGATCAGTAAAGCCACTAGAATGGCTGGTGGTGTTCATCTCCAAGGTCCTGATTTAATGTCCTTAGAGGTGGCAACCAGTGGGGGTGATTTCAATTGAGTGACCCTCTGGCTCTCTCCTAATTCACCTAGAATAGCTTCAAATTCAGCTGTTTTCTGTTTTAACCCCATTAGAAAGTATTATTTCAATTACCGTTCCACCCAGCTAAGGGTCTTCTAAATTCTTAATCCACAGAAACTGATAATAAGAAAATGTTTATTATTTTAACCAGTAAGTTTGGGGCAATTTGTTTCCATTGCAATAGATAACTTTTAAAAGCATGGAAATATAGGATATGCCAAGGGCTTGAAATAGTATAGCTGCATTTGATTGGGAAACTAGGTTGAATAGGCAGGTGGTGCAAGATCATGGAAGGCCTTAAATGTCAGGCTAAAATGTTTGCCTTTTATTTGCTAGCTGAGAAATCTGCAGTATGGGCTTAGTACATCCAGATCACATTTGACTTAGTCTCTGTTAGTGCAGTAAGGACAGAGTAGTTATCATTAGTATTGGGAAGCATGTTCGCCATTAAATTATCTCTAGAACAAGGGGGAAAAGGAGCCTATAAATGCCACAGCTACACAAGAAGTACATGGAGGGCAGGGGCCAATTGTTTAATCATGTTTTGTCAACATAAAGGTCCTGAGAGGATCTAGCTTCCCCTGGCTTTATTTTTTTTTTAAATTTAAGTGGAGAAAAAACTTCTCACATGTATGCAGGCCACTAATGTGACACCACTGATTTGATTTTTTCTTACCTGCCAGCCTTTTTGCAAGGAGAGGTGGCACATTAAATTGCTTCCACCTGGGACATCTTGGCATGACTGAGTTTATCAAATTCTCTTTCCAATCAGCAAGAGGGAAGGAAAGGCCTAAAGGGTGTGAAGAGTGAGGGACACAGAGGTGAACAGATTGCAAGGAGGAAACATTCATGGGCCCAGAGCAAACCTCATTTACATGCATCTACTCCGAAAGCTTTGAATGGAGTTAGTTCATGATTCCTGCTCCACTCTAGGAAATTTAACTGTACTTTTTTATTTTCCAGATTTTTTTTTTTTTTTTGCTTTTGTAATTTGTGATACCCAAAGTGTTTCTTAAACAGTCAATTATGAGAGCAAAACTGCCATAACCCTCAAATCAGTCACTCAAAGTTTCTCTGGGAAATTAGAATAGCATGCCTGGAATACTTCAACACTTTTGCTATATCACGCAGCAATGCATTCCAAGAAATTAAATTCAAGAAAATTTGTAGATATGATTCCACTGTAGATTGATTTCAATCCAAATCAATTACTAAAATAAAATGCTTGGAGTAGAGAACTGGGTGTTGAACTAAATGTACCAGAAGTCTTATCAACACCAGTGAAAATAATCTGTTGTTTAATTTTCTGCCGTGAGCTTCCTGGGAAGCAGTCGATAACTTGTACTGTTTGTAGGGGAAAACATGCATTTAGCCAACACGTTACTTACTCCCCATAGTAGGTAGGGCTCTGCCAACTGCCTGGGCACGTGAAGATAGGATGAAGGCTAACCTCTGTTCTCACGAAGATTAGAGATTTGTTGGATTGATTCATGGGGTTTATTTCCAGCGTCAGTTTCTGATCAGTAACCTGCATTGAAATGATAATTGTACAATACTAAGCTTTCATTTTGTTTCAGCAGGAGAACCCCACTTCCAAACAAAATCTTACGTAGGCCTTTGAATATGTAAAACAGATCTAAGTGGAAGTACTCGAGTGGGGCAGGAGTGAGGAGCACTGGGACTCCCCTTCCTCAGTTATCCCACTTCCTAGTGGTCCCAGAACCTTCTCTGGTTTCCCAGAACAGTTTGCAAGGCACTGGTCTAATACATTGTTTCAGTCCTAGTGAAGTACTACTAGATATTCAGTTTGGGATGTCTTTTTTTTTTAAATCTTGATCTTTTATTTAATTGACTTTTTTTAAGAGAGAGAGAGTAAGGGAGAGGGAGAGAGAAACATTGATGTGAGAGAGAAAAAGATTGCTTGCCTCCCATTAGCACCTCGACCAGGGTTTGAACCCACAACCTGGATATGTGTCCTGACTGGGAACTGAACCCTCAACCTTTAAGTGTATGGGATGATGCTCCAACCAACTTAGCCACGCTGGCCAGGGCGAGCTAACTCTTTATACTTTTTTGCAATTAATTGGTATTTTACAACCTTACCTTTTGACTGCTCAGTACTGGATTACTTGGTTGATAAAACTAAACAAAGCTTAGTCCAATAACAAAAGTATACACACATGCACTAGAAAGAGAGACCATGTTTTTCAATGAGAAAAAAGAAAACATGTTAATTCCAGTATTGTAGGATTTACATTTTACAGGTTGGTATTATTTTTTAATTATATAGGGCACCCAAATCTTCAGTCTGGAGTCTCCCAAAGGCTTAATTCCCCACTAATTAGCCCTTGACTGATTCCCTGGGACTATGACTCAAGCAAAGAACATGTCTCCTTTCACCACACATCTCATCTCACAGGCTAATCGCCACATCTTCAATTGTGCCAACACCCATTCCAGTTAAACAGAAAGCATGAAAAGACATTGTGCTCTGTCTGCCCCATCACTGCAAATTCTCCATGCTTGCCCCCTTGGAATTGAGAGGCATTTCCCTCATCATCCTGTTTCAAGTAAATTGCTCACTTACTGGACCTTCTTTAGCAAAATTTGACAGAGAGAGACGAACTTTTTGGGGACCTCACAATATCTGAATGCATTAAGTAGAAACTTTAGCTGAGTTATAAAACATTTTCCTAATGTAAAAGTAGAAAATAAATGCTTATATGTTAAGACTAGGTGAAAGCGATCCCCTAAGGCAGGGGAGTGCTTGAAGTAGAGAAAAGCAAACCTGTGATGGCCCAGCCCCCTCCTGTAAAGTCATATCTTTCTGTCTTCATCCATCCTTGCAAGCACACCTCTGTGGGTTCCAGTCCCAGGGTGTCACCCTCACTAACTCTGAATCCTAGTCACTGTAAAATGGTAATAATAGGACCTTCTTAAGAGGGTCATTGCAAAGATTTAATAAGAGACAAGATATAAAGCTATCAGTAAAGTTCCAAGAAAACAGAGTGTCCATAAGTGTTAGCTTCTAAGAAAGGCCATTATTGTCACTAAACCCCCGAGATTGTTTTAAGCACAAGGAACATCTTTAGGAGACAACCCAACTTAGGTGGCTGCAAGTTGAACTGGTAGTCACATGTAACTGTACCATGAATTCTGCTCATAGATTTATTTGGAATCTTAAGGGACTAAATTAAGAACTCTTCCTTTGATGTCTCACCACAAACACAATGTCTTTGTCAGAGGCATTGTTCCATTCACCTCCGGAGGAACTAATGCAATTACATACTCATTACCTTGGGATTCAGTGCCTATGTGCCCGTCAGCTCAGAGGCTGCCAATCAAAGAGGTCTTATTTATGATAAATTATAGATGAGAGGAGTGGCAAGTTATCAAAAGATGAAACCAGATTTGTCTGAAGTTGGCTCTGAAATCAGAAATGTGGGTGGCAAATTAATTAGAGCAGGAAGGCAAAAGCAATGGGAAGATTTTAACAAGATTTCCAGGGAGCTGGGAATGGTGATAGGTGGGAGTGGGAGGGGTGCAGGCTAGACTGATCATTGACCAATTAGTAGTTTGCCTATTAAATCTGACATATGACCATGGAAGTTTTCTAATGAGTTTGTCAAGACAAATATCTGATAAAAGCTATATTTTTATTCTCTCTTCAGTAGTGAACAAGGCCTGTTTGTTTTCTCTACTCATCTCCGGCTTGAGATCATTGTTAAATAATTTTAAAATATAAATAGAATATTAGCATCGTGGGTGTATTTGGTTGCTGAGAAATATTTTTTTAAGGAAAATCTAACTTTGCAATTGCTGTATTTACTTTATGGTCCTTCTGCGAAGAAGGAACCTCAAAGGCATTCTATTCCTACCTCCTTCCAGAGGCCAAAGCCACTTCCCCAATTCATGAGAGCCATGAATGTCCAGCCTCTGATATAATTTTGGTTGGGTGTTTTTTCTCTTTTTAGGTTGTTTGTTTTTAGAACATTCAGTCTGATTTCTTGTAACTTCAAGTTCTCAGAAAGGTCTTCTTACATACTGAGGCAGCTCATCTTTCCTGAAACTTGCAACTTTTTCCACTGACTGCCCTTTGTGATTCTGATTGGTGGTGACTTTGTGTTTTCTCCCCAACCTTTGGGGAGCTAAAGGCGAATTTTTTCAAAATAATAGCACTCAACTACACAATCTCCCAGAGTAGACACTATCAGTAACCTCCAAATTCCTCTTCATAAGAACAGTTGTGCAAAATTCAAAATACAATGAGGCATTTGTCTGGCAGAATATAAGCTTCATGAGGGAAAAGATATGTGTTTTTTCTTCGAATTCTTAGCACCTAATCCTGTTCCCAACACATAATCATGGCCTTACAAGAGTACTTAAGAGGCATTGAATGAACATTTCGGAGTGCTGTCGTGTATTATTTCCACCCAGATTTACCAAGAACTTTCTTTTAAAGATGTCTGCTACTTAGACAGTCACTTCATTGTTCATTAGTACATGACTTTGGTAAGCATATCTCCTGTGAAGAGAAATATTATAACAAACTATTATGGCATTTAACACTGTTATTTCAGTTACTTAACTAGTCCACCCACTGATAGAGTGAACTTTGAATTAAATGCTTTGAAGAATAAAGTCAAGTAAATCTTGATAAAAATCAAAGGCTAGGGAAACCTTGTTTGACAGAAGGCATGAAAAAAAATGCTCAAATGAATATTGTTGCGGGAGAAACTCTCATTCTACACCAGACCAGTGAAGAGTAATAGTTCAAGAGTATCAAAATTCCTATGTGATCAAAAGGCAGAGACAGCTTTTTACTATCTTTTGATTTTCCAGGACTCATAATATCCTGCCTACATAAGCACCTGTCTTTGTGGTAGCTCAAAGTATTTGAACACCTTATCTCATCCAACCTCAAGTTTCCTGTGAGGTAGGTAAGCGTTGAGAGCTCTTGGTACTGTTTTCAAGATGAGGCAAGTGAATTAGAGAGGCTGTTTACACACTCCAAATTTCACAGAAGCCTCAGGAGGAAGTGAGGGTAAGAATGAGTATTAATTCCCGGTTGTAGAAATCAGTGTCAGAACTTGAAAGAATATTGTCAATACCCTGGTACAATGTGGGTTTTCTTCATAAGACTTATTTGTGGTGATTTGATTCATTTCCCCAGCTACACGCATTTTATGTAATATTTTTTAATAATGAAAGTAATACAGGACTATTATATGTCCTTTATATCCTAGCTCTCCACTGAGAAGGCCTGGATATAATGACATGCCAGTAGCAACAAGTGTACCCAATGCTCAGATCTTGATTCTCAATACTACTCTCCACTAAAAGGAACCAAAACTCTTTGTAGAAATGGCTGATTCTATTTCTGGGATAGAGACAGCACAAGATGAGTCTGGAACATCTTGTTGCAACAAAGTGAAGTAGTGTTGGTCTATAACACAAAGTATAAAATTACTATTCATGAAGCCATAAAAATGATTGAATAGAGCTTGGGCGGCGGGAGACGCGGCAGCGGCCAGGTGGCTCAGGTTCGCCCAGCCCAGTAGGCACGAGGTGTACCCTCAGGCACCCAGCACGCACCCAGCCCACCACCCACGATGCCCAAGAGGAAGGTCAGGTCTGCGGAGGGGGCAGCCAAGGAGGAGCCGAAAAAGGAGGTTGGCCAGATTGTCAGCCAAACCTGCTTCTGCAAAAGTGGAAACGAAGCCCAAAGGATAAGTCTGCGGGGGAAAAAAAGTACAAACGAAAGCGAAAGGGGGACCAAAGGGAAAGCAGGACAAATTGGCTGACCAGAAACCCTAAGATCTACCTGCGGAAAACGGAGAAACTAAAAACGAGGAGAGGCCAACCTGAGATGAAGCAGGAGAAGAAGAAGCCAAGTCTGATTAATGTCATGTACCATGTCTTATCAGTGGTCCCTGGCTCCCTTCTTGTACAACCCAGGGGGATATTTTTATCAACTATTTTATAAATACAAGTTTTTTAGTAGCTCTAGAAACATTTTTAAGAATGAGGGAATTCTACCTCATCCCATCTTTTTAAGTGTAAAATGCTTTTTTTCCCCAAACGATTTGCTGGTTGTTTATTTTTTTTGGTACAACCAGAAAATAGTGGGATATTGAATATGGGAGACTTTGATTGTCTCTGGTGTCTGTCAGCTTAACATTCCATAGATGGGGATAGTTTTTATATCCTATAATACAAAGCATATTAAGTGGCAGTTTGGAGTCAGTCATGCATTTGCTATGTCTTGAACATTTTAAATTACTTCTATTCACATGTTTTTGGTAGAATTATTTCCTAAAGAAAACCATCCTTGATCTTGGCTCTCCCTGTCAGAATTTTGTGCATCTGTAACAACTTTGGTGTGGTAGCCCAGTTTTCCTAGTAACTTTGTCAATGTGCTGTGAAAGATTGAAAATTTGATTCTGTAGTGTATATGATATTAAATTGTGAATTAGTGGGACTTTGATGTAATAGTGTATTAACATTTGAAGAGATTGGTACTTGATACTCTATTAAGGAAAGTTAGCCTCTAAATTTTAGCTGGAAAGTCACTGGAATAACTGTTTAGAAAAAAATCACAATTACATGACTTTACATTTTGGTACATATGTTAAGAATTGTGTACAAATTGAAATGTCTATGTACTGATCCTCAAAACAATAAAATCTCAATTATGAAAGAAAAAATGATTGAATAAATAAAGAATAAGAAAGAAAAATTCCTATATATCTCTTTATATCTATATTACTAATAAAAGGATATGCAAATTATCCGGGACACCATCACATAATGTCCAATCAGGATGGGGGTGCGGCTGCAGCAGAGACCTCTTAGCATGCCTGTGCCAGGGGGTGCATAGGGAGAGGAAGGGAGAGCAGACAAGCAGTTAGGGGATCAGGCCAGGAGGGGAGAGCAGATAGGCAGTTAGGGAAATCAAACCAGGAGAGGAGAGCAGATAGGCAGTTAGGGGGATCGGCAGGCAGGCAGGTGAGTGATTAGGAGCCACTGGTTCCAGATTGTGAGAGTGATCTTGGATTGGAGGGATGCAGGCCAGGCTGAGGGACACCCCACTCCTATACATAAATTTCCTGCACTGGGCCTCTATTATGATATATAAAAAGATAACTTTATCTACCTATAACTATATATTCAGTATATATATGCATATATATACATATATATATATGTATTATCCTATATAATAAAAGAGAAACATGTACTTTTGACCATATCTTGGCTCCTGATTGGCTATGCTACCAGCCAATCAGGAGCGAGGGCAGGACCAAGTGGCATGAGCGCTGGGCCCCAGGGGTAGAGATGAAACGGCAGTGGCAGCGAGCACCCAGCCCCCGGGCGCTATGAGCGGAAGTGGCAGTGAGCACCCAGCGCCTGGGGCCGGGTGATCGCAGGCAGCCGGGGCTGAGCTGAGCAGGGCGATGGCTGGGTGCCCAAGGCCTAAAGCCTCTTGGGAAGGCTGGAGGTGAGCCATCAGTTGGACCTCCCCTGAGGGCTCCCAGTATGTGAGAGAGGGCAGGTTGGGTTGAGGGACCACCCACTCCCAGTGTACTGAGCCCCTAGTGTGTGTGTGTGTGTGTGTGTGTGTGTGTGTGTGTGTGTGTGTGTACAACTCCCCTTTCCTTAAACCAGGGCTACACATAGTGACTGCCTTCCAAAGGGTACAGTATGAAAAGGAGGGGGAAAAGAATAACATGACCATGGTGAGATCTGACAAGCCCAACCTCAGCTGGTTAGCTATTTGTTGGTCCCTGTGTGCCTTGACACACCTCAACCACTGAGTTTTTGTTTGAGCAGTTTCTTACTTTCTGGTACCACAAAATTCTCCAGGTTCATCTATGTATTTTTTGCTCGAATCCTAGAATCAGCCAGTTTTCCACAAATCTCTGGTTCCCTTTTCTGGAGAATGGTGTTAGAAACCAAGAACACTATGCATACTGTTACTGAGGCATCCTTGCTTCTGGCTCTCTCTGCTGACAGACCCAGAAAAGAGGTGTGTATATACTAACACATATGTTTCCTTATCCATCAATATTTCTGTTTGTAAGCAAGTATTTATATTAAGCTAAACATGAGTTTAAACTAATTTCCCAACTCTAAAGCATTGCTACATATATCAGTCTAGCCACCTCCCCTTGATTATCTTGAATAGTGAAAAACCCGGCTTCCACCACCACCATCCACTGACTTAATTGTTCATTTTCGTGGTACATGTACAATGGTGACACTCTTTTTAATTCTAGTCACTTAAATGAATAAGTAGTAGTCTCTCTTATTGAGGTTTCAATTTCTACTTTCCTAATAATTAAAGTTGTTGAATATCCTATTATGTGCTTACTTGCCATCAGTATACCTTCTTTGGTCATGTGTCTTTCAAATCTTTTGCTTCGTCAAAAATTGGATTGTTTGTTTTCTTATTATGTTTCGAAAGTTCTTTTTATATTGAACTTGAGTACAAGTTCTTCATCAGATATATAGTTTGAAAGTATTTTCTCTCAGGCTGTGGCTTGTCTATTCATCCTCTACAGTGATTTTAATGTTGATGAAGTTGAATGTATCAATTTTTTTAACTTCATGGATCATATTTTTGGTGCCATATATAAGTCTTTGCCTGACTCAGCGTCACTGAAGTTTCTCCTATACTTTGTTCTAGAAGTTTTAGTTTTTAGGTTTTACATTTGGTCTGTGATCCATTTTATAGTTTATGTTTGTATATGGTGTGATACATCAACCAAAATTTATTTTTTCTATGTGAATATCCAATTACTTCAGCAGCGTTCATTGAAATACTACTCTTTCTTCACTGAATTGACTTTGTACATTGTAGATAATGAGTAAGGTAGTTTTTAACTTAGACAGTCTATATTTTATCCCATTGATCTATTTTTCTGTCTTTACACCAATGCCACACTGTCATGATTATTCCGCTTTATAATAAGTCTTAAAGACAGGTTGTTAGTCCTACAACTTTATTCCTTCTCAAAGTTGTTTTGGCTATTTGAGAGCTTTTGCATTCTTATATGAATTTTAGAATAGATGTGTCAATTTCTATGAAATTCCCATTGGTACTTTGAGTGGGATTGCATTTTATCTATAGATTAATTAGGGGCTTCAAAGAGTGAGTTGAAAGTATTTTATCCTCTTCAGCTTTCTGGAAGATCTTGCATAAAATTTGTATTATATCTTTCTTAATTGTTTTGTAAATTGACCAATAGAGCCATCTGGGCCTGGATTTTTCTTTTTCAACAGTTTCTCTGAAATATTGTTTGTTTATTTGTTTATTGTGTTTTTAAAATATTTATTGCCCTCTTTTCCCCTTTTAAGCCTCTCTACCCCACACTTGCCCCACTCCAGGCCTACTGCACTATTATCTGTCTCCATGGTTATGCATATATGCATGTGAATTCTTTGGTGAATCTCTTGCCAACCCTTTCCCCCCCGTCCCTCTATGATACCTAAGTCTATTGATCCAGAGACATGGAAGCATGGAAACATTTATTTTCTTTAATAGATATAGATCTACTCAGGTGCTCTATTTCCTCGGGAGAGGGCTTTCCTGGTTTGCATCTTTCAAAGAATTTATTAATTTCACCTAGGTTTTAAATTTTTGACATAATATTGTTTGTAATATTCCTTTATCATCTTTTTTTAATGTCTGTAGACTCTGTGGTGATGTCAACTCTTTCATTCCTGATATTGATCATTTGTTTCTTCCTTAGTTTTTTTCTGATCAGTCTGGCTTGATACTTATTAATTTTATTGATCTCAAAAAATTAGCTTTTACTTTCGTGATTTTCTTTATTGCTTCTTTGTTTTCAAGATCACTGATTTTTACTAAATCCACTATTATTTTCCTTCTGCTTACTTTGGGTTTATTTGCTCTACATTCTAGTTTCTTAAGGTGGAAACTTACATCATTATTTTGAGACTGCTTTTCTTTCCTGCGACAGGCACTTAGTACATGCATTTCATTTCATTCAGCTCAAACTACTTTTAAATTTCCCTTTTTATTCTTTCTTGGATCATAGTTAATTTAAAAGATGCTGAGACCTGATTGGCCTGTGAACTGCAAGGTCCTAGGTTCGATTCCCATCAAGGGCATGTACCTTGGTTGTGGGCACATCCCTGGTGGTGGGGGGGAGGGGAGTGCAGGAGGCAGCTGATCGATGTTTCACTCTCATCGATGTTTCTGACTTTCTATCCCTCTCCCTTCCTCTCTGTAAAAATCAATAAAATATATAACAAAAAAATAAATAAAAGAATGTTACTTAATTTCTAAATAATTGGAGATTTTTCTACAGATTTTTCTGGTATTGATTTCTAATTCAATATCACTGGGTCAGAGCACATACTTTATATGGCTTGAATTCTTTTAAATGTGTTGAGATTTGTTTTATGGCTCAGAACATCTTTCTTGATAAGTGTTCCATGTGTGTTCACTTGGAAAGAATGCCCATTCTGCTGTCATTGAGTGGATTGCTCTATAAATGTCATTTAAGGTCAGTTGGTTAGTTGTGCTGTTCAAGTCTTCTGTATATATACCAATTTTTTTAATCTATATGTTTAATCAGTTTTTGAGAGGGAGATATTGAAATCCTTAATATGACTGTGGATTTATATATTTCTCCTTGCAGTTTTATCAGTGTTTACCCATGTGTTTTGAAAATCTGTTATTAGTTTCATAAAAGTAGAATTTTCGTGTCTTTCTGATGAACCCATCCCTTTATCTTTGTGAAATGACTTTCTTACTGCCTGTCACTGTCTTTGCTCTGAAATCAGCTTCATCTGATATTAATATAGTCACTGTAGCTTTCTTTTTATTAATATTAACTTGGTACATCTCTTTTCAGTCTTTTACATCATTTTACATTAACCCTATTTGATCTTTATATTTAAAGCAAGTTTCTTGAGGCATTATATAATTAAAGTCTTGCTTTTTAATTTAACCTGGCAATCTCTGCTTTTAAATTGGGCTGTTTATTCAGATTATATAATTTAATGTGATTTAATGTGATTATCGATATGATAATGTTTAAGACTATTATCTTGCTATTTGTTTTCTATTTATTCCATCATCAGTTTATTGTCCCCTCTTCCTTTATTTTTTGCCTTCTTTTAGATTAACTGAGGATTATTATTACATTTTATTACCTTTGTTGGCTTATTAGCAACAACTATTGTTGTTTTAATGGTTCTTTTAGATTGTGTAAGAAATACTATCTTGTTAGTTAAGCAATGGGGTTTCTCAGCTATCTCACTGCTGCCTACCTCTTTAAAAATTTATACAAATAACATTTTTTAATGTCTGCCATGTGCCAGGTACTGTTCAGCACTTTAAATACATTAATTCATATACGATAACAAAAACACTAGGGTATGGGCTATTGCTTCCATTTACACATATGAAAACAGGCCCAAGAGGTTCAGCGACACCTGCTTAAGGTTACACAGTCAGAAAATTGTCAAACCTGGGTTAAATCACTTTTCCTTTAGCCCCGAATCTCTGAGTCTTAGTGCATTCACAGTGGTGATCTCATATCATTACTGCACATGGTAACTGCCTTCTTTGAAATGTAGTTATGTGTTATAGTTTTTATTGTTATTATTTTAACTCACCAACCTTTTGTGGTAGCTTAAGCATTAAGACTTCCCTTGCATTTTTGATGTTATGTGATTTGGAAAATTGCATACCACATGGCTCCGAACGTGGCCCTCTCAGTTCCTGCAAAGTAACCCATCAAACAGAAACCACAGCACTCATTGTTTTGAATATTCTTTACCAACTTTGTCAGTCTGAGTTTTAAAATTTTCCCCAGGACTGATTACTGAAAGTTATAATTTTATAATTTTTAAAATGTGATATTTTGCTATGGAATATGGATATAATTTTTACTCCTTTTAAATTTTATGTTATTGTTTAAAGTATTACAAATAGTAGTAGATATGTCTCCTTTTTTTCCCTATTGACCTTCCCCCCGGCCTCCCTGAATATACATTTTTTGTTGTTGTTACCAAGAGGTAATTATACCAAAAGAATAAAATGCGCTTGCTCAGTGATTTCAGCTGTTGTGAATGCATGTTTAGAAAGTGGGTGTATAACAGTGGTTATTTAAGTGTGATCCATAGATCCCTGGCAGTGGTGGGGGTATAATATCTCTGGGCCTTTTCAGCAATAGGATACAGTAAACCTGTTTTCACAATAATACTATAAAGATAATTTGCCTTCACTATGTTGACATTTTCACTAATGGTATATAAGGAATAATGAATATAACTGCTGTCATCTTAGCAGAAATTTGAGGCTATACTAGTAGTCACTATAGTATTCTTAACTGTCCTGTAGAAGGAAAACAAGTTTTGTTTAGTGTCCTGATGGGTCAGTTAAAAATTGTTAATTTTAATAAATATTGACCCTTGATTACATGTGTTTCTAATATTCTGTCTGATGAAATAAGAAGTATGTAAAGCACTTTGATTTTGTAACAGAAACTCACACCTGAAACCTATATTACCATGTTGACTAATATCACCCCAATAAATAATAAATAAATAAATAAATAAATAAATAAATACAAAAGTAAAAAAAGGGCACTGTATATCAAAGCATGATGGTATAAATAAATACAAAAGTAAAAAATGGGGTGGGGGCACTGTATATCAAAGCAAGAAAAGGCCCTTGCAGTTGCTTGAGTTGTGAGCTCAACTAGCCTCTGGGTCTGTTTTTTTGTGGTTGTTTTTTGTTTAAACATTTTCACTTAAAAGAACAACTGGTTATTTAGACAAATGATGGTTATTTAGACTTGGTTATTTGGCAGACATTTTCTCAAGAATGAATCAAATCAGCCTGTCATTACAAGTCATGTAGTTGACAGTATTTGTTGCCGAAGCTAAAATTTAAGCTTTCAAGTAAAAATTAGATTTTGGAAAACACCATAAATGTGACAGCTTCCCAATACTTAAAATCTTTCCTGATGAGGTTGGTAGTGATATGAGAAAATGTGATTTTATGTATATTGTATAATGAAATGCATCAATGTTTAGAAAATGTGGATAACTCAGTCAACCAACATTTTCCAAATAACACTCATGATCACCTGGGTAAAAGTGTGTGATAAAGCAGTGAATACTTCTGTAACAGAGAACAAAATGTTCATTGCTCTGATTTCAGATTCTAGATTGCAAGTATCTCCTGTCAGGTTTTGATGTATTATCAAAAAATATCTATGAATATATGAAAAGTCAACTAAAATATTCCTCTATTTCCCCAAATCCATATCTGTGTGAGGCCAGCTCTCACACATACCTCACCCAAAATAACATAACAGTTTAAGTGCAAAAGCAAAAATGAGAATTCGGCTGTTATGTTGTTTAATATCAAGCCAGAGTGGCAGTATAGAGATTTTTTAAAATGTAAAACAATGCTACTTTTCTCACTAATTTATTTTTATTTTGGAAAATATAGTTAGTTTTAATAAAAAATGTTATCAATGTTAACATATAATGGGTTTGTTACTTTTTAAATGAATGAAACATTTAATATTTTAAAATTTCTTAGTTTTAATTTCCAACATGATAAATATTAATAGCTACAATGCACATAAAACACTTTGAGGTTCTCAAAAAATTTTAAGACTACAATGTGAAGGCCAAAACGTTTCAGAAATGTGGGTGTAGGTCTTCCATCTCACACTGAACCCACCTCTCTAGTAAGTGCCCCTTCCTCTAGCCATGGCTTTGAATATGTGCCTAAGCTATCCTCCCCTCCTCCCCATCAGTGCATTAGATACACTGATGTGAGGGCTGGGAGGCAAAGAGATGGAGTGGATACCTGACTTCAGCAGGCCTATCTAATTCTGCTCTTACCATTCAAGTGAGACCAGAAGAGGGTTTGTGTTTCTCCAATGCCTGATCCCATATACATAATGTCAGTTACCCTACGGGGCCCACTTCCCATCTGGTTGAGGGAATAAGAGCTGATACTATTTTGCAGACTAAGAAGAGGATGAAGCAGATATACAAAGTGAAATAAATAGAGGTGAGAGACAGGGAAAGCAAATTCCCAGGTTTTCCCACACACCTCCAATTCTTGGATCCAGTTTATGCCTAAGCACAGCTTGCATCCTATGAAAGAGCCCGGTATCATAGTAATAAATAATATCTTTTTCTTACTTAGCTTGAGTGGATGTTTCTAATTTGAAACCACATGAATCATTTATCACTAATAAAGTAGAACACATGTGATCCGTTATTAAACTGTAAAGTTTCTAATATACCATACATTTTAGGGTATGATTAGGCTATAAATACAAAGCCAAAGTTTCCTGGAAATGCAAAGATAATATTTCTATATTGAAGTTAAAAAGAGAAATTACTGTAGGCTACACATGGATTAATTACTATCTTCAGAGAATTAGAACTCTATCAAACATTCTTACCACAAAATTATGCTGAATAAAACTTAATCTTTCTGTGACTATTCAAAAAATTTAGAATCTTTTAATGCTCCAGGGACATTACCATTTTATAAATTGCACAAAAAAATCTCATTATTTCAGCTTTCTGGTAGTTTGGATTTAGAATAAATGGGAATTTACTGTAATACTTTGAATTATTAAGTCCTGGGGAGCTCAAAGTACTTCAAAAATACATGAATTATATCACTTATCTTTCTCAACAGTGGAATGAAATTTATAACTGGAAACAGCCATGGGTGGATTCAAGACACAAAATCCTGTTTCTCAACATTCTAATGAATAATCCTTCCATTTGGCTATTCTGAACTGATACTGGCTTCCTTTTTTACTTCAAAATATATATATTTTTTCAGTTAATGATCAAATAGGACTAAGGCCAGCAGGAAAAACAAAGTTGGGTTATAACTTTGTTTTATTATTAAGTACATAGTGATTTGATTATAGGTTTTAGCTCATAAATTTTCAGATGAACCTGGATCCTACAGTTTGCTTTCACAAAAGAGAAAAACTCATAGTGGTGGGGAAAAAAAATCAAATGCATTTACATATATGCCTGGCTCTCATCAGAACTAAAAATATGCTTTAAGATGTACAGGAAAGAAATAAAATATTTCATTTAAAAAACTTCAGCCTCAACCTCAATATACTGTAGTTTGATTTTCTATTTGTGGACTATTTATGACCATGTGGGATATATTTAAAATAAAAACAACTCTCTTGAAAAATAAAAAAACAACACAACAACAACACAGAAAATAACCCTCCTATCCCTCAAGCTTCTTTCTGAACATCTCTCTCCCTTAGAATGTAATTAGTTTCTTTCTGCTGCTAAAAAATTTAATGTTCTCTGAAGCCAAAGCTTATTTCTGCATCACCTGCTGTTTGGGAGTGTCTGTACTTTTCCTCCTGCCTGTTAGCATGGATAATCAAAAGTGACCTGTTAGGAGAAATCTTCCACTTAGGAGACATCAATTTGTACAAAGTCTAAAAGATTAATATAGAGCATATGGTACATTCAATCAGAAAATGGCATTTAAATATTAATACTAGATAAATACACTCTTGCTGCTATCTTTGATAATTTATGTCATATGCTTCTAGAAGGAAGTAAATCACTTTTTTCTTTTATGCGGTTGATCAGTAACATACAACAACATGTAAAACAAGGCACCATTTTTCTACTCAGATCTGACAAGGGGAAGTGAAAAATTTGGGTCCAATTTCAACCTCATTTCCTTACTGCCTAAATCTGGGTCTTGAATCTAACTGGTGCTTTCCAAATTAAATGTATATTTTTCCAACCAATATCGTAAGTGGTAATGTTCCAACAGTCCAAATGTCGATTACCAAAACAAACATTTGTTTCTCTAGCAAGTGTTTTCACACAAAAGCATTTGATTCACATACTGCAGCAAACAAACATTTGCTTTAGGCAGTTGCGGCAGCCAAAAGTTCTTGCAGAAACATCTCCCAGGCTGGCTGGCACCCCTCCCCGGAGCAGGGCTTGCTGAGGTCCGAGAACACTTGTGAAACCAGTTGCTGACCAAGAGAATCCTTGGCAAGACACTGGGGCCATGAGCAGGCCTGAGCCTTTTCAAAACACATCTTTTGAGAAAATGTGCTTCTAATTATGATGCTTCCATTAGAAAATGTCTTCATGTCTTCGCAAAGTTTCATTTGCTAATATAAATTCAGCCTTTGATGTAATCGCAAAACCAAATTCTTACGAAAGTTCACAAAGGCACTTTTCGCATAAAAACATTCCTACAATTCAGGAATCATTATTTATGCAATAGCCCATGAGAGTTCATTACATAAATAGTTCTACTACTGCATTAAAGTCTATTTTCTCTGTGAACAAGATGTGGATTTCATGCGTAAATAAGTGTTTCTTATGTGCATGTCTGCTTTGCTGTCAAGATGCAGCTTCCACATAAAAATTCTCTTGTTTTCCATATTACTGACATGCTTTTGGAATGAATCAATATTTCTGAGGAAGTCATTTACTTAAATATATGTTCTTTAAAGCATGGGGAAATTGATTCTTAACTTCTGCTCCAAAGACAGAGTTTCCTAGCAACGAGTCTAGATTGATTCTTCGGCCAGTTCTAAAATCTAAACTGAGAAGAGTGACTAGCCTGCTTAACAGCAAACTAGAAGAATTCTTCTTGGATAAATGAGTGAGTGAATGAATGAATGAATGAGAAAATACACGCACATATATACACACAGTGTCTCTTAGAATTCATTTCATAGAACACATGACTATTTAAATTTTAAAATTTATTTTATTTCCACCCATGCCTCCAGCCACTTTCCTTTGGCAAACATCTGCTTGTTCTCTATATCTATGGGTCTGTTTCTGTTTTGCTTGTTTTTTTCAGATTCCACATATAAGTGAAATCATATGGTATTTGTCTTTGTCTGACTTATTTCACTTAGCATAATACCCTGTAGGCCCATTCATGTTATCTCAAATAGCAAGATTTTATCCTTTTTTATTGCTGAGTAATATTCAGATACCATATATATATATATATATATATATATATATATATATATATATCCCTATATGACACCGTTTCTTTACCCATTCATCTATTGATGAATATGTAGGTTGCTTCTATATGTTAACTTTTGTAAATATTGCCTCACGAATATAGGAATGCATATATCTTTTCAAATTAGTGTTTTTGTTTTCTTCAGATAAATACCCAAAAGTGCAATTGCTGTGTTATATGGCAGCTCTATTTTTAGTTTTTTTTTCAGATTCTTCATGTGGTTTTCCATAGTGGCTGAACTGATTTACAATACCACCAACGATGCACAAGGGTGCCCTTTCTCTACATCTTCACTAGCACTTGTTATTAGTTGACTTTTTGATGATAGCTATTCTGACAGATGTGAGGTGGAATCGTTGTGGTTTTGGTTTGCCTTTCCCTAAGGATTAGTGACATTGTGCATCTGTTTTATGTGTCTGTTGGCCATATGTATGTTCTCTTTGGAGGAATGTCTATGCAGGTCCTCTGCCCATTTTTTAATTGCATTATTTATTTTTTTGGTGTTATGCTATATGAGTTCCTTATGTATTTTGGATATTAACCTCTCATCAGATGTATCATTTGCAAATATTTTCTCCCACTCAGCAGGCTGTCTTTTTGTTTTCTTGATGGTTTCCTCCACTGTGCCAAAACTCTTTAGTTTGGTGTAGTCCCATTTGTTCATTTTTGCTTTTGTTGCCCTTGCCCAAGGAGACATATGCAAAAAGATATTTGTGAGACTCAGGTAAAAAAGTTACTGCCTATATTTTCTTCTAGAAATGTTATGGTTTTAGGTCTTACATTTAAGTCTTTAATCCATGTTTTTAGTTTATTTTTGTATATAGTGTAAGAAGTGGTCCAATTTCATTTCTTTACATGTATCTGGAATACTTTTGGACCTCCAGCTAATCAGCTTGCATGAAGAGTTTGCTGACCAATTTCTATGGGTGTGATTCTATTTTGACATTGATAGATGGTCAAGATGGTGCAAAGAGCAGCTAAGCAACCATACTCATTATAATAACAATTGATTTAGCATGTATTATGGGTGAGTGCATACATACAGTGAAACAACTAAAAATGTAGGTAAAAAATGGCAGATCTAGGTCCAACCCAGGGCTGCCTGATATTAAAACCCTATAAACTGTACTGCCTTTACATGGGAAGCTCAAAGTATTTCTTGTATTCAAGAGACTTTCAATCTTATTGTAAAGAAAACATACCCTCCAAAATTGGAGAGTCACCTGAGAGAGTAGATATTTAAGGGTCAATATTAGTAAAGTAACAAAAGCTTGAATTTATTGAGCCCTTACTTGCTGGGGTTCTGGGCAAAGAACCTGTCTTCGTAAAGGAGAAGAGGTTTGGGCTTAGCTTTAAAACAGGTGAGGAGAGATGAAAGCAAGAAGGAAGGGTCCTTCAAGAGGATGAAAAAGCACGAGGAGAGGAGAACACCAAGATGGCGGCATAGGTAAACACCTATTGTTCTGCCCTGCGCAACGATTTAAGAACTACAACATAACAGCAGAACAGACATCACCCAGAATCGCCAGAAAGCTGGCTGAGTGAAAACTCCACTAATAAGAGTAAAGGTGGGACGCTGAGACTCAGAGGAGCAGCGGGAACGCAGCCTTGAAGACGGAAACAGGTTAGGAGCCGTCCTTGTCAAGCGCGCGGGCTGTAGGGCTGGAGCAGCAACCCCGGCTGGATTTCGCCAACAGGGAGGGCGGAGACGTCCCACTACACGGATTCTCCAGTGCCAGGCAAGGTCCAAGATCCGGGGTACATGGAGACGTCCCACTGCACAGATTCCCCAGTGCCAGGCGAGGTCCGAGGTCCGGGGGATGCACCCTGGAAGCGGGGCGCGGCAGAGGTCTCCTAGTCTGAGGAGAAACCCGGAGGCGGCGAAAAGAAGTTTCCACGAAAGTGTCGCACAAACCCGCGACTTGCCCCCTGGAAACTTGTCTCCTGGTTCCGGAAACCATCTATTTTACAACCCTGGGCTAGACTTTGGGTGTGCAGAAACATTTGGGGAGAGGCAGAGTTGTCTGGCAAGGGGAAGAGACTAGCGGCTTTCTCTTGGAGGTGTCTGCAGCCATCCCCATCCAACAGAGACCCACATGCGCGAGCGCCACATAGGACGCAGCTAACACTGAGTCTGCCTGCGCAGCTCAGAGACTCAGCCCATCCAACCTGAACACAGTCTCCCTTCACAGCCAATTGGCCTGGAGGTCAAACCCTCCTAGGGCTAACAACAACAAGCTGGGTTTAAATTCAAAAATATTGTACAACCCATAAAGGATTGCAGTAAGAGTACCCACCTCAGGTAACTGGGGAGGCTGAGCCACTGTCCCTTTGAAGATATCCACCACATAAAGCAGCCACCATGCAGAGACATGGAAAGAAAGCAGGTGTGAAAGAAATGGAGGAGAAAAGATGACAAGACATAGAGTTCAAAACCACGGTTATAAGGCTTTTCAAGAGGCTCCTACAAAAGGCCGATCAACTTAATGAGAATTACCAGGAAATAAACAAGACCAACCAGGAAATGAATGAGAATTACAAGGAAATGAATGAGACTTACAAGGAAATGAATGAGACCCTCAAGCAAATGAACAAGACCTCTGAGGATATGAACCAGACCCTCACAGATATGAAAAAGGACCAACTGGATATCAAGCATACACAGACTGAAATAAAAAATATTACACAAAGTCCTAAAAGCAGTCCAGAGGGCCACAAGAACCAAGTCAAAGATTTGAAATACAAAGAAGCAAAATCCACTCAGCTGGAAAGGTAAGAAACAAAAAGAAATCAGATAATTCAGATAATAGCGTAAGGGGCCTCTGGGACAACCTCAAGCATGCCAACATCTGAATTATTGGGGTGCCAGAAAAAGAGAGAGAGCAAGTTAATGAAAACCTACTTGAAGAAATAGTGACTGAAAACTTCCCCCACCTGGTGAAAGAAACTGACTTAAAAGCCCAAGAAGTACACAGAACCCCAAAATATAGGAATCTAAAGAGGACCACACCAAGACATATCATAATTAAAATGCCAAGAGCAAAAGATAAAGAGAGAATATTAAAAGCAGCAAGAGAAAAACAGTTGGTTACCTACAGGGGAGCACCCATACGATTGTCAGCGGATTTCTCAACAGAAACGATGCAGGCCAGACGCGAGTGGCAAGAAATATTCAAAATAATGAATAGCAAGAATCTACAACCAAGATTACTCTATCCAGCAAAGCTATCATTCAGAATTGAAGATCAGATAAAGTCCTTCACAGATAAGAAAAAGCTAAAGGAGTTCATCACCACCAAACCAATGTTATATGAAATGCTGAAAGATATTCTTTAAGAAGAGGAAGAAGAAAAAGGTAAAAATATAAATTATGAACAACAAATACACATCTATCAACAAATGAACATAAAAATCAAGTGAACTGATAGGCTGATGAACAAGATAAACTGGTGACTATAACAGAAACATGGACATAGAGAGGGAATGGACTGACAATTCTTGGGGATAAAAGGGTTGTGGGAAGTACAGCAAGAGATTGGACAAAAATCTTGCAACAATGGGAGAGAACATTGGGGAGGGGGAGGTGAGGGTGGAGGGTGGGATAGGTACAGGGTGGAGGGGAGATATAGGGAGATAAAAAAGGGGAAACAATGTAATTAATAAACTGAACAATAAAGATTAAAAAAAAGGGAAAAAAGTCATCTTATACTCCAGAAAATATGGTATTTAAAAATGCATTTTACAAAACAATCATAAAGGCAGTCATGATCCATTTTCCTTCTATTATCTGACTCTGGTATTATCTTTGCCAATTGATTAATTACTATGGCTATTTATGTTTTATGCATATAAAATATTTGCGTTTCCATACTTTTATGGTGCAAAACAGTTTTGCATTGCACACAGATTTTTAAATTATAATGAAAAGAAGTACATTTCTGTATCATTTGGATATTGTGATTACAGAATACAAATTTACTTAGGGACAAAGCAGAATAGCCACTGATTAAACAGAGAATTACTTGCTCTTTTATATTTTTTGACCTCATAATGAAATTAATAATAAATTGTATTTTTGAAGTTATTCAAATTGGGATTTTTATTGTTTAATCTGAAAACTTTGAAGACTGCTCAAGTACTGCTTATTTAGAAATTATTTCTTTGGGTAATGGGTATGTATTTTTCACAAGAAAACCAAGGTATAGAAAGAATAATGACTTGAAAGATCTCAACTATACTAATAAAAACATAAGCTATCTGAAAAAAAAAAAAAAGAAAGAAAAAAAAAGAAAAAGCACGAGGAAAGGCAGAGGGGGAAGGAATGCTATTTGGGACCTGTCAGGCTTGCGGTGAAAGATTGATGTGAGGAAGTAACACTGAGTGGGTATGTGGGCCCACATTATGAAGGGCCTGGCAAACCAGGTTGAGATGCAGAAACTTGACCCAGGAGGGACATGTGGACTCATTCTATGTCCTTGATCATTGGAGACATGCTAATTTCTCCTTTCAATTACTAGAACAAAGGGAATCTGCATTTTCTATTGAGAGAGCTACTACCAATGTTCTCCCCAAAGGCTTACCCTATCTTAATATTTGCTAGTATTTTTCTTTATGATGGTATCCCATATTTGTAAACTTTGCATATGTTTGCCTTCTGATATGGTTATGCACCTATTTCTATGTTTACTGGCCATTCGCATTTGTTTTCCAGTGTATTCATGTTTGTATTTTTTATCCTAATGTATTGTTTGGGTTTGTTTGTGGATTTACAGAAGCTTTTTATATATTATAGTTTCTATGTCTTTGTTTATTATGTATTTGCAATATTTTCTCAGGGTATTGTTTTTTCTTCCTACTTATAGTATATTTTTCCATGTAGAAGTTTTTACTGTATATGTAGCTAAAGATACAAATCTTTAAAAAATACATAGATATTGGGTTTCATATGTCTGGAAGGAAATGCCAACAATATAAAAATATTCCAGTATTTCCTCCTAGAACTTAAAAAACTTTTTTTGATACATTTATATTCCTAAAAATTTGATCCATCTGGAATATAATTTGGTATAGGTGTGAAACAGAACTTTATTTTCATTTTTGCTACTGATTTGAAATGCCTAATTATCATATGTTAATTTTCTGTCTGTGGGTCTGATTTTGATCTCTATTCTATGTCCTTATGCTATAATGAAGTGATACTATATTGGTTTAATTATCATTTTATTAAAATGTCCTGGTATAGCATAGATAAGAGCACGACTCTGCAGCCAGACAACACTCTACCACTTACTAGCACTGAGTCAAGTTGCTAAATCTCTATGCCTCAGTTTTGCCCCAGCTTTAAAATGAGGATAATATCAGAGTGATGGTGAAGATTTCATGAATTTCTGTACATCAAATACTTAGATCAATGCCTGGAACAGAGTGAGTGTTTATAAAGGTGCTGGCTGATATTATTTGTAAAAATTTTTTTCCAAAATTTTCTTGCTTTCTTATGCCTCCTCTGGTTGATTTTTAGAATCAGTCCCTTACAGAGTTTATGAATAGATGATCAAAAGACAATTCTCTTCCTGTGAGCAATTCTGATGGCAGCTCTAAAGCTCATTCATTTTCCCATCTGGCACATAGTAAATACTCAATAAATAATGGTCGTTATTATAATCATACTAGAGGCCCAGTGCATAAAATTCATGCATGGGAGCAGGTGTCCCTCAGCCCAGCCTGCACCCTCTCCAGTCCAGGACCCCTCAGGGGATGTCCAACTGCTGGTTTAGATCCCATCCCACAGGATCAGACCTTACACTGGCAATCGGACATCCCTCTCACAATCCAGGACTGCTGGCTCCTAACCACTCACCTGCCAGCCTGATCACCACCTAACTGCTCCCCTGCCAGCCTGATTGCTCCCAACTGTCCTCCCATGCCAGCCTGATCGCTCCCTAACTGCTCGCTCCCCCATTCCGGCTTGATCTTGCCCCTAACTGCTTGTTCTCCTGCCAGTCCTATTGCTCCAAACTGCCTCTGCCTCAGCCCCCAGACCATGGCTTTGTTGGGAAGGAAGTCAGACAACCGAAAGATGTCCAGTTGACCTGGTCTAATTAGCATATTACCCTTTTATTAGTATAGGTGTATTATTTTGGAAGGAATAGCAATTAATGACTCATAATGGGATCTTGTTGAGAAGGGGAAGAGAGAAAGCTGAAGATTAAGTGGTTAGGGGTATAGAAGGAGCAACTTCTCTTAAATTCCTTTGGGGAAGTTTGTAAGTCAGTCTCTCCTGCCCCTCAGAGCATTGTCCTGTAACCCTTAATTTTATTTTTTTTTAAGAGTTAAAAAAAATTAATATATATTTTATTGTTTAAAGTATTACAAATAGTAGAACATATGTTTCCTTTTTTCTCCCCATTGACCTCCCCCCACCCCCGGATTCCCCTACCCGCCAGCACATGCCCTCACCTGCCCCGGCCCAGTGTCTTGTATCCATTGGTAATGCTTATATGCATGCATACAAGTCTTTCAGTTGATCTCTTATAGTCCCCTGTCTTCCCACTGTAGTTTGAGAGTCTGTTCAATGCTTCTCTGCCTCTGTATCTATTTTTCCCCCATTTCTTTTCTTTAAAAAAATCTTGCATCTGCATACTAGAAACAAACATATAAGAACAAAAAAGGTTTGAGTCCGTTTCAATGTCCAACACTTCTGAGTTCCAGTTTCAACGTCAAATAGTTCCTTATGTGTACATATCAGCAATGATATCTGGATGGTGGAAAAAATGGTGGCAATGCAGGTCCCACCCTCTTTGGCTTGGTCCTGGGCAACCTGCAGTGACACACAGCTGCTGACTGTTAGCATGGCAAGGTGTCATCAGCATCTTCCGTCTCTGGACTGTCTTCGTGGTTGGAACAGACCTGTCGGTTCCTCTTTGTTGCAGGAATCCATACGGTATTGGAGTTGTTTTCTTAAAATATACAAACATATTCTTGACCAAAAGTTAATAAAGGAATCTTTTCTGTAAATTAGACTTGGGATTCTTTTTATTTTCGCTCAAATGATTTTCCTTTGGCTTATTTTGACACCATGTGTGTTTTTCATGGGTGTCCTGCTATTAGCATTACAAATGGAAATTGATTTTCTGAAGTAAGAATTTTCTAGATGTAATTTACTTGCAGGATATTTTTCCTAACATGATATTACCCCACTATCCCCCCCCTTTTTTTGACTAATGGAGGCTTTCAGAAATTTTATGTTGCAGTCTTGGTAACTTTAAATTTTAATTTTTGCACAAAAATATGACTGCTTTAGGTTCTTTGAAGGTTAGGCAACTTTACAATGAGATGAAATACCAATAGAAATTTTAGTTAATATTTTATGAACAGCTTTTTGTCCAATACACTTACATTTTCTTGAGTATTCTCTTATTTCAATTGGCCAATTTAAATTAATCTGAAAACTTGATTACTATTTTACTATCAAATTTAATACTCAAACAATAATCTTAGTTTACCCTGTAAATATTAGTGGAAAGGATTATTTGCATTCTTGAGTAGGCCCTGAGCATTCCTGGTACTGGACTACATTTAGATATAGGGCAGGTGTTGTTGGCCAAGTCTCTGTCTGTAACCTGGGTCCCGATCTAGCTGGGCATGGGAGGCGAAGCAGCCATGGGGATAGGAGATATCCCTCAGAAGGGGTGAGAGTTCAGGCCCCTGCAAGGTTAGGGGGTAAGGGTCTGTGCCCCACCTCTGTTGACTTTCTTTTTTTTAATTTTATTGATTTTTCACAGAGAGGAAGGGAGAGAGATAGAAAGTCAGAAGCATCGATGAGAGAGAAACATTGATCAGCTGCCTCTTGCACACCCCCTACTGGGGATGTGCCTACAGCCACGTTACATGCCCTTGGCCTGAATCGAACCTGGGACCTTTTAGTCCACAGGCCGATGCTCTATCCACTGAGCCAAACTGGTTTCGGCAACTTTCAAGTTCTCTCCTGATGGCCCCTCTGGGACTGTGCCTGTCTTAGGTTGTTCCTACCCTGAGGAATCTTAACTGTCTCTGGCTAACCAGCCATCCTCTGGGGCCAAGCAGGGTGATGTGAGGTTAAATTCTGTCTCCTTGGTAATATATGCCCCTGTGGCCTCCATGCCCAGCACCTGCCTTGGAATTCCTCGCCTGGGGGCGGGGTTCCAGTCCTGATCATATATTCAGGTTTCTTCTCCAGGGAGGGACTAGCTCACACATTGGGTGAGAAACAAATCCATGGTGCCAGCCAGCCAAAGGCTTCAACCTCTGCTTGAACTGAAAGCTCAGGCAACAGCTGTGTGCACTTGGATGGTGAGAAGAGGGTTTCTCTTGGCGAAAAGGGCAAGAGGGGCCAATATAGAATGCTCAAGTGCCTTTCTAGTGCCTTAGTTCCTTCTGAAAAGGATTAATTTTTTTCCTGGCCTTTTTTTAATTGCTGCCAAACATTCAAAGAATTAGTTTGTAAGTGTCTTTTGGGATAATTGGACAATATGCTGTTGCAAAATATCAAAAATTATAATGACATTGTAGAATAATATTATGTAAGGATATTCTTTGCTCTAGGCCATGTCAATTCAATTTTAAACTAGCTGCCAATTTTTTTTATAACTATATATAAATTTTGTCAGGGAGGTAAAAACACAAATTACTTACCTTAGTTCAAGAGGTCAAATATATTGACTTTCCCCCTTACTCCTGCCACTCCCGACTTGCCCTGAGGTTTGACATTCTGATGGATGTTTCTCAATCTCTGAATCTGTTCTTGTTCATAGTCTATGCTGTTCATTATATTCCATAAATGAGTGAGATCATGTGATATTTATCTTTCCCTGCCTGGCTAATTTCACTTAGCATAATGCTCTCCAGCTCCATCCATGTTGTTGCAAATGGTAGGAGCTCCTTTTTTACCACAGTGTAGTATTCCATTGTGTAGATGTACCACAGTTTTTTAATCCACTCATCTGCTGATGGGCACCTAGGCTGTTTCCAAATCTTAGCTATGGTAAATTGTGCTGCTATGAACATAGGGGTGCATATATCTTTTCTAATTCGTCTTTCTAGTTTCTTGGGATATATTCCTAGAAGTGGGATCACTTGGTCAAATGGGAGTTTCATTTTTAGTTTTTTAAGGAAGCTCCATACTGTTCTCAACAGTGGCTGTAACAGTCCGCATTCCCACCAGCAGTGCAAAAGAGTTCCTTTTTCTCCACATCCTCACCAACACTTTTCATTCGTTGATTTGTTGAATTTAGCCAATCTGACTAGGTATGAGATGGTACAGCATTGTTATTTTTATTTTCATCTCTCTGAAGATTAGTGACTTTGAGCAGGTTTTCATATGTCTCTTGGCCTTCCTTCTGTCTTCTTTCGAAAAGTGTCTCTTTAGATCCATTACCCATTTTTTTATTGGGTTATCTTCTTTTTGTTAAGCTGCATGAGTTCCCTGTAAAGGTTGGAGATTAAACCCTTCTGGTTGATGTCATTGGAAGATATATTCTTCCATGCAGTGGGGTTTCTTGTTGTTTTATTAATGGTTTCCTTTGCTATGCAGAAGCTTTTTATTTTGATGTAGTCCTATTTGTTTATTTTCTCTTTAGTTTCCATTGCCCTAGGAGCAGTATCAGTGAAGAAGTTCCTTCAACATATGTCTGAGATTTTGCTGCCTGTGGCTTCCTCTAGTATTTTTATGGTTTTCCACCTTATGTTTAAGTCCTTTATCCATTTTGACTTTATTTTTGTGAATGGTGTAAGTTGGTGATCTAGATTCACTTTTTTTGCATGTATTTGTCCAATTTTCCCAAAACCATTTTTTGAAGAGACTATCTTGACTCCATTGTATGTTTATGCCTCCTTTGTCGAATATTAATTGGGCATAGTAGTTCGGGTCGATTTCTGGTTCTCTATTCTATTCCATTGGTCTATATGTCTGTTCTTGTGCCAGTACCAGGCTGTTTTAAGAACAGTGGCTTTGTAATACATCTTGATATCTGGTATTGAGATACCATATTCTTTAGCAGGATTCTTTTTCAGGATTGCTGCAGCTATTTGGGGTCTTTTTTTATTCCAGATGAATTTTTGGAAAGTTCGTTCTAAGTCTGTGGAATATGCCATTGGTATTTTAATGAGGAGTGCATTGAATTTATAGATTGCTTTAGGTAGTATGGACATTTTAACGATGTTGATTCTCCCAATCCATGAACATGGTATGTTCTTCCATCTGTTTATGTCTTCCTCTATCTTTTCTTTTCAGTGTCGTGTAGTTTTCCACATATAGATCTTTTACCTTCTTAGTTAAGTTTATTCCTAGGTATCTTAATTTTTTTGGTGTGATGGTAAATGGGATTGATTTTTTAGTCTCTTTTTCTGTAAGTTCATTATTGGTGTATAGAAATGCCTTAGATTTATTGGCATTAATTTTGTATTGTGCTACATTGCCGAATTCATTTATTAAGTCTAATAATTTTTTGGTGGAGTCTTTAGGGTTTTCTATGTACAGTATCATGTCATCTGTGAATAAGGACAGTTTTACTTCTTCTTTTACAATTTGGTGCCTTTTATTTCTTCTTCTTGTCTGATTTCAATGGCTAGTACTTCCAGCAGAATATTGAATAGGAGTGGTGAGAGTGGGCATCCCTGTCTTGTCCCTGTTCTTAGGGGAAATGGTTGTAGTTTTTGCCCATTGAGTATGATGTTTGCTGTGGGTTTATCATGTATGGCTTTTATTATGTTGAGGTATGATCCCTCTATTCCCACCTTGCTGAGAGTTTTCATCAAGAAAGGGTGTTAAATTTTGTCAAATGCTTTTTCTGCATCAACTGATATGACTATGTAATTTTTATCTCTCAGTTTGTTTATGTGATGTATCATTTTTATTGATTTGCAAATATTGTACTATCTTTGCACCCCCGGGATAAATCCTACTGGATCATGGTGTATGATCTTTCTGATATACTGCTGGCTTCGATTTGCTAGAATTTTGTTGAGGATTTTGGCATTTATATTCATGAGGGATATTGGCCTGTAATTCTCTTTCATCATGTTATCTTTATCTGGTTTTGGTATTAGGGTGATGCTGGCTTCATAGAAGGAGCTTGGAGGTGTTCCTTCATCTTGGATTTTCTGCAATAGTTTGAGGATGATATGTTTTAGTTCTTCCTTGAATGTTTGGTAAAACTCCCCTGTGAATCCATCTGGCCCTGGGCTTTTGTTTGCTGGAAGCTTTTTAATGACTGCTTCCATTTCTTCCATAGTTACCAGCCTATTGAGATTTTTAGAATCTTCCTGAATGAGTTTTGGAAGGTTTTATTTTTCTAGGTATGTGTCCATTTCCTCCAGGTTGTGTAGTTTGTTAGAATAGAGTTGTTCATAGTATTTTTTAACAACACTTTGTATTTCTGTGGGGTCTGTTATTATTTCATCTCTTTCACTTCTGATTTTATTTATTTGAGTCCTCTCTCTTTGCTTTTTGGTGAGCCTGGCTAGAGGTTCATCAATCTTGTTTATTCTTTCAAAGAACCAGCTCTTGGTTTTATTGATCTTTTGTATTGTGTGTTTTTTTTTTGTCTCTATGTCGTTCATTTCTGCTATGATCTTTATTATTTCCTTCCTTGTGCTCACTGTGGGCTTTTCTATTTCTCTGAGTTGTTCAGTTAGATGACTTATTACCACATTTTTATGTTTTTTGAGATAGGCCTGTAGAGCTATAAACTTCCCTCTCAGGACTGCTTTCACTGTGTCCTATAGTAATTACATTGTTGTGTTTTTATTGTCATTAGTCTCCAGAATGTTTTTAACTTCTTCTTTGATCTCATTAATAACCCAGTCATTGTTTAATAGCATGCTATTGCTTCTAAGTGTTTGAATTTTTTAGATTGTTTTTATTGTAGTTTATTTCTAATATTATGCCATTGTGGTCTGAGAAAATGCTTGATATGATTTCAATCTTTTTGAATTTGGGGAGGCTTGCTTGTGACCCAATATGTGGTCTATTTTTGAAAATGTCCCATGTGCACTTGAGTAGAATGTATATTACGTAGCTTTGGAGTGAAATGTTCTGAAGATGTCAATTAGGTCTATCTGATCTAGTGAGTCATTTAGAATTGCTGTTGTTTCTTTAGGACTTTTTGTCTAGAGGATTTATCCAGTGATGTCAGCGGTATATTAAAGTCCCATACTATGATTGTATTATTGTCTATCTCTCCCTTGATATTTTCCAGGAGTTTTTTTTTATGTATTTGGGTGCTCCTGCATTGGTTGCATATATGTTTATCAGAGTTATATCTTCTTGTTGAATTGCTCCCTTTAGTATTATTTAGTGGCTTTCCTTATCTCTTGTTATGGCCTTTACTTTGAGATCTATTTTATCAGATCTAAGTATCGCAATCAACCCCAGCTTTTTTCTCACTTCCATTTGCCTGAAAGATGTTTTTCAATCCGTTCACTTTCAGTCTGTGTGAATCCTTTGCTCTGAGGTGGGTCTCTTGTAGACAGCAAATATATGGGTCATGTTTTCTTATCCATTCAGCTACCCTATGTCTTTTGATTGGTGCATTTAATCTATTTACATTTAATGTTATTATTGACAAGTACATGTTGGTTGTCATATGTTTCCTTAGTGTTTGTGTTTCTTTTTGCCTTTCTCTTTCTTATTTTTACAGCAGCTCCTTTAGCATTTCTTGCATTTCTGGCTTGGTAGTGATAAACTCTCTTAGCACTTTTTTGTCTGTGAAGTTCCACCTTCAATTCTGAATGATAGCTTTGCTGGGTATGGTATTTTTGGATTCAGTCCTTTGCTTTGCATCACTTTGTATATTTCATTCCACTCCCTTCTGCCTGCTATGTTTCTGTTGAGAAATCAGTTGATATTCTAATAGGAGATCTCTTGTAGGTAACTTTCTGTCTCTCTCTGGCAGCCTTTAAGATTCTTACTTTGGGGGGAACACCAAGATGACGGCATAGGTAAACACCTATTGTTCTGCCCCACGCAACGATTTAAGAACTACAACATAACAGCAGAACAGACAGCACCCAGAATCGCCAGAAAGCTGGCTGAATGAAAACTCCACTAATAAGAGTACAGGTGGGACGCTGAGACTCATGAGCGGTGGGAGCGCAGCCTTGAAGACGGAAACAGGTTAGGAGCCATCCTGGTCACGCGCGCGGGCTGGGGCTGGAGCAGCAACCCCGGCTGGATTTCGCCAACAGGGAGGGCGGAGACGTCCCACTACACGGATTCACCAGCGCCAGGCAAGGTCCAAGATCCGGGGTACATGGAGACGTCCCACTGCACAGATTCCCCAGTGCCAGGCGAGGTCCGAGGTCTGGGGGATGCACCCTGGAAGCGGGGCGCGGCAGAGGTCTCCTAATCTGCAAGAAACCCGGAGGCGGCAAAAAGAAGTTTCCGCGCAACGGTCTCGCAAACCCGCGACTTGCCCCCTGGAAACTTGTCTCCTGGTTCCGGAAACCATCTATTTTACAACGCTGGGCTAGACTTTTGGTGTGCAGACACATTTGGGGAAAGGCAGAGTTGTCTGGCAAGGGGAAAAGACTAGTGGCTTTCTCTTGGAGGTGTCTGCAGCCATCCCCATCCAACAGAGACCCGCATGCGTGAGCGCCACATAGGACGCAGCTAACACTGTGTCTGCCTGCGCAGCTCAGAGACTCAGCCCATCCAACCTGAACACAGTCTCCCTTCACGGCCAATTGGCCTGGAGGTCAAACCCTCCTAGAGCTAACAACAACAAGCTGGGTTTAAATTCAAAAATACTGAATACAACCCATAAAGGATTGCAGTAAGAGTACCCACCTCAGGTAACTGGGGAGGCTGAGCCACTGTCCCTTTGAGGATATCTACCACATAAAGCAGCCACCATGCAGAGATATGGAAAGAAATCAGGTGTGAAAGAAATGGAGGAGAAAAGACGACAAGACATAGAGTTCAAAACCACGGTTAAAAGGCTTTTCAAGAGGCTCCCACAAAAGGCCGATCAACTTAATGAGAATTACCAGGAAATAAACAAGACCAACCAGGAAATGAATGAGAATTACAAGTAAATGAATGAGGACCTCAAGGAAACTAATGAGACCCTCAAGCAAATGAACAAGACCTCTGAGGATATGAACCAGACCCTCACGGATAAAAAAAAAAGGACCAACTAGAAATCAAGCATACACAGACTGAAATGAAAAATATTACACAAAGTCCTAAAAGCAGTCCAGAGGGCCACAAGAACCAAGTCAAAGATTTGAAATACAAAGAAGCAAAATCCACTCAGCTGGAAAAGCAAGAAACAAAAAGAAATCAGATAATTCAGATAATAGCGTAAGGGGCCTCTGGGACAACCTCAAGCATGCCAACATCCGAATTATTGGGGTGCCAGAAAAAGAGAGAGCAAGTTAATGAAAACCTACTTGAAGAAATAGTGACTGAAAACTTCCCCCACCTGGTGAAAGAAACTGACTTAAAAGCCCAAGAAGTACACAGAACCCCAAAATATAGGAATCTAAAGAGGACCACACCAAGACATATCATAATTAAAATGCCAAGAGCAAAAGATAAAGAGAGAATATTAAAAGCAGCAAGAGAAAAACAGTTGGTTACCTACAGGGGAGCACCCATACGATTGTCAGCGGATTTCTCAACAGAAACGATGCAGGCCAGACGCGAGTGGCAAGAAATATTCAAAATAATGAATAGCAAGAATCTACAACCAAGATTACTCTATCCAGCAAAGCTATCATTCAGAATTGAGGATCAGATAAAGTGCTTTGCAGATAAGAAAAAGCTAAAGGAGTTCATCACCACCAAACCAGTATTATATGAAATGCTGAAAGGTATTCTTTAAGAAGAGGAAGAAGAGAAAGGTAAAAATATAAATTATGAACAACAAATACACATCTATCAACAAATGAACATAAAAATCAAGTGAATTGATAGGCTGATGAACAAGATAAACTGGTGACTATAACAGAAACATGGACATAGAGAGGGAATGGACTGACAATTCTTGGGGATAAAAGGGTTGTGGGAAGTACAGCAAGAGACTGGACAAAGTCTCTTGGGGAGGGGGAGGTGAGAGTGGAGGGTGGGATAGATACAGGGTGGAGGGGAGATATAGGGGGATAAAAAAGGGGAAACAATGTAATTAATAAACTGAACAATAAAGGAAAAAAATAAAAATAAAAAATAAATAATTTTTAAAAATAAAAAGATTCTTACTTTGTCATTAGTGTTTGCCAATTTAATTATAATGTGACTTGGTGTCGGTCTTTTAGAGTTCAACTTGTTTGGGATTCTATGTACTTCTTGGACTTGCATAGTTTTTTTCTTGCCAATATCAGGAAGTTTTCTGTCATTATTTCTTCAAATAGGTTTTCTATTCCTTGTTTCTCTTCCTCTTCTCCTGGTATCCCAATTAAGCAAATGCTGTTTCATTTTGTGTTGTCCCAAAGCTCCCTTAGGGTCTCTTCCTGCTTTTTAAGTCTTCTTTCCAGTTGCTGCTGTGTTTATATGTTTTTTCCTACCTTGTCTTCTAATTCACTGATGCGGTCCTCAGCCTCTTCTAGACTACTGTTTAAGCCTTCCAATGTGTTCTTGATTGCAGCTATGTCATTCTTCACCTCCTCTTGATTTCTTTTCATGTTGGTGACATTCTCATTCAGCTCCTTATAGTTCTCATTGACTTATGTGTATTTGCCATCCATCCATTTAAACATCCTTATAACCATTACTCTGAATTCTTTCTCTGATAGGCTGCTAGCCTCAATTTCATTTAACTCCCTTTTTGGTGATTTCTCTTTTTCTTTCCTTTGGGAATTGCTTTTTTGTCTCCCATGTTTCCCTATAATGTTTTAATTATAGATACAATTGCTTTGCTGCCCAGTTCTTTTGGTGATGGTGCTACTGGTGTAATCTCTCAGTTTTCCTGGGCTTGGTAATCTAGTGTAGCTCCCTACCTGAGCTATTTGGGTTCTCTTGATGTAGGCCTGTGAGCTTGAGAGGCACAACTGTGGTGTCTAGAAGTCAGCAGCTGTGGAAGGGAGTGTCCCAATTTTTGCTGTATTCTTATGGGAAGAAACTAATTCTTTAAAAATGCCAACAGGCAAAAGAGAACTCTGCTAATTCTTTCAAGTGCAGCACCCTCCACTTTGACAAATCCAAGGCACACTTTTCCTATGGCCTCAGGGAGTATTCAGATTCCCTGGTGTTATTCAGGGTGGAATTTGGGTGAGGCTATGTTGGTTGCCTGGAGACTAATGGGAGGGGTTATCTCTCAGGAGAAAATGATGAGGGGGCTTAGATATGACTCAGCACCAGACTTGCTATACCACCTCTCTTTGACCACCCACCCCCTACTTTCCCCAGATTCCACAACTCCACTCCTTCTCCTATACCTCAGCCACTGTAAGTGTCTGTATCTGAAAGGTCCTATGAACTAGGTTCAGTGGAGAAAAGCACTGGTCCCAGTGCAAGGAGGGACTGCAAACTCCTCTCTTGCCGGTACTGCAAGTTCGGGCAGACCAAAGGGCTGCCTCTGAGCTCAGATTCCAAAATCCTCTACCTCCTACAGTCCTGTGGACCCTTTTTTCACAGACAGATGCTTTGCCTGTCCTCAGGGATGTGGCTTGGCGCCCTATAGTTTCTCCCTGACCTTCTGAGTACAGAGGTCCAGCAGATTCTACTGTCTAGATTTTTTATTTTACCTTTTTCCAGGGGATCTCTGCCCTTCCCAGCTGCAAACTATCTCACCAACTGTGTCTCCTTTGCCAATTTTGGCTGAATTCCACTTGTTTCAGCTGCTCCCTCTATTTGCTCTGGAACAAGGCTAGGACACATCTGTCTATTCCGCCACCATTTTTTCTCTCCGACCCTTGATTTTATTAAAGAGCTTATGTGGGGCTCAGCTGACATAGCTCAGTGGTTGAGTGTTGACTATGAACCAGGAGGTCACAGTTCAATTCCCAAACATTGTACATGCTGGGGTTTGGGGATTGATACACAGTAGTGGGTATGCAGGAGGCAGCCAATCAATGATTCTCTCTCATCATTGATGTTTCCATCTCTCTCTCCCTCTCCCTTCCTCTCTGACATCAATAAAAATATATTTTTCAAAAAACCTTATTTGGGAATTAAGAAAAGCTACCCTACCGAATTTCAGCCCCTTCCTCCCTGGCAGGTCTGTTGGTTCCTCAGAGACCTGGGGGAGATAATGCTCCCAGAAACTGCACGGGATTGACATGGGCTTTAGCACAGACATAACCAGTTTCTTAGCTAAAGCAGGAATCACAGACCAAAATACCCATAGGTGCCAGCAGGCAACACAAATCAGTAGTAGTCAAATCTTTTTGCTCATAAACCTTCTAAAATTTTTTAAACCATGTACCCTTTTCTCAGATTTTAGATAAACACCTAAAATTTTCATCATGAGGTCAATAATTATTTTAAATGATAATTTAGTGTGTACTGTAAATAGTAACATTTTAAAATAAAAAATTACCACTCCTATAGAGTTTAAGCCCCATAGCAATTTGATGAACACCATCAACCATAAAAAAATACACAAACAAGTTCTTATTTGTCAAACAGAAAGTTTATCTTCTTTCCTTGAACTCATGTTTTATTTTCTCTTCTCCCTCAAAGTTTCATTCTTCAAATATAATGTTTGATTTAAATTGTTTTATTTACCACACTTTCATCCTTCTTTATAACATAAATAAAAATATAAATTGAAAGTTTATTTTCTGTGACCATAAGGCCATAGGTATTAACATTTTTTTTTCTTCTGGAAATATTGATTAAAACAACCTCAATATACTTATAATTTTTTTATGAATAATAATTAACCACAAAATTAAAATGTTACTTAAAATGCATTCCTATATAAGATAGATGGGGTTTTATTTTTCCCAATTAGTTTCTGTATGCATGAATGAATATTTCTTGATCCGAGGATAAGTTTCAACACCGAATCTGTCCCATGTTTAATGTTTATAGATATGAAAGCTGAGAAACTGGTTTATAAAAACAAGTAAATGGGAATAAGAACTTTTTCAAAACAGCAATAACAATGTTTTCAATAGTTTTTTTTTTTTTTTTTTTTTTTTTACTCAGAAAGTTGTAATACGCTGAGGCAGTCCACCACAGGAAGACCTAAGATGGGTAAAAGGTGTGTATTTCTTCTGCATGGCAGACTGGGTTCTCTGGAAGCAGATGCTGAACACACATGTTGGGGGCAAGATGTTTATTAGGGATCAACCCTTAGAAAAGAAAGAGGTGAGAGCAAACCCTGACAGAGGGGAGATGATGATGCCTTGGCCAAGCCAGTAGCAGCTCTGAAGCGAATACTGCCCATTAGAGTTGTCTTGGTGACAGGCTGAGATGGCAGTTAGTTATTTTAAAATATATTTCTTTATTGATTTCAGAGAGGAAAGGAGAAGGAGAGAGAGGTAGAAACATCAATGATGAGAGAGAATCATCGATTGGCTGCCTCCTGCATGCTCCCCACTGGGGATGGAGCCTGCAACCCAGGCATGTGCCCTTGGCCGAAATCGAACCTGGGACCCTTCAGTCCACAGGCTGAAGCTCTATCCACTGAGCCAAGCTGGCTAGGGTGAGAAGGCAGGTCGTTATGCCCCACCAGCTCCATCACCAGGTGTGGGGCTGTCCTTTGAAGGCTGTGACCTCAGTCAGGGTGGCTCTCTGCACCTGAGGCAGACCCTGAAACAACTCCCCACAAGGGCCAGTGAACTAGTTTTTTAAAGCTGCCGTTGATGAGGTAAAGTAACAAAAATTAGTCTCTCAGTTCTGAAGGCCAGAAGTCCAAAATCCAGGTGTCCTTCGACAGGCTCTGAGGAAGCGTCTGTGTCATGCCTCTCTCCCAGCTGCAGCTGGCTCCTGGCACTCTCTAGTGCCCGTGGCTTGCCGATGTGTCTCTACCTCTGTCTGCACATGACCTTCCTCTCTGTGTCTCTGTGGCAGTTTTCTACTTTTCAGTCTCTTATAAGGACCTTGGTCACTGGATTTAGGATCCATGTAATCCAGGATGATCTCCTCTCAAGCTCTTTACCTTAATTATATCTTCAAAGACCTTTATGCCACAGAAGGTAACATTTTGAGGGTCTAGATAGATCTATCTTTTGGGGGTCACCATTCAATCCACTACAAAGAGCAAGTCCTCTGTTGAAGAGGTAGCCAGGCAGTGTATCTTTGCATCCACCACATTTTGTAAAGTTTGAAAAGGATGCTTGTAAAGAGGAGTGAGAAAAAGAGGACGAACCTGTGACTCAGAAGACAAGCAGGTTGCCAAGCAGGTCAGCTTTACAAATGAGAACATATGGAAGTTGAGTACTTGGAAATCGATGCTCCTTGGAAAGCCTTTTTGTACCTCCCGGGTGACAAGTAACCCAGTTTGAGGATTTAGCTCAAGCAAAGTATTTCCTTGCAGGAATATAGGCCTCAAGTAGCTAGATCTCCAATTTTTCAAGAGAATGATAAACTCACACTTTAAGTGAGACCTCCATATTTTTGAAGGTTGACAACTAATTCAAAACAAACTGTATAGAGTGAAGGAGGAAATGTTTGTGAGCCGAATATATTTACTGAGATAACCTGTGCTCTGTTTTTACCCCTACTCCTACCATAAAAAGTAGAAGAAACACCAGAGCATCTTCTTTTGAGGGCCAGAAATTTACCCTCTCACCTAGAGTGCTATCTCATTCAGGATTCTCCAGAAAAACGGAATGTGGGTGCTGGCAAATTGTAAATTCACAGACAGGAAAAAATATTGACTGGCATCTAACAAATCCATCTTTCAATTAATCAGACTGGCATAGTATTTGTTTTGTTATGTTGACCATTAACCACTGGAAACTCAGGCAGGAGTTAACACTGCAGTCTGGAGGCAGAATTTTTTTCTTCTCCAAGAAACCTCAGTTTTTGCTCTAAGATATTCCAATGGGTTGGGCAAAGCTTTCCTCCATTATTGAGGGTAACTTTCTTTAGTCAAAGTCAATCGATTGTAGATATTAATCATATCTGCAAAATAACTTTCATAGCAACACCTGCATCAGTGTCTAATTAAGTAACTGGGTTCTATCACCTCTTCAAGTCTACAAGCAGAAGTAACTACGATGGGAACCATTGCTTTCCACATTGAATTGAAGAACCTAAGAAGTGGAATGGATTGTACAGGTTACCTTTCTCAATAGCACCTCATGGTACAGAGGAGGAAAGAGGCTAGGAGGGTGAAGTGACTTTCCAAGGTCACTCACTTGGCTAAGGGAACAAAAACTCAAAGGAATGTTCTGGCTTCCCAGTGTGGTACTATTTTTCCTGCATGTGACTCAATGTTTCAATACCAAAATCATAGTATTTAAGAGCACAGAAATCTTTTCAGAAGTTATATGGACCGAGCACCTCATTTCATAATGAGGTCTAGAGATGTTAAGACATAAGAAGTTTGATTCCTATTGCAGGGCATTTTCCATCACACTTCATAGCCTTTTCATATAAGGTAGAGATTATTGTACTCAAAGTAAACATATCTCTGTTATTTTTTTCTTTCAAAACATCCTCTCTAATAGGAGCCAGTTTTCTTATCATTGACTTCCCATAAGGTTAATGGTCAATATAACAAGACAAATAAATACTGCACCAATTTGATTAATTGTAAGATGGATTTGTTGGATGCCAGTCAATATTTTTTCCTAAAATTTGTGTAGATATTCACTGGCTGTATTTCTAAAGCAACAAGCCCAAGAATTCAGCATTTCCTTTATGGATAAACCTTTGAATCACATCTCTTATACTGTACCAGTTATTACCCCAGAAAACTACAGGTGTGGCTTCAATTTATTAGTTCATAACAAAGTGAATTCCAACTCTAATCAATTTTGTATCACATTATGTTCATTGCTCCAGCTAAATCCAATATCATAAGTCATAGTTCTATGACTCTAAAGGATATAAAAATATTCCACCCCAGAATATGCCACTTTGGTATAAAGATTATTTTGAGCTAAAGGCAGTTGAGAAATGGCCGACACAAGAGGAACTTTCTGCCCTCCCCGATCTGCCTAAGAGCAGTGCATACATTTTTCTTTGTGAAGGTCTCCCCCTTTTCTCTCTCATACCAGGGAGAGGAGAACAGACCTTACTATGAGAGATAGAGACAGCAATGAAGGGCTGCATAAACAAACCTTTTTAAATAATCCTTATCTACTATTAGATTCCTTCATATATTTATGTCCCCATAATTTATCACCCTTTGGAGCCAAAATCTCTCTTTCCTTTGTCTAGTCACTTCTCCACAATCTATTGCTCTTTGTTAAAATGGTATCTAAGCTTCCAAGTCTAACTGCTTCCTTGGGGAGTCCCTTCTTTTCTGTGAGGCCTCCATGCACTTCAAATTAATTTAGTATGTATTAATTTTCTCCTGTTAACCTGTTCTTTGTTAGTTTAATTTACAGGTCCCTCTTACGAACTGATAGTTAATATAATAAGAGGGTGAAGAAAACATGTTTTACCTCCCCTATGTCTTCTCTCATCAGATGCACCAAACTCAGCTAGTCTCAGCCACAAACCAGAAAGGATGACCCCTACAATTATATTTTCCCATTTTCCAAATGTGATTTTAATTCAACCTAACATGCACAGTGATAATGCCAACATGTTTAAAGATGGTCAAGCAGATGAGGGTGCTGAAGGAAGGCTAGTGTGAGGCTCTCTAAGAAGCAAAGGTGTGAATCATTTCTGATTTCTGAAGTCCTGCTAATGAAAGGAAATTGATATACAAATGTGTCTCTGGGAGAAACAATATCTAAAAGTACTGAGAAGCAAGCTCATGATGATGCTCTGACTATCATTTCCAATGGTGTCTTAATAGTTAATATATTTTGCTTATTATCTTAAGAAAGATTGAAATCAAATATTTTGTTTGTGAGATTTTTTTTCTTTCAAAACATCCTCTCTAATAGGCAAAAAAAAAATCTATTTATAGGGTTCAGCCAAAGGAAATGTAAATTTCTAAATCCTCTATCTTGATGCACCCTCCCCACCCTTTATTTAAAAAATGAAAGAAAGAAAGGGAGCTACAAGAGTGAATGTAATTTTACAGTAGCATGGAATTCACTGGTCCCCTCGGCAGCAAGGGGAGGGAGAAACAAGTCTCTGGATAACACATATCCTCTGAAATAACAGTGAAGGACAAATAATTCAGCACATTCTATTTATTGTCTCAGCCAAAGTCATAATTCTCCTCCCTCAGAATTGAGGCCTAGACTCCTGATATCAAATTTAACAACACCAAATTCTTTATTTTCCAGGATAAACAGGGTTGGGAAATGGCCAGTGGAATTTTCCAATTCAGAAGGCCACAGTGGGGAGTTTACATTGTTACATGATTGCAATGTAGTTTAGTAATGAGCATCGCAACGGAAAATTAATAAAAGCTCGGTGTAGCCTGACCCATTCAAGTAATTGTCAATTAAGGCTACAATCAATACCAAGGTAATAGCTCATGAACAAGGATAGTTGGGTACTTACTTCATTAATGTTGCAAATCGATGTTGAGCATTGGGAGTAAGTGCAGAGAAATGAGCTCATATATTGGAGGTAATCCTGACGGGAGTTTTCTGGCTAGAAGGAGACTTAGGGCTCAGAGTCTGCAAACAGACAGATGTCAGGGAATGGCCCAATCTGGTTACTAGACAGCAAAACCTCCTTTGTTCCAACCCTTGATGCTGAAATCCTTTGGAAGGCCTTTAATCTTCTTTTCTGTACTTGAGGCACTAATCAAATTGCATTTATGTCCCCATCCTGTTCACCTTGTGTCCCCTATAGATATCTGTGTTCTTCGGCATTAAAACATGACTATAAATATATGCCTTCTATAGTCCTCTGCAGCACCAGGCAACCATTCCTGAGCTAGGTATGTTCACTCAAAAGATGGACCTTCTGGAGACATTTGCTTAATTTCTTTAGGGTCAGCATTGGTTGGCACTGTGTTGTTGCCCTGTCCCCATCCTTTATCTCCTTCACCTCCTCCTCACTTGCAATAGCACCTAAAGCAAATACAAAATTTGAAGTCAAAATGTATTCTTAAGCCTGAAATAACTATTAAATTCTATGCCTTATGAAAGGAATCTGATCACATAGAAAATACCCCTTACAGTGCTGGTTATTGACTTTCCAATCTAAGTTAAAATCCAACACTATGGTCATGCTATTATTATAAACTAGGGGCCCAGTGCACAAATTTGTGCACCTTGAAAGGAACTGTGGCCCTTGAGGCTGCCGTGGGCACAGGGTTGGGTCTCGTCCCATCCTCTGCACCTCTGCCTGGCTCCTCCCACCCTGGCCCCAGTCCCCTGTCTGTTGGCAGCCCCGCTCCTGCCGCCACCGCTCCCACACACTCACGGTGCCATCCCCACTTACACCTGCTATTGGTGCAGAGCAATTGGGGCCAGCACCGGCAGTGGGTGTGAGTAGCAGCTGCTGCTCTGATCACCCCTCAGGAGCAGAGGAAGGTGGAGAAGCCTTTAGGGATGATAGGGGTTGAGTGCCACTGCTTGCATCCACTGACAGCACCAAGAGATTGGGACCAGAGCCAGCAGCAGGTACAAGCGATGGCTCTGGCACTGGCAGTGGATTCAAGCAGGGCCAGTGCCAGCTGCAGGTGTGAGCGCCAAAAGAGACCTAGGCACACAGAGCAAAGAATTTTCAATAATCACCAAAGGTTCACCCTGAAGACAGTGACCAGAACCTCACCTTGGTCTGGTGCCCTGCTCACCTGCTCCACCATCCAGCAGCAGCTGATGCCCACTATGGTCTGTGCACCCCCTGATGGTCAGCGCACATCATATCAACTGGTTCTTCAGATGTTCCACCATTCTGTCTATTTGCATATTAGGGTTTTACATAGATATATTTCACCTCTCCCCCCTTTTGTCAACCAAAGACTTTAGTTTTTTCTTGATCTTATTGTCTGAGAATGTATGGTTGACTTTCTTACCTCATACTCCTCACTAGCATGTAAGCCTATGGCATTGATATTTCTCCTAGTGCCTCTGTTTGGATGTGAGCACTCACAAAACCCCTGGGGTGGTGGTAATGCTTTATGGAAAACAGGGACATGGTGACAGGTCTGGGGTCACAGAGTCAATGATGAGCCTGGGTCAGAAGTCTAGGAAAAGGTTCTAACACCAATCTTGTACAGTTGAGCCTCATCAACATTCCACAACCCTTCTTGGTTTCTGAAGCATTTCACAAAGCACATATGTTTAAAGCATTTCTACCTGGGACTCAAGAAAACACAGATATCTGGGCAAAGTGGAAACTGCAGGTAAGCCCAGGAAGCAACTATGCTCTTAGTCCTCAATCTGACAGTATCTCTTGCCCTGGCCTGCATGGCTCAGTGGTTAAGAGTGTTGGTCTGTGTATTTGAGGGTCATGGGTTTGATTCCAGTCACCTGCACATATCCCATCCCCTCATTGGGGTATGAGTGGGAGGCAACCAATCAATGTGTCTGTGGCACTGTGGCATCCTCTCCCCTCTCTTTCACTCTCTCTAAAAATTAATGGAATTAAATATCACTCTTCAGGTGAGGATTTAAAAAAAGAGTATAGTATCCCTTTAGTAGAAAGGTGGAGAAGAGAAAAGTAAGAGCTGATGAAATGAATAATTACTGGGTTCCTGCTGCTGGTGTCCAGCACAGGCCTAGGTACTTACTTCATCAACATCACCTGTAAGCAGCGAGGAGTAGGGAAAGGGGATTTAGGAGCTACCTTTGCCAAGCCATCATTTTCCCCTCTAAAAGCTGTATCAGGATTCAACAAGGCAATGCATCTGGCAAAATAAAAACTCTCTCTTCTCAAGAGCATAGCAGAAGTTATGTCCCCACACAGTGATCTGGGTAGAAAATTTAGTGAATTTAAACTGTGCTTACAATCATTCAAAAGTAACAATGTTTTTTGTTTTGGATTCATCATGGTTTTCTTTTCCAAACCAAGTTTTCTCCTTCATGAAGAAGCCCCTGGAAGTCTGTCCTGGACTCAATAGCAGAGGAGCTGCAAAGTCAGAACACACACGCAGCCAAAGGAAACCATATCCTTGCCTGTCACCTCGTATGTCAGCCATTAGACAGGAGTGTGTTTTGATGGCCTAGGAAATGGGGGGCCATAGTGGAGCCTCATGTATGCCAGGATGACCCCACCACCAACTGTGCACATTTTGTGAGCTTGTCTGCCAGGAGATGCTTTCTTCAGAGTTGAAATATGAGGTGTTTGCAATAGCACTTTGTGAAGATTCCTCCTCCACAAATCCCTCCTCTGTGGAGTCCGCCCTCCTGTCATTTTGTTCCTGGAGGGCAGAACTGACTGCTCCACACAGACTGTATCTCCTGCATTGGGAGTTACTCCTTCCCAAAGGTGTGCAAATGTATGCATGTGCCTGGCCCACCGATTTCAAACACTAGGGGGTCTCAGCCAACTCTACCCACCACTACTCCCCAACCTCCGTCTGGGTTCCTCAAGAGGTGGTCCCAGCAAGCTTAGATCAGAATTGTACTCTCTGCCTTCCCTCCTTGGCCCAGCCACCTTGATGGGGTTATGCTCAGACATGCCTGAGTAATGCTCCTGGGGGTGTCTTAAGAAGTAGCCATTTGAAGCTCACAACTGGGCTGTTTTAGGAATGTTGTTATGTACTATCTCCCAGAAAAATCTATCCACAAAGAGCCAGAAAAATGGCTTAGACTCAGTGCTAGAAAGAGCTAGGCTTTTCCTGAGCCACTGGTGCTTATTATTGCTCTTATTTCTGTTTCTAGCAACCGAGCTTTGCTCTCTCTCCACTGGCTGCCAGAAGACTTTGTAATTCACCTCTATTCAAAACTACTCATTAAGGATTTTTAACCACTCACTTTAACCCTGATTTTATCTTATTTTCCTACCTTCACATTCCCTTCCTCTGGTTTCCTCATTTATATTTGTGTTTTAATAATATATGTAGTTCTGTGCACATTTTCAAAACTTTCTGGAATTGAATGAAGTATAAATACCAAAAAAAGCAGATAATCTATTCCAATACTTATTGAGCACCCGTTTTATGCCATATACTGTGAAATTAAGCATTATATATATATATATATATATATATATATATATATATTATATAAACATACATATAATGTTATAGGGAAAAGGAAAATATGAGATAGAATGTTTGGATGTTTGGTATAATCCAGTTATATTTATAAATATATGACTGTTGTGTGTGTTTGTATGTATGTATTTATTTATTTTTTAATAAACCAAAATATTAACATGTTGATATTCGTTAACAACTCTGGATGGTAAAATTATAACTACTTTTATCTTTCATATTTCTCTGCAGTTTTTGACAGTGAATGTATTTATTTTTTAGAATGGTATTTGAAAATGTCACTTTCCTGTTTGAGGGTGGATAGGATGGGAGAGTTTTCAGAAAATTAGTTGATTCCCAGTTAGATTTGAATTTCAGATAAACAACAATTATTTTTAGTATAAGTACATCCCCAATATCACATAGTACATACTTTTGCTTAAAAGTATTCATTGTTTATCTGAAAAGTGAAATGTCACTGGATGTCTTCTGTTTTTATTTGCTGCATCTGGCAACCCTAGGGGGTAGGGGCAGTTCATCAAAACCATCAAACTGGTCCTCTGTCCCCACCCCAGCAAGATTCTGACGTGGCTACCTCCCTTCCTGCCAACACTCAGAATCTGAAGTCTCCTCCCAAGGTTCTCCCAGAACCTGGGGAGTTGAGGGAGGCATTGTAGTCGGTGCTGTGCAGTGTGGGATGCTGTGGTGTGACAAGGGTCCAAGGGTGTTTCAGTCACATGTCTCCGGTTCTGCTCGGTAGAACTTACGGTGTCCCACGCTGTGAGGAACTCTTTCAGAAGCTGCTGGGCCCTCCTAACTGTATTCTGATTGGACTATTTTCATTGTTTCAGTGCCCCAGGAGGCAATGGGGAGCCCTCGCGCCCTGGTGGGGCTACTTTGCAGAAAGGGGAAGCTGACTGGCTGCTTGAAGTCTCTGGCCCTGAAGATACTCCTCTGGATCTCCATCAGATCCTGGGGTTGGGGCAGAGGGCAGGCTGCCTTCCCAGAGTACAGCTGTCTGGCAAAGCCACCCGCTGAAGTTCAGAAAGGAATTGTCTTCAGCCTGAGACTCTCCTCCAGCCTCTCCACTGTGGCCATGGAAGAATGAGTTTTCTACTAGAGCTTCCCGAGAGAATGCTCCTCTCTAGAGAAAGAAGTGCCTGGGACCCAGGCCGGTGGCCATGCACCGCATGGCATCTGTGGAGAGCTGTGAGGGACCACAGCATTAGGCTTTCAGGAGACCATTGCTAAATGCCTGAAATAACCCCATGTGGCCACTCCTCACAAAATAATCCTGGAGATGCAAACAGCTAAACATTAACCCACCCGGATTTATAAACACAAACTTCAAAAAAGTGATAATTAACGAGGTGTGGGACAAAGAGCAATAGAGGAGGAACAGCAGGGTTTTGAACAAGGCCCCTATACCCTTTAGGCCTCAGTTTTATGATCTGCAAAATAGATTGTTGAACAAGATGATAAAAAATGCCTTCTAATTTTGATGCCCCAGAACCTTAATTTTGGGAGTTAATTGGGGATCAGTTTCTGAAGCAGGGAAGCAGAATGATGTCTCAGATAAACCCAGTGTCTTTTCCTGCAGTATAGGGGGAGGGAAAGGATGAATATTCCTCAGGTGTTTACCTGGTACCAGCCATTGTACATCCCAATCTCATTTCTATGCTTTATAACAACTCTTGAAGGTCATTGCTGTTATTTTCATTTTATTTCCAGAAAAATGGAGCCCTAGAGAGATTAAGTGACTTTCTTAGAGTCACACAACCAGCAAGTGCAAAGCCAGGATTTGAACCTGTCTTCTGCTGAACCTGATGCTTTGTCGGGCACTCCACGTAGACTTCTCCTGCCCCCAGAGTTGCTGAGAAAAAGTTGAAGTCACCTGTTCCTGAGCTCTTACTAGCAACAGGTGAGATTCAGAGATGGGGGCAGAGGGAGGTCGATGCAGACAGAGTGACTCCCCCCTTGCACTGTTAGTAACCTACAAACTCTATAAATAAGGAATTGCCTAAAACCAACTTTCAATTACCAGGGACAGATGCTGGGGTATAGTATCTGATCTCTGAAATACCTTGAACACTATTCAAAGCTTTTCATTATGTAAAAAAGCGTATGTATTAAATACTCTGACCCAAACCTCCTCATCCCTTACTGAGAGAAAAAAAAAATAAAGAAACTGCACTTCAGCCACCAACTGGTTTAATTATTTCTCATAAATAAGTTTGGATGGGGCAAGTGGGCAGAGAGATGGGTGGCATTTTTGCCTGAATGAAGGCACTGAGAGAGAACTGGAGAGGCTGGAAAAGGAGGAGTCAGAAAGTCTTACCGATTTCAGAGTAAACATTCAAGCAAGCTTCCTTGAATACAGTGGTCAATCAAATGAACTATTTGGTTACTGTGGGCCCTGACCTTTTCAGCCTCAAAGGGGCCAGTCACAAGAAAAATATTAAGTAAAAAGATTGGAAACAGCCAATAGCAAAGGATTTGGTTAGGCAGGCATAGAAAACTTTGCTTGTGTGAGCAGCTACCATTTAAAAGGTACCAGCACTTCTTATTGAAGAAAACAAATCACTTTCAAACAAATCAAGGGGGCCTTTTTGGCTATGAAAATGTAAGAAGGCATTCACCACCTTGAACTCTTTGGATGGTGTCTTAAGTTGAGTTTCTCAAGTGCAGACTCTGAGATGAGAGCCATGAGGAAGTGGTTGCTTAGGGCAGTGCCTCCAAACGAGAAGACAAAAGAAGAATGTGGAAGAAGCACAAAAAGGAAAGGAAGGAAACCATAAGGATATGAGGCAGTCTCACCCTGATCCTACAGAGGAATCTTGGGTTGTTAACTACACCTCATAATTGTCCAACCTAAGGAAAGGGAATTGGGTTTCCTGCAAGGGCTACTTTTGGAGGGGATGCTGGATGTAAATTTCACATTGAGCTCTGTGAAAATGCAAGCCATTGGCTCCAGTACCTGAAATCTACAGGTGCCTTAACTATGCTACCGCTCTATACATTCCTTGGAATTGAGAACTATTCTCTCAGTAGCAGTTGGGTAAAACAAATGCCCAAATCACAATGCCTTTCTTATATGTGAGGTCTACTTATAAGAAAGAAGCTCATGTGAACTACCATGAATATAGGGATATATGGGTTTGTACATGCTCCTATTAAGTTATCTACCTGGCATGGTAGATTCAGCTCAGAACCCTGGTTGAATGTGTGAGTGGGGCAGTTATTAACACAGGAGTCCAAGGGTGAAGTGCATATACATACACATGACATTGAGATTAAAAAAAAACATACACAAAACAATCTCCTAGAGACTGTGAGTAGTATCATGGCAGTGGTAGGCAGGGATGGATTGGGCTTGGAGAGCCTTATCATTTCAGTGGTGACATAGTCTAACATAGTCATTGCAGTGATAAATCGAGGGCTACAAAGGGAAATCTGTAAGTGGACTGGTCAGATTCTGCAGTTCCTACCTGTAGGATATTTGTAAACTCAACTAACTAGATGAAGTGCCAGGATTGAAGGCCAATACAATGGAGACTTCCAAGATAAAGACATACTACTTCCTAATATGGAAATCTGGTGGCTCACTATCTTAATTTAAGCTTCGAAAATAGACCTGGTGAACTTCTGTTTCTGGTCCAACATGTAAATAGACCTGGTGAACTTCTGTTTCTGGTCCAACATGTAAATAGCTTGGAAGATGTCATTCTTGTCCCCATGACAAGAAAAAAGCTAAACCAACTAAAAATCAACAACTCTTCCTTGATCTCCTTGCGAAAACTGTAGTCCCAGGGAAAACAACTGCCCTGCAAACAGGAGAGACAGAGGACCACAGCTTATGTGGAGCAGGAACCCTGGAGTGGAAATCCTTTACTGCAGCCAGTGTAGGTAGGACGTTTTAAACTGACAAATTGCTGAAGGCTCAGTGGGGATGAGCATGAGAGTTAAAAATTCTGAGGTGGTCCGGTTTTAGGGAGGACTTCACACATTTGTGATGTTTTTATTCCCAGGAGTCTTATCCTTTTGTCACTGTGAAGACAGAAGAAATATCCCCAGCAGGGGGAGGGGAAAAGCAACCATTTTGAAATACAACCAGAGTTCCCTGATCTCCATAAGGAGACCTACCCTCAAAGGAAACTAATTTACAAGTATCTAACCTACTGAGGTTTTACCAAAGCCTAACCACCCTGGGGAAAGGGAAATACCCAAATCTGTTCACTGAAAGCCTGAATTCTAATTATAGAACTATAGAAAACTTCCCCCACCCAACCTTACTACCACATCAATCCAGTTCCTGTATAATAAAGGATAACAGCTAAAAGAACTGCAGGCCGCAGACCCTATTTCAGAAATTTCTAGAAAAATACAGGGAGACAAAAAGTAATGACAGTAAAGGACATTTTAGCCTCTGACACCACAACCATACCAAATAGCAGACACCACCTAACTCCTAGTGAGAAATATAAAGTTTCACATTAAAGGCCTATCTTACTCAGTAACTTTTACCCAATACTTTATGTCTGGCTTTCATTAAAAGAATTATATAGCAAGCTAAAGGCAAAAGAAAAAGAAACCCTTACAATATGATGATAAAGCAAGCATGAGAACTAGATAGATATGGCAAAGACTTTGGAATTAAAATAACTATGATTAATACACTAAGAGCTTTAGTGAAAAAGTAAACAACATGCAAAGACATATGGGTAATGTAAATAGAGATATTAAAGCTCTAAGCCAGTGGTTCTCAACCTTTCTAATGCCACCATCCTTTAATACAGTTCATGTTGTGGTGACCCCCAGCCATAAAATTATTTTTGTTGCTACTTCATAACTGTAATTTTGCTACTGTTATGAACTATAATGTAAATATCTGTGTTTTCTGATGGTCTTAGACTCTACAGCAGCAGTTTTCAACCTGTGGGTAGTGACCCACAGGTTGAGAACCACTAGCAGGGTCACCTAAGACTATCAGAAATCACAGCTATTTACATTATGATTCATAACAGTAGCAAAATTACAGTTATGAAGTAGCAACAAAAATAATTTTATGGCTGGGGGTCACCACAACATGAGGAACTGTATTAAAGGGTGGTGGCATTAGAAAGGTTGAGAACCACTGCGAGTCTAAGCAAAAAAAAAAAGTTCAGGGAATCAAGTGCTCTAAAATAAATGAAGAATGCCTTTGATGGGCTTATCAACAGACTAGACTCAGCCAAGAAAAGAATTAGTGAACTTGAAGATTTGTCAATAAAAATTCAAAAACTACAATGCTCGAATAAAAAAAGGATATAAAAAAAGAAACAGAATCTAAGAACTTTGAAAAAGTATAGCATACATGTAAGAGAACACTGGAAGAAAAAAAGAGAGAGAAAAGGACAGAACTATTTGAAGTAATAATGGCTGAGAATTTTCTATTATAATGACAGGTAGCAAACCACAAATCCAGAAAGCTTCAGAGAATACAAGTGGGATAAATACCAAAAACAAAACAAAAACCCATGCCTAATCATATATTCAAACTGCAGAAAATAAAATAAAAACAAAGAGAAAATCTTGAAAGAAGCCAAAGAAGATAAACAACTTGCAAACAGAAGACTAAGGATAACAATTATAAGAGACTTCTCTTCAGAAACCTTAAAAGTAAAAATGTATACATACTTTAATAGCTCAATTTATGTTTCTTTCTTTTCATATTTAACTCCCTGGAATTAATAATTATTAAAAATATGTATACATTTTTGGGGAACACCCTGTATTTACAGTGTTAAAAAACAGAAACACCAATCTAGAATTCTGTATCCAGCGAAATTATTCTTCAGAAGTAAAGGAGAAATAAAGACTTTCTCATACAAACAAAAATTTCTAGTAGATCTGGGTTGCAAGAGATGTTAAAAAGAAGACCTTCAGACAGAAGGAAGATAATATATGTAAAAAATAAAAACCAAAACACATAGAACTACATCAAGGAAAGAATATTAGAAAAGAAATAAATGAAGTCAAGTAAAACCTTTAATTTTTTAATTCTTAATTGATGTAACAGTTTTTTTTTCCAAGAAAATAATAGCAAAATCATATTTGGCAATTCTAGCTATGGATAAGTGAATGATAGCAATATTAAAAGGAATAGGAGGAAGTAATTGGGAACATGCTATTTCAAGGTTTTTATACTACCTGTGAAGTGATATAGTGTTATCTGTCTGTACTGAGAATGCATATTGCTAACTCTAGGGTAACCACCACAAAAATCTTAAAAAGTGTAATTTATATGCGAAAACAGGAGAGAAAATGGAATAATATAAAATGCTCAATTAAACCCAGAAAAGGTAGAGGAAGAACAAAAGACAAAAAAATAATAAACACATAAAGTAAATAAATATAAATGAGTTACAAATATGGTAGCTTTTAATCTAACTATGTCAGAAATCAGTTTAAATGTCAGTAATCTATATATACCAATTAAAAGACAGATTCTCAGAGAGAATTCTTTAAAATGTATTTTATTGATTTTTTACAGATAGAGCGTTAGAAACATTGATTTGAGAGGAATATCTATCAGTTGCATTCTGCACACTCCCCACTGGTACATGCCCTTGACTGGAATCAAACCTGGGACCCTTGAGTCCTCAGGCCAACACTCTATCCACTGAGCCAAACAGTCCAGGGCCAGAGAGAATTTTTTTATAATCCTCACCCAAGGATATTTTTCCATTGATTTTTTAGAGAAAGTGGAAGAGAGTGGAGGAGGGAGAGAGTGTGTGTGAGAGAGAATGAGAGACAGAGAGGTAAGAGAAATACATTGACTGGTTGCCTCCCCAGGCACCTCAACCGGGGCAAGGATCAGATGAACCTGCAACCCAGGTACATGCCTTTGACAAAGCATTGAACCCTAAACCCTACAGTGTGCAGGTTGACACTCTAACCACTGAGCGTACCAATCAAGGCTCGGAATGGATTTAAAAAAAAGGCAACACTCAACTTTATGTTTTCAACAAGAAACCCACAGACACAGATAGATTAAAAGTAAAGGGATAGAGCCAAAATCGGTTTGGCTCAGTGGATAGAGTGTCGGCCTGCGGACTGAAAGGTCCCAGGTTCTATTCCAGTCAAGGGCATGTACCGTGGCTGCGGGCACATCCCCAGCAGGGGGTGTGCAAGAGGCAGCTGATCGATGTTTCTCTCTCATCAATGTTTCTGACTTTCTATCTCTCTCTCTTCCTCTCTGTGAAAAATCAAAAAATATATATGTTTTTAAAAAGTAAAGGGATAAGAACTAAGATGGCGGCAAATGCAAAACACCTATCTTGCCGTCATAATCAGCAATTTTAATACTACAACTTAACGAAAGAACAAACACCTTCTAGAATCACCAGAAAGCTCGCCGAGTGAAAATTCCACAAATAAAAGTGAAGATAAGACACTGTGACTCGGAGGAGCGGCGGTGGGACAGTCTTGAAAGATTCGCGCAGAGAGAGGTTTGGAGCGCGCGCCAGCGGAGAGGGCGGGCGGCTGGAAACCGGCCAGTTTTCTCAAACAGGGAGACAAAGGCGTCCCACTGGACTGAATCTCCAGCTCTGGGCGAAGTCCAGAGAACCCACTATCACACGGGGTGAAAACTGGACAGTGGGAGGGCACGCCGAAGCTCGGGTGCTGCCGGGTCTCCCGGCTTGTGGAGAAGGCAGCTCTTGCGCGAACAGCTCGGCTGCGTGACGGCGCAGAGAGCACACCGCGACTTGTCTCTCATTCGGAAAACCGTCAGACTGCTTTGTTTTACGACCCTGGGTGAGACATTGTGCATGCAGACTCATTTTGGGAAAGTCTGAATTCCCCGGCAACCGGCAGCCGGTGGAGCTCCCCAGCGGCTCTCTCTCAGAGGTGCTGGCGGCCATTGCCCCCGGCACAGAGTCCCTGGGGCCGCATAGGGCGGAGCTAACACTGTCTGCTTGGCCCGGAGACTCCGCCCACCCAACCTGAGCACAGCTGAGCTTCACAGACAATTGGCTTGGAGGTCAACCCTCCAAGTGCTAACAACCATTAACTGAGCTTAACTTCAGCAAGACTGTGCAGCCCATATCCACCTCAGGTAACCGGGGAGGCTGAGCCACTATCCCTAGTAGGAAGTCTACCACACAAAGCTAATTGACCAACTCAGGGAAGCAGCCACCATGCAGCAACATGGAAAGAAATCAGATGTGAAAGAAATGGAGGGAAAAAAACGACTGGACATGGAATTCAGAACCACGGTTATAGGGTTTTTTAAGAGGCTCCAACAAAAGATCGAGGCCTATAAGGAAATAAGCAAGACCACAAAGGAAATGAATGAGTCCTACAAGAAAATGAACAACACCCTCAAGGATATAAATGAGAGCTGCAAAGAAATGATCAAGACCAACGTGGAAATGATCAAGATCAACGTGGAAATGAATGAGTCCTACAAGGAAATGAAAGAAACCCTCAAGGATATAAAGCAGACTCTCAAGGATATGAAAAAGGACCAAACAGAAATTAAGCATACACTGACTGAAACAAAAAATATTATACAAAGACCTGAAAGTGCCCTGGAGCACCCCAAGAACCAAGTTAAAGATTTGAAATACAAAGAGGTAAAATCCACTCAGCTGAAAAAGCAAGAAACCAAAAGAATCCAAAAAATTGAAGATAGTGTAAGGGGCCTCTGGGACAACCTCAAGCATACCAACATCCGAATTATAGGGGTGCCAGAAAAAGCGAGAGGCCAAGACAATGAAAACCTATTTGAAGAAATAGTGACTGAAAACTTCCCACACCTGGTGAAAGAAATTGACTTAGGAGTCCAAGAAGTGCACCGAACCCCAATATATAGGAACCCTAAGAGGACCACGCCGAGGCACATCATAATTAAAATGCCAAGAGCAAAAGACAAAGAGAGAATATTAAAAGCAGCAAGAGAGAAACAGTTGGTTACCTATAAGGGAGCACCCATACGACTGTCAGCGGATTTCTCAACAGAAACGATGCAGGCCAGACGGGAGTGACAAGAAATATTCAAAGTGATGAACAGCAAGAATCTACAACCAAGATTACTCTATCCAGCAAAGCTATCATTCAGAATTGAAGGTCAGATGAAGTGCTTCGCAGATAAGAAAAAGCTAAAGGAGTTCATCACCACCAAACCAACATTATATGAAATGCTGAAAGATATTCTTTAAGAAGAGGAAGAAGAAAAAGGTAAAAGTGCGATACAGCGGCCGGCCGTTCGCGGTACCGGCGGGACCTCTGGGGCTCCCGGAGCACCGGCGACCAGGTGGCGCGCAGAGCCCAGGGAGCTCTAAACTCCAGCAAGGAAAGGTCAGATTTCCCTGGGGGTACTTTGGGCGCGAAACTGAGGGGGCTGGCAGTCTGGGAGATCTGCACCTTGGAACTCAAAACCTGGAGATCTGCACCTGAAATAGAATCTGTGGCTGTTGAAGCTGGTGAACTTGGGAGAGGGCCCTTGGAGCTGGTGGCAGAGTTGATCCCTGGAGCGCAATCAGTTTGGACCTGACAGAGGGGGGAAGCCCGGAAGATTTTGGGAGGGTTCTGGCTGCTAAAACAGCAGTCACCATTAGAGAGGCAGTATTGTTTAGTTCAGGATAAAGAGGACCAATAGACCCAGAAGTCAATCTAGAAACACTGCCACCCAGGGGCCAAATCACAAATTGACTCTTATGTGACAGGGAATTGATTATATCTTCTCTTCGACCTTGGGAATACAGTCTATTTTCATCTACACTTTAGTATCTTTTACTCTACCTCAACTTCACCTTTATACCACCACTCTCTGGCTAACCTTTCCCTATTTAGTGCCTTGTTTCCCTTACACTTTTCCCGCTTTAGATTTACCTAATTCTTTCCCCTTACCCCCTGTTAAAATTTCACCCCACTGATATATCTAATCTCTAACCACCTAATCCAAGTGCATATATACCTCTAGCTTCTCTGACTTCACTATCTTAAAGTGTTTTTAGCCCTGTCCTGTTGTTGTTGTTTACTTGACTGTTGATTATATTGATTTTTTAAGCAGGTTTATGAGACTGATTTGCTTATTCTGTTATTTTGGTTTGTCTTGTAGGGGGGGTTATTTTTATTTTTGGTGTTGTTTCTTGTTTTGTTGTCCTCATCTGCATTGTTTTTGAGATAGATTTTTGCTTCTGTGTTCCCTCACCTCTCTTGATATTAGTAGTTGTATGTAATTTGTATCAATCTCCAAGTACTTGTTGCAGGTTTTGGTTCGGATTAGGGGCTATCCTATAGGAGTTTTCACCCCACATTTATAATTTACTCCTTTTATTTCTTTTTTTCTTCTCCCCCTTTTCCCATTATCATTTTGGCATTCCTGTCTTTCTTTTTTGTGAGTGTATGTGTTTGGGGGGGTCTCTTTCTTTTTTGTGTGAGTGTGGGTGTGTGAGTGTCTGTGTGGGTCTGGGGGAGGTTCTCTTTCTTTTTTCCCACCTATCACCAAATTTGCCTTTCTCTGGCGGTCACCTTTATTTGGAATTACAATTACTTTGACTACATTCCGGTTCAGTGCCTGGTGCGTTGCACCTGGTTGTGTTGTATTTTGTGCCTTTAAATCAACACAGGAGAGTGAGAACTACATAACCACATACACAGAGAAGAGAGACCATGGGAAGACAAAGAAATAGCCCACATATGAAAGAAAAGCAAGGCTCGCCAGAAAAGGAGGTAAACGAAATGGAAGTTAACAACCTGTCAGAGAAAGAATTCAGAGAAATGGTCATAAGGTGGCTGAAAAGAATGGAAGACAAATTTGATAATATGAGTAAGACCCAAGAGGAAATGAGGAAGACCCAGGAAGAAATGATGAAGAGCCATGAAGAAATGAAAAGTGACATTGCTGAAGTAAAGAACTCAATAGAAAGTATTAAGAGTAGACTAGAAGAAGCAGAGGATCGCATCAGTGAGCTAGAAGACCAGGTAGGAAAAAATAACCAAGTAGAGCAGATACTAGAAAAAAAAATTAAAAAGCAGGAGGAGAGCCTAAGAGAACTTTGGGACAACATGAAACAAAACAACATCCGTATAATTGGGCTTCCAGAAGGACAGGAAACTGAGCAAGGAATAGAAAACCTGTTGGAAGAAATAATGACAGAAAACTTTCCTGGTATAGGAAAGGAAAAACCCACACAAATCCAAGAAGCTCACAGAGTCCCAAGCAAAATAAACCCCAAAAGACCTACGCCAAGGCACATTATAATTAAATTGGCAAACACCAATGACAAAGTAAGAATCTTAAAAGCTGCCAGAGAGAGACAAAAAGTCACCTACAAAGGAACACCCATCAGACTAACAAGTGATCTCTCAACAGAAACCTATCAGGCCAGAAAGCAGTGGAATGAAATCTACAAAGTCATGCAAAGGAAGGGTCTGAATCCTAGAATACTGTACCCAGCAAGGCTCTCAATCAAAATTGAAGGTCAAATCAGGAGCTTCACAGATAAAAAAGGACTAAGGGAATTCGTCACCACCAAACCAGCAATGCAAGAAATGCTAAAGGATCTGCTGTAAAAAGAAATAGGAAGCGAAGAAGGATCACAGGGGCAAAGAACAAAAATGGCAACATATAAGCACCTATCAATAATAACTTTAAATGTAAACGGGTTAAATGCTCCAATCAAAAGACATAGGGTAATAGACTGGATAAGAAAACACAACCCATGTATCTGCTGTCTACAAGAAACCCACCTCCGAAAAAAAGACGCACACAGACTGAGGATGAAAGGTTGGAAAAAAGTTATTCAGGCGAATGGAAATGAAAAAAAAGCTGGGGTAGCCATACTTATATCTGACAAATTAGATCTCAAAGTGAAGGACATAACAAGAGATAAAGAAGGCCACTTCATAATACTAAAGGGAGCAATTCAACAAGAAGAAATAACTCTTGTAAACATATACGCACCCAATACAGGAGCACCCAAATATATACAAAAACTCCTAGAGGACATCAAGGGAGAGATAGACAGCAATACAATCATAGTAGGAGACTTTAATACCCCATTATCACCATTGGACAGATCCTCTAAACAAAAAATCAGTAAAGAAACATCAATTCTCAATGACTCACTGGACCAGATGGAATTAATTGACATCTTCAGATCATTTCACCCCAAAGCCACAGAATATACATTCTTTTCAAGTGCCCATGGGTCATTCTCAAAGATAGACCATGTATTAGGTCATAGGCAAAGTCTCTCCAAATTCAAGAAGATAGAAATCATATCAAGTATATTCTCAGATCACAGTGGCATAAAGCTGGAAATCAACTACAATAGAAACAATCCAAAGAAATCGAACACATGGAGACTAAACAGCATGCTATTAAACTATGACAGGTTACTAGAGAGATTAAGGAAGAGATAGAAAACATCATGGAAACAAATGACAATGATAGCACAACAATCCAAAACCTATGGGACACAGTGAAAGCAGTTCTGAGAGGGAAGTTCATAGCTCTACAATCCTACTGCAAAAAACTAGGAACAGCGGCAATACATTATCTAACCCAACAACTCAAAGAGTTAGAAAGAAAGCAACATGAAAAGCCCAGTGTAAGCAGAAGGAAGGAAATAGTAAAGATCAGAGCAGAAATAAATGACATAGAGACCAAAGAAACAATACAGAAAATCAATGAAACCAAGAGCTGGTTCTTTGAAAGGATAAACAAGATTGATGAACCTCTAGCCAGACTCACCAAGAAGCAAAGAGAGAGGACCCTAATAAATAAAATCAGAAATGAAAGAGGTGAAATAACAACAGACCCCATTGAAATACAAAGGATTGTTAAAAAAATACTATGAACAACTCTACTCCAATAAACTGGACAACCTGGAGGAAATGGATATGTTTCTAGAAAAATATAACCTCCCAAAACTCAATCAAGAAGAATCTAAACAACTCAATAGACCAATAACTGTGGAAGAAATTGAAGCAGTCATCATAAAGCTTCCAGCAAACAAAAGCCCAGGGCCAGACGGCTTCACAGGGGAGTTTTACCGAACATTCAAGGAAGAACTAAAACCTATACTCCTCAGACTATTCCAGAAAATTCAAGAGGATGGAAAACTTCCAAACTCCTTCTATGAAGCTAGCATCACCCTAATACCAAAACCAGATAAAGACGACACAATGAAAGAGAATTACAGGCCAATATCCCTCATGAATATAGATGCCAAAATCCTCAATAAAATTCTAGCAAATCGGATCCAGCAGTACATCAGAAAGATCATACACCACGACCAAGTAGGATTTATCCCAGGAATGCAAGGATGGTACAATATCCGCAAATCAATAAATGTTATACATCACATAAACAAATTGAGAGATAAAAATCACATAGTCATATCAATTGATGCAGAAAAAGCATTTGACAAAATCCAACATCCTTTCTTAATAAAAACTCTCAATAAGGTAGGAATAGAAGGATCATACCTCAACATAATAAAAGCCATATACGATAAACCCACAGCATACATCATACTCAATGGGCAAAAACTACAACCATTTCCCCTAAGAACAGGAACAAGACAGGGTTGCCCACTTTCACCACTCCTGTTCAACATAGTACTGGAAGTATTAGCCATTGCAATTAGACAAGAAGAAGAAATAAAAGGCATCCAAATTGGAAAAGAAGAAGTTAAGCTATCCTTATTTGCAGATGACATGATATTGTACATAAAAAACCCAAAAGACTCCATAAAAAAGTTAGTAGACTTAATAAATGAGTTCAGCAATGTAGCAGGCTACAAAATTAATGCCAAGAAATCTATGGCATTTCTATACACTAATAGTGAACTTACAGAAAGAGAGACTAAAAAAGCAATCCCATTTACCATCACACCAAAAAAATTAAGATACCTAGGAATAAACTTAACTAAGGAGGTAAAAGATCTATTTGTGGAAAACTACAGGACACTGAAAAAAGAGATAGAGGAAGATGTAAACAGGTGGAAGAACATTCCATGTTCATGGATTGGGAGAATCAACATAATTAAAATGTCCATACTACCCAAAGCAATCTATAAATTTAATGCACTCCCCATTAAAATACCAATGGCATATTTCACAGACCTAGAAAGAACTCTCCAAAAATTCATCTGGAACAAAAAAAGGCCCCGAATAGCCACAGCAATCCTGAGAAAGAAGCACAAAGTCGGTGGGATTTCCATACCAGATTTCAAGCTGTATTACAAGGCTACTGTTCTTAAAACAGCCTGGTACTGGCACAAGAACAGACATATAGATCAATGGAATAGAATAGAGAATCCGGATATCAATCCAATCCACTATGCTCAATTAATATTTGACAAAGGAGGCAGGAACATAAAATGGAGTCAAGACAGTCTCTTCAATAAATGGTGTTGGGAAAATTGGACAGATACATGCAAAAAAATGAAACTAGAGCACCAACTTACACCATACACAAAAATAAACTCAAAATGGATACAGGACTTAAACGTAAGACAGGAAACCATAAAAATATTAGAGGAATCTACAGGAAGAAAAATCTCAGACATATGCCAAAAGAACTTCTTTGATGATACCGCTCCGAGGGCAATGGAAGCTAAAGAGAAAATAAACAAATGGGACTACATCAAAATCAAAAGCTTTTGCACAGCTAAAGAAACCATCAACAAAACAACAAGAAAACCCACTGTATGGGAGAACATATTTGCAAATGTTATTAGTGATAAAGGTTTAATCTCAAGCATCTACAGGCAACTCACGCAACTCAATAAAAGGAGGACAAATGAGCCAATAAAAAAATGGGCAACAGACCTAAATAGAATCTTCACGAAAGAAGACAAAAGGAAGGCCCAGAGACACATGAAAACTTGCTCAAAGTCACTAATTATCCGAGAGATGCAAATCAAAACGACTATGCGGTACCATCTCACACCTATCAGAATGGCTTACATCAACAAATCAACAAACGACAAGTGCTGGCGAGGATGCGGAGAAAAAGGAACTCTTGTGCACTGCTGGTGGGATTGTAGACTAGTACAGCCACTGTGGAGAACAGTATGGAGATTCCTCAAAAAACTAAAAATGGAGCTCCCATTCGACCCAGTGATCCCACTTCTAGGAATATACCCCAAGAAATTAGAAAGGCGAATTAGAAAGGATATATGTACCCCTATGTTCATAGCAGCACAATTTACCATAGCTAAGATTTGGAAACAGCCGAAGTGCCCATCAGCAGATGAGTGGATCAAAAAACTATGGTACATTTACACAATGGAATACTACGCCGCGGAAAAAAAGAAGGAGCTCCTACCATTTGTAACAACATGGATGGATTTGGAGAGCATTATGCTAAGTGAAATTAGCCAGGCAGAGAAAGACAAATATCACATGATCTCACTCATTTGAGGAATACAATCAATGACATAGACTGATGAACAAGAATAGATCCAGAGACTGAGAAAAGTCCATCAGAATGTCATACCTCAGGGTAAGTGGCAGGTGGTGAGAGTAAGTGGAAAAGTCAATATATTTGAACTCTTGAACTGAGGTAAGTGATTTGTGTTTTTACATCCCTGACAAAGTTTATATAAAATTATAAAAAAATGGCAGCTAGTCTGACATTGAATTGACATGGCCTAGAGCTTGTCATATCCTATGGAGACCAGTCCTTAGGCTAGGCCCTGCTTAACCTCCCATGACACCATAATACCCTTACATGATATTATTCTACAATGTCATTATAATATTTGATATTTGACAACAGCATATTATACAATTATCCCAAATAAACTTACAAACTAATTCTTTGAATGTTGGGCAGCAACTTAAAAAAGAATAGGAAAGAAATTAATCCCTTTCAGAAGGAATTAAGGCACTGGGAAGGCATCCGAGCATTCTATATTGGCCCTTCTTGCCCTTTCTGCCAAGAGGGACCTTCTTGTTACTATCCAAATACACACAGCTGATGCCAGAGTTTTCAGTTCGAGGTGTGGCTGAAGCCTTTGGGCAGCTGGCACCATGGATCTGTATCTCGACCAATGGTGTGAGCTGGGCCCTCTCTGGAGAAGAAACCTGGGTCCCCCGAGATATGTGATCAGTACCGGGACCCCGCCAGCAGGCTAGGGGACCCCAAGGCAGGTACTGGACGTGGAGGCCACAGGGGGGCATAGACTACAAAGGAGACAGAACTGAACCTCACATCACCCTGTTTGGCCCCGGAGGATGGCTGGTTAGCCAGAGACGGGTAAGATTCCTCAGGGAAGGAACAACCTAAGACAGGCACAGTCGCAGAGGGGCCAACAGGAGAGAACTAAAAGGTCAACAGAGGAGGGGCACAGACCCTCATCCACAAACCTTGCAGGGGTTTGAATTCTCAACCCTCCTAAGGGAGGTCTCCTACCCCCACAGCTGCTTCGCCTCCCACACACAACTCATACGGGGACCCAGGTGGCAGACAGAGACTCGGCCAGCAATAGCTGCTCTATATCTAAATTCAGTCTATTACCAGGAATGCTCGGGACCTACTCAAAATTGCAAATATTCCTTTCCACTAGTATTCACAGGGTAAACTAAGATTTCTGCTTGAGTATTAAAATTGACAGGAAAATAGTAATCAAGTTTTCAGATTAATTTAAATTGGCCAAGTGAAATACGAGAATACTCAAGAAAATTATAGTGTACTGGACAAAAAGCTTTTCCTAAAACATTAACTGAAAAATCTATCAGTAGTTCATCTCTCTGTAAAATTGCCTAACATCCAAAGAACCTAAAACAGTCACTTTGTGTACAAAAATTAAAATTTAAAATTATCAAGACTGCAATAGAAAATTTCCAAAAGTCCCCATTAGTCAAAAAAGGGGAGGGGACAGCGGGGTAATATCATGAAAGGGACAAAAAAAAATATCGAGTAAGTAAAATACATCTAGAAAATTCTTACTCCAGTAAAGTAAATTCCATTTGTAAAAACAATAGCAGGACACCCATGAAAAAACACACATGGTGTCAAAATAAGCCAAAGGAAAATCATTTAGGCAAAAATTAAAAAGAATCCCAAGTCTATTTTGCATAGAGGATCCCTTTGTTAACTTTTGGTCGAGAATGTGTTTGTGTGTTTTCAGAGAACAACTCCAAGACCATGTGGGTTCCTGCGACGGTGAGGAACTGATGGATCTGTTCCAGCCATGAGGACGGTCCAGAGATGGGGGACACTGACGACACCTTGCCATACTAGCAGTCAGCAGCTGTGCATGTCTGCAGGCAGCCCAGGACCAAACCAGAGAGGATGGATCATGCATTGACACGATATGTCCACCATCTGGATACCATTGCTGACTTATACACATAATGAATTATTTGACACTGAAACTGGGACTCAGAAAAGTTGGACATTGAAACCGAGAATGAAACACTTTTTGTTCTTATACATTTATTTCTAGTATGCAGAGGCAAGATATTTTTGAAGAAAAGAAACAGGGGAGAGTGATTGATATAGAGGCAGGATGGCCTTGAACAGGCTGTCAAGCTACAGGGGGAGGCTTAGGTGGATGGGAGGCAGATGCGGGGGGAGATCAACGGAAGGACTTGTATGCATGCATATGAACATAACCAATGAATGAAAGACACTGGGACGGGGAGGGGGGAAGCTGGGGATATGTGCTGGGGGGTGGGGGAGGCTGGGGGAGGATAAGGGGGAGGGGGAAAGGAAAACATGTACTACTATTATACTGCAAAAAATCAATAAAAAATAATTTAAAAAAAAAAAAAAAAGGTAAAAGTGCAAACTAGCAACAACAAATACACATCTATCAACAAATGAACATAAAAATCAAGTGAATTGATAGGCTGTTGAACAGGATAGACTGGTGAATATAACAGAGACTTGGACATAGAGAGGGAATGGACTGACAATTCTTGGGGAGAAAAGGGTTGTGGGAAGTGCAGCAAGAGACTGGACAAAAATCTAGCAACAAGGGGAGAGGACAGTGGGGAGGGGGAGGTGAGGGTGGAGGGTGGGATAGGTACAGGGTGGAGGGAAGCTATAGGGGGATAAAAAGGGGAAACAATGTAATTAATAAACTGAACAATAAAGATTAAAAAAAAAGAAGAATCCACAAACCAAAAAAAAAGTAAAGGGATAGCCGAAGCCGGTTTGGCTCAGTGGATAGAGCGTTGGACTGCGGACTGAAAGGTCCCAGGTTCGATTCCGGCAAGGGCATGTACCGTGGCTGCGGGCACATCCCCAGCAGTGGGTGTGCAAGAGGCAGCTGATCGATGTCTCTCTCTCATCAATGTTTCTGACTTTCTATCTCTCTCTCTTCCTCTCTGTGAAAAATCAATAAAGTATATTTAAAAAAAATAAAATAAAATAAACTCTAGGTCTCTACTGTCTTAAAAAAAAAGTAAAGGGATAGAGAAAAATGGAGCATGTTCATACTAATCGAAATCTAGAGTAGCTATATTAATTTCTAATAAAGCCAACTCCTGAACAAGGAAAATGATCAGGTATAGAGGGGCATTGCATAATGATAAAGGGGCCAATTCTCTAAAAGACATAGCAATCTTCAATGGACATGTGCTTGCATGTAGTTCTGATGTTGACTCCTCAGAGTTAGTGCAGACTACCCAGGTTAAGGACTCAGTTCTCCATGAAACTCCACTCAATGCAATCAGCAGCTACAAGCTACAAGGTTCTCAGGAAATCCACAGTTCTGATCAACTGGCTGCAAATTCAAGGATTCCCACTATTCCCTTAGGTTTGATAACTTGCTAGAATAACACACTGCATTCAGGTAGTGCTGTACTTTTTACTAGTTTTATTATAAAGGATACAAATCAGTATCAGCCAAATGAAGAGACACATAGATTGATGTCTGAGAGAGATCCAAATATGAAGTTTTCTGTCCTTAGGACATGTCAACCACCCAGCTTATCCTGTATAATAAAGAACTAATATGCTAATTAGATCGGATGGCCAGATGGTGGAACGACCTTCTAGAATGACCTTCTGGAATGGCCAGTGGACAGGGCCATGGAGCCCTGAGGTAGAGGCAGCAGGGCAGCTAGGCAGCCGGGGCTTCAAGGGCCAAACCCCTTGCACAAATTTTGTGTATCGGGCCCTTAGTTGATGTATGAATTGCCAATCAGGGCAGCTCATCCAAGCCTCAGTGTCCAGAGTTTTTATCAGGGTTTCATCATATGAATGATTGAATCATTAGTCACATGACTGAACTCAATTTCAAACACCCCCCTCACTTCCTGGAATATTACTATAAAGTTACAATAATTAAAGTAATGTGATAGAGACATAAGTATAGAAAAGTGAATTGAAGAAACAGAACAGAGAGGCTATAAATTGACTCACTCTTATACAGTCATTTGATTTATGGAAAGGGTCCTTTTGTAATTCAGTGGAGAGAAGTTAGCCTTTTTAATAATGATATTTGAGCATATATCTGAATTTTAAAAAATTAACATAAGTCATTATTCACACTATGTACAAAAATTAGTACGTGTAGATATAGATAGACCTAAAGCTGAAATTTTCTAAAAGAAAAAAATATGTGTTATTTCTGTCATGTTAATGATCTTAGGAAATGTAAAGATTTTTTAAAAATAGGACACAAAAAACAATAGTCATTGAAAGTTAATAATTTGGAACAGATAAAAATGAAGAACTTTTGTTTATCAATAACTTTACCAGGAAAGTAAATAGGCAAGGATTTGAATCCAAAATAAATAAAAAACTCCTGCAAATCATATAAAAAAGACAAAAGTTAGCAAAGACTTCAACAATTTATATACAACATTGTTTATATCACCTTCATCATCATAGCCCAAACCTAGAAACCACCAAATGTCCATCAACAGAGGAATGAATAAATTTAGTGAGGCATATGAACATGGTGGAATACTTCAACAATTAGAAAAGAACAAACTGTGGTAGATGGAAAGCCATGGATGAATACCAAAGAATTCTGTGCATTGAAATAAGTAAGGCACAAAATACTGCATACACTTTGATCTCTTGTATAAAATCTACAACAGGCAAAACTAACCAGTAGTAGTAAAAGTCACTAGTGATTACCTCTCGTTGGAGAAAATGACTGGGAAAGGACTTCAAGGGGAATTGCAAGGATGTAGAGAAGGGGAACAAGGATGTGCCTTCAGAATCAGATCAGAGAAAAGGAGAACCCAGTGGCATTGAAGACGGAAGATCCATAGGAGCCTTCTGAGTTTCTCTAAACCAAGAAAAACATTAGCAAAGAAGTTCCACACCAACACACAGCAGGCTCTTTGGGATTCTGTTTTTCTTTCTTAAGTTCTACATTACATAATCTTATACAAAATGCAAGAGGGAAATCAGGATAATGTTGATTTTGATTTAAATCTTCATTTAGTCACTGGCACATGCCTGCCACTGGAGGCTGGCTTAAAGAGCTGGCTCCTAGCTAAGCCTGGCTTCAGATTCTCCTGAGGTCACATACCATCATTTACTTACTGAATGCAATATCAGCACTCACCCCTTCTCTCCAGTAGGCCCCAGCTCCTCACTCAAATCCAAGGTGGGATTTGAGTGTGATGCTAGCTGCCTGCAAGCGCTGAGGGAGGTCCTCCATAACTAGAGATGGAAAAGTACGTTTGCCTCATGCTGAAACCCATTTCCTAGGGTACAGTTATAGAGATGTGTTGGGAAGGATTCTGAATTTGCATCTGTTTTGAGTGGAAAAAATTTGTCTTTGATTAGCAATGTTGGCTTTGGAAATGGCAGTAAAGAATTGCAATTATAGGCCATGATTAGCCAGTCCTGGACTACAAGAGCAATGCTGACTAAGTCAATAGACTAACATGCCCTTTTCGTCCAATTTAGAATAAGAAGGAGGCAACGCTTGAAAGACTCATATAATCCACAGATTCCAAGGCAACAGATGTTTCCAAGGTGGACCCAACCAATTCCTGGGAGAAGAAGGGCTTTGGGGGAGTTTTCCCATAGCAAGGAGAGAAGTAATCATGTTCTGGAAGAAAATTTCTCTCATCTTCTATTTTATTTAAAAAATGTCCAGTGAAGCCCTAACCAGTTTGGCTCAGTGAATAGAGTGCCAGCCTGCGGACTCAGGGGTCCCAGGTTCGATTCTGGTCAAGGGCATGTACCTTGGTTGCGGGCATATACCCATTAGGGAGTGTGCTGATCAATGTTTCCCTCTCTATCCTTCTTGGTGTTTCTAACTCTTGATCCTTCTCCCTTCCTCTCTGAAAAAAAATCAATAAAATATTTTTTTTAATGTCCAGTGAAAATACAAGTTGTTCTTCTGCAATTTCTTGAATTTTAATGCCTATCACTATCTTTTTAATTGTGATAAAATACATCTAACAAAATTTACTATTTTAACCATTTTTAAGTGTACAGTTCAATGGCATTGGGTACATTCACAATGTTGTGAACCATCACCACCATCCATTTCCAGAACTTTTTCATCTTTCTATGCAGAAACTCCAAACTCATTAAACAGTAACTCCCTGTTGCCCTCTGCCCCATTGTCTGGCAACCACACTTCCACTTTCTGCCTCTATGAATTTGACTAATCCAGGGATCTCATGTAAGCGGAAACACTCGGTATTTGATATTTTGTGATTGACTTATTTCTCTTACATTATGTCTTCAAGATTTATCAATGTTATAGTATATGTCAGAATTTTCTTCCTTTTTACATCTGAATAATATTCCATTGTATATATAAATCACATATTTATCCATTCATCTGTCATTAGACATTTGGATTATTTCCATTGTTTAGCTAAGGTGAACGATGCTGATATGAGCACTTGTGTACAAATTCTTATTCAAGTCTTTGTTTTCAATTATTTTGGGTATATATACCCAGAAGCAGAATTACTGGATCATATGGTATTTCTGTTTTTAATTTTTTGAAGAACTGATATGATGCTTTCCATAGTGGCTGCATTCCCACCAGTGGCATGTAAGAGTCCTGGGAGCCTGTTTTCATCAGGAATGACTTAATTCCCCAGCCAGAGTTTTCATAATGTTACCAACGTTAGCTAGTTACTGAAAGGAAAAAAGCGAAGGAAGTCAAATGGTGCAGCGGAAGGTGCTGGACCATAGAAGCCTGTCAGACTAAAGTATGTGTGTGGGGGGGGGGGGGGGGGGGCTGGGGGGGAGATATCATTGGCTAGGGGCATGGAAACAATGCAAGCCTGGGAAAACTTGGGAAGCTAATTGTTTTTGTGTTTTTTTCAACCTGCTTATAATTCCAGGAAACAGAAAGTGCTATCTTTATCTCTATCTCTCTATCTCTCTATCTCTCTATCTCTCTATCTCTCTATCTCTATCTCTATCTCCATCTCCATCTCTATCTCTATCTCATCTCTGTCTCTGTCTCTGTCTCTGTCTCTGTCTCTATCTCTACAATCTCTATTTCTATCTCTATTTCCTTGCCCCTTGACTAGGAGCATTCAACCATGTGAATCTAGCAGCAACTAGGACCTGCAGACTGCATGGACTCTGAAAAGACTAAGTTTAATATGAAGCAGAAACTATGGGCACTGGCTTTTGTTTTAGCCCTGCTTAAGACAGTCAGACTTTTTCCGTGGTGAGATGGAGGGAGATGAGAAACTGGGAAACCAGGAGGGGAATTCCTTTGATTTTGCAGCACAAATAAACCACCAGGCCCAGAGACCGAAAACTACCACGTGTGGATCCTTGAAATGCTTTTCACTCCATCCTGTGGAAAAGCCTAGTTTTCCCACAACATTAATAACAATATTAATAGTGCTTACTAGACCAAGGAGTGTGCAAGTGTTTTTTGAGCATTATTTCATTTAATCTGTATAATGTACAAAGAAGATATTATTATCTCTACTTTTCAGATGAAAAATCTGAAGCTCAAAGAGGTTAGATAACTTATCTAAATTAACCCAACCAGGAAGTAACAGCGCTGGCGTTGACCAAGATTTTCCTGAATCAAACCTGAGTCAGGCATATTCTATCCCTCTTTCTGATTAGGCTTTCGCCCTTGGGCTCTGTCTTTGGCCCACGTCGTCCAGTTTCAGCCCAAATCCTGCTGGTTCAGTTTAGTGAATATTCCCCAGCCTTGATTAAATTTCTCATCCCCTACCCTGGCCTGCTTTCAGCAAAAATCCCATCAAAGTTGGTTTACCCAGAATTTCGCATTAACTACCATGTTTCCTCTAGTACTTTTCCAGCCAGTAGCCTCACTCTGCTCACTGGCTGTAAATCTCCTGTTATCCTTATTGTATTCAGAATGGAACCTAACATCTCTGCCCTTGCCATCTTTAACAAGAATCATGGGTAATCTTTTTCTTAATAAGAATGTAAACCCAGTTTTCTCTGACTTCATAGCCAATGCTCTTCAATCTCTTTGACAGAAGATTTATAAAAAAAAGTTGAACTTAAACCTCGAATAAAGCCGTACATATGCTTAAAAACAAACAGATTTAGTACATAAAGGATGCCCAGTGTAGTGGTTAAATAAGAGAACTGACTAGATTGCTTGGGGCCAAGTCCCACTTGGCCATTCATAAGCTGGGAAAGTCAGTTACCTCACTGTGCCTCTGTTTCCTCACCTGTAAAATGGAGACAATATCAGAATGTACTTCACGAAATTGTTGTAAAGATTAAATAAATTAATATATCTGAGTACTTTGAACAATGTCTAAGTACATAGCAGGCACTATTAAGCGTTCACTATTATTGTTATACCAATACTGTATCATATTCATTATTTAAAAATGCCCATAAATTATGAAAATAATATTAAAAATAGATAAAATAGAAGTAGGGTGTTTCTGCCTACACTTGGATTGGCTTCCACAGCTCTTGACCTCCTCATCCTCTCTTTGGATACTATTAGATTTGCCTGCACCTGTCTTGATGGTTCCAATGGGCCATGAATACCCCAGTCTAGGCTTATTAGGATGCCATCCATCATGGATTATTATAAATTTATATAAGTAAATTTATATAAATTTGCATGTGCCTGCATGTAGTTTTAACCCAGGGGCATGTACCTGGGTTGTGGGTTCATTTGATTCTTGGCCCCGGTTGAGGTGCCTGTGGGATGGCATCCTCATTAGGATGCCATCATCAGGTTGTTATAAATTTATATAGGTAAATTTCTAGTAGAGTAATTGCTAAGTTAAATTATGTGTATCTGTCTTAATTCATTCAGGCTGTTATAATAGAATACCATTGACTAGGTGGCTATATACTCTGTAGTGAGACCAGTCAGGGTATCCAGTCAAAGGGTCAGGCCAGAAATCCTGCAGGGAGTTGAGGTGTGGCTGGTTCTGTGTTTGGTAGAGCACAATTGTATAACATCAGCAGAGTGATCCCTGACCTATCTCTTTTAAGTAGTTCCCTGACCCAGGATCCTTTTTTTTTTTTTTTTTTTTTTTACAGCTTCTATCACTTTCAGAAATGATCCAATTCTTGTTTGTTTGTTTATTTGTCTTCTTGCTAATCTTCACCTGAGGATATTTTTCCCATTGCTTTTCAGAGAGTGGAAGGAAGGGAGGAGGGAGAGAGAAACATTGATGGGAGAGAGACACATTTACTGGTTGCTTCACACACCTGCCCTGACCTGGGAGGGACAGGGAGCAAACCTCGAACCCAGGTACATGCCCTTGACCGAGAATCAAACCTTAGACCCTTTGGCGCTCAGGCTGATGCTCTAACCACTTAGTATACTGGACAGAGCATGAAATGAACCAATTCTTCATTGGTTTGTTTATTGTCTGTCTCCTTCATCAGGAAATAGGATGTTGTCTATTTTAATTCACAATAGCATTTCCCATGTTCAAACCTGGTACAGAGTAAGCGCTCAAGAGACATTTATGGAATGAATGAGCAAAGGTTCCTCTGGTGCCCTAGGGATTGCAAGACACCAAAAAGTAGGAGAATATACTCAATAGCTTATCTAAGCAACTCCTCCCCTTTATACCACCCTTTCCATGCACTCTCATCTTACAGATGAGGAAACTGAAGTTCAGAGAGGTTAGGAGGACATCCAAGAACACAAATAGGTCAGGACAGAGAGCTCCTGATTCTTTATCAACACCGAGTGGCTTTGTATGTGTATCCCATTGGAAGGGAATGGAAGAATGCATAAATCTTCTTATGGGTTCAGTGGTTGAAAAACCAGGCTCCATTATCTCCCCTCCGAGAATCAGAACAAATTGTGTCCTTCCTCCACATGGTTTTGAAATAGTTTTTACCTTTTAAGAGGGGAACAATGAAAGGGAAGGAGGGAAGGAAAAAGGAAGGAAGAAAGGAATGAAGAATTCTGGGCAACATCATTTTCATTTGCCCTGAGACTTCTATGGGAGACTAGATTGCAGGTCCATTTCAAGAGGCAAGATGATTTGCCCACTGCCCCTTTTTGTTAACATTTCGTGAGGTTTCCCTCATCTATTCCTTTTGGATTAAATTCCATTCACCTTGTTCTTTTGTATTCCAGGTAAGCCTCACCTTCTGGATATTTCTCCATGTTCTCAATAAAAAATTTCCAGAGGTTTATTGAATTGAGACCTATTATATGCAGCAAATTTTGTCTCCCCTTTTTATGGAGTCCTTCAATCTCTGTCCAAGTAGCTTTATTAGCCCCATTTTGTATTTACAGAAATAGAAACCCAGAAAAGTTAAGTAAAAATTTATCCTGGTATACTAAGATTTACCTAGAAACCAATAAATAGGAGAATGTACTAGAACCTGAAGCCAAATACTTCAATCCCAAGGTCAATGCCCTTTCCACTATATCAAAGTTACTTCCTCTTAAGACCAGGTGAATCGGTTAATAATGGATTTGGCTGGGAAAAAAAAAAAAAAAGAACATGCAATTTTCAGTAACATAAACAAAAGGGAAGCCTATTTTTCTCACATAATGAAAAACCCAGATGTGGGTCATCAGGGATGGTGCAGAGTCGCAATAACATCAGCAGAGACTTGATTCTATCTTTCTCCCAATCTACTCTCTTATGAGTTGGCTTCACCCTCATGCATGTTGCCACTGGTTGTAAGATGACTGCTGTGCCTACAGCCTCATGGCCACATTCCCAAATGAGAAAATAGGGCAAAGGGCCAAAAGGTCAGAGGGTCTGTCCTTCTTACAAATCTTTTATTTTTTTCACCCAAAGATTTGTGCTTATATCTTTTTACCTTAACAATGTTAAGGGGCTGCCCCTTGCTTATGGATAAAGAACAGGTTAGCTGGAAGTTGGGTTAGTCAACTAACACTGTGTATACACCATCTCAGCTTCTTGGCTGAAATTCTTTCTTTAGAGCCATATTTTCACAAGGCTGCCTAGTTGTTTTCTGAGGAGCCTCAGAAGCACACAGCCATTCTTTGAGTATAAAGGCCATGTTTTACCATCTCTTGCACCCCTCATGGTGCTGCACACAGAGCTGGTCTCAAAACGGTTGATTGAACAGAATTGCCTTTCAGGTAGAGCATGAAGAGGAAGAGCCTCAGAAACCTGTGATTAAGGTAGAAGACACAGCTGGAAGCTCAGGACATGTTCCTGGGGTCCTGGAATCCAGCTGACACCTGCTTCATGTTTAGGCCCCTGGGGCAAGCAGGGCCCAGGAGAAGGCAGAATGGGTGTGAGCCATCTTAGCCTCCCAAATAAGCAAAGGGGAAGAAATTACATGAGGTTAGCCTGTATCTGTTTTTGTCATCTCACCCATTTTTATCGATAGGGAGGAAATGCTTGCACAAATCATAACGACATTCTTTTTAAGCCTGACTTCCTTTGATTTATTTTAACCCTGTTGATGCTGAAGCCAAATTCCCTGAAGGTGATGTATGGGAAGACCATCAATATATGAGGCAGGTGGGGAAAACTGTGAGATGTTTGAAAGTCTTCTCTAGAAACACTTCCTCCTGGGCCTCTAGCAGTAGGACAGGTGTCATTTGAGGTTTATTCCTTTGGGTCATACTGGGCCTAGTATTTTTTATCTTTATTTCTCTCTGCAGAGAATTGATTTTTAAACTTCAGACATTTAAAGAAGAAAGGAAATCCATTATTTCACTACCCAGGTAATCCATGTTCATATTTTAATTCATGAATTTAGTTAATCTGTATATTTAAAACTTCCAGCAATAAACCAAAATGTAAAATGAAAGGTGAAAATCTGAATTCCTCAGACCTATGGCTTTGCTCAAAGGTAGCCACAGAATTACAGAAAATTACAGTTTATGCCTATACAGTGTGCCTATTTGTCTATCTACGTATCTGTCACCATCATCTATCTATTAGCTATCTGTTGATGCCTATAAAATTGATGATACTGTACACACAATCTTGCATCTTATCTTTTCCTTATCTCTGTATGCACCAAACTACTTTATTCTTTTTAATAGCTGCATAAGACTCCATCATATGGGAGCCCCATACTTTATGTGACTCCTAATTGGTGGGTTTCTTCTCATTTTGTTATTATCAACAATGCCACGATGAACACACTTGTACACATTTCTTGACCAACACCTCCATTTATATTTATATAGGTAAATTTCTAGTGGAGTAATTGCTAAGTTAAATGATGTGTATCTGTCTTAGTCCATTCAGGCTGTTATAATAGAATACCATAGACTGGGTGACATAAATATCAGAGATTTATTTCTCAGTGCTGGAGGCTGAGAAGTCTAAGATCAAGGCATCAGCAGATTCAATATCAGGTGAAAACCCCTTCCTGGCTCATTGATGGCTGTCATCTCACTGTGTGCTCACATGATGGAAGGCTAAAGGAAGCTCTGAAATGGTGCTGATCTCATTAATCATCTTCCAAAGGTCTCACCTCCTAATCCAATCACATAGGGAGGTAAGGATTTAACACATGAATTTGGAAGGAAAATATTTTCAGTCTATAGCAGAACCTTTAAAATTAGAAAAATTTTGCCACATTTCCTTCCAGAAATGAGCCTGCTCATTCCCCCTTACCATAGCTCAGTGTTGAACTATAACCTTCTCAGAATAGGGCCTCATCAACTCTAGTTTTGCAAAATCTGAGTTTAAAAAAACAACACATCAATCTCTTGTTGCTTTATCATTTGCATGTCTTTCTTTATGAGTAATATTGAGCATATTTTCATATTTCATAATTTTATTTCACTCTTTGGTTAATTGACAACTGATATGTATTGTTCATCAGTTCTCTATTTTATTTGCATGAGCTTCTTAATAATTAAAGAAATTAGTCCCTTTCATGTCACATGAGATAAGTATTTTTTGAATTGTCATTTGTCTTTTCTCTTAGTTTATGGTATATCTTTATGAAAAATTTCCAACTTTTTATAGTCAAACTTATCAATCTTTTTCTTTATGGTTTCTGGGTTTGAGGTCCTTCTTAGAAAGGTAATCTCTATTCCTGGTATATAAACTCAGTCATTTATTCTTCAGAAATTTTATAGTTTCTTTTTAAAAAATTGATTTGAGAGAGAGAGGAAGGGGCAGAAAGAGAGAAACATTGATGTGAGGAACATCAATCAGTTGCCTGCCATACACTCCCTGACCAGGGATCAAATCCACCACCTTCTGGTGTATGGGAGGACACTCCAACCAATGGAGCCACTCAGCCAGGGCTATAGTTTCTTTTATGTTGAAATCTGTGATCTCTCTGGAATTGATGTTAGTGAGGTAGAGTTCCAGCCCTACCTTTTGCATTTCTAGTCATTCAGTTGTTCCAGTACCATTTATTGACTAATTACCTTTCCTAGCTGTTTTGAAGTGCTACCTATCATTTCTATGCGAAGGTCTCATGTGAATTTGGTTTCATTTATGAACTCTTCATTCTTATTCACTGATCTATTTTCCCCTAATTACAAAATATTTAATTATTATAACTTTAAAATAGTTTTAGTATCAGTCTGGGCTATTTTTATTATTTTCTATTTTCAAGAAGCTTTCTGGGGATATCTGTGAATGTTGTTTAGGCCGGAAGTGATGTTGCATAGGGAATGGGGGAAGGAGGCGGGGGAGGGGGAGGGGGGAGCGATAGCAGACTTGCTGCTCATCTGACCAGACATGAGACTGGTGGCCCTGGGCTGAAGGTCAAGGATGCATTCCAAGAAAGTGCTTAAAATAGATCACCAGCTCCAATCTGATAGTTGACCTGGCCATGGAAACCCTCATTGGGGCTTCACTAAATCAGACCATAATTGGCACTCTTAGAAACTCTCTCACCAGAAAATATCAGGAATGACAATTTGAGATATATATCTACCACTTCAAGAAAGTTCCTCTACCAACCAACAGCCTAACATGGCAATTTTCAACCAGGTGCCACAGCACACTGGTGTGCCACAAAAATATTTAAAACATAAAATATCTGACTATTTAGTCAGAAACACTGACCTCTTTTCCCTTAGACTGTCAAATAAAAGAAATGAAATAGTCAACACCACAATAGCCATCCAATGTGAATAAATGAAAATTATACCTATTTTTATTTTCAGATCAGCAAAAAATATAATATATTTTTGGTGTACCACAGAATTTTAGTAATTAGCTTATGTGTGCCATGAGAAGAAAATCATTGTAGATCAACTAGTATCTTTGATCATTAAACAGAAATATTCAAGCTACCGACAGTGGAAAATGTCTCTATGTCAGTGTTTTGCACATTGTGTGTGTGACCCATTAGGACATGAAGTCCATTCTATGAGTCACAATGAACATTTTTTAAAAGACAAAATAAAATATAAGTTATCAGAGTTATTTGTGTAAATCTTTTGCCAGAATTGTGTGCCTTGCAAGAAATACGAAGGTTAGTTTCAATATGTGAAAAGATTTGATGGAGGGGATATGATAAATAGAATAACTATTGTCCAAGAAAAAATCTTTTAAAAATGTTTTCTGACTAATCTTCATTATTTGTTTTACAAGTAAACTTTTTGTTAAGTTAAAAAATAACTTTTTAAATTGGAAATTCATTAAATTTATAAATTAATTTAGGAAGAATTGGTATCTCCCCATCAAAGACAATAGTTTGTCTTTCAATGTTTTAAGTTAACTTTAGGTGTGTCAAACGTCTATTAAAGAGCTTTTAGCCGTAACCAGTTTGGCTCAGTGGATACAGCATCGGCCTTCAGACTGAAGAGTCCTAGGTTTGATTCTGGTCAAGGGCATGTACCTTGGTTGGGGGCACACCCTCATTAGTGAATGTGCAGGAGGCAGCTGATCCGTGTTTCTCTCTCATCAATATTTCTAACTCTATCCCTCTCCCCTCCTCTCTATAAAAAAATCAATAAAAATATTTTTTTTAAAAAAAGGGTTTTTAAGAAAGGCCCTGAAAATTACTTGTTACATTTATCCCTAGGATTCTTTTTGGTTGTTATTTTAAATTAGGTCTTTTCTTTTACCACAATTTTTAACAAGTAATGGTTTAAGAAAAGCATTAGTTTATGTATTTACTTTCCAACTGACCTTTGAATTCTCTTGTTGTCTCATATTGTTTTCCAGTTGGTTTCCTGGACCAGGCATTCTTTTAGAGTGTAAATTGTCCCATAATGGGTAATATTTGTCAAATCATTTATTTGAATAATATTTGACTATTCCTATTTTACAGGAGGTGATGCTATGGTTGCAATGCATGTCAGTGCTTTTCGTATTTTCTTATTCAGGTACTTTCCCCCAAAGTCCTGCTTCCCCAATGCAACCACAGACCCATCTCTCAGTTCTTAGAACACTCCAGGCTCTTTTGTTTGTGAGATTTCATGTATCTTATTTCCCCATTCATCACTTCCCGCATCCACTTAAAAGTCACTTTCTTTTTTAAAAATATATATTTTCTACTGTTGATGGTATTACAGATATTCCCCATTCTTCCCCCTTGACTTTCCCCCTCTACCTAGCCCCTTAAAATTCACTTTCTTAAGAAAGCTTTTCCTGGATCCTAGTTGGAATTACCAATCCCTTTTCTCTGTTTTCAAAGCTCTCTGACTGCCATCTTTTATAATATCAACACTCTTAGAAGTACTGATTTCATATCTATTTCCCTGCTAGACTTCAAGCTTTGGAAGAAACAGGAAGATGCTGCCTTTCTTAGTGCTGTCATCAGCAGCTCTACACTGTGCCTGGCACGTAAGAGTCACCCAATGAGTGTTCATTGGATTGCAGCCTAAAGCAGCGTGCTGCAAGTTTGACATTTTTTAATGTCTTTGGTTTTAATATAAACTCAGAAGAATTTTGCTTTTTATTACATATTGGTATTATTTTCCACATAAAAATAATGTTTTTTAATTTTTTAACTTAATTTTATTATTTTTTTAAATCTTCACCCGAGGATATTTTTCCCATTGATATTTAGAATAGAAGAAAGAGAAAAAGACAGAAATATCAATGTGAGAGAATCACATTGATTGATTGCCTCCTGCAAGGCCCTGGGCTGGGGAGGAGCCTGCAACTGAGGTATGAGCCCTTGACCAGAATCAAACCCAGGACCCTTTGGTCCACAGGCCGATGCTCTATACACTGAGCCAAACCGAGAGCACAAATGATGGAGTAATTAGCACCACATGGTTTTCCCATGCCTCTGTGACCACAAGAGCTTCAACTCTCCATCTTCAATTTAAAACACTAATGATGAGTTAGCTTCCCAGTGAAGTTATGGATGAGGATATTTCCCCCCCAAAATATTTTCTGTGAGGATCAGCATATCTTAGTTTGAGTGGAGGAAACTTATTTCTGTGGGCTCTTCCAGGCTACCTTCATAGACACAGGGCTTAGGTTGTGATGGTGAACCTATGACATGCATGTCAGCACTGACACAAGTAGCCATTTTCGATGACATGCGGTTGCATGCGGTCACGTACAGAGAAGTATGGGGCTGCATGCCGCGGATGAACCATTTGCTGTAGTGTAGTGTAGATACTGCTGGAGGTCTGCAGGCCAAAACAACAGAACTCCGGCACAGAGCGTCAAGTTCTGGGACTTCTGGTTAGGCCCTGAGTGGATCTTTGAACTCACTTCCGGCTGGCAGAGCAGGGAGCAGCAGAATGCCATGGGGGACGCATCTCTGGGGGCCCTGTGATCGCCATTATCAGCAACCACATAACCACAGCAGCCATCATCGAATCTACTGTTCTGGAGTGTTGTGGATTTCTAATTGACCACCATTACTGAGCTAAGTGAGGGGGAGGCTGGGAGAGGCAAGGGCCTGTGCTATGGGTACCATTTCCCGCCATTAGAAATAGTAGCAGCCATCTTAATTTATATAAGGAACGTCATTTTGCAGCACAGTTCAGACTCCATTTCAGCACTATTACTGTTGTGCATCCTTATTAACTTCTATTTCTGCTTATTAACCCTGCCCTTTCCTAAAAGACAGTTACATGTGCCATCTTGTGGTCAGTTAGGCTAGTTAACCCCTAATTGCCTGCAGGGCTAATAGACTATCTAAAATTCTATCTTCTGTCACTACCCCCCTGATAGAGAACCCAAAAAATAAAAAACCAAGGTTAAGTAAAGGCACTGGTAGTAGCAGTAGCCGACCCTTTCAAGAGACATGGACTGAGATGTATGGCATTATAGAAAAAAATGGCAGATCATTTTGTGTTCTATGTACTGAAACAGTAGTAAGCAGAACGTGGGATATAAATAGACATTTTGAAACTAATCATTCCCAGCTCTTGAAAAAAAGTGAGGATGAAAGGAAGGAATACATTTCCAGGCAGCTACACATTCTAATACATTTCCAGGCAGCTACACCTTCTAAGAGCCAATCTAATTCCATCCTTAAATTTATAAAAAGCTCTACAAATTTAACATCTGCAAGTTTGAGCACTGCTCACTCCATAGCTCAGCATGGAAAAGCACTCAGTGAGGAAGAATTTATTAAAGAAACTTTCCTAAGATGTGCACCAGTTCTATTTCACAATATGCAGAATAAAGATGCAATTATTAAGAGAATATCTGAGTTACCACTCAGTAAAAATATCATAAAAGACCGAATAATGAGACTGAATACAAACGTACAACATCAATTAAAGAAAGACACAAGTAATTGTAAATACTTTTTGATCTCTCTTGATGAAACTACTGATGTCACATCATATGCTCAGTTGGTCATTATTGGTCAATATACTGATGGTCTCACAATAATAGAATAGTTGATAAAGTTAGTATCAGTGCCAACAAGAACATCAGGAAGTGAAATATGTAATGTTGTTATACAAACATTCTGTGATCTAACCATTGATATCTCTAAAGTTGTGTCAGTGATGATAGATGGGGTACCAAACATGGAGGAGAAAAATTCGGATTTGTCAAATTGTTTACGGAAGCTATTGGACATCCAATTGTGGCTTCTCATTGTATTATCCATCATGAAGTTTTATGTGCCAAGGCAGGATTCACCAACTTAAACAACTTAATGTCAGTTGTTACAAAAATAGTTAATTTAATAGCTGTTCTCCCCCTTCACAAGCGAGAATTTTCTGCACTTTTACTGGAGGTTGATTCCACCTACAGTGGACTGCTGATGTACAATAATGTATGATGGCTGAGCCAAGGCAAAGTTCTTGAGCGCGTTGTGGAGTGCTTTGAAGAAATTAAGGTATTTCTTCCCAGAGGATGAGCCTCTGGGAAACTTTTCTCAGCTCAATGATGATAAGTGGACCATCACCCTGATATTTTTTTACAGATCTCTCTGTTCATATTAATGAACTGAATTTAAAGTTACAACATTTTGGCAAAAGTACTGATGATATGTTTGGATACATAAAAGCTTTTGAAAGTAAAATTAAAATTTATAAGCGAGATTATAATACTTATAAGTATTTTCCTCGAGTAACGAAGTATTTTGAGAAGGCCAGTGCAGCTATGTAAAATGAAATGGAACCCTTGCATATAAAGTACCAGCATGTTTTAGACTCACTATTTGACCAGTTCAGTGATAGATTTAATTAATTCAAAAGCCTAGAGCAGACCATAAAAATAATTAGGTATCCAAAGTCTACAGTAGTTTGGAATTAAATGGTTTCCAGTGGATGCAAATTGATGATTTGGAGATACAACTTGCAGAATTTCAAGACAGCATCTGGGCTCAAGTGTTTGTTGACTTGAGGTCAAAGATTGAGAATCTGGAAAGGTGCCGCTTGGAGAATCAAGAGGAGTGCCACTATGAACAGGAAATTTGGAGTGCCTGGAACCAATTACCAGACACTTTTAGCACCCTGAAAAATATAGCAATGGCTTTACTCACAATTTTTCCCTCTACATACTTTTGTGAGACCTTATTCTCAGCATTAAATAATATCAAAACCAACAAAAGAAACAGATTGACAGGTGAAGTTAGTTGCACTTGCTTGGGCTTGAAGTGTACAAAATACCAACCTTCAACTGAAGGTTTAGCCAATGAAATTCAGCAACAAAAAAGTAACTAATAGGCAGGTTAGTTTAAGAATTCCCCAGCCCCCTCACTTATCTTAGTTTACGGCACCTCACACAAGTTAAATAATATCAAGACCAACAAAAGAAACTGACAGATGAACAAAGTAGTCACTAAGCAGGTAAGTTAAATAATTAAGTTTTTAGTTTATTAAATACAGTTATATATTACAATTATACATTTTTGTTATTTAAACTATAAATATTGTGAAATTATGTTTGTTTTTTTTCTCGAAGTGACACACCACCCGAATTATGCTCAGTTTTTTTGGTGAATTTTGACACACCAAGCTCAAAAGGTTGCCCATCACTGGCCTAGGTTCTGATGAAAATTAGAAATGTGGGTGAACTACGGCCCAGCACAAATATGCCATCAACTTTGGGTTGAGGTGGGGAGGCAATAGGGCAGGAACAAATGATGAATAAACAATGAACTTTCCAAAAATGAACATCCCAAAGACTCAGAGCAACTGAAAAAGAGCCATCACCAAGGGGCCAGATGGAGAGGGGCTGAGGTGGCTGTGTGCAGGCCTTCAGCCATTCACACCAGGAGCCTGGCAGCAAAGCTGCAAAACCTGGGGGGTGGAGTGCTGCTGTTACAGTTCAAGGTAGAGGCTGGCTGGGGCCTCAGACACTATGTTCACAAACCCAGTACTGACACTTACTAGCTGGGTGACTATGGGTTACTTACTCTTTCTAAAGCCAGGTTTCCTCCTCTATAACGAGCTTTAATGGAGAATTAAAATATTATGTATGAAGAACTCAGAGCCTTGTTTGTATTGCAACAAAACATCAATAAGCATTACTATACAAGGTCACTAGCTTAAGCTTTTAAAAAAGTCCATATTTCAACCAGTAACATTGATATCCTGAGCTGGTTACTAATTAAGATGATGCCAAAGCTGGTGGAGGCCATTGCCTTTTGGTTCCCATGTAGAATTCCCCAAATGAAGGGAAGTTTGACTTATGGTAAACCCTCAATTTTGAGAACATCAGTTTAAGGAACTTCAGATTCAACTGACAAAAGTTCTGGTCCAAATGTCAATGTGAAAATTAACAACTTGTTCATTTTAAAATGATTTTAACCAAGATTTGATTATAATTAACAAGTTATTTTTTGTTATTAATTCACTGTTATTTTGAACAAATTTTAGCAATAGGCCATATGTTGGGAAAACACTAGTAAATTTGCCAACATAAATATTACATATTTATGACTAAAGTCTATATATTTAAATCCAAGAGTCACTGCTTGTAAACAAGTTTCCGCGAACGATTAACACGTGATCACACTGCATCAGGAGCAGTAATAAGTTCTGTGGTCACAGGAGCATGAATTTCTGCACCAGTTTTAATTTGTGCTGGCCTAAATTCTGACATGTGCTGTGACATGCCTCCACCGTGTGCATCTGCTTCCTCCCCGTGACTGGTGAATGCACGCATTTCCTAGACCTATCCAGTATAAATTTAAAATTACAGTAATATGTATAGAAAACTTTTCTGTAAATTTTAACTTGCCATGCATACTTAATGTTAGTTACACGAATGTGTCTACATAAGTGAAAACAGGTAAACAAATTTGCCAAATTTCTAAGATATGCATTTGAAAAACCAACTTTATTATATAAGGGACTTTCAGCTTTAATGGACACTACCCTCACCCGAATTAGACCATTATATCGAGGTTTTACTGTACTGCTTGAATATGACATGATTTTTACACATGGAGGGAGCTCCTGATCCCATTACTTTGCAGCCTCAGTTTCTCAGGAGAGAAGCTGGAGACCCTCACGACCTTGTCCTGATCTCCCCACTCCAGACAGGCCTGTTTGCTTCTCGGTGCCAAGCAGCATCCCACTCACGCCTACTTCCTCCTTTGAACGCAGGTGAGAGGATTCCCAGTATATGCCTGGAAGTGTCCTTGTGAGTTTATAGTAACCACATCTACAACTTTACTGGATGTTGCCAAATTACTTCCTCAATTATTTTGTTAGATTTATTTTAAGTACCTTCTGGTTTTATTGCTACTGTAAATGAAAGAAAAATTTAAGTATCATTTTAATTATTGCTGGTAGATGAAAATGTTATGGCCTTGGGTATTTTAATCTCATATCCAACAAATGTGCTGAGCTCTCTCATTCAATCTAATACTTTATCTGTTAAGTAAAAAAGACCTGTAGTATTATGTTAAGTAAAAACAGTGATGTGATGGTAAATATCTCTGTGCTCCCAATTTTTAAAAAAATGCTAAAAACAAGTAAGACAAATCTGATGATAGAAATCAAGACGGTGATTGCCTAATGGGTTAGAGTAGGTCAATTCGCTGAAAAGTATCTTGAGAAAACGTTCTGCCAAAATAGAAGTGAACTATATTTTGTCCTCAGTCATGGTCACATGGCTGTACACGTTTGTCAAAGTTCATTGAACTGTACACTTTAGATTTGTGTATTTGACTGTCATTTCACCATTTCCTCCTGATTTCTAAGATCTGTTTATATAATAGAAAGATCTGCCTTTTGAGATATGAATTGCAATATTTATTATCAAAGTTAACATTTGCGTTTTGGATTTGCTTATTTTTTGCCTATAGATAATTAATTTTTATTTAGATAATCTTTTATAGTTTCAAATTTTGAATCATAGAGTGGCTTTCTCCATTCCAGGATGATAAAATAGTTATCCCATTTTTTAAAAAAGTATTCTGTGTATTGTTTGAGATATGGATAAAACTTCATATTTTTTCAGATGGCTTTTATATGCTATTCTATTAATAGAATTTCTAATGTTCTAAATATAATCTTTATATTTCTAAGATCAATCCTTCTTGGTCATTATATGACCAAATGCACAAAATTTGTGCATGGGGGTGGGGAGGGACTGATCCTCAGCCAAGCCTGCACCCTCTCCAATCTGGGACCCCTGGAGGGATGTCCGAATGCCTGCTTAGGCCTGCCTGCCTTCCTGATTGGCCCTAACCACTTCTGCCTGCCAGCCTGATCACTCTCTAACCACTCTCCTGCCAACCTATTTGCCCATAACTGCTCTCCCCTGCAGGCCTGGGCCCCTCCCAACTGCCCTTCCCTGTAGGCCCAGTCGCCCCCAACTTCCCTCCTCTACCAGCCTGGTCACCCATAACTGCCCTCCCCTGCAGGCTTGATTGCCCCCAACTTCCCTCCCCTGCTGGCCTAATTGCTCATAACTGCCCTCCCTTGCAGGCCTGGTTTCTCCCAACTTCCCTCCCCTGCTGGCCATCTTGTGGTGGCCATCTTGTGTCTAAATGGGGGTAATCATCTTTGACCACATAGGGGCAGCCATCTTGTGTGTTGGAGTGATGGTCAATTTACATATTACTCTTTTATTAGATAGGATTATATAGGATAGAGGCCTGGTGCATGGGTAGGGACCAGTTGGTTTGCCTTTAAGGTATCCTTGTTCAGGGTGGGGGTTCCCTTGAGGCATGGGGTGGCCTGAGCGAGGGGCGTGTGGTGATTTTCAGGGCATCCATACCCCCCCTCCTTCATGACCCAAATGGAGGCCGTGGTATCTGGGATTTATTTATCTTCTATAATTAAAACTTTTTAGCCTTGAGTGGAGGCCTGGGCTAGCCAGGGTGTGTGGAAAGCTTGGCTTACTCCATTTCCTGGGGCAACCCAAGCCTCCTGTTTGCAGCCATCTTGGTTGGGTTAATTTGCATATTCACTCCTGATTGGCTGGTGGGTGTGGCCTGAGTGTAGCAGGGAGATGGTTAATTTCCATATTACTCTTTTATTAAATAGGATTGTTTCACTTATGTATGCCATTTAATATGTATGCATACATAGATATGCATATTTATATTTATATACAAATGTATATATTTAAACATAAACTTTTATATTTTGTTGATATTTTACCTAGTATTTCTGCATCTGCTTTATAAGTAAGATTCATTTATACTTATTTCTCTTTTTCACTGTCCTTTTTAAATTTTAATAATGTGGTAAAAATAAACTCATAAAAAGAATTAGGTAGCTTTTCCTCTTTTTCAATTCTTTGATACTTCTTAAAACTACCTGGGACTTGTGGAGAACTATTTGACTCCTGATCAAATTTTTAAAAATCATTATTTGAGTTTTATTTTTCTTCTTGGGAAAGTTTTGTTAATTTTTATTTTTGTAGGAAACAGCTTCTTCTGAAATTTTCTAGTTCATAGGCTCAAAGTAAATGCTATTCGGTAATAATTTAAAAAGTCTCTACTGCATTCTTTTTTATTTCCTAATACTATTTCTTGGAGTCTTCTCTCTTTTTTTGCCTCATTAATTTACAAAAAACCTTAGGGTGTTCTGCCAACATTTTTGGCTGGTCCCTTGAATTTCTGGGCCAGGGTGGCAGGCCATATCCAGGTATGAAGTACAAGGATCAGGACACCGAAATTATGTGCATCATGGATTCTTCCACCCTTCGTCCATCAGTTCTCTCCCCACCTGGCTTTCTACCTCATGCTGAATACTCTCCCAGTCTCCAGAGGTAACCTTTGAACTGCTATGGAGAGAAGCAGTGTGGCTTAAACATGGCCGCACTAACATTGCATGGATTTTCTAGAAGTTGCATTCAAGACTCACACAATCAGACAACATAAAAGGCAGGACTGGATTACAAAATTCCATAACTTTAGATTTTAACATATATAGATAGATATAGATATAGATATAGATATGGATATAGATATAGATATAGATATAGATATAGATATAGATATATAGATATAGATATCAGAGAGGAAGGGAGAGGGAGAGCTAAGAACAGCAATAATGAGAGAGAATCATTGATCTGCTGCCTCCTGTGTCCCCCCACATATGCCTGAACTCGGAATCAAAGCATGACCTCCTAGTTCATAGGTTGAGACTCAACGACTGAGCCTTGCTGGCCAGGCCAGACTTTTTTCTTAAAGCTCTCTCAATGAGTTTTTTGTTTGTTTAGTTGGTATTAAATGCCTATGATTTGTAAATCCTGAGTGAAAAATAGTGTTAAATCTATAGTCACCCCTAATTGATTAATGAAGTTTTGGCAAGAAGACACAATGTTGCCTGCCTTATTGTTTATGTTAAAGTCTTTCTGCAGGTATTGACCTATCTGTAACTGAGTCTATCTGTATACACACATTGGCCAATAGGACCTTCTGGATCTTTGCTGTTCAAATAGTTCACAGTAACTATTAGCCACCTGTAACTATTTACATTTAAATGAATAAAAAAATAGAATTAAAGTTAGTCCCTTCATCACACTAGACACATTTCAAAGGCTCAACAGCCACATTTTCTAGTAGTGACAGTGTTGAGAAACTCTGAATGATAGAACATTTTCACCATCTCAGGAAGGTCCACAGGATAGCTCTGTTCTGGAGGAAGTTTCAACACTAATTGAAGTAGTAGTCATCCTGTGCTTGCCTCAGGTAACAGATCACCTTGTCCTTGCTGGAATAGTTGAACACTCATGGTTATAGCTGGCATGATTAAAACAGTTTATTCTTTTAAGAAGGTTAAAAATTGTATTTTATCTCAGAAATTATCCTGGAGATTCCAAAATTCAGGAATTCTCAATTAGCAAGGCCCAAATTAATGCAATTTTCTATACTTCCTAAGTCAATCTTGAAGAATATGATTTCTTTCACATTATTTCTGGCCAGAGGTCACCCACCACCCTTCTCCCTCCTGCCATTTATAACTTGTTGATGTAAATGATCACCCCTTTCCTGGTTACTATCAGCCCTAAAACATTGGTCAACTTTGGCCACTTTCCTATAATAAATCACTGGGCATTTTCCTTGCCTTTGCACTATAAGTGACATCTTTAGCAAAAGCACTCTTTTTCCCAACACTATTTGCCAGTTAGGCCTGGTAAAAATAGATAACTTATCATTATGTTTCCTGTTGTGAATGATTCAAGTATCAGATCTCTATATGCTGAATGTGTCATAGATGGAAGAACATTCTTTTTGATGTATTCACAGCAACGCAATGATATGGTGAAATACACATGAATCAGAATGAGAGCAAGGAGACCAGGGGGCCAGGGGTTCTTCCTGTGCTGGGTGTGTTTGGATTAACAAAGGAATGACAGCTAACAAGAAGAGGGTGGGACCCTTAACATGTTGCTGCAACTCCTGCTGGCCTGAGGGTGGGCAGGGTTCCTAAGGGAGGGACTCAGCCACAGTAAGGGTTTTGTGTCATTTATCAATATGTGTCCCCCTCCTCACCCCAGTTGCATGACATGCTTGATAGTGGCTAATTTTCTTCTGTCTCTTCCAAGTCCCTCCTGCCTAGATGGTGTGAGCTGTAAACCAACAAACTCATCAAAGTCTGTCTACCTCTTCCTCCCCCAGTCACTGGGACACATTAAGAAGAGAGCATGCAGGGTGCTACTTTGTGAACACCTCATTTCAACTAATAATCAGCTGAGGGAAACCCAGAGGAAGTCTGGATGAAAAGGATTAAGGGAAGGAATCCAGAAGTCTTTTGTCTATCATCTCCAGGGGTCAGAATATGCTTTTCCCCTAGCTTTTCAATCCTTCCTGAGTACCAATCTAATGGCCCACTGAATCCATCACCAAGTCTGGTCCTCCGTCCTTCCAACCACCTCTGAAGTGTATCTATGCTCCCATTCTACCACCTTATTTAAAATGACCATCTTGGTGTTAGATTGCTCCCCATCTGCCTTCTTACAACAGTCAGGGAGAAACATAGAGACAAATTTCAACAGGCCACCTCCCTGCTTAAACCTTTTTGTTTAGAATTAATAAAGACATATCTATTGGGGCATACCTGGTTGTCCCCCGCTATACTCTCTAACCTTACCTCTACCTCACCCCCTGGACCTTGTCATTATGCTTTTGTCACACAGGCTTTTTCTTTGATTCCTATAATAACCCTCATGTGTTTCTGCCTCAGCGTCTCTGTACATGTGGTACCTGTGCTTGGATTAGTCTTCCCCCAATTCCCTCTTATCTGGTCAACTGATACTCATCCTTCATTTATCAGTTTTGCCACCACTTCCTCTTCACTTTAGTCATCACACTCCTCTCCCTCAGAACTAGGTCAGGCTGAGGTTTTCTATTTATATGGGTGACTATTTGGTTAGTTCTCTTTCCCATAAGATTTATAAGCTCCAGAGATAATATTCATCTTTCACTCACTATTGTATTCCCAGCTACTATGCCTGGCAATGGAGATGTAAATCTTTGTTGACTGAATAAATAGTGATTTTTGTTATCTGCCAGGAGTATGATATACAAAGGAAGTCACAGACCAAAGAGCCCTGGGTTCAAATCCTGACTCTGCCAATTTGTTATCAGGTGATCTGGGGCAAGTTAACTTACCTCTCCACAGGAAGGTAAATATGAGCTTCCTCTCCACATCAGTAGGTTCTCAACAAACTACAGACCCTATCATCACCACTATTATTATTGCTATTATCCAATATGGAGACAATGGGGTAGAAGGACTCTGGGAATGCTATCGGGCTCCTCAGGAAGAAGTGACAGATCACTCAGACCCCCCAAAAAACAGATAGTAACATTTTTTATTAAATATTACAGTGGATCAAAAAGTACAAAATATCTCTTGCCTGCTATGTGATTGGGAAACTATTGGCACGTAATACAGTATCAAAAGCAGTAATAAGTACAATTTGGAAAACATACAAAATTGAGTGTTTATAGTTGGCTCAGCATTCTTCTGGTAGTGTTTAAACTAATGCAAAGGTTACTCAATAACCTCTCCATTGGGAAACTATATAATATCACTGGGCCATGTTGCTATATACAAATAATCACCTTACAGAGCAGAGGTTACATAGCTGGGATCACCAAAAGTATACAATATTTACAACACAGGGAAATTTAAAAAAGTATAAACAGCCAATAGAGATTATGCTGCTATTCTTCAGACATATTTCAACCATGGGGAGACAAGCAGAATATCAAACACATCAACAGCCAACACTGGAATTTAAGTGCTCAAGATAATCATTGCAATGGTGTGGGTCTCACGAGGGCAAACTTGTCCCCATTTCTCTTTAAAATTGGGAACAGAGTAAAACTGGACCAGATGGGACTTGGCTGACCACCACCAAATGTGACTTTGTGGGACACGAGTGAAGAGAAATAAATGGTTCTCTTTGAAGGCACACTACATAAAATGTTTTTGTGGGATCACCTCGAAATTTCCATCAGACACACCAACACAGTGAAATACAGTACTTGAGAATTCATGCACCAGGTCAGAAAGTTGTAAAGTCAACATTGAGTTTTCACAAACCCTTCTGTATATGCCCTGATAAACAAGTGAACTTAAGAGCTTCTAGCTAGAAAATAAATAAGTCAGTCCTGTGGCAAATATTACAAGTTCCAATCACTTAGTAGGAGAATACTTAATTCTAAAACTGGGTTGGGTTATTTTTTCTTTTTTTTATGTTGAGTTGCATGGAAAGGCTTTAAAACAACATTATTTAGAATCTTCAAATCTCCAGTAAATCAGGGAGTTAGTGCATTTTGAATTGCAACATTTCTTGGAAGCCACACTCAGTAAATAGATTTATGACTCCACTGCCAATTAGATTCCACAGTTTCCTTTACAGAACTACCAATAACAATGGTTTGATTGCACAAAGAAAGGCTTGTGCAATTCCATTCAATAATAAGGCCCCTTGAACTCAAACAATGCAAACAAAGCCCCATTTAAGACTTTTTAAAATGTACTTCTCAGCCATGAAGAATTCAATGGTCTTTTTGAAAGATTTCCAAGATCTCTGTTCGAATTTTAAAACAAATAACACACTGCTTCTGTTGGGAATGTGTGCCCCCATTTCTCTTTATTTGTCCTGATGTTTTGCTGAGGGTATGAGCTTCCTCAGACAGAAACAGTGAGTCTCCTCTTGGAAGAGATGAGAAAAACAAAAGCTGGACTATGTTAACATTGTTTGAAAATGGTGTGATCAAATTCCAACATGATGAAACCAGACTGAAATCATCCCAGTGGGGAAAACAAATGGCCCATATTCCAAATGGATAGGTGAGCTCTACCAGGGACAGACGGCTCCCCATTTCCTTTGAGAAACAAACTCATAGAAACCACGTCTGATCTAGCCCAGATCTGCTGCAGAAACACTGGAGTTTGCTCTATCTTCCATGTCCTCTGATTCTGTGACCATCCAATCTAGTGCAACTTTCTTAAGATCGGTCCTGGCTAGCGCTTTGCTAGCTGTAATTGAGATCCTTCCCCCCCTCTATCTTGTGCAATAGCAGGATAATCTGCACTCACACATTTATAATCTAAATTCTACTAGTCTATCTATGGTTCTATTAAATATATATATATATATATATTATTCCACAGGAAGGTAAATAATTAATTGAAGCAAATGGAACTCTTAACACTAGATCTCTACATTCTTTTTGTTTCCACCTTTGGATAGTAAGTATGTTACACTGAATATTTGGCTTCGTATCATGGAGACATTTCAATACAAATGCACGGCATGCATGGCTTCGGTTAAGAGCCGCAGTTTCATTGTTTACCAGTTTTGATTATTTTGCAGTCGAGTTACCTAGAGGTTGAAAATTGTCATCAATTTTCATAGAATTAAATATCTCAGAGGTAAAAGACTTGGTTAACTATGGTTCTAATGTCTACTAGTAGTGTTGGGGGAGGGGAGGGTTGGCTGGGGAGTTCATCAAAGCATTCTTATCAGCAGGGACGGGACTTGAGAAGAAAATCAGACTCTGTGTCAATCGACCTGGGACACACTTAGGAAGTGCATCCACCTTGATGTTACATCTTGGCAGCAAATGGAATGAAGTGGCAAGAATGACAAGATACATTCTCCACATCTTTTGACTGAACAGCTCCACCGTTTCTTTCCAGCACTGAAATAAACGGTAAAGCGGGCTATATTGCCAGGTGGTTACAAACATGACACCAACCACCGCAAGCGAGTGCTTGTACATAAAACTCACGCCCAAGAAACCCGAAGAGGATGACTTTCTTTTGACAGGGGTAATCTAGCACGCCAATTCTCCCCAAAGATGTGGCCCGGCAGGGTCACCTTGGAAACATCAAGAAACCAGTATGATGAAGGCAACGCGATCACCTATTACTCAGAACACCAGGGCCCAGGGAAGGCACCGGAGCACAGGCTTCCAGCTGCTTACTTTCTTTGGGAAATGGAGTTTCATCCTCTTCCCAACCCCCTTTCCCGGCCTGCTTAAAGGGACCAGGGCCAACACCAATGTAAATCATTTTGGCTCCTGTTCTAATATCTGAAATTCCTAAAATATCTGTGCAGCCCACAAGTATGTCCTCTAGACTCTGCTGTTATTCAGCAGCTTGCTGCCAGTGAGGTTTTTGTTTTTATGATTCCTCTGGTATGTAGGACAGTTTCACAGCCTAGATAAGGTAAGTACAATGCTCGATATGTTCACATAACCCCATACTTCAAAGCAAAGCATTTGGTCAGGTAAGCAGTGTATAAGCTCTTTCAACTATGCCATTAATGAGGAACAAAGTTGCGGATCTGCAAAGGAACGTTCTTTGCACTATGGTGTGCTCATCTGTTTCTTTCTCATTTGTTCCACTAGAATCAGTTGCTTCAATTTGTAAACAATTAACTTTACCACCCAAAGCTGCTCAAAATGATAAGATGGGGGAAGAGGGGAGAGGATTACAAACACACATCAAAAATTAGGATAGTCAGTCAGTCTTAAACAAAATAAAACAAAAAAACAAAAGACCTGCAAACAAAAGCGATACTGTTTAATTAAAAAAAAAAGAGAGAGAGAGAGAAAGACAAGAAGTAACTGGGAGAAAATGGAACTACCTGTATATAAATTAGGTGAGCAAAACAGTGATACGGGTAGTTTTAAGAAGCAAATATATACAGTCAATTTAACAGTGTTTACTTCTCTGGATTGTTCAATAGTGTCAAAAGGAAAGATCTATTGAAGTTTCACTATACATTGCATTGATTGAACCTTGGAGTTTTATGAAAACAGGGGCCTCGTTTGGCATGTCTGCCAGTCTTCCTTGCCCCTTTCTTTGAAATGCCTGCCCCTTTTTGCCCAGATTGTTTCCTGAACATCGGAACTCAGATGGGGTCCTCTAAGTTCTTCCTGATACGCATAAACCCCTCAGGAGAGCCCCGTCCAAAGTGAACTATCTGGGGTGTGAGGGCATCTGTGTTGCAAGGGACTCAAGACTGACCAGCCAAGGCTGGTGTCGTCCCAGAAAAATCAGGTCTGTTCACCTCCCCTCTTGGCTACTTCGGCTGGAACGGATCTTACTCCCAGATTAGAAGAAATACGGACTTCTAATTCTAAAAGCCATCACCCCAGGGCTCAGAAGTGAAGATCTTTCAGCCACGCCGTGTGGGATGCTGGGCAGAGCTGGCCTTACAGTTTTGTACTGGGGTGTACAGATGACAGCTGAGAAGATGGAAAGGCAGTTGGAGGGTTTATAGCAGCTAAAGGGTAAATGCTGTTGTGCAAAAGGTCCCCATACGAACTTCCTACAGGTGTGGCCGCAGCCAGGTGTCTGTACAGCTGCTGAGAATTGGTCGGCGATGTGAAAATTCCTCTTTGCATCACAAGCGAGTGGAACGCCAGGGGCTGCATGAGTGGGGAAAGCACAGTCTGGTTTTTCAAGTACTGCAGAGAGTGAGAATACCCTGCTGGGAGCCGGGAGTTGAGGCCCGAGTTACACAGGCTCCCAGAATACAAACCTGGGAAGATAGGGGAGGAGAGGGGCAGCTTGTGGCCTTCCGATGCGCCCCCAGAACGCCCTCCGTGCGCTGCCTTGCTGCCTTCGCTTTCCTGCTCACAGGCCTTCTCCTTCCCGGAGACCTCCTTGGATGGGTCCAAGGGAGACACCGCCCGGGCCTTCTTCCCAGCAATCACCAGGTCCAAGTCCTCCAGGCTGCGCTTTATGGGGCGCGCTGCACCAATGTTCTGAGGGCTCATTTTCCGGTGCAGGATGGGGTGGACCATGCCTTCCATCTTCCTGAAATTCTCCAGTCTCACGTGGTGGGGTTTTGCCGATCTTGAGAGCGCCTCAGGGTATTTCTTAGGAGCAGACATGGTCATGGGGGATACCCGGCAGGCCTTGGGGTGACAGTCTCGACTGTGGCTGTTTATGACCTGGAACTGGGAGACGCCTTTGCTCTCCTGGGGCACCGGGGCCGCGTGGGCCAGGCCCAGGACCTTGCCGGTGGGTTTGTGCGGGTTCTTGGGCAGGCTCAGGTCCGTCGGCTGGTCATCCGTGGTGGCTTCGGCTGCGGCTGATTTTTTGTCTTGCAGGTGTAGAGACGAGAGATAGTTCCCATGGAGCTTTTCTTGGTGTTTGTGGGAAGAAAAAGAACTGTTTTCCGATTCCCTGTACATGTCCCTGCACGGGTACTTGGATGACTGTTCGTTGTGAAGATGATGCTCGGTGTGTCTGTAGAGGCTGTGGAGGTGCGGAGAGGAGTAGAAGTCGGCCAGGAAGCTGGGCATGTGGGAGTGGGGGAGCGCCCTCTTCTCCAATAGTTTCTCCTTGCTCTCCTGGATGTCTTGCTTCAGGACATAGGAGTCGGCAAGGGGGCTGAGGTGATGCTTGGAGAAGCTGCAGCGGTGGGGATCCGATCGACTCAGCTTGTCATGCTTAAAGATGTCACTGATGCTCTTTCTGTCCTCGGAGGGCTTGCTCCTGAAGCTCTGCACGTGCTGAATCACCGAGGGCCGGCTGACTGCCGTGTGGTCAGTGCTTTGGCCGTGGTGGGCCTGGGCCAGACCCGAGCACAGTTCATCCCTGGCGATCAGTTTCTTTTTGCTGATCAAAGGGGGAGGGGAGCCGTAGGGGTAGCTGCTGGAGAGGCTGGCCCCGCTCACTTGGGACAAAAGCTTCTTCTTGGCCAGTGGGGACATGATGCCTGGGTTGCCCCTCGAGTAGAGCAGGGGGGTGTAGTTGAGTCCATGGTTCTCATTCATGGGCCCAGTCAGGTCTTTGTCCTTGAACATGTCGAACGACTGGACCACTAGGACCTTTGGGGTCTGCTTCAGCGCATTGTGGATGTCGTCACTGCCCAGCTGGTCCACCTTCACAGTGCAGTTGGCGATGTAATCTGCCATTGCGGGCACTTTGTCATCGTCCATCTCGCTCTGGTTTGCCAGCGGTGGCTGCGTGGGGGGGAAGCCAGGGAAGGTTGTGTCTTGGGGTTCATTTTCAGGGCTCTCTGTAAAACAGCAGGGCTTGGGTTCTGGTTTTGCGTCGACGAGAGAACTGGGAGAGGTGAGAGGCTGTCTGCCAGCCCCCACGTCCCTGTCGGGGGCCAGAGACCCACTTGGGAGTGGAGGAGAGGGCCCCTTCTCTCGCACCTTCTCTGCCATCTTCTCACTGTTGGCACCTTGATCTGCTTTGTTCTCCTTTTCTGGGTCTGCAGTAGACACCAGGGGCCTGGCTGCAAAGTCCTGGTACCCTTCCATTTTCTTCTTCAGGTCTACTGCAGGCAGAGGCTCGGGGATGCTCTTCTGGTTTAAAGGTTCTTGCTCCTTCTCTTGCTCTGAAGAAACCTGAGAAAATATTGCAAGACAATCAGAAGGAAGCCAAGTGTACCGACACATTTTGCTAGGGAACAGAATATTACATGCAGCAGTTTTTCTTGAAAACAGGCTTGTCAATCAGTTCACACAGTTTCTGTAAAGCCTTATCACTCCTTGCTCATAGCTCTAAACAAAGAAGTCTAAATTACAGAAACATTAGGAGAAATATGCATATTCTCTTTAGTCCCTTATGAGACACTTATCAAAATATCAAAGTGTTATGTACTGATGGTATACAATCATATCACTCCTTGAGTCTAATATATAGTTTAATTCTGAGGTTGTCTTCTTGTCAAATCAGTCAATTATCCAAATGAGTTTTAAATTACATGTTGTGCTTTATGACACTTTGGAGAAAGATTTTTTTTTAAGCATCTCTCTTTCAAACATCTAACCATCCCCATGTCAACAAACAAACAAACTCACCGACACTCCCTGCCGTTCTTTGACAGAGTGTATCTTGTCCTAATGTGTCCAACTGGAGACATAAAATCAATGATGCTTAAGTGTTTTTAATTTCTACTCCGTGCCATGTGACATGCAGATAAGCTGAAGTATTTGAAAAATGATGGAGATGCAACACTGGCCCGACTACCTGAGGGACAGGAGGGCTCTAAATCGTTCTAGGCTGCAGTAAGCTACACTTCCATGAAAGTTGAAAATGAAGTTGTCAAAATTCAGGCAGTGAGCGCCAGCACAAATACAGCTTCTCTGTTCACTGAAATCAATTGTGGTCAATGAGATGGATGCTTTTTATGTGCCCCTATTCACAGAAGTCGTGGGCACAATTCGACCCATTCATTGCTTTATGTAGCTGTGCAAACTTTGACCTTTGAAGGTTATTTTAACTTTTCCATCTGTGACCAGCTAAACAGACAAGCTCTTTTAAAACTTCTGTCATTCTGTCCTGACATGTCTTAGTGGAGAACAGTCCCAAAACAGATGTATTGAACTGGGTCTTCGCCCCGCGCCACCCCACCCAATCTCATCTCCATGAACATTGTTTTTCTTTGTTAAGAAGTTTTTGACCACAGTAGCATTTTTGGGTAAGATTGGGGATGCTGGTGTAGGGATAACAATTTTATAGGGATAAAAAATTTTAAGGAATCACATCCATTTAATCAATAATTCTCCTTGAATAAGTGCATTTAAAGATATCCTTGTTTTTTTAGATTTGTGTTGTACCTAAGAACCTTTGTGTGCCATCTTTCTTTCATTTTTTTGTATTAATAGCTGCCTTCTCAGTACAACTATCATTACTTGTTCTACATTAACACCATCACTGGTCTCCTGAGCTTTTGCAATACAAGAAATGCAGAAAAAAATGCATACATCCAAGGAAAAAGCAAATTGCCCTTGAATGTCAGTTGCTGATGAGACTGGAATTTGAAGTGGGGCTATCAGGGATACTCAGTTCCAATGAACTTTCTATGATCTAGGCCAGTGGTCGGCAAACTGCAGCTCTCGAGCCACATGCGACTCTTTGGCCCCTTGAGCGTGGCTCTTCCACAAAATACCATGACCTGGGCGAGTCTATTTTAAAGTAGTGTTAGAAGAAGTTTAAGTTTAAAAATTTGGCTCTCAAAAGAAATTTCAATTGTTGTACTGTTGATATTTGGCTCTGTTGACTAATGAGTTTGCCGACCACTGACCTAGGCCTTCAGTTACATGGAGTTCCATGCTTTTGATTGTAAAACAGGTCTAGGAGGTCTTTGGAAGAAAGACAAAAAAAGGTAAAGGGTGGACTTTTCTGATCTGCCCTTAATATGTTAAGTGGTATCTTCCCACTAGGCAAGTTACAATCCAATCCAATTACCTGAGGATATTGGGTTTGACGAGAAAGGCTTTATTTATTTATTTATTTATTTAATCCTCACCCAAGGATATTTTTCCACTGATTTTTTGGAGAGAGTGGAAGACAGAGGGAAAGACAGAAAGAAACATCAATGTGAAAGAAACACATCAATTGGTTGCCTCCTGCACACACCCCAACTAGGGCCTGGGCTGGGGAGGAGCTTGCAACTGAGGTATGTGCCCTTAACCAGAACTGAACCCAGGATCCTTTGGTCCACAGGCCGAGGCTCTACCCATTAAGCAAAACTGGCTAGGGCGGCTTTATAAGCTCTCCTGTCTCTACTGAGTTCACTACTTTTTACTGAAAACATCAAAAATGAAAAACAATTAAAACAATGACAACAATAAAATCCCGACCCAAAGCTCCACACACATAATTAGTGGACAATAACATGGGTCTGTGTTGGAGATGGGGAACGATTCTTACTTATAAAGGTCAACCTTGAAGAGGGTATGAGATCCCAGGTAGTTTAATAAGTTTTTTAAATCGATTTTAGAAAGAAAAGAAGGGAGAGAGAAATATCAATCAGCTGCCTCCTGCATGTGCCCTGACCTGGAATTGAACTGGCAGCCTCTTGGTGCATAGGATGATGCTCAACCAACTGAGCCACACCCATCACGGCAGATTCCAGGTAGCTTAGATAACTTGATCATAATAATATTTGATACTCAAGACACTAACAGCTCCCCGAAGGGAACTGTTGGGACCTCTAGGACAAAGACTTTAAGGGTTTCTATGGCCTGCAGGATCTCTGGCTCCACACCTGACAGTGGTCATCCCCTCAGCTGATGGGCTCAGGGGATGGGCTGAGGATTCCTCCCACAATTTACAAACCAACCAGTTTAAACTATTTCCCCAAAGTAGAGCCATTCAAAGGTCAGCTGGCCTCTTGGTCCTCGGTTTGCCCCCTGGTGCTTTGGCAATGCTGTACATATGGTATCTAATAGAACTCGCTGATCCAAAACCCAAAATAAATCACCAGGCCAACAGGGTAAAGGAAGAATGGAATGCAAGCATTCACTTGGAATTTCCTTGCTTTTGGCTATTTGTGTTGCAAGCTTGCAGATATTTAGAAATGTCTGCATCACCTTCCCCCCTCACCTCCCCCCCTCCCGCCTCAACCTTTTTAATTTCTAGAGCTTAAAATAATTGTGAAACAAAAATTAAATTTCATCTTCATATTAATACTATCTTCTTATACAGGATTCAGTGGGGTAAGTTGAATTCTAGGTAAGAGATTGTGGTGGTGTTTTAAACCAGTGTTTAATTAGGGAGTCTCTTATGTGTTCATTATAAACTTGATTTTTTAGGGGGTGTTTAATATCAGCAACAAAATTCCCTCTGGGGTTGAATCTTAGAACATGCTGTCTCCAAATGTGGCTGCTAAGTTTTTTTGTTGTTTTGTTTTGTGTGTGTGTGTGTTTTTATGGGCAGCAGGGTTTTTATTATTCATGTTGAAACAGAGCCCAGATCAGCCTCCATGACTGGCTGTGTGCTGACATTAATGGCTTCTACCAAGGAGCTGTGGGGGGCTGCGGGTAGCTGGGGCTTGTTTTAAAAGGTTCAGAAACTACCTGTTAACATGAGAGATAATAATGGTTTCAGAGGAACCATTTCAAAATTTCCTCATAAATAATATGTACTTAAGATGTTTCTAAACTGGTCTCAAACCAAGGCTGCTGCATACAGGTCCATTACGGAGACAAAGGCATCCCTAAAGTTTCCAGGTCCATCCTGCAGAGACACGGCACATCAATTTCAAACGCCCTGCCTACTAGGCCCCACGGAGTACTTTTAAAGTCACACCACCTCTTCGGATAGCCTGGCTGTGAAACAGGAAAGCCCTATCTTTCATGTTGGAGTCCCTTGGCTTCACAGAGCTGGAGCTCTGGCTCCTCCTCTCTCAAAGTCAGGCGGACACTATCGGGGCTGCTCACATCTTTCTGGATCCTATTGTTGGCCTATCCCAGTAGCCAGCAACTGGACTATTCCATTCAATACCATGGACTGCTTTTCAGTCCTGGAACAAGCGGAAAGGTCCACTACTGAGGGAATTGTGAAGCTGAGATTATTTGGTTTCTCACTGTAGCACTCCAACTGTGTAGGGTCACAGTTGTGGGTGCAGGTCTGAGCTAAGGGTGCAGGGTTCGGGAAACCCTGAAGGGGGACACATCCTGATGGTAAGTCTGGGGAGGAGAGCAACTCACCTCTGAGGCATCCTGGGGCTTCGGGGCATTTTCTTTTTCTTTCTTGCTCTTGGGGATTTCATGTTTGATGCGTTTGGTTCCTGACACTTTTGCTTTATTCTCATTTTCCTGTGAACTGTTCTCCTGTTTCCGAGGTTTGATTGGAGGCAGGGGCTTGTCTTCCTCTCCTTTAATAAACCTTTCATATGGCAGGATTAATCTAAAAGGATATCAGTAGACATGATCAATCAGGGGATGATTAATCAGGCAATTCCATTAACATTGATGTTACGGTTTATTTTCTTTTCTCAATACAAGCAATTTATTGTGAGACTTTATTTCCAGTGACGTCAATGCTTTTCTAGACACTTTCTCCACAGTTACCTCCTTACTCAAAACCAGTGCCTAGTGACTTACATACTTCTTTGCAAGACTGCTTTCAGGTTCTGTAAATCTATACACCAAGGATGACAGTGGAAGCATCCAAATTTACATCATCATCGCTGTCCATGAAACTCGGCTAAGTGCCAGCAACATCACAACATTAATAGCAACAATAATGATAACTGTTTACTCATCATTCTGCCAACAACTATTTCTTGAGCCTTGACTATGTGCCAGATATTGCTCTAGGCCAGAGGTTCCAACCTTTCTAATGCTGCGACCCTTTAATACAGTTCCTCATGTTGTGGTGACCTCCAACCATAAACTTATTTTTGCTGCTACTTCATAAATGTAATTTTGCTACTGTCAATGGATCATAATGTAAATATCTAGGTTTTCCAATGGTCTTAGGGTCTAGAGCAGTGGTTCTCAACCTGTGGGTCACAAACCACAAGTTGAGAACTGCTAGCAGGGTCACCTAAAGACCATCAGAAAACACGGATATTTACATTACGATTCATAACAGTAGCAAAATTATAGTTATGAAGTAGCAGCAAAAATAATTTTATGGTTGGGGGTCACCACAACATGAGGAACTGTATTAAAGAGTGGCAGCATGAGAAGGTTGAGAACCACTGCTCTAGGCACTAAGGTATACCAGCAAACAAAAGATTCAATGCCTGACCTCATGAGGCTTATATTCTAGTATGTACTAGTATGTGCCCTAGGTACATACTATATATCATTTCATGTCATCTCCAGCACATCCCTAGGGAGTAAATTACCATATTATTTATTATAATCATGCCAATAATACAAATAATTACTATTATTATTGTTAACTGATGAGACAACGGAGGCGCCAAAAGGTTAAAGAATTTGCCTAAGAGTCACACCGGCTGATAGAAGTAGAGTTTGAATGACTTTTGCCCATCTCCAAAGTTTGTATTTTTGTCATGCCAAAATATAGACCAGACACTTAAGATAAAGACCTTAATGGGAGGCTAGCACAACATGGCTCACACAGTAGCTCTTGGGGGAGGGGAAGGGGGTATGAAGGGGGAGGTGCCCACAGCAGGAGGTGCGGTTTAGGGGTGCCAAGTAAAAGAGAGCCCCAGCAAGAAGAAAGGTGGACAGGCCACTCCGGCCATAAAAATCAGAGGGCTGAAAAATTCAAGCATTTTAATTACATAACTTTTTATACAAAGTACATAAAATTGCTCTAAAAAGAGAAACTTCAAACGGTTCTAGTTTTAATCTGTTTCCCCTTTGCGCTGTAGCTCTTGATCTGAAAGGGAAAAATAGCTGATGTAATTAAAAGGGATGGATTGCATTACAATCTCAGTTTCAACTTCAGTGATTAAAGTTCTTATAATGCATTTGGTATGATTAATGACTCACTGTGGGATTAATACAAGACTCAGCCTTAAAAATATGAACTTTAATACAGCAACCATAATTTGTTTTAAATAAGACAAGTTGACTCAATGAAGAAAATGTACTTGGCTTATAAACAACATAAATCTGTTCAAATATCGGGAACCCTAATTATTTTTAAACTAAGACTCCCAGGCAGAAACTTCTTTGGTGTGGATATTTGTTGGCGAGCCTGAAATTGGTTTCTAACTACGTAATTTGGATCTCAACTACTTAAACATACACAACCATTTGGGTTTGCAAGTATTAGGCATGGGGACATTTGTGACCATAAGATTTCACTCTTTAATAAAATACCATGCAGATGATGGAAAAAACAAATCCCAATGTATAGCATATAAGGAACAAATTTCATTTACTGAGCATGCTTGGACAAGGTATGGCAAGGAGGCGTGAATAACAGTTTTGAGCCCTACATCTGGCAGTGGGCCAGCCATGAAGATCAACACAGCCCATGGGGAATAGTTATCTTCAGATCCCATTACAAACTGAGTTTAAACATGTTACAGCTGCTAAAACTGGAAACTGTTCTCTCCATGTAGACTTACTAAAATAATATATGGCTGCCAAATACCTGCTTCCCACTGTAATATTACAGTTAATGTTTATATAATAAAAAGCACAACTAAGCAGAAGAAGAGAGGGAAAAAGCCATCTTGTTCATACTTGAATTTATTTGTCTCACCTGTAAAATCCCACCATTCTCCCCAGTTCCTTTTATCTGCGTGGTCCTGCCAGGGACTTGATCCCCTTCCACATCGGCAAGTGGGGGATTTTTACCCGGGAGCAAAATGCATGGAATATTTTAAATTGGAAAGAATATTTTAAATTGACTTCAATGAAAGCATATTTTTATTGTTGGGGCAGATAGGTTTGTTTTTCTTTTGTTTGGTTGCCATGGGAACCCAAGGAGCATTGAAGTCTGGCTATTCCAATGGTTACCACCCTTCTCCCAATTCTATTCTCCAATGGAGATAGTGACACCATGGGAGACCCTCTCCTGTGAGAAGGATGACAGCATTACCTCTGAGTGTGTGGAGGGGGTGGAAGCAGAGACTTGGGTGGAAGAGACACCCAAGGTGGGCCCCAAAGGACCCCTCACCGCTGGCCCTGACAGTCCTAGGACAGCCCAGCTCTCTAGATGGGTGCTAGGGAGGCTGTAATTTTCTTATACACAATTGCAAGTTCAAGAGGCAGGGCAACATTTACATTTCATTTCTTTTTTCTACCCCCCCGCCACCCCCCCTCTGCCCCCCCTTCACTCAACTCAGCAGCTGGCTGGCCGACAGCAGTAAAAATACATTTCACTTTGCTGGTCAAAGGCCTAAAGCCAGAAGCAGGAAATCTGGAATTAAATGTTTCTTGTATCTGGAAAGAGGCATGACTAAGGTAAAACTGAATCCAAACATAAGCCCTGCTTGTTCAAGGCTTCCAAAGGGAGTGTGTGTGTGTGTGTGTGTGTGTGTGTGTGTGTGTGTGAGAGAGAGAGAGAGAGAGAGAGAGAGAGAGAGAGAATGAGAATGTGTGTGTGTATAAAGGTCAATTGAGTGTGTGTGGTTTTTTTTTTCCGTTCTAAATCACTGAAAGATAATTATAGTGGCTCAGTGAAAAAACGGCTCCCAAAATAAAACAAGAAAGGCAGCAGCTAAAAGGAAACTAGTAGAAATATGACCAGCTAAGCCCCTGAAGAACAGGGCATGGTCTCGCACGGCACCCAAACAATCGCTGTTCATGTAGGAATTTCCGTTTGCTGCGATTTTCACTGAGTGTTTTTCAGTCATCCTGTCAGGGTACAATATAATTACCCCACAGGATGTGATCTTATCATCTGATTATTAGAGGTTTTTACAGTGTAAGGGAAGGGAGCTATTATAAGTTTCTGAACATTTAAACGTTTAACATACATGTGATAGCATTAAAAACAGGTTAGCCAATAGAAGGTCAACATTGCCCAATGCAGGAAGCTGAGGAGGTTTGTACTATATAAAGAATTTAGTATAATGCAGCATGCCTGTGCCTTGCAGATGATTATTCCTCAGACATCTGTAGTACAACAAAGATTCAATCAGTCTTCAAACTGCACAGATAAAAGCAAAAATGCACCTCGGCCCCCAAGAACTCATTACACAGGAGAAATTTTTTCCATGGACTGCAACGCTGAGAATGCAGGCTGCGTTTGAGGTTGGTGGAAGTAATGGGGAAAGAAGCGATATATTCATTAGAAAGATTCCCCCCCATGATCTACATCTATTCTGAGGATTGAAAGCTGGGCAGATAAATGGGTCTATATTATTATCCAGATTTCACATTTCAGATTATCAAAATGCTTATTTATGATACCATTAATGGATCTGAAATAGGTAAGCCATCCTGTATTAAAAAATAACATCTTGCTATAGACATAAGATTTGTAGCAGCATGATATTTTTTTCCCTAGGAATAATACAAGAATAACATTTTCCACCCCAAAGCAGAAACAGTAGGGGAGCCTTTTGCTATCAAGGAGATTCTTATTAAATTCAGTCACTGTGAAAAGCAAGATTTTTTTTCTCCTGCTTCTTTTGCTTTCTTTTTTAAATAAAGACAACTTAAAATCAACCCAAATTAAAATGAAGAAATCAATGGCATTAAAACCTTGATTTATTGGCATCTGAGCCACTAAATTATCATCATACATGAAATTTCTGGTTTGTAAAGATTTCGGCTTTGTTAAATCTCAAGTTAAATAATGGTGCTCAGTGTACTAGGATTTTAGATCTGCCTCATCTGATATTATGAAAAATTCAATACATTTCTCTACAGCAGAAGTCAGGGGTCAGCAAATCTATTACTGTAATGTAAGTAATCTGGCAACCTGCCAACTCTTTCTCCCTTTTATTATTTTTTTAAACACCGAGGCAGATAATTTTATATTTACAAATTCTAAAATCCTCCAAGGCCTTTCCTCTCTTTCTCAACAAAAAGCAGCAGCCTTGCTTTCGTTTGAGAAAAGTATATCATCCATGTCCTCAACATTTGCATTTCATACAGAAGAAGAAAAGACCCTTCATCTTTATTAGGCAACATTCCCCTCCCCTCCCTGAGGGCAGAGGAAAACTAATGTCAAATCTCATCTGAGCGAGTAACCGCTAATGTCTCCTGTATTGATTAATGCTGGCGTGGAATGACTGAACTTTTGGGCCAAAACATTTAGCAAACAGTACTTAAGAGGAGAAATGAGAATCCATCTATTTATAGAGCTCTGAAAAATGATATTTTAATAATGTTCTGGAACTGATTCAATCTGGAGACTGGGGGAAAGTAAAAGGGGGGGGTCTTTAGAGTTGTATTTGAACCTCACCTTAGTTACTTCATAGGTACTCTTTCAGTACCAAACCAGTTAAATAAATAAATAAATAAATAAATAAATAAATAAATAAATATCCCAGCCCAAAGATCTGCTGGTGACTGGGAACAGAGTATTTTGGGTGCAGAGGAGAATAAAGTTAGCATTCGCCAAGAAAATGGTGGGAGGATGCAACATGGATTCTGTGCAAAGGACTTGGCTCGCCCATGAGCTACCAAGGGTAAACTGCAGCAAGCTTTTTACAAAGAAAGTAGGTATAAATAGCATCATTTGTGCACTGGCTGGTTTGGCTCAGTGGAGGGAGCGTCAGCCTATGGACTGAAGGGTCCTGGGTTCGATTCTGGTTGGGGGCACATGCCTGGGTTGTGGGCTCGATTCCCAGGAGGAGGCAGCCGATCCATGATTCTCTCTCATCATTGTTGCTTCTATCTCTCCCTCCCTTTCCCTTCCTCTCTGAAATCAATAAAGATATATATATATTTAAAATAGCATCATTCGTATTCTATGCCAAGATAACCATGGCTATCAACCACAGAACATGGACACTTGTCTTCAGCAAAGCTCTGCCCTGGGAAAATGCCCTGCTCACCAGGGGATTCCTTACTTGCTCAAAAGGCAGCAGAAGATGAACAAAAAAACCTTTTCAAGGTGTTAATTCCATGTGCCCCTGGAAGTGGAGGCAGACTTGTTTCTTAGGCTTATTGATGATTCTGACCCCTACCTCCACGGTCCAGGAGCCACTGTGACCCTAAGTAAGCAAAGAGAGGAAAGGAAGGGCCGTAGTGCCAGGACCCAGCAAGGTGGCGGTTAGACTCTCACAAAGGTGCAGAGCGAAAGAGGCAGCTCAGGGACAAAGGGTCCCTTGAATTGGAGTCACACGGGCTGTGGAGGCCTGAATGAGGGGTGAGGTGGGAGGGAGGGGAGAAAAACTTCAGACTGCTCTTACATGGTTAGGCATCACAATATCAATAGCAGCCACCACGTAGTAAGCTCCTATCAACATCAGGCACTTAGTATGTCTTAACACCAACCCTTACAAAAGGAAATATCCACAGGCATATTATTTTATCCTCATTTCATGGGTGAAGAAACGGAGGTTCAACGTGAAATGACTAAACGACGAGTCAAAGGCATGCAGCTACTAAATGCCAAAACTGGAGGCCTGCCTGCCTCGGCTAGTCTGAGCACCTCCAACTCAGCGAGGTCACAGAAGCGCTGACACGGGAAATACTGAGATGATCACACATGGCATAAGAGAACTCTCTAAGAAATTAGAGCGAGCACTCCTTTTCTCAAAGGCAGCACCTATGTGGAAACAAAAGGGCCAACCCCTACACAAAAGCTGTGGCTTGGGCATTGGGCACACTCATGCTTTTACAAAGGGCCACAACCCTCCAAAAGGTAGTAAGCCTAGTTGGGTCAGGTCCAACTTGATGTTGCATGGCAAGGGAATCTCAAGAGCCATATCCCCCAGGAACACCAGCCTGGAGCACTTAATCTTACCAGGCTTGGGGTTCCCAACGTCTCCCCAGCTAGCCTGGAAGCTTAGAGTGTGTAGATGCAAAGACCGCACTGAAGAAAAGTTCGAATGAATATAAAAAGGCTGACTTTATGCCCCACGGATTAAAATATAGGCTCATCATAAACAGACCCAACCTTCTCTCCACAATGCCAGCCAGCCAAGATGGCAGCAATTATTCTTCTCAATAAGAAAACAATGGCTAACTCAGAATCACGCTGCACGGGTCCATTTCAAGAGCAGATGAACATCATGTCAAGAATAATGGACAAATACATCTACAGTGTCTGCAGCATGTGCCCCGCACAAGTGAAGGCAGGCAGTGCCTATATGTCAAAACAGGCAAACAGCTGTGGCATGTAAGTCTCATGCATGTGAGATACCATGGTTCAGAGCTGCTGAAATGCTCAACAACTCCCCCAAACATTTATTATTTTGATCAAACTTTGTAATAACTTGCACAAAAACAAAACGTTCCAAGAGGCTTTCAGTGGAGGAGTTAAGGATATACTTTAATGGTAAACAATTACATTCTTTTGTCATCTGATACTTTTCCCCTTCCTTTCTTTTTGGGAACATGCTTTCTGAATTTTCAATAGTTCCTTTGTGAAGGCATCTGTTACTCACATAATTGAAAAGATGTTTGTGCAGTGGCATGCTTGAGAGTACAGTTATTTAATCTTAATGATAAAGCCCCGAGGACAGAAAAATCATAAGTAGAAACCTCTTGTTATTTATCAAAAAGAAATGAGGCTAAGACACCTAATCTATTCTCAAATTTAAATTCATGCTTGATGAAAACTATCAATAAAATATGGACCTGCAAAGTTTCTTAAATACCACAGCAAGGTTCAAAGGGAAGTAGGGTGGGGGAGATAGGGCGAAAACAAAAATGAGACAATGAAGGAGCTTGACAAAGAAAAACTGCTGTTTGGCAAGCTAATTTCTTTTTTTGGGTCAAACAAAGAACTTGCTGTAGTTTACAGCATGACATACACAGTTGATTAGCTTGTGCCTGAGGGTGTTTTTACACTCAACTGTGTAAACTCTAACTTCTATTAATTACAACTTGCATTTTGAGACAAATTTAAGAATTTTTAAATAGAGATTTTTTTTTCCAAAGCTGTTGTTTATTTTATTTTTTTTTAAACTGAAACCAGTTTTTCTACTCCAGGGCTTGGCAAGGGTTTTGTTTTCCTTTTGAAAAGTTTCTAGAAATATCCAGGCATTGGAAAGTTATCAGAGCATGTTAGGCATGCTGAGTGATTCGGAGGAGGCTCTTGCTTATGAAATTACCTGACTGTCCTTTAGGGGGAAATTCTTTAAAGGCGGTAAGAAGCTACTCCAGGCTTAGGGTGCTTACACCCACTCAACTCCGGTCCCTCGGAAGGACAAGTGAGGGGAGGTGGAGACAGGAGAGCAGGAACACAGCCTCAGCCTAAATCCCAGCATCTGATCTTAAGATTCCTGGCTGTTGGTCACTGACAAGGGCCAGGAGACCTTCTGTGAGTTTGGGGAAAGGGAAGATGGGTGGCAGGGTTGCATAGAGGTGATCAACGCAGGGCCCACTGCTAGAGCCCCTTTACCAAGACAGTGTTTAGAAAGGAAATGCAAGTCCACAACTGGTCAACTCCATCACGGGTTAGGATGAGGCATGATCTACCAGTTGGACCTTGGGGCAAGAGAGTTCAAAGACATGAAGAAGGAAACTGCCTTCAGTGTATCCAGTTTGGAAATTCAGCCTTAGATTTCTCCTGAGAGCCCCTCTCCACCACCTCACTCTGACCTCTTCACACATTTCCTAGAGAAAACCGTCCATATTTATTGTTATTAATCCTCACCTGAGGATATTTTCCATTGACTTTTAGAGAGAGTCTAAAAGGGGATGGGGAGAGACAGAGAGAGAAACATCAGTGTGAGAGAGACATATCGATTGGTTGCCTCCCACAGGCACCCTGACCGGGGCCAGGGATTAAGCCTGAAACCAAGGCACATGCCCTTGACCAGAATTGAACCTTAGACCCTCAGTCTGTGGGCCAATGCTCTAACCACTAAGTCAAACTGGCCAGGGTGAAACTGTCCTTTTTTGTTTGAATTTTATTTAATTCATTCAACCCCTAATTCTTGAGTCCCTGATATGTTTATGATGCTCTACTGGGTGCACTGGGGGAAGGAGGGTCCTCTAGGAAACAGTATCACATGGTCCTTGCCCTCAAAGTTTGATTCTTCTTGCATTCTTACAACTGAATTATTTTAGACAAGTTATGATGATCTGTCTCAAGTTCTAACCTAATCTCTTTAAGATCCAGTTCACATTCTGGATGCTTCTGGAAGACTGCTCATTCCAGTTTGAAATTCTCTCTTTGATCCATGTTGAACTTATTATTTGTATCTGTTAGTTACTTACCTAAGGTCTTTACAGCCCTACATATTAAAATCCCGTTCATGTAAGTGTGGGCTATGAGTAGGATCCTATGATAAACAAGGTAAACCTCATGGCTGCAGTGCATTGGGAGTAGGGCTGGGGGTGCTGTAGAGGGAAGAATTCTGAGACAGTTTCATCTCCTGGGAAGCAGCACTGTGTTCCCTTGGCTGCCTCTGCCATGAATGTGGTAGCATGGGCACCTCCTCATTGCTTGCCAGCCCTCATCTAAACTCTTCGGTTCATATGTTTTGCATATGATTGATGTGCAAGAGTCACCACTGCCCCTCGAGGATAGCAACAACCCAAAAAGGCAAATCTAGCCTGCCCAAGAAAAACTGGCCACTGAGACATGGCTTCTTACCAATGTCAAACGTCATCATAGGCTACACTGATAGACCGACACTGCCCACGTTGTCCCAGAAAGTACTACTGACCACATCTGGACTAGCTTCAGGTGTTCCAAGGGACACAAACCGGAGGCATCTACACAAGAGCAAGTCCAGCTGGGTCAATCCCCAGATCCTATTCTGAGGCTTGGCTAAATGGAACAGAAAGACCTGATATGAGAGAGGAACTTCGCTAAGCATATGGCACACCTCACCTAGAAGAAGGAGCAGCAGAACGAGGCAGCCCCCAAAAGCAGAGTGGGATCCATGGGATGCCACAGAGGGCGTGGAGCTCAGCACCTGGAAGTGTTTTAGATGGAGAGGGCCTCCAATGTGGCCCTTCTTCCTTGCCCTCCCAGAGCAGCACAGGGCGTTGATGCAGAGACTGGATTCAATTCGTGTGTGTGGGGTACAGAACTTGGTCACCTGCAGGCTACATTTTGCCCATGGGCATGTTTAATTTAGCTTATATAAAATCTTTTCAGAAATACTGGGACCAATATTTGAAAGTCAGATGATTTCACATAGAAATTATCTCCAGACAAGGAAGGTCTGGAAGTATAGAGACTGTATCCGCCTGGCCTCCCTGGATCTGTGCCAGGTTCCCACTTTCCCAGCTGCCACCTACACTACCTATGCTACCTGCTCCTGTACACACCTGAGCTTGTGACCACTGGTGCGGACCATTAGTCCTTCACTCCAATGTTCTGGGTGAAGGACTAGTTTCCTAAATGCCCCATCAAAACAAATTACTGGAAAAAGGCAATATTTAAACAGGCCTTCCAAATACAAGCCTCACTTTTTTATTATATCCAACAGACACAAAGTTATTCTGGCAGGTGGCTCCATAAGTGTACCGATGCTTATTTGCAGTTGCTGTGCTTGGCTCACCATGCATGGCCTGGTAGCCAACAGTTCACAGAGGGGTCAGAAACCCTCACTGGGCAACACTGGCCTAGAAGATGGCTCGGGAACCTCTCAAATCTAAAAGGCTGTCATCTCACCTGGGGCTTTCTGCATTGTGCATCGATTAACTTCAAGGGTGTCAAAATGAGCAAGTACACACCAATGTCCTGGACATGAACAGACACGAACAGGATTATAACTCACCTTACCTTCCCCTGGCCTTTCCCCCACAATATAATTAGCTGAATTCCTTGGAACCTGATATATTTTTGGCATATATCTTAAAGCACATACTTATCTCCTTCAAAACACAAAACTCCCACACCCGGCCTTCCAATTTCAGAGAAAAAAGGCCGAGGCTCCAGCTGACTGTCACCCGGATTTTGTGTGAATGCATCTGGCTTGGGTACAGCTCACCCCAAGTCACTGCAAAGGAAGCCGCCTGAGCCACGCGGCAGGATAGTCTTGCCCGAGGAATGCTTGCGGGAAGAGCAAAAGATTAGAATCTGAAATTGGGCACGAAGTCTGCAAGAAGGTGAAATGTAATTGCTCACCCTCACTCCTCCCCCCAAACAAATACTTTGTTTATGATTTTGTTTCTCGAAATACTCAGAAAAGCACAGCGTTAAAGTGCTTTCACCTTGATGCTTCTTTTTCAATCCCTAATAACAACCACTTCATGTGCCCTACAGAAACCGACCATGTAATTTATTCAGGAAAATCTAAACTAGTAATCTGGTATTCTGTGTAAAGATCTTTACCCCCTTGCACGTGCTCAAAAACATTTAGAAAAAAAACAAATCTGCATGTGAAAACAAAGCCTTTCAAGTGAATGACTGTTCCAGAAAATCAAACCAAGAGAATTCCAAAAACGTAATCATTTCCCTTTCTGTTCCTTGACTAATGGAAGCAAGCATTTGGGAGTACCTTAAATAAAGGGTTGAATAAGGAGGAAAATATTCCCCTTCAAAGGTTCCTGCCCAGGAGAGGTGGCTATTTTTTCTTTGCATTATCATCTACAGTAACTTTTATCTATAAATCCTGAGCAAGAAATGTCCAGAATAACCACACTTCATAAGCTTTGCTGAGTTTGAGACATCTACATAGCAACAGTCTCGTGATGGGGAAACATTAATGCTTTTTATATTGGTGATCAGCTGTAACATGAGCAATTAAGTACAGTACTAATGGGCTATGGCCAAGAGCCTGGTACTGATATTAAAAACTGACAGAGATGAATAGGTTTGGAAGCAAAAGCAGGCTGACAAAGACATTTTTATGAAGTGCGTGGACCCATTTGATTTAAGCCAATCAGAGGCAAGTGTGGACACGTCAGGCCTTCAGCAACAATGATGCATTCACAGGCATTGTACCATTCCTGCTATGCCTTAAATAAAAACAGCCATTGATTCTTTTCAACAACTCGCATTTTCATTATTACACTCATTAATAAACCAAAAGTGCACAACTAATACACAAGCAACATTTACTGAGGAACCGGCTATTTTTTTTTTCCTTGTTGGAAAATGAAAACATTTACGGGAAGCATGAGCCACACTATATGGAAAATAAATCAGTGAATAATGCAGAGGAGATCACTCATTTCTTCTTCATCTTGTAGGACAGTGGTGAGCAAACTCATTAGTCAACAGAGCCAAATATCACCAGTACAATGATTTAAATTTCTTTTGAGAGCCAAATTTTTTAAACTTAAATTTCTTCTGATGCCACTTCTTCAAAATAGACTGGCCAGGCCGTGGTATTTTGTGGAAGAGCCACACTCAAGGGGCCAAAGAGCAGCATGTGGCTCGCAAGCCACAGTTTGCCGACCACGGTTCTAAGGCATAGCACCCTCCAGGGAGCTCAGCTTCCCTGGCCTGAGCCCAGCTCTGCAGGCTCCTCCTCTGAAGCACCAGCACAGGTTGGATGCCTCTCCCCAGAAGGCAATCCCAGATCTGTGAGGCCCAGTCTCTGAACATCTGTATGGCAACACCTCTTTTCTCTATTCTTCCAGCACTAAGTAAACTGGTTATTACCTGTATTAATGTAGTGCTTCACACCAACACTTGTTTAAGCAAGTGTTGAATAGTAAATTTTCTTTGTTGAATACCTAGTGTGGTTTCTGTGTTTTCTTTACTGATAAGACAAATTCATAATTCAAAGACAAAACTTAAAAAAAAAATGTAATCCAGCTCTGCCAGTGTGGCTCAGCTGTTGAGCATCGACCCATGAACCAGGAGATTGGGGTTTAATTCCCTGTCTGGGAACATGTCTAGTTTGCGGGCTCAATCCCCAATATGGGGCATGTAGGAGGCGGCCGATTAATGGTCCTCTTTCATCATTGATGTTTCTCCCCCCCCCCCCTCTCTCTACCTCCCTCTCTCTGATATCAGTTAAAACATATTTTTTTAAAAATGTAATCCAGTGGGAAACCAAACCTTTATGAACTATCCAGCCTCTACTTGGATCTCACCAGCTCTGAATTTGAAATCAGAGAGCTGAGTCAGTCCACACTTCAGAAGGGAAATCCTATTGATAAAAAAGGTGGTGTGACCTAAATAAATTAAGTATGGACTTGAAGCACAGAGCAAGGATAAAGCATGGATTTGCTAAATGGTCTTCGATGTTGGGTATCATAGTCCTAATTCAAAGGGAAAATACTTCCAAATATGAGTAGAGAAAATTTAAACATCTTTAATAATATTTCTTAGTTGCTAAAGTTTGAGGTATCTGCTCCTCCAGGAAGAGATAAACCATGAAACAAAGTACACAGTCTTCAAAAATATATATCTTGCCATTTTATAAGATTGAGGTCATTTTTATCCACACAATTACTAAATTACAGACACACACACACACACACACACACACACACACTAAAGTCAATCCTTTTCCATCCAAAACCATATCTATTTTTTAACCATGTGATGCTTTATAATATTTTTGATTAATTTTTCACTCTTTAACTGGGTGAGCTAGCTAACAGCTGAGATACATTCCTTTTTTTCAAATTTTAATTGCTATTAAGTCTGAATGGTTCACATACTGGGAACATTTGCACCTGGAAGTAAGAAAGGTTCACCATCAGAATAGAATTAATTTGAAAGCACGGTGTGTCTAATAAAAATGTTCTGATTAAAGCCTTGAATCATAAGTCAAAACCAAGTTGATTATGATACCATGGATGCTATTTATAGAACATTCACCTGAGATAACAATGCTATTTTGTGCTAATATTTTCGTGGTATACCTGTTATGTACAGTGAGAATGTGGGTTTCTGTATTAAATACTGAGAGAAATAACACTCACACTTGAGAAATTGATGTACCATATTGTAAACTTTAGTAACTTGAATTCCTGTTACAAATCCTTCTGGATCATAACACTGTCAAGTAAGGCAATCTCTTGGGAATGCTTTGTGGGAATTTTCCATGGGGTACTAAACCCACTTCAGTGTCTTATAAACTACAAAAACACTGTAAGTTTCATTGAGTGGCTATACTAAAAGAGGCTCTGTGTTAAATGGAATACTGATAAAAATATAATTGAACTCTAAAGAAATATGACTAAGGGTTAATGAGTTAGATGACAGTATTAGCTGAAATTCACTTGTAGGATCCAAAGGTGAGTGTTAAGCATATGGGTTGAAGTTGGAATGGTAACTGACTATGTGAAAAACAACCATCAAATTTATCAGTTGTGCTTTAACTTACAAGCCAGTTCACTGGCCTGTTTGTTTAGCTGACTGTGTCTTGCTTCATTCTATACATGGCCATTATTAAAACACACACACACACACACACACACACACACACACACACACACAGCCTGGGTCTCACAAGCTCTAAATTTGAAATCAGGGAGTTGAGTCAGTCAACACTTCAGAATGAAAATGCCATTGATAAAAAAGTTGGTGTGACCTAAATAAATTAAATATGGGCTTGAAGCACAGAGCAAAGATAATGCAAGGATTAGCTAACTGGTCTTCGATGTTGGGTATCACAGTCCTAATTCACAGGGAAAATACTCCTATGGAGACCACCCTCACATTAGTCTAATTTGATTACTTCTTGTTTGCATTAATATCACCTTCCTGAAGGAGCTTTAATCATTAGAAAACCAAACCTCACAGAGCTTTGGCAAGAAAGAATTTCCCGGGTCAAAAGCATAGCCATAGAGTAAATATACCAAGATAGGAGAAAACAAAAGCTCTTATCTCTGGCCAATTTCCTTATTAAAGAAATGCCTACTTTGCAATATTAATACATTCAACATTAACATATTTCAATGTTAATATAGTTACATGGCGACCTCCTAGTAACAATGTGGACCTGTGTTTCCTAGATTCTAAAGGTTCTCTGAGAAGATATTGAGTAATCTATGCTGGGGGGGGGGGGGGGGGGGGACAGTACTGTCAAGCAGGTGGTCACAGGATAAAAGCAAACTTGAAAGAACATCTAATTTTAGCCCCAGTAACCAGAGAAAGCCATGTCCCTTAAAAATCACACGGAGGAATGCCAAGTAAAATGCTAGCGGGATATTTTTCTGTTTCCTAAAAGGTCCTTTCCCTCTGGTCTTAGCCCTGACCAGAAATGCCTTCTAATTAACACACTTTCAATTAAGCTAGGGCTTTCCAAAATTCAAAAAAAAATGTTTTTTACCTTTCATAATGTCTGCGGGTGCACGTGGCGGCGCTGGTGCTCCCAGGATTACCACCTAATTCATCATAAATGTGTTTCCACTGGCGGCGGGCTGTTATCTGAAAGAATGGCAATGGGAAATTCAATCTTGCATCGTAAGAGATTTGCAGTGGCAGGATTCAATACATATGCAACAGTCAGAGGAGAATGGTCTGTCCTTGAAACCCAGAAACAGGGGAGTCCAAATGGGTACACGGGGAGACATGGTTTTACAGTGAGTTCTCACTTTCAGTGCTCTGCTTTACAATAAAAATGGAATTCTACCTTTGGCTCTATATTGTGTCACCCTTAGTGTATTTTCATCCAAGGCATCTCCCTTGATACTTATGTCGTTATTTGCCCTCCAAGATCTCAAACTTGTACTCTGTTCCTTGATGTCATGTGATACAGCATCACAAGAAAATAAAAGTTTCCTAAAATATATATCCTAGTACATCAGAGTAAATGAACAGAATTAACATAAGTTGCTCAAGGGGTGAGGAAAAGTGTGGCCACGGGAAGAGAAACCCCTTCACTAAACATTCTTTTGTATCTTCTGACTTGCACTCTGTAATACATTGCCTACTTTAAAAACTAAGTAAATTACAACATAAACTAATTAAACTGATCAAGCTGGTTATGGAATTTGCAGTCATTTCAAGCCACATTTTTATGACAGCTCCTCTAACCACCAAAACAAAAATCAAAATCTACAACTGTACATGTCACACAAGCTGTTTATTTTTATTCACTTAGGTCAGGAAAATGGGATATCAATCAAATCCTATGAGTAGGAACATATTCCAAAATTAAAATGCAAGCCACGTACATTATTGAGTTAGGTGAATAAAAACAAACAGCTTGTGATATACTGAACGGCACACTATGGTCTTGTTTTATTTATTTATTTTTCTTTCATTCCATTTCCGTACGTAGATTAAGATTTTTACAAAATAACAGATACGTGATCTGGCAGATGATGAATTGCGGGAAACCCATCATTTGCAACATCCCAGCAAGCCCAGTGTTTCCTTGAACTAGGAGGCAGAACAAGTTCTAAGACCCCCGTGAAAGTTTCTAAATTAGGTCAAGGGAAAACTGTGAGTGGAATGTGGAGGGGGCAGGGCATGGCAACGGGGCCCGTGGCATTTAATTCAATCAGAGTAGGAGGCTTCTTGTGAAAAATACCTCCAGAGCTGCCCGCGAAATCCACTTAGGGGCTAAAGACAGTAATCCAAGGGGAAGAAATCTGCACTTGCAACCAGGAGCTTAAAATTGTAATCTTTATGGAGGAGGGCAGGGGTGGTTAAATATTAGAAGGTAAGTAGTACCTTTTCCATGTCAAATCAAGAGAACCCCTTCATTTCGATAAAGCCTTTTCAACAGGCCCAAGTGGGACCTCGAGACTATGCAAGTTCTGCATTGCTCAATTTCACATACATCATTCTTGAACCAAATTGTTTCAATGGTTCTACTTAGGAAGAACCACCATTACCTACACTAGAGGGTATAGCTAAAAATAAACCCTCCTTTATTTGTGGATTGGTTTCGATGATAATTAACCATTTCAAGCCCCTTTCAAAACACTCAAAATACATATTTTGGTTATTATGTTATATTTAATTACAATCTCCCTCCAGCCTTTTAAATAATACAATTTCAGGCTGGTCTATGAGAGAATCGGGAAGAATCAAGGAAGAAGAAGCCGCTTTCAGATGAGGTCTGTGGGCCTTGGGAGCCCAGCAGGGCCAACAAAACAGCCTGCGTCTGACCCTGCAATCACTTCACAACAGACCATCACTCCTGTCATTCTTGGATCTCGGGTACACTGTATTTCATATCTGATAAAGAGTTTTCACATTCATAGTATCATTTAATCCTCCCATCAGTCTGTGAGGCGGATTATAAAAGGGAGACTCTGACAAGAGGTTGCATGACTTGTCTAAGGGTATACAGCAGCAGAATGGCAAAACCAAGGTTCATAACTGATGTCTTATGGTCCCAAGAACAGACCTTTTCCTACGACATCAAAGCAGCCTCCATATCAGAATAACCTCCTGAAGAGCCCATGGTTGGAGCGGGGTGATAATACAGAACTACAGAGGCCCTTTGCTTGACAGATGACTGTGGGAAGTATTAGTTCTACTACAAGTTCTCAACTTTGACCTAGTGGGCAAAGAGCCTAACTATGAAGTCAGCAAGGATCTAAAGGGGTGGGCTAGGTTAATAACGCTCTACAATGTTACTCTTAAAGAATCCAGTATAACTATGGTTCCTTCTGCCCTGACTGCTCCTGTCTCTAGGTAGAACAGAGGTTTTACTATTATGTTCACCACAGAGTCACAGATAAATTCCAAATATATCTGAATCCATCCATGCACACATCCATTCATTCAGCATTTACTGACCATCTCCCATCTGTTGGGCACTGTGCTAGCAACTGAGATGCAACAATGACAACCAGATCCAACATGACTGCATCCTTGGGGGTAAAAGGGAATGGATGTCAGCAATAAACAATTGACCAAACACCTACACAAAATAATACAGATTGTGGAAAATGTAATGAAGAATAGACCATGGCTGATAGGGATAATTTTGTAAACTGACCATGTCTCCCTCACACACCCTATCATCTAGACTAGGGGATGCCTTGTTAAATACTGGCCTATCACAGAGATGACAAAAATTCTTTAAAAATAAATAATGAATTCTCAAAATGGAAACAAAAATCTTGCTCCCTCTAGGATTGAAGTGTGGCAGCAGGAAGCCAGCATCAAGCACCATTTGGTGATAACAAGCCATGAGCAGTAGGACAGGGGTCTGTGTTAGCCCCAAGCCAGCAGGCTCCCATTCTTAAATAGTTTTGACTAGTGCGGACTCATCTGGAATGAAGACAACAAGGGGCTGGCCTCCAAGGAAAAGGTCTCTGTTTCCCTAGGGTCCACTGGCCAGCCTGGATGAATTAGGCCATTTTGAGACATTTCCTTTCCACAGAAAGTCATAAAATGTGCTCTTTCCAACTGCTAAATGCTTTTAAGTGCACAATTCTCCTAGGTGCCCAACTTTATTTGTGTGTGTGTGTGTGTGTGTGTGTGTGTGTGTGTGTGTGTGTTCAGGTGCACTTTTAATACAAATGCTGACCATAGGCTCTAAAGCAAGCAATGTCTGCATCCTCCCATTATCCAAACTTTGTAATGGGTCGCCCGGTCCTATTAGGAGAGATGAAAAGACATGAGAACTTCTTCTGGCCCAGATACTGGGCATCATGCTCCCACCTATACAAATCTGCCTTCTGTTCTAATGTGCCTGCATTGGGCCTAATTACTCATTTGCTTAGGGTTTTTATGCTGTTGTTCAATGTGCTCTCTGGATGTGTGTTTAAACACTATCTGAGGCAGAACCATTGTCTGCTTCCTGGTATCAAGCCCCCAGCCCCATTTAACGATAAAGTATGATCTAGCCAAGGGGTTAGTTTGATCCATTTTCCTTAAGCTTCAGGCCTCTGGTTATGTTCACGTTCAACTTCTCCCTGTATTTATTTTAGGTTTTTAAAGAACTCTGGCTCTTTGTTTCCTCAAGAAAATGGACAAATTCATCAGGCAGTTATTTCTCTTGGATTTCTCCTCCCCCTCCCCTTCCTTAATCTCCTTCAAGGTCCTCACTTCAATGATAGGGGTTCAGGACAGCAAACCATCTGCTAGTGCTTCTTGTCTTAGGGTACTGTGTCAGGTATAGCTGCATGGAGGTGCAGAGTTGAGGGTGTTCATGTTTCATCATGAACAGAAAGAGGTTACAGCTTTCAAGGGGTCATAATTTAGCAGGAAGCACAGGCACATACCATGAAGCAGGATGAAAAGCTGAGCCGACCACACCCAAGTGAAATAACCCCATCTAGGTGTGTGTGAGACCCAACCATACTTGGAAGACACTTGACAGTTACTTCTTTCACAAGTGTGGTCAGACCCAAGAAACTCTGAAAAGCACTCCATACCTTTTATGTTCATGAAGTTTCACTGCTCATAAATACAGTGGTTTTCAAACTGCACTTTAGAACCCAGGCGATGTGGTAAAGGTGGCCTGAAGCTCACTCTTCACCTTGCCCACTCCTGTCAAGAAAACAGTTCCAGCCCTAGCTGGTTTGGCTTAGTGGATAGAGCATTGGCCTGTGGACCAAAGGGTCATGGGGTCGATTCTGGTCAAGAGAACATGCCTGGGTTGCTGACTCGAACTGTAATAGGAGGCCTGAAGGAGGCAGACAATTAATGATTCTCATCATTGATGTTCCGATCTCTCTCCTCCCGTCCTCTCTGAAATCAACAAAAACTATATACTTAAAAAATAGAAGAAAGCAGGCCCAGGGAGTAAGAAAGGAATTTTCCCTTCCACAATTTTATTTGATGAAAATATCCTGTCACTTAAGAAAAACTGGACAATTGTTTTAATCCAAGACACAGACTTCAAGCTTTGATTTTGCTCCCTTTGAGGTTGCAGGGATGAAATAATCTTGGCATTGTTGTGGCCTGGTGAGGAAACAGCAATCAGAGATCTTTTAGGACTCTGAATTTCCATGGCTTAAGAATGTGCAGGAAATATGAAATCAAAAGGAGAGGTTCCCAGCAAGCAGTGCTGCCCAGGCTGCTCGGAGAAACAGCGTCTTTCTCAGGACACCTTGAGGGTGTACTGAATTAAAGGAGGATGACTTTTTTTTTTCCTGGTCGTACTCCAGGAACTGGAGCCTTTCAAAATTACATGACATCATCTTTGGCCTCAAAAATTTTGAATTAAGCAAGAAGTTTTGTCTGCCCTGAGAACTAGGGTTAGTAGATTGAGAGAATATCATGAAATGACAGAATTTCTGTCATTTTTGTCATTTACTGTCATCTTTCTTCAAAATCAGAATCTGATGCCAAAGCCTAATCCTCCCAGCAAGAAGATAAGCAACTTCTTCTTCCAGATGAGAAATAATGGTCCTGTCTCACCCCTGGGAAGATGGGAGCTTCTAGCTGACATTCTTCAAAGGCACCACCTGCATGGTCTTCTGGCTCTAGATTTACTTAAGACCCATCTCCCAGTTCTACTACCTTTTTTCCAAATATTGCCTCTGGCATGCCATCAAACGAGTAGCCAAATGGAAATCACGTTAGCAAACCACCTTCAATTCGATGCATCCTGCTAATATCCCAAGCTACCCTGTGAGCTTTAATTTCTTCATCAGAAACTGAAGTGCAGGCCTCTTAGCTCATCAGCAACTTTATCCAGTTTTGCTTCTTCAACTGTCAGTACCAATACTCTAAAAGGGGACTGCAAAGGAAGGGTCCTCATTGCTAACCAATCAAAATTTCAGAATGTTATTATTTTTTTTTGTAAATCAAATCCATTCAATATATTTATGATCTCTAAATCTAAGGATGCAGAGACACAATATACATTTCCAGCAAAAGTAGAGGACCCCAAGAGAACAGAATATAGCCACTAGTCAAATGTTATAATGAATTAAAAGAAAACGTTTGCTTTTCTTTCTTTTTTAAATTAAATTTGAGGGTACTGAAGAACTGAAATGAAATAATCTATAATCCACAATTCAAACCAGAAGATTTGAAATAGTTTGTAACCACAAACAAAAACAAACCAATTAAGATGGCCCTTTTTTTTTTATAACCAGAAGGAATTTCAGAGGGATGTCTTTATCCAATAACAAGTTAATTGCAGAAGAGATATATTTACAAGTTTTAAACTTGAAATTTTTTTAATATATATATTTTTAAATTTTTGTAGAGAGAAAGGAAGAGAGATAGAGAGAGTTAGAAACATCAAAGAAAGAGAAACATCGATTAGCTGCCTCCTGCACACTCCCTACTGGGTATGTACCCATAACCAAGGTACATGCCCTTGACCAGAATTGAACCTGGGACCCTTGAGTCTGAAGGCCAATGCTCTATCCACTGAGCTGAACCAGTTAGGGCAAATATGAAAAGTTTTACTATTGCTGAATATTTGCACTATCCAGACTTCTTAACGCATTTCCTAAATTCACACATTTTCCTCAAGAATCATAAATTTTCAGCAGGTAATAGTTTATCTGCTAAGGATTATGTTAGATATGAAGAACTGACTAAAAGATGCTACCAGCAAAGGTAGGTTATTAAATCTTTTTTTCAAAGAATCTCCCAAATTATGTAGAAAGCAATCTGGATGCACAAGGTAATGCAGAGAATGGAAGGCTCAAAGAACGGTCATTTATGAATCTCCTTTAACTTCCAGTGGCTATAGAGGGTAACACAATTGTGCACCAAGTTCTCAGCTGCCAGAATTGGGAGAATGCCATGATGACCTATGCAAATGATTTCACCTCCTTGTACCTCAGTTTTCTCATTTGTAAACAAAGGCTGGGGCTAGAACATGGTGAGGATCTTTTTCTACACAAAGGCAAATTTGTGAAAAATAAAAAAATGTTAGTGTGCTACACTTTCCCTTATTCAAAATGAAAATAGCTTACTGAGTCCTAATTTAGATTATCATTTACTAAATAGAAAATTTTGGCTTCTTTTGAGTCAACAAAACGTTAGTATGTTGGACGTTTATTTAGTAATGGCATGAAGATAGCTTTCTAATCTTTGACACTTAAATGGGACCCCATTTTGAAGCTATGACCCATGAGGTGAAGTGTGAACAATCACTGTTACACTTAGCTTTGAAATAACCTCACCTGGACAGCTCAAGAAAAGGGAATCTCAGGTTCTCAGGCTAAGGCCCTCCAATAAAGTGTGGAGGCCTAAACAATGGCTTATACTTTGAAGTTCCCTATTGAAAATCTGAACCCCAGTTGTGGAGTAACCTTTGGGAACCACTGATCTAGATGATTTCAAGATCTCTTTTGAGCTCTAAATGACAAGCCTACACTTGTTCTGGTATCAGATAATCTCACTGATAAGTGTCCTTTGGTAACACTGTGATGACAACTTAAGTCCCCAGGCTTTGGATATTATTCATACAGCTTCTGCAATAACTTCCAAACTGAATTCTCACTGAACGTGTCACAATTTTATTAGCCAAAATATACCAAGAGAAAAACTTATTCTTCACTTAGGAGATTTAAAAGCTTAAGTGTAGAATGGGACTGGCAACCTTAAGTGCCTAGAGGGCCCACAGGTAACATGGGGCATATAAGGGAAAGGGAAAGAAAAAAAGGAAGGGAGAGAGAGAGAGGGAAGAAAAAGTCCCATCAATTAGCTTCATCTAGTTTATGGCCTCAGATGAAGATCTCATAGAGAAGTGGCTATGGAGATTCCCTGCCTGAGGTGAGATGAAAAAATCTGGAGTGCTATGAAGAATGGGAGGGACCCAATGAACAATGAGGGAGTTGATGTGTGAATGGAAACGGAAGAAGGGGAAAGAGCCATCACAGAGGTCACCAATCCTCTTGTGGCTTTGCTGAAGTGACATGAAACTCATAACCAGATATAAGGCAAACATTAATCTGGTCTTCCATATCCCTCCATCCCAGCTTCTCTCTACTTCATTCCACCTTCACAAATGGTGAAGGCAGAATAAGTGGCAAAGCATAACAGTCTCCAAGGTATCCCCCTGCTGCCTGCTGAAGAACTCTGGAGCCTAGCACCCAAGATCTCTACTCACTGGGCTCCATTTTTCTCTCATGGTCATTCATCCTGGCCAGCTAGTCACTCATCTTTAAGTGACTTAACCTCTCTATGCCCAACCTTATTCAACCTCCATGTTTTATTTCCCCATTTGAAATAAAATGAAATAAAATGAATCATTTGCTTTTCTCTTCCTGGAAAGCCATGATCTGTCAGGTCTAAATTCCATCCATTCTCCAAAATTCTGTTCAACTGTCATCAGAGCAGTAAGTCTTCCTTCCCTCATCTCTAAATGAGGAGGTGCAGGATCTTTTCTACCATATCTCTTATTGCCACCTCTTGTGGATGGTAAGCAACTACAACTACTGGCCTAGATATATTTGCATCTCTCAGAATGCCCAACACAATGCCCTGTCCACAAAAGACAATAAATGTAGGGTGGGGCAAAAGCAGTTTTACAGTATGTGAAACAGAGTTTATTCCTGTGTTATTATTTATGAATTACTGTATTATTTTCCATATGAACAACTCTAAACCTACTTTTGCCCCACCCTGTATGTGTTTACGTGATTTTCTAGTTGTGTGATCATTCATTCATTCAAGAAAAAAATAAGTACTACTTGTTCAAAGAGTTCTGCAAATGCCCTGAAACTTAGGCAAAGTTTCTTTTATATATTCGACACTAATTTGTAGTTTCATGGGGAAAAAAGAAAAGAAAAGAAATACTAATATACCCCAGAGATCTAAATTCTTAGGAAACCATTTGCCAAAGGGCACTTGTGAAGATACAGGAGATACAAAAGCAGGAAAAACTGATTCTGTGAAATTTGCTAGCACTCTCCTTATCAGTGAATAACAACAAGTTCCTGGATATAAAAAGACATTTCATAATATTATGCAATATCATGTAACTTATCTGTAGTCACAGTTCATAAAAATGTATACTCCTATTCTTAACACTAAAAGTTAGACTTAAAAGTCTAGGCTATGGGGTTGATTCCTAAATTTATGAGACTAACCCTGAGTAAGATATCATCTTTTTCACATAGATGAAAGCTATAATTAGCTCAAGATTTACAAAACTCTGAGTCACAGTGCAGAGTCCATCCTTTGTTCCCTCAACAGATCCAACCAAGTGAAAAAATAACATTGTTTATTTTTACGTAGGGCACTTGATAAAACAAGCATTTTAAGTAAATTCATGTCTATAAAATCACATTTTACATTAGTTCATATCAGTATTATATCTCCTCACAAACATATATGTATAGCCCAAACATTAACTAAAAATATTACATGCACACCTACTCAAATTAAGGAGTTTTTAGTCAGAATTCACAGCAGATATCTCTACAGTAAATACTAGACTCTCTGAATCATATAATGCTTGCCATCTTTTCCCATCCCAAGCTCCTGACATCAAAATATTCCATTAGTTTGTGGAACAATATGCTATATCTGGCCAGAAACACTAGTTATTATGTTTGGACTAAAATGAATTTCATTTTCTTGATTTTGTGTCTCTTACTGTCATTTCACTATGATACAGAGATATCCCAGGTTACTTCTTAAGGAAAGAAACAACAATTTCTTATTCAATTGCAGAAGAAACTGCAAAACTTAATCTGATTATTGCGTGGAGGAGAAAATATTTCCAATGACGACATCTTCCTATGTCAACTGATTTTATTACAGATGTCATCTCTGTGTGGTATATTAATGCAGCTCTTTCTTCTTTCAAGATTTTAATCTTAGCTGGTTGCTCTAACATTTTATTGGTTCAAAATACAAGCTATAAAAATCTGTGGCCATCAAATTGTTCCGTGAGCTAAAAATAACCCGTTCCTGTCAGTTAGAATTAGCTGATAAAGAGTGTCAGAGCCTGTTCTGAATAAGTCTGATAACTTCCTGTTTATGCGGCACTGACCCTTGTCTAATAAAGCCTTTCTGCCCCAGAATGAGAGGAGATTTGCTGCATTTTATTCCTTAATGGCCAATACTGATTACTTTTGAAAGCCTTTAATACATTTCCCATATTAGACATGAGCAGATGTCAGGTATGTTGCCAAGGGAAATTTCTTTTATGCAATCTTGGCTTGTTGTACAATAATAGCCCTTTCTCAACATGGGAAAAAATTACAGACCCAACTAATTTCCCTGACAGGGGAGAGTTACATATGTTTTCCACTTGTAGTTTTTACGACAAGTTTACAATTTTGCCAAACCTGGAACTAATTGGGACTGTTTCCAAAAGCGGCCCAATAAACCCCCAAAAGTGTAGAGCCATTGGAAAAGGCAGTCAGTGATGGTCTGCTTTCGTATTGTCTCTATTTTGGTCAAAGCGGGGGAGGGGTTTAGATTGCAAAATTATTTCATTTAAGTTGCTTAAACACTTACTGTTTCATATCCTCCCAGTTTTTGAGCAGCTTGAAACATAGTCCAAAGGTTAACTGTTAGAGGGACAATAAGTATTTAGATAAGCATTGCATTAACATATTTCCAAGAAATGTCAATTAAAACATTTTTGTTTTGTTTTGTTTTTCAATGAGAAAGAGAAAAAAAAAAAAAAAGAAAGAAAAGAAAAGAAATACTAATATACCCCAGAGATCTAAATTCTTAGGAAACCATTTGCCAAAGGGCACTCAATAACAGGATATATTATTACCACTTAAAATATTTCTAAAGAACAGTTACAAATTCGGAAATGGTTCTCCTTTTAGGATAAAGGACAACACAGTTTGTTTCCTGTTGCCATCAGCAGACAGACAGGAGCTAAGTTACAGTGTCCTTGGGGGAACTGTGGGATTTTTCCAAATTGGGGCTGGACTAGTTCAACTCCTAGAAAGAAGCCACTGACTAAAGGATAATAATATACGCTTCCTTCAGATAAGAACTCTTCATAATCAATAAAAAACAGCTAAGTTAACATATGATTATCTTTTTAATAGAATGCCTGATGGCAGCACTATATACAAAGCTCATACTGTATTTCACTAACATGTGGTGCCTTGCAGTGAGCAGGAAAAATATTTCACCCTTGAGGCATAAGTGATACAACAGATCAAAGGGAAGGAAGATACTCCATCACAGAGGAAATGAGTCCACTTATTCCCCTAACTCGCCTGTATAGTATTGCAAAAATACTTCTTTTAAACAGATTTCTCTTTCCAGGGTTTGCATATGTTTATGTTGTTAAAACAACTCTGTCAAATCGCTAGCAACTCTGTTCACTCGTACCAGATACTGGGACTGCTATGAATTTGATTCTCTTACAAGAGGGGAAAATTGACTCCAAGTAATTCCTTGGTAAGAGAAATAAAAAATAAAATAAAATCAATTTTAAAAGGCTCTTTGACACAACACGTTTGAGAAGCCTCATTGAACCTTGCACTGTTTCAAAGCTATCAACAGCCCTGCCTCGGCCTTGATTTAATCTGAACCCAATGCATAATGCAACAAAGCTGTTCATAGTACATTAATTTTACTTCTATTTCCAGCAACCAGTTTTCATACAAACATTGTAATCATTCGTAGTTATATAAGTTTATAATGGCTGCTAGGTTTCTCTTGCAATCAGTGCCAGTTGCTATTAGGTATGTAAATTGTTATGTAAAACATGCAGGTTTGACATTCTTCATCAAAATGACACATGGTTTTAATCTAGGGAGATATGTTGGGAGAAAATACTGTACCAAGCCAGAGGCTCACGCTTCGTGCGCCACAAAATCCAGACAGAGGCCAAATATATATTCATTTGTGAAATCAAGGCGGGGTCTGGGTTTCTTCTACTTTTTTTTATATGGAATTCTGCTCAGCTGTGAGTTCCCTGATCTGCATAAAAATATACTGAAGAAGGTTAAAGGGACATGTCAAAGTAATTCAAAATTGGGTCCTTGGTTCAAATTTGTTTATTTCTTGTTTCCTCTGAAGTCATCAGGTTTTTGTTATCTCTTAACAAATCTGGAGCTTAGGAAATATGCTTTCTCTTAGTTGTTGTTTTGACCACCTTTAAATGTCCTCCTTTTAAAAGCCATCTTTTCACAGGCAACATCTGTGTCTGATAAAGCTACGTCATATTATTATCTCAGAAGAAAGGCGTTGCAAACACTCAAGATTGACAAAACAGAAAATGAGAAACTTTCAACATGTCTATTTCCAGTCATAATCAGTGGATTCAAGCCTATAAATATCTCACTGCAACTGCCCCAGTAGGGAACAATGTAGCGGAAAAAGGAAGGAAAAAAAATTCCTGGCTTGGATGATTTGTAGATTTAGTATAAACAGAGAACATCATCATCCCCAGATTAGGATTTCAACATAATCCTGAGTCAAAAATATTTTTTTCCAAGTCAAAGAATCTGAGCAGTTTTCACATTTCAAAAATGAAAACAAGTATACTTACTCTGTTTAAAACCTAAATAGGGTATTCGTTCTATCGGCGTCTTCCTTTCTTTCATGTATTTATAAAGTGCCACCAGGAAGGCCTGCTCATCTGCCCTGCACTCTTCACCAATGGCAACCTTTGGTTTTTCTTCATTTGAGACTTTTTTACAGTTATTATGGTTATTCTTCGGCTTGGTCAAGGCAGACCTGGCCTCACATTTCACCTGGAAGAGGGGGGGAAATGCCACATCAAATCAAGCGCATCCCTGGACCCTTTACAAAGCCATAGCAAGTGACACATTTCACTGGGTGGGAAGGGTGAACCAATAAATTGCCCTTGCCCTCAAACAGCTTTTTAGAGGCATCACTGAGTAAGAATTGTCTTAGACCAGGGGATAATGAGTTTCTGTCAAGCTAAGTAGTAAATATTGTAGACTTTGGGCCATCTCAGTTTCTATTCTGACTGCTCAACTCTAGTGTGAAAATAGTCATAGGCAGTACGTAAACAAATGGGTGTGGCTTTGTCCCAATCAAACTTTATTTATAGAAACAGGTGGCCAGTTTTTTCCAGCCTCTTTTAGTCTCCTTACAAGTATGTTGATGTGAAACCAGACACAGTGTTGGCATCTGGTGGGGCCATTCTCCTGCCTTTTATATACTTTTCCTAAGGAGCACCATCTGTTAATGTCATTGAACAACCCCTAACTTCTTCACTCAGAGTCCTACACTTCACACTTTGTATCACAATGGAAGACAGGTCCATCTCTTCATAGGAAACTTATCTTGTTGCTAGTGGCATCAGGAACATTAGCCAGTTCTTTGCTATCTCACCTGAGGGTGAAGCCAGGTCTACCCGCAGGAGGAAAGGAAAGATCCCACTCTTTAACAAGCACTTCTTGTTTTTCAATCAGCTCTGAGACTATAGAAAATAGGAAATGTGAACTTGCCGCAAAGAAAAGAGTAGAGGTCAGCTAAAAACTCAAGAAGGGTAACTGAAAAGCTTCATAATTAACAAATAAATGGTGGTGAATGCTCCAGATGTTCTTCCTTCCATACTCTAGGCGAATATAGAACTTGGCCTACTGAGAGGCTAACCTAATGTTCCCTCCTCTCTGCCATGCTCTACAAGAGGCCTTTGATGGCTGTTAAATATAACGCTAAGTTGCTGAGCTATTTTAATTGTAAAAGGGGGAAGTACAAAGGGTCAAACTTTAAGTTCAAGTGCGCCCTTGGGGAATGTGTACATTCCAATATTCTTTACATCTCCATATCTAACATCGAAGAGGAGAGGGCAAGGGCTGGGGGAATGATATGAATAAAAATGTCCCACTTACTCAACAACGTTTTCCATTTCAGATTTTTGACCTCTCTCTTTTTTTCCTTCAGACTCTCTTTTCCAAGCACTAAGAACATAAAAGGCTCTGCTTATTTATTAAAGGGAAATGTATCCTTTTAAAAGGTTTTCTTTATGGCTTAGTCTCTCAAGTGAACACGATAGTTTAATATCTTCAGACTGGTCCTGCTAAAAATAAAACTTCCTGCACAACTCATTCAACTGAGCTTCTAGATAAGATTTTAATTTTTAAGGGCCTATGAAAATGGTATTACAATTTTTTCCATGGAGAATTTTTACTGAACAGCATTTTCAAACTTCAGTACATTGTAACTTTACATATTAAGGGAAACATCCAGTGAAATGATTGGTCATCATTTTTTCACCGCTAAATTTTAGACTGTCTAGTCTAAAGGTTTGATGAAATCTATTATCTCAGGGCTTTCTAAAATCATAAAATTACTCCCATTTTAATCTGTATTGGTCCCAACCTGTTTTGAGTGGCTACTAGGAGCAAGGCTCTTCTAAGCACTTTTTAGGTATTATCACAATTTAAAAAAAATATATATTTTTTAAAAAGGGATGGAGAGGGAGAGAGAAATAGAAACATCAATGATGACAGAGAATCATTGATCAGCTGCCTCCTGCACGCCCCCAAAGGGGGATCAAACCTGCAACCCAGGACATGTGCCCTTGACCAGAACCACACCAAGTCCTTTCAGTCCACAGGCGGACACTCTTATCTACTGAGCCAAACCAGCAAGGGCAGTATTCTCTCATTTCATGCTCACAACTCTAAAGAGGTGAATTATTATTCTCATACTAGAGAAAACTGATGTAGAGAGAGGATGAATAACACAAGATCACGTCCAGGTTAGTAAGTGGCAAGTTTGGGATTGGAGTCTCAACTCTAGGGCTTGTGATTTTTAACACTATACTATTTCACTGACACCCTTATAAAAATATTAAATAAAAACATACTTCCAATGAAAAAGCACATCTTAATGACTAGGTTTTACAAAACCTACACTTAGGTGATTTATCAACTGAGCACCTACAATGAGCCAGAGATAGTGCCTGGGCTTCATACAGTCCACCTAATGGACACAAGACTCATAAAAAGGCCAGTATTTAGCCCCATCTTACAGATGAGGAAACTGTAGCTCAGCGAGGTCATGTATAGTCATTTGGAAAGGCTTCTAGGGTTAGAGGTCTCCCTTGCTCTAAACTCCAATCTCGTACAAATAAGAGTAGATATAAGGTTTGCATATGTAACAGTCTGAGCCCTCAACCTGTAGTGATATGGGCCACTTTTCTATATTATTATGTCAGAAAGGCCATTGTTAAGGGAGAAAGAGTTTTATCCCTCAGCGTCTAGATAGCTGCCTCATCTTCTGCCTCACCTGTGCAGAGACACCCAGAAACAGAAGGAAAGCCTGGAGGCACACACAAATCAGGCCCGTTCAGACTCATTGCTTCACAGAAAAAGGCTCCAGGTGACACAGACTGCCACCTCCTGAACTCCATCCCCCACCTTAGTTGGTGTCTTCCCAGTTGGTGTCTCCTTGAGAACCAGGAGCTTCCTCAGAAGGGAACAGTGGCTTCCTTTCTCAGACTAGCTCCAAACATTTCTTCAGATAATATAAATTAGCCCTTTAGGGCATTATTCTGTTTCTGGGTAGAAACAGGTCAAGTTCCTTTCCACATTTTTTCACATTTACCCCAAACATTCTCAGCATTTTAATCTACTGAAATATTAAAAGAGAGCTAGTCTTTGTACTGACCTTGAGAAAGCCCAGCCTTTTGATGGTAACTGTTAATTACTAGATCTGTTTCTCTTGACCTGTTCGCTTAACACTTGTTGAGTTCACTAAGAGCTTTGGGGTTTCCAAAGTGCTTGAGGAAGTGCTAAGTAAAGAATCCACATTTACTATTTTCAATGAACCACCACCTATTTGATATTAACCACATAACTAATCCAGCTTTTAACTGGGACAGCGAGATGTGCTGAACCAGCAGGAAAGAAGCTGGAATAATTTCAATTCAGTCACTAACGTGCTAGGAGACCCTCATTTTCTTCCCCAGGAAACCAGGAGGATAAACTGTGGAGATAGTTCTGAGAACCAAATGGTATGACGAAAATATGGAAAATAATGAAAGCATCCTATTTGTAAAATGTTGAAAGTATGTTTGTGATATAAATGAAAGAAGACATTGCTTCCTTTTTATGTCCCTTTTAGGCTATAAACCACCTACTATACACTTCTGGCCTTTGGAAAGTGCTTATAGGATGTGAAGTCATTTGCCTTCTATCAGTGGAGGCCTTTCATTAGAGCCCTGGGCTGAGACTTCTCTGGCACGGGCCCCAGATCTGCTGCTGTAAGATGATCCCAAGGGAAACAGCAGGACTTGAGCTGGACACCTTCATGACATCTCCAGAGAACTGGACCCTTTTTCCACGTGATTTATGCTGTCTTTGGGAAGCCATGATCTTCTCAGAGTCTTGTAAAGCTAGTTTTCATGTTCGCATTGAGAGAGTGCCACCTTTGATGGAGACAGGTAGATGACTTGACATGTTTTTCCAGCCATGCACCCAAGAAACCCAGTGTATTCTCATGCTGAGCTCACTGCCAGGTGGAGCTGCAGAAAGCTGTAGTTAGAAATGGTGTATCTGGGAAACTTTTGAGAGGAAAAAGTCACATAGCTCTTGGTCATAAAGCCAAAGTAACCGTCACCTGAAATGATACTCCCAGCTCAGCAAAGGATCAGGCGGTCACAGGTTTGTAATCTCTACAGTAGCATTTAATGAGAAAAGACCACTTGTTGACACAGGTGCCTTTTTAATGGTAGTCCTGGCCCAGATGTGGCTTGCTCATTCTGTAGGGGTTTTATATCGGTCTTGTTGGTGCCATCAGATAAGCCCACCATACTTCACATCTACCCGTCTGTCTTCTACTAGTATATGAAGTGGTCTTGCCTGACCCACTGGAATAGCAGGACTATAATCCAAGACTCCAAGAAGAATTGGGCATTTAGACCAGTCCCCAGAAGCTGGCTGCAGTGGGATATCCATACATTCACCATGGAAACCAACAGTGGAAGGATAATGCTTCTCCAGGTAAAAATTCTGAAAGGCTGCACTGGTGGGAGGAGGGTAGAAATGGCTTGAAAACCATCACTCTTATGAAGGATAAGTCAGTGAATATCAAATACAGAGCAGGCTCCTATTCTCTTTAGTTGGGTGGTTCTTAGTGTGAGTCCTGAGTTGCCTTCCAGGGAGAAAGATGTTGTAGGGTTGTGCTTTCAGGTCACAGCTGTATGAGTTTTATAAAACTCCCAGAGGTATCGGTTGGTAGTGACTCCAAGTGACATGAGAGGGATCTTCATCCTGTTGGGCTCAGGTATAGGAAATGCTGGGATAAACACATGATGTCATCATAGAAGTATGGGGCAGGGAGCCAACCCAAGACATCAGCAGTACAAGCTTTGCTGAATGTTACAATCCTAAAGCCTTCTCACTCCATTTTTTATTATATTGCAAACTACATCACAGGGAATAAACTGTACCTGCTGACATCCTTGAAGACCATGGAAACCAAAGCCCTAGATAGGCAGCTCCAGGGCGAGATGTCAAAATTATTAGAAAATGTCATACTTGGTATTCAGTTGGACTCACTTGCAGATGATTAAATGAACAGAACAAAAAATAACTTTAAGGAAATAAGTTTGTTGTTGTTTTAGCCAGAAAAATATACATTTCTCCTGGTTGATCTCTTTGTAGCCCTTTGCAATCTTGGAAGCATGAAGAAATGATAACAAAGCAGCCTCAGAAATGCCCCATGAAGATAAGATTTACAGAATGTGAATGTTGAGGATTTGTTTTGTTAAACTGGGAGGAGGTGAGGAATAAGTGGCAGGAAAACAGTAGATTTCAACATAGAACTGGATTCATGTTTTTCTATATCAGAATCTTCCAAAGTCACCAATAATCAAAATGTTCCCACTTTCATAAGCTTAGTCTTTGAGTCTGGAAATGTGGTATCAGTTGATATCCAGTTTTCAATTGAGATCCTAAAGGGATATTGCTGCCTTTGGCACAGAAATAACACCTAAAATGCAAACACCCCATAAACGGAACCATGGAAATCTGATCCAAACTCACTAAAGTAAAAAAGATAAGTCTAAAAATATGAAGTGGCACTTCACACTTCCTGGTGCTAAATACTTCAGGCACACACTTTCAAAATTCCAAAGAATGCTGAGGCAAAATGGGCCTGAGTCCTCAAAAAGTAGCCTTGAATTTGAATAATATCTTTATTCTGCATTAAGATATACTGATCTTGTGACATAGAAACCCATAACCTGAAACCTATATGATCATGTTGACCAATGTCACCCTAATAAATTTAATTAAAAAAGAGAGATCTTAAAAAACATAAAAATGTATGGATGAGTATATGTGTACACATAAACATTTTGCTATGTGTGTTTAATTTTACTCTAAGGTAAGTTAGAGGTGATTTTGAAAAAAAAAATTATGGAACTAAAATGATTAATTCTAGCCATTTCTAATTTCATCCTACATTAATCTCTGAAGCAGATTTAGCTGAACACATTCAGAAAAAGGATGGTTCAGCTGGTCTATTTTTGATACAAGCAGAGTAAACTATGTCATTGTGTCACCTACTATGAAATCTCAGCCTCAATGACGTGGGCGCTTAATCATCTGTCCTTCACCCAACAGGCCAAACTGGGAGGTGGGAAGTCTTTCTGTTGACTAATCAAAATGCTTACTCCCTCCCCCACTCTCCACCTCCCAAGGCAGGAGAGGTGGTGAGAATAGACATAGCAGAGAGCTGTGAATACCAAAGTTAGATCTGGGATTGCAAACTGCCACTAAGACACACAGAATTGAGAGATAAAGAGAACAAGGGAAATAAAACTATGCAGCAAAATGAACACCACGGCGCAAACAACTGTACCTTGGCAATGGCTTTCCCATCCGAATTGTTGTTGGCATCTTTAATAGCACTGAATGAATCTCTTCTCTGTGGGCATGATTTCTTTTTGCGTGGTCTGCCTTTAAGATTTGGCGCTGAAAACAAATGGAGAGCAATTGATATACATTTTCATTGGCATATGGATTTTCTTATTCAAAACCCAGCATCTTACTCCAGTGGTCCCTATCACGTGTGCGGACAAATGTATGTATCTGTGATAGTCAACCCTCACTTAATGCTTCTCTCCCTGAAGAGCTGCATCTTAGAAGACCATACACATCTGACCTTCTTTGCCAAAGCTAATCAACGACACTTTCACATGTCTAATTAATATAAATAAAATGAAGCCCTTAGCTCTAAAAGATGATGAAAGGAAAATACCTTTCCCCATTGTTAGGAAAGAAACAGAGGTTGGGCTGAAGACAGCCCTGAGCCAGGCTCCAAGATTATTCTTTGTTTTGTTTTGACTCTTTTCAGAAAGAAACCTAAGTGATATGCCAGCCCATTACAGAATCACAGTGATATTATGTTTAAAAACATCTCTCTTCAAATATGGAGACAAGAGCATTTTCTCAAATTATACAAATAAGTAGAGAGAAAGAGAGAGCTACAGAGAGAGATATTCACAATAACAATCTGAAAAAAAACCCGTATTATTACATGCATTTACTAATAATATTGTGACCAGCATGTTTCAAATCTGAACAAATCTGGCAGATACGTTTAACTCAGCATGCTCTTTTTTCCTTTTCAATATATTTTTTAATGACCATCTTGAGGGTTATTTAAAATAACTTCCAAAGATCACATTGGGGTTAGCCAGATTTTGTGGAGATTATTTATACTTTCTAAAAGCCACAGACAAGATGCAAATCAAAGTTGTATTTCAACCTTGATGTTGAGCTTGAATCTCTTTAAGATCCACACAGAAAGCGGTAGAATAAAGGCTGCTGTTTAACTGAGGACTAAGGCTGTCCGGCATCAGCTTTCACATTTAACTTCATCAGTCATCCAAGTCAAACAAAAGTAAAACAAACCAACTAGCCAGCTAGCCCTTGAAGAATTCCAAACGAATGAATTATATACCCCAAGCAATTCCTTTCAGACCTTCCCAGGTAGGTACCCACACTCTTTATGATTGTGACAATGCGAAGTCCGGACAACGCGAACCCTCTTAACTGCCATGCAGTTAACCAGTGGTTTCAGCACATTTTATACTGTACTCATTTTACAAACACAGTTAATCCCACTAATTTGATTTTATGCTGTGGGTAACAGTTGGCTCTTCCTAAAACCCAGTAAATAGAGCCGCCTTTACAATCAGGCAAAAGTTTTAAAAAGTGGCTTTGGAGCTCCGGCTCAGACCCCCCTCCTCTCAAATCCCCTCTCAACCTTCTCTCATTTCCCCAAAACGTTTGTCTGAAAGTACAAACCGTCCCCCCCCCCACCCTACCCCCCAAGCCAGCCTGGAATTACAGAAGGTAAACAAGCTCACAAACACAAATCAAGCAAAGAGAAAGTAGCGATTACCCATTCCAGTCGACAAACATCTGCCTGAGGATGTCTGGGCTCCCGAAAGCTACAGCATATGCCTGACTGCTCCTGGGCCACGTCCCTGGAAGTCTGGACTTGACTTGGTGTGGATGTCAGCTTCCCTCCGAATGAGAGCTGCGAGGCTCCGCGCTGGGCTTACTACTCCCCTCCCCCGGCAGCTTCATTACTCATGTAAACACACAGCAGTGACTAGCACCGAGTGTGTGGGATGAGCTCTGAGGACTCTGCTGGAGTTGCCAGACTGGCAGAGAGGGCTAAGCTCTCCCCACCTCCCTGCACGGGATGGTGACTTCATCTGGCCTGTTTTGTGGCTCCTGACCTCCAGCTCCCCTGTGGGAGCTGGAGGCCACCTTCCAGGAGTGACAGGGTCCTCAGCCTGGAGCCAGGGTGTGGACTCTGGGTTTGAAGGCTTGTAGCACAGAAGTGGTGCCACAACTTGCCCCGGGGGCTAGGCTTTAATGATCGCTGGGGAAGGACTGTGCTTTCATGTCCCCGTATCAAAATAATAGCAGAGCAGAAAGCTGACAAACTTGGGGTAGATCTGAGGCGTTTCATTGAAAGAAAACAAAACAAAGTCGCCTCTGTTCTAACACTTGTTACTGTGATCTTTCCTTCCTAACGTTTTTGGCAAAGAAGCATTTGAACCTAAAAGGCATTCATTTCCAGAAAAGCTTTCAAATCCCAAAGGCCTTTTGAGATAGAACTTGCATTGAACAGGCTGTTTTAAATACAGACAAAGGTTCCGGGAACTGACAATAAGTCATCCCCAAATCGGGTCTGTTTTCTCCATTCTTTGAGCTGTTTTCAGAACCAGAGAAGCACATGTCCCTCCCCAGCAGATTCTGAGAATTACAAATTTAGGACTCACTGGCACCTAATATTCTGGTCACACAAATTTCATCTCTATGTGGGATTTGGTCAAGAGAAAAGAGCCTCTTGTTCCTCGGAAGGCAAGTACACTGATATTTCAGGTATGTTGGCTAAATCCCACCAATCACTCAAGTCTCAAACTCAAATTCCTCTTTGAGTCTGCCCTCTGGAGTCCTTTTCTGACCTTCTCTTATGCGGGGTATCACTTTCCACCTTATTCTTTGTACTTTAGCTGTGTTTTAGAGCTTCTTATTATACTACCTTGAGAGTCTTTAAGAACAGGATCAGGTCAGGCTCATCTCTCATCTGCCCCAGCACACATCCAGGAGGCAGCATTGCATAATATATATTTGTTGAATGAATGAAGGATTAATGGAAATGGAGATGCCCATATATCTCCTTTGGGTCTCCATCAGCTGGACCTGCTCACCTGACCATGTTTATACCCATCACCCTGGGGTACCTGTAAAACTGTGTTCACTGGTAGTAGTAACCCTTGAGCTTTGAGGACATAAACCAGCAATTTCAGTTTGCTGTGGGAATTGAGACAGAAATCCTGCAGCCTTTAGTTCCCCATTACTGTTAAGCCAAAATGCTTGGCATCCTGCTGGGGCCAGAATCTTGTCCTGCATTTGCCCTGAGGATCAGATGTTTAAAATCCAAGCTCCCATAGTGCTCTTTGAGACCTTTTGGATCCACAGAACCCAAGTGATGCCTTGAGACTGCGAGGCTGGCTTTTGGGGAGACCAAAATTTTTAGTCCCTGAGCTACATTTATTTTCCTCCAGGGTCAAGAAAAATCATTTGCTAGATAGATGAATGAAAATAAGTGCTTTATGGTCTAATAGTGGTCAGGGGGCTGGTGGAGAAAATAGCCTCACCTGGTCCCAGCTGCCCTGGACCAACTTAAGCTCCATCAACAGGGCTACATACCTACTGAGAGAACGTAAATCCTAGACTCCAGAATAACACCGGCTCCAGTACTTTCAATGAGACCAGCAAAGCCATTCCAGAAGCCAGCAGTACACTGACCAATAGCATAACTGGCTGGAACATTGAGTGCACAGTTACTTTTCCATGTGTATTTAATCCACTAGCCATCCCTGGCCTGGCTCACTCACACAGTTCAGGCAATGCACTTTGCATGAATGTTTTTAATATCATACATTAATAATAATAAGAGTTGATCCTTTACTGACTATGCACTTTCCCTGTACCAGCCAGGCTTTTGCATACAACAACTCATAACTCACAGCAAACTCACAGAAAGTGTGATTATGAATCCCATTTTACAGACCAGGAAACTGAGCTAGTGTTGAAATTACTTGTTTTAGGTTATCCAGTGGGCTACTGGTAATGGGAAGATTCCAGCCCAGACACCTGGACTTTATCCAGAGCCTCTGCTTTAAGTTATTCTCTCTAATAGATGGACACACACACTTCCTGTCTCACAATGAGGTATTTATATTAATAGCTTGGGTTGGTAGTCAGAAGGGGGGTGAAAACACTCCCTAATGTCACAGATTGGCCCGTCTCAAGCAACAAACAGCACCCTACTGACTTGGCCACTAGCAGGGACCCCATAGGTGTGTCCTGACTCAGCAGTAGGTGACAAGACTTCTACCAAAGTCACAGAATTCCAATAAAACTGGGAGAGCTCTGTACATTTCCCTTGCAGTGGACTGCTGACTTTTCTGCCCAATCCCCTGAAAGATCTCTGTGGTGTGTTTTTTTTTTAAACTTTCCTCTATGACTGCCCATCTGTCCTCATCCTCAGTGCCATGAAATTAACAAGTATTCACCTTTGGGAAGTCACTACTATTTCTATAGGTGTTAAGCCCAGGAGAATCAGCGACCACAGGGGGCTCCAAGCTACTTTGACATCTAACCCTTGTGTTATGTTTTGTTATTTCCCTTTTTTAATTCCTTCACGTATTAAAGTCTTATAGTCTCTTCTTAAAGACAATATGGCAAAACAAGTTTGGAGGTGTTTTTTTTTTCTTTTTTTTCTTAGAGTCTAAAACTGAGTCCCGGACATTCACGTCTATATTTGCTTTACAATGGGTTCTGACAAATTCTGTGTCAGCACAGGTGTGGGAAACTTTCATCTCAACACCAACTCTTGCAATAATAATAATAAAACAAAAGGAAATGTAACCAGTTACTGGCAAAGTAAATTGTTTTTGGCTTCAGTGCTTCTGGTTTTTTTTAACTGTGTTCTTCCTGTCATGACCATCTATTTTTTTTAATAACATTTATGCTCTTGGAAATACCACGAAGATAAACTACTATAAAAGCTGGATTGACTCATCAGTTAACAACTCTCTCTCTCCTCATTTTGCAGAGAGGATTTTGTTGCCAACACAGCTACATATTCTCTCGAGAAATTCTTTGTGAGCTTCCACTCAGAGAAAGGACTTGCTTGCTGGTGGAGATTGGAATTAGGAGAATGGAAAACCAGGCATCATTTTCCTAAGAGTTTGATCCCCAGGGTCAATGTCTAGAGGAAGTTGGCAGAGCATTAACTCATTTGATTTGCCTGGTGTGTGTGTGTGTGTGTGTGTGTGTGTGTGTGTGTGTGTGTGTGTGTGTGTGTTTTAAACACTAAGCACAAGCCAGAAAACTAAACTCCATGGATTGAAGTATTAGGGACTGACAAACATTGTTCTATGTATAGTATGCATTACTGATAATGCTTTGCATTTCTGTAATGCCTTTCCTCTGAGGATATCAATTCTCTGAAACATTTTCTTTATAAGTAGACAATAATCTTAAAATACTCTGGCAAGTTTCAGCATGGAGCATTGCTCTTTCTGGAAACACACACACACACACACACACACACACACACACCCTACCCTAATTTAGTTATCATTTACTGTGTTCTATTTTCATTGTTTCCCTTTTGACTGTTTAGAAACTTCCTCTTTCACTACAACAAAAATAGGGTGTTTTTAAAGTTATTAACGTATGAATAAAAGATTAGAAACCAAGAATGGCAGAAAGCTTGATCAAAGCCACTCCTGAAATTTATGGGTGTAATAAAAGAAAGGCATTTCACAGATAATCTCTTACAGAATTTCGGTTTTCAAATACTTGGGAGGAAAGAAAAACAGAAGCTCTCAGCCCTCATTTTGGCCTTAACTTAAAGACAACATTTCTACTTTAAGAATTCATAAATGAGTTCCTGAAATTTTTATTTTAAATCCACAGTTTATTCAATATACTCAGTAGGCCACACCTCCCAGAGCTGTAGCTGCTGGGACTCATCAGCTGTTCATTGGTTGAGTCTTTCCATGAATTTACAAAGCATTAATTACATAAAGACTGAAGAACATCAAGTTTACTTTTATTCTGTTTTTCTATAAACAGCCTTTATACCCAAGAGAAATGTTTGAGAAGCAACTGAATTATCTGGGATATGAACACACAGAGCCATTACCAAGCACAATGCATTTTGGAGAACACTCTAACCTAAATAATGAATTTAAAGCAATAGGCACATTTAAAATAAAACACATTATGTTACATCATTTTCTGTAATTGTTCTGACAGCTCAATTTTTAAGTATAATTTTTTTTCCAAGTAAAAGCACTAAAAAGACAAGTCTAGAGTTATGAACTGAAACTAGAGCCAAACTCAAATGCTCTTACTCTTAAATGCCACCAAGACCACACAGCCATGAACAGTGATCACGAATCTGGCCACTCTGGATGTCACGGCCTCTTTGTGTGTCCAAGTTTACTTTGCCCAAGCCCTGCCCTGGCATTGCTTGGACCACAGTTCCTACTAACTACCACCATGTATTTCCAGTGGACTCTGCTCTCACGGAATCCAGGTCCCCTTCTACCTCCTGTGGAAGTGTGAGCAGTTGTGTTGGTAGAAAGAGGTTGGAAAAAAACCAGGAAACAGGCTGTGTATGAGGTCCAGTCACTTTGTCTATTTGCCAAATATGCTGAGAGCCCCAAAAGTCACTAATGAGAGTGGAATGTGTGACTACATTTGTCATACCTGGATTGCCTGGGCAGCTTAAGTCCAAAACAGCCGTGGACTTCATTGACTGCTCAACAAACCATGTAAGTAAACACAACACTCTTGTAATCCTTTCCAAAATGCTCAGTCTTACTCACTCCTGTTTCCTACAGGAGAATGCTGAGCCATTGTTAATGCTCCTGATCAAAATTTTAGTAATATTATAGGCATGTGATTTGCATAGCTATTTCCTGATCCGCCTTCCTTCTGCCCTGGAGGTCTTCATTTCTCAGAAACACTTAAAAATACAGATATGACTTCTCCCCTTCCCCCACCCTATAAATGGAATGAGCCTTGTTAGCTCATCTGCACTGTTAATTGGTTGGAAAGCATGTGACTTCGTGCATTCTTGCCATTAAAACACAAACAAACCTCTTTTTAGTTAGGTTTTACCAGCTGTGATGGGCGGATTTCTCTCTTTATTTCCTCTTTGTGTCTTGAGAAGAGAGAAATTTAAATGACCAAATGTTATTGTATATTATTCTGAAATATGTAGTGAATTCCAAAGGAATGCAGAAATGTCCTAGAAATAGGCTTGCCCACAAAGGCACTGGCAAAAAAGAGAGGGATTATAGATACTTTCCGCCATCACTTGTGGAATAAGGGGGGAAAATTTGGGAGCTAAATCTAGGCGGAGAGGAGAGAGCCTGGGTTTTCAGAAGACTGACTCTGAAAGAATTCTGGAACTGAAATCCATGCTGGATCAGTCCAACTCCCACCTTCCCTTTGGTCTATTGTGGCTAGCCCTAAAATCCCCCTGGGAGCCATCCTCAGTGAAAGGTCCCTTCCTGGACCTGTAAGAGGATGGAGGAGGAGGTTCAGGCTGTTTTGCAAATAATTTTTTTGTCTTTGGGGTAATGAGGTCTATCTGCCATGGCATCAGGAGCCTGTGGGAAGATTCTTTTGCCTTGGAATTCCAAATATTATGTAACGAGCCATCAGGGCGGAGTGGATACCTGAGGACTTAGCTTGGTCCTTAGGGTACAGGTGAGTGCTGTCTAGGTGTTCAGTATGCACACAGAGAGTCTGATTTCCTACCCCCCACCTCCATTTCAAGGTCTTATCATGAAGTCACAATCACAATAGTAAACAAATGGACTTTAAAAACGCGAAGTGGCTTGTCTGGCCGGTGATGCTCAGTGGTTGAGTGAATCAGGAGATCAGGGCACATGCCCAGGTTGTGAGATGTGCAGAAAACAGTCGATTACTGACTGTCTCTCATCATTGTTGTTTCTATCTTTCTCACCCTCTCCCTTCCTCTCTGAAATAAATAAAAATATATTCTAAAAATCCTAATAATAAAAGACTAATAGGCAAATTGTCCCTTCAGGAGTTCGACTGACGGGGGGTTTGAGCGCTCACTATGATGTGCACTGACCACCAGGGGGCAGCACAGACTAAAGGAAGGAAATCCCCAATTGGCCTTGATTGCCAGCCAGGTCTAGGAGCCCTATCCATGCACAAATTTTGTGCACTGGGCTCCTAGTATAAAATTAAAATTAAAATGTGTAGAGGCTCAACTGTCCACTTTCACATCTTCAGGGCAACTCATTACTCCCCAGATGCTGGGACCCACAAGCCATTTCCAGGCCCAGGCCCCAGGCTCCTCCTTAATAGAAAAGATCATGCTGGCCTTTGAGAAAACAACTGTGTGAAAGCGATTGCAATTAGAATGGGTGTGTTGTTTCAATGTTCACTATGTACTTTTTCTTAAGATTTCAAAATAACTCATGTTTCCATTTTTTTGAGAACTATTCAATATACACACATTTAGTCTTTCTTAGTATAACTGTCTATAATAAGAATAGAATATTAATTTAAGATACTTGTCTTTTTTAACGCTATTTAAGGATCTGCCCTAGAAATGCTTTTTAAGGACATTTTGATTTTTGTAATTTATAAAGTTTATAAAAATAGGACCTTTAAAACATAGAGAATTAATTTTTGTCTCCTTCTTTCTCTCCCCCTCTCTCCCACTCTGTTTTGTCCTAATCAATAAACCTGCTCATTCTAGACTTTGATTGATATGTTCTGTGGTGTTACTATTGAAGATGACAGAACAAAAATGAAAGCTACATTTTTGTATTGAACAGCCTGGCAAAGAGCAGTAAATTTCAGTACAGTTTTAAAACTCATATATAAACAGAACATTCTTGTTCAGCCATTTCTCCAGGTTTGGAAATGAGATACTCCATTTTCAACATTGAGGATAATTGATTTGCTACATCTCTTAAAAAAAAAAAACAACAACCCTACTTGGAAATAAATAAAAGAGATTCTGTATGTCTGTGTTTGTGTGCGTATGTGTGTGTGTGTGGGGGGGGTATGTGTACATATTAGCATGGAGATGTTTAACTTCTTGCAGACTTGGACTAATATGAGAGACATTTTCTTTTTTCAAACACACACACTTAAGAAAAAGTAAAATGTCAAGTAATAAGCTCCCAATTTCTTTTTTTTTTTTAATCCCAAAGGAATGTGTACTTAATAGGGCTTTTTCATTCTGTTTATACTTTTCTACATTTCAGAAATAATAATTTAAAGAAGTAGGAGAGTTTCTTACTTAAAAGTAAAAAGATAACTATTTTTGTTTGTCTGAGACTCTGGGGTGAATCCCTTTTGCGCTTGTGAATCCCTCTCATCCCTCCTACCTTCATGAGCTACCAGTGCCATCTGTGAGCTTCATTTGTCTGGGGGTATATACGAGTCACATATTAGGAAATTACTTTGAAAGCTCTACTATGATACCAAGGAGCTCACAGATAGTAGGAAAGAGAGTGTGTTGGAGCAGGGTGGAGTCGGGGTCCACAGTGAGAAGAGAAAGGATCAGAGTTGTGCACGGAGAGGCTGTGGCGAGGGACTCCGCGTGAGTGGGGAAACAGAAACGGGCACCATCAGAGATCCTAACGTAAATCTTTTGATGAACAGAGAATAAATACACAAGGAAGGTTAGAACTTCTTCCCCTTCTTTGTCAGGATAAAATAAATCATTTCTGTGACTGTTCAGAGGTGCTGGGTCCATGATGAACACCACTAGCCACAAGGGACCACTGAGCCTGTGAGATAAGTCTAGTCCAAAACTGGGGCATGTCATATGTGTAAAATACACACTGGATTGCCAGGGCAATCCAGAAAAATGCAAAATATCTAATTAATAACAGTTTCTAAGAGTTACATATTGAGATGATAGTTTCTATATACTGGACTAAATAAAATATATTATTAAAATGAATTCTACCTATTTCTTTTAATATGCGGTTACTAGAAAAGTTTAAGTTACATGTGGCTTGCATTATCTTCTCCTGGGTGATGTTGGTTTAGTCAACAATTCAATGTTATGATTATAGATCTGTCCTTGGAAATATGTGTTGAAGTGCAGACATAACAAGATTAACATCTGTGGTTAGAATAATCAACAGAAGTGATGATTCGGAAATTTCAATATAATTCTGGATTGTATTTACTGTTATGGAGGATAGTCATGTGTAGACGTTAGTATCTGAAATTTTTGTCTCCTTTGTAAAATTCAAATCTGGTAATCATTGACTCAAAGTTAATAAATGGCCCTGGTGAAGATGTTATTTCATTAACTCTCTTAACTAAGATGTCAGAGCAAATGTTAAGCCTGGACCACAGACTTGAGGAAGAGAAAAAGAGAGGCTAATTACTTATTTCACTAATTATGCTCTTCTGCTACCAACATGGGTATAATGTAAGCCATTTGCAAACTGAATCAGAGAAAATAAATCTTTTGTGACTTTGGCTGTTTGGAAGGTAGAAGAAGCATCTTAACCACAAATTGTTGAATACATTCATGGTCTGGTAGTGTTTTTCTTTTTGGAGATTTCATTGGAAAGTAAGTAGAGAGGTAGAGATGGCCAGACCTGAAGGCAAGGGCATGGCTTTCTTGGCTTTGCCAAGACGCTTCAAGTCCCACAGTTTTATAGGAAGAGCCTGAGATTACTCATTGAAGACAGACTCTAATAAACATAGAAAAGTTGACAGGATTCAAAGGTTTGAACTCTAGGGGGCAGAGGAGGACAAGTATTCTTTATCCAGTAGTTCTTAGCACCAAAAGACTATGGGACATCACTCGGAGAAAATGGCTGCTCAATGCCCACGTGGCCCAGTGTTCCATCCTCTCAAATAACTGGTCTCATGGGTGAAACCAAAGACTATACCCTTCACACCCTCATTTTTTTATTCCTGTAGAGGCAGCAACACAAGAATATAAGTAGACAGTTAACAGCTCTCCAGATACAACATGTCAATCAAAGGGCTACACACCCACCTAGACTATTTTAGGGAACCCCTCACTCCCATTTATGGTCCCCATGGTAAAAATAAAAGAACAACAATGGTAGCAGTAGAAATAAGCTTAGGAAATATTTTCTTTTCTCAGAAGGCAAGAGTTACCATAGTATTTTAGACAGTAGCATTCAGAGAGATTAAGATCAAAATTCCAGCAACATCAACAAAACAGACAATGAATATTATACCTTCCACTATATAATAATTAAAACAACACTCTTTATGAAATTAGTTAACGGGTATAACTTATATCCAGTGAAGCAGTCTGCACACCTCTGGCATGCTTCTGATATCTAAGTATAGCAGTATTTGTCTTTGTCCTCCACACTCTTTTATAGCGCATGGTATGCATATTTCAGCATCCAACATTATTAACTCATGACCAACTGTCAGCTGATGGTTATCTAACACATGGGGTCTCCACAAAAGGGTTCCTTATTTGGGCAAAAGCTCTTGTCTGTACCAGCCTGTCTATATTTTCCCTCAGAAGGACTTTATTTGGATTATTATTGCTGTGAGTAAAAGCTCAGAGGCTGCTTGTGTGGCAATCAGAAGGCGGGGAGATAAATCCTTAACAAGTTAAAACACTTAGCTGATATTAGAAGCATTTTCTAGCTTTGTTAGCTGAAAACCAACTCTCGGTTGCCCTCTCGTGGTTAGTCTATGTGATGCCGTGGGAAAACCATAAAAACCCAGAGAGTTTAATCAAATACAGGTAAGAACATCCATCTTTGATAGAAAGAGTCACAAATCACAACCTTATGTGTTTTTTTATGTTTTGGAATTTACATTTAGCAGCCCTCCCATGTGGAGAAGGAAAGGGATTGGAGGAGGGGGGCTTGTAATATGGAAATAAGAACTTTGTCTTTCTGGAATACAATGACAACTATGTTTACTACTGTAACTGCTATCTATATGGCAACTTGATTTTTATGAGATTTAGGGCCTTAAAAATCATACCCACATTTTAAAAGTTCCTTCATAACCCAAAATAGACTGGTGTCCCAACTGGTTTGGAATTATAAGAACCAAAGAAAGAAGTCTGAATAATTCCCTAATATGGAAGAAACCACTTTTAAAAAGGAACAATTTATTTGTTTCTGACAATCAGCAACATATTGAAACTTGAAATTTATAGAAGCAAGTGTGTAGGTACAGAACTTATCCATATCCTCTAAAAACTAAATTTTATAAAAATCTGAACTCCACATTTAATCATTGGTTACCCAATTTGGTATTTAATTTCTAAAAACACCATTTAAAATTTCTGCTGTACTCTTTTGACAATTTCCTGCCTAACAGGCCCATCCCCAAAAAGCAAACAAACCTGGTATAAAAACAGACAGAGCCGCTTAAGAAAAAGCTGAGGGCAAAGTACATGAGATCATAAACTATTTTTCATCTTATTACCAGTAAATGTGTCTTCTCGTTTGATAAAAGCCGCTCCTCCAACCAGCATTAACCAAAAAAAAAAAAACGCTCTGTGTTTTTAACATGAATTTAGGGGCAGATTAATCTTAACTTGGCTTTTCCACTCACACGTGCAAGTTCAGTTTTTCAGCAGTTGTTTGGTTTTGTTTTTGAATTAGCAAAGTTCTTAAAGTAATTTTACTACAACATTAAACAGCTGTGAGTTCTTTAGCAAACATGATGATTCTTGTTCTTCTTTGTACTATTGTGCAAGCTGAAATACCCTTCCTTTCATGTCTTTTTATTCCAAAATGAATTCCCTAGTTAGCCTTGTTTAGCTTTCAAAAAAATAATAATAAAGAAAGGGGCTGGTACTTGCTGACCTCTGAAATTTATCAGCATTTAAGCACAGGGCGTTCACACAAGGTACATAATGAAAAGGGCTTTTGTTCAATTCCTATTATAGAATGGAAAATGATATTCTGCCCTAATATAATGCCAATCCTTGGAGTATAACAAAGCTGCTTGCAAATATTTCTGTGGAGCAAGGCATCTTATGCCTATTTTGCAGATGAGAAAACCGAAACATGGATAAAGGTGAGAAAGGGAAGAACTAAGTAAGACGTTCATAGAGGCTGGAATTAAATTTAGAATTTGACTCCTGGCCCAGGACTAACCACGTGAGGGCCCTGACTCTTTGGAATCAACAGAAGAGTAATTTTAAAACATTCTTTTGACATTATTAACCACAGCCTCAGGGCACTGGGAAGTGGGGTTGGGGGTGGGGCCTGGAAACAATATGGAGTTGCTAGGTGGCAGCCTCTGGAGATCAGGCTAACAAAATGGATTAGTTGATGCATACATCCTGGGAATATTCAGAGGCTCACCGATTCCCTTTGCATCTTAAAAATTAAAAATCTAGAGTTCAGTGCTCCTGTAGACATGAAGTGCAGAAAGTGGTTCTTGGCTTTTCAAAGGGATTTGGAACCAAAGATCACTGCTTGGAGTTGGTGCATCCACAGATGTGATGACAGTAGGAGTCTTAATTCGAGTGATTTATAAAACGATGGCATTCTAGAGCTTAAGGAGAACCTTAGACACCATCTACTTTACACAGCAGCATAGGGTGGCCCACAGAGCCTGAGATTTGCCCCAAACCGCACAGCGAGTAGCAGAGCTGTGATAGACACTGGTGTCTGTGGGCCGCCTGGGATCACAGCGGCGCCTTGGCAGCAGATGGCTTTTCAATGGGCCCTGAATACCTCCTCTTGGGTCTCTGCAGGGTGAGATGTGTCATCCCAAGGCCACGTTATTAAAATGCACTTTCCAAGGAACTGCAATTAATAAAGGCAAATGGGAGCTGACAAGGACATTCCCACTGTGTTCCAATGCCAAAACATACATCTGAGAAAGCTCACTTGGAGCGCACGGACTGTGGGTCCTTCTGGCGGGACTTCTGTGCACCACACTCCCAGCCGTTTGCTCAGACCCAAAGGGGAGGGACTAAGAGGAAAGCATGAGGGAAGCCATGAGGGCAATACTCCAGCATTTGGCTTCAGTGCCTGCCACCTGCTTGCTTTTGTTGGGCTGTGCTGTAAAATGAAGGGGATGAGAAGAGACCTTGGGAATTCAGGACCTCTGGGGGCCAGGAGAAATGGACTACAGACTACTTTGCTTTGGAGCATCCTTGTGTACTTTCCCAGAGTAACACATGCCTTAGAAGTCCCAGGCACCTCACCTGGCTTCACACCTGTGTGTCTATGCTCTGGGGCTTCCTCTGATAACAGTACCCTTCCTTTTTGACCTTTGTCCCTCCTTCCCCAGCTCCTACATCTAGGAGTCTACTCTCCAAGACCAGAATTGGGCACCATATGCCCTAAAAAGCTTCCTTATTCTCCCTCATCTCCAGAGGATGGTGTCTATCTTGGTCATGGTAGCATTGTCGTAGTAGATGCTCAATAAACATTGACTGAACAAATGACTCTCTCTGTTTCATATTTTGAAAAACAATGTCTGGTGCTTAACAAGAGTCTAGTAAATGTTCATTAAATTGCACTGACTACTGATATCACCAAATAAAAGAAATACCTCTGAAGAAAGCAAGGTGGCTGGGCTGCCCTTGGAGGTTCCCTTGATCACAGTTGCCACTAATAAAAGGGAAAATGTACAACCACATTTTCATGCCCACTATGTAATTCTGACACCCCTTTATTATCAACCACCTAAATGCTTAACAGAAACCATCTTTGCCTGTGAATCTACAGGTCTGGCTTGTTCTGCCAAGAACCTCCAACTCACAGGGAAGAAGCTCACTCTCATGGAGAACCTTAATCAGGGAGAAGTCAGCAATGCCTAAGAGAAATAAAGGTCCCTGGGGAAGATAGCTGTCCAGTGAGAATTACCTTTTAAGGAACCCCCTCCCTGCAAAGCTGCCTAAAAAATGTGTCTGCAGACGAAAGTCTAAGCAAATCCATACTGTAGAGGTTAAATTTAAATTCTAATAAAGACTTTTAACTAAGATCAATAAAATAGGAGATTGATCTGAAGTTAAAAGTTCCCCGTAATGAAACAGTCTAGAAGTTTCATAAATAATGATTTTATCTTGATTGCAAAATAATCTTTCCACACACACACAAAAAAGGCGAATCAAGGTAGGAAATTGTTCAGTTGGAATTAAAATGTCACACTTTATACAGAATAAAGCATTGCAATCACCAGGGAAACGCACATTGCAAATGTGTTAACACAAAATTACATATATCACTTAATTATATAAGTGCACAGCTCCTGAGTAACCATTAGCTAAACATGTCAGGCTGCGGTTGAATATATACATGCAATATTTTTAGCACAGAGAGGATGTAACTGTGTCAGGGCTGGCACCATAAAGCCTGAGATGGCAAGTACTATTAAACTGAGATGCAATCATGTTGAAAAGGAAACATTAACAAACAGCAGACAATTGAGGAGAAAATACAGTGAGCTTGTGTTCTATTGCATGTGCTTCCAAAACCTTACATAACTATTCATTGTCTATTTCGTCTGGCTTGCATCCCGGGTTTGTTCTATGGTATACCAATTTTATAATAATAAACTGATACACCAGTTTTATGAAATCACGCATGTGGAGAGGTTGCAGATGACGTTACATCTGATTATCTTGGCCAACAAAGGACCCTGTTCTGAAACTAAACACAGTATCATGCAAAATCATCAACGTAATTTAAAATATCCCCAAAGCTTGCTTCTGAAAAAAAGATGTGGCATCTGTCCCTTCACCTCCCAAATGCTGGTAAACTTGGATACCCAAGTTTCACAAGGGAGTAAAGAGGGAACAGGCTTTGAGAGCAGGCAGCCCTTCAGTAACTTCACTAACCAGCTAACGGTGTGACCCTCGGTCAGTCATCATGTCTCTCTGGGATTGAAATCCCACTTACCAAAAGGGGATCATATTCCCTATCTTGAAAGAGTATGATAGAGAAAGGCTACAGATGAGCTAAAAAGACTACAATGCCTAGCACATCATTCAGGTCCAAGGTAGGAAATTGTTCAGAGACACTGATAAATGGTGGATGGCATTATTATTACTGTTATATTCACAGACACATGCAAGTAATAATATCACTTCAAGCATTTTCAAGAGGCCAATCGTTCTTTGGTGGAACACTCTGGGAACACTGGAATCCTCAGCACAAACACCTTGCAGTAGCTAGGAAGAAAGAATAAGCGCAATGAAAAGTAGAGGATCATTTGACGCGAGCATCTGTATATCTACTAAGAAGCTAACTGTATCTACTTTGGCAGAGCATTCCAACAGAGAGGCATTAACTAGGTGGTTAAAAGAAAAGAACATGTCTCTGAGATAATTGATGCTATGTTTCAGGCAACTTTAAATCTCAAAACGAAAACGCAAAGAAAGGAAATCACCACATCATAAAGTGTTGCCTAAATAGGACCCCAAAAATAAAAATAAAAAGGAGACTATTCCAAGTATCTTCATTCTCTAAAATTAATCGTTGAGCTATTTTGAAGCTTCCAGGCGCATCAGAATGCCCTCTGTCTTGTAAAGAGCATACAGAGGACTTTACACATTGTAGGAGCTCAACAAACAGACAATAAGTTGAATAGAATTTAATATGGTCAGCCAAGAAGAAACAGCAATCTATTATTTTCAGAATCCTGGTATAGACAAATCTATGAGAAGATTGAAACCCAGATAGGATCTAAGGCTTTTCTTCTGGGGTTTTCACTCAAACATTTCTATTAATCAAATATCATTTTAAACAAGCCACTATATGGCAAAAGAGAACAGCAAATTCTATCCATGTCAAAGAAAAAAAAAAGGTGCATTTAAGAAAAAGCACTTAAGGTCCTGGTTTTGTTTCTCACATCTAACATTTGTGGATTCATTTAAATATGTACTTGGTGAGTTGCCATCATATGCCTGACCCTGTGCTAGTACAGCTAGGCATAAAACAGAGAAGACAATAGAGTTCCCGAGTTTAAGGAGTTAACATTTTCACTGATTTTGAGTAAGTATCCTCACTCACCAGGTCTCACTCAGTTCCCTCATTGATAATAGGGATTCATTAGACAAGATTCTTGGACCAAATTTGTCCAGTGGCATAGTTTATTTAACTTGAACATTTTTTATTATCATCATCAGTTGAAAATCATAGGATTTTTCACTTAAAATAAATATGTCTGCTTTTGTTAAAGAGTTGAGAGATCTGACAACACTAAGCTTCTATGCCTACAACACAACAAAAGACTAAGGCTGAAAAGCAGCTGCTCCTTTAGACAGAGTAGTGGATACTACCTCTTCCTGATTTATTAGAGGCCCCAACTTCCCTTCTCCCTCTAAGTTCCCTGTTGGCACCTTTGGGTAACTGAGTTTGTGGCCTCTGATCTGGAAGGTCCCTTAGGTTCTTTTCATTTTCAATAAGGTGTGACTGTGAGACCCAAACAATGGAATAAATGAATAATCTGAAGAGAGGAACTTAATTCCTTGATTAACCCATGGTTTCATCCAAAAAAAAAAAAAAAATGGGAAGATCCAAAAGGGGATTACCAGAGGAGGTGTTATAATCCCTCTTCTTAAGAGTTTCCCAAAACTCTTATTATCTACACATCCATTTGGGATTAGGTAGGAGGCAGACCTGCCTCAAGGAATAAAAATGGAGCAAGCTACACAAGGTCCCTCTTAAATTGACATATTCCTTCTTTGCATGTGTTCAAGATGAATAGGACACTTTAGTGAGTCTCTTAAGATGCCAGACCAGATCTCATTACTCTTTTAAAAATATATCTATATTTTTATTGATTTTAGAGATGAAGGGAGTGGGAGAAAGAGATAGAAAGATCAAAGATGAGAAAGAATCATTCATTGGCTGCCTCCTGCATCCCCCACACTGGGGATTAAGCATGCAACCCAGGCAAATGCTCTACCAGGAATCAAACCATGACCTCCTGGTTCATGGGTCCACACTCAACCACTGATCCACGTGGGCTGGGCACATCTCGTTACTCTTAAAGTCGCATGGCCTGATTCCTGGAGGATCTGCTTTGAAATCAGTATCTGAAACCTGGACATCTCAGCTGCATCTCAAACTGTATTTGCTCTTTATTCATTTTTAGACCCTTTGCACTCCAAAAATGCTTCTTGGTGGTTGCTAGGCAACTGTTATTGAATACATGCAAGAGGCCTTGTGTGAACATTTTCAAAAACAGGGGAAAATATATTTAAAACTGAGGACATTGCCATACCTAAAAGGAAACATTTCCTCCTTAGGCTGCTATCCAGACTAGGGATATTGCAGACTGCTGGCTTCTGTAAGTCAGGGGGTCAAATGATTCACCCAAAATTACTCATTTGCACTCTCTGTTTCTTCTATCATCCCTATTCATCCCCCTCCCACTCATATACATAAGTAGCCTCATCTTACAACAAAAGTCTCACTCACAGGATAACTGGAATTTGCCTTATTAAATATTTTCTGCTTTTCCTATTGTGTGGTCCCTCATTGACCATATTTTTCCTGACATTTGTATTTCATACTTGCATGTCCTTAGGGCAGGACAACTGTGGTTCCTCAATTATTGCATCTAACTTTAGAACCCACTAAACTTATCATAGAGCAATCATCTCTTTCTCTGACCCAAGTGGAAACAGTAAGAACTCTTCTATTTTCCACATCAAAGATTAAGCTTTCCACTGATGCCAAGTGCTTTGTGCTTCTTACCAGTAAATGTAGATTTGATTTTATAGTGTGTTTTCCCTGCGTTTTTTGACATTCCAATATCATGATCAAGCTAGAAAGACAGAGACTTCTATAAATTGAGTCAAATGTCTAAACTAAACAAGGGTTGAACTTGTGACAAGGTCATCTCCCTCTTTTGTTTGGTATTAAATGGAGAAAAATAATTTTCAATCAGGATAGAGTCCTAAGGGCAAACTTGTCTAATTACATACTCTTTCCACTCTATGGTTCACATTGGATAACTAGTTTCATCATCTGTAAAATGGAGAAAATGACTCAGGGCTCAGAAGAGCACCTGACACATGATAAATGGCACATAAGCATTATTGTTTATTATTAATTATTATTAACATTATTATTTCTGGGTCATTGGTCCTACATTTGACTTCTCACTATTTCTTGGCCATATATTCTCATATAATTCCAATCAAAAGTTATGTCTTCCTTTGAAATCAACTTAGAAAAACATTCAGAATAATAGACTTAGAAAAATCAGAGGTTGTTATGAATGATTATAAAAAATATACTAAAATAAATATATATGACTCTAGACTTTCAAGTTAAGTTTTGGGAAACCACTGAGATAGATGGTGTACCTAGAACTGAGAGTGGTCTGTATGATGTGTACAAGTGTTAGGGTGCTGGGAGGGGAAGAAGGGAATAAAAAGGGAGGCAGGAACATCATGGTTCTGGAATATTCTGTACAGATAAATGCTAGGTCTCTCCATGTACCTACTGCCAGAGCAAATGGAGGTTAGCAGCTCTCCCTTGATTTAGGTGACTTGTATATACTGTAAATCTCTAACAAGTGTTTTATCCCAGGCACTGTGCTAAGAATTGTACGTGCAGCACTTCATTTAATCCTCATAGAATACCCCCTTGAGGTGGGTAGTATCATTATCGTCAATTTAAAAATGAGTACACTGAGGCATAGAGAGGTTAAGTAGAGCACAAAGGTGGTGAGTAAGAGTGAGTGGAGACTGAGACCCAGACGCTTATGTCTTTAGAGTTCATCTTCTTGGTGCTGTGCCAACTGCCTCTGCAGAGCAGCCAGCTCTGCTTGAAGACCCTCCTGGGGAACAGACTTGGTTTCCCCAGTCAAGGGGGCCAAGGAGGAGACAGACTGTAAAGCAGGATGCAGTGACAACTGGCACTCTCTTAACATAGATTGCTCACTCAGTACTACCAAGTAGTATTTTTGTGCTTATGGAACTCTTTCCAACTAAGAAAGAAACAAGCCCAAGCTCGTTCATTTCTCTCTCTTGTCCCACACAGCATTAAAAAAAAAAAAATCTCTTCTCATTCTCAGCTAAGGGAAATATAATACCAGAATTAGGAGTTCCTTTGAATAAATATTTTCTTGGACACCAGTTAGCCTTATGAGGGTCACCAAAACACATGAGACACTCACTATTCTTGCTTTCTAGGGAAGTGGCATCAAGTTTGCATCAAGTCAGAACTGAAACATCCCTTCAACGTTGACAGGTTACCTAGGATATGGAGGCTGCATACTTGGGACAATGGTTTCAAGGTTGGTGTAGGACTTGTGGTAGGATGGGGCTTGATGGAGAGCAGGATTGGGGAAGAGGAAGGGAGGAAAAGAGGAAAAAAAAAATTCCGTTTCCCTGCTCTTTCCTTCTGTTATTATGGACACAGGAGACTAACCTGGCTGCTTGCCCTTCCAAGAGGCTCCTTGCCCCAGTACCCAGTCGCCATGGTGCAACTTTACATTTGTACATGTCATCCTCAGTGATAAAGGGCTCGCAATTACTCCTTTCATTCCCCACTAGCCCTGTTCAGCTCCTTTGCTGGCTGACGATGCCTGTGTTAATATGTGATTCTTCATTTATTCATTTTCAGCTAGCAAACATTTTTTTTAATTAGCCTGCTCTTTATTAAGGACATGGAGCAGGTTATTAAGTAGGTGTATCTCTGAGTCTTTAAAAAGAGTGAGAAAGACATAATCAACTTGTGTGTGATGTTTAGGAGTTTAATTGGTATTAGTCAACATCTTAAGAGCAAATCTCATCAAGTTCCATTTTTAAGCCCTGACTCAACCAGCAATCTCATAAGGCAGAAGAGAAGAGTGGGATTAATATATTAGTCACTTGTAAAACTTGCCAGCCCCTCAATTACATCAGTTCCAGTAAAATATTCAAGGGAATCATTGACATAAAATAGATAAGTATCTTCTTCTCTGTCTTCCGAATCTGAGGGGAAGGATTCACTAAACTTTATCACAGGTTTTCAATAATGTTTTGTGTCTGTTTAATGCCAGCATTAGCATGTGAGTGTCTCAATAGTCAGCACTATGTTGTGTCCTTTATTATATTAGCTTTATATCCTAGGGCAACATAGAATTACATGGTTACTTACCAACACATATCCATTGGACACATGAATAAACGCACAAACAGACTATTCACACAGCAAGTATCTGCTAGTACATAATAGAGGAAAGCAGGGAATCAGAAGAACACATGGGAGCTCCCAGTGAGATGGAGGAGAGGACTTGATGTCACCTCATTGGGCTGGTTGTCCTGTATGGCTCTGTTTCTTGCACCAAGGACTGGGTATAACTACTCAACATGAGTCTGACTTCACTTATGGAAAAGTCACTTGGGATCTGGACCCAAATGAAAGGAGTGAGGAGGAGGTAAATAAGTGGTATCACCATCTTTTTAGAAAGCCAGCCCTGTTGGAGTTATATGATATTTCTTTATTTTCCATTCAGAAGCGCATGTCAGATTTGCAAGGCCAGAGTCTTTGGTGTATCTCCACCAGATGCAAAAACACCTCTGGAGCATCCATTTCATGCGAGCCATTTTGGAATATGCTTATCAAAATACTATAACCATTTTTCTAATTTGCTGAAGTTAAATATGTGAGTACGCTTTTTTTTTTTTTTTGCTTCGATTTCACTGGCCCTGGGTCAGCCTGCTTAGAATGACTTGATTGATTGTATATATATAAAACTTGAAGGACTTACATAAATATAGGTGCCATGATATAATCACAAGTTATCCCTATACTTCCCAATGTGTAGTGACTTGATCAAGGGCGATTTGTATTTAGCATGTTTTTCTAATTATACCTCTGTTGTAATATTCAGCAGCTACTGCAGCTAGTACACAAGCAAACATAGGTCATCTGACTAATTTGAAGGCAACAGGTGCCATCTGTGGGTACAGTTAACAAGACCACAATGTAAGTACAAATGCCCAAGCTTGTTATAGGGAAATGTATATAGCAAGAAAAGGCAGGCAGACAAATCCAGATTACCTTTCCAAAAAATGATTAGAAATGATCCAAAATCTTACCCCTCTAAACTCTCTTTAAAGATACCCATGCAAATCTGCTCTGAATAAGGTTACTAAATTCTATGGCCAAGATAAAGAAGTTCCTTGACTCTGAGATTTGTTGCAGCAAAAGATGAATCACAAAGATGTAAGATATGAACGATGTGAAAAACATTGTGATGGATGACACATCTCATTAAATATAATTTTATGTGATCAGTTACAGTATGGCCCCGTTTAAGTGATTTATATACACTTTAGGAAGCTTTTTTCTGTTCAGAATGTAATTATATACTCTATAATTGAGTACATAGTTGATTAATTACAATGTTTATGATCATTTCAATTAAAAGCTGGATATCAGGCCCATGGTCAGAAACATGCCCTCCCCACGTTTAAAACATTTGCTTCTACAAATAATATTATATGAAAATGAATCCTAGTTAAACTACAAGACACTTACTTAGAGCCCTGTTTCCAGTAGGGCATTTATATGGTATTGTAATCAAGGGGGTATCTCTTCTTGGAATAATTGTCCATTCCTAAGTATCTGGTACAGAGCCATTCTCAATATTTTAAAAGTTCTTTCAAAACAATTTCAGAACAACAATAAAAGAATATCAGTACAGATAATAATTAGCATGTTGTGGGAACTTGGTCAATATCTATCTACCCATGAAAACTTTTCTGGTTTTTCCTCAATTCAGTGATTTGGTATTCTTTAAGAAGAACAATGAGAAGTTAATCTTTTTCCTTAAAGGAAAAAAAAATCAGAAAATATAATTTCATCAAATCTCCTTCAAAGGAATTTCTTTTCTAGCTTCTTATCTACTCTAAGCTGCTTAAGATATGGTAGTCAATATCAATCAGGAAACATTTGACCCAAAGAGATAAAGTCTGGAGGTATGATCATTTGATGAATGGTTTGTCCTTATCAGCTTGTAATTGCTATTATAAACCCAACAGAAAGGTTCCCTTCCACTCTCCTTTCTGAAATAAGCCTCAGGAAAAAAGGAGTGGTGGCATCACCATCAAGCCTCAGGCACTGAGCATGTGCAGTTGCCACTGGCTGCCACAAAGACAGCGGGTGTTGCCTTAGTAAAAATTTAGTCTCTGAAGGTTTACATTTTACAGCCTATGATGCATTTGCACACACATTGTTTCACTGAATCCAGACAGCCATCTTTTTGGGCTTATACTAGTAGCTTTTATCATGACCTATAATCATGTGTGTATGTGTGTGTTTATGTGTGTGCAACTATATTTTATACTTTATAATTGAATACATATATATATATACACTTGCTTACTATTTACGTCCCTAGACTCTATCTAGACTTCAGGAGGGCAGGGGACTTATGTCTGTTTGATTCACCAAGGTTGACTCAGGATCTAATGAAATATCTGGTACATAATAAGTTCTCCCTAAATATATTTGTTGAATTAACGAATGATGACCTTAAGCAAAAGAAGAACAGATGGATGGGTAATAATGCTTTGGGCCGAGGGGATTATCATACTTACTTTATTTTTTAAACATTTATTTTTTTTATATAAGGTTTTTAATTAATTTTTCTTAAGAAAAAGAGGAAGGAAAAGGGAGAGAGAAACATTGATGTGAGAGTGAAACATCAATTGGTTGTTCCCCTCTAGGAATTGAGTCCTCAACCCAGGCATGTGCCCTGACTAGGAATTGAAATGGCAACCTTTTCTTGCACAGGGCGATGCCCAACCAACTGAGCCACAGAAACCAGGGCATCATGCTTATTTTAAAGCAAAGGAAACTGAGGTTTGAACACAGAGCTGATTATGCAGAGGGGCATTTAAGGCATTTAAGTCAATATCTGAAGTCTCTTAGCTTTATCCAAGACACAAAAAGAGTGAAGCAGGAGCGATCCAGTGTGACCTGGATCATAACTACTATTGTTATTATTTTAAGGCCACTATACTATAATGTGAAGATTTCCCATACATTATCTTGGCTAATCCTCATGATAATCATAAGAAAAAAGTATTATTTTTGCATACAAGATGAGAAAACTCAAAAAGTTAACTTACTTAATAAACTACAGCAACAGCATGAACAAGAAAGCAAACCAAGCATTATAAAGGTGAATAGACAATAGCAATGGCAAAGCAATGGTTTCATTTCTAAGTGCCACAAGAAGCTTCTAGCTCAGCATCCCATTACTAGAACACAATAAGGGCAGTAATGTCTGAATCAAGTACTGGTTTATTGCAGATTCTTCTACTAACACCTTTTATCCCAAGAGTCCCAATGACACTGTTTCTGCATCTGTGGTAATGGGCTCATATTATTATTATTTTTAATTAAATATGTCTTTATTGACTTCAGAGAGGAAGGGAGAGAGAGAGACATCAATGATGAGAGAGAAATGAGCTCATATCCTATAACATAAAGCCTAATATGCAAATCGACTGAACAGCAGAACAGCTGGTGGAACAACCAGTCACTATGACATGCACTGACTACCAGGGGAAGACACTCAATGCAGGAGCTGCCCCCAGCAGAGCGCCCCCCCCCCCCGTCCCCCGCATACCTCGCCAGTCACCCCACAGAGGGAGGTGATCAGCAGTGGCGGGGGGGGGGGGGAGCCGGCCAGTGAGCAGGCAGCAGGGAGTGGGGCTGGAGAGCTGGTGGCTCCAGGCTGGCCAAGGTGGGTGCCAGTAGAGGCCCCTCAATCGCCCTGACAGTCACCTCACAGATTGGTCCTGATCCGCAGCCAGGCCTAGGAACCCTACCTGTGCACATTTTTCTTGCACTAGGCCTCTAGTTATTTATATCCATCCAAACCTCCACCAATCCTAATGGGCTATACATACCAGCTGCTGTGACTGCCCTCTCTTAGCTGTGTGACAAAAAGTCTCATCAGGGTCAAAGTTGTCAACACAGTGTGCCAAACAGTGTGGATGTACCTAGGCCTCTATCCTCCTCCAAATTAAAGATATTCTAGGAAGCTGCCTTGATCACCTGAGCCATAATTATTATCTTTTCTCGATTCCATATAGTTTTCATAACACAGCTAGTTCCTTATTGTTCTATGCACAATTTGTTTTATTAACCAGTTCAAATACATTTACTTACTCTCCCAAATAGGCTGTGTTTTCCAATGTGCCTAAAGCACAGTTCAAAAACAAAACAGCTGACACTCAATAAATATTTGTGGCTTGACTGACAGATCAGAAATATCCCTTTTAACTTTGTCCAAAAGTACTGTTCCTATTAATTTAATTTAATTTTTCTTTAGAATTTTTAAATTGATTTTTAGAGACAGAGGAAGGGAGGGAGAGGGAGAGAGACAGAAACATCAATGTGAGAGTGAAACATTGATCGGCTGCCTCTTGGATGCCCCTAACCACAGATTGAGCCTGCAACCTGGCATGTGCCCTGACCAGGAATTAAACTAGCAACCCTTAGGTGCATAGTATGATGCCCAACCAACAAGGGACATTATTATTAATTTTATAAATAAGGCTTCCCTTCACTTGATCACTGTCACATCTCACTGTCTATTTAGAGCCACAGCTGTCTCATCCTTCTCTGTCATGCGATCCCCACTCCCCTTTGCACACACACGGTTTTTCCTGTCCTGAACCAGTCTGTTATTTCTGATTTGATGGTCCATGCTAAATCTTTAACTTCTTCTCCCTCCAAATTCACCTTAATCATCAATATTTCACTTTCTGGTATAAGAATATGCCTCATAATTTGGCAATGGCCTACCCCTTTGTGTATCAATATACCACTTGGTCCAGTTGGTGTGAGTAGACTGAAGACAGCAATACTTCTTTCAGGGCTGGTCAATTAACAATGAATGGTGGTCAAAGGAGGCATTGTGGGGAAGGATCCTGAGATGAAATTTATGGTGCAAACCCACTGGCAGTCTGAACTAATGAATATTCTAATAAGCATTAAGTTACTTTCAAACACTCAACTATTTGCTAACAAAGCATGTCCAAAGAGCAGTGTTACTTTAACAGATAAGAGTTCATAGGAATGGGTGTGAGCTGGCCAACCTCAAAGGGCTAAAATCCTCTAAACAGTCATCTCTGAATCATCCACTACCACCTAGTTTTGTCACTCCTACTAGGTGCTAGGGATGGGGTGGGAGACTTGCCTAAGTGTGTTGCAAATCCAGAGGCACATTTCCTTGGCTTGTTTTCAGTATTTTCTTGATCTTCTAGATCATCTTAAGAAACTATATGGGAAGTGAGTGATGTGGACTCAATGGGTTTTGCTGCCCTGGTCAATGAACAAATTTAACCTTGTCTTCCAGTTATAGGAGATCTCTGTGAATTATTCACACTTCAGATTTGGTTTACATTTAAAGTCAATTTCCTTGCCAGAAAATATGCTCCCAACCCCTTTCTTTCATTTTAGTTCTTTACAAGACCAGGAAATATTTGCCCATGGAAAACACATTGATGTTAATATTTCTTTGATGATGGCCCTCAAATCTTATCAAGCCCAGAGCCAAAGCCACAAATGAGGGATCACAGTGACTATGAGGCACAAGGAAGGCAGTGAGGTTTTCAAAGGACCCCATGCCTTAGTGGGTTAAAAAAAAGCAAGAATGTCCCTTAGCTAGAAACCCATGTGCTGTCTAGAGGACTTCATCCAAGAAAGAGGTGTTTGGAGGATCTTTGAGTTCATCTAGTGCAGCCCACTGGATTACGTTAAGAAAGTTAATTTTTTAAGCTCTGCCATATCACAAGGAATGGATTCTATTTCAGTAAAAGAAGAGGATTAGAGAACCTGGGGCAAGGGAATGACCATGGTGGGGCTTTAGAGTGTCTAAAATAGTTACAAAATGTGAAATTTATAAGCAGTAAGAAGAGTTTGGGGTCTTATTTTTCCTTTTCCCCAATGGAGAAAATTATAAATCATTAATAAATTCCCTTCTCTGATTCCTCTCTATGTTGTGTCATCTTCCAACTGTTGTGATTGTGCTGATGACACCAGTTTCTTAAAGGCCCAGCTATAAAATATAGAAACTAATTGTTGAATTGAACCAGGGAGCTATTAACACTGCAGTGTGCAGCCCTTATGGCCATACTCTATTATATCTCCACCATTGGGTTTGTACAGCTCCAGCGTAGGCCTTGAAATGCTGAAATAAATTAACTCCTTTATTTAGACATAAACATCACATTACACTCTAGAAAGGGCCAGAATGGACATTGCTGGTTCACACATTCAGTGCAGGGCAAAGAGAGATACTTCCCTGTAAATATCACTAACCATCATCTGAATCTTCTAATTTCAGAAACCCATTCTTCTAACAGAGGACTATTTATAGAAAATGAAATTTGTGTTTTCAGTTATGCCAACTCTCCCTTTCATATTCAAAAGCTACATATATTCCGGAACATGTTTACAGAATTTTCCCATATTTCTAAATAAATACACAAAAGAAGTTCTGAAATATACACATTTTGAAGATGACTTTGCATACACCAAGTTATTCCCAGCTGTTTTACATTCTGAATTTCTCAATAAATGAGTAACACGCTAGGAAAGCAAACACAGGCTGACAGTATTTAGTCTAAGTTTTTAAAATGGTATAACATGTGTAGCTAAAAACAATTTTCGAAGTAACGATATTTCACTACCGGCAGTTATTAAAGAATGCAAAATGAGACCTTGTAGGTTTCAGCACCGAGTTCTCATAACTGTGGTCTTTAGGCTGATTTTAATTGTTTTGGGTTTCTCACAACCGCATGGTAGCAACAACCCTTTAAATATATATATACATATATATATATATATATATATATATATATATATAATTTTTTTTTTCATGTGACAAACCCATGATCCCAGTTCACTGCCATGAGTGCTCATTAACAAGCGTCTCAGCCCCACAGTCGGTTCTGAGAGCTTTGAACCAGTTCCAGAATGAGGGCTCCAGCAAATGGCAGCCTGGCCTTTTCACTTCTTCCATTTTTTTTTTTTTTTTTTACATAAAAAAAAAAAGCAGAAAACTCCCAATAACTGCTTCTTTCATACCTTTTATCTCCTTTTTATAAATGGGTAATATTCACTCATTAAGTCTCAAACTTTGCTACATTCTTATGTAATGCTTAATTCTCTTCTTCTCTGGGGTTGGCTTGTGAAATGTCTTTAATTAAAAAAGCTAAAAGCACTCTAAATCTGGATGGCAGACTCATTTCCAGGGCATTCAGGCATGTTGTCTAATTTTAAAACTCTGACAGGATACATGTAAATTTATGCAAGTTTCATAAAAGTCACAATTTCCTCCTTGAATTCAAGCTAAAGAAAATGCCCCTGAGCTCTTTGCAAAGCTGTTTGTTTTACCAGGAAGCTCATTTTGCCCATTGTGTTGGAGGTGATTCTGCTAAAGAATATCCAATGTCAGTCCCATCAATCCACTAAGAGTTAAGTAGTTAAACTTCCCTACTATTGATCAAACGGGCTCTTTGATCACTCTGTGGTGGCTCTGAAATGCGGGTGGGGGATGGGGAGGGGAAATATTATCATGCAAATTGTTTTGGTTGACAGTAATTAAGAAATTATATGTTAAGAAAATCAGTAATTGTTCACATGAGTCATTAATGTGTTTTCATTCTTTGTAAAACTTTCTGGCACGCCCTTCCTTTCTTGCTTTAAATAAGTAAGGACTGGAAAATATGCATAGTATTTGGAACCCAGGGGAGTGACATATTAATTCAAAGTTTGCTTGGAAGTGTAGCTGTGTGGAAATTCAACTGTGTTCCCATCCTTTTGGTTTCTATCACCCTTCACCCAGGACTCTGCTCCAGAATGTTAGGGTAGAGACTCAGGATGTGTGAGGCAGGGTCTCCTAGGGGCTGGGGCTGTTCTCCCTTCAGAGAGCTATAGGACCTAGCGCTTAGAAAACCTATAAGAAAAATCACAAAATGGGGAAATCAAAACCAGCTCAGCCACGGGCAATTAACCAGTCCTTGCTAATTCTGCTGCTCCCAGAAGCAAATCTTCACTCTGAATTAAACCTTTGCCAAAGTTTGTTTTGGAAAGGTCTTAAATCCACAGGAAAGAGACTAACAGTGTATGATGGAAGGCTGAGACAGGCTCCCTCCCCAAAAGTTAAGACACCTTTTCATGAACTCAGGTTAGCTTACAAATCGCAGATCCCTAAAAGAGCAGAAACTAAAATTACATTTGTTTTTATTGAAAGACAGCCTCAAGTGCTGACATGTCGTGTATGACATGTGATACATAATAATACTCTTAAACCAGTTCTGACATAATATCTCCGGCGGCCTAATAACCACAAATGATTGCTTTAGTTAAGAACTAGCCAGAAGCAAAATAGATCCATGTAAAAGTAGCTGGAGCCATAAATACCTCAACAATATTTTATGTCACTTTGTAAAAGTTAAAGGAGTCCTATAATAATTAACAACAAAAACGCCATGTTCTTGACTATTGTATGTTGGTTGTGAAAGATTATTTCATAGTCCCGAGGCAGCCAGTGCCGTAAATTATGCAGGCACCATGAAGCATTAAGGAGAAATAATGGCAATTTAAACGAAGGCTGACGTAATTCATGATAAACAGTCATTGGAAAATATTACAATGTTGTCTTTTTCGAGTGGGTTTAATCAGAAGAATGTGACCATATTCTAACATAAACCACTTCTCTTTTCCATTGTGCTAGCACTTGGAATGTTGGCACTCACCCTGGCTGCAAGGTTCTTATTCACAATAATTGCTGAATCCAGGGCTCTCACACCTCCAGGGAACCTAACAATGTAAATTTGGGATTCTGATTGATGGAAGGAGCTTCCAAGACAAAGCTCCAAAGCGCTGTGCTGCACGGTGGTCCAAAAGAGGGGCTGAAATTGGAGATGCATGTAGCCAGGATGCCTTAAAGAACACATATCAAAAAGATGGCTGAGTAATACAAACGCTGAAGAATGACTGTATTGTCACGTCTCATAGAACCTTGGGATGTGGTATAAATCTGGCAGCTGTTCTGATAAAAGGGAACATTTGTCACAGATTGTTCTGTGTGAATTGTAACTATAACAGCACATTAAGAAGCAAACACGCCCTAGCCGGTTTGACTCAGTGGATAGAGTATCAGCCTGTGGACTGTAAGAGACCCGGGTTCGATTCCCATCCAGGGCACATGCCTGGGTTGCTGGCTTGATCCCCAGTAGGGGGCATGCAGGAGACAGCTGATTGATGATTCTCTCTCATCATTGATGTTTCGATCTTTCCCTCTCCCTTCCTCTCTGAAATCAATTGCAAATAATAAAATAATATAAAATAAAATAAAATAAAATAAAAAGAAGCCAACACAATGAGGAAGACCAAACTTGCCAATTTTCATTAATGTAAAGTATTTCTAGGTCCATATAAGACATGATCACAAGATAGGTGGTGGCCAAGCAGATGTTTACTTGTCTGAACACAGACAAATAATTGTTATCTTTTATATGAGGGGTGTGTGTATGGGGGGGGGTTGGGGCAATTTTGTGTGTAAAAACTGATTGGAGGAAGGTTTTTATATTAACTCCCCCCCCCCGCCCCCCCCACCACCCCCCCCGCCCCCCCCAAAAAAGCTCAGGAACTTGCCAACATGGACACTGGATAATATTTACATCTCTGGAATTCACCCAGTCTTTGGGAGTGTAAAGAGAATAATGATATTGCTATTATAATGACAAAGCCTTCCAATGTAGAGTTTATTTAAAAGTCTTTAAGCCAACTATTGATTATCTGTGTCGATGAAGAAGGGCATGGATGAAAGAAAACACAGAAAATCCAATAGCTTATTTTTCCCAGTGGTTTCTATTTCATTCATGATCCATTCTTTCCAAAGGCCATTAAGTGTAGCAGAAGTCATTTCATTTTTTCCTCCTCTCCTTTTCTCTGCCAGCCTTCGGGTGGAGGTGCTAATGAGCTGGAATAAACTCAAATGAAGGTTGAGGAGACCTGCCAGGGAAGTCAGGAGCTTGGATGATCTACAGAGTGGGCCCCTGTTCCCGATAATCAAAAATTAATCGCTACCTTCCAAAGATCATTTTAAATATCCATTATATAGCAAAACAGACTATTTCTGAGTCTGGATCTCTTTTACCAAATGAATCTATTTAAGCAGTCCCAGAGGTCAAATAATCTTTTAAAAATATTCTTTCAAAATATGATAAAAGGCTTTCTTTGGCATTTATACTAATAAAAATGTATTTTATCTCCTCTTACCACACAAACCTCACTTTCTCTAAATAACTCATTGTGAACATTATCAGTAAATTTTGCTCAGTGTACAAATATTTTATGTATTAAAATGAGTACCAGGACACAAAACTTGCAAATATTTATTTTTAGACATATGGGAAAAAAAGCAATTAGAGCTAAAAATGTGAAGAATGAAGAGCTCACTTAGAAACAATTACATGGGACATGCAAACTGTTCTGCCATCAAACTTTTATTCAGATGCTGTACAGCATATTAAGAAATATCACTTGTGTACAAAAAAAGAAAACATGATTTCACAACTGAAAATACCTAATCACTATAAACAACATCTGGGGGTCATTAATAATTTACCCTGCAGCTGAATTAGCCACATAAATAAGTGGCCTGACTCAGAATTCCTAAATTTCTATTTTTGAAGAAAAAAAATGAATCATAATACCATGACTTATATTTTCAAATACGGATGCTGTCTGGGCAGTTTATGTGAATATGCAAACGTGTGTACACATAATGGCCAATCTGCGATCACAAACAAGGCCCTGAGTAGTGTCCTGTTTTGGCTTTGAGGAAGAATTGTACTTTTGAGTTCACTTTCTTTGCTCAGAGCCTTGTATATAATTAGCATATTTTTCAGACTGGTAAAAACCTGACCATGAGCAGCATCTGAGAAGCTTCCCATTTCAAACTACTGCAAAGCCTTTCATACGTAGCCTCATAACACATTTTTAAGAACAAGCATATTGTTTAAATATTCCAGTCTTAAGATAAAAGAACTAACAATTTCACCGCCACACAAGCCACTGTACTGAAGCACCCTAAATATTTATACTAACAGGAGTTGAAAATAGTCTCAGAGAACAATGCCAAAATATTTTCCACTCATTAATAGCAACAGTCTTTGGGAAGACAGATGCCAAAAAGGCCAGCATTTTTCTAATTCACTGGGTCCCATCACATGGCCTGTTGTTATACGTTTCATGGGTAATCAACAGACTGGTTGATTTATGAACATGGGGAAAATAGTCTTTAAGGCAATCCATATCTACATTTTTAAAAATGTCTCTAAAACATTTTTTAAAAGTGCCGAGTTTTGATGATAAGACACACAATTCTTTTCATGTGTCTTCAGAATTGGCGGTCTCACAATTGATGGCGTCTTATAATTATAATGCCTTTTATTTCTTAGCAATACAAATAAAAATGATGTGTGCTACAATGTTGTCTTAGATATGATGAAATATACTACCTAGTTGTTTGGTCTGCAGCAGGGGGTCAGCGAATTTTTCTGCAGAGTCAGAGCATAAATATTTTCAGCTTTGTGGAGCATAGTTACCGCTGCCCTTGTAGCACACAATCAGGCAAAGATAAGACACAAGCACATGAGTGCCATGGCAGTGTTCCAACCGAACTCTATAAAAAGGCGACGGGCCAGATGTGGCCCACAGGCCATCGTTTGCCCTATGGAAACGAGATTGCAATCAGCACACTGACCCAGGAGAACAGACCCAGCTGTGCACACTGATGGAACATCAGGCCTGATGCTGTACTCACTGAGGGCACAACCTCGTCACACACGGCAGTCTTCCCAGCCCACCAACTCACCTGCAGCAGGTGATCAACTTGTGGCAGATAAGGCTGAGGGGATTGGGCATGTTTCAACTCACATGACGCACTAACTGAACATTGTTCAGGGGAAGCAGAGACCGCAAGTGAATGCAAAGCCCATGCCCAGCTCCCCCATAGAAACACTGCTTTATATATTTGCCCAACAAAATCCACCTCCAAGTATTGTTGTAAGAGTTTAAGGAGATAATGTATAGAGCAAGTGCTCCATCAATGTTAAGATTGGCTGCACTAAGCCTTTCACTGATACAATTAATCAGATTAAATACACAGATTCATCAAATGGATATCATTGAGGGACACTAACTGTATTTAGGCACCTAACAAAGTGCTTGACATATAGTCCACTCAAAAGGCATGAGCTACTGTTAGCATTAATTTAAATATATATGTGTGAGTATGTATTTTTTTTTTTCAGAGAGGAAGGGATAGGGAGAGAGAGATAGAAACATTAATGATGAGAATCATTGATCGGCTGCCTCCTGCACGCCCCACAGCTGGGATCAAGCCCATAACCCGAGCATGTGCCCTGACCCGGTATTAAACCATGACCTCCTGGTTCATAGGTTGATGCTCAACCACTGAGCCACACTGACCAGGCACTATTTTTAATTAACTAGAATTCTCAGGAAATGAGCTACCTTAGTTAACAAAATATAAAGTTGATAGAGAATCATTACAAATCATTCTTTGTTTCACTGATAGAATACAAGTATGTGAGAATAGGAAGGGATCTTAAAGACTTTTCAGTCCAGGGGTTCTTAATTTAAGGTTTTATATAGTTTATAAATCATTAAAAAAATACATGCAAAGTTTTTAATATTTGCTTGATATATTAATTTTTGCTCATAACATTCTTCACAGCCATGATGACAATGATGATTTTTGTATGTACATTTTTATGAGAAGAATTGTAACTTTAATCAGGTTCTCAAAGGGGGCTGAGATCCAGAAAAGCTCAAAGATCCAGTCCAACATATAAGATATGGTGATAGGGGTTAACCGAGTAGCCGTATTTGGTACAAGGGTTCAGTTTTGAACCCAGTTCTCCTGACTCCCAGTCAAGTGCCCTCTCTAGTGCATTGTGCTTTTTCATAATTTCTTGGTAATTAAGAGCACAGAGTACATCCCTGCAAAGTCATGGCTGTGCACTTTTACTGAAAGCAAGGCCTTGCTCCCAAGCCTGACTGCCCAGGCAACATACCCCACCTTCTTCTGCTACTTCTCACCACACTCTAAAACTCATGTCGCCACCAGCTGCTGGTCAGTGGTTCCTCCATCACACCTGCACAGAGCAATTAAGGAAGGAGGAGCCCTTGCTGGGTGGCTCAGTTGCTTGAGCATTGTCCTGTGCCCGAAAGGTTGCGGGTTTGATCCCTATGGGGCATGTAGGGGAGGCAACCAATTGGTCTCTCTCTCTCTCTCTCTCTCTCTCTCCCTCCCTCTCCCTCCCTCTCCCCGCCCTTTAAAAACGAATTTTAAAAAATCCTCAGGTGAAGCTCAAAAATTCTTTTCTTAAAAAAGAAAGGAGGAGGTGGATGTAATAATTACTTTGCCCACTGTCATTCTCCGTTACCATCGCCACTGACCCCAACTTCAGGCATTTCCTACAGCACTGAGTCTCAATCTTTTTTTATTTATTTTATTTTTAGATTTTTTTCATCTAGTGAAAAAAAATTAAAAATTAAAAAAATTTATTTTATTTTATTAGTCAAACCTGTGGACAATGACTGGTTTGTCTCCTCAGTCATTGTCCACAGGACTTTGAGAAGTCGTAGGGATATGCAGGCACAGACTCAAGGCCTGGCTTTCTCTCCAACATTGTGGAAAGGGACTGGACATCATGGGGCAGAGCCCTATGCTTCCCTACCCCACCTGGACTGAGGCTGGAGAGAGTATCCTCCTGGGGTATCCACATTGGGGAGTCTCAATCTTAAGTGTGATTAAAATATTGGCAACAGGACATTCCCCATTTATATTCAGGAGGTCTGAGACTAAAAGTAAAAAGATTAGTAAATTCTTCAGGAGATTGACACTGACGGGAAAATCTTTCCTTCATTTTGGCTAACTTTCTTGCCTAAGCCCAATATTCACTGAAGAAGTTGTTCCTGTTGAGCTTTAGAACCATTGCAAAACTCTGTTTCTTCATTCTGAACACTGATTCCCAGTGTCCTCCACCATCGCTATAAAAAGTCCAGCAGATAGGGCTGATTGTGAACTCAGCCCGGAGCAGGCTCTGATCATCTGATAGCTCTGCTATCACTTAGAAGGAAAAGAATTATGGCCATAAGAGATTCCTGGAATTTGTCCTAAAGAAACCATCAGAATGCTGATGTTTTTATATATAAAGATGTTCATTGCAGTGTTAGTTATACATTATACATTAAAGCAACAACAACAAAAAGCAGTCCTGGAGGAAAAACATAAACTTCTAATAGAAAGATATTATGTGGTCCCCAATAAACCCATTTTGTGCATTATTATGCAACCATTAAAATGGTGTTTATAAAAATGTTTACAATAATAGAGGGAATTGCTTATTTTATAAAAACTAAAATTTTAAAATACAACTGCGTCTAGAAAATGTTTTTAACTAAATATAAATGCTGTGGACAAAGATTATAAGGAAATAGATGGACATGGTGATATTATCAATATTTCCCTGGGAGGCAGTATCAGAGACTGGATAAGCATACCAGCTTTGAAGCCAGACAAACCTGACCTGGAATCCAGCCCAACCACTTGCTCGCTGTGTGACTTAGAGCTGATGTAACCTTTCTTAGTCTCTGTTTCTTCCCCTGTGCAGTGATGGTTACATGAGCTTCCTTTTAGAGGCACTCTCAGAAGTGAGTAAGAAAGTATACCCATAGGTAAAGGACTTAACATAAGGCCTGACATATCACACATTCTCAGAGAAGAGTGACAATAGTTATTATTGCTATTATTCTACGTCTACTTTCCATCATGAAAATAATTTCATAATGAGAAAAATATTTTGGAAAACACTAAACTGTGTTTTTTTTTTTTTTTTTTACCATTTACTTTGTTTTCATCTCTGAAATACTGTATAAAGGGATTGAGGGAAAAAAGCACTTGGTTAACTGAAGATTTTAGTTAATCAGGATTCGCTGCATGCAATTGTGCAGCTGTGACGTCACGTCCTTAGCACTGGGCCACATTCAGGGGGATGGCATTAAGAGCACAGACTGAGAAGCTGAAGCCCAAATCCCATTCTGGTGTCACTACTGCCACACTAATGTGTGGCCACTGATTCTTCTGACCAGTTCTTCAGCTGCCCAGTGGGATCAATACTACCTATCCTCATGGTTATAGAGCTGTTCATAGGCAAGACATTGAAAAGTGTGTGTGTGTGTGTGTGTGTGTGTGTGTGTGTGTGTGTGTGTGTGTGGCGGGGGAGGCATTGTGAAAAGTATGAGGGATGCTCTTCCATGTGAAGGACTTTCCTTTCTCGTGAGGACTGAATGGCAGGCCTGAGAGTGGGATGAGCAGTTACCAGTATTGGGAATGGGGCCATGCGCTCCACATCTCTGAGTCTACCTCCCAGCAAGATGACTTAATGTGGCTCCACAATAGTCCTTGTTTATTCTAAAACTGACACAACTGACACAGTTCAAATTCCTTTCTTTCAAGAACTACGGCACAGAATGCATTCTCTATAATATGGGACCTGCCCTATGTATTGTGGTAAAGACAAGCTTCCAAAGAACCAACAAGGACCAACTAGTAGAAAATGTGCTGGCGATGGGGCAGGAACCATTGTCCTGATATAGGTTCCATCACTGTGTGTGATATCTTAATTGAACTATTTTAGCCCTCCTTTTAAAGACCTAATATTCATGTCTGAAACTGTGAGGAAGAAAGTGTGATCTGCCGAACACTGTGTGTTGTGAACATGTCTCATCCAGGATCCTCCATGGAACTCCCCTGAGAGACAGAGGGTCTCATCACCACCTGCAAATAACAGGGGGCAATCAATGATCCATAACGTATCTCTGGCTTGTAAGCGCCATCTACCAACTAGGCTTCCTAATAACAAACACTATACTAGCTGAGCCTTTTCTTCCCAACAGTTCCTGCCATGATTCCAGCCTGAACTGTGATCTGGTCCTGGTCCATGGAGCCCATATTTAATTAGGTCCTGCCAATGTGTTGTATTCTAACTGCCCTCCCACTGTTCCTTGATTTCCACAATGAATTTTGGTATCTGTGGGCTAAAGACTGGAAAGGTGGATATGTTGACTTCCAGTTACCATTTTCCCCATCTTAAGGATTCTCCTCAACATCCCCAGAAAGAACACCCTTCTAGGTTGTGTAGCCACCAGGTCTGGAGAGCATCATAACGAATGAATAATCTTCAACCAAAGATACTGACCAGTTTATTTAGAACATTCCTCTGCTTTGGAAAGGTGAATACTGTTGAGGAAAAAAACAGTTCCTTTGAGCTAGACATTTTCCCTTGAGAATTAAATCAACTGACAAATTAACTAAAGCTTAATGATTGAGGTCAAGAAATATTTGTAGGAAAGGAGATAAGATAATGGAGGTTTGAATCTCTCTGGAATCGAGCAGGATTTTTAACATATGTTAATATAGGGATGAGTAAGGCATAATTTTACCCCTCTAGGAGCTGAGAATCTAGTGAAGAGAAATGCAATAGAATCTGTTGACTTACATACCAAGCAGAAGGAAAAACCAACTTTGGAAAAGTATAGAATAACACTGAAGGAACTAGAAGCAGGGTGTCAAAAAAGACTATTCTGAAGCAACTCTTTTGCTTAGAAGCAGCCTTTTACACAGCCAGGAGATTAAGCAAGATACCTCCCTTCTTTAAAAAAATTTTTTTTTATTGATTTCAGAGAGGAAAGGAGAGGAAGAGAGAGATAAAAACATCAATGATGAGAAGGAATCATTGATTGGCTGCCTCCTGCACATTGGAACAAGCCTGTAACCCAGACATGTGCCCTTGACTGGAATCGAACCTGGGATCCTCCAGTCCGCAGGGTGACGTTCTATCTACTGAGCCAAACCAGCCAGGGCATCACCTTACTCCTTTACCCCTACTGCAAAGTTGGAGCATCTTTCCTTTTGCTTCTTATATACCCAAGGGACCATTTCCAATTTAATCATCCACACGTTGAGGTTTCCTGGGAGAGGCTTCCCCTGGGTCCTAATCACAGGGGGGCATGTGAGAGGACGCAGGAGCACCTGCTCTCTCAAGGGAAAGTAACATCTTTTCGGAAGCAAAAAATGTTTGCTTGTGAAGGCTGTTTCTCATTTATGCTGAAAGCTAAAAATGGCAGAGGAAACAATCTCTTTCCTTGAGCTTCGAAGTCCAGATTATTTTCCATCTCCTCACCTGAAATAACTTCCTCCTTTATCAATCCCTCAATACCCAGCTGTAGATGCACTTCCTCCAAGAGGCCTCTGCTGACATCTGGACCCTTTTCACATATGTTTTAACCTCTTCAGTTAGCCCTTAGGTGAAGGCCTTTCAGTGTTGCCTCTATGGCAAAGCTTTCCCATTTAAAAAACTTGGCAGATGCCATCTCCTTTGAACATCAGAGTAACTCCTGACTCCTACCTCCATGCTCTCCTTGTGGTAGAAAAGTCTGCCCATTGGGGTCAGCAGACTGGGCTGTGAAGGCCCTAACTCCACTTCAGCAACAGGCTAGGTCTGTGACCATGTTGTAGTTGTGTCAGCACAAGGTCAGTCATGGTAAAAAGCAGGATTGTTAAGAGGATTCCAGATAATAATTGTAGTATGCCATTACTCTATGTCTTATCTCAGTCAAATTGATTTTTAAGTTATCTTGGGAACAGAGACCAATATCCGAACCCTACCTGCAATTCTGTCATAAACAGGCCCATTGCTCAATGAATGAATGAATGAATGAATGAATGAGCACCCAAGAAATATTTGCATAAACCAGTCTTTTACTGCCCAAGTCCCATCTGTTCTTTAATCTTCCAAAATGAAGACTGGAGAGCCAGAAAGGCCAGAAGAGATTCTTAGGGAGAGAATTTCTAGGCAATTTCCAAAGGGAGCATAAAGTCCAGATGATGGCATCAAGGCCCAGGCCAGCCAGCAGTGAGAAGATTTCCTGAGCAGGCAATGCAGCTGACACTGGTGCCAGGAGCTTGGCTACTCGGCCTCCTTTGAAAACCTATTACCAAATCATGGCAAGCAAAATTTAATTTTGAAAAAGGAAATGATTTATGTGCTACAGGAATAAAGAAGTGACAGAAGCAGGAAAGCTTGCATACATTTCAATTTTTGAAATTAAACCTATAATTTTTTCAATATAGGAGGATCCCAAGTTGCGAAAGCCAGTGCGTTCTAAGCAGAAAATTATAGAGAGATAGATAATGAAAATCCTGCCAGCATCACAACCCCATGTCTTAGAAAGAGCCCCTGAGAACACAGGGCAGTTTACTACCTGTCCCTTTCAACTTCTAAATAGTTCCAGCTTTTAAAGAGATCTATGTTCATATAGACTTCTCTGATGAGATGGCAAGCCATTGGGAAATTTGAGCAGGGAAGGAATCAGTCTGGCTGGTATGTTGAAAAGAGACTAAAGGATAACAAGGACTAAAGCAGGGAGACTGATATAATATAGACAGGAGAGAATGGTGGCTGGCATAAAAGTTTCTTGATCCCAATCTAATGGTATTCATTCATTCATTCATTTATTGCTTTTTAGTCCTCACTCAAGGATATTTTTTTCCATTGATTTTTAGAGAATGGAGGAGAGGGAGGGAGTGGGAGAGAGAAACATCAATATGAGAGAGGCACATTGATTGGTTGTCTCCTGCATATAACCTGACTAGTGCCAGGGATTAAACCTGCAACCCAGGTACATTCCCTTGACTGGAATCGGACCCACCATCCTTTAGTGCAAGGGTTGATGCTGTAACCATTGAACAACACCATACAGGGTGCCAATCCAATGGTTTTATGGGTTTTGAATCTTCACGATCACTCCTTTCCTAACCACTCTAACACACATCAATCTCTAAAATCCTGCTAAACCTATTGTGCATCTGTTTCCAGTCATCCTGATCTCAGGAAGCCTGAAAGATCTTTCTGAGCTGGCTGCACCCTAAGAGACAGTCTAATGTAATGTTTTATGAGCATGGATGCTGAGCCAGACTGTCCAGTATCATATCCTGGTTTTCCACTTGATAGTTGTGTAAAGTTGCCATGCTTAAATGTCCTTATCTATAAAGTGGGGGAGAGCAATGATATTGATGCACAGCATAAATGTATCCCATTCATTCATTTAACTAATATTTATTATACATTTACTTTGTGCCAAATATTGTTCTGGTTCTTGGGCACATGGCTATAAATAAGACAGAAAAGTTCCCAGCTCTTACATTATAGTATGGGGGATGGGGTCACAGAGCATCTATATATATAAAAGGCTAACATGCAAAGTGTCCCCTAAGGAGTTCGACCTGAAGACCAGGAGTTCAATCACTTGTTATAATGTGAGCTGACTGTGAGGGGGTGGTGCGGAATGTAGGAAGACCCAGCTGGCAGTCAGCCACTGGAGAAGGGAGGCTCTAATTGGCCTGGATAGCTGGCCAGGCTTAGGGACTCTAGCTGTGCACAAATTTCATGCACTGGTCCTCTAGCATACATATAAAGAAACAAGAAGAGGAGTTAATTTCAGATACTGATGAGTCATAGGAACATAATCCCACATTGAATGATGGAATAGAGCTGGACTTGTGGAAAGGAGGAAGTCAGAGGAGACTTCCTTGAAGAGGAGACATCTGAGCTGAGGCCGGAATGATGAGAAGGAGCCAGACCTATGATATCTGGAGAAACACATTCCATACAGAAGGACAAACAAACAAGTACTTCTAGAATGAACAATGTCGAATGATTTTTAGTAGCAAATGATACCTCACTATTCCCAGCAGTAAAGGTGTGAAACAATTTTATGGGTGTTTTTTTAAAGAACCACTATAAACTCAATGTGTGGTTATGGTTGCTCTGAGAGGTGTAAGAGGCCCAAGAAGAACTGGATAGAAATGAATACTGAAGGAGCACTTACCCTGTACTGTCTCAGTGCTTTAAGTCATAACTTACTCTTCACAACAATATTGATAGGTATGGTCTATATCTCCAAGGTATGGTCCCTGGCTATCCTGAATTGTGCCATTCCCCTGCCCACATACTGAAGAGTGGGGAATTCTTCCCTCTCATACACAACTATGTGCACAAGGACCAGAGGAGTACTTGGCACATAGTAGGTATGCAATATATATTGGTGACATGCATGAACGGATTAAAGGCACAGTTTTAGGCAATGTGCTGGGCTCTAAGCATTCCTAGGCAGCCTAACTTACAGTTCACCTACTGGATTGAACTTGAATCAGTCCAGCTCCACTGACAGGATAGAATGAAAGGGTTTAGAGAGAATCCTCATTTATCAAGAGGATTTTAAAAATCAAGTGAATACAGACTTATCCTGAACCTCATCTCATCATCCCTACCCCTAACCATCATTTTGCTTGTGATTTTTTTCCAATGGTCTGGCTCTTTCCTAGAGGGTGTGCTTTTTAATTGATAAAAATATCCGTTTTACCCTTAAGAGGAATATGTTGATCTTGATAATATAATGGGATATAACTTTCTTGCTTTTCTAAATGAAAATTCTAGGTGAAATATTAGCCGATATAGACACAGATCCTTTCTTCTGGGGTGAACAAAAGTTTATTGTACTTGTGAGTCCAAATAGTTTTTAATAACCCATTGAGTCTACTCAGCTACAAAAGGAGTTCAGAGTTATTTTAAAGTATCCTTTCAAGTTCTAAAAATAGAAAAGGAATCCACTAATCCTACCCTTTCCATATATCATGACTGTAAATTAATTTATAGTAGAAACATAAACATTCCTTTCATTAACCCCTGAGAGATGGTGCTCTAGCTTCCTACACTTCTGCCCGAGGAAGTCTGCTCTCCAGCCCTCTTTGTGCCTTACTGTCCTGGAAGCCAAGGCCATATGTTAATCATTACACATCCTACAGAGCACGTCCAGTATACCTCTACCAGCAGATTTATTTGAGTTTGGTTTACTGTGTTGTATGATGAACTTAACATTCTCTCTGTCCCTACTTTGGCAGCACATGTGAAAAAGAGAGGGTACCAAGAGTGGTCTTGGTTAAATTACTCTCTAATGATAAACAGAATCTTTAGAAAATTTCCAGGACAAAGCAGTCCTCCGAAGTGAGATCTCTGCAGGTTAAGTTTTCTGCATAAACAGCCATCTACAGGAGCACAACTCCTTTCCCACTTGGCTTCAATTAAAGGGAAATGTCTGCCATGTTATCATTTGAGAGATCGGTGGGCACTACAGGCAGGCAGCAAAAGTCTGAATGTGGACAGGGGCCAGGAACAAAGCCATTTAAGCATTGAAATCCACTGTGACCATGAAACCTACTTTGGCAAGGAAAAAAATGTTTACTCACTTAAAAATTCTCATGATCCTTAACCAAACAACTGCCTTTCCTTTCATTTCCAGCAAAACATGTGATGTTTAGAGGGGAAGAGGCAGAGTCCAACTCATCTTTTATGCTTCAAACTAACTTTATAGATCCTGCACTTTCTTTTGTAAATCAAGACTTTGTCCCTCTTCCGTTTCCCTCCTTCTCTTTGCTTTTACTTCTTTTGTCTACAATGTCATTATTTCACTTTGGAAAGAGAAAATTCAGTGCAGAGTCAGAAAAACTTCTTTAAAAAATTATAAAAAGTAGAAAACTTTTCTTTTCCGTTAAAGTTCTCATAAAAGTTCAAAGCCTTAGGATAATAATTTCTTTATTGTTCAAAGAGCAAATCGATTTAGATGACTATACGTTGCTCAAGGTCTAATACTCTACAGAAACAGTAGAGAATCTTCATTTATCAAGAGGACTTTTTTTTTTTAAATCAGGTGAATACAAACTTATTCTGAGCCTGGTGAGTGGGCTGTTACTATTCTATTTTAAGAGGGATAAGTGAGGGGCCTATATCATTCACTCAGAGGAATAAAAAATAAGACAGTTGAGCCTTAACTAAACCTGGACTATTTCTGAAAGCCTAGTACTTTTTACACTCCACTATGTTGTCTCCTCTGCCCACTAACAGAGTATATGTTTTATTATTTACATAGCCAACTTCTCCTTGAAGGTGAGAGCTCATGATGTTCTATACATGGACCAATGAGATGGCAGTCTGTCTCCTGGTGTACTTTTCAGGTAAATTACCATATACTTTTTCAGCTCAATTCCATTTCTTTAAATATATTTTATTGATTTTTTTACAGAGAGGAAGGGAGAGGGATAGAGAGTTAGAAACATCGATGGGAGAGAAACATCGATCAGCTGCCTCCTGCACACCCCCTACTGCGGATGTGCCTGCAACCAAGGCACATGTCCTTGACCAGAATCGAACCTGGGGCCCTTCAGTCTGCAGGCCAACGCTCTATCTACTGAGCCAAACTGGTCAGGGCTCAATCCCATTTCTTAATAAAAAAATACACACACACACACACACACACACACACACACACACACACACACACACAGCAACTCCAAAGAATTTTAGAAGCCCAACATATACTAGTATCTCTTTGCAATGGAAAATTCAGAATGATTATCCTTACTTGAGGACATGTTTATTTTTAGAGAGAGGGAGAAGGAAGAGTGAGAGTGAAAGAGAGAGAGAGAAACATCAATGTGAGAGAACCCCCAACCTAGGAATGTACCCTGACTGGGACTTGAATCCAAGACAGTTTGGTGTGTGGGATGATGCGCTAACCAACTGAGCCATACTGTCCTGGGCAGTCCCGCCCACTTCTAAGGGCTGATTTCATTTCGTTTATGCATATTGGCTCCACCTTACATTTCTTTGATGGAAGACAGTGCCTTCAAGTTATCCATTTACCTATTGTACTGCGTGTGCCTTTGTTTGGTGTTAGCTGTCAACACTTTGCACATATGAAATCAATCTGTGTGACATTAATGTAAACATTGTGCATTACAAACTGGTGGACATTTCATTGTTCTAACAGGAAAAATAGACAATATGTTTGCATGCATGTGTTTTCCCTACAGCAAAGACAATAACACGATATAAGTGGCAATATGTGTTTTACAAAAGAGGAAATGAATTATATAAAAGAGGTAAAAGTAAGGGGAGAGGGCTATGAGAAAAGCCTCATGTTAGGTGACTAACAGGGCAGTGGGGACAGGAATTATGCACAGGGAAAGATTTTTATGAGAAAAATTGTTATTTAAAATGTCACTTTTCCCAAATGTTATTATAATCTCATTTCCTAATTGCATGACCAATACCACCAGTTTTTGTTGTGCTTTAATAGGGAGTCCAGTTGCTTTAATTTTAAATATAGTCAATTTCCTTGTGCTGAGAAAAGAGCACACTGCCTTTAAGAGCAGTATGACTGACAAGACGGAAGAATGCGGGCAGGATATGGAGGCTGAAGCCTTTCAATCACCTACCATTAATATGATTCAATTTATGCTTATGTCATAGGTTTAGACACTGCACAGTGCTGTAAGCAAGGGAAGGACTTGAATAAAACAGTGAAGAAAGCAGATGGTATGCTATCAAAACCCTTCAAGCCTAAAATAACCTTTTCCAAGTAAGAAGGATAGTTAATTAGAACCAGGATATATTTACTCTGTTCGGAATATCTCAATGTAAATAAAAATCAAAATGACACTACTGTAATGTGAGACCAAATGATGAAATTCCATCTACATTATTTTTATTTAATAGTTTCTAATCAAACTTTTTATTAAATAGCTTCATAAAATTCCACAGAGAATTTATTTATAGGGACTCATGATAGATTTCAATGCCTTACTTTTATTGATCAATTAAACTTGTTTATTCAGTGGACAATATTGAAAGGTCAGGGACAGGGGTGATGTCTGGAAAGTTGGGCAAGGTTGTCATATACACAGTGAAGCCCATTTTCAGAGATGAACCCCGGGAATGCAAGGAAGCCATAGAACACGTGGAGAAAATGTGGGGTATCCCAGCCCAAGAAGGGACATTCAGGTCTAGTTCCAAAGCCACTGCCTAGTATCATCCCAGCCCTGGTACACAGACTCAGATTCATGTCTTCTTGGTAGAGAGGGCATCTGGCCATTTAAAAACCCACTGAGGGTGATAACTAAGGGCAAAGAAACCTGAGAGGCCAACAACTGACCAGGGCAAAGGCAGCAATTCCTAACATGGAGAGCCAGGACATGAATTTTATTTATTTTATTAAGTAAGTAGGTAAGTAAGTAATTAATTTTCATTGATTTTAGAGAAAGAAAGAAACACTGAGGTGAGAAACCTTGATTGGCTGCTTCCCCGCACCAGAGATCAGAGCAGAAACCTGGGCATGTGCCCCGAAGGGGAATTAAACTGGCAACCTTTTGGTGCATGGGTGACGCTCAACCAATTGAGCCACATGGGCCAGGGAAGGACATACATTTTAAATGATCTAGATATTTCTAAAAGGTTTTCCAATAACCTCTTTGCTTACTCCCTAAAACCAGATCCAGTCCTGCCTTTTCCATGCGGCTTCCCTCACTCCATGATCACAATTTCCAGTCATTTCGCCTCTCCCACCCCGAACGCCATGTGAAAATCCTACCGCACTTGCTTTCTGCAACACTCACCAAATACTTAATCACTGACTTTCTTGTTAACTAGTTAACTTTCAGGTGCGTTACTCCTGTCTTCCCCAATTAGATTTTAAATCCTCAAAACTAGCAGGGACTGTGATTTATTTACCTTTTGAACACCCCTCCCAGCTCTACTCCATAATCCCATTTAATAGAAGAAAGCAAGAAATATATTAGTTAATAAAATAAACATTATTTAATCATAGGAAAGTAGACACTGTCCTTTTGAGAAGGGCCTCAGAGGTATTTTATGACAATTTATGAATTTCATGTGTCAAAGGTGTAGCTGCTAAATGCTATAAACCCTTTGCCATCAGCTCCACCATTCATCCACCTGGTGATATGGCTAATAAAATTTGATTTTTACAGCCTAGGCATACTGTTACCTAAATTACATCTGACCAATTACTGAAGTCACCGAGCGTGTGGTACAGAATATATACTGTGTGGAAATTCATCTGTGGGCCCCCTGGCACTCGCGGTAATCTGACAGAAGTGTTTCAGTCATCTGGCAGTGTTTAATATTAGGAACATTTGTTTAATGCTAGTCACTAATTAAATTTATGTTCTTCCACCAACTGTTACTTGGTTGGAGAAACCCAACCCCACGTTTTAACAAACCCTTTAACTCATGTTGATTTCCAACACAACCAGTTGGAGGTTTAAATGTGTATTCTCTGGAAATTTAGGGTGTGAGCAAACGTGGAAGGTGGGGGAGGTATGTTGGTGAAGGTGTTCAAATCAGGACAAAAATAAGCTTTCTGTGTTCACTTACTAAAATGCAAAATTCTAAGTACAAACTATTTGAAGTACAAATATAACTGAAAAACATCTAATATTCTGATGATTAAACTAGTCATCTAGAAGCTGTTTAAAGGCACCTTTATTACAAAAGAAAGCTTCCACTTTAAGAGGCTGGAGAAGAAAAAGAGCATTAAACTGTGCTATACCAGAGGAAAGTCCAGGAAAACATTCAAGTCAGATGCTTGTGTCTGTGAGAACATTTAAAATCAGGTTAGTAACTTAACCATTGTGGTCACTGTTAAACTGGAATTTCTTTCTATTATCAGTTCTAGATGCAAAAGCTTTGAAACTCAATGACTAATAATTCCTAAATTAGCTCAAAAGGTTGAAACATTTTTTTTTCATTATGTTACACAGTGAAACTTAATTTTGAGTACTCTTAAGGGAGGGAAAGCATTTTTTGAGTTTTATTTTGTGTCAGGAATTTATAGACCTCTTTAAGGCCAAGCAGGATGGAGGGCATGGAAGAAGAACTCAAGATGGAAGTATTGAAAAGGGAAGCTTTGTAAATGCTGATCTGAAAAGAGAGGGTATTTTAAAAAATGTATTGAATACATTCATTCAGCTGAATATTAAAAATATAACAATATTTGAATATTAAAAATATAACAATAACTCTGGCTGGGTAGCTCAGTTGGGTAGAGCATCATCATCATACACCAAACTTAGGGATTCGATCTCAGATCAGGGCACATGCAAGAATCAACCAATGAGAGCATAAATGAGTGGAACAACAAATGAATGTTCCTTTCTCTCAAATCAATCAATAAAAAATTTTAAATATGACAGTAAATTCTTCTTGGAAGAAGGAAAATATAACTTGTATAAACTATGGCTCTCTTACAGATTGACAGCCATTTGACAAACCAGAGATGTGAAAGGCACCTAACAAAACAGTCTGTAAAAAAAAAAAAAGTCACGTCCAATTAACTTAGGTCCCATTCCTCTCTTTCTTCCCTTCCTTCTTGGATCATCATATCCCATCCCCTCATCCACACCCTTTCTCTGCTGTACACCTTCTTCAGTAACCCTCCCACAGAAACTACAGGGCTGCTCAAGTCATGAATAATCAGATTGGAGAAGCCAGAGAGTCAAGGCCTGTCATGGTGAAGCAGAATGATCTGAATTGGAATAATCTGCAAACTAGGGATCCTTGAGAAAATGTAGCCAATGGAATCAAGGAATATTCTAGCTAAAGGGACCCTGTGCACTCTGTAGGCCAGAGTCTCAACTTCTTTGCAACTCAGGTACCCATGAGGGATTCAGCATGAGTGGGCATCATACTGGTCACTCAATGGTGGTAATTCCCAGGGGAGGGAGACGGTGAGGCTGGGGTTGTTCATGTCTCAGTAAGTATAGCAATTCCCAGGGAACATGTGTATTTTGATAAAGTGCCTTCCAGGCCAGTGGTCGGCAAACTCATTAGTCAACAGAACCAAATATCAACAGTACAATGATCAAAATTTCTTTTGAGAGCCGAATTTTTTTAACTTAAATTATATAGGTAGAGACATTGTTCTTAACTTCATTAGGGTACTCCTAAGCTGGCCTTTGCTAAAAACTCAAGGGGCCAAAGAGCCGGATGTGGCTCAAGAGCCGCAGTTTGCCAACCACTGCCCCAGGGTGTTCTAATATCCCTGCCCATATCCCTGGAAGCACTGATATGATCCAATCTTTTCAACAAACAAATGAGAAAGATGTGAGAGATGAGATCTTGGCTTGCCTCCAGTCATGCAAGGTCTTCCAAACATGATACATCTTTTCCTCCTTCACTTCTGTCTTCAGAGATAAATGACCAAGCAGCTGGGCAGAGGTGCAGATAAAGATATGTGCTCATATATCCATCTTTGGTGGGCACAGTATATAAAGATATATGGATATATAAAGATATAGACCTATTTCTTCATATATTGTGCCCACCAAAGATGAATATATATATATATATATATATATACATACATGTATATGAAAAAAATCTAGGGGTATGGGGGTAGATAGATCTATCTATCTATCTATCTATCTATCTATCTATCTATCTATCTATTAACCTTCAAGTATGAAAATGGTTACAATTGGTGCATTTTCACAGTTCCTTATAACTGAAAAGTATCAGTTAAAAAAACAACAAACCAGTATCTGAATGCCAGAGCCTTTTAAGAAAAAACTAACATGAAAGCATCCTGTCCTAAAGTCCAATTTCAAGGTCGACCAAGCAACTTCAGACTTTATATTGAACAACAAATTCTAAATAATAATCTTTTACCCAAGTAAACAGAGGCTGCCAAGGATGGCAGTGATGCCTTAGGCTGCAATAATTTGGGGGATGGAAGGGGTGGTGTGGCACATTAGGCTTGTGAAAATAAGCCCCGTTCCCCATCACTGCTCTTCACAAGAACTGAAATCAAGTAGGCACACATGCACAAGTTTCATGTAGGAAAAAAGAAAAAGACTCACCAAACTCATCACATATACTCTCATTTTCTATGAGAGTAGGGTGGTCAAAGGTATCCCGACAGTACAGGATCTGGGGGTTCTTGCTGACTACTGCGATGCCTCCCAGGGCTAATGCGAACTGGTCCGTTAGAATAGAAGACGGCTTGTCTTGGATGCGTTTCAGCATTGAACGGTACCGGCAGTACTGGGGGTAGCTGAGCACAATCACGTTCGTTTCTTCCTCGTCCTCTCCTAGACAAACAAGAGAACACTTCCATTACCCTCTTCCCTCCAACTGTCATGGCCGAGGCATAATTTCAACAGTCTCTTCTGGTTTTTGTAGTAAAAACAGTCTTCAACAAGACTCTTACACCAGTTCATCTTCATTGCAGACTGGCTAATGCATCCTCCCAGCCCCTACCTCCTCAGTCCAGATCCCCCCAAAAGCTTCAGGTTACCTGTAGAAAAAGAAAAAGTGGAGAAAATAAACAGAGGAATGGCCCTATACATGGATTAAGCAATTTTGGGCTCACCAACAAGCAGCAGAACCAAAGAAAACTGTTTTGAAAGAATTGGGTATAATTTTAAGCATTAAAGTCACCCTTATAGGAATTTTGTTGAGCTTCTTTATGCTTATTTCCACAGCCTTGTATGGCTCTTTTTATTTTTATTATGTAATCTTTCAGGGCTTGGAGGCTCAGAAAAGTCATCTGTCCCCCAAAAGATGTCCAAAGAGCATCATCGTCTGCTTGGTGGTTAGTGCTCTTCAACAAATATTTCTGGTTCTCCCTCCTTCTCACTCTCTTTTTTAAAACATTTATCTTTATTGTTGAAAGTATTACAGATATTCCTCTGCCCCCCCACTTACTGTTCCCTTCTAACCCCACTCCCATCCCACCTCCAGGCCTTCACCACACTATTGTTTGTCTGTGTCCATGGGTCATGGATATATGCATACACGTTCTTTGGTTAGTCTTCCTTGGAGTCAAGTGGTTACATGACTTGGTTTGGCCAATGAAATATGACAGAACTGAGCGGTTCCTTTATGAGCCAGTGTTTGACCACACTCTCTCCTCCCTTTGCTCTGAACATCTGTAATGTTTCAGATAGTGGCAACTCTGCCAGTCTGGGTCTTAGAGTGAGAATAACATGGAGCAGAGTCCCTGCTTGATCCTAAATGGACATATAAGCAGAAAAGAAAGTTTTTGTATTTCATTTTGAGTGAGACTGTGCCTTGGGTTCTATCGTTTTTTGCAGCATGATCTATCCCAATTTGATTGATATAGCTACCTTCCCTGCCCTCCCCTCATCTCATATCCCCTGTCTTCTAATGTTCCTCAACCCCATCTGGTAACTTGGCAAAGCTTAGGGAACCACACTGAGAGGACTCTCCAAAGCAACCTTGTGAAAGAACCAAGTTAACTCAGGAGAAAGTCTCAGCAATGTTAAAGAAGCTCCCTCTTACCCTCATCTTAATGCTTACTTATACCACACTGCACCAAGTGCTTATTTATAAAAGCTAGGTTCTGCATGAATGAATCCTTCCTTCATCTTAGGCTTGAGAAATGGCAAACACTCTCTGCCCCCCCCCCTTTGGTAGCCTGCCACCTGCACAATGGCACACTGAATTTAGGCCCATGACCCACTTTGACATCTCTCTCTATAACTACACCATCAGGGCATTTGTGAGCAATTCCCAGACATGTCAGTTGCTTATCCAAAGGGGAAAATACTATTTTGAGTCCTTACCATGCTTCAGGGAATTGCACAAGTCAGTTGTTAAGGATCCCAACATTATCGTGGCCATCTGGTAACCAGTGGGAGATGAATGAGTGAGGACAGAACATAATGATGGAACATAACCAGCACCAATGGAAGGTGCATGTGTGACCTTTTCTGATAGGAGGCCAATACCCAGATGTATTTCTAATTATGTTCACTTAGTTCCTCAGGCTGGAGGCTTCTTCGAGAACAGAGATGTTTAGCTGCTTTCAAGATGACATCTATTAACAGTTTACATTTTGTAGACTCCTGCCTGGTTTGCGGGTAGTCACTTTGTCAGCTGGCACACTTAATGAAAAAGAAGCATATTTACATTGAAGGTATGTCCTCCAGTGAAAAGAAGTTTGAGATGTTGATATATGTCACAAGACATGCCAATTTGGAGATTTTTACAGCAGACCAAGACATCTCTGCTTTCTATAGAGTTAAACCACAAAAAATTTTAAGTGGAAATATTCAGCAAATATTATCAGAATTCCAGAGCATCTAAGTACTACTTGTAGAAACAGACTCCAATGTGTTGATTTGTAATATTACCCTCTGTTTGTCCAAGATGATCAAGATCCACCCAAGATTGTGCACGCTGAGAGGGAGGTATAACTATGAAGCCCCAGGAATCATTTCAGCATGCTCAGTACCTAGTACCATCTCCTGTACATAGGAAACACTGCGCAAATACTTGATTCTAAAATTCTATCTTGGTCGCACTTTGGCTTTCTGCGATGGTGTGAAAACTGCACTAGTTTCTCTAAGTGTTCTTGAAATGAAATAGAGAAAGTTGAGCCTTTCAAACTGAGTGAGGGAGAAAGACTGGATACTGCAGAGTTAGTGTCATAGCAAATCTGTCACCTGGACTCTTGGGACCACTTCACTTCCTTCCAATCCCTTCATTCTTCTTTTTGTTCGTTCTGACCGTTTTTCATGAGGATGCTATCTCTAACACCTTTCCAATTCTCTGGATGGAATTAGCTTCCTAGCTATCTTCTGTATTTGAAATGGCTCATTTCCCCTCCTTCTCTTTTCTTCCTTTCTGTTCCCTTTTCCTTTCCACCTCATCCTGGCTTGAAACCTTTATCCCTCTTTCTTCACATGTTTCCCAAACACAGCAACCATGCCATGAGTATTTCTCTTTTGGTTGGAACAAAACCAGCAAGCTCCCTCTGATCCTAAGTCATGGAAACACATCCAATGAGACCCTTCATCCTTGAGACGATGTCTCTGAGTGCTCCTGGGGCTGCCCACATGGGATCCACACAAGCTGCCTGCACATAGGCAGATTCCGGGGGCCCATCAGAAGCCATTGACTCAGAATCTCTAAGGTTGGGGCCCCGGAAAGACTAATTCTGAGTTTAGCTTTTTGCATAGACTTATAGTAATTTATTTAGTTTGCATTTTGACACCCCTCTCTCTTTCTCTTCTCTCTCTCAGAATTATATATAAACTAGGGGCCTGGTGTACGAAATTCGTTCACTGGGGGTGGGTGGCCCCTCAACCCAACTTGCCCCCTCTCACATACTGGAAGCCCTCAGGGGATGTCCAACTGATGGCTTACCCCCAGCCTGGCAAGGCTTTAGGCCTTGGGCACCCAGCCATCACCCTGCTCAGCTCAGCCCCAGCTGCCTGTGACCACCTGGCCCCGGGAGCTGGGTGCTCCCTGCCGCCACCACCACCACTGCTACTGCTGCCACTTCCCCTCACAGCGCCCGGGGCCTGGGCACTCACTGCCACCACCGTTTCATTCCATCCACAGGGCCTGGCGCTTGCGCCACTTGGCTCCACCCCCACTCCTGATTGGCTGGTAGCATAGTCAATCAGGAGCGAAGGTAAGGTCAAATTTGCATGTTTCTCTTTTATTATATAGGATTATATAGATTCAGTTTTCAGGTATGCTTTTATCCAAACAACCGTTGTACCTGGAACAGAATCCAGGACCAAATTCCCTTCTCTTTGCCACTCTCCCAGGATTGTTGCAGGTATCACAGAAGACAGCAAGTGAGAAAAAGCTCTCAACCAAAACTATGAAGGGCTTAAGGACAGCTTTCCTGTTTATGAAGCAGAACAAATACTATTGTGATTTCTGGTACTACTAATAAATCACTACAATGTACAAATGTGTTTCTCGTAACCTAACTCTTTTGTTCCTCACACAACCCTATTAGTAGCACTGCTACCTATTAATATCCCCCAATTTAGAGATGGGAAAACTGAGATTCAGACACCCCAGGGACTAGTCCAAGATCTCCAAGAATTGGAAAGTGATGGAGATGAGACTATAACTCAATTTTAACTCTAAGTGTGATGAGCACATAATAATAATAATAATAATAATAATAATAATAATAATAATAATAAAGGCTTAACTTATTCACAATATTAGGAATGAGGATGTGGGCTTCTGATAAAGTAAAATATGAGCCTTCCATTTCATGGAGAACTGTAGAATGCAGCCTGTTAGCAGCCACAATTCTTCTACTCTGTTGAAGTTAGCTTGTTATTATTTTGGAACACTGCAACTCCCATTGTAACGATTTAATGTTACTGACACACCTTTCATGCGTATCAACTTTTCATTTTCTAGCCACGTGACAAGAAAGAAAGCCAACTCTCATTGTGCAAGCCTAGAACCACTGCTCCTCATTAACCTCTTTCCACACTAAGAGGCCAGAGGCACAGTTGGGACCTGGTCTACAGTGGCAAAGCTGAATGATGCCAAAACATAAATTATGATAATGTTGTTGCTTATGAACAGAACCACCCATTTAGACCAGGATTTTGGCATTGTTTGGACAGAGGCAAATTTCCAACCTTACAATTAGATTTCCCCAGAGGAGTTGCCTTCAATATTTATAAAAACCACAGAAAGCTCAGGAGACCCTCAGGACTCCTGTGAAGGTGAACAAATCATTCTTGGGGAGAGTGAAGAGAAGTTCCAGGGTAAAGGTGAGACCTGGAGGAACCAACAATCCATCTAGGTCAAAGTTTCACTGAGTGAAGACACCCCGAGTCTTTCTCGTAGAGTCTAAGCAGGCCTATTTATCTAACTGGAGGAACACTTTTTCCCTCTTCAAGACACAATGTAGTCACCTTAATATGAAAGGAATATATACCAGAGTATAAAATTATGAGTTTGGGAGAACTTCCTTGATCTAAAACTCTGTGATCCTATAACTCCCTCTTAAGCCTTTGCATTAAATTAACTTCCTCCTGATACAGCTACAAAGATATTAAGTTGTCCAACAGCTATCATGTTTTTATTTTGCCCGAGTACACTAAGAAACAAAGCCAAACAACCCTTTCAAGAATTCTTATTGAAATTCCGCAGCTACTTCTTTTCTCCTTATGCATTTCAGATACACGTAAACAAACACTCCTATGTAATGTTGCCCATGAGAGAGAGCTGCCTGCAGATGCTGTGTAGGACATTTTCCCTTTCCCAGTTCATCATGGGTCTAGCAGATAAAGTTAAGAATGAATAAAGAATGGATAAACTGCACGTTTGTTTAGCAAAACACAAACAAAGTGTTCTCGGAACAAAGATTTTCTTTCAATCACGCCCACATAGGAAAGAAATCAAAGTATTACCCCAAGGAATCTTCTCTAACACACTCCAGTTAGTTGTTGCTGGTTGGGTTATATATACACTACTTGATTTCTGTCACCAGAAAATGATCAGCAATAAATTGCTGGTACCAAAGACCGAAATTTGAAACCATAATTATGATATCCTATTAAAATGTCATTTCATTCACCCCCTCCAATGAGGAAAAAAAGTGAATATGCCTATTTTTAAATGAAATATTCTAAGGGAATAAGAGAACCGAAATTACTAAACCTCATTTCAACTCCAGTGAAAAGAACTTTGCTTATTAAAAGTTAATACCTAAAGTACATGGCTTGTAATGCTCAACCAAAATTACTCTAATCCTGCGCTTATATCATAATTACACGTTTTGTTAACCTCTCTCAATGTCAATTTTTCACTTATTTATATATTTTCAAAGTCCAAAACATAATTCCACAGAGAAACTGTAATTATAATGCGAGGCTCCACCCAAGCTTTTCAAACAGTAACTGTATACCATTGCTTTAATGCTCAGAGTTGGCTGGGGGTTGGGTAAGGGTGGGGGGAGAGGGTAAGAGCAGGCATTCATTCTGAATAGCATGTTGCTCAAGTTGTCTTTGTACAAAGAGAGATGCATGAAATAGCAAACACAATGAATTAATGGAGCATTGACTTTCAAATATCCATAATGCTATTTTCTTAAAAAAAAAAAAAAGATAATGGTGGCCAAACGCACAGAAGGCTAAAAACATAAATTCCAGAGGAGAAATGTGCTTTTATCTCCTTCACAACAATTTAGAAATGTAACTTTCTTTTTCATTCTGGGAGGAGGAGGCAAGGTTTGCTTCAGAAACATCACACCATTATGCTCACTGAAAACCACTGTAATCTACTTCTAACATCAGTAAGCTGTAAAAAAATATTTCAAAAAAACCCTTCACACCAGGATTTTATAGAGCCTGGTGGAAAAAGTATGCATGTTCCTTCCTGCACCTAATTACCTCAACTGAAAAATCTGCCAAGTATTTTGCCCTTTAGTTCTCTTAATCGTATTAGGGCAAATGCATTTGGATGCCAATAGAAACAAGCATTTAAAGATTTTCACTTAAAAGATCCCAAATATGTGTGAAGGCTACTATTCAGACACAATGTCCCTCAACCTTCAAAGACAACATACAATATTCCTTTTAAAAATTTTTTCAGTGTTGAAAACTGTACATATGTCTCCTTCTTCCCCCCACCCATTGACCTCTCTCTGTCTGCTCCCGCCCCCCAGCATTTCCAAGCAAATATGAATTTGTTCATGTTATGAAACTTGATGTCTGGTTTTGAGACAATTTAAGTAAAATAATATCAATATGAGAGGCTCTTGCGATGATTTATGCTTCGTTCTGTTACTTTATTACATTAGACATTCCTTTCTCAAAGCTTTATACTTTTCGCTGTGCTCCTAGCAACCAAAGGCAAAGCATCAACTTTATATCCCTGGCACTAGTCCAATTCTTACTGCTATTGACAATGGTAATGAAGTTTCCATTTAATTGCTGCTCTGTTGTGACACTGAATATTTGTCATAATTAGGCATTTCCTATTTTCCATCCATTCATTTTTTATTATTACTGAAAATAATTTTTCTTTATTCCAGAAAACCAAAGTATGAAAATTCTACAGATAAGAGTAGCTACAGCTGTTACTATCATTATCAACATTGTAACATGCAGTTAAAAAGAAAAAGAAACAGAAAAAAGAAAAAAATATATAATTTCTCGGAAGGTAATTTTCCTTTCAGTCTAAGTGCTCTTATTCATCTTACAGTTACTCAATGATTTCCTGTTCTAATTACAGGACATTATACAGAAAGACATTTATAAAAGGAAAATGCATGTGACTAAATAGCTTGAACGGTTTGAAAGTGTTTAAAATTCCAAAGTTGTGTATCAACTTTATCAATTCCCAATTACAACTCTGTGTAAATGTGTAATGTGCCCCACCACATTTCTAAATCTCTCTTAAGACGGTAAACTTAGTCCCCAAAGTTAGTACACATCAAAGGGAAAAATGCATTTGCAGTTAAACTGATGTTGAGGAGTTGAAGTGGGGGAAGATCAGGGTTTTTGGTTTTTTTGTGCCTGCTTTTTTCCCCCCCTCATCAAAGCTGTTAAATTGGAGGCATGCCAAAGCAAGGAGTGGAAAATATTAATAATGAAAATAAATTAAATGCCTGATTAAAAGGGAGAGAGAACAAAATTCCATCCGGAATAGAAATGAAAATGCCACAAACTATTTCATAAAAACATACTGTGACGTAAATTACACATCAGTATTGCACTGTTGTGGTTATTTTGAGAAATGGTTTGTACTGTAAGTCAGCTGGTGCTGCCCCACCCTTAATGATTTTGTAATTCTCTTCACACTAAGTAAGGGGGGCAGCTCTGAGATGGCTAAGACAGAAAACAGACCCAGCCATACAGAACTGGCAATAAAAAGATAATGTACTTTTAACATAACAGAACAAGAAGATTGGTTTTATTAACTAAAAAAAAAAACTACTTTAAATGGTCCCCAGCCTGCCATTTGTTTTGATAAATGGAAAGACAGATCTTCCCAGGACGGGCAACAAAAACATCACTGGAGAACTTATAAAAAAGAAAATGTGGGAAAATATATCAGTGCATGGCTGCAAACAGAACAAAGAATTTTTCAAATGCAAGACCCAGGGTTTTAACCTTTCTGTTTCTAAAAGCAAGCCACTTCAAATAGATGGACACACAAATATAAAAATATGTATTAATGTTAATATCAGTTTTGCTCTTACTGGTGCTTCCTCACTCAAAAAAAGAAAACAATGCAGCTCAAGTAAAATCAACGCTGCCCTCACTGAGTAACACATGATCCCACTGGGAAGCGAGCCAGCTCCACCTCACTGGGTTCTATGCCACACTTCAGGAGCCACTCTAGATTTCATCTTGAGAACTTTGCATCTCATTTCCATATGGCTCATCTCAAGCCAAACTTAAATGGCACACAGAACAGGCATTATGCAATAAGAATATCTACTGATGAGACCACATGGCTGGGCTGACATGTGGGAGAACTTGGGTCCACATTTGAGATGTGATTATAAGGGGCCTGACCTACCTTAACATGCCCCCCCACCCTTCACAAGATTAACTGTTAAGGTAGAGTCAGCTATTCATTTTAGCATAAATGAGTTTGAAAAAGTGTCTGAAAAAGAAAATAAAACACGCCCACAAGAACACCAGGAAGCCAAGGTTTAGACAAAAACTCCCATCTCACACTGTGCCAGAAGTTTTCTCAGACATTAACTTATACATTTATTTATTTACTAGTGACCCAGGTAAAACTATTATATTGGATTTGAACCTAATTAAACTCAACTTTTCTTGTTTTACAAGGAGCTACTTATAACCAGTCCCCTGGTTATCATAATCCAAAGTTGCTTTAAGAGAAGCAAACTTGACCATATTAGTGCAACTGGCCTTAATCATAATAATAACTCCTGCCATTTTTCCTTTTAGAACATCCACATGGTTTTTATTTTTCAAGTTGTACCTTGTGCCTGCCATCATTGCACTCCCATTACTGTGGCAGCTGCATACACTCTTTACATTTGAGAGGTCCTCCTGAGCCCCTGAAGTCATGAATAAAGGTATTGAAGATGTGCAGCTGGGCAGATCAGCCCCTACATGATTAATTTCCATATATCAATCTCTTAGCATGTAAGATACAAATGTGTGCCTTAGCAAAATAACTAATCACTACTTTCATGGATATTATTTCACAACACTGATCAAGCTAAGTAAATATTATAATTTCCAACATGGTTTATATTAGGAAGAAAAAAAAACATGCATGGAGAACTAAACACCAAACAATGTCAGATTGACTAATGCCTACCATTTTGGAGACATTTTAAACACACACACACACACACACACACACACACACACACACACACACACTAAAACTGTGTGGCCATTAAAAACAATAAAATCAAATAACATTTCAGGTCATGTGAAGATGCTTCTGTCATATTAAGTGGGGGGGGGGGGGGAAAGGAAAGTATGAAATAATATATTCTGCCCATCCATGCCTTTTGTTTAATAGTACTACTGAGACATAATGCACATACCAGACAATTCATCCATTTAAAGTGTACAGGCTTTTAGTATATTCAGAGTTATACTCTGTCACTACAATTAAATTTGGAACATTTTCATTATCCCATAAAAAAACCCTAAACTCTCCTGCTCCCACACCTCTTGCCCCTCACCAGCTCCTGGCAACCACTGATCTAATTTCTGTCTCTATGGATTTGCCTATTCTGAACATTTAATACAAATGGAATGATACAATGTGTGGTTCTTTGTTACTGGCTTCTTTCATTAAGCATATTTTCAAGGCCAATATACATTGTAGAGCATATTGGTATTGTATTTTTTGTTGTTGTTGCTGAATAATATTCCATTGTATGGATATACCACATTTTATTTAACCATTCCATCAGGGGATGAAACATTTGGGATGTTTCTACTTTTTGGTTATTATAAATAATACTGCTGTCAGAAAACAATATTTGTGTAAACATGTGTATGGTCATCTGTTTTCATTTCCCTTATATATATACCTAGGAAAGGAACTGCTGAATCATATGTTAATTCTATGTTCACACTCTGGAGGAACAGCCAGCTGTTTCCCAAAGCTGTACCATCTCACATTCTCTCCTACAGAATATGAGGCTTCTGATATCTCCACAGCCTCTCCAACACTTGTTACTATCGGTCTGCTTGACAACCATCCTGGGGTGTGAAGTTGTATCTCATGTTGTCTTCTTTGATATTTAAAAATTGTAACAGTTGGTGCCTATAGAGTTTGAAATTATCTGTGATTCTTACTTTTTCCTTTGTTTGCCTGCATTCTAACTGTTCAGTGTTTTAAAATGTGGCAACATCTGCCAATTTATACTGAATTTCAAGGGAATTCAAATATTCAAAATAGTCTTTTTTTTTTAAAAAAAGAGCAAAGTTGGAAGGCTCACACCTTCTATTTCAAAACTTACTGCAAAGCTACATAAGGATAAAATGTGATGGATTGGAATAGAGAGTTCAGAAATAAACTTTAAAACATGTGATCATTTAATTTTCAATGAGGATGCCAAGAGCATTCAGTAGGGAAAGGAGAGTATTTTCAACAAATGGTGTGGAGAAAACTAGATATACATAGGTTTAAAAAATGAAGTTGGACCCTTACCTCACACCATATATAAAAGTAATTCAAAATGGATCAAATACTCAAATTTAAGAGCTAAACTACAAAACATAGGGGGAAAGCTTCATGAACTTGATTTTCACACTTTTTTTTAAAGCATGACACCAAAAACGCAGGCAGCATGAATAAAAAAATAGATTAAGTGAATCTTATCAAAATTAAAAATCTTTGTGTATCAATGAACACTATCAAGAAAATGAAAACAACCCACACAATAAGAACAAATATTTGTAAATCATATATCTGGTAAGGGATTAATATCTAGACAATATAAAGAGCTCTTACAGCAACAAAAGACAATCTAATTTTAAAACAGAAGAGGATTTGAAATATTTATCCAAAGAAGTTATACAAATGACACATGGTAAGATGTTCAACATCATTAGTCTAAAACTATAATGATATATTATTTCACACCCACTAAGATGGCTATTATTTAAAAAAACAAAAAGCCCAAGTGTTGGTGAGTATGGGAGAAATTAGAATTCGTGCACATAGAATGGTGTAGTTGTGGTGGAAAACAGTTTGTAAGTTCCTTAAAAAGTTATTAATATAATTACTATTAAACCCAATAATTTCACCTCCAGGTGAAGAATTAAAAACAAGGGTTCAAACAGATACTTGTACCTCAATGTTGACAGCAGCATTATTCACAAGAGCCCAAAAGTAGAAACAACTCGTGTGTCCATCACTAGATAAACAGATTGTGGAATATACAGAACAATGGAATATGATTCAGCAGTAAAAGAAGAATGACGTTCTGAGATGTGCTACAACTTGCATAAACTGTGAAAACATTATGATAGGAGAAATAAGCCAGATATCAGAGGACGAATATGGTATGATTTTATTTATATGCAGAATCTAGAATAGGCAAATTCTGACAGAGAGAAGAATGGAGGTGGCCAAGGGCTGACGTGAGGGTAGGCAGTGAGGTGGGGACAAGGAATGAGGAGTTATTGCTTAATGAGTATAGAGTTTCTGTTTGGGATGATGACAATGTTCTGGAAATGGAACATGGTGATGGTTACACGACATTATGAATGTATCGAATGCCATTAAATTTTACACTAAAATTGATTAACATGGTAAATGCTGTGGTATGTGTATTTTATAAAATAAAAAAGAGAGGGACATCTGACAGGGGTTATATTTTCTGTGTCAATACATAAAATTAGTTATTTCTTTGGAGGAAAAGACGTAGCTCTTCAACCAGTCATGAGAATATAAACTCCCAGAGGGGACAGAATCAGTCTCCTAATTTCTTGTTAGCCCTCCTACATCTTTGAAGGAGCATTGATAAATGTAATTGCCAAAAGACAGTGTTGCAATAAACATATGAGCCTTCCGTTGGAGTTAGAGCAGTCATGTCATTAGTTCACCCTAAACTCTGGAACAAAAGATCTTCCTAAAAGGCTGAAGGAACCTGGAGAAGGTTAACTACCAAACAGCACTGTAGTCATTGGCTGGCAGGCCTTGTAAAATGAAGGGGCATGATTGTAGTCTGTCATCTTATTTTTGTGCATCTTCTTTTTAATATATATATATTTTTGTGCATCTTCTTTTTAATATATATATATATATATATATTGATTTCAGAGAGGAAGAGAGAGGGAGAGATAGAAACATCAACGATGAAAGAGAATCAGTGACTGGCTGCCTCCTGCATTCCCCTCACTGGGGATGAAGCTCACAACCAGCATGTGCCCTGACTGGGAATCGAACCATGACCTCTTGGTTCATAGGTCCACACTCAAGCACTGAGCCACGCTGGGCGGGCCCTTTTTTAAAAAAAAATAATCTGACCATTTGAGGAGTTTGTGAAACACCCTCAAAGTGCTGAGTTAGCTCCAAACAACTTCACTGACCTCCGACAGCTCACATTCTAAGGTGACAAGAGTTATATAAATTGCACTGTCTTCTTTCATAGCATCCTAGGGCTTCTGGAGCAACTTACTAAGGAAAAGAGGGTAAAGGCCTCTATCTTTTATTAGTGGCTCCTCTGAAAGTCCTGGTCTTCAAACCAGAGAATCCATACACAGAGGGTCTAAGAGGACCCTGGAGGAACTGACATGGTAATGGGACAGCTCCTTCTCATCTATGTTACTCACCCCTTAATTCATCTGGTGGAGAAGGAGCTTGCATTCAACATGGCCAATCTCCTTCTCTACTCATCCCCCACCCCAGTTTTATTACAACCCCTAGAGACTAATAAAAATATTGCTTTCGGAGAAGCCTTCATTGATATATCAAGTCACCTTAATCCACGGGCTTCTGATATTTCCCTTCTTCCACATATTACTATGAGAGGAGAAGGATGGCCATACAAATTAAGAGTTCTCTGGCCTGTGTTAAGTTGCTCTGAATTAAAAAAAGCCAGAGCAATAAAGGTTAATGATGCCGATCCCTTTACATATAGTTGAAATGCTCTGCAAGGCTACCATAAAATAGAGTACATTCTTTTTTTAAAGCTATTTATCTAACCCAATATAGCCAAAGTATTATTTCATCAAATGAGTAATATAAAGAATTACCAGTGAGATATTTTACATTGTTTTTTTTATATTAAGTTTTCAAAAGCTGGTGCTCATTTCACATTATAGTATACCTTCATTTGGACAAGCCACATATCAAGGGCTTAATAGCCACATGCAGCTAGTGGCCATCATATAGGATAGATAGCTTTAGGGAGTCCATTAGAAAAGAAACTTGAAGACAGTGGCTTAGACAAGATGGGCCTGAAGAGGTGGCTGGTAGGAACGGGCAGTTCTGGGCACTTGGCACAGTCTCTGCAGTACCTTTCAGTCCTGGATTCCAACAACTATAAGAGAAGAGGTTCAGAAACACCACTGGGAGAAGAGAACAAAACAGGAGGAAAAGGCACCAGAATGGCTGATATTTCATTGTGCTGACAACCAACACCGCAACAAAGGCCAAAGGCAGCAAGCAACCCTGTGTCGTTACTTTAGGAGAGATCCTCGCTTGCCACCTTTGGTTTCTGGTCAACGATAAAAATCAATCCACAGTAAACAAAACAAAACAAAACAATTCACAGTAAACAAACAAAACAACAGAAAACATGACAGACTTCAGCTATAAAATATGGTCTGAGCCCTCTCCTCTGGGTTATGTCTGATCCCCTACAATATCTGGTGACAAGTTACCTGATACCATTTCTACAAACTGCCCTGGTCTCTGTCACAGTGCCAGGAGGACACCAGTCATCCAGACTGGGTTTTTTCCCTTTCTTCTTTTTTTTTTCTGGTGTGCACAATATGAAAATTAGTATACCATCTGAAGGGAAGAGATACTTATAAAACCTACTGGAAACTGAAACCACTCTTCAGTCTCACCGCATTGCAGTCACATAAAAACTCTGGCACCTTCTAATGTGTTCTCACAGAGCATTGTGGAAGAACTTCATTGAAGGCTGCCGATATGGATATGCTTTGTTTTACTCAGTGTTGTCCAGTGTTAATAGTGGGTAAGCCAATGTAAGACAGGAAGAACTTGGTTTAATCACTTTTCCCAGAATACCTATCATCCGCTGAAAATCATTGCCACTGCTAAAGTCTTCCTTTCCCCAATCTCTTATATACAAACCGACTTCCCTTTTCTCATAAAAGACTTAATAAACACATCGCTGGTGACTAATACATTAATTCCAGGGATAATTCTGTGGTTTCACACCACGAGTTACCAGTGCTACCGATCCCCAGTGCTGGATGTCCTTAGATATTTCTCTTAGAAGGTTTATGTTAAGCAAGGGGTTGGCCTGTTTTTATAAGTAAAGTTTTATTTGTAACTCAGCCATGTCCATTCATTAACATACTGGCTGTGGCTGCCTTGGCATGGTAGTGGCAGAGTTGTGTAGCTGTGACACAGACCTTCTGGCCCATAAGTCTGATGAGTTTGTCTCTGTCTCTGCGGACCCCTCCCTGCTCTGGAGAACAGACGATTGCTTCCTGAAAGCTGTTAGTTTGGATCATTGATATCAACTTAACTCCTGAGATGCAGTCACCTTAGTATACATCACTGAACTTACTCACGTCAGGCTCCCCTTTCTTGTCTGTGGGTTCTCTGAAAGGCAGGAGCTGGTTGGGTCTTTAGGAGGTTTGAATCCCTAATGTAGAGGATACATGTGAAGCACATGGTAGGCTTTACATTAATGCTAATTTCAACTACTGTTCCATTCATATTTCAAATGAATGTTCTCTGGTTATTCACTATTTAGTGTTCCCTCCTCCTACACTACTTCTGGGCCCATTACCTGGTCTCTTTACCTTGCTGTGTGACCCCTGAAAGTTATATCACGGGGCTCCCTCACACTCTAGCTTTTGCTTAGTTCAGCAATAGGAAGATACCAGCAGGAGACCATTTGGGGGAAAGAGAGAAGTTGGGGCGTTTCTTTCTTGCTCCCTCTCAGCTTCAGCCCCATGGTTCTGTGGCTGCACCCCTCCAACAGACAGTTTCTCAGGGCTCCAGCCTTCACCAGGTAGCACATTTCCTCCTCATGTTCCCTGAGGTGCCTCAACTTTCTTTCTATTAAAAAATATTTTTATTGATTACAGAGAGGAAAATAAGGAGAGAGAGATAGAAACATCAACGATGAGAGAGAATCATTGATTGGCTACCTCCTACATGCCCTCCACTGGGGACTGAGACTGCAACTTGGGCATGTTCAGAGGTTGACGCTCAACCACTGAGCCACACCGGCCAGCCTCAATCTCCCTTCTAGGTTCTTGTCACCCTAATCACACTTTATAAGTCTCCCTTCTGTTAATATCTCTTCAGTTTAGCCCTCTGGTTGGAAATCTGTTTTTGCTTCAACCTTGACTGATATTTCTCTAGGGCCCCATTTGGCAAGTGGTAACTCAATAGGATGTCCCCACCCTCAGAGGTTAAGTGGAAATCAAGAAAGGGTATGTGTTCTGTGGACCAGTAACATCAGTACCACTGAGGGGCTTTTTAAAACAAAGGTTCCTGGGCACCCTTCCTGTCATGCTGAACAAAGATGGCTGAGTTGGGCCTCTGGACTAATGCTTTCCAACAAGTACCTCAGGGACCAATGTACCTATAGAAACAGATGGTGAAATTCAGGTTTGGGGACAGGATTAAAATAAGAAACAAGACCACTTTGAAGCAACTGCAGAGTGTCTTAAAGATCCTGAAGTCAGATGTGTCAGCACAAGAGGATTATGCTAAAAAAGAGCTCAGAGCTGCTTACCTACCAGAAAGCCACAGGTGCTGTGGAAGCTAAAAATGAGAATTATCCATTTGTCTTAGTAACACAGTTGAGCTTTTTATTGTAAGCTACATATTCAAAAGTCACATATTCCATAATATCGACCTGAATGGTCTCAGTACCAGCATAGCGGTGAGCATGAGGACCCACTGCTTTGAGAGTTTGGAAAGTATGAGCCCTGTAGTTCAAGCATTTGAAGAGGAGTCAACAAGCTAGCATATGTGCAAGTGTGTGCTTTCTCATGCAAGCAGAAAGTGGGGCATGATGTTCCCAGCTACTCACTAGGAGATCAAGTTCCTAATCTGGAAAATGGGCATATTCCTGAGAGGATATAGGAGTTAAAAGATGAAAAGTACTGGCACTACTACAGGGCATAGTAAGCACCTGACAGATATCCACTAATTACTGCTTTTCAAGTTGTTTCTCAACATATTCTAAAGAACGCTAGTTCCTGGGGAGAGGAGGCAGTGTGTTCCCACGTGTTACATGAAAAGAGGGTACCAGAGTATGGAAAACATTAAGTTTAACAAAGATAAACAGATGGTCTCTTTGGAGCCTTCATCATGCAAATGGGCATTTTAATTGATGGGAGGGAATACGCTGCCTTTCCTTGAATTTATGCTATCATGGAATCCCCTCTCACGCCTTTCCTTCCCTCTCTACCCTCCCCGCCCCCTACCCTTTTTTGTTGTTGTTGTTATTGTCCATGGCTCACCTTAACAGGTTCTTCATGTTTCTCTGGTCACATTTTGGTTCCTCTTCACTCAAATGTTGATAGGGAAATCCCTGCTCCCTTTAATTCCCATCCCTGCATGCACATCCTACTTAGTTAACTGTATAATTACAAATAGGTTATTATGTGTAATATAATCACTCATCTGAATAAACATTTCACAATTTATAAAGCCCCTTTGTATGCTTAGATTCACTGAACCCTCCCAGAACCACCCCTCTTGAAGTCTATGATGAATACCTCTATTTTGTACAAGAGGACATAGAAAGCTCAACAAGGTGAATGACTTGGCCAAAGTCATCAGCTAATGGCAGGGGTATGGGCAGGGGCAGTTCACTTGGCATTAAATATCACACTGTCCTTATACCCCTGCTGCGTTCTGTTTGGCCCCAAGCCTCTGAGAGGGACTCTGGCAGATTCCTGAGAACCTGAGACTCTCCAGTGGGCCAGTGGCCTTGAGAATCCTCGTGAGTTTATGAACTAATGAGAAGCAAACTATTTGTTCCAGGTTGTGCTATTAAAATATGCCTGCCAGTCTCGTGTTCAAAACAATCCCTAAAGTGAAGGTTCATTTTTCCATATTTGGAAGATAACATCTGAAAAGAGATTGCCATTGTATAAGATACTCTTCATCAACACACTTCTCCACTTTTAACCCCTTACAAAGCCAATTATAGGCTCAGTGAAACCAATAGTATTATTTCTATTATCTCCTCACTTTGGATCACAAGAGAAAGACCCACAAGCATCTGACCTCATCTCATATATATAGCTCACACAAGTGTATCCTCTGCATCATGAAAAAGATAGCAGGAATAGTATCTTTTAATGGATGGTCAAAATAACCCTCCATGGACTGGTCAGACACCATTTCCTGAGGACTAGGAGGTGGCAGGTGGCAGGAGGACAAATATCAGTGAGCTAATGCCTCTCCCCTGGTAGAGATGGTGAGCATGTAAGAAAATCCTACCTAGTAAAAAGCAATATGCAAATTAACCATCACACTGCTATATCTACAAGCCATGCCCACCAGCCAATCAGGAGCAAGTATGCAAATTAACAAAACCAAGATGGCTGTGGCCACAGAGCGAGCAAGAGGCTTGGGTTTCCTTGGCAATGGAGAAAGCCAAACTTTCTGTATACCCTGGTGGGCCCAGGCCTCCACTTAAGGCTACAAAGTTTCAATTATAGAAGATAAATAAATCCCACATACCAGAGCCTCTTCTTGGGTCACTGATGGTCAGCTTAAAAACCATGATAGACTCCTTGCCCAGGCTGCCCATACCCCAAGGAAACCCTCACCTTGATCTGGGAGACCCTTCAGGGCAAACCAGCTGGCTCCCACCTGTACAGCAGGCCTTTATCCTATCTAATAAAAGAGTAATGTACAAATTGACAGTCACTCCAACACACAAGATGGCTGCCCCCATGTGGTCAAAGATGGCTGCCCCTATGTGGATACAAGAAGGCCGCCACAAGATGGCCAGTAGGGGAGGTCTGTTGGGAGAGACCATGCCTGCAAGGGAGGACAGTAGGGAGCGATCAAACCTGTAGGGGATGGCAGTTAGGGGTTACCAGGCTGGCAGAGGAGGGAAGTTGGGGGCGACCAGGCCTGCAGGGAAGGGAAGTTGGGGGGGGGGCAGACTTGCAGGGGAGAGCAGTTGGGGGGGACCAGGCCTGCAGGGAGGGCAATTAGGGATAAACAGGCTGGCAAGGGAGCAATTAGGCATCAATAAGGCTGGCAGGAGAGTGGTTAGGGGGTGATCAGGCTGGCAGGCAGAAGCAGTTAAGGGCAATCAGGAAGGCAGGTAGGCGAGCAGTAGTCCTGGATTGTGAGAGGGATGCCACACTGCTCATTTAGGCCCAATCCCCTAAATGGGCAGTCGGACATCTCTCGAGGGGTCCCAGATTGGAGAGGGTGCAGGCTGGGCTGAGGGACACATACCCCACGTACATGAATTTCATGTACTGGGCCTCTAGTCTATAAAAGCATAAGTGGCTATTATGACTGGATGACCAGCTATGACATTCACTGATCACCAGGGGGCAGACGCTCAACACAGGAGCTGCCCCCTGGTGGTCAGTGTGCTCCCACAGCCAACCTCCTGTGGTCCCTTGCTCTTCCCCCCCACCCCCCACCCCCCCACTCCTGCACTGGCTGGCCCCAATCAGCCCCTTTTGGCCCAGATTGCTGGCCAGGCTGAGGGACCCCGCCCATGCAGGAATTTATGCACCAGGTCTCTAGTATACAAATAAGTCTTCTGACAAGACTTACAATTGAGGCAGGTCCTTGGTAGCAATGGAGTGTCAAAGAAGACTCACGTAGAGAAAGCTCCAGCTGAGTTTTGAAGGATACAGAGACAAAATGTAAGTAGGAAAAAACACCATCACTCACTGAGTCTCTTTTCTGTGTTGGTCATGAGCACATCTCTCTTCTCTGGTAGACAGCCCAACAGGAAGTAATTATCTCCATTTTCCCGATGAGTAGACTGACACATAAAAATCACTAAGTGCCTTGCCAGTGGTCCCCTGCTAAGGAGGCTTAGAGAATGGATCAGAGCCCATTGCCCAGGTCTGCCTGGCACTGTTGCCTCAAAAGGAGTGAGACAAAATGAAGGCGAGGGTTGGGTGAGTAGAGGGGAAGAAAGGGGATGGGTGAGGAGAGATTAAACAAAGAATTTAAATGCAGATAAGCATAATCCATGGACACAGACAATAGGGTGGTGAAGGCCTGGGGGTGCAGGGGGTCAATGGGGAAGAAAGGGGACATCTGTAATATTCTCAACAATCAAGATAAATTTAATACTAGTAATAAATAAAATAATTGTTGATAAATGGGAGAGAGAGAGAGAGAGAGAGAGAGAGAGAGAGAGAGAGAGAAAGAGAGAGAGAGAGATGCATCTTCAGTCAGTGAATATATTGGAATTAAAACGCCATGGCTGGAGTGAAGGCTCAGGGTTCCTGAAGGACTAAGCCCAAGGGATGAAGAATCAACATGCAAAGCACACTCCAGAGCTTCACACTTTGGGGGTATTGTGCTCCAGCTCTGACAGCGATGTGTTTTTTTTTTTTTTTTATTAAGTCTGAAAATTCCTGAAACAGTAGTCGGTGAAATACAAAAGTTTGAACAAAAGGGGGTGTAAAAAATGCAATTTGGATTATGAGCAGGCTCATGTAGAAGAAAAACGGATCCATCAACTACATGGCCCACAATTTCAATGCTTCCTTTTTTCATTTTTATTTCTGGCACTTGTCTTGCAAATAACCCACATGTTCACCAGGGCAAGCACTTCATGCTCTGGGTATATAAGCCATCAAGATCCCTTTTTAATAATGAAGGTTATTATTAATATATTTTGCCTCACCTGAAATTCAAGCCCAAGATGCTTTTGTTTCTCAGGTGGGATGCGGACAGAGAATACCTAAATAATATAGGTGTTATCTTTCACCAGGCCAAGATGCAACCAATGCTTTGTAGCTAAATATAATTCACGAAGCACTATGTAACAGCTCCATTTAGTGACTCTTCACAATCACGAAGATTTTAAGAGCGTCTGAACACCAGCCAAGATGCCACCAAAGTATACATAATACCAGCAAATATTACATGTTAGAAAAATTCCAGGTTTGTCTCCTTTTCGGACTTAAGAAAATCACTTCTTTTTCATCCTCCCTAAGACAAAGCCATTGCAATTCCTCCATTCTAAATGGGAGAGGGGGGCAAAGGGCTTGCACTGGGAAACTGAGTTCTGCTCTGGCCTAAAGTTAGCATCCAGCTCTCATTTTATTGGCTGTTAAGCTTTCAGGTCCTTACTTTAAGTCCAGCAGGACACTCCAAACACCCTTGCCTTGCTCCAATAACAACTCTTGAAGCTGAGAGGATTTCCAACACCAGTTATTCTAAGGATTTGTCAGGAAGCACAACCACACAGCATAAAAACGAACCTCAATCCATCATCTTATACAGCTAAGAAAGAAGCTGGGACCCATCAGATCTCTTTATCATCTTCCAGTCCCCCCCAAATCAGATTACTTAAAGTCATCCCTGTTCTTTCTGTTTAGGGGGCCCATTTCTAGATTGAAAAGCCATCTAGTCTACCATGTTGGGTTATTATTTCTTAGATTTGGTTTGCTCATACTTTGAACTCTGGAAGTCTCGTCCTCCCAGGCACAATAAGAAGAATCAAAGCCAGAGGCTTCCTTTGCTGCCATGTCCCTGCTGGAATCTCCTCTCTCTTATCACTAGTGGAGCTGAGCTTCAGAGCTGGGATGAGTGTTCTCATGCAAGGTTAGTGGAAGGGATGATTCCAATAAACTCTCCTCCACATCTTATCTTGGGTTAAAATGTTCTTTCACAAGTATTCATCAATGAATTACTCCTTGATGGGTAACCATGAAGAGACCAGAAGAGTAAGGCAATTCTCTTATCTTCTGACACATTCCTTTTTTAATTTCAAAACTAAAATAGAAATATATCTTTTCAGTAGAAGGTACCATGAAGACTCCCTTGACCTCACAACCTCTGTACTTTAATGGAATCTTATACTTGTGCTAAAGTAGAGCATTCTAGAAAACTGGGGAACCTTGAAGAGCACCTGCAAGAGAAGGCCAGAGATCTGGTCCAGCAATTTTGCTCAGTTCTGAGGTTTCTGACTCTTTCAAAAATCACAGTGAAATAACAGCCTTCTTAGTTCCTCCAGAGTATAATTTACTTAGTGCACACTAAAAAAAATCCTACCTACATGGTACATTGTGACAAGTCAGAACACATGGCAAGGATGTGAGTCTGTGTGAAAATAATCAGCTCAATTTAACCCTGACTCTCTAGCCGTGATGCTGTGTCTTCCAACACATGGAGAAGTGAGATGACTACAGTTTGTTCAAAGTGTCTCATTACCTTGATTTAAATAAGATTTCCAAACCTGCAGAAAGAAAAACATTTAAAAATGCCATTTGTTTCCAACAAGATTCTATAAAGACAGTTGGTGAGACCCTTCAGAAGCTCAGGTTGGTGGAGACTGAAGTCACCTCCTGTGCCAGAGATGTCTGACAGGAGATAATGAAGCTCCTAATACCCACGTCGGGGGGCTGTTTCCTGCCTGGTGCATCTTCATGTGCCCCACACCATGTAACAGACAGGTGTTAATAGACCTGCACCAACAAATAGACACTGTAGGCTTTGAAGCAATCTTAAACCTGATGAACTTGCTTCATCTCTGACAACATTCAAGTATGACGGACTGGGAGCCATTTTCCTAGTCCTAGACAATCTCCCACACCTGGGCCGGTAAAATACAATCAAGTTTGCAAAAGGCCAAACACACTTCCCAATGGTTATTAACACTGCAGTCATCACGATGTTTTATACCAAACTAACGAAAAATACAAATAAAAATCTTCAGTCTCTCTGTCCCAATATTCAGTCATCAAACATTGTCCAGCTACATAGAGTATAGCTGCCTTTTGTTGAACACACACCACTGACAGGTAAGCGCTAGGCCCTGGATGTGTATTTAATCAGAGCAGTAACCCTGTAAGGGATATATTTCCTGCTTCCATTTCACAGATGAGGAGGAAATTGAGGCTTAGAGAGATTAACAGCTGGGTCAAGGTCACTCTGGAACCCAAGTCTGTCTGATCCCATAGCCCCTATCTGATCCCATGACCACTGCTTAGTACTTTTGAGAGAAGACTACATCCAGATAAACCTAAGGCACCTGGGAGCTGCCACTGAGGCAGCACAAAGTCCAGGGCTGTGCGCTGTGGGCTGGGCAGGGCAGATGCCCAGAGGAGAAACCTATTAGCTGAGTGATGACATCTGGGACCCAGGCATCATATAAAATGGAGGACAGGAGTCACTGTCCCGGGAAGCCATGATCTTCCTCTTTCCGGTTCAGGGTCAGCAAAGAACTGGCCACCTACCTTAGAGGAGGAGGCAGGAGGGGCATGTTCTGGTTTTGCAGTTATAATTCCTTCACTGCTCGCTAAATGGAGGCAGGTAGTGTTTTCTGAGCATGGGACACATTATTATTTTAAGAGAGGCCTTTGGAAGCAGGAAGCTGGATGCATTTATGACATCAGCGGCTATTTTTCTGAGATAGTTATAATACAATTCATTTCATTTGCAACTGGTTTAAACGTGAAACATTGTTTAAGAGAGACAAATAAACAACATTTGCTGGGCTTCTCTGCTCCCCACCCCTCGCAGTTGTTCCACAGGAAATTTGTTATTGATTAAAGTGCAATTACATTATGGTTGGGGAAAATCAGCTCTGGAATAAATGGTCTTGAGCAGACTCCTTGATGCCCATGAAGAAGTAGCATTCAATCTTGGCCAGCTTCGCACCTCCCTGGGCCGCAGGATCCTCCTCAGTAAAACCATGGGAACGCTGCCTTCTAAGGAAGATGGGACCAGGGAAGGGCAGTATCTGCCCCCGATCCCTAGGCATGACTGCCCCCTTGGGTCCCTCCTACACAGGGTAATATTAAAAATTATATTTTATGACTGCATTGCGATAAGGACCCATCTATAAATATTATACATTAAAACATTTTTGCCCAACCTAGTTTGACTCAGTGGATAGAGCATCGGCCTGAGACTGAAGGGTCCCAGTTTCAGTTCCAGTTAAGGGCACATTCCCGGATTGTGGGCTCAATCCCCAGGAAAGTGCATGCAGGAGGCAGCCGATCAATGATTCTCTCTCATCATTGATGTGTTCTCTCCCTCTCCCTCTCCCTCTCCCTCTCCCTCTCCCTCTCCCTCCTTCTCTGAAATCAATAAAAATAGGCCCTTGGCACCGAGCCATCTATGGCTACCTAAGAAGCTGGCCCTGGAGAAAGGGCAAGCCCCTTGTTTGCCGAAGGCCTGGAGATGGGGAAGCAGGTGGGAGAGGCTGGACCTGAGCAATGCTGCTCTTCAAACGATGGGTCCTGGGTGAGAGAAGGGGGAAGAGGAGAACTTGCTACGGGTGGCCAGTTGATGAGAATGAGACAGGGAGAGAGAAGCGGCGTTAAGTGGCACCAATGGCATTAGAGAGGTGTATGAAGTGTGGGATATAATCCAACCCTCCTGTCTCTCTCATCGACTCTGAAATTCTTAGTAAGATCTCCACTGCTCAACCAGGAATGTTGAATTTAAAACATAAAAACAAACTCAGGAGATTGTATTCCATGATGCCTAAAGTCTTTCTGTTCCCACTCCAATATTAGACTTTTCACCACAAGTATTTAAATACTATTCCACAGTGCCAAAAGCTGCTTCCTGTCCCAGAGGAAACTCAGTCATATAGGAACTAAGGAAGGACTTTGAGGAACCTGATTGCTTGCAAAGATGCATCTCTGTCCCATGCTGCAGACGTTTGCAGGCAGCACCTCCCGTGAGCAGGCCACGCGTACTCTGGCCACAAACCGCACTGTCCCAAAGGTTTGTGTATTCCTGTCTTGGACAGCTGCATCCCACACCCAATACCGTTAGCCATTTCTGTTCTGCGGATGTGAATGAATGCTGACAACTGAAAACGAACATGTGAAGTGCTACATTTTCCCTGTGGGGCACAGAATTCTTTGTAGTTTGATGTTCATAAACCCTGCACTTTGGACTATTGGATACTGATGCCCCCAAATCGCTTTCACTCATCAGGAGCAGCCAAGTGAACATCCCCAGCTTGGCTGGGCTTTCTCCAGCCAGCAGTCCTATTTCAGCATTATCACCATTTGCTCCCCAGAGTTTAGGCCTTATTTGAGTATTTCATTCATTTCCCCCTTCAATACATACAAATTCCCGATATATACACTAAAAAGCAATGAATCTGTTTGTTCACTGATATTATCCAAATTCCAATTATTTGAGCTTTGGCATTTAGTCTCAATATGGAGACTAGGAACATGGGTAATGTAGTCTCCACATACTTACAAAGTATTTAGGTTGACTTTGCAGCCTGGCATTCAACTAGCCAATCTTTTTTATTTTTTTAATACATTTTTATTTATTTCCAAGAGGAAGGGAGAGAGAGAGAGAAACATCAATGATGAGAGAGAATCATTGATTGGCTGCCTCCGGCACACCCCACACTGGAGATCAAGCTTGCAATCGGGCATGTGACCTGAATGGGAATTGAACTGAGCCACGCCAGTTGGGCCAACTCTCCAATCTTTATTCTGGAGCTGGGCTATTCAATACAATAGCTGCTAGCCACGTGCAACTATTTAAAGTTATATGAATTAAAATCAGTTCAAATAAAGAAAAATTTCAAATTCAGTTTCTCAGTCACACTAATTATATTTCAAGTGATCCACATAGCAACATGTGGCTGGTGGGCCCCTATTAGCACAGATACAGAATGGGTCATCATCACAGCAGGTTCTATTGGAAAGTGTTGCCTGAGGCTGGGTCAGCTGCAATTCTTTCACCATTATGTCCCTTATGCCTGACATAGGTTCTGCCTGATGTAGTAAATGCTCTAATAAATGCTTAGGGGACTACGATTCTTCATCTCTAAACATGGGAACAGAATGTGTTCCCAAGAAATACTGAATTAGACAAGGAAAAACTAAAAAACACAAAGAAAAGTTATACTGGGAAAATTGTTCCCATAAACAAAAACTGGAATTCTAGTGCTACCACACACACACACAAAAAAAATACACAAAAAACACACAAAACTAGCCCTAGACGCCTCTTTGTAAAGCAGAAACCAAACGAGACTGGGGCTCAAAATTTATATCCATGGGTCATTTATAATATTATTAGACAGACAAAGTTACCAAAGACAATATAATAATAACACAACAGCAATTGTAGTGTCAGTAATAATAACAATGATGGGGATATTGATGACAATGTGCAATACAGAACATTTCCCATTTCCATAACTCTTTTATATCTTGTCTATGAATCTAACAAAATTTTTGTGAGGTTGGAAATCTTATGGCCATTTTATTGATGGGTAAAAAAGAGGATCACAGGAGACTCAGTGACTTGCCTAGAATGACCCAGCTGGTAATATCTGGGCTCAGACTTTCCTACTGCAGGTCTTTCTCCTCTATCTCCGTCCCTATATTACGCCCTGGGCTATTCCTACTTTCTATCGGTGCCATTAAATGAATTACGATCCCTTAACAAAAGCAGACCTATACTTCCAGTGCCCCAGAAGGCCAACTAATCGATTGTCCTCCTTAATAATAATTTTTGGCTTCTGCAATATTGAAAGGCTAATCTTTAGTAACCATAGGCTCCAGCAATCATTATTAATTTATCACCCAAGAAACCATTTGTTCTGTGAATTATCAATCTCCAACAGTGGTTCTGAAGCTCAAGCATGATATACTGTGCTCTGGGTTGCACAGCTGCTTTGCATTTTGAATTCTTTATTTATAGAACAAGTCAAATTAATAACTCAAAAATGTTGTTTCAGGCAAAGTAATGGACACACAATAAAACTATTCATTTCCTAAAAGGTCACTCCAGGAGATGCATACATTGTTTAAAAGCCTACCAACAATGCTATTATTCCTTCCAAAACTGAAAATGTATAATAAGCAGTTAGAGCACATATCTGCCCCCGAGACCCCAGGCTAATTTAAAGTACAATCACAAGGCAATCAATCATTCTCCAAAATTACTTCATTTTCCAAACTGTTTACACTTTTTAAGTTACAAATCCACTTTCTGCTATTTCAACTCACGATTTACAACTACAGATTTAGACCAGTTGGCAAGCAGCCAAGCGCTAGTCATGAGGGAACTAATGATATGAACAGATCAGTGTTTTATAAAGGAGAAAAGCGCATGTAAATTTCCAGTGTGTCTGCAAGTAATCAAGGCACTGCTGACTATAAATGAGACCGTCTCAAATTTATTTTAGGAGAAATATCTTAAAGCTGCACTTTCTATCCAGGCCAAAAAAAGCCTTTAGGAGGAACTCTGAGATTACTCAAATTATTGTAAATAAACAGTTATGTGGACAATATGGAAAGAATAGTGAAATAAGCGACTTATTTCAATAGGCGACTCATTTCAACATTCCTGTCCCACATGCCCTTATCATGATTTCTGGAATGCTAGAGTTAATGGAAAAGGAGGAGGAAAAAAAAACATATCTCTCTCTCTCTCTCTCTCTCTCTCTCTCTCTCTCTCTCTCTCTCTCTCTCTCTTAAAATTGCTCTTGTTAACTGTAGCAGCAAATCTTATTTGTTTGAGTAGCCAAAAATGCTCTGAATTTAAAAAGAAGACCCTGGAGGGGTGCTGTTTTAAATTAAGTATGATCTTTATTGTTTCATTACCAGGACACGGCTACATAATCACTTCATGTTATTTGCACAAATAATGTAGGGTGCTCATTGTCTTGCAGAAATAATTACTCTAGTCTATCATATCCCACTCGGCATCAAACCCCCTCCTCCCCCCACCCCCCGCTTTGCTGTCACCAGGCATGTGCATTAGCTCGGGAGGCTAAATTTAGCCAAAGTTTCATGTGTTCTTCCATGTTAAAGAGTAGAGCCAAGTAAGCATATTCACATGCGAGGATGCCTTGGAAAAGCTCAAAATAGACTCTCAGTATATACTTTGCAGAAGTCCACTCACCGTGATTGATATTTTAGTTAGAGTATCATTACATGACTAAACTCAATTTTATAATTGGATCAGGCCAGATACAATAAACCAGCGCTGACTGCACTGCAAAAGCATCCTACATCTTAAAACTATCTGTAATCATAAATCAACCTAATTATTTGAAATACTGTCATGAAGTGGGGAAAAAAAGGAATTAAAATAAACTAGCTGCCTGAATATCTCATTTTATTTTCTAAGGACCAAAGCTTTTTACTGGCCTTCAAGCCCAGCCCCACTGTGGCTGGTAAAACTGTATTCTTTAGATAAAACTGTACACACAGAAAATCAATAACAAAGATGAAAAGCTTCTCTCCTCCCTGTTTATACACCAGTATCTGGGGTGTGTGTGTGTGTGTGTGTGTGTGTGTGTGTGTGTGTATATGTGTGTGTGTGTATGTGTGTGCATGTGTGTGTGTGTGTGTGTGCGTGCGCCTGTGTGTTAATTTAACTGTACTCAAAATAATGATATTCAGGAACCTGGAGAAACACACATAGGCCTATTTTATTAACACTTCCATTTATCCTTGTTCTTGTTGCACTCAGAAAAGCCACTAAGAATGGAATGAATATTTTCAGTTCTGAGTAATTTCATAACAAGCTCCCTGGCGCTTCTGATATCACCATTGTGACATCATCAGGATAAATGCTCATTGGCTGCAAAAGCCTTTCAGATTAACCCTTTCAAAGATGTCCCAGCCTATCATTGGTGAGTTCTTTAATGTGGGTTCCCTATTTTCACCTGTGAGAGCACAGAGAGAATGGGGAAGAACAACGCCCACCCCAGTGCACACACACAGGCACAGCACAAAGCTGGGGGAAGGCAGGGACTGTGTGGCTGCCACTGGAAGGATGGTATAAATACGGTTCCCAAAGAGCGAAGGTGAGAGGTTCTGGCAGGTGGAGAAGGGAATAGTTAGGGGCTCTCTTGGAGTGGGGTTGTTTTTTCTAACTATAGTGTGAGAACTGGAAATAGAATTCTGGGTATAGGAACATGTTCTACACACTAAGTACAAGTCTGCCCAAGATTGGCTATATCTAAATTTCCCCAGCGTCTCTTGAAACTTAATAATGTACTTTTTATTTTATATTGGCTGCAGCAATGCCAAGCATTGAGGGATTTTCCAATATACATGATATCCTAATTCAACTAAAAATGTTCTTTATAATTTAACCAATCATACTCCAAAAATGATTTTTACAATTTAACCTAGCAAAATCTCATCATTTGCTCTGACCTTTGACCTCACACTCTCACTTCTAAGATTTTATCCTAAGGAAACAATTGAGATACAAACAATGATATAACTTCAAGGATGTTCCCAAGAGCACTGTTTATCATAGTCAAAAGGAGAACAGTCAGATAAATTATGGCACTTTCGTATAATAAAATATAGGAGAGTCCATTACTAAAAGTGATACTAAAGATGACTATCTGTTATATATAAAAGAGCATATTAGTAAAAAAAGAGTCTGATATAAAACTGAAGATCCTGTGTAAATAAAATACCCTCACATATAAGGAGACAAAAAGAAAGGAGTGATTATGACAATAAATACTAACAGCAATAAGCTTAGCATGATGTATTATGGGAAACATAAATTTTTTCTTCCCATTTTCATTTTTTGTATTGTCTTAACATGATAGGCATGCATAACTAGCAATATAAGAAAATAAGCATCATTAAAAGAGATGAATGCAAAATGTGGACACAGAGAAAGAACATGACTCCCTGTCAATTCTCCAGTGTTGGATGGCCCATATATTCAATCAGACCTTTTTGAAATCATATACCTAATTTTTGTGTTTTTGTAACTCTGGTATATTCCCTGTGACAAACCTAGTAAGCTGTTCACAATTCAATAAACATATTTAATTTATAACAGTGATAAAACAGCTATACTAAACTAAGATATATAGATATAGATATATTTATATCTATATCTATATATATATGGCTTGCTGCTGGTATTTTCATGCAATATATTATTTTTAACATCTTGCATTAATGTGTACATTTGCTAATAACTGATAAAGCAATACCGATACATTATTAATTACACTCACAGTTTACATTAGAGTTCACTCTATGTGTTGTAGTTCTGGGTTTTGACAAATGCCTAATGTCATATATCCACCATGACAGTATCATATAGAATATTTTCATGGGCTATCTATGCTTTATTGAGATGGCAAATTTCCTTCTAAAAACACATGTTGATTTCACATTATTAGAATGAACACAAACATGACAACCCTCAGCAAAGTCCAAGGTACAAAGAAAGCTACATAGTCTCATCAAAATTAAACAATCTTTTCTTTTTCTTTTACTTCTCCTTTCTTTTTGGTGTCAGTTCAAAGGTTGGCTGTGAAAAAAGATAAAACTCTGGGATCAGCTAGTCCTTTTCTCTGAAACATGAGGAGGAGGTGGAGGAGGAAGGCCCACTTAAATTTCCTCTTTCCCCAGCCTTCAATTTAGAATTACTCTTCAATTACAAGACAGAATGTCAAGATATAATAAACTGAACTGAAAAAGGGAAAAGAAAACATGCTCTTTTTATTTTTTCTACAAATGAGGTTCAGAGCTTTTGCCCATTAAAGTACACCAAATATGTTTCTCTCAAAAATTCCAGCCAAAAGGCAAGGTGCCAAACACACTTAACAGATAAATCACTATTCCAAGGTCTCTTTTGCTCTCTCCCCTTTCTTTTTTCTTCTTTCTTTTTTTTGCTATACAACACACACACACACACACACACACACACACACACACACACACACACACACACACACTTTAAAGCAAACTGAACACCTCTCCCTCTTTTCTCAATCTACTCCCAGAAAAATAAACCAAAGGAAACAATTCCTTTGTTGAATAATGCATTGTTTAGGGAAAAAGTCACATTAAAATAAGTTCTACCTTCTTCATCACAGATTAGCATTTTGTATCTTGGGATCAAGCCATTGTCCTGTACACTATGTATAACTTACTGTAGTTAATTTATCACTCAGGCCACTGTAAACTAGGAGGGAGTTTGTAAACAAAAATGAATCACAGGTTTCGTTTTTTGTATCCTTTTCAAACTGGAAGACCTAGCAGTTTCCTGTTCCAACATACAAAATAATATTGCTTCTATCAACCTCCTCAGCACTCTTGCCAGCAGTTTCCATTTAATTAAACTGACAGCAAAACAGGGCCTTTCACTAATGGGATCCAGACCATTTTTCCTTCATTGTAAATTCTCAGGCATGAAATTACATCTGAAACAGACACAATAATCCTCCTATATCTTCAACATACATTTCATCTATGATAACAATTCCTTTGTCTATATTACAGTGTGTTTTAAGTTTCAGTCAACCTTATTTTAACTGGAGTTCTCAAGCCTTATGCAATTTGAGTTCATCTTAAAATTCCTACAATGCCCTGGCTATATCTAGCCATAGATGATGGTTAAAGGTCAGATGCCAAAGGCTAAAGTCCACCACAGGGAGGAACACTTATAAAATGAATGAATTATGTTTCTGGTGGCACCCTTGTTCTTAAAGTCAATTTATTTAAGTAAGAGCTTTTTCATCAATTGCTGACTGTAAGTAAATAAAAGCTATGAGCATGTATAATTATTATCTGAGCTTCATGTTACAAGTCAGGGTTTCAAGTATTTCAATGTAAGGAATCAAGGCAGAATATATAGATTAAGTGAAGCTTGGAGATGTGATCATATTAACACAATTAGTGGACAGGCTAACTATTATTTTCTGCTTTAATATTAGTCACTTTTCTGAAAATGCCAAGCCATAATATATGCTTAAAACTTGACTCCAATTCTTTAAGTGTAATTGCAAAAAAAAAAAAAGTCTCTTTATTGGATGTATCCATTGAAGAAAGGGAGTCTTGTCAGATAATTTAGTATGAAAATCAAAACTTTAGGGCAAAAAAATATCCAAAGAATCATAAGACTTTTTCTAAACATAATTAAAGCATCTGGTAAATTGATGGGGGAAATGTTGATTTTTTTCCCAATTGTGAGACAATAAAATAAAACATGATGATTCTCGTATGCAAATGGGTTGGTTCTAATGTCATTAAAAAATTGAACTTACTTCACACTCAGGGCAAGATAAGCAATTTGAGGTATATGGAAATATAAATAATCTGAAAAGTGATTAAGGGTAAATTAAGTCCTCTTCAACATCATGATGAAATGACAGGTCTCATGGTATGGTTTGTCCAGCTATCAGGAAAAGACCAATTTCAATAAAGAAAGTTTTGTTGTAGATTGTTGCCTTGACCACTCCCCCACTTATATACTCCTGAAAAATAATTAATGGTTTGCAGTAAGACAATATTTTAGGTTCATTTCTAGGTCCATATTTAAAGGGTTCCTGTCCTATTTAACCATCCCATAAAACTGGCAACTCTTGATAGTTGATGAATCAAAAAAGAACCCTAAGAGCTTAATAAAACAAAGGAACGGCTAGAAAATAAGCATTTCAGGACTTGCTAAAAATCATATATTTCAATATAAAAAATAATGCCTTTGTTCTTTTGGAAAATACCAAACAAAGCACTTTATTTTGGGGGAGGGGGAGCTGCAGAGCAGTGAAGAAACTGTCGTCAGAATATCCTGACAGTCTCTTTGAAAATGAAACATTTCATTTATACAGCAGAAGACAGTTGTGGCAAGATTAGAAATCATTTCAAATCTCACAGGCAATCAAAATACAGTCTTTTCATGTGGATGGAAGGTCTCTTGTTTTACAGAAAATGCTAAATAAACAATTCTATGGGCAGAAATGTGAAAGCAATTTATTATTGTTCTATTCACTTTGGTTAAAATTTTAGAAACCACATGAAGCCTATAAATAGAAGCTTTTCTTTGTCTTTGGGATGTTGAAAGCAGTTTCTCTTAGGTCCAAGGTGAAGAGGCAGGAAATTATTGCTTTTTTTTTCACCGAGGAGTAACACACCAATACAGACAATACCTAAAAATGTATTCTTTAAAAACACTGTATATGGGGAGAACTGCAAACCTGTCCACTTTTTCTGAAAAATAAAGGGCATTGTGATATAAATGAACTATATTATGGAGTTTTCTTTTTTATTTTAGCCATCGGCAGCTTAATTACTTATGACAATCCTTTATATTAGATGAGCAAAAAGAGTATAGAATTGTACCAGTAATAGTCCATAGAAACAGGATACCTTGGAAGGCTTCACTAGACTTTGGAAAAGAAATACAAATTCTGTAGTGATTGTTATAGGGTTGGGAGAACCTAAGTAACAGTTGGCCAAATTCAGGTCCATAAACACTTAGTTAAATTTGGAAATAGTGTGCTTAACCAGAAAGAAGGCATTATGCAAAATGATTATTTCTGGGTCAGTGTTTTTTAAACTGAGTTTTGCAGCCCATCAGTAGGATTACAAAACTTATTAGGTGGGCTGCAACCAATATTTTTAAAAAGTGAAATAGAATAAGAAAGAAAATCCTAGAGTGCATCATTCATAGTAGGAAAAGTCCTGTTAGGTAAAACAACTGGTTCAAATAAATAAATTTACATATTTTTCAGTATATCTGTACATTTACACACTTAAATATAAATATTTGTGTGTGTATACTAGCTCACCACGTTAAATTTTCTATGATTATTATTACTGAACATTAGATTAGATATATTCAAATACTTACAAATTCTTTCCTAGGTAATTTTCATGAAATGGCCATCCCTAACACGGCCATGCAATAAGCAAATTGATATGTTCAAGAATCTCTTTAAAAAGCTAAAGTCTATATGCATAATCCAAGGATACAGACAATAGTGTGATGAAGACCTGGGGGTGGGGGTGGCGAGGTGGAGCAGGCCAATGGAGAAAAAAAGGAGACATATGTAATACTTTCAACAACAAAGAAAAATTTTATTTTAAAGCTAAAGTCTAATAGAGCCTGAGCATAATAGGCCCTTATGTATTTACTAAATTAATGAGTGAATAAATATAAGAATATATAAACAGGTGGTTATCTACATGAATACAAGCATATCTAAATCAAAAGGTTACATGAACTACTCTATGGGCCTGGGTAGCTCCTCTTTTTTACATGGAACTCTACTTCCAACACTTTGTCAAATGAAATAGCAGCATCATTCTTCTGTTGTAAATGGCACAGATACTAGTAGTAACAGAGACATTACCACAGGTCACAAAGGAATCTGTGAAGGCTTTGTCTACATTCTACAAAAACATCTGCTTGGAAGGGGAAAAACTGAGTTAAATGTCCAGGTAGTTTGTACAATATAAAGCATCTAGCTGAAAGATGAACATTTCTCTATCAACCAGCTCTGTTTATAATGGTATAAGAAAATACATGGATGAAAGAAAAGGTCCTTTTTTTGCATCACAATATGTGACACAGCATATACGAACCATCATCCTACCTACGTCCACTGTGTGATCTCACACCACTTATATCCCCTTTATTTATTGTACAAAAATTGTGGTAGTGGCAGAAGGAAAAACAAGGTAGACACACAATGGATCCATCAAAACTTTGCTAACTCTGAACTAGTGGCTCTGGATGATATAAACAGCCACCAGTAAGACAACTTCTTTTTTGTTAAGACACTTGGAGTCAAGTTAGGAAGATGTACCTTAAAGAGAAATTTAAGTAGGAATCTGATCATATGTAAGCAATAATCATGGTTTGTGTTTATATGATGGTGGCTTGTTTTAATCAACTACTTGAGTCAAGACACAGGATATTTCTCAGACTTGCAGATAACACTGTTGGAAGATATGATGCAAATGATGAGAAACCTCTTAAAAGGCTGAAAATTGGCTGGAAGCAAATAATGCTAAATGTAATAAGGGAAAATTCAGTCTCAAACTTAGTTTAAAAACTTGTATAAGAACAGGAGGGTAATGGCCCATCTTAACAACATTTCATATAAAAATAGACATTTTTCTTAGTAATCCGAAATTTCTAAATGAGTCAAAAGAAAGTACTTCATTATTTTCAGACAGTATTTTTAAATGGACTTTAATTCACTAATTAAAGCACACCAACAGAAGAGGAGCATTTTCAAATGGACTTTAATTCACTAATTAAAGCACACCAACAGAAGAGGAGTATAAAGAATACTCCTGGCCATGGTGGCTCAGTGGCTGAGTGTTGACCTGTGAACAAGTTCATGGTTCAATTCCTGTTTAGGGCACATGCCAGGATTGCAAACTCGATCCCTAGTGTCAGCCAATCAATGATTTTCTCTCATCATTGATGTTTCTCTCTCTCTCTTCCTCTCCCTTCCTCTCTGAAATAATAAAAGAAAAATAATAAAAAATATTAAAAAAAAGAATATTCTAGGTTGACAGCACCAGGGGTGTTTAACCTAGAAATAAAAAGATGTCAAAATGACCAAGATTTCAGGAACTCTTGAAAGCAACGTGAAAACTGCCTTTGAAGTATCTAAGAGTTTTCTATGTGGGAGAAGAGTTTATATCCTTCTCTTGTGGGGTTTCTTAAGGAAACTGATCCCAATGAGCCATAGCATTGGGTCCAATATAAAAAACAAAGAACTTTCTAAAATTCAAAGACTGTCAACAACAGCAACAAATCCATGGCTAAGAAAAAAAATCCATGACTATGTAAGGAAAGTAAACTCAGTATCACTGGAAGAACAATGAAATAATTATTGTCACACTTGCCTTTCCTTACCATTCTAAGAATCTTGAACCTGGGAAGAATTCACTGCTGGGAACCCAGGGAGCAGTATGGCTTCTCAGGAAGAAGGGCCAGAACTGGGCTTTCTACAATCAATTCTAAAATGCCTGCCCCCACCTCCTCCTCCATTTTTTAATTTTCTGAACTCTGTATGTACCTAAAAATTATGTCTATATTTGGAATGAAATTGTTTCTTGTTCTCCAAAAGCTGTTGAAAATCAATGATGCATCTTTATAACCACTGGCATCTTAGGATCAAGAAAACACAGTAAATTGGAATGAAACTGTTAACAGTGGTAGCCCCTGGCTGGTAGGACTAGGAATGATTTTTAGTTTTTCTTTTTGCATGTCTTTACTTTCTTGTAATAAAAAAAAGATATTACATTTGTAATGGGGAAAAAACATTTTAGAAAGATGACTTAGAATTAGATTAGATTTTTATCTAGAAAAGTCCCACTGGTGAAAAATGAAAGTGGTGTTTAAATTATGACATTTCAGTGTTTCCCAGAGAATATACATAGTTTTCATTGAGCCAAAGCATTTACTTTCGTAGACCGTGAAGAACAACCCGTGGCCTCAAATCTAATTTCAACATCAATGACTGAAAAGTTGCCTTTATGTTACACTCCTCAAATATACCCACATGTTAACATTTTAGTGGGCAATGCTCTACTGACATTCTTTTATTTACTAAAGTAGTTAATCTAAGTTGTAAAACTAGAGCCCTCAGGGACTCAAAAAAAGCCATTTTTGTTTTAAATAAGGAAAAAAATGCAACCCATTAACATTTTTTTTTATTTGTCTGCACTGGCCTATATGCACAAAAGTGGGTCACTTCAGACAGGCATGTATTTTGACTATCCTGTAGCAATAATTACTAAATACTAACTCATTTACCAGACAAAACAATTGTACTGTCCTTAGTTAATTTTCAGTGGAGGGTGAAGATTTATTATTTTATCCCACTCTCTTGGTTCATAAACTGGATTTAAAAAAATAATTGTTCATTCCTCTTCTTTAATATAGTGTTAAAACCTATATGCATTTGAAATCCTCCTCCCTACAACATCTCATGTGGTGAATATTTGCTATGATCTTTAAAGGAGGACGTACAAAGGAGGTTTAAGTTTGAAATATATAACTGAATATACAATGTTCTTTCAATAAAGGCTGGGCAAGGGTCATAAAACTATAAAAAAAATACTCTGCCCCTTTGGACTATAACAGCTAATCATTAGCCATCCATTCGTAATGTTTACCTTTGAGTGTGTTATTTTCACGTTTTTCTTCATGGGGACTAACCATTAGTATCCCCCTAAGACTAACAAAAGTACATCCAATGCCTGCTGGCAAATGATTTCTGGCCCTACAGCATTTTCTGGTAGAAAAAGTTAAAGTATATCTAGGCTTATATTACTATTATTGTTTGGTATTAGCAGCAGCATACATTTTTCTTCCCAAGAACTTTACTCTAACAGACTTCACATATGATGGTAAAGAAGACACTCCAAATTCACACAGATGACTTACATGTTTGTGAATCAAATTTAGTAAAATACAAAAGTTTAAACTGCAACTATCTCAGATTTTTTTTTACCAAATGTGCATACTTGAAATTCATTCTCCATTCAACTTCTCCTCTCTCACCTCCCCCAAAACAAGACTACCCAAAAGTACCATTAACTCCCAAATTAGTATTCTTCTGCATTTTAAAAAGCGAACTTGTTTTCATTTAAACATGGCTATGTAAACAAGGTGTTTGACTTGGGGAGATTTTTCTTCTTAGAGTATTCAAGACCTGGAGTGAAGCTATTTAAAGAATGGAGTATTCAATTCCTTAGGCCAGATGCTAGTATAAATATGAAACTATGTTCACACTGCAGATGAAACTATTTTTAGTGGGTGCATTTTGAAGAGCACTATTCAGTTAAGCATTTTAGGGTGGGCTTTCAATAAACTATGAACAGAATCTTGAAGGATTTTTGCCCCTGTGTTATCACACTGGACTACAGGGAGCTGGTACACACCACTATGGCCTTACCAGGTGAAATACCAAAAATTTTCATGCAGGTTAGTAAATAGCCACCTCCAGAGCCCCTCTCTGCAGTGCTTCCTGCCTCCTTCCCCACATCCCTGGATCCTCCCTTGGGAGATCCAAGATCCCCCCTCAGTACCTGGGGATTAACGCCCTGACGTGTGTCTATTCTGACTAGTGCCTGCCTGGGCCTTACAGTTGTTACTGTGCTGATTGTCACCCCATTATAAGTCTATCCTATTATATAATAAGTTGTACTTTGCATTTGATTCTGGAGTTCAAAATTAAGAAAGGAGCAAACCTAAAAGGGATTTGAAAACCACAAAAATGTGTGGAAAATAAAATCATTCTAGGGCAGATCCCAGCAATGTTTTTCACACCAAGGCACGTCTGTCCCTTCCCGCGAGCTCCGCTTACTAACTGTTGCTAATGACATCCATGTAGGTGTACTGACTGCATAGGTCATTTCTTTCCCAGTGCCTTACACCTAGTAGATACAATCATTGTAAATGCACACAGAAGAAGCTCAAGAAACATATCACCAATGATGATCAAAGTCTCCTGAAACCAAGATATAGGCACAGAAATCAATAGTACAGCTAAGAGGCAGCAAGCAATCTCCAACATCCAGCACTTGGTGGGCATCATTTTCTGTGGAACTTTCTGTGGGATTGCAGGACTTTACAAAGAATCGTCTTGTTCCTCAAATATAAGATTCTTTGGTCCTGCTGGGCAGTGACACAGGCCTATAGAGTAGCTGTCAGGCTGGATCCTTCAACTAAAACACTGCTGTGATGTCACCGGGCTGTGGTCCTGGACTCAGTCTAGCTCTCACGGTCCCTCTGTGGCTGTGAGCAAAGCCAAGGGACAGGTGTGGATAGGTACACCTTTCAATGTCTCTTCCAGTGGCAGACCAACAAGCCTAGGTAGAGAAACAAAGTCTGGGCCTGGCATGATGGATGCTTGACATCTTAGAATCTGAAACAGGAGATAAACAGCCAAACTGGAGACAAAGAGCTGACAGGTCCAGGACGTTTGCCTGGATGTCTTTTTTCATTTATACAAAACTCATTCAAAGGAAAGGGATCAGAAATGAAAGCACTAAGAGAGGGACCAGAGGAAATATGTTATTGCTTTTTAAGTATGTATTCTGCTTGTTAAAAGATTCATGCATTATTTAAACCAAGAGTCTAACCTCCTCTAGACAGTCCATTTATTCCCATTGGCCTTCATGGAAAAGAATTGCACATTTTTTGATAAAACACTAGTTGCTGTCTCCCTCCCACCCCGCCATAAAAAAAAACATAACTGTGGTGCTGAGAACCCAGATCTAAATAGTTCTCAAGGTTCTACCAACATTAGAAACCACTCTAGCTTCTCTTGTGGTTTACTATGATATCACCGAATCCCTGCTATGTATTTATAACCTTGTAAGTCCTAATTACCAATCATTTACTCTAAGACCATAAATGCTTTTTGGCGACTTAAATGGACAACGAATACTATTGGTAGTTGGTTTAAGAAACTGGTTGGAAGGTAACATGTATCTTACTCCAAACTTCGGAATTCATTTGTCAAATATTTTCTGCTACTATTCTTTTAATGACTCATTTACCTTTAGTCATATTTTTATTCAGAACCGTGGTGTTTCTAGGCAATGGTAGAAGACTCTGTTGAGTTGTTCTTTTCTTTCACAGCATAACAGAGTTCAGCACAGTCAAATTGAGTATGGTCTTCAGCACACTGATGGTATCAGATTGCTGGCGAACACAGGCAGTCATATTTCTCAAGCCACAGGTCATGTTCTGAGTATCAAGGTGCCTATAAGACTCACTAGCAAGCATGCTAACTTAAATGATTAAGAGAGTGGTATGGATGATTAGCCTGCTTCTAGTGCTGCTTCAACTTTTATCAATTATGCAACATAACACAGAAGCCTTTGCTTTTTGTGTGCTGCTGAAATATACTCCCTTTTAAAGCATATGTGTTTCCTTTGTTACTAGTTTGAATCCAATGCTTTGTTAAGCAAGGGAGTTGTTCTTATCCAGACAATCTGAAGGATTCAATCTCAGCAAATCAACTTGGCCAGGTGAACTTCTAAGGAAGCCAGTTTTATCCAGGACTCAGTTTTGCAAGGTTACATAATCACTCTTTGGGGCCCTTTGGTAGTAACAATTACCCTTTTCCTTACCCAATAAAGATCCATGTTCATTCAAAATCTGCTCAGAATTAAGATTTTTAAGTCCACATCCCCATTCATAAGAGACCAGGTATCTCAAAGGTAAGAGTCATATTTTCATTCTACTGTCCCTCCAGCATCTTTTAACACCATAACACACACACACAAAGGACAGGTGCATGGTGGTTATTTTCAGACTTCACATCTGTGTGGCAATTACACTTCTAAGCCTATAGATTAATTCAGTGCAACTGGTTACAGCCCTTCCTAGCCTGCTGTTGGCATGAGGCTTGCCACAGCCCAAGCAGGTCTCATTGCTATCAATAACCTAGGCTGGGCCATTGCCCAAGAGAAAAGCCTCAAAGGAAATGACTTAAGTGTGGGTACACTAGCAGTACCCAAGTCAATTTTAGGTGGTACATGGATAAACATATTTTTTTATTTTAAGAATTATGTCTTTAACTTCACTGTTATTTATAGCAAGTGATATGTTTTTCATTTACAGTCATGATATGAAATTTCCTATTACACAAAATTGTTTAAGTGAAAAAGCAGTTAATTTTTTAAAATAAAGTAAATAATAAAATAGGGAGGTATTGATATGACAAAAATTGTAATGCTGGTTTATAAATGATGAAAGCCTAGGATATTCTAATTTAAGGCCTAAGACTTTAATAATGCAACCATTTATCAAATGCTGTATTGTGCCAGACACTGTCTTAAGCATCTGGAATTCAATATGTTATTAAATCCTACAACATTTCCCTGTGAGGTAGGAATAACTTAGATTTCTAAAAATTAGGGATCCAGGGTTCAAGTCCAGGTCTGCCAAATTTCTACCATCACATTATGCTGCCTCCAGGTATAAGATTTGAAGCTGGTCATTCCCCCAACATACTATTGAGCACTTACCACATGCCAGACAGTATCTTAGACTAAAGATTTGAATGGACCCTCATTCCCTTCCCTGTAAGTAGTTTAGTCTAGTAAATGGCAGATGGGGTCTTGATCAGAATAAAAAAAAGAAAAGGCTTCTAATCTTGGACTTCAACTCATGATCCCAGGAAACAGAGGGAATTTGGGTCCATAAACAATATGCAGAGCTCCCGAAGTAAAAACAAAAGTCATTATCTTATAAATATTTAGAATATTGAGGATAAGATTGATTCACATAATAAACAAACTGCTGTTAGGAGCGGCCATTGGGTCGAACTGACAAAAAGGCTTTCAAAAGAATCCTTAGGCAGGCCACATAACCTGAAAACGTGATATATAAAAATTAGGCCTTGTGAAATGTATTTACCTTACATTATCTACTCCACAAAAAGGAGTTTTCAGAGGGCGACCCACCATTGCATAACCCTTTCGAGCACTTTAATAATAAAGTAACTAGTAAACATATCAGAAATCCACAATGTATCCAGATTATCTGGACAGCGGAAAAAGAATTACCAATTGTCCATTCCAGATATCAAAATCTATAATTTGATAATATAAAAGAAAAATACAAGAGATAAGAGACATGCTGTTCCTTCCCACATAAGCTAGAAAACCAGAAATCCTTATGTGGGAGAGTAGGACTGCACCAACCTTGTGGGTGGGCACACAGCATCCTCATATTTCTTATTTAAAGCGTGGTGATTCTGTACTCTTTCAAGGGAGTTAACCAGCAGCCTTTCACCAAGAATTCAATCAGGAGGATGCCCATGAATGTCCTCAAATGTCCTTCCAACTTTGTAGATGTAAACACATTCTGGGTAGGGCATCCATAGTGTTCTTTAGACTGTTAAAGTCATCTATGCCATCTCCCAGCCCCCAAGGTTGAGCACCATCAAAACATGTGAATCCAATTGTCTTCCCACCCCACCTTCATCACATGTGCATGGACTACAATGAAAGTTCAGACAATATGCTTGGCAAAAGTACCCAAGGGGCGGCTTTTTCGGGAAAAGGGTAACTGATAATCAGGCATAAGAAGTATTTCATAACCTTTTTATCATCATAGACCCCTTTCAGAATCAGATGAATGCCATGAATGTTTTCCCAAGAAAGCGTGTATTTAAAAACTGAATTCTTCATGAAGATTTAGGGGGATTAGAAACCTCCATAAAAATTTATCCATCAGTTCTTAGCTAAGAACCCACAACTCAGGTGACTGTCCAGCAGAATATTCAGGGCCTTGACCTATAGCCTAAGCTACAGTTTTTTTGGGGGGTAGGGAAGAGTGTAGGGTGAGGGAGAAAATTGATAATTATTAGTACACCTCTGCCAAATCCTGAACCTGCCATCTACAGTAGAGATTCTGCACCATCCCTATCCTTCACTCCCAGAACAGTTTCAACAAAAGTTTTTATTTAGACAGAAAGCTCTGCCCAGGGTGAAATCTCTGATTTTGTGAAATCCACCACTAACAATGTCTTCAGCAGAAACAGTTTTGTATGAATTGATTTTATTAACCACACTAGCCCCATTTGTAACCATGAATAACGTAGCTAGGCAGAAAGCTGACATTTTCATGGATAAATTCTATCATTTGCAATCTAAAATTGCTAATTTTTTCTTAGTTTATAGGTAATAGAAGCTAATAATCTGATATGAAAACATTACTTTGTTGAATTAAGTACACCCAATAAGAGAATAAAGATGTAACATTTCGAGTTTCAACTGATATCCTTTTATCACCAGAACATGCATTAACAAATGAAACTTAATAAACCCAAATAAATCAAGAAAGAACCTTAAGCTTAATTATCTTTCCTTCAATATCCCAGAACACTCTCTGGGACAAATGTGGTAAAGCTTTGTCAAAATATTGGAAGTTTTAATGAAGAATATATAATATGCATATTTCTTCTGCTTACCAGACAACCTTGATATGAAGGAGACAATGAGAGTTCAGCACTTAACATCAAGCACAGAATTTCCATTCGGAAATCCAAGTTTGAACTAAGTATAAGCTCCTACTGGGATAATAGACCAGAAAGATCTCAGCCAGAGAGACCATGATATTCTTTATTTTCTCATGGTAGAGTAATATCATGGTAGAATAGAGAGATCATTTGGGTTGTAACCTCTTTATTCAATAATCATATACATGAGACTATTGCCAAAGAAACAGGGGTTATATCCACTGCTCTTTAAGCATTTACAAGTTGGTTCACATATAACACATGCACTTAAGGACCTTCTTCTATGTACCTGTGCACTTTGCTTATATCCTCATCCATGTACTGACTAAACTCTATCTTATAACTTGTGTCTGCCTGCCCTGCTACGTTTTGTTTTTGAGGGCAATGCTGTGTCTCTCATCTTCATCTTCCTTCCATAGCAAGTACAGTTGCTAGCCTTTTTAAGCTCTCAGAACACACAACAGTGATTCTACTTCAAACTAAAAGGGTTGGTGTAACATTGCAGCTATCCAAATGTCCCTAGATCAGCACTATCCAATATAAATATGATGTGAACCACATCTATAATTTACATTTTTGTAGTAGCCATATATGTAAATAAAAAGATAAATTTAATTGTAATAAAATATTTTGTTTAACACAACATATCTAAAATATTTATCCTATTATTTCAACATGGGACCAAAATAAAATCATTAATGAGATATATATTCTTTTTATGCTAAATTTTAAAAATCCAATGTGTATTTTACACTTGTAGTGTATCCAATTTGCATGCTAAATATTCAACAGTTAAAGTGATATATAGTCCTACCAAAACAATAAAGTTAAGCTTAACAAAAATATTTTATACTGCCACAGTTTGTAATTTTAAACTGAAAGTATATAAAATTAAAAACTCAGTTTCTTTATTGAAGTAGCCACATTTCAAATGCTCAATAGCTATATGTGGTTAGTGGCTACCATACAGGACAGCACAGTTCTAGGTTACTTAACAGTAGCAAAAAAATTTACACATAACAGATAACTGGAGGAATAACCACCAAATGTTACCATTGTTAATTCTGAGAAAAGAAAGTGGAATTAGAAAGGAGGTATGAAGGTTTAAATTCTGAATGGTTTAAATATTTACATGTATTGCATAAAAAATAAAATCAAGGAGAAAAAACAGATTGAAGATCTGTCTTTTCTTTAAATAGAGGCAAAGTTACACTCTGAGAGTGGCAGGGATGCTTTAGATTCCTTTGGTAAAGACCACCAGAAATGTGAAGGAACTAGAAGTCCTGCTGTATAAGGCATGCGGGGCTGAGGCTATTGATGTTTGACCCAGAGAATGGAATACTGGGGGCAGAGGCATCTCTTTCCAAATATTTAAAACACTCTCAAGAAGAAGAAAACTATGATTTTCTCTCTGTTGTTACGAGACCAGAACTAGTAACAATGGTATATACCATTTAGTATAATTTATACTATAGGCCATCCATTTAAAATTTAATTCATCAAAGGTAGTAATTTCTAATACAGAAATGGATCAAAGATGAAATGGAACTGCCTTGCAAAGTAATAAGCCCCAATCACTGAAAATATAATAAAGTCAAATAGTCAAGATTTCTGCAGAGGACATTTAAGTTGGTACCTCATACAGGAAATATGTTATAACTAGAATTCTGTAACTGGGTTATCGACCCTGAGACTTTATTATTCTATGGCATTTATCATTATCTTAAGGACATGTTCAACCAACATCCAATTTTCCTCTCCCTGTAAGAGTGCTTTAGGATTATATATCCTTCTTGATGGAGGACATGATCCTGGAATTAATCACCTTGTTGACTAATGAAGTATGAGTAGAAGCCATGCATGTTACTTCATGTTAATGTTGAGTGCAAACATTTAGGATTTAACTCTCCACCTCTCCCCCCACCCTTTCCTTTGAGCACAGAAGCACACAGAAGGAGGTCAAATGTGAAGTCTCACAGAGGGACAGTTTGTTCTGTAGAATCCAATACATTACAACGTGCTGTGCATAAATAAGAAATAAATCTTTCTTGGATTAGGCCACTGTGATATTGGAGATGTTATCTTTTTATAAAAAATATATGTTATTGACTTTTTTACAGGGAGAAAGGGAGAGGGATAGAGAGCGAGGAGAGAGTGTGCCTCCTGCACACTCCCTACTGGCTATGTGCCCGCAACCAAGGTATATGCCCTTGATCAGAATCGAACACAGGACCCTTAAATCTGCAGGCCGATGCTCTATCCACTGAGCCAACACGGTTAGGGCATGGAGCTGTTTCTTACTGCAACATAATGCAGGCTATCCTGATGTACACTGGAAATTCTTGCTGGTGACCTCCGTGAGAAAACGACACACAAAACCATGACCAAATCAGTGGTTTGATTGCTTCTGGGCTAATTAAGCACCTCAAGACAATAAGGATTTCCAATTTGGACCATTCCCAAAATACGCAAGCATCACACACCTACCTATACACATCCAATAAGCTGCAAGAACAGCCAATTCACAGCCACAGGAAAATAGGATGAGGCCAGTAATTCACAGAGCTCACCTGTGATATCCCAAAGTACATTTGAATTCCTGACACCAAGTTTTCTAACCAACTGGAATCACCTGTTAATTATGATTGAGCAGGGATCAGAGGAAGTACAAGCAGATGGTTTGTAGGACAATACACACAGGTAAATCCTAGCACAGAGAATTAGACTTTAAAACATTACATTGAAAGCTCTTCACAATATGGTAAACAACACCGAGGTTTCTCAGACCCCTAGAAAAAGAGGATCACGGCTTATTTAACCCCGAGTTAATGTTAGTGCCTTGTAGTAGACACTCAAATGTTTGTCAATAAACCTGAAGTCACATACTATTGTTATTTATTCTTGGTATCTTTTTATTTATTTATTTATTTATTTATTTATTTATTTTAAAAATATATTTTATTGATTTTTTACAGAGCAGAAGGGAGAGGGATAGAAAGTCAGAAACATCGATGAGAGACATCGATCAGCTGCCTCTTGCACGCCCCCTACTGGGGATGTGCCAGCAGCCAAGGTACATGCCCTTGCCGGAATCGAACCCGGGACCCTTCAATCCGCAGTCCGACGCTCTATCCACTGAGCCAAACCGGCCTCGGCTTTGGTATCTTTTTAGGTTGGAATTGTCCACTTTACTTTTTTTGGGGGGGGAGGTGCAGCATTTTGTCATGTTTACTCTTTTAAAGGAAAGGCAAGAAAACAAATGTTCTTTTATTTTTTTATTCATTTTAAGGAGAACGAGGAAGGGGAGAGAGAGAGAGAGAGAAGGAGGGAGGGAGCGAGGTAGGGAGGGAGGCAGGGAGAGAGAGAGAGAGAGATTTGTTGTTCCACTAATTTATGCATTCATTGGTTGATTTTCGTATGTGCTCTGATTGGAGATCGAACACACAACCTTGGTATATCAGGATGGTACTCTAACCAAGTGAGCTACAGGATACAGGGCCAGGGCAAAAACTAATGTTCTTTATGCAATGCTGCTGCTGTATGCTTGGTGCTCTCCCACTCATGATCTAATCTCATCTTTCCCCAGTCCCACGAAACAGGTATTGTTAACTCTGTTTCACAAATAAGCCATCAAAGCAGAATTACAATTTTTAAAACCACACAGCTTATGGAGCAAGGATTGAAATACAGGTCTGCCTTATTTTAAAATCCATGCTACAAAGAGTCCAAAAGATGCCACCCTAAAATGGCTGCTTTTACATTTGCTCCTTCTTCTGCATCTTTAGTTGAAAACATTAATATAAAACAATGGTAACTAAATGAGCATTCTCAGTTAAACAACAACAACAACAACAAAACAAAAAAACCCACACGGAAGCTGCACATGTGTAAAGCCTATCTTTGCACACAGCCATCACGTGATGGGAATTAGCCCGGTAACTATAGGTTTTTCTCTGCTAGAAAAGTATACGTTTCATCATGCTTTGAAATCTGCCTTATTATCAGCACGGCTATGAAAACAATGATTTATTTCTTATTGAGTGAAGAGGCCAGGCATGAAGCATTGTTTCTGTAGAGCCTAATAGAATACCTTGTTTGTGAACCAAAGCAGTAGAATGGGTGGCTGGAAGGTGGAGACTACCCTCCACTGTGATTAGCAAGTAACCATTTTACGGGAGGTGAGGACTAACTAACACAGTGCAAATGCCTAAAATAACAAGTATTAGATGTCCTGCTAAAACCATCTCCTTAATAACCTGTCACCTAGAGAGAGAGAGAAAGAAAGGGAGGGAGGGAGGGAGAGAGAGAGAGAGAGAGAGAGAGAGAGAGAGAGAGAGAGAGAGAGAGAGAGAGATTTCAATCTTATAAGGAAAAAGATAAGGCAGAGCAAGTCCAGTCGGGATTAGTTTATTGCCCTGCACATTTTTGTCCCTGCTATAATCCTGAAATATGAAAAAGTCTCCCCTGAGGAAGAAAGGCAGTAAAAAGTGCCAATTTTAATATATAAAATGTCCACACATAGCAACCCCCTGCACCAACAGCAACAATCCTCAGGCTATCAGGCTAACCTCGGGCATGTTCCAAATCTCTCTCCCTATGTTGCCCAGAGCAAGTCTATAGATGATTGACGATGAACTAAGCCAAGCATAGTTAGAAACTAAATACTGCAAGCATGTTGCTTCTCCTACCAGCTACCAATGAGACAGACCCTCCATTAGAAGGGGGTCCCAGGACACGCTGGCAAAAAACAAGTCAACCATTAAGTACATAGGAGTCCCCAGTAGACTCAGAACAGAGAGCTCCGGAGATTTCTGAGGAGGCTGATCATAAAAGTCGCATGTTTGCTTAACCTATTAGGTATAGCTTTGGAGTTAGAGTGTCTACACAATAGAGTTAAGACTGTTACTAGGAAGATAAGACAGACACATAAAAAAAGATACTGCATTATATTGCTTGTTATAGAGGAAGGTGTCAATAAGGTGGTAGAGACACAGTGTGATAAGAGCTCCACATGCAAGGAAAATCCTATGAGCTAAATGGTTAACAAAGGCTTCAACTGAGTTTTAGATAAAAGAGAGAAATTCTACAGGTAAGAATCCTGGAAGAGATATTCCAGGAATGACTCATGGTATGAGCCACCCAAAACAGACTGGCGAGTATAGGGGTTAAAGAGAAAGATCAAGCAGTTAGACTAGTTAGGCTAAAGCAGAAGGTGTACATAGGGGGCAGGAGATGAGGTAGAGAGATAGGCTGTCTTAACATTCTGTGTGCACTTTGAGCTGGCGATTCCACCTCCACAAATGTACACACAGTATAACATAACAGTCCTGCATATGTGCAGAGCTACAAGGATTTCAAAACAGAAGCAACTGAGATGCCCAACAATAGAAACACCTCTATATTGAAACATTATGGAGGCAGAACAAAGCAGTGTAGTATATTTTACAAGATGGAGGCATTGTCATATACATTCATATAAATTTAAATAGGGAGGCAAACATTAGATTTCATTTTTTAATGGAGGAAAAGAGCATTCATATAATTTCTTACCTAGACATACATTCATACACTTTGGCATAGAGACATACAAAAATGTTAACAGCAGTTACACCTGGGTGGGAGGGAAGTAAACAACTTTTCTGGCCTTTTGTTCATCTGTAGTGCCTATATTTTGTAAAATGAACATGGATAACATTGGTAAGACAAAACATACAACAACAATGAAAGTTATTTAATAGAAAAGAAAAGAAATGGAGGCAGGGACTGAACAGCTTCACTGGATGCTTGCCGACGTCTATACTTTATCCAGGAGGCATGAAGTTAGGGTTGGGGGCTATAGGCTGAAAGTCAAGCTTTAAACGGAGGCTTTAGAAATGATTACAGACTGAGAAAGCAAGTGGAGAGGTCCAAAGAGAGTTCAAGGCAGGGCATGGCTCTGGAATTATAGGGACAAAGAAGGGACACCACTTCTTCCCAGCACAATAAACGGGAAACTCACTGGGCAAGACAGCAAGAAACACCCCAAATCAGCAGCACTATTTTCTCAGCCCCCTACTGTACATGAAGCACTGCTGAAAGCGTTTGAAAACTCACAGTTATTCCAGCCTGTCTTAAATAAATATATTTATTAAAATGGGGTAAAAGTCCAAACCTCAGCTTTCCTCTGCAGTGACCTGTACAAACTACAGACTTCAAACACATAATATTAGAGAAGAGAAGTAAAGTGCATCTTTGACATTAAGGAATATTAATGTTTTGCAATAAAACTTCACATTTAAAGTACTCTAAAAGATAAATGAGCTGTTTGGAAGAATCAGTGTCAATACTAAAGAGAATTAAGCCTAAATGCCCAAATCAAATAACTGCTCACAAAACCCTCTGGAAAAGCCAAATCGATTCACATGTAAGACATATATGCTTTGTGATCCAAGGTAATGCTATCATGATAACAGCTGTATCTGCCTCTGTCAGTAATCATGCAGTTGCTAAAAAGAGGAGAAGTGGAAAGGAAACAAAAACATTTTGGAATTGCAATAAAAGGAAAAAAGCATTATGCATCTCCAACTGGAAGGGGAACTGTTCAGTCAAACCTCATTTTAAAGCAATTGAGGCACAGTCAATGTTGCAGTTTTCAAGAGATATTTAATAGACCATTGTGGACCGACTGGGTTTGCTCCTCACAGTAGACCAAATGCAAATAGAATTATTGCTCCAAGTTTTGCCAATCTACCTATGATACCAGTAATTTATTACAACCTTGTGAGAATCCAACGTTGCTTAAAAGACTTTTTTCCAGGAGACCCCAGACATGTAACCAGAAACTAAGGTTATATCATACATAGTGTAAGATTCAGACTACAGTTAACTTTTTGCCATTTTTTATTATCTCCTGATCAGATGGTGACCACCACAAAGAGTTCATTGTGAAATTAACATTTCTCAATAATGAAGCTAAAACAAAAATATGGGTTGGTTGCCTTCTCCATGATGGTCTTTTTAATCACAAGTATGGACATATGACCAAGACAAAACACCAGCAAAAAAAAAAAAAAAAAAAAAAAAAAAAAAAAGCAAAAATAGCTTTATTTCAAGGAGGAGAATAATAAATTAAACTAACACATTTAGTTATTTAGAGAAGACTTGTTGGTTTTTATCATTTTTGATCAGAGCAGATTAAACAAGCTAGGCACCAGGTTGGTATTCTACTATGGACATTTATTGCTGCAAAAACCAACTTGGGAAAAGCCTAAAGGCTACAGTGTACAACTACAGGTGTTATAGAAGCTCAAAAGGCACTGATATTGAGCCATAGTGGCTCCAGCCGTATTAGTTGACAATGATATTCATTAGTTAAAAGACTACATTTAACACTACTCTTAAAAACATACACACAAACAGTCCTAGCCAGTTTGGCTCAGTGGATAGAGCATCCGCCTGCAGACTGAAGGGTCAATTCCAGGCAAGGGCACATGTTTGTGGGCTCCATCCCCAGTGGGGGGCATGCAGGAGGCAGCTAATCAATGATTCTCTCCCATCATTGATACGTTTCTCTCTATCTCTCTCTTCCTCTTTGAAATCAATAGAAGTATATATTTTTTACACAAACAAACAGAACACACACACACAAACAGGTAACTAAACTTCAGAAAGTGTAGTGGCTCTTTGAGGAGGAGAAAAAGGCCATAAATCTCAAAGGAGTTTTGCTAGTGCCATGTCCTACCTGGAGGCTGCCAAGCCTAGTGGATGGCCTTTACTGGAAACTGGCTCTAGGGTTCTTAGCAAAGATGAGCTTGTACAATGTAATGGGTTAACTGGTTTAAAAGAAGAGGCAAAGTGTGTTCAGAGATGGATAACCAGGGTAGTAAGCATTTCTGAAACCACATTCTGGGGAAGAATTAAAAAATTGGGGTTGTTTAGCCAAACAACAAGAAAAGTGAATAGTATCTCAAGGAAGGGGGTAGGGGGAGGAGAAATCAACTTTACCAAAGTCCAGCCTGACAATTCTATGAAAAGCTACAAAAAAAAAAACAAAACAAAAAAAAAACACGAGTTTCTTATCTTGTTTACACATTGCATTCAAGTGATAAAAAAATCAAAATAGCAACCTGAATAATCAAACTAGCACTGAAAATTTCAATTTCACTTTTTTCCACTTTTTAAAACATATATATATATATTGACTTCAGAGAGAAAGAAGAGAGAGATAGAAATGTCAATGATGAGAATAATTGATCAGCTACCTTCTGCAGGGATCAAGCCCTTGACCAGAATTGAACCTGGGACCCTTCAGTCCATAGGCCAATAGTCTATTCATGGAGCCAAACCGGCTAGGCCACTTTTTTCCACTTCTGTCCTGACACCTCAAATTCTAAAGGTAAGAATAAATTCTTAAATGCTACAAACTTCTCTTCAGTTGACTATCCATCATTGAAAGAATATATAAATCTAGAGTTCTAAAAAAAAATTCCTCACTCTAGAAAACACTAGAAGACCAAGAAGTCAATAGAAATTCCAAATGAAAGGGTCTCAACTTAGAATGAGGCCTTCATGAGTGATGGCCGTGTAAATATCTAGACAGCAATATTGATGACCACCTGTTAAATGGCTCACTCACAGTTTAATTTTACAAAGACTTTCCTTCCAGCGGCGACAGCCAAGATGGCTCAGTGCAGACAGCAGACATGGTTGTTATTTTTTGTAAAGACATTTTTTTTAACACAATCATTCTACCATTATTTCAGGACAATGTTCAACTCTTTGATTAGATGTCCAAGCTGAATTTTGATTTAGAAATGAAATGGTATAAACTCCCTTATGTGTTCCCAGGTTCTTGGAAAACAGCCTGTCACTAAGTTGTTCCAAGCTCTGAATGTCTTGGATGCAGATGCTGGAAGTGTGAGCTTGCTCCTGTCAGAGGTCCTCTGGGTCATCACTCTACAATGGCATGAAGCAACCACTTGATGCAAGAGCCATGCTGGCACTTCAACATCATGCTTCTCCAGTGTTAATTACGCTCTGATTGGATTCCTTAAAGAATGCATAGTTCACACAATATTGTCAGACAACCTTGTGAGAGAATCCTTTGGAAAGTATCTTTACACATTTCTGGTAAGCCCCACATATAACTGATTTCTATTTTGAACTCAAGGATACTGTGCTGTAAAGGCCAAATCTGTTTCAGTGAAGAGGCTCTTCTTGTAGGGATTCCTCATTAACAGTCATGGATTGAATAATTCAACAATTTTGTCATTGAAGAATCCTCCCTAGTTTCTATCTTAAGGAAAAAAGTATGGCTAGCTCAACAATGGAAGTTAAAGTATAAGCAAAAGATATCCTCACAAAACTGTTTAATATACATACAAAATTTACATCTAGGAAAGAAGGAAAGACAGAAAGGATTGTCCCAGTAAGAAGCCTAACAAGTTCACTAGCTGTCTTAGGTGAAAATCCTTATTATGACAAACTGCCTGCTCCGTATGTATATTGTTGTCTTCAACACAGAGTAAGAATCCTTCCCATAGCCATGTTCCAGGAAGCAAGTTGATATATCAAACTCAAAAGAAATCTTAAATAACAACTTGAATACAAGGCCTCTAGAATTTGTAAGCAAAGATTATAGTTAATTTCTAACTATGAGTACCTGAGAAGTGACTTATACTACTGGCCACTTATGGCCCCCTTATTTTGACAAATTTTCTAGAAGAGAAAAGTTATTTAATTAAGATGTAAATGTACAGATATCCCCCAAAATGTACACACACACACTTTGAATAATTATAAAGGCAATGTTTACAAAAATATATTTCATTTTCAAAATTGAGCTATCAGTTGTTACAGTGTGTACACATTTTTTGGGACACTGTGGATATCTATATGTAAAGAAATATATAAATCACATTTGTGTATATTTTACATACTATATATTATAAAATACTAGAGGCCAATGCATGAAATTTGTGCAAGAGTAGGCCTTCCTTCCCCCGGCTGCCAGCACCGGCTTCCCTCTGGCACCCAGGACCCAGATTTCATCCAGAAGGTTGTCCAGAAGGATGTCTGGTCTAATTAGCATATTTTGCTTTTATTATTATAGATATGTAAATAAAAGGATCTGAAGAATTTTAATAATAGCTTTCTGTTGAGGCACATAGTAATGAAAGTAAACCCTGCCCTAAATCACTAGGGCAATTCAAAAGGGACAGATAAGCTAACACTGTACTATGTAATAATGACATGATAACAATATCTTCTTAGATTTCAGTATTAAATGGTCTCATATATATTCATTTTTCTCAGTTGATCTCAAAACAAAGCCAGATACACACTATTCTCCATTTTATATACAAGGAACCTGAATATGTAAACACTCAATGATTTCTCCAGTGAGTGACAGATCTATAGGGAGAGCCGAGTCTCCTGACGTCCCAGCCATTGCTCTTCCAACATTACCATGTTGTCCATTCCCCAAAGTCCAGTAAAAGTTTCAGCAACAGAAGGGACTGGGGAAGCCACTCTTTTTCAATTTGATGGGACTTTAGAAACAGAAATTGAATCGAGGGAACTCCCATCATTAAATTCAGCTATACCCACACCCACATCTTTTGGTCTCTTTTCTCAATTTCAGCTTAGATTCCTCTATCTCTTCTTTCTTTTTCTAAAGACACATTTGGAGATGAAGCCATTCATAACTGCCCATCCACAGACAGTTTGTGGCAGTATAATTGACAATGAGTCTGCTGCAAAAAAATGAAAATGTTGTTTTAATAACCTTGGCCTAAAATACATTTTGTTGTATGCCTCAAAGGGTTTCAATAAAAAGTCAACCTGTAGAGACATATTTTCTTGGCTTAAACAACAATCCAAAGCATATAAATGTAGTCCAACTATAATGACATATTTATAGGCCAATAAAGCTTACACTGCAGCTTTCATACTTCACTTAAAGGAACTCTGTAAGAAGCAGTGTTATATAAAATAATTTGATTTTTTTTTACAAACTATTGCCCAAGGAATAAAGAAAAAAAAAAGCAAGTTTGTTACATTTAACTGATAGTGTTTATATTCCTTAAATGCTAAAAATCTTATAAAATGAAATAATTCATTTGGTTAGTTCCAACTGCCATACCAAATATGGATATCAAGTCCACTTTATTACAAAAGCTAAGCACTGTAATTCTAAAGACAAAAATAAATAACAAGAGGCTTGTGTAGTGAATGATTTAATCAACCCGATTCTTCTGGAAAAACAGGTTCCTGTGTTCGTTATGCTTATGAATAATACATTCCTTAACCCTTCTATTTTAACAGAGGATTGTGTTTTTTTTTTTTCTATAAACTTCAGTACGAAATGTCTGAAAGGAGGTAAAACAGCTCATTGAGTAAAGTCACAATTTGAATTGGTTTCATATTGAACTTTCTTTCTTTGAAAAGGACAAAGAGGAGGAAGGGGACAGTGTATTTTAACACATCTCAGAAGTGTTAGATTATTAGTTTTCCCACTAACTAGATCTGTAGTTTTAGTCACCAGTCATTTAGAGTCTTAAATGAAAACTCTAGAGAGTTTTAAAAAGCAAATATGACATCTGCAAATATTGTCCTTGAAAGGGAAGGGGATAAAAAAAATGAAGGAGTTGTGATTTGAATCAGAGCAGTTATTGGAAGCTGCCATTTGGGGCAGAGTTTCTCTTTGTGGAGCATTAATTTGTTGGCAGACACACATTTATGAGAACATTCTTGTGTGTGTGTGTGTTTTTTTACTATTCAGAGAGAGACAGGAAGTGACACAAACTGAGATTAAAGGGAATTTATTCTACCTAAACACGGAGCAGGAAGAGTTCTTTAATTAGCTTTTATATGGTAAAATCCCTGCTTTAAGAGTCAACCTAATTATTTTGTTTTTATTGATGTTTTAACATGATGAAATAACTCAGCTGAAAAATAACATAATACAGTTTTACTTTATACATAGAAAGGTGAGATCTTTCCATTATTTGCTTACTTCCACCAGAAAAAAAAGAGGGGGTCTTAAGTAATCTCAGAGTTCATCTTCTTTCTTTGGTAAGAACAATGAGGACTTGGAAGGGTTCTACAGAAGGAAAAAACCTAATAAGTGTGTGAACTTCCATTAACAATGTGGTATTGGAAGTGGTTTTAGTGTGGCCAAGAGAAGGGAGATAAGGAAACCACTGTGTAGAAAGAAAAGTACAGACAACAAATATTTTGATGTTGCAGACAGAGAGACCGAAGAGGTTGAAGAGAAAGTTGTTGGGATAGAATGCATACAGCAAACGACACCCCCTGTCTCCCCAATATAAATCTTAACAATGTAGACATGTAAACCTTAGATCAAGCAGATAATGGAAACTCATTACATTAAGGAAAGTTTTTGTTTCTCTTTCCACATTATTACAACACAGTGTGCATTCCAATTACAAAAGCTATTTGTCTCAAATTCCCCACAGTTCATACCAACTGAGTAGAATTTCAAGGCCCAAATTCTATCCTTAAAGGGGTATTTGACATTAAATAAAGAAAAAGAACATGATGTTTCTTGCTCAGCAGAGAAGAGCCTCCAATCAAATATCCTGTTGATTATTTTCTCTTCCTCAACACTAATAGTAGAACTGTTTCCCAAATGAGACACCCCACTCTGGCAAAACATAAAAAATAAAAAAATTAGAACTTCCTAAAATGCCATTTATCAGCAAATACTCCTTTGCCTTGCCTCAGTCCTACTGAAAGAAGAATCTGAGGAAGCAGACTCAGCAATCACTATTATTTTTAAAATTCTCCTGGTGTGTTTAATGAATAACTAGATTTTAAAACCACTAAGTACTTTTAATATTCACTTGAAACCAATTACTTTTGAAATCAATTATTAAAAATGTAGAATATGGACTTTTTTTAATTCAAAATATTAAAACCTGCAAATCTCTTGATGGAATTAAGAGATTCAGTTTCTTTCCATGTTCATTAATAAACTATCAATGGTAAAACACAAAAGAATAAAAATATATATTAAAAACAATAATAAAAAATAAAGATCATCCTCAAAAAATGGAAGATACCTGTAATACTAACAACAATAAAAATATATTTAAAAAATAAAGCTCATCCTCTAAAATAAAATAAAACACAAAATAACCTTGCTATAAATACTCTTGTTTATATGTGTGACATCAAGCTTAACCATCTACACATCCTTTTGTCCCCGTGGGTTTCCTGTTTAGTTTTTTATTAGTAACAGTATATTCCATAACTAAAGAAAAAAATTTCAAACAAAAGAAAGCTTTTAATGGTAAGGAAAACAAGACAATAGCAATACTTAGATCAAACATTAGGAAAGTGACAAAACAGATGTATTATTCAGCACTGTCACATGTCAGAAGACTTGACTGTGTGTTCACAGAATTGAGGGGTATATACTGCATATACCATAGAGGAAGATTTCTTTTTAAAAAAGTTCTTTGGACTTTAAAAAGGAAAACCATTAGATTAATAATTGTCTTTAACTGTGCACATGACAATCAGGCTGCCCTATCCAAAATATTACAGTCTGACATCTACCAAAAGGTGCCAGGAAACTGTTGATCATTAAATTCAAATTGCAAGAAAATATTAATGCTATTCCCAAAGCACAGTACAGCTCATCACAAACCAGAACCACATGAAAGATAGTCAGTCACTGGTTTTATTCAGTCTCTTTACAATTAAGATAGTCTATATTTGTTGAAATAATTAAATACTAGGTGGAAAAAAAACAGGAAGTTGTCATATTGAGGTATAAAATAGGGCTATGAAAATCAGCATTGTGTTAGAATGAAAGAAAAAGATGCCTTAAGATGTTAAAAGTGAAGTTCCTCTTTGCCTAAAGAGGAAATAGCTAGTCTAAATCAGAGGTCAGTTTGGGTCTTGAGCAATGCTAGAAGAGTAGGTCAGTGGATGCCACAGGGAGATACAAACAAAAGAAGAAAAAAAAACAAAACCCACCAGGGATACAAAAATGTCAGTATAGGAGAGAAGTGTTAAAAAAAAAAAAAGCAACAGAATTAATTGTGGAGCTACTTCTACACCAATCTCTGTGCTTGACCCTTTATATCTTACATCTCATAGTGATCCTATACAGCTCCAATATTTTTCAGATGCAGAAACTGAGGCTTAGAGGTTAAATTATTTGCCCAAGGCCACAGGGCTAAGTAGGCAGCACAGTCAGGGTTCAAACACTAATTAGAATAGCTACTCCAAATCCCAGTTCTCCTTTGAACTTACAGAGGAAGAGAGAAAGGAAGGAAAGAAAAAAAATATGTAGGTGATGGTGGTGCCTAAAAAGCTCAGGAAAACCTATGGCTGACCAGCCCTGCTTTGACCTTGCTTTCCTGCTCCACATTAAGCAACTCATCTTGTCCTCATTTTGCTTTCCACTCAATGTAAAACGTGAAATTTCAACATGGCGTTCATTGATGTCATACTATCTACTTAGAGCAAATATCCAAACTCTTCACTAATTCAGTTTAGGTGGCTAATTAAGTTTTATACCTTGACCCCACCTGGAAGCTGCTTCAGGCCATGTGTTATAGTAGCGAGTTCCCGGCTCAGGGATTTACACATAGAAGGTCCTGTGATCTAACAGGTAATGTAGTTGTCCATCTACATTCTCAGGCCTCTTCAAAGTTAAAAAAATTATATATATAATCAGGAGATATCTCTGTGTGTGTGTATATATATATACACACACATATACACACACACACACACACATATATATACACACATACATATATACACACATATACATATATATATCAGTATTTATATGTGTATATATCGGCAAATATATATCAAGGTTTCCAGGAAAATCTACAACCAAAAAAGAAGGTTACTGTATACGCCCACACATTGGATTTAGAAGTACAGGATGTATTTACCAAGGTCAGCCTTTTCCTTGAGAACATCTTTGAAGTTGAGTCCACTGTTGAGGGTTGACTGCCTGTACTTCAGCAAAGCTTCCTTCTGTCCGTTTCTTCCCAAGGCCTCTGTTTTCAGGGACCCAGCGTGGAGGCCACATCTCCACTTGGAGAAATCAGAATGTACCCACTTGACCAGGTCTTCAAGCTTCACAATCACTTTTTCAGAAACAGCAATGACTTCATCCTACAATAGGTGGTTGGGGAAAGAACAAAATCATTATTTGTGGTTCTGGGTAAATGATACATTTTCAACAAAGCCCATCTGAAAAACTATTTGAGCAGTTTAACCTTATGCCAGCTGACAATGTGCTTTTCGGTGACGGAGATTCTTCAATAACTTACTCCATTTAAGTGGTTTTTCATTGCTGGTTGTTTAGTTGAGGAATAATTTATAAGATATATTTGTTATATGATTAGAAAGTACAAAACTTGGGCGGTAATTCTAACAACCATTTTTTAATGCTATTTGCCAAAACTCACTCTGCCTATCTAACCACTTGGGTGAAAGCTAATTTTTAAGTGCAATTAATTGCAAAAGTAAAAAAGTGAGAACTAGATGACTAATGGTTAGCCTGTCTCTATATAAATAGTCTAAGTAAATCTGGGATTCTTGGAACTCTGACTCACCCTAAAATTCCTATGTTTATGGTACATTTTCCCTTGGCTTATACACAAATATTGAATTTAACTTTTGTCCTAAAAATTAAATAAAACTGTGATGTAATCCCAAAAGAAATACTTCATAAATGTTATGTGCTTCCCACTGAAAGAAACTTACACATACTCATGTTTCTTAAAAACTTTGTAAGTTGAGAAATGAACTGATTTTTTTTCTTTTAATACATATGGGGTAAGAGGCAAGAGGGCGAGTGAGGAGAAAGTCTTTGAATCTAAGAAAAGTAGTTGAAACTTAAGTTTCTCCTATGGCTCATAAATTTGAATTTTAAGCATCTCTAATTGCTTCCAGGAAACAACCAAATTTTCTGACTCAGAATTAATCCAGCGAGATATTTATTAGATGTCCATACATGGAGCAGAGAAGGGCCTCTTTTACTTGAAGATTCTTTGGGAAAGGTTTAAGATCATCTCACTGGGTTTTAAGATAAATTATTTGAAACATTTGACATTTCAACTTGAACTGGCTTCTTTCATTTCTTTTACTTCACATTTCTGAAAAAAAGCTTAGCTGTGAAAACCCCAAGCTTATAAAATCTGAGACATATTTTTGACAAACAACAACAACAGGAAGATGCCTCTAAGTTATTAAACAAAAGGAATTCACAAGTAATTTTGACTAATTTGGCTGTTAAACATAACTCTGTCCTCCTTCACACACACACACACACACACACACACACACACACACACACACACACATGCCACAGTATTACACACACTACTCCAAAGCAAACAAAAAAGCGTTTATTAAGATAAGTCTCACACAATAAAAAAAAACAACCCTGAGTTTAGTTTGTAGAAATATTTTAAGGTGGGATCTAAAATTACACTTTTGCTCCTCCAGTTCCAAGCTGCTTCTGAGAAGAAAGTTTGTTAGGCAGTAGCAAAATAACAAATACTCTATCAAAAATGAAAAGTAAAACTTGCGTAATGGAATCTTTTCTCTTATCACAATTAACTATGAACTTCCACTAAATGGGAGACAAAGTGGAAACTGTTTTGACCCTCTGCTCAAGAAAAAAATATTTCAATGCTTTACGTAAACAATGGGGCATATTACAAAGTACCATTTCAACGGATGATTTCACTCTGATTCACTACACTATCCTCTTGCAATAAAAGATCTGTAGTTGTCACGCATTTTATAGCTATTACATGGTTATTATTAAATGTCAGACTGAAAATTCAGCCTGGGTTATTGTTTCAAAACATATGGGAACAGCTTCTGGACAAGGAAAACCAGAAATCTAGTTTAGAATAGACTGGAAAATAATTATCATGCTATATAAGTCTCAACATTAGCCAAGATGGAATTTGACAAAAATTTTACCAAATATGGTTCCTTAGAAGAGACAAGTTTGGAGATGAGTGTTATTTTCAAATAGCTCTCACTCTGATCAAATGATTATCATTTCAATTACCAGTTGCTTCAGATCATTTCCAAGAAATGGCATGACTAGCTCTGGCTGGCTTCCAATAACCGCCAAACAAATAGTTTATTAACCAAGAGAAAATACAGTCCTAATGATGTCATTGATGAATAAACCCATCTTTCAAGCTTCAGACCAGAAATTCTGCCCACCCTCCTTTTCTCTCTGAAAAGGATCTTCTGAATATATACACAATACACAAAAACAAGCTCAGGAATTCACATAAACCTGCATAAGCCATAAACCCAAATTTGGCTTAATTGTGAAACCACCAGTATGTTTTACTGGATTCACAGAGAAACTGGCCCTGCAACATTGTCAAATGCCAGGATTTAGAAGGAAATCTGATAAGCAGAGGAGGGGAAACAACAAACCAACCCAAAAAACAAAACAGCCAATATATATATAGAAAATGTCTCAGGAAACATTACTTTGTGCACACAATGGCATAGATCACATGCTCAAATTTACTATTCTGAACAAGTGCTGACTAAAGTTCCTAATACTCACCATTCTTGGGCAAGTTTCTATGTCTAAGAAAAGAATTTCAATAAGCTCCTCTCATAATTACATTAGTTGTCTGAAAACTGAGAATTAGCACTGGATAAATATTGCTGATTTACTCTAATACAACACAAAAGGAACACAAAGGAATACTTTGTTCTTCTATTAGTGTACCTTGGCTTTTCAATTAAACTGGCTCCTAATCAATATTTATGTAGGCTGTGTTGAGACACTTTCTAAATCCATACTCCCTTTCATTAATGTTTTAAACTGCCTCTTTCTGTAATTTGGATTTTGTTTCCACCACTGTGTAAAAACAGCTTATTCAATCATGGAATCCTTTAAGTCAGAGGAGATCAGCTAGTCAAGAGGTCATAAATCAGCCAGCCCATGTGTATGGCTGGCCTCTCGAAGGGTTCTAAACACTGATAAATTATACAAAAGTATCCAGACTTCCAGCTTCTCTTGTAAAATAAAATGAAATAAAAGTATATCTGTCAAAAAACAACAAAAATAAAAATCTCACCACCAACAAAAAACAATTGAATGTGAGTAGGAATTGCCTTCCTTAGACAAGATTTGAGATCTCTAATCACCACTGTCCCCACAGCTCCGCGTTGCCTTACATTCCATCCACATTTTCCTTAACCTGCCAGATCCCTTGGGCTGCCTTACATTCCGTCCACATTTCCCTTCCTGCCTGGTCCCTTGGGCAGGCACCCAGTGTTGGAACTTGCATACTCTGATTTAGTCCACTTCCCTCATTTTATCAATGAGGACAATAAGGTTCAGGGACATGTCCTAGTGGTAAGTTCTACTAGAACTTGTACAAGAATCCAGGTTTCCTATCTGTCTGGGTTCAAATCCCAACTCTGCAATTTACTCATTATGAAACACTGGACAACTTCATACACACACACACACACACACACACACACGTATATATATGCACATACATATATTTCAAATGTTTTACACCCATACATATATATATATATATATATGCACATACACACATATTTCAAATGTTTATAAAAGGATAATAATAATCCACCTTTCATGATAATTGTGAGGATTAAATGGGCTAACGTAAATGAAGTGGTGTGTCAGCTGTCCTTATCATCACTCCTTTGCATTCCATTTTCCAAAGCATGCCATGCAGAGATGAGTATGGATGGTTCATGGGTAAATTTATTTTTTTAAATGTAAGTTACACGTTGCTTATTTTCTGTGTGGCTACTTTCCATTTACAGGAAAATGAAACTGGTTTCTCATTTACAGGAGCTATAGAAAGTTTCCTCTTGAAATAGATATGTTTTTTAAAATTGACCAATCTGAACAAAACCATTAAGTTAACATGGGGACATGTGGGTATGACAAAAAGAAAAAAAGCTAAGATGCTATGAAAATGACTGAGATGTATTAGATCCGTGGTTCTCAAAGTGTGGTCCAGGGGCCTTGGGGAATCCCTGAGACTATTTCAGGTGGTCCATGGAGTCAAAACAATGATCCTAATAATACTCAGACATTATTTGCTTTTTTCTTTCTTAGTCTCTTTCAAGTTGGGGTTTTCCAGAGACTACATGACGTATAGTCTGGCAACCCAGAGAATGCTCTAGCACATTAACTATCAATAGAGATAACCCACAAAATATGAGAATCCAGCTGTCTCTATTAAGCTAGATAATAGATTGACAAAAATGTAAAATAATATCAGTTTTTACTAATTTTTCATTTCCAAAAATGTGGTTAAATTTCCTAAAAATGTTTTACATTTACATAATGGGTTTATTTTGCCATTTCATTTTTATTTTAAAGTTAACTTACAGTAAAATATCTCTTTTTAAAAATGTATTGTTGACAGTATTACAGATATCCCCCATTTTATCTCCCTTTGCCCCCCCCACTCAGCCCATGTCCCATCCCAGCCCTTCCCCACACTATTGCCTGTGTTCATGGCTATATATGCATCTATGTTCTTTGATTAAATATCCCTTTTGTGGTGTCCAGTTCTATGTGCTTTAACACATGGCAAACACTGATCTGTTCTTGCTATAGTTTTCTCTTTTCCAAAATGTCATAGAAACTAAATCCTACAGTATGAAATATTTTGAGACTGCTTCTTTCACTCAGCATAACAACCTTTGAGATCAATCCATGTTGCCACACGTATCAATAGCTTGTTCCTTTTTATTGCCGAGTAGTATACCATAGTATGGATGTGTTGCAAAGTTGGTTTATCCATCCACCCATTGAAGAACTCTGAGTTGTTTCCAGTTGGGGTGTTTACGAACAGAGCTGTTAGAAACATTCACATACAGGGTTGTCTGTGAGCATACATCTTTCATTCTCCATAGTACATACCTAGGAGAGGGATGGCTGAGTCATGTGGTAAGTGAATATTTAATTATGTAAAAACTGCCCAACTGTTTTCCAGAGTATTCCCACCAGCAATTTATGAGAGTTCCAGTTGTTTCTCATCTTCACTAACACAGCATATCACTGTTAATTAATTTATTATGGACATTCTAATATGTATTTAGTAGTTTCTCAGCATGTTTTAAATGTTCATTTCCTTAATGACTAGTGATGTTGAACATCTTTTCAGATGCTAATTTACCATAAATATATCCTTTTTGGTTAAGTGTGTGTTTAAGTTTTTGCCCATTTTTAAAATTAGGTTGCTTGTTTTCTTACCATTGAGTTTTGAGAGTTCTTGTACTTTCTGGATACAAGTCTTTCATCAGATATGTGGTTTGAAAATATATGCTTCCAATTTGTAGTTTGTGTTGTCATTCTTTTTAGTGTCTTTCACAGAGAAAATAATTTAAATTTGATCAAATTCATTGGTCAGTTTTTTCTTCTATGGATTGTGGTTTTGCTGTTATGTCTATGAGCTCTTTGCCTAATATCAGGTCATGAAGAAATTCTTCTATTTTCTTCCAAAAGTTTCATAGTTCCACATTTAAAAGTATAATCCATTTTGACTTAATTTTGTATAAGTTGTGAGAGTTAGCTTGACATTCCTTTTTGTTTGCATATGGTTGTTATGTTATTTTTATTTTTAAACGAATTAATATTTTAATTTATTTCTCAGTTTTAATTCTGACACATTGAATATCAATAGGGTAACCCACAAGCTCCTCAATAATTTTAGTGTGAAGGCTCTTGAATCCAAAAATTTTGAGAACCACTGTACTGTATCATTAAACCAAGGCCTTTTCCTTTCTTTTGTTGTTTTGCTGTTTGTTTGTTTTGTTTTTGTTAATCCTTGCCTGAGGATATTTTTCCATTAGAGAATTGAAGGGAGGAGCAGATACAGAGAGAGAAACATCCATGTGAGACACATCCATTTGTTGCCTCCCACATGCACCCCGACCTAGGGCCCAAGGCCTTTTCTTCTTCATTTTCCTTGACCTCTTAGTAACATTTGGTAATGAACAGCTTTACCTTGAAATGAAATTCTTCCTCTTATTAAGAACTGTGAAGAGTCTGAGATTTTACTCTACTTTCAAACTTACCAGTTGCCACAGTTTTGTGGATAATGGCAAAGGACACAGGACTCTTCATCATTGACAAAGGATGGTTTACAGCAATAGCTCTAGTCAAAGTATCAGCATTTGTGTTGGTTCCTTAATATCCACTTCCCAAAAGGAGATGAAAAGAGGGCTAGATAATACCTGCATATACAGTAGGGTGCATTAAAGGAGAAGGACCCTGAATGTAGGGAACCCAAATCTTTAACACCTGTCAGTAAACATGCCTGCCCTTTGTTCCCGAGGAAGACACTCGCTCTGTCTTCCAGGCTGTTTGTCCACTAAACAAATAAACATCCTTCAAAAAACAGTCCAGAACAAAGGCAGCCAGTGGCTCTCCTCACAAGATGTGCAGATATTCAAGAGATCCTTGGAGAAGAACACCTACCCAACACCTACTGCCGCCATATTCCTTTGCTTTGTTCAATTTTCCTTCCTCCTTATTCAATCTCCCTACCAGATAAATTAAGGAAACATATATACTTGGATGCAGTCTGGCTCCTGGTCTTCTTTCTCTGCAAAACATTCCTTGAAGAAATCATTTTCCCTGGGAATTATAATGTTTTCTTGTTAGCCCATGGCTACATTCTACAGTTTAATTCCACATATTCCTTTAGACTCCAGTCCCCTGTTGCCAATTTAGATGTCTCAGAGTCAGCTCAAGCTCAATGGAATTGCACAGCCCATTTGGCTTATGTGTAAGAAAACATCTTAGTTGACACAGGGGAATTTAACACTCTTCAACTGTGGCTAACTTTTCCCAAATATCTATTCTTCCTTTCTTCTTGATAATAAACTGCTAAATTGCTGAGTACAGAATAAAGGCACCATTTCCTTGCTTTCCTTATAGCCAGGTGCAGCCACGTGATCAAGTTCGAACCACTAGGATATGAGTATTAGTGATGTGTGAAACTTCAGGCCATGTCCTTCCTTATAACACCATAGTACCCAGTCACAGATCGTTGCTGAGGGGAGAAATACTCAGCTGTGTGAATAGAGTCCAAATGACAATAAACACGTAAGTCTAATATCAGAAGGGTTACAGGGGGTGGGGGGGTAGGGAGGATGAAAACAGCAAAACACAGCATATTCACCTCAATTTCCCCTGGATTTTAAAAATGTTCTTTGTAGTAGTTAAAATATAATAAATGTTGGGTACACAAAACACATCAACTGGGGATGTTAGCTATATATATTGTAAAACCAAAGTAATAGTCCAATTGGTTCCATAAGAGTCTGAAATTTTCATCCAGATAGAGGCTACAGATGAAATTAAAATTAAGTGTCAACTTTTAGAAAGATCACTGGCAACCAAACCAGGTATTGCCCTAACCATTCTTGCCAGGCATTTGTGCCTATGGTGTACACTAAAGGACTCAGGCAAAGGGAAGAAAATGCTACCATTGGTCCTGGCTGGTTTGGCCATCCCCTAGCTTTCAAGCCTCCCTCAGATACCTGTTATTCAAGGCACCTTTCTGTGTGCCCAATCACTGCTCCTGTTCCACATTAGTGTGTTCTGCTAACAGGATAGCTACAGAGTGAGTAAAAAGGTTTCACTCTATAGGCACATAGCTGCTTATCAGAGGTCCAAAAAAGTCAGGCAAAACAGAATGGTGGATCCACAGGATGAAGCTTTAACTGGTCACTGGTGAAATGAGAAAAATGAAGCAATGCAGTGAGCATTTCATGAAACTAAATTTGCTAGATTTCAAGGATTATCCTTGTATCAGTTGGGATCCCAATAGGAAATAAATGGAATGATCATCCAAGAAGGGTTTACAAAGGGACTAATGACAAAGGTGTTGGTGAGATGTAAAACAACCACATGAGATAGGTAGTATAGCTAGCAGCAGTTCAGCTACCACCATTCCTAAGTCAAAGGGTCAAAAGTGAGGGGGAGGTAGTTACCAGGATCAGAACAGATTTTTCTACTAGTGGCAGTGACTCTTCCTTAGAGGGACATCATCAGCCTGGAGGAACCTCACAGGAAAGAACAGGGAATAAATACCTGCCTTCACTCTCCTCCCTCTCTCTCTATGGCTGAACCCCACTGGAAGCCACAGGGCCCGGGAGTTCTGTTGATGGAGCCTACACAGATCAGCCTTCCAGGGCAGAGCAGAGAGAAGGGAGCCACATTGATCTGGAGGGGCCTCTGCACCCTCTTTCCATTTAATACTTTATCTCTCCTCCTTTTATCTGGTGTTATCATTTTTTCCCTCTGAAATGAGGATGGCAATAAATGCTAGTAGTTGTTTTTCTAATATCCTTACTAGGCAAAATAAAATGATATCAACACTAAGTTGGTCCCTGACCTGGGAATTGCTGTTATTGTCTGTGGCATAATGTTAAATCTTTGCTAGGCATCAGTATTTGATGCTGAATTGCACAATTTTGCCTTCTATAGTAAATACCTGAATTACAGAGACTTTTTTTAGAGGCAAGTAGCTTTAACTTCTACTTTTCTTATATTTCCCAGAAAGCCATGGACCATTCTGGGCCTAAAGCGTGCAACAAATACTTATTTTAATTGTACACGGTCTCTGGATGTTTCATGGTGGGAGAAAATAAGGGACACTGAGAAGGCACTGGCTTCTGATTCTGATGGGCCCAGGCTCAAACACAGCTCTGCAATGAAACATCATCTTGCCAAAGTCTCATCTTAAACAAAGGGGGAAACAGTATAAAAGAAACCATCTCATAGGGTAGTTCAGATGTTGAAGTTGTTGTACTACACTTGTCAGCACAGAGTAGACATCCAAGAAAGGATGGCTATTACTAATGTCACATAATATCACTTGACCTGAAAATCAAGGAATAAGAGTGAATGGTATTCTGATGACTGTGAATTTCTCCCTCTTCCTTAAAAAAAAAAGCTTGATTTTAGAGAGAGGTGGAGAGAGAGAAACATCAATCTGTTGCTTCCTTCATGTACCTGGACAGAGGATCGAATCTGCAACCTAGGTATGTGCCCTGACCAGGAATTGAACCCACCACCTTTTTGATGTATGGGGCAATGTTCCAACCAACTGAGCCACACCAGGCAGGGCAACCTACCTCTTTTCTGTCTGGGAACAATAATATCCCTGTAGCTCTTGCTGCGTACCTCCAAAGGAAAGTTGTGCCAAAAGCAATCAAGAATGTCTGGGTTTCTGAGTCATTCTCCTCAGCTCTCAAGGATGCAGCAGCAGAAACTCTGAGATGCTTTAATTTACTAAGACACTAATCTATGAATTTAAGAGACATTGCTTTACCTAATCCCTACAAGGACTCACTGAGTGTTGTTAGGCCCATTTTAGAGAAGAGAAAACTGAAGTGGAACCAGAAGCTAGCTTTGGTTGCATCGTTATCTGTCTGGGAAATTGGTCTCTTAAGCCCTTTCAGTAGTAACACTTGACTCCACTGCCACCCAGGGACACAGAACATTCCCCTAATTCCCTCCAATTTCCTGGGGTGCATGGGATTTAAAGTCATTTTGCAACAAAAGGGGTTTTAATTTTTTAGTTTGTATTGTGTTTTTGTCCCAAAGTAAAGACTACAGAAATCAGCATTCATGAGCCAGTAAAAAATGTGAAGAATTTTCTGTTGTCTGAGTGATGAAGATATCCTCTCAAGTATGCACTGAGGTTTAATTTGACTCCTTTTACATGATCAAATGGATTTGCCATGGAGGCTCATTAGCGTATTGGGTTCCAATTTCCCAAGCCAGCCCCTTCTCTCCCATCCTTTTCCCCACCCCCATCAGCCATTTGGGTGAAGCTTGTGACTCAGTGGATTTTGGAAATTCATCCTGGCACAAGGAGAGGGAGTAAGCAAACGGAAGACTGCTCTGAGGCTCGATTTGTCAAATATAATGCAATCATCCTTCCTGGTATCGCCAAAAGTATTTGCGTATCAAACAAGTAATTCAAAAAATCCTAAATATTTTATGTTCCTAAATACATTTTTAATACAAGCTAATCTGAAACCTGTTAGGCTGCAGCCTGCTCCCCTGACCAGAAGGCCATATCTAAAGAAAGCACCAGAGTCCTAGCAGGTTTGGTTCAGTGGATAGAGCCTTTGGCCTGCCTACTGAGGGGTCCCAGGTTTGATTGCGGTTAAGGGCTGGATCTCTAGTAGGGGGCATGCAAGAGGCAGCTAATCAATTATTCTCTCTCATCATTGATGTTTCTATCTCTATCTCCCTCTCCCTTCCTCTCTGAAATAAATAAAAATATATTTTAAAAAAGAAAGCACCAGAAACAGCCTCTCATTAATTCCCAGTTCCATTTCTTTCCTTTTGGGTTTACTATTCATGTACCTTTTTTGCTCCCTAAAATTAAAACCAATTTACACAGAAAGTGAAAAAACACATCTCAGAGTCCTAAATATTTTCTCTCTAGATAGGCAAGCATTTGCTATATATAGACATGTCTTAAGTCAATGGTTGAACCTGCCCACCTTCCTTTGACTCAATGAACACACGGTGTTAACTCCACAATCTGTGTGTATGTGTGTGTGTGTGTTTTAATTACTTTTAGGTTGTATAATAAAAAGCTATATACTTAGCTCTGGCTATTAAAACATAAGCAAAAAACAATGAGACCATTCTGGTGTTTTAAGCTAAGTTATCAATATGAACATTCTATACAAGCAAAAACAGTAACACAAAGTCCCAAAGTTAACCACCACCCAACTCCAATGTTCTAATATGCTAATTGATGCCCAACCATTACTTTCACATGCCCTAACCTTTTTTTCCTTTATTCTTTTCTTTACCTAGTTTTACAAGCTTATGACACTCTGTCCAGATACGCAGTCCAGCAGCGCCCACATTCCACAAAAATCCTAAAAGGAAGAAGAAAACTTTCGCCCTCTTGGTATATGAAAATCATGGTGGAAGCCCTCTGAATTCTTCACGGTTATTGGTGATCTGGCACCACATCTTGATCTACTGCTGTCATTAATAGAAGAACAATATTCACAGAGAATCACTGAAAGTCTCATGCCCATTTAGAACACTTTAAAGCAGAAATCAAGAAAATCTTCTCATGTTGTGTAGCCTCTATTTAAACATAAACATATGATTTAGACATGCTCCTTCTTGTTAAACCTATTTTTTTTGCTCCGTTTGCTTAGCACAGTTCACATTATTATCCTCACATGTACAATGGCAGAGAAATAATTTGAGACACACAGCTTTATTTAATAATGTAATTATCCTATATTGGATTACTTAAAGGGGCTTTGTATTTTAAGTTCTAGTTTTCCTACACTGGTGATATGCTCTGTCGCAGTAAATGATTCAGGCTTCAATCAAAAGCCCTAAATTCAATTTAGAAAAATACTGAGCATTTATGAATAAGTCAGGATTAATGCAAGAGCCAATTTGCAACCACAGTTGGTGACCTTTCTATTCCTATTCAAAGACTGTGGCGTGGAGGCCAACACAGAAGACAGACCCAAGATTCCAACTCTTTCGCCACCTCAGGGCGGCTGCATAAACAAGAGCACAAAGCCTAAGCTTCCCTCAAGGTAAGCTTTTTAAAGGCAGGGCTAAAACTTGCATTACCCTCCATGACTCCGACCAGAGGTCGAACCCACAACTTTAGCATATGAGAAAATGCTCTAACCAACTGAGCAACCTGGCCAGGGCTGCTACCTGGCATTCTAAAAAAATGTTGCAGGAGAAAATATAGAAGGAGTCATCCCTGCCACCTTTGAGGGAGCATTCATAAGCTGAGCTTCATCCAATGTTGTTGTTAAGAGGGATTTTGTTCTAGCTCAATTCCATCTGATCAAATTGACTTTGCTCTGTGCCAGGACCACCCATGGAGAGATGAGGATGAATAAGATACTGGTACTGCCCTTCAGAAACACACAGGGCCCAGGGTCTCCTGTTCCTTGCATAGAATATGTAGGTAACACTCATCCTAGATCTTTGTCAGAAAATCCATTTACTCTTTCTTTCTCAATGTTCTGAGCATCTACTCTGAGCTGAGCCAGGCAGGAGGAACAATTGGGGAAGAAGCCCCCAAACCAGTCTAGTAAACAACACACAATAGCCCTCAGCTAAAAGTGATTTACATAATGAAGACTAAGTGTCAAGAGTGATTTCATTCACACAAAAACTATTTATTGAGCACTAACTATGTATCAGGCATTGGGGTTAAAGTCAAGAATACAACAGACAAATTCCTACTTTCCTGGAGCCTACAGTCATGATGTGTGTGTTTGTTTTAGGGGAGATGGCAGAAGAGCCAGATAACAAAGTCTGAAGGGAAAAAATTAGAAGAGGCAATAAAGGTAGGCAAGGGGTGAACTGGGGATTGTTTTAAATCCAACAGTCAGAGAAGGTCTCTCTGCTGAGACCCTAGGAGCAGGAACTGGCAAGGTTAAGAGGAGAGAGGAGAAAAGAGAGGTGGGGGAAGAACACAGGACATTGCATGCAGAGGGAATGGAGTATACAAAGGCACTAGAGGAAACTAGAGGATTGTCAAAGTCAAGATTAAAAGAAAGAAAAACACATAACTTATCCGATGCATATGTCTTATAGCTGAAGCATGCCTCTAAATTTGAATCCAGACACCTATTCTTCAAGTTTGTACTAGGGTCACTCCATAAATCAATTTTCATGATTAAAAATTGAACAGAATCTACTCAATGCCATCTTCTTCTCAAAGCTTTAATGTATACATATGACTATCTTGAGCACTTCATTGAAATCCAACTTGCATCCTCCCTGAAAGAGAAATAGTTGAGTTTCCTAATGAAACAGCTAATTTCTACATAATTTAAAGGCTGGTCAATAGGCCAGCTATTCCCTGACATATGCACAAGGTTGAAGGGTAGCTAAGGGATTCTCATCTCCTGTTGATACATTCATTAGAAACACAAACTGGGACACCAATCCCTTTCATCTAGATGTTTAAAAGGTCTTCTTTAATTGGATGTATGGAAAATTGATACAATGCCTCTCCTCAACCTCTGTGCATGAAACATACCAATTTTCTTATGCATTAAGAGCCTATTTAATCTTATCTCCCATGATCCTCCTTTCCCTTCTCTCTAAAGACTCATCACATCAGACACAATACCCTTTCCACAAAACTCTCCAAATTCATTTATCAACACATTAAGCTTTAAAAGGACTCAATATAGCTTGTTGATATGCTCTAATACTAACAAATCTTTAAAAGATTAAGGCAATCTGCTGGTTACTATATATGTCACCTATAATCATATGCCCAGAAAAATGGGTGTTTGGAAGGAACCACCCACAGAGAATGCATAATAATTGCAAAAGGAGAAAAGAAAAGCAAGACGGTAAGAAAAAATATCTTTCAACACTCATCAGATGAGCTTTATTCTAAAGTGACTGGTCCCATTGATGATGGTAGTAGGCAACTGCTAAGAGGAGCTTAATGATCCCCACCTCCTTATAGTTGTGTTCTCCTTGAATCCCTTCCTTTTGAGTATGGGATGGCCATAATGTCTTCTAACAAATAGAACTAGGCAAAAGTGGTGGGTTGTCACTTTTGAGGTTAGGTTATAAAAGGACTGTGACTTCTGTTTCCCTCTCACATTCTGAGGGAAGTCAGCAGCCATGTTGGAAGCTGGCCCATGGAGAAGTCCATGTCACATTGCAAGGGACTGAAGGAAGCCTAAACCAGCAAGAAATGAGGACCTCGGTCCAACAGCCTGCAAGGACCTTTGGCCTGCCAACAGGCAGGTAAGTGAGCTTGGAAGTAAATTCTCCCCAACAGAGCTTTCAGAGATTCTGAGCCAGGGGCACTCAGCTAACCCTTACTTACCCAGACTCTTGACCCACACAAACTGTGAATAATCAATGGTGTTTTAAGGTACAAAGTTAGGGGTAACTTTCACACAACAATAGGTAGCTTAATACACCAATCTTTAACAAGGCATATATTTACATATTTTTGTGTGACAATGAAATAGTCTGTGAAACAAAGTGCTAAATACTAGTTCCAGCTATGCCTGGAAATTAACTTCTGCTAAGAGGTTGATAGGTCATGGGAAAAATGTTGTATGCAACTGCCTAAATCCTGAAACAACTGCCTATACAAGATATCTTTTCTTTTTGGGGACATTCACAGAGATTTCCATGAATATTATTTAATAAAATGAGCATACTTTTCAGGATTGGTGAGACAAAATAAAATAGAATCTTACTAAATAAGGCCAACTTTATGGTTTTTTTTATTTCCTCTAAGCAACTAGAGGGAGCTGGACTAATCTTATTCATCTTTTTATCACTCCCATAATTCCATGTATATACTAATAAATATTGATTGAATTGAACTTGAAGTTTATAGTCAGAAGTCCTATGTTTAGAAATAGAAATGTTATGATTTTTCAATAGCCCCAAGCCTCATCTATCTTTTCCTCCTCCCACCTTTACAATACTCGTCTTTTAAAGACCCTTGACATAGCTGATCACTTAGAACTCTGTTGCCTATAAGCACAATCTACAGGTTTTGTAGACACACATCCTCCAATCCTCATGGCCAAGATCCAGGTAAAGGCTTCTCTTTGCTTAAAAATCAAGGGGCAAAGGCGGGGGGGGGGGGTAATAAAGATTGGTGTATTAAGCTATCTATTGTCGTGTAAAAGTTACCCCAAACTTTGTACCTTAAAACACCATTGATTATTCACAAGCAGAAAACAGCCTTTAAAAATTAAGGCCAGAAAATACTGAGGCAACTAAAATATCTCAATATTCTGACATGCTGAGAATGTTTTCACTCCATTACTTCAAGGGGTCATTTAAGGAATCTGGGGGGTCAGGAGTGATTAGCACACCTGCTTAGCTGTCTATTGAAGTACTGATCTGGTAACATAAAAAATGTGGAGTGAGAAACAGTACCTATACAGTAAAGAAACACACACACACACACACACACACACACACACACACACACACACAAAACAAAACAGACATTGGCATTTACGTGATGCATACAATTTGCAATGGGAAAATCATCTTTAGCCTTTTTACCAGAATATTCTTTATGCCTGCCCAGATAGTTGGGGTGCATACTTACAGCCCATTGCATTGCTGCTGAACACACATTAAGCAGCCAGGAGCATAGAACACAATTAGACTATTATGGAGAATATTCACAAGAAACAGAACAGAACAGGTTATTTCACTTAAGATATACGGAATTCAATTATTTTCTATATTTATAACCCATGTACACCAGAATTGAGAATAATTTGGCAAAGAGACTGAGTATTGCAGCAGTATTTTCATCTGAATTCTAGTAATTTGATATACACCTTGGGATTAACCCAAAGCAAAAGGATTTAATGGCCCAGCAGGCAGTCTATTTTGAGATCTTTCTTCTAAGATCCCCTCAGCCATTTTGGCTGGGACCCTTCCATTTACATCCTTTTGCTGATATATTTTGCTTTTTGTAAAAGATCCCAATGTCATACATCTTAAAGGAGCTGGTTTCAAGTACACTCCCTGCCACCACCACCAACAGAAGAGGAGAAGAAGGAGATGACAAGGGGGTGACACAAGTGCTCAAGTTAGGAGTGTTCTGAAGAAGAGGAAATAGGAGAGGCTTCTAAAAATTGAAGAGAAAATGAGGGTGTTTGAAGTAAGTTTGTACAATCACCGGCTCAGCAACAGGTTTCCTGGAAGTTGCATCATGAGAGGGGAGGAACCTGGGGAGCACCAGGTTGAAGTTCTTTGGCATACTGATATCAAACAACTGAAATGCAGATTTCTGTCTCCCAACTCTCTTCTCCTCCCATCTCATTTTATTTTGTTATGGCGGATGAAAGAGATGCCCCCTAAAGATTTTTTAAGAGCTAAATGGAATAGCACACAATGGATTTGAGGGTGACCCCTTCACAGTGACTGGAAACCGCCAACATAAATTAAAAAAATTCCCAGAGAACCAGGAAGCTTAATTTCACTTAAATTAATAGTTTAGTTAGTTATTGTTTTTCAAATAATAGTTAGTAGTCCAATGACTCACCCAATAAATTACTTGTTGTGCACTATAAAAGTCTAAGACCATGAGAGACTTCAATGGGCCAATAAAGTTAGGATTAGGGTCGATAACTAGCATCTAAAGACCTGGGGTAAACCAGACCATGGTTTGGTGCTCTATGCTCATGTAAATTTCACTTGATATTCACAGTCCAGCAAGCCTAACCCATTTCACAGGTAAGAAAACTGAGATTCCAGAGAAATGAAGTTGACCAAGATGATGTCAACTAACTGGTGGGGAAATAGTCACACTTGGTTTTACCAAGCTTCAAGATTAAGAGTTTATATTATAAGTAAAAAGAGAAAAGATACGTTAAATTATTAATCAGCACTACCTTCAGATTCGAACCCAGTCTTCTAAACCTGACCTGCTGTATTTCTTGAGGTCTGGCCTCAGTCTTATTTTCCACTAGACCTGTGCTTTCTTGCTGAATGTAAGCCACATCCCCGGTATTATGTCCTTCTTTCCTATTTGCCTATGGCTTCTTCTGCCTAGGATTTCCCCCTCTCTCACCCTCATTTCTCAAAAATCTCCACCCATGAAAGTCCTAGTTGGTTTCGAGGGCCTGCTCACAAGCTCCCCTTCTCTGGGACACCTTCAGCATGGCTACAAACCACCTTCCAACTCACACTCTTCTTTCTTTCCACATCTCAGGCTCCGGACTCTCCTCCCTGAGGCCCACCTGAGGGCCCTCAGACAGAGACCAGCTTTCCGGCACATCCTTTCTTTCTGTCCCTCCACACTCCGTAACTCGGACTAGAGAGAATTGTGAAGCTCTCCATCTGCCTGGCTGCCCCTTCTCTTTTCTTTGCTGCCCCTTCAGGACCAATAGGCTCCTGTTGCTCTATTTACAGAAAAAGGCCAGATAATGAGAAAATTTTAAAACTGTAATAATCCAAAGCTTTGCTCTCAAAACTGTAAGGTAGCCTGTGGGCCACATCTAGACTGAAGACATATTTTGTTTGAACCACCAAGTGGTGTATTGTTGTTTATCTAACTGGATTGAATTGCCAACTAAATTCACACAAAAATATGGATTTCTGGCACTTCTCTGGGAAAATGGGAAGATTTTGGCAATTCTGGATGACATTCCTGACCATATTATCTCATAGTATTATTGCTATGAGAAATAAATAAAAGGTCACATATGAAGCTATTTTTAGACCAGAGGTCAGGCAATCATTTTATGTGAAGAGCCAGAATGTTAGACTCTATGTGTCTGTTGCTACTATAGTGTGAAGGTGGCCAGAGACAAATTGTGAACAACTGAGCCTGGCTGTATGCTAATAAAACTTTATTTACAAAACAGGCAGCAGGCCAGATTTGGCCTAAAGGCCTTGCAGACTTGTATTTTCTACCATCTCCATAGCCAGACAATGTAAATCATCTCTGAATATGCTATCTAGGTGTCTCAATGACATCTAGGTACAACCAGTGGGCACCAGAAGGCATCTGTAATCTGTTTCCTGGATTCACCAAGATTAGGCTCAGCCCAGAAATCATACTGAAGGGAGACTGCTCCCACTTCCACGTCTTACCAAAGGACCTCTTCCCAATCTTCACCAGAATGTCTTTACATCTAAGTTCAAACAGTATTTCTTCTAGAATGCCTCCACAGACCTACCCAACATGATCAGACACCCCATCATAGGTCTCTGTATTTTCTCTTCATCACAATGACCGCATCACAAAAATCAGCCATTTATTTGTGATAGTGTCATTAATCATGTGTGTGCTCCCACCCAAAGGCAGCTCCATGAAGGTAGGATTTGCCTGGTTTCCCACCTCTGTCTCTGCATACAGAAGGCACTCAGAAGGGACTGGGCCTGAGAATCCTCTTTTAAAAAATGTGCAGGAGGCACCGTGTGCCTGCTGTGGGAGTTATGGGATTCAAAGAGCCCTTTTAAACATTTCATTACACAAGTGCACAGAATTCTTACTGATTTATCTATGTATCAGTCAACTGCCAATGTGACTGCAAGTTCCTAGAGAGCAGGATAGAGGCTTCCAAGAAGCAGATGCTGAATAAATAAATAAAGTACTAAAAGAAGCCTGAGCGTGCTGGGTTCTAGTTCTAATCATCACTTACTAGGTCTGAGCACATGTCCAACATTTAGTCTCAGCATCTATTAAATAAAGGGGGCTTGACCCATTCTCTTCCATCTCTCTGATCTTGTAAATCACGAGTCTATTAAAATGCCCAAGGCAAATTAGACAAGAGAATTTTTCTGAGAGACCACTATGGCAAGTCTCCTTGATCATTTTTATTAACAACTAGAGACCCGGTGCATGAAATTAATTTACGAGAGGGGGGAGGATGTTCCCCAGGCCAGCCTGCAGCATCTCCAATCTGGGAGCCCTCGAGGGGTGTCCGACTGCCTGTTTAAGGCCCAATCCAGGTAGGATTGGGCCTATGTGGGCAGTCGGACATCCCTCTCACAATCCAGGACTGCTGGCTCCCAACTGCTTGCCTACATGCCTTCCTGATTGCCCCTAATCACTTTTGCCTGCTAGCCTGATCACCCCTAACCACTTCCCTGCCAGCCTTATTGATGCCTAACTGCTCCCCTGCCAGCCTATTTACCCCTAAGTGACCTCTCCTGCAGGCCTGGATTCCCCCCAACTGCCCTTCTCTGCAGGCCTGGTCTCTCCCAACTGCCCTCTCCTGCTGTCTATCTTGTGTCCACATGGGGGCAGGATCTTTGACCACATGGGGGCAGCCATCTTTTGTGTTGGAGTGATGGTCAATCTGCATATTACTCTTTTATTAGATAGGATAGAGGCCTGGTGCATGGGTGGGGGCCAGCTGGTTTGCCTTGAAGGGTGTCCCAGATCAGAGTAGGGTTCCCTTGGGATGTAGGGTGATCTGGGTGAAGGGCCTGTGGTGGTTTTCCGGCCATGCCCCCGATGATCCAAGCAGAGGCCCTGGTATCTGGGATTTATTTAACTTCTACAATTGAAACTTTGTAGCCTGGAGCGCAGCCAAGCCTCCTGCTTTCTTCATGGTGGCTGCCATTTCTGTTGGGATTTATTTATCGTCTATAATTGAAACTTTGTAGCCTTAAGTGGAGGTCAAGGCAGGCCATGGCTGTGGAAAGTTTGGCTTCCTCCATCACTGGGAGCAACCTTAGCCTCCTACTAGCTCCAGCTCTGTGGCTGCTGCCATTTTTGTTAGGATTTATTTATCTTGTATAATTGAAACTTTGTAGCATTGAGTGGAGGCATAGGTTGGCCAGTGTTTGTGGAAAGCTTGGCTTCCTCTATCGCAGGGGAAACTCAAGCCTACCTCTTGCTCTCTGGGAGGCCACAGCCATCTTGGTTGGGGTTAATTTGCATACTTTCTCCTGATTGGCTGGTGGGCATGACTTGTGGGCATGGTTTTGTGGGTGTAAAGAAGTATGGTCAATTTGCATATTACTCTTTTATTAGATAGGATCTCCGGCCATTCATGCCTAAATATAAATGTACCTGTGCAGATGGCAGAGCCAGAGGCACCAATTGCACCCATGAATATGCCAACTTTCAAGCCAGAGTATTTCAGAGAATGTTGTCAGTAACCTTCCCTGCCTTGGTGCATATCAGTGGCCTTCATTTTCCAATGCAAATTTCCAAACAGAACAAAGCCAGCCCAAGTTGGGTAGTCAGAGAAGAAAAACAACTAAACTGGGCCTGGCATTGAGAAAAGCCTGAGGACAAGATAATGAACGACAAGATGTTTATTCCCTGGTACAAGATCTGACTCGTTTCCTTTTTTTTCCCAATGGTACTCTGAGTTGAGCTCAAACTAGATGAAGGCAAGCAAAGCTCAGACCAAAGGGAAAATAGTATTCTGTAAAAATGACTTCTATCTCCAGTGCTCCATTGGGGGGCTGGGACAGGTCTAGTGACAAATAAGTGGATGGTAATTTGGCCTGTTATCTCTATAGCATGCAAGGCTTCCCTTATAGAGGCTAAAACAACCAAAAATCAACAAACGCCCTCTCTCCCCCCCCCCATACACACTATATGTATATACATATACCCACTGTAATATATATCCCCATATATTTATTTAAAAACATATTCCTCCCTTAAAAAATTAGCAAGTTTAAATTATTCACACTTAGTTCTTTGTCTCCAGTTATTCAGTGTTCTTTTGTGCTGGTAAAACAACATGTGCTTTAATTAGCAAATATCTGTAAATAATTTACTTGCTTTTCAAATACCACAGAACAATGGGGTCAATTTTCACATACATTTACCCAGCATGCATCCTGGGTTTTAAGCCAGACTCTCCCATTGTTCAATAACTATATCAAGCTGTCCAAGTCTTCCTGGCCTCCTTGGTGAAGTGGAGGGGTGGGGGTAGGGGGCTGGAAACCCAAGTTCCAGTAGCAACATCCTATTTTGAAAGACCCCAGAAGACAAGCTAAAACAAACTCTTATGATCTCTAACCCTGGAGCCTTCTGCAAGGAATGTGGAAGCGTGCCAAGAGCAAAGGGCACTGGAGTAATGTCTGTAGGATGTTACAGGCACTCTGAAGCCCTCTCAATGCCCCTCACCCTGGACAGTGTGAGCCCAAAAACACAAGGTGTAATGTATGAGGCCTATGACAGAACCTCATCTAGACTTTGCAGGGTTAAAACTGGGCGCTGCGTATGCAGTGCAAAGAAAGATGTTAAATCAAATGAGAATGACTGCTCCAGGACTGGAGGCACTATTATTTTGAATATGATTGAAAAGGCCAGAAAAAGCAATTCAAAAACATTTCAATTATGTATTTCCCAGAACTACATCTTTGAGCAACTAATGCAAATGTTACCACCACAATAAAACTTCTTCCCACATAAAAGCATATAAAACAGGTTGAACAGCATATACTTTATATATCATATGCATATTTTTGACTATTAATAAAAAATTCAAAATCTATGTATGTTTGACTCTCCTAAGCAGTACAATAATTATGATTAAGGGACAGGCAGCACAAAAAGAGCCAATTTATCTTACTCGTGCTCAGGAATACTATTGTGTAACTAAGCAACTAAAGACAAAATATGGTCTAATTAATTCACTCCTATGCTTATTTAAAAGACACAATTAGAACATTTTTATTTTCCAGCCTGCACAGTAGTTCAACATGCTTGAGGGTGTAGAAAGCAAAGCCTATTATTCTCAAAGACAAGAGTTTAATGTTTAGTGCCACTGATCGGGCTGGAACTCAACTGTGGGGAGGAGGGGGTGTGTTTCCCAGTTGGGCTGTACTTGGAGTCTCGAGAGAGGAAAAAGGTAGGGGGAAAGATGTTTATGGGACCACTAGATTGACTAGCAACACCTTGCCTCTCCTTCCTGTTTTTCTCACTATGGCACATGGGTGGAGATGGGACTGTGGGGCTTGATGGTCACTTGGGCAAGGACACAGAGCACTGTAGGACTATTTATGCAGCCAAAAAGATTCAACAGAAAATTCATGTAATTAAACCACCCATCCTTGCCTGGGTGGTAAATGTCAAATCTCCATCTCTAACGCCGCCAACAGTGCATCTGATTTTAAAAAGCAGAATTAATTTACACAAGTATGTGCTGGAAGATTGATGCCATTAGCATGATTCTAAAGAACCATTTCAATAATCATCATCATCTGCACGCTTGAAATGTGTTGTCAATACAGATATTCACAGTCCAAAATGTGAGCCATGCTCTCTGAAGGCTAAGACCCTGGTTCTAATCTCCAGCAAGATGGAGAAGAACACAGTGTGGCTGCAAAAAGCAATCCTTGTGCGAGGGAGTTATATATGGAATCAGAGTTTTCAAGAAATGCTGAATCCATGATCACATTTATGAGAGGCGATTCAATCCTTAAACCAACAATCAATAAATTTGTTTTAAATTCCCTTAAAAGCCAAGCCAACGGGTAATCACTAGCTACAATATTATTCTGAGTAGGACATGGCAAATATCCAACTACCCTGGCTATAAAAAAAATGACAAGCAAATGCATTTGATTTAAGCAATTATATTCTGGATATTGGTTGAAACTAGACTTTGATAAATGAGCTTGAGTCATGTATCACTAGATGCCACTATGAACAATGGTATGCTTTATTAATAATTAATAACAAAGTATTTACATGTGTGGACTCATGTACTTCATAAAAATAACATTTCCTTAGTATGTGCCTGACATTCTAAATGTCAAGAAAGGTTTTAATACTTATAATTTTGACTCACTATCAAACAGTTTAAGGCAATCAGTCTGAAGAATATGCTGGCTCATAGGAATTGCCAAGCAACACTCAGGTGAGGAGTGGCTCTTTTTCCTGGAAGTCTAGTCTTTTTATAGATTGCCAGCCCAAAGCCCTGACATTTTAGGGGCTGATGGCTGAAGATGGAAAAAGCACTCAAAAAGAGAGAGATAGATGCTGGCTTTAGCCTGATCATTCAGTCCCAAATATTTATTAATTTATGTGGTATGCTTCGGAAAAACAACAAACACCTTCTCACTTTTTTTTTCACATCCCATGATGCAAAATAACTATGGATTTTAGAAAAGAAAGAAAAAAGGCAAGTGTGAGATAGGGTGCTGGAGCTGGCCCACATATGAATGACTGGTTATAGACTCCCTGCCAGAAAGGAATTGCACCAAACTTACAAAAAGCAGGCTATGGGAAAGAAGGTATTTTAATTATTTTGGTGGTCATTCAATGAATGCTTAGTGAGAAGCATTGAATACTGTGCAGGGACCAAGAAGTAAAAAAGGCACTACCCTCTATTTCTGAGAAGAGTGCTATAGGGGAGAAGGCAAAGGGAAAGAACACAGACAAGAATTTAGGCAATGCACCATCCATGGGAGGTTAAAACCCACAGTGAAACTGTAAGCTCCCTGAGGGCATGGTTTCTGTCTGTCGTCATCACTGCTGTATCCCAAGGGCCTAGAACAGGCTCCGGTACAAACTAGGTGCTCTATAAATATGCATGGAATGAATGAGACTTCAAAGATGAAGATATCACTTCCTAACCCTGGCCGTTTTGGCTCAATGAATAGAGCGTCAGCCTGGGGACTGAAAGGTCTCAGGTTCGAGTCTGATTTTGGTAGGACCGGGCCTAAACGGGCAGTCGGACATCCTTCTCACAATCCAGGACTGCTGGCTCCAAACTGCTCACCTGCCTGCCTCCCTGATTGCCCCTAAAAGCTTCTGGCTGCCAGCCTGATCACTACCTAACCACTACCCTGCCAGCCTAACTGATGTCTAACTGCTACCCTGCCAGCCTGTTTGCCCCCAACTTCCCTCCTCTGCCGGCATGGACACCCTTAACTGCCCTCCCCTGCAGGCTTGATAGCCGCCAACTCCTCTCCTTTGCAGGCCTGGTCCTCCCAATTGCTCTCCCCTGCTGGCCTGATGGCCCACAACTGCCCTCCCTTGTAGGCCTGGAACCTGTCAACAGCCCTCCCCTGCTGGCCATCTTGTGGTGGCCATCTTGTGTCCACATGGGGGCAGGATCTTTGACCACATGGGGACAGCCCTCTTGTGTATTGGAGTGATGGTCAATATGCATATTACTCTTTTATTAGATAGGATAGAGGCCTGGTACATGGGAGGGGACCGGCTGGTTTTCTCTGAAAGGTGTCCTGGATCAGGGTGGAGGTTCCCTTGGGGTGTGGGGTGGCCTGGGCAAGGTGTCTGTGGTGGTTTTTAGGCCAGCCATGCCCCCCAGCAACCCAAGCGAAGGCCCTGGGATCTGGGATTAATTTATGCAATACAATTGAAACTTTGTAGCCGAGAGTGGAGCCAAGCCTGCTCGCTCCATGGCTATAGCCATTTCTGTTTGAAACTTTGTAGCCTAGAGTGGAGACCTAGGTGCTAGGGCTGCAGAAGCTGTGCTTCCTGCATCACCCTGGCAACCCTAGTCTCTGCTCTCTCCAGCTCCTTGGCTGCCCCCATTTCTATTAGGATTATGTATCTTTTATAATTCAAACTTTGTAGCATTGAGTGGATGCCTAGGCCAGCAACCGCAGGCAGAAAGCTTGGATTCCTCCATTGCCGGGGAAACCCAAGCCTCCCTCCTGCTCTCAGTAGCAACAGACATCTTGGTTGGGGGTTATTTGCATAATTTGCTCCTAATTGGCTGGTGGGTGTGGGCGTGGGCGTGGCTTGATTGGAGGTATGGTCAATTTGCATATTGCTCTTTTATTAGATAGGAAGATTCTTTCAGCAAAGTAGAGTTCATTGAATTTATTTTCTAGATGAAGAAACTGAGGTTCAGACAAATTAAAGAAAATGTCCAATGCTAATGAGGTCACTGAAGAGGCTCAGCAATTTCTAAAAACTCAGCCACATGGATACAGACCAGAGTCTGAATGACCATTCAGGTTGAGAGGAAGGCCAGTCCAGCACCTCCTAGATTTCAGAGTGTGCCTGCCTAACCCCAGTTGTGATACAATCAGTTAATATTTTTAAAAATCCCGCCCTTCCAGTTGTCAGTATTTGTCAATACTAAAGTGTAAATCCTTATGGAGCCTTTTATTTTGGTCACACAACTAAACCCACCATATAGATGAAAGCCAACCTGACTTGGGGGGGGGGGATCTGAGTTGGGCTACATATTCTAGCAAACTGACCTAGATGCCATCCTTTCAGAGAAAATTTTTATTTAGGAGGGTCCATGGTAGTGATTTCAAATTTCAATGAGAACCATAACAGTAATGTTAATGAAAATGATAATTGACATTATTGAAAAATCTATTCTGTGCCAACCTCCATTGTAAGTACTTTATATTTATTAACTCGTTTAAATCTTTCAAATAACCCTAAGAAGTAGGTACTATATTCCCATTTTATAGAAGAGAAAACTGAGGCACGGGGAATTTAAAGTTTTCCCAAGATCACACAGCTAGAGTGAAACTGTTTAAAAAGCAGAATCTTGGACCCCCAATTCCAGAGGTTCTAATTGAGTAAATTTATTTATTTTTAATTTTTTAATTTAGTTTTAGAGGGAGAGGAAGGGGGAGAAAGAGAGTGAGAGAGTGAGAGAGAGAGATCAATTTGTCCTACTTACTTATGAATCCATTGGTTGATCCTTGTATATACCCTGATGGGGGATTGAACCCATAACCTTAGCATATAGGGATGATGCTCTAACCAACTGAGTTACTCAGCCAGGGCTTTGAGTTAATTTCCATAGCTGGCTGCAGAGTATGCATTTTAAACTCTTTTTAACCCGGGGTGAGGCTGAGAATCAAACCACATTCAGAAATCCTGCCTGTGTACCAGAATCTATAATGCCCAGATGTGCTTGATCTTGACTCCAGGACATCATTAATTTACTCGTATACACTCACTTTGCAGATTACCAGTAAACCTTGCAGAATCCAGCCAGGGACTGTCAGGCTGAAATCCATGCTTACACATCCACCTATTTTAAGAGGGTATATTGCCAATAGATCAAACACTTGGCAATTTGAAAATGAATGTAATCAGAAGTTACCCAGTAACAGAACCAATTACCCACCTACTTTGCCATTTTCCTCCTCTGAAGAGCTACTGGCTGAATGTGGCAATTGTGGTTAATTACTGAAGACACTTAACTCTTGCAATTCACTTTCATGATTATTTAAAACATGATTAGGCCTAGGAAACTCCACATAGACATAAATTTATTATATTTATTGTTTAAAAATTAAGAATATCTATCTAGAATAAAGGTCACCATAATCATAACTCTTTTCTATTTATTTAAGGATTTTATAGTCTATATAGTACTATTGCCAATACAATGCCTCTTTATACTCACAACTATCCACAGTCAACCTTATTATTGTTCCCATTTTGTTGCTGAAAAAACTGAGGCTCAGAGTGTCTATGATTATTCCATAATCATATAAATAGTAAGTTGCAGAATCAAGATGTGACTCTGGAAGTAAATGAAGGCAGCAATGTGTATAAGCATGCAATTCGTTATCATAATTATTAAAACTAATAATAAGGTATCAATGGTTATTAATAATGTTATTAAAATGTAACTGTTTTTGTTATAGACCACTGGCTAGAATTAGCTGAACTTTATGGAATAAAAATGGTTCTGCCATGTAAACATCTGGTGACCTTTGGCAAAGCTAATTAACCAGTCATTGTTCAAAATATTTAAGAAATTGTTCACATTAGTACACACTCCTAGAACATAATTTGATGTACTCAAGCTCTGGTTTCAAGGGTAGGTTTCAGTGGAAAAATAAACCAACCCTAAAGCTTTAAAAAGGCCTAGTTTCTAGCCTGTCAACCTTTGACAAACCATATAAACTCTGTAAGCTTTTGTCTACATCTGTAAAATGGGCATACAAAATCCTGCCTTATCCCGCCTCATAAAATTATTACAAAGGTCAGTAAGAAAACAGCCATCAAAAAAAGCCCTTTGCCGATCACAGCCAAGCACACAGGGATGCTATTTGTAATCTCTGCACAATGACAATTTTCCTGCTTTTAGAACTGACGTATTTACACCTCAAGAAACCATAAAAAGACAGACTGGTTCTCTTACACCAAAAAAGCATACTGAGTCCTGGCTGTCCTTTCAAAATGGATGCTGATGTCAGCTCAATCAGGAAATTATTAACCTCCATTTGGTTACTTAAAATAAACTGTACTGGCTGATTAAATGTGCTGAACATTTTCTCCAAGTAACAGTGCACATCACCAAGAAACCTTCCCCTTTCAGTTATACGTTGTAAATGGCAAATGCATCATTCAGAACTATTTAAAATCAATAATAAAAATCATTTCACTGTATATAAACAAGTTAATGGAGTAAGTGAAAACAAAGCAAATTTCTTAATGAGAGGCCCTGTTGCCCCCTCTGGGTGCCAGCAGTGAGTGCTGGTTGCTGTAGGCTCTCCTCGGGAGGAGACTGCTGCTGCTGTTCTGCTAATGAATGACTAACCTAGGCCAGGGGGAAAATGACATCACCTGGTGGAAAACCGATCTGCATTGGGAAACTTTCTACCTGCTTTACATTTGTCATAATTATTTTGCACAATGCAAGCCTGCATTTGCATAATTTTGAGGCGTGTCATTATCTCAATTGAAAATTGTTTTAATATGGCTGAATAATTCACAATGACATCAGCCAAAGTCTTAATGAAATATACAAGTATAATCATACAGCTAATTACCAGCCATGTTAGCATTAAAAAACAAATCATGCATAATATTAGACGATGTATATGCAGCTGAGGATTATAAATAGAGCCATCTCCCTCCTCAAATCCCCTAGAGTTTACTTTTAAATGGCAAGATTAATTTTCTCAGGTATGGCTTATATAGCAGTAACAAAATACACAGATCATTACAATGGCTCACTTTCATTTTCCCATAATGAACCATTTTTTAAAAAACCGTGTATTTAAAAATACATATATTCAATATCAGCAGTTCTAACAGATGCAACCTCCCGCTAAAATTATTGACTTTTATTCTTAAATCAGAATTCACTAATTACACCAACAGAAATTAAAAACCGGACCAAGTTGGGTCTTTAAAATTTTTTCCAATTTCAATTCAAAAAAAAAAAAAGTGAGCACAAAATATCCCATAAAACACTGAATAATTTCCTTCTGGGTTTAGTCAGAAGTCTATTAGGCACCAGCTCTTTTCTGGATATTTAATCCTTCCCTTTTCCAGATCACAGGCCATGTTGAAGTAATAAATTTGAAAAGCAAATAAGAAATCAGGAGGGGGGGGGAGAGGAGGAAGACAGCTGCGCAGGAAAGTTGGGTCGGGGGAAGGGGTCGAGCTAGACCTCGGGAGGGGGAAAGAGCTCAACCTGTTGGTAGGTTGCAGGATTTTTCACAGCATTTGCAAACAACACCTTTATAAAACTGCAAGCAGACGTCGGGAAACGTGAACATTTAAAACCCTAAGCTGGCCCTGGAGGGCGGGGGCTGGGGGGGGGGAGAGGGGGAGGTGCCCTGAGAGGAGGGCGGGGCTTATCTCCGAAGAGGCAGAGCTCGGAGGGCGAACGTTTTTGAGGAACTCCGGTAATTAACCGGCAAAGACCACTGACGGGGTAATTCGATCCCGGCGAGAGGGAGTGGACCGGCGATGCCAAAAGTACAATCAGCTCCACCAGACCGAGGAATTCTGGAAGGACTGGCAGGCAGCTCCAAGCTCCGGGCGGAGTTAAACGGGGAACCATTCATTTCACAAAAAGATCCTCACACCTACCTCGAAAGCTCGAGAGCCTGGCACCGAGCTGGCTGCCCTCAAAAGTCTCCGTTCGATTACCCTGCTCTCGCTTGGGCGGCACAAAGCCCTGCCAGGCGGCGCTGCGCCCTTCCTCCCCCTCCCCGCCGCACCGCGGGCACAGACTCCCCCAAACAGTTCCCCTGGTAGGTACCCGGGCGCTGAGGCCGGTCAGCTGGCCAGGGGGAGCTCGCAGAACTGCGGTCACACGAGAAAACCGACAGAGCCAAAGGGAGGCGACCGCCCCGGCGCCCGGTGACAGCGGGCTCACCTCGGCGTCCTCCCGGGAGCGCGGCGAGCGCCCCCGCGGCCTCCCAGAAACGTGCCGGGGAGGCTCGGCCCTCCCCACCCTCCCCAGCAGCGCCGGTCTGGGCACCCAGATCGCCGACCCCACGGGGCCAGGGGGCGAGCACACACCCTCTTGCCCTGCCCTCCCTCCCTCCCTCCCCAGTCCCCGTCCCACACAGCCCCGCGGATCGCGCTGGAAGACGTCCACTTGGCGTGGAGTAATTGGAAACTGGAACATCAAATGGCTTGTCCGGGGGGAGGGGGCGGGGTGGGGGCGAGAGATAGTTGTTAATGCTTAACGTGTTTGTGCCGGTTACACGACCGCTTTGAAATCCGCCCGGGCAGATCTGCAAGTTATTTGAATGTATTATTCCAGTACCTGTCATTTATCACTTTATTCAACACGTCTTTGCCAACTCAATAGCTTTTGATCTCACTCTGCCTCCATTTCGTAATTTCCGCCCTCTTAAACATATCAAATACTTACTTAAAAAGAGAGAGAAAAGAAAAAAAAAAAAACGTGAACAATATCGAAACCCACCGAAAGAAATCCACGCAGCCCGACCCAGCCAGACGCGAAGGTACATTTTCAAAAGGCATATATATATATATATATATATATATATATATATATATATATTTAAAAAGCTTGTGGTGTTCAGGGGGCAGTAGCAGGAAAGCGAACGAACACACACACACACACACACAAACACACACACACACACACACACACACCCTTGAACAAAACCCTTCCCAAACAAGTTATCTGATCTTGACTAAAATCAGCAGTTGGATCCTCTTTGTAAAGCTGACAGCCAAACTCTGACAATGGCAAAATACTCGAGCCCCAGCTAGTGGCGCTACCCCTTTAAAAAAGCAGTCGATCCTGCTCGCCTGCAGAAGTGAATACAGTATTTTCAAGCTTGCCCTGTAATAAGCATTACGAGAGGGGAATGATAAAGAAAGAAGAGAGGGAGATATAAGTTTACCACCTCGCCATGGTCGCTATTTCTGCCCTGGGGAGTATCTTCTGGGAGGAAATAAAGTTTAGAGCTGGATAAAAGTTGCCGGCTGGTCCTCTCTTCCCACAACAGCTGGAGCTCCGCTATGCAAATCGGATCCTTTGGCGTACATCTTACAAAGAAAAAGTCGCCAAGGGACAAAATTCTTGGTTTGCCTTCAAGGTGGAATTGAAATGCCTTGTAGAAAATGTAAGGTCCGTGCAAGCCACACGGTGAGCCGACCCACTGCAGGGGGGGAAAAAAAAGCACCAAATAAATAATGTAGCCATCAGAGCACAAACATCTATTTCCAGACACATTTACACACAGACATCCACACTCTTAATACAGAAGAGCCATCAGATATCAAGCTGGGTGTAAAAATAATAGAGCTCACAAATTTTCTGCTTCCCTTAAAAAAATAAAAATAATAAAAATAAAAACCTCCGGGGGGGCCCCCCACCGCCACCTCTCCCTACCTCTCCATCAGAGGCAGTAAAATTACATTATGTATGTATGATCAGTGCAGGGATTTTTTTAAACAATAAAAATGATTTGGGGGGGATGCAGAGGGTAAAAGTTTGGTGAAAAGTTTGTGGGGGGTGTGGGTGGGTGTAGAGGTGTGGGTGAGCTGGGGGGCTGGGGGATGCCGGGGGGTGCCGGGATCGGAGGAGCGGAGGAGAGCGAAATACCTGGAGTGAGTTGGGCTCCATCTCGACGTTCTGAATTGATTGAACTCAACATTCTCTCCAAACTTGTTGGCTTGAATGGATTGCATCAGGTCCTGGCAGGGAAAAACATTCTCTGTCTTCAGCCGGCGTAATGTCTCAATATAAAACTGAGTTCTTGCCTCCCCTTCGTCACCAAAATGATTGAAAATATGTCCTAATATTTCTCTGACGACTCAATTTTAAGCTCCTGTCAAAACTGTGTAGGATTCCCTCCAAATGTAGGCTGATCAAATTCATAACCGGGAGAAAGACTCCGTCCGAGCTCGGCGGGAAGCGGATGGATCAAGGCAAAAAACGTATAGGAAGGTCTGTAAAAATAAAATCCACCCCAGAACTGTGCGAAGATGAGACCTCCCTCTTCCCAATCTCCCTTGTCTATGGGTGTCGGCTGATGAGATTTTTGGAGGAGAAGAGAGTTGACGAGCTCCGCTGTGCATCTGACAGGACCTGCTTGTATATGTCTAATATAAAGAACATTTCCTGCAGAGATTCGGGGCGCTGCTCCTCTTTCTAATGCTCCTGAGCAGATTTGCTGTTATTAGACATGTAGATTTGTTTGATAGTTAAATTACGCTTCCTCACTGCCATGTTTTCGAGAACTAATCTGTTAAATTATCTTTTGATGCCTATTTACATGGAAGGGAAAAGTGGGTTATCGATTATATAAACATATAAATATTAATGCATTTGTTCGCTTCGCAAAAAAAAAAACAACACCTCAGCATAAAATAAATAAATAAAAAGAACAGAAAGACAAGTGAGCAATGCACACACATCTCAGGATTTTGCAAACAATATTGAACGGACAGAGACTGCATTTAGGGACTGGAACAATAAACGATGCATGATAAATCAATAAATGCGAGCAGCGAGTCTGCTCGGAATATGAATTCAGGCTCCCGGTTCTGCATGTGCATTCTTTAATTTTGAAGTATATACACTAGTACGTGTTTACAATGCTGATGGACGCCAAGGGCGCTCTCAAATGATAATGTGTTTATATAACCCAGCGCTACAGGAATAATATGCCGACTCCTACCCCACCCCCACTCCCTCCCCCGCCAAAAGAGGGAGGGGAGCTTCCTCAATAATAGTTTGAAACTGAAAAAAAAAAAATCCATTTGCAAACTAGTTAAATACCACCAGAAATTAAGCTGTTGAAAACAGGGGGCATGAACCTTAAGACAATAAAGGCTTTAAATGTGTATATTTATTGTGCTGGAGCCCTGGAGAATTGCGAGGTTTGCATGCACGGCTATTATGCAAACACAGAGAAACTTAAGAGCGACAGAACAAGGAACAGGCAGAGACTGCAAAGCCCTCGCTCGCTCCGACCCAGCTGCCGGTCCTCCGCCAGGCTAGATTGCATTTTCGCAGTGTTGATGTAAAATGGTGTACTCGCTTCCCCCGCGCTCCCCCACCCGCTCCCCCGCTCTCCTCCCCCTCCTCCCAGCACCCCCACCCCCGATGATTTTATTATATTGGCACCAATCTTTCCAAAGTGGGTCTGGCATGCTAAAAAAGTAAACATGTACTATATGGGGAATAAGGTCTGTATAGTATGACAGTTGAAACTTGATCTGTGATAAAATTACAGGATGTTGAAATTACTAGTAAGCTATTTTTAACGCTTTCGCAACGTTTCACCTCTAGTCACAGCATCTAGTTGAAACAGGATTACTTTAATGAAAATTATATTCACATGGCTGAAGTTAATACACCCGGCAGAGCACAAATATTCAGTTGACTTGAGGTGGAAAGACCCTCTGTGTGTATTTTTATGCCTTTTCATAATGTCTGGGTCCGCTGCAGTAAGAATTAGGGCACTTAACATTATCTAAACCACATTTTTGATTCAGAACATGGGGAAGTAATAAAAGGCAAGATCTATCTCGCTCCTATACACAAAGAGATAAACGAAAGAAAATGGCAGATCCTCCAATTACAATAAGTAATAAAAGCCCATGTCAAACAGCCAGTATTCTGAAAGATGTCGAAAACTATTTTAATAATTTAAAGTAATATCACAACTCTGCATCATGAAGGAGGACAATATAACAATTCACAGTCTCCGAGCTTTTCCATTAGCCAAATTATGACTTGTACATCACTCTTTAATTATCTTCCTTGAAATTTCATCTGATCTTTCTATTTTATAAACATGGGTTATAAAGAGAAATTACAGCCTCTCAGCTCTGCTGTCTCTCTCTCTCTCTTTTAACTTTATGATGCATACTGCAGACATTTGATTAGAATAACCCATTTTGTTCATTTTTTAACATATGCATGGACTTGACTGAGGGGCATTTTACATAATTTTTTAAATACATGAGAGATGCCCAGGGCTTCAGTTAGTCTGTCGTGTTAGCATAAATACATACATTCAGTTCAAGTAATCCTATATTAAAGAACTTGAGTTGCAGTATTTTGACAAGATCATATATAAGATCGACTCTGAGTCAGTTTCCTGTATGACCAATGCAGCAGCATTTGTGCAGGAAACCTCAACAGAAAGCCTGAGGGTATCCCTCGATTGTATATTAAATCTCTCAAAAAATACACAGCTCTTTACAGCATCTAAGCAACTTCTACTGTTTTGGGTGCTATAAGTCCTTAAGCATCTGTAAGGGACTCTATCTAATTAGAAACCCTGTTTCTATGTCTGCTCAAGGTAGGCGCTGAACTAGGTTGCATGCTGCGTAATCTCTCTCCTCGCAAACTCCCCGATAAGGTTTTTGTGATGTTAACAATTGCAGGGATCTAGGTCTGAATATATTTGAAATCTGCAGCCTTGCAATCAGCTCAATGGCGAATTTCAAAATTGAATCACAGGGGTGTCTCCCCTCTCTTTTTACAGCACCATCACCACCATCCCCATGAACATAATAAAATGTAATAAATCAAACCTCCAGTCCAATACTGTGAATGGTTTTTAAAATCAGAGATCACAATGGTGTGTGTTTACAAAAAAACTCACTAAAAAGCCACCTCTTATTTTACCCCTTTAGTATGATGCTTGATAGGCACCTGTAAATTATCTGTGTAGCAAATATCCATACAAAGAAACTTTCAATTAAGATAAGGAGATTGTACTGAAACAGTTCTTTGAAGTAATGTAGTTAATAGCCTGTTTGATTTCTGCTTGTGAGAGAGTAATAACGTGGATTCAAGGCTCCATCAATCACAGAGCAGATGTAAGACTTGAGACACCGACACCCAGGGGAATAGAAGCAAACTCCTGCCGTGCAGGGTCCCTGGGCTAATGTAAAGTAAATACTCATAAACAGATTGAATGTTGTAAGAAGACAATCCATTCAGGACAGTTGTAATCATGAAAGCAACTGCTCTATTTATCTATTTAAAAAAGCTTTAGGCTGGGACTCACTGTGTATAAAAGAGGAAGGGGGGGGGGATCAGTGTATGTTTATGTGATCCACTATTTCTGGGCTCTCATATTGAAACACAGGAATCTATACCTCCATATATATTCCTGCTGCTTAGCTAGCCAAACACACCACTCTGTATTCAGCTATGTGGTTTTTAAAAGGTGAAATATTAAAAATCAGTCTCACCCCTCTAGGGGCTGAGGAGCGGTGGACACATTATTCAGTGTCTATGAATCGTTTCATAAAGGATCAGGAGGATTAAGTTAGTCGCAAAAACCAGCAGTGACATAATTAGGCAGCTTGGACTATAATAAACAGGATCATTAAAAAAAAAAAGTACAGTTTGGAGAAAGGAGGCGACCATTTCCAAAATTTAAACCTTTCTTCCAACCTCTGAGCCTCTTCCTCCCCCAAATTGCAAAAGATAACTGAAGCATTTTTGACCTTGGCTACAATAATACTTCATGTTTTAGCACTTTAGTCAGCATTTTATCTACTAATTGCTACACACTACCGCATGTGGCTCGAATCTGCCACTGCAGCTCTCTGTCATTGGTGAGCGAATTGCTTGATAAAGACTGGGAATTCAACCTAGCTGTTTCCTTTCTTGCTCCCCCTCTTCCTCCCCCCCCCCCCCCGCTCCCCACTTTTTTTTCCTTTCTTTCTTCTTCCAGCTAGAAGCCTCTGATTTTTCCAGAAAGTACCGATTGGATCAGAACAGGACCTGTGAATGATTCCCTTATCTCCTTCCACTGGTTAAACTCGTATCACTTTGGCGACCCCGAGGCAAAGGGAGGAGGTGAAGGGGGCGGGGAGGGATGAGAGGGGCGAAGCGGGGGGGGGGGGGGGGGGGGTTCTGGCCTGCCCGTGGATCTGACGCTAGGTGATGCTGCACGTTGGTCCCTTGGCTAGGCTATTGCGTGTGGGAAGGCCCTGGGACTCCGCAATGCCCACCTGAGGACCTCGAGTTAGGGGCTCTGTCTCGTTCTGCTTTGGTCAAGAAATGGGCTTTGAGTAGGATAGCCCCAGATTCTGAGAGTGATTCGCGGACTGAAAAGCTAGCCCTATCTGAGGGTCAGCCACCGTCTCGTCCCCTCCCCCTGGCAAGCCTGGCGCCACAGTGAGGGGGTGGGTGACGTTATTCACAAGGCGGCCTCCAGCAGAGCAGGATTGCCAAGTCTTAGAGCAACAAGTCTATTGGTTTGAAGGAGGATAAACCGGGTTACACGGGTCACTGCTTTTCAGGAGACCTCTAGTGGTCAAAGGTTGAGCTACATCTTAATTTTTGGGCTCCTCCTATTTGTCTCATCTCCTAGGGCCTAGGTCCTAGACTCTCCATTCCAATAATTACAGGCTGTTGTTCCTTGTCATTAAGGCCCTAACCAGTGGTCGGCAAACTCATTAGTCAACAGAGCGGAAAACTGCGGCTCGTGAGCCGCAGTTTGCTGACCACTGTTATCCTGGGGTTAGGTCTCCAATTCAGGGCCAGGGAGTAAAGACCAATAGCTTGGGACAGATTTCTCATGGACTTGAGGCCAGAACCAGGACAGAAGCAGGGAACTCAGAGAAATGGATCCCCTGGGAGGGGTCATGTGATGCCCTTTGTGGACACTGGAGGCCCCAAGTTCCTCTGCCCTTAGAGATGGAGACTTCCTATCTTATCTTGATTTCCCCCCCAGGTCTGAGATTAATCAAGCATTCTCAGGGGAGTTGGATTTAAAATTTGCCCAAACCATTTCCAGTTACAATAGCAATGCTGAGCCTATTTATTTATTTTTCTAATTTGTTTGTAAATTAAAGCCAACTCCCACTCCCTCACTCTAATCACACCCAAACACCGAAACACCCTTTAATCTAACAATTCATTACCTTCAAGTGCCCTTGACATTTATGGGTTATTTAGTTTAGGAATAACTAAGCTTCCCCCCCCCCCGCCCCCACTTTTAAAAATTGCACTTCACTGCAGTGGTGTAGATGTGACTTTTGACTAAATTGTGACCTTGTCCCTATATGCAGAATGCCACAGCCCCATGCCAGGTGGGAGGTGCTGGGGGGAAAGGTGGTGGTGACATCAGGGCTTCTTGTTCTTCAGACTCACTTGTGATCCACACATTAATAAAGAATTTGATCAAATTGACCCCCAGCTGGGGGGTTGCTGTGAATAGCTATCTTAGATCATTTCTAAAACAGGGGTCCCAGCCATCTGAGGCTATTAAAACATCTTTCCATACCTGATTTTTAGAAGACAAGAAATGTATAGACATAAAGTCTTGGCTCCACTGGGGGACTCATATACTGCCTACTAAAAACTTCTCTGTGCAGTTTCAAATGGACATTAATGATGCCTTGTATTTGGTGATTTATATCTTAAATTACTTGACAAGCATTAAGTAACTCATTACTTAGAAGCAGAGTGGGTAGGGTAGGTAAATCACTAGACCCAAAGTCAAGGGGACCATTCTTCACTGTTTTTCTATGTCTCCTTGTCCATGGCTGTAATTACCCGCAGGACTCAAACCCTAATTCTGGTTTTGTTGAAATTTCTCAGATAATTGTGGCAAAATTATCCAGACTGGTCATCTGTGTACCAGTAGTGGCAGCCCCTTCCCCCCTAGTGCCCCCCCCCCCCCGCCCCCTGCTCCATGCTAGGTCATCAACCAAACCCATGGAAGCACCAGCAAGTCCCTAGGCTGCTTCCACCTACATTTTGCCATGACACAGACTGATAATTTTATGACTTGTTATTACAGGTTGAAATATGTAGATGTAGTAATTCACCGAGGGTATAAAGAGAGCTGAGTACTTCAGAGGAAAAATAATACCAAGAAGAATAGTGAAGTTGTTTCTGTTCTCATCTTCAATAAGCTTTAGCCGAAATGAAATTGGGCAAGCTTTTTGCACAGAAGGTAGGTGACCAGATAGCCTCACTCAGGGCTTACACATGCCTTTCTCAGTCTGTGCTAAAACCAGCTCTTAGGACTTAGAGCAATTTTGCAAGCTGGCTATTAAACACATCCATTATTAAATATTAAATTATATAAAGTTGCAATTAAATGAATTAAAAACAGTTTCAAAACATATCACTTTCTAATTATTTTACTATATCTGTACTCTTGAGGTTATGTTGACCTTTTGTATCTTTATGGTTGCAGTCCAATATAACGTGCTACTCCGCATCTCTGCCCAACCAATGTCCACTGGCTTTACATTGGTAGCTTGAAATTTGCTGTGGTGGGAGTATTTAGACTCTGGAACTCAGCAAACATTACAAATCAGTGCTTGATTTATTGTGTTGTTGATTGCTTAGACTTAAGAAAGTGATGGAGAAAATGCTAATATTGTATGTAGATTGTTAATATTGTATGTTAATTTTATGTGTCAACTTGACTGGCCCCAGGTGTGTGGGTCTCATCCAATCATTTGAAGGCCTGAATAAAACAAAAGTCTGAGTAAGAGGAAACTCCTGCCTGACTAATGGTTCTGGGACAAAGCCTTTTTATTCTGGCCTTTGAAATCAGACTCAAACATTGGCTTTTTTAAAAATATGTTTTTATTGATTTTAGAAAGAGGAGAGCAATAAAAACATGGATGAGAGAGAAATATCTATCGACTGCCTGCTGCATGCCCCTATTGGTGATCAGGTCGAGCTCCCAACCCAAGCATGTGCCCTGACCAGGAATCGAACTGGTGACCTTCTGGTGAATGGAACAACACTCATCCAACTGAGCCACACCAGCCAGGTTCAAACATTGGCTCTTTAAGGTTTCAAACCTGCCAACTTTTAGACTAGAACTTACAACATAGGCTCTCCTGGTTCTTAGGCCTTTGGACTCAGTCTGGGAATATACATCAGCTCTATTGGGTCTCCTGGGAACCAATACATATCTTGGGACATCTTAGATTTCATAAATCATGGGAGCCTGTTGGTTCTGTGTCTTTGGCAAACCCTGACTGATATATTCATTAAACTTAAATTTGTGCCAAATTTATAGTAAATTATATTATGAATAGTACAAAACATTGAGAAAATATTTAAAAGTTATTATCCGATTCAGCAAAGAGGTAGCTCATGTCATTGACAAAGGAGGTGATGTTCTGTGATATGTCTTTTTCTTTTCACTTTCATCTTACTCCTTAATATAAATGAAAATATCAACTAACATTCAAAGTGGAACTACACTCATTTGTAAATTGCAGTCATAGTTTGTATCTATAAGCATAGATATAAGAGTTCAGAAAATAGTTAATAAAACCACTCAATGAAAGTAGATTGGCTATATGAAATTTACAGTGAAGAATGTTCTACATTTTATTATTTGTACATATATATATATATATATATATATATATATATACATACAGACATATATACACATCTAGCTCTACACAAATAATTACATAGTTTTTCTATGGGTGGAGAACTAGTTAAACATTTAGAAGCACACCTCTGTCTAAAAGTAGCCTGAGTCTGACATGCAACCCAAATTTCTCTAGGGCAGGCATGGCATACTATATAGCCTACCACTCATTTTTGTACATCCCTGAATTAAGAATGTGTTTTACATTTTAAATGATTGAATAAAGTCACTAGAAGAATAATATTTTCTGTGGAATCTCAGAGGGAAGGTGAGAGAGGGTGGCTCAGTGGGAGATCAACCAAAGAACTTGTATGCATATATGCATAACCAAAGGACACAGACAATAGTGAATGCCTGGGGTGGGGCAGGCTAGAAGGGGTCAATGTGGAAAAAAAGGGGGACATATGTAATAATTTTAATAATAAGAATTTAATTAAAATATTTTGAGATATATAATTATATGAAATTCAAATTTCAGTGTCCATAGTAAATTTTGTTGGACCTCACCTACGCTCATTTATTTATGTATTGTCTATGGCTAAAATGGCAGAGCTGAGTAGTTCTGACAGTGACCCTAAAAGCCTAAAATATTTACTATTTTGTCTTTTATAGTAGAAATTTGGAGTAGAAGTTGCTTGTTCTTGAATATGTAGGTACATTCCTTGGTTGGGAGTAGTAGACACAACCAAAAGATCTTTAGAAGTCTTTTCTTGACATTAGTCCTAGAAATACTTTCTCAGTAAACAGATACAGAAAATGAAATACTCAGAGTTGTGAGGGATTCAACTCATTGACTCAAGATGAAGGAGAGAGACAATGTTATCCTAAAACTAAGAATGAAGCGTGGGATTTCCCACTCCTTGGTTTGTGTTCCAACCGCTGGATGACAGTGCTTTTCTTCCTTACTGCTTGTCCTAAAGCACTGTATAATTTTGTTGGATGATGTTAAATATTTATTGAGTTTTCTCATCCAAGGTGGTTCAGTTACTGTGTGCCTATATGCATGAAGGGACCTTTCAGGATTAAAGGTGCTATATAATAGAGGATTATTTTATGACTTGTTATTGCAGGTTGATATATGTAAATGTAATTCACTAATGATATCAGTGCATATATCTCAGAAATAAGAACATATTATCCTTCCATTTAGTTCTAACATCATTTACATCCTTTAAAAATACATACACAATCAATTTTTTTAAATGAGGAAATGCAGCAGAAGAAAAAAATTCCTTTAATGCAATACTTCAGCTGAAAGTTTAATGACACAAAAGGCAGGCAATTCAAAGTTACAGTTCCCACAGCAACTGTAACTCTGCTATATAGCACATTTAGGCATAGATTTCACAGCATGTACTGCAATACAAAATACTCCACACTGGGCATGCAAGGGGGCAGAGTTATGGTTGCTATGGGTACCATGACTTTGAATTTCCAGATTTTTTTGAGAGTTTAAATTCTCAACCAGAACATCACATTAATAGTTCATTTTTTTGCATTGAAAATAATAATGGTTGTATCACTGTTTCCACTGTCAAACCAATCTCTAGCTCAGTCCACTGCACAATATAAATACCTACCCAAACATTTTCACCCTGCTTGCTAAAATTAAACCATGACCTCAGCCCAGGGAGTATTTTAGTTTGCAAATTTATATGCAATGACTTTCACTGGATCAACTAAATCTGCTCCCTCCTCCTTTCCAAAAATTACCAATAAATTCAGATTAACCCTTTCTGCATACTAGTGTATTTTATGTTATGTTATTCATGGGCTGAAAGTATATGATAATCATATTCATTGTGTATGAATCTGTGATGTATATATTTATAATTTATACTCTGTCTACATCCCAAAAAGAACTGGAGGCAGAAAACTACATATATTCATTTATTCATTTATTCCTTACACACCATACAATCTTATGTTTTTATGTTAGTGGTCTCAGGACCCTTTACTTAAAAAAATTTTTGAGGACCCCAAAGAGCTTTTGCTTATGATGGTTTTATATATTAACAAGAGGTATATAATATATTTTTATATTTACCATACTAGAAATAATTGAAATATTAAAAGTATTCATTAACTTATTTAAAATAATATAAAATCCATTACATGTTGACATAACATATTTTTACTAAAAACTATATTTTTCAAAACAGAGAAACTTACTGAAGAGAGAGGCATTATTTTACATTTTTACAAATCTCTTTGATGGAAGACAACTGGATTCTCATAACTGTTTCTACATTTAATCTGTTGAATATCACAAGTCGCCTGGCTTCTGGAAAATGCCACTATACTTTTGTAAAGAATACAAAGGAGAAAAAAGCAGATAGTATCCTAGTATCACTATAGTCATTATTTTTACCCAACGGACAAATTGAAATGGTTTGGGGGATTTCCATGGTTCCCCAGAGTATGTTTTGAGAACCAGTCCTCCATACATTTGTTTATATTATTATTCCAAGCATATGCCTCTTCCTTATCTATAGGAAAGCTCCTATTTATGCTTCAAGGCCCTATGTATACAACACTATGAGAATATAGCTAAGGGAGTGATTACTTTTTTCTAGTGCCTTAATTATGTTCTCATAGTGCTGTATACATATGTCAATCTGAGCATCTATTAAGTGGGGTTTTTGTTATTGTTGTTAGACTATGAGTTTCTTAAGGGGGAACCATGTATTATATACTTATTTTCTCATTTTCTAGCGTCATATGTGTGGAATACAAGAATTCAATCCAATAAACAAACAATAAAATAGCTCCCATTCATTGAGTCTATAATATATGTGAGGGACTAGGTTTGAGTTGTCTCAGATTTAATCCTTATAATAATGTTATGAAGTTAGTACTATTATTGTCATCAATATTTTTTTGAACAGGAAATTAAGTCTTGCTTAAAGTTGAACAGCCATGGGTCACATAATATGTCAAGAAATATGGAGAAAAGTAAAAAGAAAAGAGTCTTTGCCTTAAAGGCATTTACAGCCTACTTTGGGGCACAAGACAATGCACAAATGAAAGGTAAATTAACAATATAGAATTTAGCTAAGCACAGACAAAGACTATAATTAAAGAAATGCTTACTTAGTAGGAACAGCTACTTACCCAATGAACTATTTTGATTCAAAGTTTGGAGAATGTACTATCAGAAAAATCTTGTTTTAAAATGCACACCAGATAAATATGTATTCATTTATAAATTATATATTTACTATTGCACCAATCTGTTACAAATGTACTAATATAAATTATATATTAGATATAAATTAAAATAAATTAAAAAGAATGAGTTAAAATATAAAAATGAATTCCAATGTTTTTCAGCATGCAAATGAATTATGCATCCCATTGTGGAAAAATTCATCAAGAATAGTGGCAGTCAATTTTAGAGGTACACTAGGGGAGCTTTTAAGATAGAACAATTAAAGTTCAAAAATATTGAAAAGTTTTCATTCTAAACATGATCAAGCTTTTCTTTTAAATCCCTCCTTGCCTCAGTTAGTATTTGTGAGGCTGTACCCATTCTGAGTCTACCTGGGTCACCACGGTCTGGAAATCAGGAGCCCTGAGCTGGATCCTCTGTCAGGCTGAGAATTTTGCTGGTCCCTTGGGCTATTTTTCAATAATAGTAATTATGGGGGTGGTGGTTTTCTGTGGTTGTAAAATGCTCTAAGGAAAGTATGTTATTTGAGTCAAGATACAGTTCTATAAATGGGATCATGAAATGTTTGTCCTAGAAGGAATCTTTTATTTTATTTTTTTAAAAGTATTTGTATTGATTTCAGAGAGGAAGGGAGAGGGAGAGAGACACAAATATCAATGATGAGAGAGAATCATTGATTGGCTGCCTCCTGCACCCTCACATACCCCCTAATCGGGGATCCAGCCCGAAACCCAGGCATGTGCCCTTGACCAGAATCCAACCCAGAACCCTTCAGTCGATAGGCGGAACCTCCATTCAGCTCCATTCATTGAGCCAAACCAGGTAGTGCTGGAATGAATCTTGTAAAACGATGCTCTTGTTTTACATGTGAGGAACTGAGACCCACAAATGCTAAGTAGTGTTGGGTGACTTCTGTAAGCCAAAGCTCTGAGAAGGGCTTGGGATATCGGTGAGGGGAGGAAGAGGTGGCTGATTGTCAGTAGACAAATGGTTCTCAAATATATGCTATGGAATTCCACTTTCATAACATGCCTCAAACCATTCTAGGGCACCATGTCTCAGCCGAAAGGAATAGAGCACTTGGGGATCCTCCATCTTTTGCTTATCCATCTACCCTGGGGTTGAGTTTAAAAATTTAAAAAACAAATTACATAGAAGACCTCTCAACTCCAAAGGTTAGAAGGCCTTCTCTGTGAATAAAGTGGTTGGATTAGATGAGCTCTGAGGTTCCTGTTGTCCACTCATGAAATTCTTGGTATTGTGTTTATATCTAGTGTCACTCAACGTTGAGGAGAACATTAGAGCACTTCCCTTTGTGCTGGTAGTCTTTTGTAATTTGCATTTTGAGATGCAGAGGCTGGGGCCCATAGAATTCTGGGACAAATGTAGTCATACCTTTCTGTGCCTATTATCCATCACCTAATTAAAGGTGAAAAAAATCACAGCCTGGGAGGTGCTAGACCCAGGAGTAGAGTGTTATCCATAGACCAAGAAAACTTCATGTTGATGACTTGTCAAGGCTATTGTTTGTTTGGTTTAAATAGGTTCACATGAAGATTTTCTTGTTCTTCATTCTTTAAAACACATGAAACTATTGGAAAGGTTCAAATGCAGGAGCTAGCATGACACCCGATGTTTCTTTATGCCTTTGTTTATGCTGTTACTTTTTCTGGATATCTCTCACCTTGCCTTTTTCATCATGTCCACCTAAAGAAGTCCAACACACCAATTGAAAAATGGGCAAACAGTAATAGTAGCTTATTGTCCTAAATGTTGGCACATACTTCACCTTATGGGTAAGCACTACCCACATTTTTAAAAAATTTTATTTATTTTTATATTTTAATCTTTATTGTTCAGTTTATTAATTACATTGCTCCCCTTTTTCCCCCCTAGAGCTCCCCTCTACCCGGTACCCATCCCACCCTCTGCCCTTACCTTGCCCCCACTGTCCTCTTCCATAGGTGTATGATTTTTGTTCAGTCTCTTGCTGCACCTCCCACACCCCTTTTCTCCCCAAGAATTGTCAGTCCATCCCCTCTCTATGCCCATGATTCTGTTATATTCACCAGTTTATCCTGTTCATCAGATTTTTAATTCACTTAATTTTAGATTCATTTGTTGACAGATGTGTATTTGTTGTTCATACTTTTTAAAAATTTTTTTTTTACTACCCACATTTTAGATGAAGACTCTGAAGCGCAGGAAGGACAACTTTCAGGCAAACTCTGAGTTGCCTAAAGCTACTCAGCTAGAAAGAGATAGAGGGTGGATTCAAATCAGGGAACAGACTGGGGAATCTCTGAGGGAAGGCAGGGGAGGGTGGCTGGGTGGGAAGAGATCAAGCAAAGAACTTGTATGTATATATGCATAACCCATGGACACAGACTATAGTGCAGTGAAGGCCTGGGGTGGGGAGAGGAGGGTGGGCTAGAAGAGGTCAATGGGGGAACATATGCAATACTTCCAACAATAAAGATAATAACAATAACAAAAGTAAACAAACTCAGGTAATTAGTCCGGAGTCTGTGCTCTTAACACATTGCACCATCTCCTTGACAGTGTCAGGATGTTACACAAGAACAAATTCAAATGTTCTCCATCACTTTTGATAAATTGTTTTAAATTTTTATTTTTTAATTATGGCTAACATTCAAGATTATTTTGTGTCAGTTTCAGGTGTACAGCATAGTGGTTAGACAATCATATACTTTACAAAGTGCCCCCCCTCCCAATATTTCAAGTACCCACCTGGCACCGTACATATTTATTACAATATTATTGACTATATTCCCTATGCTGTACTTTACATTCCTGGGCCTATTTTGTGACTAAATTTTAAATTAAAAATGAGATTAATTCTACGACCTATCAACTTGGCAAAAATTTTAAATTGTGGCCAGTATTGGGTCGAAAATGAGAGAATGGAATTTGCCCCACTGAGGCGAGTGCCAATTTATACAGTCCTTCTGAAAGACATTTGGCAGTAAATACTAAGTCCTATAGATACAGCATACCCCCAGACCCAGAAATTTCACTTCTATGAATTTATGCTAGCGAAAAGTTTGGACAAGTTTACAAAAAGGAATATAAAATTTCATACCAGAACAATTGTTTGAAATAACAAAAAGTTGGAAGCAACATAAGTAATTGAAATAGAGTATTGGCTAAATAAATCTTGGTGCAACCCTAATAAGAAAAAATATGCACATATTAAGAATGTAATAGAAACATGTTTATTGACGGGAATATATTCAAAAGAAAATATTTTTAACTTAAAACATACAAATTTATGTCACTAGTAGAATTAAGTCAATTAGGTTCTTTGTGACTTTTGGTGGTTTCAAATTTTTCTACAATGTATTACTCATGACATAGCAGGCACATTTGGGGCTAGGAGAACTCTCCCCCCAGACAACTGCTAGCTTGGCCCCAATTCTATGCTCACCCACAAGTCTTCTGATTACTCATTCAGCTTCCAGGGACTGTGATAATGTACATCTAAATGATGGGCACCAGCATCCCATAGCTCAGAAAAAAAGTTCTGTGAATTAAATATTATTAAGTCAATGTTCAAATGTTCTGATTGACTATTAGTTATAAAAATTAATACATATTCACTTAAAATTAAAAATGTAAGAAATATAAGAATGTAAGAATAATAATCGCATGCTCTCTTCTCATCTATCCCCATCTCACTCACTGACACATAGTATAAATATACTTCATAAATGAGCAAAAAAAACTATTGTGTAATATCTTATAACTATTTAATCATTTCTCTATTGCTGGATGGTTAGGTAGTTTCCAATTTTACATTATTGCAGTGGATGTTGCAATAAACTTGGACATGTCATTTTTTTGTGCATTTTCTGTGAGATAGATACACAGAAGTGGAGTTGCCAAGACAAAATGAAAATAAATTTTCAATATGGCTACATGCTGCTACATTGGCCCATAGAAGGATGGTACCAATTTATATTTCCCTGAGAAGCACATGAGAGTTGCTTATGAATTTGATCAGTTGGATGAGGTATTGGCATAATCTTATGTCTGTATCAATGACAAAACTGAGTCTCTGGACTACAGAGTTTCTGGAACTTGGTGATGAAAGAGCTGCTCCAGTGAAGGGTTTTGTCTAGGTGCTCAGCAGATTGCCCCAAACAACACTAACTTTATGTCTCTCTTTTACCTTAAACTTGAGCAATCTATGGCTCCTGAAGTATATTAGATCACACACTATTTTCCTGTGAGTGCCTAATCACTTGCTATTTGGGGGATTAACTCTTGAAAGATCCAGTAAATATCACCCTACTCTTTGGCCCACGGTCTGACTCCATTAAAACTGGGCAGAAGAGTAAGACAGAAAGAGTAAAAACGTCACCTTTGTTATTGCTAAAGTTGATATTGAAGAACTGTGAGTTATAGCTATTGTGTAAGTCGGTTTCTCATTCTTACCTCTGGCAATAAAGAAACAACACTCATGCTCAGACAGCAGTGAGTCACTTCAAGTCTCCCCCACAGGCCAAGGCTTTCACTGATATATCTGTTAGCTAGTGGAGAAGAATCAGAGGCATATGTTCTCTGGGTGAGTGTACTTGGCAACCCATGGCTGGTGTTCTTTCAAAGCTCACTGATCAGATTATGTCTCCTTTCCTTCCCTGGGGAAGCATAAGTGAGGAGATAGAGTGAAACCAGAAATGTTATGTGGTGCTCACTCCACCAGACAGAAACACTGGGAATAGGGGAGATTCTTGCCCTTTATGACCTTCCTTCCCAGACCTATTCCAAGAGGAAAGAGTTTGATGATTGATTAGTAATGTCTGCCATGATATGGATGGGAGGGTTTATGGCATATTTGCCATATATTTTTAATCCTGCAATAATTATGCAACGAGTAGGATGTGGTTAGTATAAATGTTAGAGGCAATTGTGCCTTCTAAATTATAAAAGGATTTAATTACATTTCAACTACCCGGATTTCATTACATTTCAACTACCCCTACAGATTTTTCTGTCTCTTGATACCTTTTGATGCTATGCCCAGCACCGAACTGATTATTTTTATTATAATAGTTCATAATTCAGGATTCACATATCCAAATCTCCAGCTTCTGCCCTGGGATAACAGAAGCAGAAGAGGAAAAAAGTTAGTTTTTGCCAAGGGGTCAAGGCTAAAATTGATAGTAGAAAAAATTAAATTTTCAAGCTATTAAGTATTTATTACAAACAATAAAGCACTTAAATAAAATGAAGCTGATGTTCTATTTCTAAATGTTTGGTGTTCTCTGTGCTCTTGTTGATGTTCTTTCTTACAGGAGGAATTTTTATTTATCTAAGTTGTTTTTTCAAACAGATACTTTCCATTTGCTCTACTGAGGAGAGAAAAAAATTATTTAAGTTGAGTGACTTCAGTGCACAAGAGGGGAGCCAGATATGTCAGCCACCAACTAAGCTGGATTTAAAAATGTAGGAGTTTCCTATTAAAAAAATAACAGCCCCTGGATGGGGTGGAGTTGGGGGACAGGCTAGAGGTGAATTGATGAGGAACACTGGGAATACAAAAATAGATCTCTTTGATTAACATCTTTCCTTATTGACACTTCATTATTTCTGACCCTTTTCCATATTTGGCCAATAACATGGCTGCTCCTTGGGGAGGGACTTTAACTTGTAGATAAAGCAGGCTGCTCTCAAGAACTTGGACCACACACTTCCTCTTTTAGGATAGTGGTCCTCCAACTGTAGATATTAACATGTTTTCTTTCTGAGTTTTGTCTTGTCATTTTGTCATTTGTATGGTTTCTCCCATTATTTATTTATTTATGTATTTATTTATTTCGACTCACTATACAATTTTTTTAAGTAAATTTTTAGAATTGATTTCAGAGATGAAGGAAGAGGTAGAGAGAGATAGAAACATCAGTGATGAGAGAGAATCTTTGATCAGTTGCATGCTCCTGCATGCTCCCCACTGTAGATCAAGCCTGCAACCCAGGCATGTGCCCTTGGCCAGAATCGAACCTGGGACTCTTTAGTCCGCAGACCAATGCTCCATCCACTGAGCAAAACTTGCTAGAGCAAAAATTTTTTATAACTAAAATAAAAATTACTGTCACTTGCCACAAACAGAAAGTAACCATAAAAGTAAGTACAAAGAAAACAAAAATGTTATTTGAAAGTTTTAAAAAACAGCCCTGGCCAGTGTGCTCAGTGGTTAAAGCCCATGCATTGAAGGGTCTTGGGTTTGATTCCAGGTCAAGGGCATGTACTTTGTTTGCAGGTTCACGCCCCACCCCTGGTGGGTGTGTGTCTGGGAGGCAACCAATTGATATGTCTCTTTCACATCAATGTTTCTCTCTTTTTCTTTCTCCCTCTCTTCCACTCTGAAGAAGCAATGGAAAAAAATATCTGCAGACGAGGATTAACCAAAAAATAAATAAAATTAAAGTAAAACAAAACAGTAAAAAATAATTATGATAAACCTGAGAGATGTACAAATTTCTACATCTAAAATGAGGAGTATATATCTATTTATTAATACTAATAGAGGGATATTAAACTCAGTAATGCTTACTTCCATCTAAAATCATTTTATTGTCTTCAGCTTGGGAAACAGACTTTTTTAGGAGGCTGTGAGGTATGATGGGGAAAGCTTGGGATTTCTAATCAGACCACACTGAGTTAGTTTCAGCTCTTACTGGTCTCTCACAGTACAAGTAGGATGATAATATCTACTTCACAGGGCTCCTGTGAGGCTGAAATGCAAAAAGAATTTAGAGCATATTTAGGCAATTTCATTTTTATTCTTTTCTACCAATAAGATATTTGAAAAATATCTCCAGTTCTAGATGGAAAAAGGCAAAAAAAACCTCCACAGCATTACAGAATTTGAGGAATGGGTTTATTTAGAAAAATATAAACTAAATTTATGGACTTATTTATTTTCCATTCAAAATAAAAATAGCTTTATTGAGTCCCATGAGAAAAATGTACCATCTTACAACTATCTACTTCATTGACTAGAAGAATGCCGGTGAGAAAAATGTTACAGTTAATAACCATTCCAAGTTAATATCTGAGCATATTTGAAAATAAGCAATACCAGTAGCATTGTAAGCCTTTAGCTTTAGATTCATGTTAGGCCAAGGGTTGCAAAGGACATTCCCTCATTACTGATGAACAAACTGAAACTCAGAACATAAAATGTACCCATGATCTTAAAAATAAGTAAGTTATATATAGTGACAACACAGTCTTACCTAACACAGACTTTTTTAAGTGCGTATGAGTGACCCAATACCGATTGACAGTATTTAATACAATTGTAGAATACTAGAATGCTCAATATGGAAGGAATTTCAGAGCTCACCTATGTCAGGGGTTAAATAGCTAACGTTAGTGAGTGACTTAGATCTGGAGGTACTCGGAGAACTAGAGAGATCAGACTATCTAGAAAGGGACAGCCTCTAACTATTCCTATACTAGATTTTGAACCCAATGTTGCTAGATCTGACTTCTAAAGAGAAAGCAGAAATTTGAATTTCTGGATTTTTAAAGAAAATTTCTTTATCTCTTGGCAACTAAGCAACTAAATTCCCTTATCTTATCTCCCACCCCCCAACTCCCATCTCAGCCACACACATACTAACATAACATTGAAAACTTCAGATCAAATAAAAATGTGTCCATGGTTTCCATTGACTCTGAGTGTTGCCAGGTTGGTGTCATAAATCTGGTCCAAAAATCTCCAAGATATTTTCTTTAATAACAAAATAATTAAAGAAATGTTGTCTTCTATCTAAGATGAGAAAATGAAGGCCAGGAAAGAGAAATGACTTAACCAAGGTCATATTAAAAGTCTCTCTTTTAAAACCTTCTATGAAAAGCTGACAGATCATTCATTTAAACAATCATATGGAATAAAGATGAAATCTGATAATCTAGAGAGAAATAATTCTGAGCAGAGCTCTTTGTTTAATTGTCTGCAACCTGTATTATCCAAGCTGGTGAACACATGAAGCTAAGAAAGTGGGCCACTGCAATAAAGAATTGGTAGGGGAGGGTTTGCAAATTAAGTGAAAATATTTGTTGGGGAACAATATTCCCAGAGATGTGTTCCTATTTCAAAATCTTGGACCGGTGGCTAAAGTAATATAGAAGTATGTTTACCCATGGTCCTCAAGAGGAAGTTGAGAGAAATAATGAGTATCATTTGCAATTCCATGGAAGAAAAACCCAGCCATATTTTGTATTAGTCTTTGAGGATGTATATAAATGGATAGATAACTCATTTATTAATGCCACAAATAATGATTGATATCTTACTATGAACAAGTCACGGTTCAGACAGTGTGAACAAGAAAGAAAAATGTCTTGCCCTGATGTGACCTAAAAGGTTGAATGAGCAGTTTAGGCAATTCTTAACTGGCTAAAAATGGATCAGCTCTTACATTCCTTTTAGTCATGCTGACAAGAACAAGAAAGTTGATGGTAGCATTGGGAACAAAAGTTGGCTCTCTTGTTCTTAGGCCAATATTCTATTGCCATGGCAATGATATGCTCGCTGGTCTGAATTATGGCATAGACTTTTATATTTTGAATCAAAGCTCTAAAAATAGCAGGAGGCAAAAGATACTATTGATGGGACAAGGCAAAGGAACTGATATCAATTTACTTCTTTGTTGCCCATGCTTCACTTAAAAAAATATCTGAAACCCAGCACAAACAAGGCGGGCACCTAAATTAAGCTGTGGTCAGCTTTGCTGGGGAGAGAAGACACATTTCTGTAAGTGATTCATCTTCACCCCTGTTGGCTCTGGCAGATTTATAGGGATTATATTTCCACACACAAATTGTCCTTGAGCAATTTCTCCACTACCTGGAACACTGTTCCCTCCTCCCTGCTCCCTGTCAGATGTGTCCATCTGCTGTCTCCCTCCCGGATTTTTTCATTAATAACAAAGTAATTGTTGACATTGTAAGAAAAATCCGATTCTTGGTTGAAGTTCACGTTCCAGAAGGTCTCTTGTTGGGGAGAAAATCAGTTGCAGATACAGTTGCACATTCCTGACATGGGGGCCAGCTCCCTCGAAAGCCTGCATTACTTCGAAAAGCTGCACTACCCTTTCCAGTGGCTTCTCTTCTCTTTAGGAGACAGGACCAAGAAAGACTGATGCTCCTTGTCCCTTATCCTCCCTCTAAGAGCCAAGGCTGCTGCATGGAGCAATGTCAGCAGAGGGTCAACGGAAAACTGTAGATGAGCTTAATAGATCCTGTTAAACTTTCACACTCACTTCCCATTTGCAGGGTGATTTTGTGATCTTACACACATCATTTCTTAAACTTACCCATTCTCTGGCAATAAGAACTTCGAAGTCATCATGAATATCAAACCTCCTGTGGCATCCACAGATGACAGTCAACCAGGCTGAATGGACTTAATAAAATTTTGGTCAAGGGTAGCTACTGACTTCCACATGCCAAAGGATGGTGTGAAGATGGACACTTTTTAGCATATTTCATAGCAGTAAAGTCCCTATAAAGTTGGCCTATCCTTGATCAAATCTTAAAGGTTATCTTCATGAAGAGACAGAATAGAAAAATGGTTAGGAGAAGAGGTTTTAGAATTAGACTTTCAAGATTCAGGTCACTAGATGAGTTACATAAACTCTCTGAGCCCAGCTTTCCTGTTGTTAAAAAGAAATCATCTCTACAGTACATCACAGGGTTATCATAAAGGTTAAATGAAATGATATATATGTGAAAACATTTAAACAGTGGCCTGACATCAATGAGCACTCATAAATAAATAAGAGGTAATTTAAAATATTTCCAGCCTATACAATTTTAATTAAAAATCAGTTAACAAAAGCTTTGTGAGCAGGTCCTTATGGGAATTGCCATAACAAAGAAGTAAGAATATTTCAGAATTACTGTATTACTTATTTATAGAAAGAGGTTCTTTGAAAATACTTTGTAAAGTTCTTAGCAAAATGCTTTGAAGATTAACTCAAGAGAAGGGTCAATACTCCCTTGAAGCCTTATTTACACATAAATTCCTTATTTCATAATTGGTGCAATGTTACATTTTACTTGAGCTCTCTCCAAGGGGTGATATATTCTGAATTTGCAAAATCTGGATTCCTGAGACTTTACTACTATGCAAGGCCTTAATTTCAGAGATTCTGTCTAGCCCAGTCTGTGTGCCTAGGTGGCTGAGCATCAACCTATGAACCAGGAAGTCATGGTTTGATTCCCTGTCGGGGCACATACTGGTGTATTGGGGCTCAATTCCCAGTTGGGGGCATGCAGGAGGCAATTGATTAATGATTCTCTCTCATAACTGATGTTTCTATCTCTATTTTCATATATATATATAATCTTGCCTATTTTAAACTTGAAATAATGTAGTTTTATATCCAGTATGGTTGAGCTGGATTATGCCCTATCGATGACATGATTTTGAGGTGTAGATCTTGATGCTGGTCTTCAGTGAGGTAGTGATAAAGATAACAATGAAAATACCCTCCACATTTGTGAAAAAGATTTCAGTTGTGCATTGCAACAATCCTGAATGCCAGGGAAAAAACATATTATTTCCCATATTTTACAATTGAAGATTAGAGAGTAAGTCACTTGCCACGTGAGATTTCAGTGGTTTACAAACCTTTATGTAACTGTTTAGAAGCAGAACTCTAAAACACAAAACTGAGAAGGCCTTTGAGTGACAAAGTCAGACTCAAACTTGCTCACAACAATCCAAGTGTTTACAGAGCCCTTGATTGATTATTATAATGATCCTTACTAGGCAATTGCTTTTTATTTTTTAAATTTTTCATTTTTCAAAAATTTTTTTAAATTTAATTGAGGTATAATGGAAAACAACTGCTTTAAAAAAATGATTTGAATGAGAGAGAAAGAGAGAGAAACATTGAATCAAACCCCATAACCGAGATGTGTGCCCTGACGGGGAAATCAAAACTGAAACCTTTTTGGTGTACAGGCGACTTTCCAACCAACTGAACTCCCACCTCCCCCTGTGGCAAGGGTGAAGGGCAGTTGCTTTTGACCTACCATTTCTCTTTCCCTTTAGTCTCTTATTGAGTTTTATTTGAAAATAGAACTCTGTCCTTAGAGATTTTGGGCAATCTGCTTTATTCACAAATGATAGGGACTCTAACATGACTTTTTAGTTTATTCAACAAACATTTATTAAGCACCTACTATGAGTGAGACATTGTACAAGGTAATCAGGATGCATCAATGAACAAAACACAAACATTTCTTTCATAATAATTTCTGCATTTGAGTGTAGATAAAATATTAATAAAGTTTAGCAAAAAGAAAGTAGACTCTGGACTTGGTGGGAGAGTAAGAGAGTGATCAGTTTGGAGGTGATTAAAGAAGAGATGTATTTGTAGATACTTTTTAGAAAACTTAACATCCAAGGTAGAAAGGCTTTGTAAATAATAAGATGATAAAAATGTTGGGGCATTTGGTCATCGAGGCTTTTTGTTTTTTTTAAAGTTGGGAGATAATAAAACTTTCTTTTTTCTCTTTCTTTTTTTTGTGCTCAAGGAATAATCTATAGGGAAGAAAAAATGAGAGCTAAAAGAAGAAGAGGGGTAGTGAGGAAGCTTTACTACTTACTTCACAGTTTGTCCTTGGGCAAGTCATTTCAATTCTAGGTCTTGCAACCATCTAATTTGAATTTTATTTTAAAGTGTATTTTTTATTCAATTTTAATAGTTGTAACAACAAAAACCATATTCCCTAAAGTTCTATTTATTAAAGTCTTTCAATCTTTTTATTTAGTGGCAGGTTGCCTTGTTTTTGTAAAGACCTTAGAATAGCATGTCTTCTAACATTTGAATTTTAGAATGAATTATCCTGATTACATTATAAAAAATTATGAAACTGTTACTAATTTTTAAAATGTGTTGATTTGAGAGATGTGGAGAGAGTGAGAGAGAGAGAGAGAGAGAGAGAGAGGGAGGGAGAGAGAGATTTGTTGTTCCACTTAGTTATGCATTCATTGGTTGATTCTTGTATGTGTGCTGACAGGGGATTGAACCCTAATCCTGGTATATTGAGATAATGGTCTAACCAACTGAACTACCTGGCTAGGGCAAAACACTTATTATATTACACTCTTATTTGTGTGAGGAATTATATTTTCAGTAGCAATAAATTAGATAATGAAGTAGATATAAGAGGCAGCTATCATTTATGAGCCCAAATTTCAATATTTTGGAATTATCAAATCAATCTTATCATTCTTATTTTTGACTTAATAAAAAGTAAATGTTAAAATTAGGACTTTTTTGCTTGCTGTTATAATAAATTTATAGTAGTGAAACACTATTAAAACCTAATTTAAGACGTTGTAGTTCTACATGATTTCATTAACAAAATATTTAAAGTTCGAAAGCTGTGGGGTAGGATAATCTCTAAAATTCCTTTAAGCTCCATCAAACCTGCAATTCTGTTGACCTAACAACATAACCCGGATTTATAGGATAATTGCCAACTTCCCATTTCACTTTGTACTTGGAGCAAGCTTTTTAGCATGAAGTAGATAAAAAAAAATATGGCTGACTGGAGGAGGGAAAACTCAGCTGAATTTATTAAAACCGACTCAGCCCTTCCAGAAAATACACTAAAGGACCAAGTGGCCAGCTTTAAATTACCTTTTCCCATAGCAAATTAGGAAATGGATTCCCCTTACTGGGCCATATCTGTCTCTTGTAAATGACTCTAATTCAGTTGGTCACATGGAAACAAAAGGCCATCCAGAGGCTGTGTGAACTGCACCAAACTGAATTTTACTATCATCTAATCTCACCCCTAATTTTCAAACTGTCAGTGTGTAAGTACATGCATTTTGCTTTCTCTGGATTTGCATAAACTCTAGTAATCTCTTTCTTTTTGGTTGATAATGGTGTTTGTGTTAAAATCACACCTTCTTTTGATTTCTTGCGTGCATATTGGCTTTTCTCCTGTTTGTGGACATAAGTGCTTTTATCTCAGTAATCAGTCACAACCCAGGGTGGAGGCAGGGAATGTTTGGTACAGTATTTTCTATATAAACAGTTTCACTGTAAAAGGAACAATATGGCTCTAATTTTGATGTATGATCCGTTTAGAATATGCAAACACATTTGAATATACATCCTGTCCATGACAACAGCAAACTGAAACTGGATACACAAAAGGGTTTTATTTTTGCAATAAGTGATTTCCTCAGTCCTCCCTTCACCAGATATCAGCTTTATTTCCAAGCTTTTAAGTGAAAAATGCCTGCTTTGATAGCTTTCCCAAATTGATAAAAATATATGTAGTCAAACAGAATTTTGTTTTTTTAATGGTCAAGTGGTCCCCTGGCACACACACTTGAGCTTGGTCTGAATACAAATAAAAGCAGCCTCAATTGAAGAGGGTTTAAAATTTTCCGATGTAGCTGTAAAGTAAAATTGGAAGTGGCAGTGGTAGACGCACAGCCCAGGGATATTTCAGATGCATTTGTTCTGTGTGAGAATAAAGCACTTGGATCGTTAGGCCCTATTCGGCTGTGCTGGGTGGGAGGTGAGCCTTTGTCCCTCTGGTTTGGCCACCAGCTGCCCAGGTGTGGGTTAGCACCAATGGGGCAGGCAGCCTGGTGGTGGTGGCGCCTTTGCTAGTCTCTCTCTTTCCCACAGGGCAACGTTGAGGTGAACAATAGAAACTCAGAGAATGTAGTTGTGATGTGGCTAACTCACAGTTTCTATTCTGAACAAAGCTCCCTTATTAAAAGGTAAAAGTATCACCGTAATCCTACCATCTTAATATCAGTACGATTGATTGAGAATTTACTAAACACCAGAATTCACTAATACCAGCTAAGCCACCCTAGGAGATTGCTATTATTATTAATATCCCTGGTTTTCTGAAAAGAAAACTAAAGCTTAGCGAGACTATATCATTTAGCTAAGATAATATATTTAGGAAGTGGTGTAGCTGGGATTAAGGGCCAGTTTAAGAGCTAAGGTTCTTAATTTAATTTCTACAGCAAACTGCCTCTCAGCCCTAACACACAAAAATGTTATTTTTCCATGTTTTTGTCTTTGTCTATAAATATGCATATGTTTTGTTATATGAAAATAGAGTGAATACATGTACACACAGTGGGACACTGGAATATATTATAAAATTGAAATATTGGAATATTTGTACTATTTAAAAATTATCTTAAGGATTTTTTTGATAGTGCTGATTGTTCTCAATACTATGATTTTGTCATTTCTAATGGTTACATAGTTCACATTAAAACATAGTTGCTGTGTGATTTCAAATTATGTGCTAGGCATTATATTTTTACATACACTAGGTATTTTGTCTTCCCTGTCAAAAAAAGAAATTGTTAAATGTATGTATCATTACCTCCATTTTACAGAAGTGGAGGTTAAGAGTCATAAGATTTAAGTAACTTACCCAATATCAGACAATTGGTCAGTGTCTGGGTGGAAATGCCAAGATAGACTTAACTCCCTATCCTGGCTCTTTCTACTATCCCGTAGCTGCATTCAGAAAATTAGCAAACCAAAACATCCGATACTTGGGGCATGGCTAGGTGTCAGACTGGTCTTTGTGAGCACTAAATTTACTGTCTGGATGGCAGCTGAATGTAACAATGGGCACTGCTTTCCCTCCCCATGGAAGCTTATCATATGGATTGCAATGATAGGATGTGTGCTTGAATGGGTGTTCCAGTGACCATGATGAGTTGGGGCAGATTTACCCAAGCCCACCGATCTGTCAAGCTGAGTTTCCAGGGTCTGGCCTGAAGTCTCCTGGGTGTCTGTTCTGGGGACAGAAGGGTGAAAGGACAACAGATGGGGAAGGAGTCATTTTGAGCATCCCACTTCAGTGCTTTATTGGGTGTGTATGCATATGGATGGGGAGGGGAGACCCCCTGCTCCTACCACTAGAGACCATTTGGAAACTCTTTTTTTTCCTACAAATACCAAGTCCTAGCTATCTTTTCCTCATCCTTTCTTTCCCCTTGCTGGTTTCTTTTATATCTTAAGACAGGTGTCTTCAGTTCAAACTATTGTAACAAAAATACCATAAATTGGGTGGTTTATAAATGACAAACATTTAACCAAGATGCTGGAGATTCAGTGTTTGGTGAGAGCCTGTTTCCTGTTTCTCTACTGTGTCCCCACAAGGTAGAGAGCAGGGGAAGCAAATGCCTGTGTTTCTTCTTATAAAGGCACTAATCCCATTCACAAGGGCTCCATCCTCAAGACCGAATTATCACTCAAAGGCTCCATCTCTTAACCCCATTACACTGGGGGTTAGGATTTTAACACATTAATTTTGAGGGAATAGAGACATTTAGTCCATAACAGCAGGGTTTCCTAGTGTATGTGTACTGAGAAATTTTTAGGGGTACCCAGTTGAACATTTTTTTAATGGTTACGTAATTAATTGAATGTGTATTCAGAAACACACAAGCACACAAACACACACACACACACACACACACACACACACACACACACACACACAAAGCAGCTCATTAAACAGTGACTTTTGCCAATATTATTTCTTAGAGTGAGGCTAAATGAAAATAAAACAGTGAATCATCGAAAGAAAAATATTTTTAAAATTAATAATACAGGTGGTACTGGGATGTGCAAAAATCCTGAAGGTAGCTTGTGAGTGAGGGAAGTGGGTGACATTGCTTAAAAGATGGTACCTCTTTTCCTTTCTTCTCACTTTGCACTGCCAGTCCAATCTGCTATTCCAGCATGACGCCTGCCTATTTCTGGCTGGAACCCTGCCTCCCTTGCCCTTTGAATCTGCCACTTCCCTGTTCCAGCGCTTGGCACTGTGCTCAGCACAGAGTACGAAGTTGAGCTGGGATCCTCAGTTTCTCTGCTCGAACCACAAGCAGGCCAACCTGCGGCTGGGCCCGTGGTTCTGCCTCCCAGCACTAAAATCTGGGAGCCAGGGCTCTCAAAGTCTGATCTTCTGTTAAGAGAAGGAAATAAGGGACAGAAATAGAACACGAAATCTTGAACACAGATAAAAGGGTTTTTGATATTTGCATGAAATATGCTTCTTAAAGGGGAACTATTTTTATAGTATTATCTATAAGAGATTATAGGCAAAAATTAATTTTCTAAGTCTTTATAGTTAAAACAGCCCGTGCACAGAAGGAATTTAAATTCCTCTTTTAATAAAAAACCATACATTGTCCTGCAGGCAAAAGGCTAGTGTGTGTGTGTGTGTGTGTGTGTGTGTGTGTGTGTGTGTGTGTGTGTTTGGTAAGTGATTATTTTGCAATTTCTGAGGCCAAGAGAAATTTGTAAAATTCTATAAAGACTGTTGTGCGTACCTCACTGCATTCCAGACTGCGTCTGCTTCCTAATGAAGTATTATTTGGGGGAGGGAAAGGGCAGAAATATTACAATATAGCAATTCAATAAAGTATTGTAAAACCATAAAACACAGAAAGGATGGGCACTAAAGCTTTCGTGGTAAAAGAATTAAGAGACTGGCAAAGCAGGACTGACTGAAGGAGCGACATGAATCGGAGGCCAGTAATTGAGCTTAGAACTAAGTGATGGCTGAATCAAAGGCATTTAAAGTGTTAATTTATTAAATAACCCTTTGCTTTCATGGCTTACAATAAAAAATATTTGTGGTCAGGAAAGTTAGGAGACAGGAAGCTGAAGTCTTCTAAACCTATTTCTATGCTTGGACTGAAACCAAACTTTATCCAATCATAAACCTTCTGTGTTTATCTGCAAGGGAGTGAGGAGGGAGGAAGAGTGGGTAGCAGTATTTGATTTCTAATTAAAGTACCTCTTTTCACCCTGGATTTTGATCTTAACGGAGTGTCTTCATGCAACTTAGGGGACTCTGCTGTCTTCCCTGCCCCTCTCTTCTGAGCTGACGGGCATGCATTGGCTCAGTTTCCCTGCTTTGGTTAAAATTCACAGGGAAGTAGGGAATGGTTTAATGATCAAAGCTGAACTTGATGTGTATCAAAAGGATCATTTCCATCCTGGAAATCTGAACCACTTGAAAATAGTTTAAATCTGAGAGAGACTACCCAATTGTCTGCACAGGCCAGCTTGAAAGGAGACTTGGGCAGATCACCAAACAAGACCTGCCTAATATGACGGCTGCCTGACAACAGTGCACTTGAGGGCAAGTGGCTACACTTGGGCTCCCTCTCAATGGTGAATTAGTCTCAGTGGAGAATTTTTTAAAATATATTTTATTGATTTTTTACAGAGAGGAAGGGAGAAGGGTAGGAAGTTAGAAATATGGATGGGAGAGAAACATCGATCAGCTGTTTCCTGCACACCCCCCACTGGGGCTGTGCCCACAACCAAGGTACGTGCCTGAACCTGGGACCTTTCAGTCCGTAGCCCGACGCTCTATCCACTAAGCCAAACCATTTTCGGCTTAATGGAGAATTTGATGAGGAGCACCCAGAACAAAAACATGATTTTCTTATAGGCTTGGATATTGGTAATGTCTCTTTGATGGATGAAGAAACTAAAGCTTCCACGAAGTGAAATGACTTGTGATGATGTGTACCCACTGGGGAGCAAGACTCGCTGAGTCCTGGTTCATAACAAAGCGCTCGGGGGCAAGTGACTTGACCTCTCTAAACTTCAGTTTCCCATCCTTGAAATGGGGTGAGTGGTAGTTGGCACTTCCATGGTTGTTTATAAATGTCTAATTTCTTGATTCCCAGTCCAAGGTTGAGTGCATCTTGCCTTCTTTACAAGAAGCTATCTCTTTATTTTTTTCAAAGTTGGGAGAAAGAATGTAGTTTGGTAACCTGCTCACTCTACCTGGTGACATTGTAGACAATGTTAACCACGGGTGATACAGAAATAAAAAGGGCAGTTAAAGGACTTAAATTTGCCAAGTGCCTACTATGTATCAGGTTCTTTACGTACATCATCTCATTTAATTCTTACAAAAACAAAAAGAACATTTAGGAGATAGGGATTGTTATTCTCTTTTTCAATTGGGGAAATTGAGCTCCAATAACTTTTATGATATACCGAGTGGGTATAGCACTTACTTCTCACACTAGCCCGATTCAGTGGGCACAGCCAGGGCCAGACCAGGTTCCAGACCCAAGACAGGCTGCCCTGGTCTGCACAGTCTAGGCCAGTGATGGGCAGCCTTTTGAGCTAGGTGTGTCAAAATTTGCCAAAGAAACCGAGCATAACTCGAGTGGTGTGTCACTTCGAGAAAAAAAACCATAATTTTGCGATATTTATAGTTTAAATAACAAAAATGTATAATTGTAATATATAATTGTATTTAATAAACCTAAAACTAATTATTTAACTTACCTGCTTAGTGACTTCTTTGTTCATCTGTCAGTTAGTCGGTTTCTTTTGTTGGTCTTGATATTATTTAACTTGTGTGGGGTGCCGTGAACCGAGGATGAAACGCCCTTCTCGTCATGCAGCCCCATACTTCTCTGTATGTGACTACATGCGGCTGTGTCTCATTGAAAATGGCTATGCGTGTCATGCTGACACGCGTGGCATAAGTTCGCCATCACGGACGGCTCTCTCACCTGCATTACCTTCACTGGGACAATGGTGGCACTGGTGGTGGAAGGAGAGAAGATGATAACGGGAGACAAAATATGCTTATCCTGGGACACCAGGCGCTGCTCATGTGGAATGAGATTTCCTCTTGATTAGCTACCAGGAAAGCTAATGCAGTGAATCTGAGCTCCTGCATACAAGGAGCATCTGGATTACATGTTCAGGTTCTGGGGGAGACTGCAGGGGATGTACAGACATATATGCAGCGATTTACTGAGTGCCACTTACATACTCAGTTTAAATGATTTATGGGGACAACTCTCACTTACTTCTCACACTAGCCCGATTCAGTGGGCATTATAGTAGATGAAGGTCTATATACATTAAGTGAATTGCAGTGTCAAGATTCAAGGTAGTGTTTTCAGTTATTTCATCTCATTACCTTGAGACAGTGTGAGGAGAGAGTCTGTGGTTGTTCTGAGATAGCACAGTGTTCAGGAGGCCCATGTCTAACGTTTGATCTTTTGGCCAGTTGGGTTTTCCTAGAAGGAAAGTTCCTTTAAGGATTATTAGTGTTTTTCCCTTGTCCCCTTCCCCTTTCTGGAACACAGATTGTTAGTGTTCCAGAGGACACTTGAGAGACTGGAGAGATTTGGGCAGGACTTAGTGGCAATCACTATTGCTCTGTAGTGAATGAACTTTGGAATCAGTCATTCCTGCCTTGAGTCAGCCCTGCTTACATCTAGTTCCTTATAAGGAGTTATGTGCCAAATGGTTCCAAGCCAATTGTCTTATGGCAAATGGTAATCATAATGACATTTGCTTACCTCATGCAGTTGTTTTGAAGATTAGTGAGAACATGTTTGTAAAGAACTAACAAACCGGAGGCAGCTCAGGTATGGCCTTAAAAAGTGTTTTAAAATCTCTTAAGTAGTTGCCAACTTTTAAAACTTATGAGGTCTCACAGAAATATCTATCAGTCAATCAATCTAGCTAGCTAGCTATCTAATGATCATCTCTATATGCATACCATCTTTCATCATTCTTTCCTTCCCCAGATATGAAGTCCATGATGCAAAGATTTTTCTCTAAAACTCCATAAGATCTGGTAGCAGGAGACCCTTGTTTCTCTGATGTAACAATCAAGTAAAGATAAAAGGCAACTACTACCTTAGAAAGAGCACGTGTGCTTCAGTTTGCCTCAGTCCTTTGCACTCCCTACTGTCTGCTTTGTTCACTTGGCTCCTTTACAGTGTGTGTGTGTGTGTGTGTGTGTGTGTGTGTGTGTGTGTGTGTGTGTGTGTGTGGTAGGGGGTGGGGTTTCTCTGGCACATAGCAGCCATGCTGTGCTTGGAGTACAGTAACATGCAAAGAGTAGCAGAGTCCGATTGGAACCCTGTCAGTGACCCCAGAGCCAGCAGGATCAGTCACACTGCTCTCTGGCCTCACCCCAGACCAGCAGGCTTTGCATCTGCTAGAGCTTGCTAGGCCCATTCTTGAACGTACTCTGGACCTACTGAATCAGAGACTGCATTTTAACAAGCTCCACAGGTGATTCCTCCACCCACTGAAGTTCTAGAAACACTGCTCTGTAACTCTTATGCTTGACTTGACTGAATATTTGGATCTTTAGCTTTACAGAAAAGGCCAGGTAGTAAATGGAAGGTGCCCTGGAAATTGAGAATAGAACTCAGGTCTATTTGCTTGGTGATTTTGATCAAGTCTACTCTGGGCCTCATCATCTTTCTCTGTAAAGTGAGAGAACCAAGCAATATTTATACTTTGCATTTCACAACAACACTTATTATCAGTGTGGCCTCTAGGCAAGTGCCTCCAACACAATGAGGCAGAGGCAGCAAGGACCACTCCCCTGGGGCCTCTCAGTTCAGTACACCAGAGAGATGAATAAACAATTGTGGCACGTATGACTAACTCATGCCCAGGCCCTATGTGATGCTAATACTCTGTGATCCCCAAACAGCATCCAAGATGCATTAAATGGTCCCCAGCATTCCAACTCAGGTAAAATAGCCCCCATGAGTGTCTGAGCATCTCCCAGCACAGAACACATGCTCAGTGAGGAAATGGACCTGCCATGTTGACAGCCGGGCAGCTGGGTGCCGCCAGGGGAAAGTAGATTGGACCAACACTCAGTGAAGATGCAGATCTCAGGCCTTTATTTATTAACATTTATCCTGAGGGGAGAATGCTTTATAATTTCATTTAAAAAAATGAAGTAAGGCCTCTAAGCTAGCACTGAATTATAGATAGTGCTAATTTGGTTCAATTATTTTGCTCATTATGGGTAGAAACACAAGTGACATTACAGACCCAGGACAGAGAAATCAGGTCCCAGATTACTTGTGGGAAAACACAAGTGGGATTTAAAAATGTATCAAATAACTAGCTGTCATCCCTGATTAATACCACCAGATCTAAGAGAAGCGGCTGTTCTATCTTCTGAAATGTCATTAAAATATCAAAAATAAAGAGTCCACGTAATTAAAGAAACATTATTTTGTTCACACAGCCTGAAACAATGTGATTAGACAGCAGTTCTGAAATGGTGATATTCAATCAGGTAGGCGTTTGAACACCAGCTCGGCTCAGATACTGCTGGTTATGGAAAATGCTGCCTCATTATGTGCCACGTTAGGGACTGTCGCCAGGGAAAGAGAGAGACAGAGCTGGGGGCACATGGTTCACTTGCTCTGAAGTCCCAAGAGTGGAGGTTTTTTGTTTGTTTGTTTGTTTGTTTCAAAGCCAAAATAGTCCTGTTTTATCAAATAAGCTATCTGGGTTACATTTCCTGTCAGTAAAGCGACAGGATCCGCGTTGACGCTTGGATTCCAAATAAGACTGATTTAGTTATTCTGTCACTAAACACAAGTTGAATTTCTATTAAAAAAAAAACAAGAATAATTGGTTTGGTTTTAGAGACAAGCTATCATTTTTCATTAGGGTATGTGGGAAGGAAGCATGCTGTTGGCTGCTAATGTATGCTCACAATGATGCCAGGGGAGGGGCACACAAACCCCACTTAGCAATCATTTTCTGGGAAATAATTTTCCTAAAGTGGGGGCTCTGTATATAACTGGATCCGTTAAGCCACATATCTATATTGACTCAAGTCATTTGGCAAAAATAAATTGCTATTTGTTGTGTTTTGTTCAAGGTAGGCACTCAATAAATGTTGGTTAAATTAATTTGCAGAAATATGAGTAGACATTGGTGTAGGGAAACAACATGTTCTTGTAGTTTGTGGGCTGCACAATTTAGCCTTGGAAATAGAGGATGACAAGAATACTAATGCTTTATAACCGAAGGCCTGGTTGGAGTGTGCAGTCAGCCTTGTCCAGCTAATGTATTTCTGGAGAGAATGCACCAGAGATTTTTCTTAGTCCTTGAGTTTTCTGGCATTGGTCAATATACCAGCTATTCTTAGTGGGTAAGATATTTTGTGAGGAATATTTCCTCCAGCAGTATGTTCACTCAATGGCAAAATGAATGGTTAAAAAGTAAAAACTCAGTCAAACGACTGAGATGACCATCGTTGCCCTGATTTCAAGAGTGGTTTTAGGTGTCTGCAGATCCCAGACAGGACCAGTGAAGGAGGCTAGGCTTTTATTGGTGGATTCCTGAGAATAAGAACTACTCAACCCAGCCCTAGGCCCAGCGTGTAGGTCAATCCTTGACCATGCCTAAAAGAAGCTGATCCAAGTTAGGTCAATGAATGGACATTGGAAGCTGAGCCCACTAGACCAGCAATCTAGGGAGAAAATAAGAGAACTATTTATATTAAATTTTGGCCTCACCATTTTTGCTTTCTCTCTGTGTGTGTTTTATACTATACATATTTGAAAACAAAGCAAGTATAAAATTTATAAACAATTAAATATATATATTTATCAGAGATGCATGTTTAAGAGCATTTTTTAATAACAGAGTGAAGCCATCAAAAAAGCTTAGAGCTGCTGTACTTGGTCAAACTCTGTGAGCCGGCAATGGTGTCAGTTTTATTCATTTCCTTTTGCCCAGTTTCTAACAGAGCACTGGCTCTCTTGATTTTGCTTAATATTATGTCCCAAGCACAGTCCTTGGAATGTAGTTGTTGCCAACAAAAACAACAACCCACATTTTTAGAAAAATGAATGGTCACTGGATAATTCAATTGTTGTAGCTCAAAGTTTGTCAAGTTTTCCTGACACAGTAGGATCTCTGACAGTGAGATATTTTGAAGCATTTTGGACATTTTGAATAGTTTATTTGTCCAAACATTTGAAACAGAGAATAGGGAAGTAATCTTTTATACATAACCTGCATGTTGCCAAGATTCCCTTTATCTTTAAATGATAATACAGGCTTATTTTTAAGAAATCTTGATTGATCAATGCCTAGATCGATGCCTAGGCACAGGCTTTATTTTATAGAAGAATCACCATAAAACTCCTTTAAATGAAGACTATATTTATACAATAAAAATTGGTTAATAAAAATAATGAGTACTCACATTTTTAGGACTAATACTCATCTGTATTGTTTGAGGGACCTTCGGAGTTTTCTAATGTAATTATATATCTTGATTAGACAGTGTAGCAGAATGACCTATAAAGATTTCTTAAGAATCGCATGGGAAAGTGTAGAGATTATATGTGTGTGTGTGTGTGTGTGTGTGTGTGTGTGTGTGTGTGTGTATGTATGTATGTTTCCTTATCGACACTATGTCAGGCTTTTTACCTCATGACTGAAAACATCAAAATATAGAATTAGGAAATGAAAAATTCAAATCTTAGCTGTACTGTATTTTAGCTATAATTTGTCTAATGTGATGTTTTGGAGTCTTAATTTATAATAATTATTTTCAATAATACTTCCTATATAGTCTTATAAATTAAGACTCAGTTTGCAAGATATAGAAAATCTCATTCTGGTTGACTTAAATAAATAAAAGGAGTTGATTTGCTCACATAAATGACAAGTTGGGCTCATAAGAGTGGTTCAAGCCCAGCTTAGTCCAGGGTTTCTCCAGCATCATCACGACTCATGTCTTCCCTCTCTTGGCTCTGCCTTCCTCTCTGTTGGAGCCATCAGAGGCTCAGCTGGGGCGAATTGGCTGTAGAAGTTCTGGCAGTACATATTTTGGGAATAGAATGTATTTCTTAGCTGCTCAGCTACATGTTTTTTGGGGGGATAGAATGTTTTTCTTAACAGCTCAGCTACCTGTTTTTTGGTTTTTTTTGCCTTAAATTGAGTCATTTGGCCATGTGCTCATTCCTGAAACAATGAGTATGGCCAGGGAATGAGATATATTATTTGACTTTAGTCCTGGTCATAAGCCCATTCACTGCTGTGTGCTGTTAGCACCCCTCACTCCACCCATATCAATGGAATAGGGGATGGGTGGTTCTACAAAGAAAATTTGGAGTAAGGTTGGGCGATGAAGGGAGCGTGATTCTAGACAAAAATACCAGCTGTCTACTGGGCCTGGTTTGTGGTAAGATTAAATGAAGTGATATATATGAATAAGCACAAGATGCAGACCATCAGCATACCAGTGAGGGTAGATGACCAGATTAAGTAAATCTCAAGAAATGAGACTCAGAAGCCATGTAGGACACATTTTAGATTAAGCACATAAGGAAACAACTTACTTAAAAAAAGTTAGTTGAGTTCACTAAACATTTCTTCAGCATCTCTGATGTGCCAAGTGTTGTGGGTATTGAGATTTAAGAGCTGGTTTCTGCACTAGCATTTTCTTATAGTCTAGCCAGGGATGCAAGTGTGTATGTTACTTCAACACAATATGCAAGGTGTTTGATGGATGTATGCTCAGGTGTCTGTAGGAGTAACAGGGAGGGGCTCTAACAGCCTTGGGGATAGGTGGAGAGATGGGGTGAAGCATCAAAGGAAGATTTCCTCAAGGAAAATTTCCTAATCAGAGTTTTGAACAGTTAAGAACAGTTAATAAGAACTATCTTAGTGATATGGCTTTTTTTCTGGGCAGCAGAATGGCATGGGCAGAGGTGACAGAGCTAGAAAATGCACAATGTGACTGCTGAGGGCAGGAGTGGGGGCTGGGGGCCATTTGCTATATCTGGTGTGTAAATTTGGAGGCTGAGAGTAGCATGAGACTGAAGACCTGCTCATAGGGCCAGATTACTAAGGGGGCCTTATTCCATGTAATGGAGACTGGGCATTATCCTTTGGCTATGGAAGCCCACTGAATGACTTAAAAGTAGGAGAGTGACATGGTCCAATTGGAACTTTTGGAATATTACTCTGCCTGGAGATGGTGAATGGCTAGGAGTGTGCCCAGATGGACTTTAGCGAGCCCAGAGAAGATGCAGCTGCACAGGTCCAGCACAGAAGGGAGATTTGAAAGTCCTAGAATGAGTACTAGTAATAGGTAAGGAGGGGGAAGAGACAGAGACCAAGAAGGAAGGAGTGAAAGCAGCAGAACTCAGTGATTTGTGAGATGTGTGGAGTTAGGGAGAGGGGGAATTGAAATGTATGACAAATGTTGGGGTGCATATGAATCTGTTATTTTTTTCTGACAAAAGAAAAAAGGAAAAGCAAACAACTGAAATTGACATGTTCCATTAAAAAGGATCTGGTTGAATATATGATGATACTTCCATATGGTAGGCTAAACTTACTCTGTAGAAGTAAAAAATAATATTTAATAGAATATTTAATGGTTGAAAATCTATAAAGTAAAAAAAGGCTATAAAATGGAATAGCATTATGATCCCAATGTATGTAGAGTTAGTTATTGAAACATCTGTATTATATGATTCCAGATGACTTATAGCACATTGTGAATTGCTTTTATCTCAGAAACAAGGGCACACTTCTGTATTTTCCATTTGTAAAAGCAATGAACTTGTAATACTTTTTACAATTAGAAGGAAATAAATGCTACATTATAAAAAAAAACCCAAAACAGCCATTTCTGATAGATGTCAACTTTCTAGGAAGATGGGTACTGGGTTTGGTTCTTACATCCAGAGCATGGGTAAATAGAGTGAACTTTCCTTCTGTTGCATTGGCAGTAAGAATGGTTGCTCATATCGCTGCTTTGCACAAGGCCTTGGGAAAGACTGAGGCCTGTAATATCTATCCCACTGAAATCTGAAGTCTATCACTTGCTATTCCTCAAGCAAGAGGCCCCCATGCCCAAGACCTTGAAGTCAGGAGATATAGAAGTGGTTCATAAACAGTGGCATCATGAGCAAATCAGCTATCTTCTCCAAACCTCAATTTTCTCATTTCTAGAATGGGGTAAATGCTACCTTCCCTGCCTAATGCACAAGTTTGCTGAAGGTTTCAAGAGATGGCATAAAAGAATTTCCTTAATGTTATCTACCTCTGAGTTATTATAACCATTGTCCTATGATATTTTATAGCTCTGTACGTACACTTCCTTTCCCCAAGATGGCCTCCCACCCCATGGTGAGAATGAGATTACAAATAAATCTATGAATGTACTCACTAACATCCCTCTCGTACTTCTCATGCTGACAACTATGGAGTGTACCTCATTTTCTTGCTGAGAAACGTGAAGAAGTTTGTTTGCTTTTTCTCTTTCCCCTAGTGATATCTGTGGGCCTACACCTCATATTTGGTTTAATGCACCAGAGATTGTAAAATTCAAAAGGTCATGTGACATCAAAAGAAAGGAGGCCCTTTGGATGAGCTCTGGGTGAAAGACATTTTTTAGCTTATGAATATATGAGTATTTCATTTTTAAACATTTCTATTGAATTTATTGGAGTGACATAGATTAATAAAATCATATAGGTTTCAGGTGTGCAATTCCGTAACACATCATCTGTATATTGTATTGTGTGCTCATCACCCAAAGCCGAGTCTCCTTCCATCTCCATTTATCCCCTTTGACCCTCTTATACCTCCCCCCACCCACCCTTCCCTCTGGTAATCATCATACTATTGTATGTGTCTATGAGTGTTTTTTCTGAATCCCTTCATCTTTTTCACCCAGCCCACTCCAATTCCCCCTCCCCTCTAACAGCTGTTAGTCTGTTTTCTGTATCTATGAGTCTGTTTCTATTTCAGTTTAACCCACAAAAGTGTGACTAAAGGCAGGTGTCTCAGGGACAGCAATCTGCAGGAAGAGGCATTGCTCAGGGCTTTTCTGGTTGCATAGAGAACAGCCACCACCTCCAACTAGGTGGGCTGCCTTTCCATTTCTTATCAGGATTTTCCCAAGGAAATGAAATGTGTGTGGTGGGGGCGGGTGGGGGAAGGGAAGGAAGAACATGGACCACAGTAGGAATGGCACTTACTGGAGTTGTACCTACACAACTATGCACAGTGGCCTGGGAAGGAAGGCTGCACCCACAGGGAGAAAAGTGGCTGTTCTTTGATTCCACGAATTGTTAATTTAGACTCTAGACTAAGTTGGTTTGCTCTAACAGCGTTGGCTGCTTTCCATAGACGTGTAGATGTGGTGTTTGTGACCATTTAAACCTCATGTTTCACCATCATGGGTAAACATAAGCATTTTGGAGTCCTGACCATCACAGCTCTCACAAATGGCATTGGTGGTATAGCCTTGGTGATAAGCTAGAAATCAGAGATCTTCTAAGTATTTAGAAGAGTCAACCTATTTGATGCAAGAACCACATATTTAAAAATGAAAGACTGAAAGAAAAGGCTGATAGTTTTAGCAGCTGAGGCATCTCTGGAGTTTGAGATTATTAAGATACTCTGGAATGGTTTCAAATTTCTTGATGCAATTCAGGTATCAAGATTTTGTTTCACTGCATTACTTTCTTTCTTTTCTAAACTTAAATCTGTTTCTCCTCAAATTCTCCCCAATTCAATAAATGTCCCTGTCATCCACTCAGTTACTCAGAACCTTGGAGTCATTTGTGTCCCTTCTCATTCCTTCACACTCCACATCCAATCCATCCATCTCCACCTGGACCTGACCACATTATCTCCTCTCCACTGCCTCTACCATTGTTAAAGCCATTGTCATCTCTTTCCTAAAATGCTGGGTCAGCTTCCTTACATTTTTCTTGAATCTATTCTTAAGTCCCAACAGTTCACTGTTCACGCAGCAGCCAGGGTGATGTTTAGAAAATATCTAGAGACACTCTCTGTCAGAACCTTCCAACAACTGTGTCTCAGGGTAAGCAAGAATGGGTGAGAAAAGTTTCTCTTTATGAAAGTATTTCTGCTAATAAATAAAGAAGCAATGATAGTGTTAGAAAACCACCCTCTAAAATCCCCCTAGTAAAACAATAAGTCTAGGTAACAATAATCAGTGGCTGCTAATTTCAGACAAGAAAGAAAAAAAGGAGAGGCACCCTGACATGCGGATGTATGTACTATTACCTATGAAGTTTTCTTGCCCAAATGTTCAACTCAAATTTAATCTGGCTTCTAGAGACAACTGCCAGTTTGTTCATAGTACAGGGGATAAAGGTATATAATGGGGATGCATATAGCAAAATCCAGGCTATGGGGAAAGCTACCAGACAAATAGCTTGGCTATTTTAATAAATAAATAGCAAGGAGTAGAAGAAAGAGGGGGACTGGCTCCTATCTTTTGCCTAGGATGTTCCTGGTTTCAGCACTGAAAGTCTAGCATCTAGAATCCTTTACTGTCCCAGGTAAACTGGATGGTTGGTCACCCGTTGGTAATGGTGGAAGGAGATGAGGACACTGTAGATTAAAAGAGGCTTATGAACTTTATTTGGGTATTACTAAAATAAAAATTGTATGTGGGTGACAACATGACTGAATGTTTATGATATTAAGGAATTATTTTTTAGGCATGATGATGATACTATGGCCATTTTTTAAAGAGGGTATTTTTCAGAGCTATATGCTCAAACATTTATATATAAAATGACATGATGTCAAGATTTCTTTCTGTGGAATACCTGAGTTTGGGACATGGGTTTTGATGGAATTAGGCCAGCTAAGTTGACAATTGTTGCAGCAGGTTGACGAGAATATAGGGATTTGTTACACTATTTTATCTAGTTTTATAAATGTTTTTATAATAAGTCACCATGCAGACAAACAAACCAAAATTTTCCCCCAGTGGCTTCCTTTACACTCTGAAGACAGGTTAAACTCCTCCTCATCATCTGCATCTCACTTCTACCCACCTGTGTCCTCTTCAAGCACCAGGCTTTGGCATGTGCTCTTCTCTTTGTCTGAGGCTCCTCCCCAGACCTCACCTCTGCTCAATTTCTACTTCTTCTTTAACCAGTCCACAAAGCATTGTCTTTCTCTAAATCCAAATTGTGTCAACCATGTTTTTCATTTTCTATATTTTAAGATGACTTGACATCTTAGGACCCTATAGAGCCAGGGAAGGATGGCCCCGTCCAGGGCTGGCTAATTAACAGAGAGAACAAATGACTTGCCTTCAGGACCATCAAACCAACCAAACCTGAGTGGTATCCCCAACCCCTCCTTTTATCAAGATCCTGTAGTCCCAGACACTATTCCCCTGCCCTAAACCACCCCATGGGGTCATAGAGATCATCTGTACAGCTCAGAGCTCATCAAAATTATTCACACTGTCTAATCCTAAACCTGCTCAATGCTTACTGGTCTCACCCATTCTTTCCCACAATGAAGGACTTCACCACTCTTTCCCCTCACTCCTGCCTCCTGGCTGACCTGGGTACTTCCCACGTGACCCTGAGTGCCAAGGTGTGACCCCTCCTCTTGGGAACTGTGAGTAATAAACTATATATTTTAATGGCAATTAATTCTGATCTGTTGGCCTCACTGTACCTGAATAAAAACTAAATCCTTGTACCTTTTAAAACATCAACTCTTGTCCTCTATTTACTTATGTATCTCTGTAGGATCTGTTAATCCCTTGGTCCTTAGAACCTAGGATGGTTCTCACAGTATTCATATTTCTCCCCTTGGAATCCTTCAGAATGTTCCTGTTCTTTCACATCCCCTAAGCTTCTCATCTCATGAGCCCTGCACCCAATACTTATAAAATATTTTTCCTGGTTTGTGGCTGACTGGTTGTTCTCACATCAATAATGCTCCCTTTTTCTTGGAAAGCAGGAACAAGCGCTGAGAGGCTGTCAAAAAGCCCTTGCTTTTTAAACCAATTTGCCAAATTCAACAATGACTTATTGAAAACAAAATATGAATAAGGAGAGGCAGGTCTCACTCTTTGATGCTAACAATTATACTTTGAATAAGGAAACATGAAGCTCCGAGACAGACTCAAGCACTAAAAGCACTGAAACCTTAGGGTCTTTGGTATGGGGGCCAAAAATTCTACTTGCCTTAATAGCCCTCAAAGGCTTCATTATAGGATGTCAGAGTATAATAAGTGGTATGTATAAAGTTGCTTAACTGGTCAGGAAAACAATATATTATAATCATTATATTCTGTTTAAGAAAGGAAGGAAGTCTGTCTATTATGTTCTTTATGAAGGTTATCGATAAGTAATTAAAATAAGGAAATGTTATTGCTGCAAAGAAGACTAAAATTTTTGTTATGTGGAACACCACATTCTTTGGTGAGATTGTATGATTTATAAATGCTTTGAGCTCCAACCATATTTAGGTAGCATGTCACATTTAAAAGCAGAAACTATTGAGTGTTATAGAGAGATTGTAAGTTAAATAGATAAGAAATCAATATTGGGGGAAATGAAGAATTTATTAGGAGAGATGCTAGTTCTCCACTGAATTTTGTTTTTACAAGTATTTACCAACCACTTTTTATATGCCAGACACTGTACTGGGCTCTAAGGATACTAAAGGAATGAGATCTAGCTACTTGCTCAGGGAGTTCATGGTCCAGCAGAAGAGACCAATATGTTAAAATAACTATAGGGTAGATGCAGGTAAATAATTCTTCCCAGCAAGGGATAAGGGGTATGACAGGGAAACATAATACTAGTACTTGAGCAGGGTATTGAAAGAGAAGTAGGGATTTGCTGTTGTCCAGATAAGCAAAAGGAAAGGCATCCCCCAAATTCCTAACCTTTTCTGTTTTGTTGACTTATCCTCAGCAATATCATAATTTAAAAGAAACAAAGAGCTCAGAAAAGTTTTCTTGAGGGGAAAACTGGATTTTAAGAATGCCTGTAGGAAGAAAGAAAATGTTGAAGGTTAGTCCGAACCAAAAGAGTGGAGAAAGCATGAAAGTGTTTTAAAAAAAAAGACTAAAGAGGGAGTTGAATTTACACTATGGAGTAAAGTATGTGCATAAACCATGTCAGGAGAACAACATTTTAGTGGGTTTCAAGCCCTGACTACTGTTATATGGTCTTTGATATGATTTTATGATACATTACAAATCATGCCACTTAAGTATTTCGTGGGGTTTTTAACAAGGTGCTGACCCAGCTTGCAATTGAGTTTCCATTTAAATCCAAATGTCCCAGTGTTCTACAGGACTAAGAAGCTGGGATAGAGACAGCACAGGAAATACAATAAATACAATAGGTGCTCCATAAATTCAAAGAAATGAACACATTGCCCTTTCTTTAAGAGCTGGAGACATCTTGAGGATTCTTGTGAAAGGAAATGGAATGGCATCAGACAAGTGTGTGATTTTGCAAGTGGCTGGGACTTGGTAAATAGAACTCAAAAAGAGGTGACTATCAGTGAGATGATGTCACTAAAGACAAGGCAAAAGGGAAACAGCCAAGGAATTATTAACCTGGAAATGGAAAGAAGGAAGAGATTAAATATTGGTAGGATCAACATTTGGAAGTATGTTATGGGATTCAAGGAAATGGTAATATAGTGCTTAGATCTCCTTATTAAGTAAGATTATGACTCTGATCCATGTCCTTGGGCTGTTGGGTTAGATTAAATTCATATTGATGATCAAGGGTTCTTCTGTACCTAAACATTTCCAATAGGATGAAGAGCCATATATCCACCTTGTCCTGCAGAAAATTTATGGGACCTAGAGGGGAAGCCAGGACAGGCTATTATGTACCTAATGGAGAGTATTAAACTTAATGCCAGCCTCTAGCCCTGCTAATGCTTTTGATTACATTTTATATTCTTCTTAACAATTTCCATAAAACCTTGGTAAAAACCTCATTTGACTAGTTCATGGGGATCAGTGACAGTGTGTCATGGGGAGAGTCCCAGGAAACCAATAACGATCAACAGATTTACAGTTTAGCAACAGCACTCCAAAGCTTCCTCAGTTGTCTGAGGCAATGGCTTTGTGGGGAATGGGTTCCCAGACACCTGAACAAAAAGAAACAATAGCACAGAAAGGCAGTTCAGTTCAAGGAAAGGGGTGCCTTGAGGAACATCTCATCTTGTGATCACAGAAGCTTTTAGGGTGTAGAGGGTGCAAATATGAAAGTTGTATAAGAGTAACAATTTCTATTGAGCACAATGCTCTCACATAAGTACCTGTAATGGGTTTATGAAGAAGAAATTTAATCCATGTCAAGTTCTTTGATAAATGGTATTGTCTCAGCTGGTGTGATAAGGTTGTGGGTGGGTTTTTTTTTTTTTGGTGGGGGGGAGGATGTTATATTTAAAACAAACAAAAAAGAGCTAAAATCACTCCTTTGTCACCAATTTTTATCAACAATAACATGAAATTTACAATAACATAAAATTTTAAATGGCATTCCCATTTCATTCCACCTACTAAAGAGAATCACTCAAATTTACTCTGCATCTTTTCTTAGTTATTTTTAAGTCTTTCTGTCTCTACCTATTTAGTTATCATTCTACATATATTAGTCTAAAACTATATAGTGTGGATATGTTTACATATTGGTAGGTATAAATTTATAATATTTTTAAGGAGCTGCATATCATCCTATAGTGCAGATCACAATTTCAACTAGTGAGCTACTAGTGGACATTTAAGTCTTTTTATTTCTAATTTTGTTGTAAACAATGCTGCAACAAAATCTGTTAATATGATATGTGTGCTTTCAATTTTGTAGGCTGGATTCCTAGATATGGGATTATGGGGTTAAAGTCTGTACACATTAAAAATTGCACTTTCCAAAAAAGTTGGGTTAATTAACGTTCCCAACATTGGTGTATGAGAATGCCTATTTCTATTACCTCTGGCACAACTTAAAACTCAACTCACAAATTTTTACATTTTTTGCCAATTTGAAGGCTGAAAACGAATACCTCGTTAGTGATTTAGTCTGTAATTCTCTGACAGCTAGAAGGTTGAACTTTTTCTGTGTTTATTGTGCATCTGTATTTTCTTTTCTATTAGTTGCCTATTCAGATATTTTGCCTATACATCTATTGAGTTATCAGTATTTTAAATTAATTTTAAGGAACTTCTTATATATTTCATATTGATTCTTTATTAATTTTTTTCTTCCAAAGATAGGTGACATTCAAAGAAATGTTTAAGTAGTAAAGCCTTTTATTCAATAGGACTCTTGTGCGAAAGCTCAATAAATATAATAGACATAAAAGTGGGGCTGCAGAATTTGGTCTTTAAATACCACTGCTCACTAAAAATAAACCAGGGCTTCTTGGAAACCTGGCTAATTCCATATCTAGGGCAGGAAAGGTACAATAAGCACCTAGAACATCTTGACATACTAGAGAAAATATTATCAGAGACTACACAGGTCATATAACAAGGACCCGGGAACCAATCTGAGTCAGCTCTTACTGCACAGAAATATGAAAATATGATGACCCAGAAGGACACTAACTGCAATGAATGAAAGCACATCAACTAGTTTGAGTCAAGATACTTAAAAAAACAAAACCTTGGATTGATGCTATGGAGCTAACTAATTTTGAAAACTAATAAAGAAACCAATCATTTATCCTGACTTTCCTATACTTCAGCGCATCCAGAAAGCTGATGAGGAGAAGTTTTCATCACAGAAGTATTCAGCTGATAATAAAACTATTAAAATTGGTGTAATACCAGCGGAATAATGCAATGATTCTGATGAATTCTCTTAGTGGTTCGTGAATCCTTTCATGAGCCCCCTAATGAAATAAGGGATCCCGGCAATGACCATACATGGCTGCTAGCATCACAACAAGCTCAACATCAACCAGACATGAAAGATATCCCGATAGACCTTTGAAATACTCTTGCCAAAACACCAAAACCAAGTGTAAGCAAATCGCTGACCATAAGTAACACATTACAGGAAATACACACAATAGAGGAGGAACATGTTCAATAATACCATGGGGATACAATCAGCAAAATACAGATTGTACAGAATAAAGAACATGTTTACGAGAGAGAGAGAGAGAGAGAGAGAGAGAGAGAGAGAGAGAGAGAGAGAGAGGAGAGGAAATGTTTTAGAGCAAAAGAGACTTAAGAGACATATGGACAAATTTCAATGTCTGGACCTCATTTTGATCCTTATTTGAATGCATACATTTAAAATATGTGGGACAGTTGGGGGAATGCTAACACTGAGTGTCAGCTTAATGATATTGCCAAATTAATATTACCTTCTTTGGTAGAATAATGGTATGTTTTTAAATCGTGTATGTATGCCTTAGAGATACTGACAATATTCATGTTGAAATGTCATGTTGTCTGGATTTGCTTAAAAAGACAATCTGAGTGATGAGGGTGGAAGTGAGTATAAAAGAATGGCCATGAGTTGATAGCTGTTGAAACAAGGTAAGCGATACATGGGGGTTCATTATACTACTCTCTCTACTTCTGCATATGCTTTCAAATGTCTATAATAAAAGCATAATTGTCTTGTTAAAATGGAGTTGGGTGGGCACAAGGCTCCACTGGCTCAGTGCCCACACTCTCAGGCACTGAGAGCCCTGGCAAATCCCTGGACAGCACCAGAATGAGGAACCGGGAGAGCAGGGATTTTTGTTCCTTTTCATCCCTGAAGAATCCCTGGCATTTAGAACAGGGTCTGGCCCATATTAGGTCCTCAGCATTTTGTGGGATGAATTAATGAACGCTTCTCAACATGACTATTACTGGGCCAGTGTCATTAGAGTCAGTGGAGGGATGTGTTACACAAGCCCTTGACATGTTCTGCACCATGGCCTCTTCACAGTCTAGAGGCTATTGGTGTGAAGGAATAAGTTCATAGCTTATTTACAAAATGAGAATGTCAGAGATCTGTTTCACATTGCAAGCTAAGGTCTTTACAGCCTGGTGACCCACCATGGCAGGCTGGTCCAGCCCACCAGGCCCCCCAAAATATCCATACCAGAGGGGTCCCCATCAGCCATAAAGCAGCACCACCGTCAGCGGTGGAGGGGTGCATGAAAAATACACGTTCCTGGGTCCCTCCTCCAGAGATTCAGAATCCTATTTGCAGGCACCGGGCCCGGCAAACAGTTGTGCTACACAACTCCATTGGCGAATCTGAGAGCTATAAGCACAGTTACCCAAATTACACCCTCAGCTCCACCCTGGCCTTGCCTATGGAGCTGTGGTTTAATAACACTCCCATAGGGTCTCCCTCTTGGCAGGAGGCTGAGGCACCTCCCCTCAGGTGGTACCCGGGCAAGCTTACTGAGGACACACAGATGAAGTTGCGGGTCCACTGTGCTCCTCCTTGCTCCTCAGCTCAGCTGCAAGTATTTATTTTCTGAAGTCGAGAAACACTGTGCCTTTATAGGGCCCTTACTCCATATTCTCAGTAGGCATCCCTCCTGCCTTAGAGCCCAATTGTCCCGCTTCTTTGTTTTTAACTAGCATTTTTAACTAGTTTCTGGAGGTGGGGCCTCCTGCTGCTGCAGTTACTCTCTGCTGGTGCTTCCAATTGCTATTCTTCTTGCAAGTTACCTCAGAGATAAGACTCCTTCATGGCAGTGAAGTCTAGCGGATTCTTCCCTGGCCCTTGACCGACTTTTGCTTTCCTATTATATAATCTTATTGATTAATCCAAACTATTGCTCACAGCTGCTGGCTAATGGATGATGGCTCTGGAGTTTTCTTGAATACAATTATTTATTGCCTTATTGATGTGCTACTTATTACTCTGTTAAGTACCATAGGGTGTTTAATTATGTGAAAGGGAAGTGCAAAGGCAGCTGCTGAAAGCTGGAGTTAAAGAGGCCCAGTACCTGAGTTCCTGACAATGTGTCATAAAACAGCTTTAAAACACATGCACACACAAAGGACAAACCCCATTCCGAAGTTTAACGAGCTTGGAAACAGAGCAGGCTTGCCTTACCACTTTGTGGCCTGATATTAGCCACAGCACAAGCACAGAAATCGCAGTGTTGTAAATGAAGACTTTTTTTCGGGCTTTCATGCATGTTCCAACCTATTGATAAAGATTGAAATGGAGCCCCTAAGCAGGCCACCGCTAGAGGGGGAGCTGGTAGGACTGAAAAAATGGCTTCTGTTAGTATGTAGCACAGAATGGGGGTTCAACATGGCATGGTCCAGCAGCTCCACAGAATTGAATAGAATCGGACGCTTTTCTCATAGGCAGTCAACTCTTCTCATTCCAAAGGGCAGCCATGTTGCCTCAGGAGAAACATTTGAAAGAAACACAAGCACTGGACTGTTGGAGTACTCACCGAATTTTGCATCTTGTCCTGTTCTTGACAACTGGGGTAAATTCCCAGGCATGGTGCCAGTGAGTTAATGCCTCAGATGCCTGGATGAAGCAGGATTTGTGCCTATGTTTGAGTAACCATCTTCCTATTAAGTCTGTGCCCTGACCCAGCAAAGAGGAAAAGAGTTCCATTATTTTAATTCCTTGGTTTGGAGCTTTTCAAGATATACTCTGAGTAGTCCTACGATTCCTTATTTCAAAGATGGGCAGCCACACTTACCCTGTGCAGCAAGTCATCTGAGGCAGTGGGATTTTAGGGCACAATGCCCAGGTTGGGGGCCTGATGGGCCACCTCCCAGGGCACCCAGCACCTTTCCCCACCTCCAGCACTTCCGGATCTTCTTGTCTTGGAGATCACCTCTGCTCTCAAATCTCTGCCATCTTGGGAAGGGAGAGATTTGACTTCAGGAGGGGAAAATACCTTTTTGCTCCTAGCTACCTGTGAAATCAGGAAAATGCCATAATTAATATCTCAGGAAACAATTTTGTCACAGGAACATATATGTATGGCATCATAAATGCTTTGTAGGATGAGTTGTGCTGCATGCAAAAACTCTCAGGCTGAGTTAGGCAGAGTTTAAATCCTGCTTCTGCCACTTTTGCATTGTATGACCTGGAACAGTCACTTAATTCCTCTGAATCTTGCTTCTTTTTTAATAAAATTGACAAAGTAAGCTTGTTGTTGGTATTAGTGGAGACAATAACTATAAAAACCCAGTCCTGTCCCTAATGCATGCAAATGAGCAAATATTAATGTTTATTTTCTTTTTGTGGTGATTCACGTAACATTTGTTTTTTAGATAAAAAAAATCAGAGATCACATTTTGACTTTCAATGTATCCCCTTTTAGAATTTTTTCATTCTAAATGTTATAAAGATAATGGACTCATACAATGAAACTAAGTAAAAGTCAGGGAAATAAACTTGCATATAAAATATGTTTTTTGAAAGTATATTTTACAAACACATATTTACTCAAAATCTTGAAAAATATTTATGAAATTGGGATCATATATTGTATGCAATTGAATATCCTACTTTTTTATACAATTATAAATGGGTTAGATTGGGAAAGCTTTGTTTTGTTTTGGAATTTATATTATGTTCTCAAGAATTCCTCGGATCTAAGTTTACTCAAGCACATTAAAAAAGTTGTTTACAATACTGAAAGCCCATATTTGTCCCATGTAATAGGGAATGTCTAAATGAAAATGAGTGCTTTTCCATTACTAAGTTCAAGACTCCAGAGATTGTATAGCACCATGAACTCAGTCCTGGAATCAGGCAGTCAGGATTTTCATCTGGTCCTTCCACTTACTGGTAGGTTTAACTTGATCTTGGAAAAGTTCTTTAACCTTTCTGAGCTTTATTTTTGCACCTATTAAAGGGGAAAGCAATAGCACCAAACCCAGAAGGATATTGAGAGAAATACAGGTGATAAACTAGATAAGTCTTTTAGCCCATGGCTGATACAAAGCCTCAGTAAATGAATAGTAAGTTAGCAATCATTATTTGATTTTTAGATCCCCTTAAAGTGAGCTGATTGAGATGCATTGAAGCCAACTGATCACGAATAGGACAATTAACATTTTTCTTGTTGATTTGGCCGAATTCTTGTGGAAGGCTTAGCCACACTTTAGAATAAGAACATTTGGAGAGTCTCAATTATGACTTTGTCTTCACTAGTAGAGTATATTCATGATTTGAATACGCAGTCCAGTGAATGCAAATGCTTATTATGAAATATTTTTCCCTCAGGAAGCTGAAAGGTAAAAAAGATATATTATCAGATTTCCTTTATTTTGTTTTTATCTATTATGGTTACATTGAATGGTATCAAAATGTTATGATATCCTAGAAAGTCAGTGTTTATGCCTTGGTTTAAATCAGGCAAACCTGGACTACAGTTTTGCAAAATCTGGGCAAGTAATTTTTCTTTAGTAAGCCTTGGTTTTATCAACTGAAACAGGGATAATACAAAGGAATTCACCTGGTAGCCTCTATCATGCCTGGTGCATACGTAGTGCTCAGACACTCTGGAGGAATCATCCTCAGGCTAAGTTTTAGGCTGCTGGCTCCTGGTTTGGTATGCATGAGACCTACGTTACCTGCTCATCCTAGACAGACTCAATCAGATCCCTGGCTACATGACTTCACTGGTTCAATGGGTCCAGGTATAAACTCTACTTTTGGTTTATTGGAATCTTTATAAACACCCTATCCTGAACGTGAGCCTATAAGATCCACTTGGGTTTGTCCCTGCTGAACACTGACTCTCAAGGCTCCCCTACTCCCCCCTTAACTGGCTGGCCAAGCATTGATGAGTCAAACCCAATTTCCTCTGGGTACCTGTGTGCAGCTTCTGTAAGTTTCTGGATAAATTCACAGTCTACGACCTAACCCAAAGACAAACAAGACTTAGGAGCATTTGGAGAAATGGAGAAGCACTGCCCTACCCTGCAAGAATGATTGGTAAGTAAAAAATTCTTTCCTGATCGGAAATGAGATGGTACATCTAGAAGGACTGCGTAAACCATAAAGTGTCCATGGTATCTGCTTAGGACCTCATTCTCTGGACAATGAGCAGCAGGCAAGTTTTGTTTGCACGTTGGAGACGGGAAAGGCCTGCACCAGAGAGGCTGCATGACTTGCTCCAAGGTATATGAATAGTTGATGACATAAGCAGGATTTGAAGTTAGAGAACTGATTTTTGAGTTATTATACTTGCATTGAGTACTTACCATGTGTCATTTACTACCCCAAACGTTATATTGCTTTTTTGTCCAGTCTTATATCATTTAATACCATGAAATAGGCATTGTACAAATAGAGAAACTGAAACTCAAAGAAGTTAAGTAATTTGCTTACGTTTTCACAGCTAGAAAGTAGTGGAAGTGGGCTTTAAACTTTGGTTCTGTCTAATACTCAGCCTGAGCTCATATTACATTAGCTTCCGGAGAAAAGTTTAAACTAGTCAACATTTAACAGAACATAAACCATGTATGTGGAGCATTAAAAAATTATTAACTGATTGATTCTGTCCTTCCTTTGACAAATATTGCTTACATCCCGATGATGTTAGCCGCTACAGTAGACACATAATGAATTGCAGTTAAACATCTCAGAAGCTACTGTTGATATTTAGATACCCCACCAAAGGGGCCGTTTAGGGCTCTGCCTGCAGTCCCTCACCCTGATGACTTCAGAGCATGCTGGCCTGCTTAACAGCTGCCATCTCCTACATTATTCTGCCACAGAGCTTCCTTTAGCTACCAAACCCTGCTCTGCCTGCCTAAGTGGCCGGCAGCAAGTGCCCTGGAACTAGTGCCTCTAAGGAACAACCTCATCCAAAGACTGATGGCAAGTGGTGTATAGACACTCCAGCTCCCATCTCTCTGGTAGAGTAACTGAGGTGTGTATTCTACCCTGGCTCCCAGAGTTTTCCATTGAGATTAAGCTCCAGTTGCCCACAAGGGTAGCTGGCATGTTAATACTTTTTGTATTAGATGCCTTCCCTATTCTGTCTCATTTTCCTGCTCCCAAACTGCTGGGGTTTTTTTTTTGTTGTTGTTTGTTTGCCCTTCCCAGCCCCAAAATCAGCTTCCTGCACTTAAATTCTTGCCTCAGAGTCTACTTCTGAGACAAATTAAGACAGGGCTCCTCAGGGTTCTTTGGTTTTGTCATGAGTGGATATTTTGAATCTTATGAAGACAGGCAGCCACATTTAAATTGTCCTAGGAGTTAATTCTTGGTGTAATAGTGATTTAACTTATGTTTACCTCAGCCTTTTCACTGCCACCTACTATATTCTAGACTTTTAGTAGATATTGAAAAAATGCTGTACCAAATGAATAGTTGAGAAAAATGGTGTTCTTATCTCGCAGAAATTTACTTTGTGAGACCCACTGGGGCAAAGGATACTTAGAGAACAAGGTTCTTGAGTATGCTATTGTTTTCTTTTTTCTGAATCTTACTATGTATTTCAAAGGAAGCACTTACTTGCTCTTGTTGAGAAGGGGGTATATCCCGTATTCATGCAGGTTTTTGTTGGGCTTTGTCCAAAAATTCCAAATGGGTGAACCTGGGAGCCATCCTTATTGCCTTAGAGGGCATTTTCATTTTGTTCTGCAACAGTAGTTATTGAACCTTCACAAGGTTTGGACCCCAGGCTAAGCGACCTGGATCACACACACAAACATGCAAAATGAATAAAAGCCACAGTTCCATGTAAGAATTCATGGATCTGTGAACAGCAATTGAAAGACTCCTTTTCAGGGTTCATTTTCTGGTATACATTTCATCCTGGAGAACAATCAGAAAATTAAATTGACTTTTAGTAAGTTTGCTTGATTTAAAATAAATATAATCTCAGGGGGAAATGGCCTGTCTACAGAGATAAATGGTTACTGATCTCAAAATAGTTTTTACTTTATTTTTACTTAGCCAACAAACATTCTCTTTTGGAGTTTTAACCTAATTTCCCAGAGTTGCTTGGCCTATCTTTCTCTACTAATTTTTTTTTATGTTCTACTCAAGTCTTTAGGGTCTCAGTTGGTTAATGTTTAATGCTCTCTACGACCAGTGTTTGATGTTTACACTTTATTGGGCTAACCAAATTTGTAGAGCAAATTAAAAGTGTGCAGGTCTTTGGCAAGCCATGTTTCAATATGTGTTGCCCAGAAACCATCTCCTTGTTCAATGCTGCATGCCCCAAATAGTTTCAATGAACTCTTCTCCATTCCTGGCATTGTCTGCAGCTCTCCACATTGCTTTTGGGAGGGGCTATTACTTCCTAGATTTACAAATGTCACAGCCTCATACCCCCTGCTCCCAGAAAGCATGTCACAGCAGAGAGCTCCCCTTCTGTGTGAAGTGAGAGCGGCAGCCACAGGTAACCTATTAAACCAGATTGACCAAAGACCACAAAAGAGCGAGCACTGGAGCGGGAGCTGCAGGGGAGGATTTGTGTGGGGGAAGGAGGGAGTAAGAATAGAAAAGTTGGTATTTTTATTAAAAAAAAAATACACGTACACGATACAGGTGTATTAACACATAGTTTAAGTAAATAGCCATTGCGATAATTACCTGGAGAAATATGTGACTTCTCTTACTCATGGGTTAGTTCCAGCCCTTGAGAACAAATTGAAGGGGCGGGGATAATATCACACAACAGACAGGCTTGGGAAAACCAAAGCTTGGGTTCCGAGTCCAGCTAGGTCAGGCCTTCCGGTGTCATGTGGGCCATGCCCAGTTCTTAACCTCACTGGGCATCATCCATGAAAGACAGAATTGGCTCTGATCTCTCAAGTGTCTTTTTAGTCAGGCATTTAGGGGATTCTATTCTATTTTTAGCCCCCCAAATCATACAGTTTCTGGGGAGCAGAAGATGGAACTGACAACAATCTTCTTAAAGGACACAAGTTTCACAAATAACCGCCCATTGGACAACAACTTTAATTTTTCCCAAAGAGTGCCTTGACTGTGGTTGACTATTAACATGTTCTCTTCAGCTTTCTTTTTTTTCAAATTTTTAAATTTTTATTTATGAAGTAGAACCATTGTACATTGTACAAACCATATCTACTGATGGAATAAATAAGTGAAATATTATACTGCTGTACAACACACCAAAAAAAAATCCTAAGAGAAAACAAACAAAAAAAATCAGGTAACGTGAAAAAAAAGGTCTTTACACCTCTAACCAGGTCCTTGGCGGTAAAGACCATGCCAAGCCACGACGTCGTTGGCACATTGCCTGGCATGGCCTCGGCCACGGTGGGGCCAGGTTGCTCCCAGGCCATGGGCCCACCCCTACCTTCAGGCACTTCAGAGAAAAACGAATGACAGCCTCCTGTCTTGGACCGAGTCCTCATTCCCCACCATGTGGACTCCCCTGGCCTGCCTGCGTTTTCTCCAGCTTTCCAAGCCCCAATTCTCTTTTAGCTTTGCCAGGAGACACAGGTTTTGACTCAGAGTGAGAAGCTACGAAGGAGGTTTGGGGATTTACTCAGCAGATGAAAATGAGGAATCCCCAAACTGCAGGATCATGGATGGACCAAGGGGTCAGGTTTCCTGGGGGTCAGATTTCTTCTGTCTCCTCAAGGCTCCAGAGGGAGTCAGGCCAGTGGCCCAGGGAGACCTGCTTCCTGGCACCGCAGCAGTGGCTGACCACTAACGTGTTTCACTGTCGGACTTATTTTTAATCTACTGTACTAGGAACACAAATTTAATCAAGAACAAAATGTTACCAATGTTGGGTCTTTGTTCCTGTAGATGCATATATCCCTAACGCTGTATTGCATTCCCTTGTGCTAGAAAGCTCTCCATCTGACATCTGACTTATTCATAACACTTGTGTGTGTGTGTTTTTTAAAGTGCAAATATATGTGGAGGAAAAAGAGAAATAAGGAGCTGAATTTCCACACAATGCACCCCCCCCCCCCCAGTACAGATTTTAACAATTAACATTCCTGCAGTGGATGCCGTTATGGATGGAGCTAATAAATGTTTTCAAACACTCCTCGGCTCAAATACATGTTCAGCTTATTTTCTGCCATTTGATGGCATGGGTGGGTTGAGACATTCCTCCAAGCGTTTTTTCTCCCTCCTAGTCAAAGAAAGAGATCTTATCTCCCTCCCCACCCTAACTCACCCCCTTCCTCTGCCCTCCTCGCTCTGCTGTGCTCTATGCCTACTTTACTGAAACCTGACTTGCAGGTCAGCGGGCTGGTAACAGATTAATTTTACTCTGTGAGGAACACCAAGCATTTTGGCCAGGAAACATGAGAACCCTGTTATAATATTACGGTTTTTCTAAATTAAATATTAGGAAAAATTAAACCAAATTGTGGTACATAGTGCAATGGAAAATATTTCTCTTCCAAACAGTCCTCTGTGATAAATGCCTGTATGAGTGAAAGCACAATAAATATGTGCTACATTAAAAACCTAGATTATTCAGGTTTTAAGACTTATAGCTAAAAGTGGTTTAATGTTTCATGCCTAATAATAGATTACTCCTATCGCATTTCTAACCTTTATTTCTCCTAGCTTTGAAGTGCAGCCATATAAAGGTTGTTTGTAGAACCACACGAAAGTTAAAGCAAATATTACTTAGGATGATTCATACCAGCAAGAATTTGCAATGAAGGCAGAAGCTTTTTTCTTTTTGGTGTATATATGCGTCTGAATCAAAAGAAATGAAATGTTTGTAATATTTTTTGGTTGATAAATTTATTAAAACATTTTAGAGGCCTTCAGTGGAGGCACAGCTGACATAAACAGACTGACTGGAAACAGATTATATTCTGCTCTGTGGGGGAGGCAGAATTGAAAAGGGGAAAAATTCCCTGGATTTCAAAAATTGCCACTAGGTCACAGCAATACTTAATTAACTGAATACATTAACCAAAGGCTATAACATAGATGCTAAAAAAAAAAGGGGGGGGGGAGCAGTTGAGTTCATTTAATCCTCTGTTCTTTGCTTACAGATTAGCCTTTCAGAATGAGCAACCTGATTTTTTTTTAAAGGATCCATTTACCTTCCAGAGATTTTTCATAGCAAAACATTTTGCATGGTTGCAAAAGAAATTAATTTGTTGCCAGTTGCTCCATACTGGCAGGAATTCTGAATAAAGAATGTAAGCAATCTATCTTTGTTTGCAAGATATAATTAATCTGGCAGTTAAAATTCTTTGGAAACATTCTGATGACTTATGTGGAAAAGTAGCGCAGCATTTTCAAAGAAAACTCAGAACTGTATGCAGGGGAAGATAAAAGATATATGAAGTGTTTGTTCTAAGCGATACTATTCATTTAAAGATCATAATGTAACCCCACCCTAGCAATTATTGTGAAAAACAAGACAAATCTCCATCTATAGCTTTCCGACACAGTCTTGATTTGAGAAACAAAATAAGCACATTACTGTTATAGTCTAATAGACTGCAAGCTGTTTTATTAGAGTCAGCTGAATCCTGTTTTGCATAAAAAAGAACTCTGCTATCAAGAACACATTTACATTAATATGACTTTGACAAAGTAAAATAAAATCGCATTAAGATGATGTAAGTAGATAAGACAATGAAATCTCTGTGAGAGAGTTTTGGCATACACTAATTACAGTCAAGTCCCTGCAGGAAAGGAACATATTTTTACACCAACTATCCACGTGTTTAAAAATGTAGAAAGCCCAAAATGCAATCCTTGGTTTAGGTATTTCCTGAATACATTGTATTGTGTTTCTGAGGTAAGTTTTTTTTTTTTTTAAAGGAGCCTGTCTTATAAATAACACTTTCATTTACAATAATACAAGCAAGTTTCTTTCTTCTTTCTGAGTACTAGCCTGCAATCACCCTGATTATTTTAAGGGACTTTCCAATATAGGGCAGCTGAAAACAAGGTTTTAGATTACATGGTAATTTAGGAATGCATGAAAAGCTAAGCAGTTACCATAATAGGGTTCTGGATAAACTTCATGGTTTTTAGAGCAAAACATAACAACATATGTTTTGTGATTTGTTTCAATGATTTTTCTATTTTTTTTTTTGTTCAGGTTCTACCAAAATATTTGGAGGCCTCATCTGCGTACAGCGTTTTTATAACCTTATTTTGAAAACTTTGATGTCTCTCTTTTTAGTTCAGTCATTAGAAGAAAGGCAATGATGGATGAAGATAATGCTGTGGATTTTATGACTAATCAGTTCTTGGCAGCGGCCATATTTCTTCTATAGTGAAACTTTAATATTCCTTTGGCCTTGTATAGGCTTTAAAAAAAATCTGTTTTGGAACTATGCTACACCAGCTACTTATTAAGTATTACCAAACAGTTATTGCACAAAAGTTAGCACTCTGTTTTAATACCTGACAAAATGAAGCAACCAGGAAAAGATTTCTCCTCCTTCCTGGCCACTCACAGATTTGGGTTGCCCTGTAGTTGTCTTTTCCTACATGTTTTAAAAGGCGAGAATACGGAGAAAACACTAGACAGAGGGTAGACAATTTGAGAGGGGAATAAAGACTGGTGGGGGTGAGATGAGCTACTAGCTGTCTTTGTGAAGAAGCAATTTTCACAAGGAGCCTGACTTTCTGCCTGGTCTTTGTTGTATTGTTCTTGAAGTTGCAACAACAAACACCAGGTGTCTCCATTAAGCTGAGCTAAAGTTTCTAGGGAGGAAGGCCACTTGGCCAGGAAAGTTGAAGCAGCCTCCCCTTTCCCAAGTGCTCTTGGCCGCTGCCTGGATAAGCCTGGAAGGGCTGACTGGGGCCAGGGAAGGGGAGCTCATTCTTTGATGAGCATTCAGGTTAGAGCCTGTTGACTCCTATCAGATCCGTAAGAGAACCTGATCTTTCCGTGGAAGTGAGGAAGACCGGAAATGCTGTTATGGTGGGGAAGGAGTCTAGTGAACCAGGAAGGCAAGAGGCCAGTACTGGGTAAAAGAGAGCCTCCTTCTTGAGGGAGAGCCAGCGCCAGGAGGATCTTCTGCTTGGGGACAACCAGTCTGAAGACCCAGAAGTTGATGTGTTGGATTCTTCTCTACCAATGACTGATGCCTCAAATTCCAAGCTATGATTTCCATTGAAATACATTTATTTCTTCAACAAATGGTTATTTAATTTCTACTGCGTGCCAGGTACTGTCCCAGCAGTGAAAAACTAGTCAAAACCTGCTCGCTCATAGAACTTGGATCAAATATGACCCTTCCGATAGATGCCAAGGGTAACAATTGAGGCCAGTGGCATTCCAAGTATGGGGATAGGTATTATGCCGAGGGAAGAGTGCATATTTAGGATCTGGAACTTCTGGGTGAGCAGGTATCTAGATGTATAACTTCTTAGTAGCCTCTATGTACTACTCTGCATTTTCCCTTCCCAGGAAACATCCTATTCTTAAAAGTATTTGGCCAAGAAATCTTATTTTGCCCCAACCTACAAATTACCCTGGGTACAATGAGCATTTTGGGGAACATAGGGAAAATTACTTTGAGTGGTAGGCAGTCAGAATCTTTCTTCTTTCAGATATAGACATGAGGTTATAATGTGGGAGGAGGAGAAAGAAACCAGAACTTGGAGGCCACTTGTCCAAAGAAAGATGTTTGCCCCAGAGAATGTGACTGTGGAAGCAGTATTGCTCCTATATAGGAAAGCTATGTCCCGTCAGGTTCTGAATAGCCTTCAAATGACCACAGGGGAGATGGGAGAACTAAGAAATGTGGGTCACAGTTCTTCTTCCGGTTCTATTGAGCTATGCAATCTTGGGTATTTATTTTTTTACCCTTTTGACCTTAATTGTTCATTCCTAATAATCAGCGTTGAATATATATTAAGCCATTTAATATTCAAAACAGTTTTATGAAGTAGATCATGTTATTGCCTCTATTTTATAGATAAGGACTCTGAATAACAAATAGATTAAGATACTTGCCAAGGTCACACAGCAAGGAAGTGAGGGTGCCAGGAATATTAAATGGCAATCTTGGACTAGATGGTCCTTGCTTCGAGATCTGAAATTCTATCATTTTATGAGAGCAACTTTAGCTATGTCTCATATCTATTATGATCGGGCAGTCAATCCTCTAAGCAGAAATCATTCATTGGTCAATAGATTTATTGAGCATATACTCTGTGCCAGAACCACCCAAAGCCCTGGGGATCTATAGGGAGCAAGATAAAGTCATTTTCAGGACCTTGTAGCCTAGTGGGGATGGGGCAGGGGACAGGCAAATAGGCAGTCCATTTGCATAACAAAAATACTCATTACTAACATTTCTATAGTGACTCATATTATCAAACTATTATGGCAGACTGTTCTTAAATGATGAAAAGCAGAAACAACCCAAATGGCCTTCAGCTAACGAGTGAAATAAGCAAAACATGGTATATCCAACACAGTGGAATACTATTTTGCTATAAAAAAAGAACAAAGTATTGATATATTCTACAATATGGATGAACCCTCAAAACATCAAGTTAAGTGAAAGAAGTCAGGCACAAAGGCCACATATTGTATAACTTTATTTCTATGAAATGTCTAGAATAGGCAAATCCAGAGAAACTGAAAGTAGCTTAGTGCTTGCCAGGGCCTGAGGGAAGGGAGAAGGGAGAATGTCTACTTAATGAGTACAGCCTCTTTCTTGGGAGTGATGAGGTATTCTGTGATGATTGCACAACATTATAAATGTACTAAATGTTACTAATGGTAAATTTTATGCTATTTACATTTTACCACAATAAAGAAATGTTGCTCGATTAGTCCATGCTTATTATCCCCATTTCAAGTTAATAAATCCCTATTCATTACATGCCTTATGAATAAGTGGGCTCAGCAGTGTGTGGATATAAAGGTGAATACACTGTAATTCCTGTCCTATCAGATTTTATAATCTACCTATTGGAATAATAGAGGGTCAACAATGAATTTTGATAAAGCATAATTACATCAGCATTGTAATGGCAGAACAGGCAAAATAATGAAGAATATTTGGGAGAAAGAAGAAAGTAAGGCACTGAAGATTCGATCAACATCAACCCCAGCTACAAAGCCAAAACAGGTCTTCTGCACCACGACAGTGGCTTAAGCAGAAGCTAGCACACGGCTACACAGCATCATAGACCATAAGGGCCAGGAGGTAGCAGTCAGTGCAATCAAAGAAGGTGGAGAGGAAAAACCAAGCAGCACAGGGTGTGTGTGATAAACCTGCTCCAATAAAATGGCCATCATCTGAAGCACAACGACCAATGAATGGCAGATATCCATGGAAAAGTGGTGACTCAGGAAAAAAAAGAAAGAATCCATGCTCAACTGAGGTTATTAGAAAACACATATGGAGAAAGTGGTGGTTTGGTGTCTTAACAGTTGAGTAGAAATTTAGTAGACAGAGAAGAAACCAACAGAAAGAGAGGATATATAACTTGCTGGATGTCATGCAACAGTAATGGAGCAGAAACTGAATTGTCAATGAACATACATTTAATCCTCCTTATTTGTGAATTTTGTATTTGTGAATTTGTCCACTCACTAAATTGATTTGTAACTTAAAAACCAAATCTTAGAGTATTTTCACAGTCATTTTTGGACTGTGCAGAATGGTGAAAAATTTGAGTTGCTTGACAGGCATGTTCCCAGCTGAGGTCAAACAAGGGTATACTTTGTCTTCTTGTTTCCTCACTCATAAAGTAAACAAATGTGTTTAGTGCCATGTTTTCTCCTCCTCCTCCTCCTCCTCCCCCTCTTCCTCCTCCCCTTCCTCCTCCTCCTCCTCCTCCTCCTCCTCCTCCTCCTCCTCCTCCTCCTCCTCCTCCTCCTCCTCCTCCTCCTCCTTCTTCTTCTTCTTCTTCTTCTTCTTCTTCTTCTTCTTCTTCTTCTTCTTCTTCTTCTTCTTCTTCTTCTTCTTCTTCTTCTTCCTGTTTAAAATAGCCTCCAAGCACTGAAGTACCCACTAGTGTTCCTAAGGATAAAAGGATTGTGAAGTGCCTTGTGGTGAAAACCTCTGTAAGTTAAGCTTAGTTAAGACTTGAGTTATAGAGCTCTTGGCTGTTGATGTTAATGAATCAATTATATATATATATATATATATATATATATATATATATATATATGAGAGAATTAGGTATCTTTAAACAGAAACTCATATGAAAGTAATTTGTTGCTCATAAGTTGATGAAAATGTGATCAGAGGCTCACAGGAACCTAACTCTCTATTTTCCTTAGGAGCAATGGTTCAGTTTTCACTAATTCACTGTTTGCAGCAACTTTATCAAACATAACTACCCCAAGTAATGATAATTGACTGTTCTTCTCATTACTGTTCACTCCCAGGTTTGAAATGGGCCACTTCTTCTCCACTCCTCACTCATCAACCTCACCCCCCTGGCTGAACACACATATTCACACAGATGTGCACGTATGCATACACATACTCACGCTTATGCATACACATGCTTCTCCCCAGAGCTGTTATATAAATTTTAGTGATCAGAGTAAAATGGAAATGCAAGGTTCCTTGTTCAAGAATTATTAAGAATTTGTAGGTGGCAAGAACAGAGCATGAAACAACATGCAGGCGTATGTGCACACATTGCACCCATGAAGCTGGCCTGGCTCCTTCCTCCTAATTAGTCATGTTCTCACTTTTAGTGTATGTGCTTATTTTTTCTCTGAGACAAACAAAATGTGATTGCTGTTCCCCCACATCATTTTAGATAAGAAGTTCACCAAGCCATTTGGACTTAGCAAATCCAATATCTTCTGGAAAGAAGATAACATGCTCACAGACACATGGTCTGTGATGACATGGTGGCTGGAGGGTTAGTTTGGCCTTTGGCCTTCTGGAATCCAGTGCCTTGGTGGGGATTTCATTTTCTCACTGACAACCAGCCAGAGTCATGTGGACTTGCATGTCATAGCCAAACAGCACTGCAGCACTCCACGCTGCCTCTCACCAGTCCCCTGGGCCACATTCTCTTGCAAAAAGTCTCTGTAATGATTTGATAGGTCCCGATTTAACTTCCTTGAAGTTCCTGGACAATGCTCGGGCCCTGGCAGCCTCTTGCAGTGGCCTCCGTTCAGGGACTATGGACTCTCCAGACTTCCAGGACAGAAGCAGAGCAAGCGCTCAACTCCCGAAGTGGATTCATTTGGCTCAGAACTCGCTGTCTACAACAGTTGTGGTTTAAAGTCTTCAGAGAGAAAAGAAAGAGTGAGGAAGCCTGGATATTCAAAAGCAGCTCACTGAAGGCAGATCCCCGGAGAGCATTGCCTTATCTGGGCTTCCCTCCCTCCTGTCCTCCCTCTGACTCAGTAGGAGCAGGATGAGGCTGGGGAAAGCCTCTCAGACTTATGAGCAAGCAGTCTGGGCTTCCTTTTGGAAAGAAGGGTCCAGGCAAGTTTGCTGGTTCATTGATTGCTCCCTTGTCATTTGCAGCTGTCTTCACCTCTCCCCTTCGTATGGCCACATGTCATAGGGCCTTTAGAGCTATCTTCTTCCAGAAAGCCTTCAGAGGCTTGGGCAGACAGGCTGTATTAGTTTATGAGGACTGCCCTAACAAAGCACCAGATAGGGGGGGGCTTAAAAACTAGAAATTTACATGAGTAGATGAGTAGATTAAAAAAACTGTTACATTTACACAATAGAATACTACTCTGCTGTGAAAAATAAGGAAAGCTTATCCTTTGCGACAGAATGGATGAGCGTGCAGTAAATCAGTCAGAGAAAGACAAGTACCACATGATTTCTCTGATATGTGGAATCTAATGAACAAAATAAGCTAACAATATAGAAACAAACTCATAGAGACAGAGTACAGACTGATAGCTGTTAGAGGGATGGTGGTTGGGAGGCTGGGGGAAAAGGTGAAGGATTAAGCAAAAACAAACAAACAAAAAAACACCTCACAAACATAGACATAGACAATGGTATGGTGATTACTAGGGCGAAAGAGGTTGGGGGAGGCAGAAGAGGAGGAGAGGGGATAAATGGAGATGGAAGGAGAGTTGACTTGTAGTGGTAAACATATATACAATATACAGATGATGTGTTATAGAATTGTACACCTGAAACCTATATAATCTTATTAACCAATGTCACCTCAATAGATTCAATTAAAAAATAGAAATTGGTTGTCCCTCAGTTCCAGAGGCCAGAAGTCCAAGACCAAGGTGTCAGTAGATCTAGATTCTTCTGAGGGCTGTGAAAGAGAATCTGCTCTGCACCTGTCTCCTAGCTTCTGGTTGTTTGCTGCCATCTTTGGCATTTCGGGCAGATGCACCCCTGGATCTATGCTTTGATATTGAAAAGCTGTTCTCCCTGTGTCTCTGGCTCCAAATTTTCCCTTTTTATAATGACACTTATAAGACCCACACTAGTCCAGTACGAGCTCCTCTTATCTAATTACGTCTGCGTGACTCTTCCTCTAAGGAAGGTTATATTCTAAGGTATCAGAGATCCAGACTTTAACATAAGTATTTGGGAAACTCAATTCAATCCAGAACAGAGTCCATGATGGGAATGATGAATAGAAGTGAGATTAGCAAGGTGGCTAATGGAGTTGGACCACATCAGAGTGCTGAGTGTAGACCGTGAAGAGGTGGGACTTGAAGTTTTACTTGTACTGTGGAGCCATACTATGGACTGTTTCAAAAGACAGGCAGAATGAATTCAGATTTTGTGAAAAAGGCAAGTTGGAGCCATTGTAAGCTCTTGAGCTGGATTGTGATTGTGTAAAAATGGCGTTTTAGAACAAGGCTTAGTGTGAATGTAATGTGTGAAAGTTCTTAAAGGGAAAGGAGATCGTAGGATTTGACTAATTAATTGGGTTCAAAAGACAGGAAGATTAATAAGGACCTGAATTGATAAGTTAAAAAAGGAAAGATGGATATTATGGGGTCATGTGTGCACATGTGTGTGCATGAATACACATATCACATGAAAAATCTTAATTTGGGATGTGTTGGATTTGAAATAATATTTGGCACCAAAGTAATCAGCAAGCTTTTTCTGTAAAGGGAAAGATAATACATATTTTAGGCTTTCTGGGCCATATTAGCTCTGTTGTAACTACTTAGCTTTGTTATTATGTCAAGAAAGTACCCATAGGCAGTATGTAAAGGAATGGATGTGGCTGAGTTCCAATAAAACTTTATTTATTTCAAGGGCTGTAGTTTGCCAACTTCTGCTGCAGATACTTGGGTATATGTTACAACAATACATTAAAAGGAGAGAGAATATACATGTCCTTTAAATTGATTTTATTATGTCTTTTGGAATGACAAATGTTCAGTAGTCAGTGAAAAATTTAGTATCAGTTGAAACTTTCAAATTTATGCATGCATGCAACAATCATTTTATTGAGAACCAACTAAGTGCCAAGCGTATTCACATATTATCACAATCACTCTCCACTGGCAACATTGTGAGTTAGGCAATTCGTATTCTCATTTTACATGTGAGGAAACTGAGGAAATCCTTGATAAGACAACTTGGAGTTGTGGAACTGTATTTCTTACTAGGCAGTTTAACTAGTCTCTGGGTGAAGGCTTTCCACTCAGGCAAGAACATTGCCTAGGCATGAGAGCTTGTAGGAGGCAATGTCAAATTTAACATCTGCTTACATGTTGTCAACATTTTAACCTTGCTCTCAGTTAACAATCTTCAAGATAACTGTATTCTATGTTCTTGCTAGAGGGTAAGGTCTTGAAATTGTGTAATATCTACAACCTGTCAAGAGCCTGGAAGAGAGAAAAATTGAGGGAAAATAACTTAAGGCTCATGTAATTTGCTCTTTTCTCTACATTACCTACATTCTTTTCTTTGATCAAGTTGACTGCTGCATCCCTCACAGAATCTTTCTCATATAATTTAAGACATTATTTTGGTCTCTTAGGTAGAATTGATACGAAAAATGTTGAGTGGATTTTGTTCCTGGTTTAGCTGAGAGTTGTTATTGAAAATATTGTTTATTACATTCCTCCATATATTGCTCTCTGTGAGAAAATTACCAGAAGTTGACATAAGAAAAGTTCTTTTCTTCTGAGAAAATATAATTCTGCTTCTCAGAGAAAGAGAACCATGCAACTAATTGTGTTTCCCTTTTTGGTTGGGCTCCTAGGAAGCTCAGAGACATGTTTAAAATGCAAAGGCAACTATTATCAAAACTATGTTTTTTTAAGGTTGTGTCTCCTTTTTTGTTCCTATTTTGTTAATCTTATTTTTCCACCCATAAACTGCTTCAAATACTTCTTGAAGAGAGATGACTGTTTAAAATATTTTAAAATCAAATCGAAGTAGAGAATCTTTCAGCCAATCAAAACAGTAACCAAAGTTCCATTAGACTCAGGAAAAAATGTTGAAAGAGACTTTATGATTAAGGACAGATATTTGCTTGGGTAACTCTTAGAGAACACATGCTGTTTGTTCTATGATGACAAATTATTTCACATCTGCTGAGTGACCCACTTAAATGGATTACTATGTACATTTGCCTTAACACTAAGCACTGGGTGAGGTACCAAGGACCTGGGACAGCTAGGCTTAAAGTTAGATCTAAGAACTTGTTTCAGCTCTGCCACTAAATACTCATGTGACTTTAGGCGAATCTGATTTCAGCTGAATGGTTCTGAATGTCCCTTCAAACATAACATTTTTTTAAAAAAATTATTGATTGCAGAGAGGAAGGGAGAGGGAAAGAGAGATAGAAATATCAATGATGAGAGGGAATCATTGATTGGCTGCCTCCTGCATGCTCCCTACTGGGGATTGAGCCTGCAACCATGGCAAGTGCCCTAGACCAGAATCAAATGCAGGACCCTTCAGTCTGCAAGCCAATGCTCTATCCACTGAGCCAAATAGGCTAGGGCAAATATAACCTCCTAGGAATCTATTGCATACATGCTTTTGTCTACCATTCACTTCCTTCCATTATTCAAATAAGTCTTATTTTTCTAGCAAGACTCTAAGCTTCTGGTGTCAGGAGCTATGTTTAGGTTTGGCCCTATGTCTATTTCTATCATCTATATCTATATTCATAGAGTTATAATCATGTTATTTCAAATAGGTTAAAGTAGCTTACAAAAATGAATACAATAAAATAAGATAAAATAAATTTAAACCAATTAAAAATAGCTTTATGCAGAAGGAGAAGTGATTAAGGCAGGAAATAGGAAAAGGTAGGTAGATAGGTAGGCCGGTAAGTAGTAGGTAGGCACCTGTTGAATAGCACACCAGCACCCGCCTGCCTGGAGAGAGCACATTTGCTTTCTGTGCCAATACAAATTGCCTTGGAAACTGAAGCAAAATGGAATAAGGACATAGAAGAAATCTTTTTGTCTTAAATTAAATCTAACCACCCCATGATGGAAACATAGCACATAATGATTGAGTGTTAAAAGTTGGTTGCTGAGTCATTGATCTATAAAGGTGCTTACTGGATGTGGTAAATGGAAATTCCTTCAGTTAAGAAGGGCAGTGCAGAATGTGTGCTACACTGGGACAAGAAGAGGAGAGGTTTTATTTCAGAAGGCGAGTGTTTCACTGGGAAGAAGGTTTGCCTCCGAATGGCTATCTGGGGCTCCCACAGAATAAGGAGCTCTCTGAGGTCAAGCAGATAGTAGCCAGCAAAGTGCAAAACAAGGAGGAAGCTGGTTGGGAGAATTCAGCAAACAGCACTTCTTATGAAATTAGTGAGTAATAAGGTAATTTAGGGACCTGTTCCTCTTTATGGGAAATATTCTCTGGTGAGCTCTTCAAATAGGAAATTCTCAAGTACTGTAATGCACCAATATGAAAGATTTATGCAGCAAAAGGCCTGAACAGATAGCAGAAGAAATTTGAAGCTATGAAGGTTGGCAGTTCTGCCATCAATACTTCATTCATTTAACAAATATTTATAGAGCTCTTCGCATGTGCTAGATACTATGCCAATCACTTGAGGGAATGGGGGCAAGGGAGCAAATAATGCATAATACATCAAGTCTATCTTTCAGACCCATACATCCTAATGGGGGAGCTGGCATAAAAGAAATCATATTAATTCAGTAAAAGTATTTATTGAGCACCTATTATGTACCCAGGCTAGTGCCAGGTGAGGTATACAATGCAGAACTACAATGAGCCCAATCTGTGTCAAAATGTTAAATTGGAAATCTGTAAATCAGGAGTCATTTTTTTCTGTCTCAACAGGGAGTGCACACAAAGACTGCCAAGAACTGCAGAGATTAATGGAATAAATTATAAAGTACCAAAGAACACATTTACTATGAAGCTAATGAAGCTGAAGCTTCAGGGACCCTTATTTGCTATGGTCCTTCCTCAGACCCAGGAATTTTTTTTAATTTAAAAAAATATATTTTATTGATTTTTTACAGAGAGGAAGGGAGAAGGATAAAAAGTTAGAAACATTGGTGAGAGAGAAACATCGATCAGCTGCCTCTTGCACATCCCCTACTGGAGATGTGCCCACAACCAAGGTATATGCCCTTGACCAGAATAGAACCAGGGACCCTTCAGTCCACAGTCCGACACTATCCACTTAGCAAACTGGCTAGGGCAAGGAATTTTTATTTATAATTCTATTTTCCTTTACTTAAAGAAGCTCCTCTCAATTATACAAGCTTTAGGCCACACAAAACTCAGTTCTGCCATTGTGTGGGAATCCCTTTCACATCCCACATGATTCAGGGTCCCCGGTTCAGGGTTCGGGTTCTGGAGAAGGCCACACACAAATGAATAGAGATTAGAAAAATATTAACTTGGAAATGGGGACCAGGTGCTAGTCCAACTCTAGTGGGAGAACTATTACTTGCTCTGGCTTTATTATTAAGATTAAGATTATAAGATACACCCATATTCCCCAGGCAGGAAACACCAATAAAAGTAAATCATTGAATCTACTACTTAAGACAACAGGTGGGGGCTGCTTCAACCACCAATATCCAGTAGTTAGCTCCAACCCTTCAGAGCAATTAAGATTGACCAGCCCTCCAAATTTCCTGTCCACAGCTCTCTATCATCAAAACAATGATCGGGCTGGAGAACTAAGATGGCGGCAAAGGTGAAACACCTATCTTGCCGTCATAATCAGCAATTTTAATACTACAACTTAATGAAGGAACAAACACCTTCCAGAATCACCAGAACGCTCGCCGAGTGAAAATTCCACAATTAAAAGTGAAGATAAGACACTGTGATTCGGAGGAGCAGTGGCGAACAGCGTTGAAAGATTCGTGCGGAGAGAGGTTTGGAGTGCGCGCCGCGGAGAGGGCGGGCGGCTGAAAACCGGCCAGTCTTCTCGAACGGGGGAGACAGGGGCGCCCCACTGGACAGATTCTCCAGCTCTGGGCAAAGTCCAGAGAACCCACTATCACACGGGGTGAAAACTGGACAGTGGGAGGGCACACCGAAGCTCGGGTGCTGCCGAGTCTGCCGGCTTGTGGAGAAGGCAGCTCTTGAGCGAACAGCTCGGCTGTGTGACCGCGCAGAGAGCGCACCGAGACTTGTCTCTCCAGTCTGCTTTGTTTTACGACCCTGGGTGAGACATTACGCATGCAAAGTCATTTGGGGACAGTCTGAATTCCCCGGCAGCCAGTGGAGCTCCACAGCGGCTCTCTCTCAGAGGTGCTGGCAGCCATTGCCCCCGGCACAGATCCCCTGGGGCCGCATAGGGCGGAGCTAACGCTGTCTGCTTGGCCCGGAGACTCCGCCCATCCAACCTGAGCACAGCTGAGCTTCACAGACAATTGGCCTGGAGGTCAAACCCTCCTAGGGCTAACAACAAAAAGCTGGGTTTAAATTCAAAAACACTGAATACAACCCATAAAGGATTGCAGTAAGAGTACCCACCTCAGGTAACTGGGTAGACTGAGCCACTGTCCCTTTGAGGATAGCCACCACATAAAGCAGCCACCATGCAGAGACATGGAAAGAAATCAGGTGTGAAAGAAATGGAGGAGAAAAGACGACAAGACATAGAGTTCAAAACCACGGTTATAAGGCTTTTCAAGAGGCTCCTACAAAAGGCCGATCAACTTAATGAGAATTACCAGGAAATAAACAAGACCAACCAGGAAATAAACAAGACCAACCAGCAAATGAATGAGACTTACAAGGAGATGAATGCTACTTACAAAGAAATGAATGAGACCCTCAGGGAAATGTACAAGACCTCTGAGGATACCAACCAGACCCTCACAGATAAAAAAAAGGTCGAACTAGAAATCAAGCATACACAGACTGAAATAAAAAATATTACACAAAGTCCTAAAAGCAGTCCAGAGGGCCATAAGAACCAAGTCAAAGATTTGAAATACAAAGAACCAAAATCCACTCAGCTGGAAAAGCAAGAAACAAAAAGAATTCAGATAATTGAAGATAGCATAAGGGGCCTCTGGGACAACCTCAAGCAAGCCAACATCCGAATTATTGGGGTGCCAGAAAAAGAGAGAGAGCAAGTTAATGAAAACCTACTTGAAGAAATAGTGACTGAAAACTTTCCCCACCTGGTGAAAGAAACTGACTTAAAAGCCCAAGAAGTACACAGAACCCCAAAATATAGGAATCTAAAGAGGACCACACCAAGACATATCATAATTAAAATGCCAAGAGCAAAAGATAAAGAGAGAATATTAAAAGCAGCAAGAGAAAAACAGTTGGTTACCTACAGGGGAGCACCCATACGATTGTCAGCGGATTTCTCAACAGAAACGATGCAGGCCAGATGCGAGTGGCAAGAAATATTCAAAATAATGAAGAGCAAGAATCTACAACCAAGATTACTCTATCCAGCAAAGCTATCATTCAGAATTGAGGATCATATAAAGTGCTTCGCAGATAAGAAAAAGCTAAAGGAGTTCATCACCACCAAACCAGTATTATATGAAATGCTGAAAGATATTCAAGAAGAGGAAGAAGAAAAAGGTAAAAATATAAATTATGAACAACAAATACACATCTATCAACAAATGAACATAAAAAATCAAGTGAACTGATAGGCTGATGAACAAGATAAACTGGTGACTATAACAGAAACATGGACATAGAGAGGGAATGGACTGACAATTCTTGGGGAGTGGAAGTACAGCAAGAGATTGGACAAAAATCTTGCAACAATGGGAGAGGACATTGGGGGAGGGGGTGGTGAGGGCGGTGGGTGGGATAGGTACAGGGTGGAGGGAAGATATAGGGGGATAAAAAAGGGGAAAAAATTTAATTAATAAACTGAACAATTAAAAAAATAAATTAAAAAACAAAAACAAAACAATGATCGGCCTCTGGCACTATTGAAAGCACCATATTATTCTAGACTAGCTCATCACATAGTCCTTCCATTCTTATCTCCCTCCATCCCAGCGAGAGTCTTATAGAGCCTTCTCTTCTCCTGAGTATTATTTGTCAACCAAACATCTAGTATTTTCCTTCTCTGAATTTCACTTTTTTAATTCTTAGGGTGGGATGGAGAGAGAGAGAGAGAGAGAGAGAGAGAGAGAGAGAGACATCGATGTGAGAGAAAAATCAATTAGTTGCCTTCCATATGTGCTCTGACTGGGAATCGAACCTACAACCCAGGCATGTGCCTAGATCAGAATCAAACTGGCAACCTGTTGGTGTATGGGACCAACAGAGCCACTTAGACAGAGCTCATTTATTTTATTTTTTTTAAGACAACAATTTGACAGTTTCTAGCCACTCAGCAAATAAAGTATTAATCTTTTCTCTGGCATCTCCCATATGACATTGCCAATGGTGTATGTGTAATCCTTGTGAGAACGGCCAGTCTTCTAATTTTAGTAAATGCAGTCAAGGAAAGGGGCCTGGATTTTAAACAAACAGCAATGTATTCTGCATTTGCATGTCATGCTCTGAAATCATCTTTATCTGAGTCACGAATTCATTGGGACCAAGCCACAAAGCATCATGTTTGGTTAAATTGGGGTGTTTGGGAAGCGTAAAAGAATTCTAGTCAAATATCCTAAGAGATTATGTACACTTCAAAGTAAAACATCTTGGTAAATTATTAATAGTCTTGAGTGGGCACACTTAGGACAAACATATATTCATACTAAGTGAACTCCAACTCCAGAACTAGGGCAATGTAGGCTACGCAGTTATTGGAAGATTCAGTAGCTACTGGAGAACACTGAATTACTTTAAAATGATTTGGAAAATAATTTGGACCATAGGATTATTAGAATAAGACTTACAAAATATTTATTTCTTACTATCCATAAAAACAAATACAGATATGTGTTAAAGAGTATTACTTATGCAAGAGCAATGTTGCTAGTAAGTTGTGTGACTTAGACATCGATGATGATAATAATATTAGCATTATTAATTATTGACTATGTCAAGTACTGTGCTGAGTACTTCATATTCATTATCTCATCTAATTCTCACAACTCTACCTGTCCACATTGCTTATTTTTAATTTATTTTAATTTACTTTTTCTTTTCTTCTTATTGTTGACACCATTACTGATATTCCTATTTTCACCACCTTTGCCCCTCTCTACCCAGCTCCCACCCACCTTCCCTCTGGCCACCCCCACACTGTTTTTTGTGTCCATGTGTTATACTAGTACATAAATGTTCTTTGGCTAATTCCTTCATCTTCTTTCATTCAATTAATTTTTTAGATTTTTTTAGATGAGAACTCTGGTCCCCAGAAAGGTCAAATTACTTGCCAAGGTCACTTGGTAAATTGTAGAATTGGGATTTGAGCAAGGTCTGTCTTATAACAGAAGCCAAGCTCTTGACCACAATTCATGCTATTTTGGGGCTTAGGCTCCCCATTTACAAAATGAGGAGGTTGGCCTTCCTAATCTCTGCCATTTATCTCAGCTATAAAACTGTAGGACACTCTAATTTCAAGTTGTAATCCTCTGGCAGCAAAAGAGTGCTTGGTTTACTAATATGTTTGTTTTTCAAATTGATCTCTACCAGCTCAGGGTAATTAAAACCCCACAGCTCTCACATTCCCCAAGTAAACAGAGGCATGCACATTCACCACCCTTCACAGCAGTGCACATGGCTTTGTTTATGCATGGCACCCCAAATGAAAACCAAATATACGGTGGAAAGTTGCAAGCTCTATGCGAACAGAGGAGTAAATGCATGTACATTCCGACCTCATGTACTGTGAGTTTCTATTTATTTATTGATGGCACTAAGTGTTGACCTGAGTCATGGCTCTCTAGAATAACCTCAGATGTTCTTTTGGTAAATACTACTTTATATTCACGGTATCTGTGCAGTGGAATGGTAGGTTTAGAAGTGCCCAATATCATTCAGCAGCTTGCAATCCAGGTAACCATTTATTATGGCCAGAATACAGAATTGATAATAAGATTAAGATAATATCATGGCAAAGGTTTTTTTTTTGTCTACAACCTTAGTTACCATGGGAATAAGAATGTTCTAAGTTCTTGGTATCTCTGGATTGTGAGTTTGTTTACCTTTTGTAGGGATATACAGCTGACCCTTGAATACTACAGGGGTTGGTGCATTGACCCCTGTGCAGCTGAAAAGTCCAGGTATAATTATTAACTACCCCCAAACTTAGTTACTGATAACCTACTATTGACCAGAGCCTTAATGATAACACCAACAGCCGATTGACACATATTTTTGTCATATTGTTATATACTGGATTTTTACAGCAATGTAAGCTAGAGGAAAGAAAATCTTATTCAGGAAGTAAGGAAGAAAAAATATTTATTGAAAAAATATGGTCTCATGCAGTTCAAAACTTGTGTTGTTCAAGGTTCACCTGAATTACTGAACGAATGCAGAAACAGAATAGGGTTCCCTACGAGAAGCAGAAATGAGGGTTCTTTAAGTACAGTCTGTCGGGAGAACAGAGAAGACCCTTAGTTTATTCCATAGAGAGTGACTGAGTACTTTCTTTCCTGGGTTTGTGTTGGGAGCCTTTGGCAGTATTGAGATAAAGCATGTGAGGCCTTGCATTAAGGAGGGCGAGAAGATGTGCATAAAAATACAACTGTGTGCCAACATGGTGCAGCCTTCTTTCTCTATCTTGTCTTACGTTCGTAAAGAAGATGGCATTGGAACAGGCCCTGAAGGGTAAGAATTTGCGCATACAGACAGTGCGATGAGAATGGAGAGGATAACAAGGTAGAAGAGATTAGGTATGGCAAGAAAAGGATTAGGCTGGGCTTCAGATAAGCAGGTTTGTATTTTTTCATTGTAGCATCATTATAGCTGTCATTGTCTGAATTATTATTTGCTAACTGACCATCTAACCCAACTGGAATGTATGCTTCTTGAGAGCAAGGACAAGGGACAAAATCCGTTTTATTCATTGACATATGCCCAGTGCCTATGACCCTCTCCAGAACATAGATGGGGCTCAGTAGATATCTATCACATAGAGAGAGGAAGACAAGTTTGGAATGAGACTGGCCAGGACTGGAGGTACATACAGAACCTTGGGATCAAAAATACATAGTAGTTTAATTATCTGGATCATTAGACAGGTCTTTTTAACAAGTCAGAGCCTTGTCTCTTCATGGTTATAATGTTGGCAAGACAGATAACAAGAATTTACAAAAAAGAAAAGAAAACAAGCAGACATAAAGACTAAGAATAGGGGTCAGATTGGCGGAAATTTAATTTATTTCAGCAAACATGTACCAACCACAAGCAAAGCATTTTGGAGGTTAAGATGAACTTCAATAGGGCTTCAAAGGGGAGAAAATTATATCTTTTGGATAAATAATAGTTTCACAGCATAGGCAGTGTTTTAAGTAGAATTTGAATAATGGGTAGGATTTTTCTATAATGGAAATGGAGAGGAGAAGGGCATTTCAATTAAAAAAATAAATTAGAGATGGAAAGAGAAATAGCATTTATAAAGAAACTGTGTATCAAGTATTTTAGTATGTGCTTTACTTAAATCATCTTATTTATTCTTTGCTGAACCAAATAAGGAAGTATTATAGGTGAGAAAATTGACCTTCTCAGTGGAGCTGTGATTTGAGTCTGCTTACTCAAATTTGGTAAGAATGATAATAATAATAGGTCACAATTATTGAGCTACATTATTCTCTATCCTCTTGGGAAACCCTACCTTTTATGAACCAACTCAAACATAATCTCCTTGATAATGTTCTCTAAAAATATCTGCATTAAGTGCTGTGTATATGCCCTAATTTGCATATTTCTCTCACTATATGACAATTGTCCAATGACATCTATTGGGAACACACTATAGATTATTAACTCAATAAGGAGAGGGGTTGATGTACCTGTTGCCTTCTGTATATAGGCACTACGTGGTACCTCTTTGTGTAATCACATCTTGAATTCAAAGTTTCATGTGGAATTAGCAGGGGAGTAGATTCTGAACTAAATGTCTGTGTCCTATTGCAAGGGAGGTAAAATGAGCTTCTGGCATCAGTTTTGTGGCAAGATGGACCAATATGTTGGGAAATCTCCCAATATCCATGTGGTATTCAGATGAGCTAAACATTCAAAAGAAACACAGATGCCCACTAGAGAAGGCAAAGTTGTTAAATAATTCCCTGAACCACTCCTGAGTTAAAAAATCAACCCCAGATAAAGGAAGAATGGGAGAAGGGACAAAAGAATGACCATACTCAAAAGGTGAGCTGCAGGTTACAGAGTTTACCTTCCCAAAGTTTACCTCAATATGTGCATCACTGGTAGAATACAAGTGATTTTAGGGTTTTATACATTAAAATATTTAAATACTTATCTTAAGTTATAGTAGACAAAATAATTAGCATATCAAAGCTATGAGTTCAAAGCTGTTGTTGCTTAGGAAAAGGTTAAGTTTAAGTTCAGTTTTAAAAGAGTAATTCAATTTTAAAAGGATCAAGTAAACAATATAACAGGTGGCATAGTTTCTGAAGGTAGCAGAGGAATGTCTGGAGTTTGGGAAAGCCCATACATGGAGGTAGGAAGCCGGAGCTTCACTCACCATCTACATGTATATCTCAATGAGCTCCATCTCACATGTTAAAGGCTATAACACTATCTTAGCTCCTGCAAGACTAGACTTTTGTGGTGCCACTTCACTGACACTTCAGTTGATTTGCCATGCTTACCAAGTCTGCTTGTGAATTTGGGAGAATTTAATCTGCTTCCTCTCATTTTTCAGCCACGCATGGGAAATGTCAGATTCCTGAGCTATCAGTCTTTAAACGTGAGTCCACATCTGAGCGGCCTTTGAGTGAGAGGTCATCATGGGTCGGTGTGTTTTTGCATTTCATAAATGATTTAAACTCTAATGTTTGATTTTCTCTTGATATGGATCTGCTCCGTGGCTCAGTTTGGCATCATCTGGCTTTCCCATCCATAAATCCTTCCCCTGAGTTCCTGACCACTCCTCTTAGACTATGAATTGCCGGAGAAGTGAGCCCATCCAGAATGTAGCTTCTAGTCTAGCTCCTGAAAGGTCCATGGTGGAGGTTGAAACAAGTCCCCTGAAGATGGACCTTCTTCTACTTACAGAAATTCAGATATCAGGAAATTGTCTCTATCTTGCCCCATCATTCATTTAATTAAATATTCCTTAGGGACATTTGAATTCAACAAGACCTGCTGCTTTAGGAAGCAAGGGAAGAAATAAATCGAGATGGAAGAACATGGATGGGGATGGAAAAGTGCTTTTGGTTAAGGCATTGGAATAGCTTCAGCTTGGGGAGAATATGGCTTAAAATTAGGTCATGGCAGTGGGAATTGGACTCACTACTCTGAAATAGTAGCTTTTGTGAAATAGTAGCTGAAGTTGTCTCATGCTTGGATCTGTGCATAAGCGAGAAATTTGGATAATCGCCATAAATGTAAGATCTATTTAGAGACTATTCTCAAATATAGATTGGATTGCACTGAGATGAGCTTTTAACCCTATTAGTTAATCTTTTAGATTAACTTTTAGACTAAAGAAAATGGGGTTAAAGGTTGTACCCTCAAACTTTGAAAACAAGTCCAGGCATCATTCCTTCTTACTCAGTTCTCTGAATAAACCAATGAATCATCTGGGTAGTTAAGTGCCTCATTTTGTCTTTGAGTTGTAATAGTGCAGTTGATAGTACTGCTCACCAAGTATTCCATTTCTTGGTGGTAGCTTTTCTGCAGGACAGTTATACATTTCCACCTTGTTGAACTTGCGAGTAGCTGTATGACTTGTTTTTTTCAATGAAATATGCACTAAGGTAACATATAACTTCTGCACAAAAGCTTTAAGAGCCAGGAATATTTTCCTTCTTTTTTTCCATCTGCTGCAATAGCCAGTAATGTTCCAACTTGGGTCCCAGAGCAAAGGTGAGTTGGGGTAAAGCCACAGAAAACCTGCAGTGGATATGTAGTGAATTCAATAAATGAATCTGAGCTTGCTTTGTGTTGCTTGTTATGTCAGATAATAGCCCATCCTAACTGGTAGATTAGTAACAGTAACAATGCCAGCAATAAAATTATTGGCATTTGGAGGCCATATACTAAGTGCTAAACCCTGTGCTAGACATTTCACATGCTCTATCTCAATTAATTTGGTAACAATTCTGAGTGGTAGATATAGTGCCCCAATTTATAGATGAGGACATTGAAATGTGAATAGATTGAAAATATTTCTTGTGGTTACATCAGGAGTGACTGTGCCAGGATTTGAACTGGCCTTTGTTCTCACTGCTGCACTTTATGGTGCATCCCCATCCTATTACATCTGTTAAGCTGTCATCCCACACAAGTGCCAAGGCTTCAAAGTCTCAGATCCCTAAGATATGGATCCTGCAGGAATAAAACCTACAAAAGCAAGGAGTGATCTCCCATACTTTGGAGAACAAGAAAATGTAGCTAATCTGTTGCTTACAACTCATAAAAACCTATTATTTATTACATAAGAGAAGTCCAGAGCCATATACACATGACTTTTTATTATAAAACAATGCCCTACACCTATAAAAATAACTTAATCATCACATTACACTATTAACTTGACAGTATATTGGAAGTTATATAAAGAGCTCAAATATTTATCTCCAACAAAATGCCAATGTACAAGCAAATTTGGGAGAATATTTAATATGAAGTATGTGTGCATATTCATAAAATTAGATAATATTTACATATAACATATATATATAAATATTTATGCATGTATATACATGTATAAAATCTGTTTTAGAAGTAATGACCTGGATGTGTCATATTGATATATACTATATATATATATACATATACACACACACACACACACACACACACATGGCCCAGTGCACAAAATTCATGCATGGGTGTGTGTGTGTGTGTGTGTGTGTGTGTGTGTCCCTCAGCCCAATCTGAACCCTCTTCAATCTGCGACATCCCTCTCACAATCCAGGACTGCTGGCTCCCAACCGCTCGCCTGCCTGCCTGATTGCCCCTAACTACTTCTGCCTGTCAGCCTGATCACCCCCTAACTACTCCCCTGCTAGCCTGATCAATGCCTAACTGCTCCCTTGCTAGCCCAATTGCCCTTAACTGCCATCGCTGCAGGCCTGGTCACTCTCAACTGCACTCCCCTGCTGTCCCAGTCATCCCTAACTGCCCTCTCCTACTGGCCTGATTGCCCACAACTGCCCTCCCCTGCATGCCACCTTGTGGTGGCCATCTCATGTCCATATGGGGGTGGCCATCTTGTATGTTGGAGTGATGATCAATTTGCATATTACCTCTTTATTATATAGGATTCCTTGAAGTTTAGTTACTAGGTAATGATAGACCAAAAATACTTGGTGCAAATATGCACCATTATACATAGTAGGGTGCATCAAACAACTGACACCAAACTAAATTAATAATGAAGTAATAAAACCACAGTAATAAAAAATCAAGAATAGCAACAATTTAAAAGCTACCAACCAAAGATAATACTGACAATATACTGATGACAAAGGATCCTTCCTGAAACCTGTGGGAATTCCAGCTGTGTGTGCATGAACTTGTGATAGAGCTTGTAGTGTTGCTAAGCCTTGTTTGGGAGCCAGAACTGTTAACAGAGCAATGAATTAGCATCCTCAATAAACTCATAATGTACTCACTTTAATTTATGAAGAATAAAATTTAGTGACACCTAATTGCCCACATAGTAGTAAGTAGTATTTATGTCTATGAATTAAATCAAGGTCAGTTTTCATCCATTGAAATGGCAGCCAATCAATGGGTCTCATTGATCATCATTTGCTAATCGCTGTTCTAGAAATCTGGTGAACCAGATTGCCCAACTTTTTTTTTTTACTTAGATCCCTATTTAGATAGATCTTCTGGCAAATACCTCCACAACCCAGGGCCCAGGCAGTGGGAATCTGCTTCCTATACTTTTTCAAAATGGTCTTTGTGGATCTATTGATCAACTCTGAGAATGCATTTAGTTTGCCAGATGCTTTGAGAGGGAAGAGCCTTTTGTTGAGGACTTCCGTGGTTTGCCCTGATCCAGTGGTTAGCATCATATTTGTTAAGGCTATGAGAATGCTAAATCTTTTTTATGACCAACCTGCTTCATAGACACAGTGCTGATGGTGGAAAGGGAGCTTCAGACCCTGGTGGAGAAATCTTTCTTGGATCCCTAGATGATGGGCAGCCTGGCTAAAAGCCTTTGTGTGACTTTTCCACATGGCTCCTTTCTGGACCACCATCCACATAATATTTATGACTTTTCTATTTCCTCACCCCCAACTCCTGCATCCTCAATTCCTCATCGCTCTCAAGCAGAAAGGTAATAAATATCTATTCTAATGAATATCAAACAACTTAAGATGTTCTTTACATTAAAGTTTGAGCATTCTCAGTTTAAAATATCCTTTTGGTAGACCTGTCTGTGTATTTTCTCAGCATATGTAAAAAAATGGTGTGCTCAGTGTATATCCTATCTAATAAAAGAGTAATATGCAATTGACCATACTTCCAATACACCCACAAGCCATGCCCACAAGTCATACCCACAAGCCACACCCACCAAACAATTAGGAGTAAATAAACCCAACCAAGATGGCTGCAGCCACTGAGAGCAGGAGGAAGGCTTGGGTTTCCCTGGCAATTAAGGAAACCAAGCTTTCTGCTTGCCCCTCCCAGCATAGGCCTCCACTCTAGGTGTACCAAAAGGTTCAATTATAGAAGATACATAATCCCAACAGAAATGGCGGCAGCCAGGGAGCTTGAGAGAGCAGAGGCTAGGGTTGCCCGGATGATGAGGAAGCCAAGCTTTTGCAGCCCTAGCACCTAGGCCTCTACTCTAGGCTACAAAGTTTCAATTATAGAATTTAAATAAACCCAAACAGAAATGGCTCTCTCCATGGAGTGAGCACGAGGCTTGGCTCTGCTCCAGGCTACAAAGTTTCAATTGTAGAACATAAATTAATCCCAGATCCCAGGGCCTCTGCTTGGGTTGCTGAGGGATGTGGCTGGCCTGCAAACCACCATAGGCCCCTCACCCAGGCCTCCCCATGCTCCAAGGGAACCCCCATCCTGATCTGGGATATCCTTCAAGGCAAACCAGCTGGCCTCCAACCATGCACCAGGCCTCTATCCTATCTAATAAAAGAGTAATTTTCAGATTGACCATCACTCCAACACAAAAGGTGGCTGTCCCTATATGGTCAAAGATCCTGCCTCCATGTGGACACAAAATGGCCACCACAAGATGGCCAGCAGGGACAGGCTATTGGGAGGTTCCAGGCCTACAAGGAGGGCAGTTGTGGGTGATCAAGCTTGGAGGGGAAGGCAGTTAGGGGTGACCAGACCGGCAGAGGAGGGAAGTTGGGGGCAAACAGGCTGGGAAGGGAACAGTTAGACATCAATTATGCTGGCAGGGTAGTGGTTAGGGGGTGACCAGGCTGGCAGGCAGAAGTGGCTAGGGGCAGTCAGGGAGGCAGGCAGGTGAGCAGTTTGAAGCCAGCAGTCCTGGATTGTGAGAAGGATATCTGACTGCCCGTTTGTAGGATCGGGCCTAAATGGGCAGTTGGACATCCCTTGAGGGGTCCCAGGTTGGAGAGGATGCAGGCTATGCTAAATTTCATGCACCGGACCTCTAGTCCTATATAATAAAAGGCTAATATGCAAATTGTCCCCTCAACCAGGAGTTCAATCAGCAGGCAGGCCGGCTATCCGTTCATGTCCCCTCTCCCTGGCCAGGCTGGCCAGACCCCACCCATGCATGAAATCGTGTACCAGGCCTCTAAGATATATATATATATATATGTATATATATTCTATCTGGCCACTCTGGGCCCTAACTTGGGACTTAGGATACCCTATATTTTGGGCTGAATTGTATCAGCACAAACTGACACAACTTATTGAAACTAACTTATTGAAGTCCTAACTTCTCGGTACCTCAGAATGTGATCTTATTTGGAGATAGGACTTTTACTGAGATAATCAAGTTAAAATGAGGTCATTAGGATGGACTCTACTCCAATAGGACTGATGTGCTTAGACAAAGGAGAAATTTGGACACAGAGATCAACATGCACAGAGGGAGGAGTATTGAAGACACAGGGAGTGTGCCATCCACAAGTCAAGGAAGCCTTGAGGCTACCCCAAGCCAAGAGAGAGGCATGAAACAGCTTCTTTCTTACAACAGTAAGAAGAAATCAACTCTGACAACATCTTGACTTATTTTAGCCTCAAGAACTTAAGACAATACATTTTTATTGTTTAAACCACCCAATTATAGTGGTCCCAGGAAACTAATAAACCATGTAACTTTGCTGATGGTATTAATTTATTATCTAATTCCATCTAATACGTACTTACACTTGAATTCAGGCAGAGGTGATGATATCTGATAATGGCTTAATGTACCTTTTCCTTCTTAAGCTCTCCAAATTTCTTCCTTCCCACTGGGACCTACACCCCATTTATCCATCTGTTCCCTGTCCCTCAATCTCTTCAGTGTCCAGTTCGCTCTCTACAAGCTTAGACTCCTGGGCCAATTCTATATAATAAAAGCCCTAAGGGCATAACAACCTTAATGACCACCAGGGGCCAGTCGCTTAACCTAGGAGGAGGGGGAGGGGGCACAGTGAGGCCTGGAGCTGCATGCTATGGCCCAGGGATTCCAGGAACCACAAGCCCAGAGCTTGTTTCCCAATAAAAAAAAATTCTTTTGAAGAAAAATAAACTGAAGCTGTCACCTTGGGAAGCTGTCACCTTGGGAAGAATGGCTCCAGGAGGAAAAGGCCTCCCCAGGCCCCACCTGGCCTGGCTGATGCACCACAGGTTCAGAGGGACTCAGGCAAGCAGTGTAAGGCAGCTGCTGCTCCTGTGAGGGCCGAACCAAGGCTCAGGCAGCTATGGTGGCCAGCAGTGACAGCAGCAGTGGTGTGTCGGGGGCGTTGCCTTCCCCTGATCGGCCGGTCACCTCCTGCAGAAGGAGGCCAGACTGTGGCTTAGGCCTTGATAGGAGTGGGCCTAAGCCATCAGTAGGACATCTCCTGAAGGCTCCTGGACTTTGAGAGGGGGCAAGCCGGGCTGAGGGAGATCCCGCTCCAGTGCATGAATTTTTGTGCATTGGGCCTCTAATCATTATAATAATTTCTTGCATTCCATCATCTACTTCATCCTTGTTGTTTTCCTTATTCTCTTCTGGAAAACTTCAATCTTAAATTCCACTCTCTGCTAGGACCCTTACAGTTAAATGTGGCTATAGAAAATATACATGATAAAAAATAACATTTTAATTAAAAGCCACCAACCTGAACTACCTGGTTCAGTCATTTCCTCCCTTACAAAGGATTATTTTACTTCTTCTCCCTCTTAAAAAAATCTAGTATGCCTTCTTCTCTGCACTCTCAGCTAATGACCTTGCTTCCATTTTACAGAGTAGTAATCAAAAAAAGATGGTTACATGTTCCAATTTGCATGTCAACTTGAACCTGTGCTGTTGCACTAACTGGCCTTCTTTCGCTGTCAATAGGTTGACCGTGTACTGCAGGCCAGCCCCTCCTCCTAGGAGCCAGAAGTGGGCTATTCTCTCTACTCAAGAGTTGACTCTGCCATTACCTTCTGCTCTCCAGCATCATCAATGCTCCTTTATTCTTTTGCCAGTTATTTCCCATCAGCATATACATATGTTTTTTAAATGTGAAAATATTTTTTAAAAGACCCTCTTTTGACAAATACTTCTTGCAGGTACCATTTCATGTCTCAGATTTTTATAGAAAAATGAGTTGAAAAAATTATCTGTTTTTCTTCAGTTTTTCTCTTTTCATTCTCTCTCAAAGTCTCTCCAATCAATCTTTTGAACAACCCACCTCCACCCCAGCACTCCATAAAGACTAATTCTGTGAAGGTCACACCAGTTATCTCCAAACTGTTGATCCATTGATCAATTCACAATCCTCATCTTACTTTACTTGTTAGAAGTACTTAACACAATGGTTACTTCCTACTCTTTTAAATATATTTGTTCCCTTTGGCTCCAAAACTTCTTATTTACATGCTTTCCCCTCTATCTCAATAGCCACTCCTTATCTATATTCTTTGACACTTTCTCCTCATATCCCAAACCTCTAAATGTTGGCATGTCCCAGGACTGAGTCTGGAATTATTTTCTTTTATATCTACTGCCACTCTCCAGGTGATACCATTTCAAATCATGGTTTGAAATACCTAAATTCTGATAATCTTATATTTTTTTCAGCTTTTACCTCTTTTCTGAGTGCCAGATTGAGGTGCCCACTTGACATTTCCACTTAGATGTCTTATAGGATCTCTAGTTTAACATAGAAAAATACTAAATTCCAAGTCTCATGTTCCCCCAATAGCAATAGCTCCTTCATAATACATGACAATTCCTTCATCAGTTGCTCAGACCCAACACTGAAATTGACTAATAACTCATTTTTCATACCTAATCCATCAGAAAGGAAGGATATTAACTTATCCTTCAAAAGACATCTAATACTCAATGACTTCTCCCACCTTTACCATTCATGCTATTGTCCATCATCTCATACCTGGTTTTTGCAATAGCTTCTTAATTGGTTTCCATGACACTCTATAGTGTTACCCATGTAGCCCTAAGGAAAGACTGATTTTACTTTTTATAATAGCTTAATTGATGTATTATTCACATACTATGTAATTCACTCACTTAAAATGTACAATTTTATGTTTTTAATATATTTACAGAGTTGTGCAACTGTCAACACAATACATTTTAGAGCATTTTTATTGCCCCTAGAAGAAACGTTATAGTTACTAGTAGTCACTTCTTATATAATCTTAACCTCCCTTGCATATCCCCAATTCCTAGGCAACTACCAATATAATTTCTGTTTCATATAGATTTGTCTATTTTGAATATTTCATATAAACAGAAGCATACAATATGGGAATCTTTGTGACTAGGTTCTTTCACATAGCATAATGTGTTTAAGGTTCATCCATATGATAACATGTATCAGTATTTCATTTCTTTTTATTACCAATTAATATTTTATTGTGTGGATATATCACATTTACTCATCTCTTCAGCAGTTAATGGACATTTGTGTTGTTTCCATTTTTGGCTATTATGAATAATATTGCTGTGAATATTTGTGTAAAATTTTTGCATGAACATGTATTTTCATTTCTCTTGGATATATAAGTAGGAGTGGAACTGCTGAGTCATATGGTAACTCTATATTTAACCTTTTGTGGATCTGCCAGATATTTTTCCAAAGCAACTCTGTCATTGCACATTCCTACAGCAATGCATGAAGGTTCCAATTTTCCAATCCTTGCCAGTACTGGCTATTATCTGACTTTTTGTTTACAGCTATCCTAGTGAGTGTGATCTCTCATTAGACTGTTCCTTTAAAAATCTAAGTCAAATCATGTCGCCTCCCCTTTTCTAAGAACCCTAACGACTCATCATTCACAGTAAAATCTAAAGTCCTTGCAATGGTTTTTAAGGCCCTATATTATTAATTCCCACCCTTCCTAACTCAACTCTCTTACCTGCCACTTTCCCTTTTGCTCATTCTGCTCAGTTTGGTCACATAGCCTTTGCAGTTACCAGTCCTGCCTAGAATGTGTTTCATCCAGATATCTACCTGGCTTGCTCTCTCACCTCCTTTTGGGTCTCTGTTCAATTGTCACCTTGTCAGTGCAATCTTTCCTGAGAAAACATTAACACCAAGCCCTCCATTGCACCTTTCCCTTAGACCATAGCCAGCACATGGAAGCATTTTGAGCTAAGGAGACCTTTTATTGGCTACCCATGCCTATACCTCCTTCTAATAAGGTCTGCACTACTTATGGCCTTGACAGAACTTGATGCTTAAAGTTTTTAATGTATTTTGTTTTTTACTCTGGATCTCTTAATTATTTTAGGATAAGGAAAAATAAAGTGGAGTGAAAATGGCTATTGGGTAGACCATTGACATTTAACCTAAAATATTGTCAGAGGAGAGTTAGTGTTGTAATATTGGCTCTATTTATTACCTAGGCACCAAAAGATGGTGACTTATTGCTATCTGGAATAACAAAAGATGATGGTCATGTGTGTGTATATGGGGGGGGGTGGTGGTGCTCATAAGACAAAGGTTCCAATTCCTTCATTGACACCAAGTTGCTGTGTGACTATGAATAAATCACTTAACCTTCCTGGGCATATATCCCCTATTTGTAAAACAAAGGGGTTAAACTACATGATCTTTGAGGTCTCCTCTTGTCCTGACATTCTGTATTCTGTCATACTTTTCACCTAATGAGATATTAGCTCTGACAGGGTCTTAAGCCTTAGGGTCCTGGGAACTGGCAGTTATCAGCAAAATATCACCAAATGCAATTTGAATCCAGTGGAGCTTAATATATTTTTGCATTTGGGCTTCAGGAGATCAAGCTTTGAGTTGGCAATATGGGGAATTCAGTTACTATTTTTGACAAGCAGTTGGATTTATTAAATGATACATTGCATCTGGCAGCATCACTGACAAATCAGAGAACAAGGACAGAGTTAAGAATTTCAAAATAGTTGAAGGGCCTTAAAAGATTGACCCTAATGAGGACAGTAGATTCTTTTATGAACCACAGGATTTGTCTTGCAAAACCCTCATTATGTAGAATGAGCTGCTTAAAGATAGAGAGGAAGGTGCTATGAAGGGAGAAGAGTTAAGAGGGGAGAATTTGGGGAGGGACAGGGCTCAAATAGGCTAAGCAAGAGGACTGCTACTCTTGCTCTTAACAGATCAGTTCATTTGTTACTGGTGTTTGTTCATTGGGAGGGAAAGAAAGGGATGTTCATGAAATTGTGAAGGTAGGACAGGTTGGAGGTGGTTGGTATTCATGCTTCTTGTGAAAATAAACAAAAAGCCCATTAGAGACAAGTAAAGATCAGAGCAATTTGCACTAATGTGATGAGACATTCTAAACTTGGCTTTCTCTGTGATAGCCTCACCTTGTGTGATATTTGACATGCCTTAGGGCCACCTCTACCCAAGGAGTTGCTTAGTGGGCCAAGTTAGGGCTGGAGCCTAAGCTTATGAATGGTCTTTGGCCCTAGACTACCAAGAGGCAGGGAAAAGGAAGGACCTTGGAGAAAGTAGGGACATAGTCTGGAACTTCTACTTCAGCATCTGGGTGTCCTCATCACCCTGCTAATACCATGTGCTTCTAGGACATTTATACATTAGAGTCACTGGGACACCTTTGCCTGTGATTCTCCATACATGAGTCTGAGCATGCAATCATAGCCTGTATAGATGCAAGAAGGACCTTCTAGTTCAGAGTTGATCTGTAGGTTACATGTTGACTATCACTTTTGAGGAATTATCAGTAATGTTGAGAAGGAATCTAAGTTTCTTAGCTAGATTCAGGAGAAAAAAAAGTATCTTCATAGATTAGTAATGTTTCCCATGAGTGAGACCTCCAGTCTCAAGCAAGTAGTAGCCCCAACTGCAATTTGATGCTGGATATGATATCATTGCTAAAGCAGGTTAACATGGCCTCAAATCTACAGGCTGGTCTTCAGTCATTGATCTGATGAGTGATTGTTTTCTATCCTCCTCAATAAGAAGAATCAGAAATAATTCACAATTATGTAGAATGCAAATCTTTTCCCTAAGGCTTTGTTACTTCTTCTCACTGTCATTATGTAGTCTGGAGGAATTGGGACCATATGCACATATTGGAGAACATAACATTGGTCGTTGTCATGGATGAAATCATATTTATTAGATCAGATAAACAAAAAGTAGCAAGTAAGTGGAGGTTTTGGAAGGATATATGTGTTCCAGAAGGTGGGTAAGAAACTTTGTGAAAATAAATTAATACATTGGTGAAATTTTTAAAACTCAGGTGGTCTGGGTCCTGTCAAGGCATCACCTATAAAGAAAACAACAAATTATTTGATCTCTACTCTACAGCCACTAAAAAAAAACAGTATTTGGTAGGCATTTTTTTTGAGTTGTGAGCATCATAATCCACACTCAGGAATACTGCTTTAATCTATTTATTATGTGACATAGAATGTGGGCCAAGAGCAGGAAAGGGGTCTGCCACTTGGACTAATAAGAGCTGGCAGACCCTATGATAGTAAAAGGTCAGATCCTCTGTCCTACAAAGGACAAGTGTATGGTGCTGAATGACTCTATGTGGAGTTTATGGCAAGCCCCATTAAGAGGATCTCAACATAGATCCTTCAGGTTCTAGAGCAAGGCCATTCCACCCACAGTAAAGAACTCTATTGCATCAGAAAGTGGCTCTTTACATGCCATTGTCCTTAGTACAAAAGAGGGTCTGACCTTTTACTATTAAGTGGCCTTGTAGCCAGAGTTGCCATCATGAGCTTTTTGAGACCCAACCTGGTTGAGTGGACCCATCAGCAAGCCATCATCATCTTAATCACCGTCATCACCATCATCATTGTCCTTGTTATCATTATCACCTGGCATTGGGCATTAGCAGGATTAAAGGCATAAGTAAGTTGCACAAGCAAATGGTCAGACCTTTGTGCCATTTTCACTGTTGCCTCAATCCCTCTTCCTGAGCACACACCTACGGCCATGTGGAGGGTCCCTATGACCAGCTGTCAGAGGAGTAAAGAGAAACACTTGGTTGACAGGTGGGTTCGCTCAGTATGTGGAAGCCAAGAATGAACTGCTAGACTACAGTTCTGCTCAGTGAAAGACAGCACTCAGGAGAAATGCTTGCAATAGGCAGAGCATCACAGGGTACACCGAGGCCACCACTTTGTGTGAAAAATTAGTGGACCAACGTAAGAATATGCGTGGAAGGAACATTCAAAGACTCACAATTAGTGGCAAATGGTTGGGTTGGTTGAACAGGAGCCTGGGATGAACAAGAATAGAAAATAGAGGAAGAGCTTTGTGCAAGACACATGGACCTATGGAAATGGGTATAAAGTGTGAAGATCTCTGTATGGTATGCTAACTCCCCACCTGAGAGTATCCACACCAAAATCAGCACTAGCAATCAAATATATTTTCACTGGGGATTCTTGGGTCTGGACCAGTAAATTGGCTGGATTATCATTTGAGTTTCAGCTTCAGAGAGAACTTCCTTGACCTCCTTAAACTAAGGACTTTCCCCTCTACTCTGTTGCATCACCTTGTTTTATTTTCTTCATTGTTCTTATGTTAAATAGTACTATTTATTGTATGTTGTCTGTGTCTTTGATTAGCTTCCAACTACTAGAAAGGGATACCTATGTCTTATTCATCACTTTATCTCCTATGCTGTGGACACAGCATATGCACTCCATATATATTTGTTCAATGAAGGAATAAAGGCTCAGAAAGGTTAAGGAACGTGCCCACGTCCATATTGCTATTAAGTGTGATAGCTTGGGTTTTGATCCGGGCTTTAGCTTTGTGACTTTAGCCAAGACTTTTTTTTTTTTTTTACATAAAGTTAATTTCATCATTCTTTGTGTATTCAGTGCCCAATGTACCTACACAAAGCACAGTAATGGTTAGTATGGGAAACTAAACAAAGAAAAATACAACCTGGTTTCTGTTCTCAAACAAGTCTTGCCTAGGGCACATATTTGAAACACCCACAGCCACACCATCAATGCCCAGAACTTTGGGGACAGTGCTGAGGCATGAAGTGCCCCTCTCCAGGACCCAGGAGAGCCAGAACCCTGTGATACCTGTTGCTATTCACACTAATGACATATCCCCCCAGTTCAGGGCCAAATATCTCTAGACATCCTGCGAAGCTTCCTTGAATATTGACTGCAATTTCTTTGTGACTTGTGTCCCTGAATTTATCCTTACCTGAGAAGTAACGAAGGGCAGCCTCTCTGGGACCCTTGATTTGACTCACTTTGAGCTTAATTTCTGGACTTCTAACTGCCGAGGACCTCGGCACTCTCGTGGGTAGAATTTATAGTGCAGGAATGCTTGAGTTTATAGCACTAGCTGATGAAAGCACATGGCCACCGTGCTTTGATACTGAAAACTTTGCCCAAACTCCTCTTGGGTGAATTGTGTTGAACTTTGCCTGGTATTTTGTGCCAGCATTCTTCACTGAATGCTCTAGTGAATGCTGAGCTTATACTTACCGCATGAGCTTAACTGTAATTTTCCTGTTTGGGTTGAACTCCAAGAATCAAGGTAAATAAAAAAGGTCTGATAATACCTTGTTTTTAGGTGTGTTTACTGCTACAGCCATAGCACATTTGGCATTTCTGACAGAGGGAGACGATTTTACACAGGATGCTGGGAGAGCCATTGCTTTACTAATATTAGGAATGTGGTCTTTTCTAATGTGGCTGTGTGTGAAATATTCTTACCCAGCAGTTTATTTCGCTTCTCCTTTTTGCCTTGGCAATGTATTGTTAGCTTTTCCTTTGCTCTTGGTCTCAGGAAAGGTTAGATGTTGTTTTAATCGTATGTGTGCATAATGCCCATTAGTACTAATGGGATGCATTCTTTCATTGGGACATAATCGCCAATAGCATGCAATCAGAGCACTCATTTGTCTCCAGTGTTTGCTGAAGGCTCTGTTCTTGGGCAACATATGGTCTCTAGTCACCTCCTCACTCTGCTCTGAAAAATTTCCATTACACATCTTAATCATCATTTTTTTTTTACTCTCTGCTTAAGCAATGAATTAAAGCAGGAAAAATTGAAATGACAAGCACTTTTAGATTGAAACATCTTCTCCTTACTGCCAAAACCCACTGTTGCATTTTTACATTAAAAAAACAAAAAACTTTTTTTGGCGTCACCAATTAGCGACTCAAAGTGATTTTTTGTGTCTGGCACACATGAGGTGTGAACTATAAAAATTAGAGTTTCAAAGCTCCCTTTTCTCTGTTCTGTGGGGGAAAAAAATCCCTTTATCAAGAAATTGCTCAGCTGAAACCAGTTTGGCTCAGTAGATAGAGGGTCAGACTGAGAACTGAAGGGTTCCGGGTTCGATTCCCGATCAAGGGCATGTACCTTGGCTGCGGGCACATCCCCAGTAGGGGACGTGCAAGAGGCAGCTGATCGATGTTTCTCTCTCATTGATGTTTCTGACTTTCTATCCCTCTCCCTTCCGCTCTGTAAAAAATCAATAAAATATATTTTTTAAAAAAGAAAAAGAAATTGCTCAGGCACAGGGATAATAGTTTAAGGGACATCATAAAGAGAATTTGTCCAGATAGTCAATGTAATTTCAGTAAATGTGTGAGCTTCATAAAAGTTAAACTGATGAATACTAGAAAGAAGAAATTAAATTTAAAAGAGCACCTACTATGTGTTAGGCACCAAATTTGCCTAATATCATTTAGTTTTCTTAATAAACAAGGTGACTCATGTAACTTGCCCAAGTTCATTCATTTATTTGATCATTCATTCTTTTACCAGGAAACTATTTATTGAGCACTAGTTTGCTCTGGCATTGTGCTTGGCACTGAGGAAAGCATGCTGAAGGGAATACATTTGATCCCTGACTTTATGGGGTTTACAATCTTTGGGAGAACAGATAAAAATATACCTAAACACAGAAATCAATGAAATATAAATAGTGATAAGTGCTCCAAAGACAACAAATGGAGGTGCAGGGTAAGAGGACCTTCCTGGATCTTTGATGCCACAATGCAATAGGGACTGGATCCTTGATTCAAATCTAAGTTAGTCTGGCTTATTTCTTCCATACTCTTGTGCCAACTGCCCAACTCCATTCTGAGTTTGGATTGTGATGATAATGACTAACATTTACTGTGTCCCTATGTGCCAGACCTTATTCAATTTTATGTGTTTCATCAACTATTTTATGAAGTAGGAATTTTTCTTCCCATTTTTTCAGATGGGGAACTTGAGACTTAGGAAGAGTTTGTGACCTGCCCAGGGTGATACAGTACCATTTTCTCTTTGGTACTATATCATGTTGGGCTCACATTCTTAACAGCTAGATTTTATAGCCAACTTTTCTTCAAGGAGCCCAAGGGTTTGTGTTTTATTTTGCTTCTCCCTTTTCACCTGGCACTGTACTATCAGCTTCTTATTTGCTCTTTGTCTCAGGAAAGGATATTTTAATTGAATGTGTATATAATGCCCATTACTACTAATGGGATGTAGTCTTTCATCAGGACATAATTATCAATAGGTAATTTGGACTGGCTGATGGAACATTGTGTCTCTCTCTATTTCAAACAAACAAAAACAAACAAACAAACAAACAAGAAAACAACAACAACAAAGAAAGAAAAGATCCATTCCTGGACCCTGGAAGTCAATAATAGCAACATTTCGAATGGAGCTTACTTCTTTAAAAACCTTATATCATATGTTTTTCATATTTAAAAAATGACATGTGCTCATTTTAGACAATGTTGGGGAAAAAAGATAGAGAAATGTAAAACGAGAATGAAAATAAAATTCTAGTTCCATCACCTAGAAAGGATAAGCATTTTTTCAGTGTATAATAACAAAGATGACTGGCACTTACATAGCGTTTATGATGTGCCCAGTATAATTCCACACACCTTAACAATGTTAACTAATTTAATCACCATGGTAACCCTACATGGATGGTACTACAATTGTCCTAATGTAATAGATAAGGAAAGTGAGGCAATGAATGGTTAGGTAACATTCCCAAGACCACAGGATTGAATTTACTTAGGCAGCCTACTTTTGAAATCCAGACTCCTCACCAGCTATCTCACTTCTATATAAAAGAGATGCATATATTGCTTAATAAGCCTGGGATCATATTTCACATACAATTTTAGATTCTACTTTTCAAGTTAACATTATTTCATAGGCATTTTGTCATGTCCTTATATTTTCTTCAAAATATTTTAATGGTCATATAGACATATTTTTCTTTAACCACCTCCCATATTATACACTTAGGTTGTTGCCATGTTTTTTGGTAATTATAAAAAGTAATGCAATGACTGCCCATGTACATAAATCTTTGTTTGCTTTTTTATTATTTCCTCAGGACAGATTCCTGTAAGAGGATGACTTGGACAGAATTTTTGGCATTTCTTCAAATCTGGGGTGGGAAAAAGTGTTCAGATATGGGGCATAGATTTCAGTAATAAGAAAACTCAGGAAGTTTAGAGATCTATATGGTCTGAGTAAAAAACAAAACAAAACAAAACAAGACAATCGAGGGAAAACTTTGTTAAGGAGGTGGGTGGAGGGTAAGCCAGCCTTGGACAGTGAGAAGCCGGAGCCTGCTGAGGGGAGAGGTTCTCCCAGGCTCTGGGCATCTGTCTCTTCTAAGTCAGTTGACTTGGGCAAAGGGTCTATGAGAAAAGGTTTCACAGAGCAGAGTCTTGAGGGGTGGATAGAAATGTCCAGGGCAGACAAAGAATGTCAAGGGAGGAGTTAGGTGAGCCTTTTAGGCAGTGGGAACATGGATGGGCTGGTGGTAGGAGAGAACATGAAGGGCTTTTAGCTGATGCAGGAAAGATTTGGGAGAGCTGCTTTGAAGAGGTAAGCACAGACTAGATTGTGGAAGGAAGGGCCTTGTACATAACACTAAACAAGACATTTCCTTTTGAGAGAATAGAGAGTAGATGAAGAGTTTCAACTTCAAATAGTCATAGTCATATTGACATTTTTTTATAACACTGTGGTGCTAGGGAGTAGATGGGACAGAAGGAGGTGAGGACAGAGAGGACCCACTTGGGAAGGTGTTTGGGGGACTCAGAGTAATCCCCAGCACAGTCCTGTTTCCAGTGGCTTTGACTAGAGCAGGGTCCATGACCCTCAGTCATTCCTCATAACTCTCCAAGAGAGGTCTGGATGAAAGCTTATGAAACACTGACTTAGAAATGAAAATGCTACAGCAACAAAGAGCATAAACACTTCCTTTATGTTGTTGAGAGTTAACATCCATGAGAAATATGCATGTATATCAGCAGAAAATAACGAGGCTATATACTTCTTTAAACAGATTTAGTTGATCATCACCAGGGCCCTAGGGAAGGGGGCATGGTTGGAGGGTGCCTTCCATTGCAGTGCTGTCTGCTTATTGCCAACTAGAGGGTCATTCAGTGCTATCTTCCAGGCAACTATTTTTGGGATGACTGGAGATTTTGATCAACCAATCAAGTTTTTATAGAAGCCACTTCCCCTGATTATGTCCCCAACCATTAACTCAGGGAGAGATTTTCCTCAGTAGGGCTTGACAGCCTCAAGTTTTCAATTAATTTATGTCTCCCCACCTCTTGCATCTTGCTTTTGCTTTTGTGGGGGAGCTGCAATGTTCATAGGCCTATGTGAACTTCCCACACGAGAGGTGTGTGTGTTCTAAAGGTATCTGAAGTCTCTTCTCCCAATGAAGAACGTTCTGTGGAAGAGCTGAGGAACTTGTGAGCAGGAAGCTGAGTGAACAAGGAGAACTGAGAAGGCTCCAGTATGTAGACAAAGCATGTCAAACTCAAAGGCTAACCCAGGCCAAATAAACAAGGTTTAAGTTTATGTGGGCCACACACACACAAAAAAACCGAAAACACAAAAGCTTCAATTTTCATAGAAATATAGGTTTATTTCAATAGAGACATGCTGAATACAAAGGGTTGAAATAAATTAGTGATTGTTAACATAAACTAATAGAACATTTTAATAAAAATTAATATTTTTTCTTGAACATTAGCTTACCAGACACTGAGTCACTGCAAAAATTAATAAGCGTAATGCAAATAAACCTATTTTTCTTGTTCTCTGAAAGCAAAATATTTCCCATTGCACACATCAAACAAGTGAGTCCAAGACTAATGACATGGTAATCAGCTGCTCAAATATTGGCTGCTAGTATTAGTGGAGAGAAATGGTGCGCCTGCGTATAAGGGAAATGAATGCAGTACAATTATAGTAATAAGTCATTAGCAAATATTATAGTTTGTTATTATAATTATGTATAGCAGGATATTATAAAAATTAAGTTATGATATTTTTATTAAAACATTTCTTACATATCGTTATATTGGCTGGGCCACAGAAATATTCATGTGGGCCACATGTGGCCAGTAAGCCACCAGTTTGACATGCTTGGTATAGAGGATTCACTCATCTATAAAATGGGTATGTAAAACCCACCTTGCAGCACTGTTGTGGGATATAGAGGCTGATTTGTTCATCAATGTATTCATTCAATCTTTAAATATTTAGTGTGCATCTATTACATGCCACTTAGGGTCTGGGCACAGGAAATACAGCAGTGAACCTAACAATGTCCCTGACCTCAGGGGGCGCCTGTGCTATTGGGGGGGGGGGGGAAGTAGGGAGACAGACAATAAGTGCATAGTTAGATATGTAAGAAACTGTCAAGTTCTAAGGAAAATAGCACACAGTAAGGGAGAGGTTACAGCAAAGAATGTGACAGGAATGTGTTAGGTGTATTTGAGGAAATATAAGGTGGAAGTAAATGGAGTCAGAGGGAGAAAGGAGGAAGTGAGGTGGAATAACTAGTCAGATGACAGGGTAGACAGTGGAGTTTATTTTAATTGTGATGGGAAGAAGAGTGATCAATGCAGTATTTATTCATAATTTCAAATTTAATTAATATTGGAATAGCTATTTACCAAGTGCCCAAGATGCTCAGAGCACTACCGTAGGCTCCCAGGATTTGGGTGTACCAAGATAAGCTGGACAGGAGCTCACATTCTTGTTGGAGGATCTGTAGTGTAATCAGTTACTATCTGACATCCATCAAGTATTTTCTATGTATCAGGCATAGTTTAACATGATTTCCTTTAATTCAGTAGCTCATGTGGTTCTTACAAACAAAAGTATATAATCAATTATTAATCCCAGTTTGGAGATGTGGAAGCTGGAGCACAGAGAAGCTTACTACTATACATACCACCATTCTCACCTTTCAAAGAAAGGAGCATGAAATAAATGTGCTCCCTTTGAGTTTCAAGGCACAGACAGCAGAGCCAATGTTACCCCAAAGAGAGATGACACAGCTGGGGGACTGTGGGTGCTCTGGAATGAGGCTGCCACCTGCCCTCTGTGACAGCAGTGGTGAGGATGAAAGGAGACTGCACAGGAAATGAATGCTCTTGCCCAGAGTCTGACACATGACAAGTGTGTCTCAAGTCTCACGGACACACCCAGAAGGTACTGGCTACCCTGGGCCTAGACCTTAAAGGAAGAAAGAAGCAAATGAAGATAAATTAATTTCCAGTGGACAGAACATCTTGGGAAGTTCATAGAGTGTTTTTATTTTTATTTTTTTATTTTTTTGCTGTTAACTATGATTGTCCTTTCTGGTTTTTTTTTAATTGTTTAAAGCATTACAAATAGTAGTATATCTCCTTTTGTTCCCCCATTGACCACCCCCTGGCCTCCCTACCCCCCAGTACATGCCCTCATCTCCCCTCCCCCCCCCCCTCAGTGTCTTGTATCCATTTTTTATGCTTATATGCATGCATACAAGTCCTTCGGTTGATCTCTTACAGCCCCATCCCCCAACCTCCTTTGCCTTTCCACTGTAGTTTAACAGTCTGTTCAATGCTTCTTTGCCTCTGCATCTATTTTTTTCCCAGTTTTTTTTTTAATTTGCTTCTGCAGACTAGAAATAAACATATAAGAACAAAAAATGTTTGAGTCCCAGTTTCAATGTCAAACAGTTTCTATGTGTACATGTCATCAATGATATCTGGATGGTGGACAAATGGTGGCAATGCAGGTCTGACCCTCTCTGGTTTGGTCCTGGGCAACCTGTAGCGATGCACAGCTGCTGACTGCTAGCATGGCAAAGTGTCGTTAGTGTCTTTCATCTCTGGACTGTTTCTCCTCTTGTCTTCATGGTTGGAGCAGACCTGTCAGTTCCTCTCTGTTGCAGGAATCTACATGGTCTTGGAGTTGTTTTCTGAAAATATACAAACATATTCTTGACTAAAAGTTAATAAAGGAATCTTTTCTATAAAATTGACTTGGGATCCTTTTTATTTTTGCCCAAATGATTTTCCTTTGGCTTATTTTGACACCATATGTGTTTTTCGTGGGTCTCTTACTGTTAACATTACAAATAAAAATTAATTTTGTAAAGTAAAAATTTTCTAGATGTAATTTACTTACAGGATATTTTCCCTTACATGATATTACCATAATATCCCCCCCCTTTTCTTTTATTAATGGAGGCTTTTGTAAATTTTTTAATGCAGTCTTGATAACTTTAAATTTTAATTTTTTGCACAAAAAATATGATTGCTTTAGGTTCATTGCATGTTAAGCAATTTTACCTCGAGATAAACTAGCAATAGAAATTTTAGTTAATACTTTAGGAACAGCTTTTTTTCCCCAGTACAATTAAAATTTTTTGAATATTCACTTATTTCAATTAGCCAATTTAAATTAATCTGAAAACTTCATTACTATTTTACTGTCAAATTTAATATTCTACCAACAATCTTAGTTTACCTTGTAAATATTAGTGGAAAGGATTATTTGCATTCTTGAGTAGTCCCTGAGCATTCTTGGTGCTCGGCTAGATCTAAATACAGGGCAGCTGCTATTGGCCAAGTCTCTGTCTGTTACCTAGGTCCCTATCTGAGCTGGGCATGGGAAGCGATGCAACCATGGGGGCAGGAGACCTCCCTCAGAAGGGGTGAGAATTCAGGCCCCTGCAAGGTTGGTGCCCCACCTCTGTTGACCCCCAAGTTTTCTCCTGATGGCCCCTCTGTGACTGTGCCTGTCTTAGGTTGTTCCTTCCCTGAGGAATCTTTACCCGTATCTGGCTAACCAGTTATCCTCCGGGGCCAAGCAGGGTGATGTGAGGTTCAGTTCTGTCTCCTTGGTAGCCTTGGGATCCCCTCACCTGCTGGTGGGGCCCCAGCACTGATCACATATCTTGGGGAACACAGGTTTCTTCTCCAGAAAGAACGTTGGGCCAGGGACAGATCCATGGTACCAGCTATCATGAGGCTTCAACAACAGCATGAACAGAAAGCTCAGGCTATAGCTGAGGGCAATTAGATTGTGATAAGAAGATCCCTCTTGGCAAAAAGGGCAAGAGGGGCCAATACAGAATGTTCAAGTGCCTTCCCAGTGCCTTAATTCCTTCTGAAAGGGATTAAATCCTTTCATGTCCTTTTTTATTTTTAAATTGCTGCCAAACATTCAAAAGATTAGTTTGTAAGTTTGTTTAGGGAGTGTTGAAAGTTCATAGTATGGCTGGGTGGTGGGCGAGGGTGTAGTGGACAATCCTATGAATTCTATTAATCTATGACATTGAGGAGGTCTCAACTTCCATCTTAAGTACAGTCCCCCCACTTTTTAATAGGCTACAAGGAAGGTTTGATGCTTTGCGCATTGGCAAGCCTATGGTTTGATCTGTGCTTTCATAAATGTGCCCAGTAACAGCATGAGGACAAGATTTCAGGGCCTGGTGATAAGTGATGAAAATCTGACCAGCTCAGTAAGGAAAGGAAAGGGTGGAGAAGAGAGGTGAGGGATGAGACACTTCAGCGGTAGATTCTACAGGGCTTGGTGACTGATTTCATCACCTTCTTGGAAACACACACACACACACACACACACACACACACACACACACACACACACAAGAGAAATCCTGCTTCACTCCACCAGCGTAGAGTCTTCTTATAGCTCTTTAGTTTTCCCACCTGTTAAGTGGGAAAATAAAGCCAGAATTTCACTGGTCCCAATGGGATAGAGTCGTGTGCTACTTTAGCACTAGAATCCTGTGGAAATACAGACCCGTTTCATTGCTCCTGCTAATAAAGAACTGTCTTCTTCCAACCAGAATACAATACCAACAAACTTGCATTTTTTGAGTCTCAGAAAGTGATGGTTTAAGTTTGAGCTATTCACTTACTTATGATCTGAGATTATTCTAAAAAGACTTCACAGCTTAGTCTAATTGGGTAATTGGGATGTTTCCAGATGAAATTCGACTTGTATTTTTTAAAAAATGCTTTGAAGAGCTGTTGCCATGGCAGTGCTGCTGACGAGATCCTTCACTGGCTCCCACTAAGCAGCACCAAAGGGCTTCTATTTATTCTAAGATTCAGGTTACCTACCTGGACATCCTCTGGAAGAAAGCAAGGTATGAACCCCAAAGAATTAGTGAAGTCTTTCCCTTGCTCTCCTTGATGGGGGTGGTCTCAGCAGGGAAGAGATTTCTCATGTCTTGGTGGTGTGAGGGTCTAGTCCTAGGAGAGGCCCAGCTGGTGTAAAGGAACTTCCCAGACCACGTCACTCTGGGCAGCTGGGAGTTAAGGAAGAAAGCACTGTACATCTGCCACAGTATAAACTAGATGGCTTTTTCAGGATATGAGTCCTAATTCTCTTACATTTGAGGGCAAATAGGTGTTTGGCAGAGGGAATTGTCTTTATTTTAAGAAATAACATGGTTCTAAAAATTAATCCTTGTGTTTTTCTAGTATTGCTCTTCTAAATTTGAGGAAGCCTTTGTTCTAACTCATTTTTTTTTCAACCTCCTGGACAATAATTTTTACCCATCGTCCTTAAACTTCTTATACCCAAGTGTTTATTATAAGAATGTGAAACATCTTCCCCAGATGCAGTATTTTTGGCTTCATTAAAAGTTTTTCTAGTTCCTCTTCAGTCATGTCAATATTTACCTTGGACAATGCTTTGTATTCTTTTGTTTATAATTCCAAAATTCTCCAAGACAAACTGATTATTCATGACTCTCTGGCCTGTGTTACAATTTAAACATACCTTATGTTGACGTTTTTAAGAGTAGGAATCCCCCTAACTATTTCCTCCACTTCTCATAAATGCATGATTTGTAACCTTCCACACTCATTTCCTGGTCTGTATTTTTTTTTCCTTTCAGATATCTTCCAAGCACATCTTTTGTTGTTGTTGTTGTTGTTGAGCACAGTCTTAGTACATTAGCAAGTGACTTTTTCTTGTTTTCTTTTTAAAGTTTCAGGATCTGTCTGTCTGCCAAGGATGCATTGGCAAAACTGTGTTGTATCCACATTTTTGGACACTTCTATTGTTTTCCTAGAGAGCACACTCTTCATGTTGCCCACTCTTTATTGGTGAATTTTTAGCTGTTGAAGCAGAAAATATGGGACCCTTGTCTTCCTTGTCTAAAGACTTTAGTGTAAAAATCCTAAATGCATAAAAGGAGACCTTAGTGGCCAAATAGACATCATAAGTTTATGGCATTTTTTTGAGTAGTTCACTCACATCAAGCCAGTCATCTTTCCTTAACTGCTCAAGACATCCAAAATCAATACGTACCTTTCACTTGTAGAGGATTTAAAATTTATTAAGGGTTTCACATGCATTATTACATTTGATTTTTCTAACAACTTTGAGAGGGAGACCCAGAAGAGTAAAGTAAACTGTTGATCAGGGAGAGGGAATAAGACACAGTTTTTGCCCTCTAGGACATTGATATTAGTAAACTAGGGGCCCAGTGCATGAAATTTGTGCACGGGGTGGGGCAATGTCCCTCAGCCCAGGCTGCACCCTCTCCAATCTGGGACCCCTTGAGGGATGCCTGACTGCCTGTTTAGGCCTGATCCTAGTGGGCAGTCAGACATCCCTTTCAAAATCCAGGACTGCTGGCTCCCAACTGCTCGCCTGCCTACCAGCCTGATCTCCCCCTAACCACTCCCCTGCCAGCCTGGTTGATGCCTAATTTGCTCCCCTGCCAGCCTGTTTGTCCCTAACAGCCCTCCCCTGCAGGCCTGGGAACCCCCCCCCCCACTACCCTTCCCTGCAGGCACGGTCACCCCCAACTTTCCTCCTCTGCTGGCCTGGTCACCCCCAAGTGCCCTCCCCTGCTGGCCATCTTGTGTCTACATGGGGGCAAAATCTTTGACCACACGGGGGCAGCCATCTTGTGTGTTGGAGTGATGGTCAATTTGCATATTACTCTTTTATTAGATAGGATAGAAGCCTGGTGCATGGGTGGGGGCCAGCTTGTTTGCCCTGAAGGGTATCCCAGATCAGGGTTCGGGTTCCCTTGGGGTGTGGGGCAGCCTGGGTGAGAGGCCTGTGGTGGTTTGCAGGCTGACCACACCCTCCTGGTGACCCAAGCAGAGGCCCTGGTATCTGGAATTTATTTATCTTCTACAATTGAAACATTGTAGCCTGGAGTGGAGCCAAGCCTTCTGCTCATTCCATGGTGGCAGCCATTTCTATTGGGTTTTATTTACCTTCTATCATTGAAACTTTGTAGCCTTAAGGTGGAAGCCTGGGACAGCCAGGGCAGGTTGGAAGCTTGGCTTCCTCAATCTCTGGATGCAACTTAAGCCTCCTGCTCTCTCCAGCTTCGTGTCTGCCATCATTTTTATTTATCTTCTATAATTGAAACTCTGCAGCATTTAGTGGAGGCCTGAGCCTACAAGGGCAGGCAGAAAGCTTGGCTTCCTCTATTGCTGGGAAATACAAGCTTCCAACCTGCTTTCTGTGGCCACAGCCATCTTGATTGGGTTTATTTGCATATTCACTCCTGATTGGCTGGTGGATGTGGCTGGTGGGCGTGGCTTGTGGGTGTAGTGGAGGTGCAGTCAATTTGCATATTACTCTTTTATTAGATAAGATTATTTGATTTTATTTGTGTTTCTGTCCTTTTTTTAAAAATATATTTTTATTGATTTTTTTGCAGTATAATAGTAGTACATGTTTTCCTTTCTCCCTCCCCCTTATCCTCCCCCCAGCCTCCCCTACCCCCCAGCACATATCCCCACTTTCCCCCCTCCCCACCCCAGTGTCTTTCATTCATTGGTTATGCTCATATGCATGCATACAAGTCCTTCAGTTGATCTCCCCCCGCATATGCCTCCCATCCACCCAAGCCTTCCCCTGTAGCTTGACAGCCTGTTCAAGGCCACCCTGCCTCTATATCAATCACTCTCCCCTGTTTCTTTTCTTCAAAAATATCTTGCCTCTGCATACTGGAAATAAATGTATAAGAACAAAAAATGTTTCAGTCTCAGTTTCAATGTCCAACTGTTCTGAGTCCCAGTTTCAGTGTCAAATAATTCTTTATCTGTACATGTCAGGAATGGTATCCAGATGGTGGACACATTGTGTCAATGCAAGATCCATCCTCTCTGGTTTGGTCCTGGGCTGCCTGCAGACATGCATAGCTGCTGACTGCTAGCATGGCAAGGTATCGTCAGTGTCCCCCATCTCTGGACCATCCTCGTGACTGGAAAAGATTATTTGATTTTATTTGTGTTTCTGTCCTTTAAAACACTGTACTATTTCTTGGTTTAGGAACAGTTGCATGTACTGTTTCTTTTGCTTCAATTACCCAACTTCTCCCTTTGATTAGCTAAACTTCTACCCATTTTTCAAATGTCAGGTTTGATTTCACTTCCTCTAGAAACATTCCCTGGTTCCCAAGTCTGGGATAGAATTTCTTCCTTTGTGCTCCCAGAGCACCCTAGAAATAACACTGGGATGACAATAAATAGTTGTGAAATAAATGATGCACAATATGTCTTCTGGTTTGTGTAGCCTTAGATTCTTGAGTTCAAGAACACATGCTAGAGAAGGCTCATAAAGGATACAGAGAATTCTAGGTATTTCCAAGTTCATTCTTTGTAATGCCATCTGAATATTGATAGCTAATATAGCTATCTGTTGTTTGTCCAAATGGAAAAAAAATCCTTTCCCTTTTACTTTGCCTTTATCTCCCCACTTTTCCTTTGGGAAACTGCTGCCTTACCCACTTTTGGTTAGTGGTATTTAGTTGGGGCTGGCCGCATTTGGGATCAAGCCTCATAAGCGTATTTCATGCCTTGAGGTACAATGACAAGCATAGGGATAGTCACTCAACCCAAGCTGGTAATCTATGGGACTTCTGGTGTAACTCCTAAGTAAGAGAGGATCTCTATTTTTTCTTTTGATGGTTGCATATGAGATAGAAGCATTCACGGAACTGGTGGTTCTTTGGGAACATGGAAAGATCAATGAAGCCATCACAGAACAATGAGAGGCAAGAAACGGTGATAGAATCAAGGCTTGATGAAGTCATCATTGAAAACCTGGATTTAGGCAGTGTCTGATCCTTTGGAGTTCCAAATTTATGAGATGATAGATTCCGTTTTTGGTTGCTGCTAGTTTGAGCTGCATTTTGATCAGTCATCAATGACTGATAGAATTCTGCTTAATTCAGTGGGGGAGAAAATGCCATGTTATTATTATTTTTTTTACTGACATTAGTGATTTTTTTTCCTTTGTGACTTTGTCTCATGCTTTTAATTCCTCGTGTTTTGCATCCATGTAATTTGAATTGAGTGGCTAATCAGAAACCAATTAAGTAAGCATGTTTTAGACTCATTTTCCTCAAGTCCAATGTCATCCCATAGGCTTGCTGAATGTGCCCTAGTTCATATCTGAGTTGAACACATGCTTGAAGTTTTTCCAGGAATGGTGATGATTTTACACAGATTTGCCCCCACGCCCCCACCCTATCTGTTGGTCTCATAGACTAAATTGTGGAAGGGTGAATACATGGGGGTCTGAAAGGGTGCCTCATGATCTCAAAGTAATGAAAACTTCTTAAGCTTGTAGAATCAGGTCTCAGAATGAAATGTGAATGAGCTCCATGCCTAAAAGCAGGCATCAAGACATTTATATTCTCTTTAGAGACAATTTTCTATCATCCTAGGGAGCTGGAGAACCAAAAAGAATTGCAACCCATTCTTGGTGGATAGTGGCTTCTAAATGCTGTGGGAACTCCTCCTTGGGCCTTTTGTCTGGTGAATGGAAGGGAAAAACATTTCTCTTTTCTAGAAGCCCTTGATAAAGTGCCAACGAAATCCCTATGGATCTTCCATAATCAGTAAATTCATCAATTGTTTTCTCTCCCTTGAAGTTTACCATAATCAGTAAACCCATCAATTACTTTCTCTTTCTGATTCATGGACAGCAGATTAGTAATTAAAGCTGGAAGGTAGAGATTCAGTTCTAGTTTTTTGTCTAAACATATTCCTGGAAACTGGATCATTGAGTGCATCACTGTATAATGAACAATACTTTCCACTCAAACAGTGTTATATTTGGGAGTTGTGCTCCTGAGCAAGGCTATAGTTTCAAAAATATCACTGATGACCTTTCATTGTTGCCAAATTCAAGATACAAACAGCAACATTTTAAGATCATGAAATTGGGATCTAATTCCTGAATTAGAAAAAAAGTAAAATTAAAGGTTTTAAATGAAATATATGTTCTTTACCCATTGTTTATATAAGTGTTCCACATAAAAATCTATTTGTGAAGTATTCAGACATTACATAAAAATCTGTTTGACTATTGCAATGTAAACAAAAGAGAGATGTGCTAATTATAAAAAAGCATTCATTCTTTACAGTTAAATTAATTCTGCTTGTCTTAGAATCTTGAAGTGTTTTTAGGAGGATGTTTTAGAATATTTAGGTCTCCAAACCACTTTCCAGTCACCTTTGAGCTGGCCTTTCCTTTTACATTTCCCAGCAGTAAGCATGGGTGTGCTTGTCTATTGTATAACAATCTGTATTAAAAAATTATTGCTTATCCTGATGGTGATCATAGTGATGGTGGTGATGTTATACTCCCTGAACCTAGTAGAGACATGGGGAAGTGACAGGCAAATTGTCACCTGTGAACAACACAAATTTCAATTAAAAATATTTCATTAAGTGAAACCCATGTTTGCTGTGAACCATATTTACAATTAAGAGGCAAAACCTTCCTCTCTTCTGAGGTTGAAATAGGCAAAGTTTAGGACTCACTTCTGTATGAGACATAACCAGGTCCTTTTGTCCTCTCTTTTCTTCATGCATGTTCTTTCTTCTTCCCTTTAGTCCTGTGATGTCCTAATGGTAAGGTTTGGGTTTAGGCTGATGGGCATGGAGGACATCGGAAGGCCTGTCCTGTGCCATGAGCTCCAGCTGATGCTGTCAGAAATCTCTGCCTGAGAGCTTGGGACACAAGCACTGCTGACAATGAGGTACTGTTTATCTATTTTCATTAGAGTTCTTGGATATATAACTTCCCCCCAAATTGTCTAGCGATCTAGGTTTCTGGATCTCTAGGACAAAATGGTCTCCATTCCATCAATTTCTTCTATTGATTCCTAATGGAACCAAAAGAGAGAAAAAGCTTTCTGCCTAGCCCCCAGTTAACCTGAAAATTCAAGTAAATGGTCTCCTCCAATCATTTCAGTTCATTGAAGTTTAACTATGCACATTCTTGGAAAGGCCAAACTAGATGACATTGACATTTTGAGAGCTCTATTTTGCAATGAATGAAATAGAAATAGAAATGTATTGTTACTTGTTTTGATAGCATTTGACTGATAGGAAGTTTTGGGAGAAGGGTTTGAGGGGGAAAATGTCTAGCATTTGGTTTATTATCAGGGAACATTTTCCCAATTTGTACACTGTTGCTTGATTTATGAATGGTGCTTAGCAAAATGATAATTTTATTTTGGAATTTCATTGCTCTTTTCTCTCATTTCCTTGGAAGATCTTTGGATACTGAGGGGCTGCAGCCACCAAGATTAGTGTTGACTTCTCCTTTGGAGGATTTTTCTTTAATTTTATCCTAGAACTAATAAGCACAACAAACAGCTGTGCCAATAAACCCATTCTGCTTGGTGACACACTTTTGACAGAGAATTGGCAGATGGTCTGCCTTGCAGAGGATTGCAGCAGAATGGGGAAAATGCTGATAGGAGAGTGGGTCCTAGTCTTGTAAGTCAAATTCCTCCATTTTTCGGCTGGTATTTAAGTATCTTGCATTATAGGTTTTTTTTCCCCCTCCACTCTAATTAGATGGCAGGCTCTATTTGCCATTTATATATGTCCACTTGGTTCTACTTTTTCAATTCCACCATTCTTATTCCTGGCACTAAAAATGTTGCACACATTGCTCTTGGGTGAGTGTCTGAGGGTGTTATTCCATTAGAAGTCTACAGCTTGATTCAATATCCTGGTAAAATTACAACTGGAGAACAGCAGAGTGAATAAAAGGAGACAAGAGGAGCTAATGGTGTGACAAAGGCAATCTTGTCACAGTGGTGCTATCCAAACCGATGCTAGCCTGGATGCGGAGCACATGCCTGTTCTAAGATGTGTGTGCTGCTATTTTGTCGTTGATTTGTGTTACTATGCCATGAATAACACCACCTGTTGCATATCTTATGTTCCTTTTGGAACAGAATGACTTACATTCTACTGTAGGTCTTGGAATGTAAGAAACCTATTTGAGAGTATCTAGAAACCCAAATATTTTTTGTTTGTTTTAAAATGACCTTTAAGGAAAGAATACAAAGTCCCCATGTCCTTCTAAAAAATATTAGTCCCTTTCCCCAAATACCTATTAGAAAGTTAACAGCCCGAAAGATATGTGGGCCTATCTTTTTATATTCAGTTACCTCAGCTCAGAATTTTGTCCCTGAGTTGCTTGGTATCCTCTCTTTCAAGTTCTTTTATGAATATTAATTATCAACTGCTCTTTTCAAACTGTGGATAGTTTACTCACTCCTAACAGAGACTCTTTTATTTTTCCAAGGCTGTTGAAATGTAATTGACAAATAAAATTGTATATACTTAAGGTGTACAGGGGATGGTTTGATATGAGTATACACTGTGAAATGATTGCCACAATCAAGTTAATTAACTATCCATCATCTCACATAGTTATCTTACCTATGTGTGTGTGTGTGTGTGTGTGTGTGTGTGTGTATTAAAAACACTTAAGATCTACTTTCTTAGCAAATTTCAAATATCCATAGTAGCATTATTAACTATAGTCACCATGCTGCACATTAGATCTCCAGAATCCCAGAAACTTACTCATAACTGAATGTTTATAAACTTCAGCCAACATCTCCCTATTCCTTAATGCCCTCCCTTCCCCAGCCCCTGACAGCCTGATGGCCACCATTCTGCCCTCTGGTTTTATCAGTTCAACTTTTTAATTTTTAAAAAAATATATTTTATTGATTTTTTTTTTACAGAGAGGAAGGGAGAGGGATAGAAAGTCAGAAACATCAATGAGAGAGAAACATGGACCAGCTGCCTCCTGCACACCTCCTACTGGGGATGTGCCTGCAACCAAGATACATGCCCTTGACCGGAATCGAACCCGGGACCTCTCAGTCCGCAGGCCGATGCTCTATCCACTGAACTAGTTTCGGCTAGTTCAACTTTTTTAGAGTCCTCATATAAGTGAGATATTTTTTTCTTTTTGCATCTTGCTTATTTCACTTAGCATATGTTTTTCAGGTTCATCCATGTTGTCATAACTGGAAAAATTTCCTTCCTTTTTAATGGTTGAATGATATTTCATTATCTATCTATCATCATCTATCTCACATTTTCTTTATTCATTCATCTGTTAATGGACACTTAGGTGTTTCCATATATTGGCTACTGTGAACAATGCTTCCATAAACAGGAAAATACAGATATCTCTTTGAAATTCAGATTTATTTCCTTTGGATATGCACCCAGCATGCCATTTGCTAGATAAAGAGAGCTATTTTCCTGTAGAATTGATTTTGATGGTCTCAAGATGAAAAATGACTCAAAAGGATCTGAGATATTGAAGCTACTTTTGCAATTGGCTTCCAAAGAATGTTTTTGAAATCCTGCTGTCATAAGGAAAATGTGTGCTTGTTGGTAGGGCAACAAGCACTAAGGTGGATTGTCAGGGTTTCCTTATACCACATGGACAATTGAACTCATGACTTTGAGAGTCCCTACCAGTTCTGATATTATCCAGGAATGTGGAAGTTCCTTCTTCTATAACTTTCCCTTCCAGGGGGAGCACATCTCACTAGTGCTTGAGAGTCTTCCATGATAGGAAACTCATTACTTCAGCAAGGCATTGTTTGGAGTTTCTGCAGCTGTGAATATTATCTCCCCAACTCCTGTAACTCCCACAGAACCTCTCTTCTAGAGCAAAAGGGGCCCAATCAAATTCCTCTTCACACAACAGATCTTCAGCATTGTCATGTCTTCTCCAAGTCATTCTTTTTTGGGCGAAATTTCTCTAGGATGTTATCTGCTGTCCTGATATTTTGTCATCTTGACTACCATGAATATTTCATAGACACACTGAAGGTGGCATAGTTTCTTAGATGTGGTCTAACCAGTGCAGAACATGCCAGGGCTCAGGTATCCCTTTTTGGAACATCCTCTTATTCCTGTTTATAGGAGAAACATCTGCCACTAAATACCAAAGTAATCTAGACTCTTAGACAAGGACTAAACGTTGATATTTATGCTCAGATGCACAAGGAAACATGTAAAATCAAATTTATTCAAAATCCAAACTATAATCTCTAAACCGACACCACATTTAGTTCCTCCTCTTAACTTTGCTGTTTCTGATAATGGGACCTACATTCTTCTGCATGTCTCTGACTCCTCCTTTTTCTCCACCTCCTTGCTTCAAATGGTTCCTTCCTGTTCTTCCGGGCCCCAGTTCCCTTCCCAATTCCAATCCACTTTTTAACTGATAGTGGAAGTGCACAACCTAGACATTTTTCTAATACTTTACACAATCAGACCTTCTGAGGTCACTGAGGAAAGGGCGGCTACAAAATAACTGTGTGGTGGTTTTTTTTTTTTTATTGTTGTTTTTTACTGTTTGTTAACCTAAAATATGTATGTGAGGAAAAAAGTTCACATGAGAAGATGGAGAATGAAGGTAAACAATTCTTTGTATATTTTGGAGCAGATGGAGAATCTTCTTAAGGAGCCTAATGTTGAAAGGGCCACGAGAAGAACAGGTTCTCAAACTGAGTAATCATCTACAAATAGTTAAAACCGAGGTTCCTCCAGCTGAGCTGCGTTGAAGAGTAGAGCAGAGGTTCTGATTGAGAACTTTTCTTTCCCACAGATTGTTTATGTCTTAAATGAAATTTGGAAAGGTTCCCTGACATCAAAGGCTGTTCCTCTCCGTTAATCGATTGAGTATGTTGTGCTTGTCCTCCCCTAACCCCCTGCAACTGGGAACATAAGTCAGATTCTCCCTTTGCCAGTAATTTGGAGGTTCATGATAAGAAAACATCCTTTTTCTAAGTAAAAGAAAGGGTAGTCCTGGGGAATGTTAAGGCAGCACAGAATAGCCATGATTTACTCCTGCCTGAAAAAATACACAAAGCTTGATCAATCCATATCTGAATATCATCTGCATAATTTGAAAGCAACACATGAAGGGAATAGGCCCAACCTCTCTATCCTGTTCACATTTACATCTGTAGCAGCTGCCAGGGCCTCTCGCAGCTGATTTTGTTCAGTGCTGCAGGACCGACTTGAAACCCAGGCAGAAAATGAAAGTGAGCAAATTTACCTCTGGCATTCAAAGAAATGCTTTTGGTCAAAGTGAGTATTTCTGACCATGACTCATTTTCAAAAGAAGCATTGAATTCGCTTTGTCATCTTTGCCTGGATCGGGCTCAATCGGCCCTTTTATGATTTTTAAAATATCCTATACAGCCAGGATGGCATTTATTAGGCTTCAGCTATTCAATATTGCATTTCAATATATGAAAGTCACTGTTCAATTGAATATTGAGTTTTCTAAGGAAGTAAACCTACAGAAAAGAAATTTGCAAGAATCTAAAATAAATGAATTTGAGGAAGATCAAACTGTCCTTTTGGCTGTTTCAAAGATCAAAACATCTCTCTTTTATAGAAACCAGGAGCTGTTTGAATAGGCTCTTCATCGCAAAGCCCCATTTTTTCCCACTTGGGATAGCTTGGGACTACACCATAATGGTATGAAAGGCCACAGGGAGGAGGGAAGGTTTCATTCCCAAAAAGCACCCAGGACTTTTGCATCAGAAATAGCAGTGTTTTTTTTTTCTTCATTTAATTCAGGAGAGTGAGAAAATAAAAATCTGCCCTCAGCTTCTTCAGGGGGAAGGGTGGCCTTATTGGGCATGACAGGGTCTCTTGATAATTATTTTTAAAGTCTGCTGAGTATCTTTGTCTGTACCTCTCAGAGAGGCTGGATTGTCTGTAAGGAAGCTATCATTGGGTTCACACTACCTTATATTCTGCATAACCTTAGAAAGTTATCTAAACTCTCTAGGGCTTTATTGTTTCATGTGTAAAGTGGGGATAATACAATGTACCTCATTGGCTGAAGCTCCTTCCAACCTCAGAACCTTTGCTCATGCTGTTCCTTCAACCTGGCTAACTCATGCTCTGTCACTAAGACTTAGCTGGAATGGTTTTTCTTCTGAAACACATCCCATGAACTCCTAGGGTACATTATCCCCTTCCCCCAACAGACAATGTGCTATGGTCTTCCTTTGTAGCACTTGCCTCAATTATAATTGAGAACATTCTGCACTGTATTTGCTTTGTAGAATTCATGCTGGCTCCCTCTATAAGGGATCAAAAAACCTACCTCAGACATCCATATCTACAACTAAAACACAACCACACACTGTTTTTGAGTGAATGAAATTAGGGGAAATAAATCACAGAAGTGATCAAGAACTGGAAATTTCTTTTATTGCCCTATGTATTGGGGTCCTAGAGGCCAGGGTGAGCCTCACATCTCCTCAAGTGTCAGGATGGAGCTGGTCCAGGAACATTGTGGACGTGCAGCTGCGCATCACCAATCACCACTCCATCTGACTGCTTTCTTCACCTGCCTATATCTTCTCTTTGAGTGTATCTCATTGACTTTCAGGGAGATTTTAGAAACCTTGTTCAACTCTTTATGATACAGATTTTCTCTTTCCTGGAAGGTCCTCTTGATTTCAGAGAGCTCCATGGGACAGGTCTACAGTGAGAATGGGAACCTGAATGATGACCATAGTGTTTTTAGTCCTGGTTAGAGGCTGTACTGGGGCAGGAGAAGGGATTGGAAATGTCAGCCCAGTGAGCCTTACATGTTGGAACAGCTCTCTCAGGTTTTTATTTATTTTATTTTTAAAAATATTTTTAATTGAATTCAAAGAAGAAGGGAGGAAGAGATAGAAACATCAATGATGAGAGAGAATCATTGAATGGCTGCCTCCTGCACAGCCACCACCGGGGACCGAGCCCACAACCCAGGCATATGCTCTAGACTGGAATCAAACCTGGGATCCTTCAGTCCACAGGCTGACACTCTTTCCACTGAGCCAAACCAGCCAGGGCTTTTAAACTTCACCACAACCCCATTATCATGTCATTAGCAACTAATAACCTCTTTACAATAAAAAAAAACCCTTTGTTTCCCATCTAGGGAAAAGAAAATTCCCATCAACATTGTAAACCATTCATGGTTAGAAATTCACCATTAGAATTAAGATATTTTTGCTCGGGTTAAGGCAAATACCCATAAGAGGTTACTTTATTAGTTATCCACTAAGTTCTTATTATGAATTAGTTTATCAACCCATTTCATCTGAGAAGATGGGGAAGAAACAAGCATTAAAGAACTTGGTTGCTTATATAGGAAAAAGTGCTTCTGTCAGAGTTGAGTTGTAGCTAACAGAATTCAGTCTACCTATTTTTAGGGGAAATGGATTTCATATAAGGAATAAAGAGCTTACAGAAATTCTTAGAAGGACTGGAGGATGAGCCTTACAGCAGAACTTGTAGGAATTACACCTTAAAAGTGGCCAACTGAAGCAGCCAGGACCAGGTTGACTAAGGAGGAGGTCACCTCTACAGCTGCTGGCTCTTGTACCTCACTACATCTATTCCAACCATCACCACCAAGATACATATCCTCCACTTGCCTCTTGAACCCATAGTACTAGTGTCTGAACCCTGGGGCCTCTGATAGAGTCCCCACATGTCTTCACAATGTGTTGGTTAACAGAAGTAGTGGAGTGCAGCATCCACCTTAATGTCTATATCCATCATCTGAATCTCCCAGGGAGTATCCACTTGGCTGATATTTGGTCTCATGTGGAACCTAAGCTGTAGGGAACATGGGAAATGAGACCATTTAGCATGTCAGCCTCTGCAAGGCCATACATTGACTATGGCCTAAACTCAACTTGCCTGCAGATTCTGCAACAGGGGTGCAGTAGAGCATTTTTGAGAGAGAAATGGAGAAGGGGCTGAAAAGAATTTTGACTAACCTTGCAACTTTGCCTAATCCTGACTGTTAGGATGAGGCATTTTAGAAATGACACATCAGAAAGGCATTATGATTTTTGAGTGGTGACTTTGAGGTCTGGATGTACACTTTCATGAATTAATGACTCCTTCTCCTATGCTCTTGACATTTATGGGGGTGGTTTTTTATTGGTTTGTAAACTGGCCCCTACATATGGAGGGCAAAGAGAGACTGAGAAAGAGATGGACCACTACAGATTAGTAGGTGGTAGTTTTAACACACAAAGGGAACTTACCTAAGAGACTTGTCTTGGGTGACCACAAGTTGAATAGGTCTCTGGTATACCCCTGCCAGAATCTTAAAAGTTTATATATAAGCCCTAACTGGGTCAGTCACATATACTGTCCAGATGGTCTTCACAACACATTGCTCTCTCTGGGCTGTGTCCTTGAAAAGAGTTTCCACTATATGAATGATGGGAAAAATGTCTATTCCAAGGTCAGGGTAGGATATAAGGTGATACTGGTTGCCTGTGTCCAGTTCAAAGGTCAAATAGTAGTCATGTGCTCTAGATGACTTCCTCCAACTTAGTTCATTCGATCCCAGAGAAAGACAGGTATTTAGATTCACCTGGAACGAAGTGACCCTGTCTTCAGGCCAAAATCTATTCAGCTTAGAAAATGTTCTCATGACTGGCTGAAAAGAAGGCTTAGATGCTACCCAGGACTGTGGAGATATTGACCTACTGAGTAAATTGCTTTTTTCATGATGAAGAGACCCCCGAATGAGAACCCACTTGGGATGGATCACTCCGGGTTTTGGAAGTAAGCATCAGTGTTGTTATCCTGCCATCTTCTTTTTAACATTCAATCCAGCAAACACCTTAGGCTTTAATAAACACCTTCTCCTTTAATAGTGTTGACTTTAAGCTAATAAGGCAACTAGTGAATCAAGTGAAGGTAAATTTCTCATTAACAATTTATTTAACTTTGTTGAAGAGAGCAATTCCAACTCCTGTTAATTGAGTTTGTAACAAAAAGATGGATCTATTTTACTAGCACCCTCAGGACCTTAATCAAACTCTGGGAAAGGTAAAGTAACTCTCATTAGCAGACTAAAAGGTAAAATCCAGGATGGAATGGAAGGTACTAAAACACTGTTAAATTCCAAAAAACTTCAACAGGATTATAAAACAGAGGCACAGACTGGCATTTCACAGTGTTTTGAATTTTATTTGCCAGAAGAAGAGCCCTTTAGACGTGAAACTAAAGCTGTGTGTAAGACTTTGAAGATGCTGGGTTTAGGATGCGGGGGATGTGTTCTATTTCTCCCCCTTTATTTAAGGTGCTTCTGTGGAAGAGCATGCTGGGTAGACCTGTAAGAGGACTTACCCTTTTCAGCTGATCCAAAGCTTTTCCCTCTGGCTCCAGGAGGCAGCTGTAATTTAGGAGTTTCACAATGAAGGGCTGAGTGAGATTGTCTAAAGCCACAGCCCTGTGGGCAGTGGGACATGTGGCGTGTCTGTGATCGGCAAGTGATTGAATTTGGAGGGATTTAATAATTCTCCTTAAAATTCTCAGCTTTTCCCCCAGACTTTCCTCTGGAAGCCTGATTAAATGCGTATTATTTCTTCTTAAGTGATTTTACAGGTCGTTTATTTTGGATTTATGAGCATCAACACATTTTAAAAGGTATTAGTGAGCTGTACTGGTGGATACTTGTTCTCTAATCATTAACTTTACTCTCTATCAGCATCAGATAACAAGGAATATTTCAAATATTGCTTTGTTTTTTTTTCTTATGTATTTATTCAGGCAACAAATCAATTTTAAACACCTGTGTGCTAGGTTTTAGAAACACTATGATCAACAAAGCAGGCATAGTCTTGCTATCCCTACATTGTAGAAAATTTGTAAAAATGTTTAGTAAAGACTATGTTATTGTGAAATTATGGGGAATGGATTTGAATTTGATTTAATTTTAATTTCCCATTCAATATTTCACCTATGGATTAAGGTCTATATGAGGAGGCACAAACAGGATATATGTTTTGCTGTTGTTGTTAAGCCTCACCCGAGGATATTTTTCCATTGATTTTTACGTAGAGTGGGATAGAGAGGAAAAGATAGAGAGAAACACATCTATTGGTTGCCTCCTGTATGCGCCCTGACCAAGACCCAGGCTGGGGGGAGCCTGTAACCAAGGTATGTGCCCTTGACCAGAATTGAACCCAGGACCCTTTGATCATCAGGCCGATGCTCTATCCACCAAGCCAAACTGGCTAATGCAGGATATATGTTTACCTAATGTGTGGTAACATTTAAAGTAGGAAGGTGAGATGAGAGAGGAAAAACTACCCCCTTTCCTCTTGCCACCCTCTCCTAAGGAATCTGTTCTATAGAATTAGAAAATGTCTAATTATTTTAAGCCTGTAATTTTCAAAGAGAAAATGTCCCAGGGCTTGCCGAAACCCTTATGCTTCTTGTTTTAGGAGGCACATACACCTTAGCTCCTACACCCATATGTACACTTCTTTTTATCAATGTCCCATTCATAGGGCTGTGGTCAAAGGTGCTAAGACCAAAGTGGAGTGGGTAAAGGGAGTGTGATTAAGTGAATCATTTGAATCATGATGGAGCAGAGAATCAAAAGACCCAAATCAGAAAGTAAAACTATCTATGAAGCAGGAGAGGTGAGGCAAACAACAGCAAAAAACTTAATCACAAGGTCAAGAACAAGATGAGTCAAAGGTGGGTTCAGAATGGAGGCCATGAGAAATGTTGGGCTGGGGGTATTGATTCACCCTTAACATTTTCAATGAAAAAAATTTACATTTCAAGCTTTTTGACAGAAAAAAGGACAGGAAACATTGTGTGGAAGGCAGCTTTGAGAAGACAGAATCCATGTGTAACTGCTTGAGTAAGAAGGGTTAAAAAAGGCAACAACAACAAAACCTGCTCATTTTTTGCTTGCTTAAAAAAAAACCCAGCAACTCAAACCATCTCCAAATGTAGCTTCATCCATTTTCAGACTCTATACATTATGCATCAAGATTTAGTACAAAAGGAATTTGAGAAGAGCGTTTGCATGAAACCACTTCAGTGGATTAAATTTTCAGCTCAGCATATTAGACTCAAAAAAGTATAGAAGACATTTTGAGACCCCTGCCTCCTTTCTTTACGTGCCAAGATTTTACTTCAGATAAATAACTTAAGAATAGGTAGCTCTAGCAATCGTCTTTAAAAAAAATCAAGAAAGAATTTGGTCTTCCTTTCACTTAGCTTAGCTATGACTATGAAAGTGTGAAGAACAGAAAACAGAGTTAAGAAGGTTGATCTAAGCACTTCTGCGGGTGGTGAGGCTCTTTTAGGCAAAACCATCAAATCCAAGGTGGAAATGCTAATATAAAATGTAAAAAATACATTCCTAATAAAAGGGGCTTACATGGATACCTCCATAGCAACTGCAAACTCTACCCAGCTTCAGTTCAAAGTTGAGTTGCCACTGTGGTTAAATGTCTGGATGGAAAGCTCAGAATCAATCATCCAGATGTCTTCACCTAGTAGATGCCCAGCATCACTGAGACCACATCTGGATGCTTGGTGGGCCAGTGGCATTTTTATTTCCTGTTATTTAAGTAATGGATTATTGGGGTTTTGGAATAACAGTATCTTTATCCTCTCACCCAGACACTTAGCATCACTGGAGCAACACACTTTATGGCAGTCAGGCAAGGGTCTGGAGCACCCCAAAGACAACCCATTTGAGGGCAGTTAATGACAGGAAGCCCTAAATTGACAGGTGAGGTCTGACCCTGGGCATCATTTCTATAATAAACCATAGGCATTCCAAACAATCTGAAAGAGCATCTGAAAGTTTCTATGTAACTTTGATGTTTTTTAAGTGTTGAAAAGTTCCCAGTGGCATGGCTAGTTGCCTAGACTACAGCATTGTGTTGACAGCTCTGGTCCTTTTCCTGGCAACTGAAAATTTGGACAGTGACCAATGAGAGGGCAGCATTCTCTCCTGAACTTTCCATTAGGCTGGTGATTCATTTTGAGACCCACATTTTATGAATGCTGTGAAGTCAACGCAATGTAGCTGTTGAGGTGTCTACATTCAAATTGGATTCCATTAACTTTACGGTGTGATTAACTGTCTGCATCATAAGGACTCAGGATTGAATTTATGTGCCTCTGAAAGCACTTTCAAGACTGGCAGCTTTGATGAATGCAATTTGATGCATGGTATTGAAAGAGAAACCCTAAAATTATACCAAGGATATCTCAAATATAACAAGGATCTGAGAATCGACATTTGAGAGTTGAAGTGGGTGGTTACTCTCAAATGTACAGAGTAGAGCTGTTTGTCAGCATGCATATTTTTTTCTTCAGAATACTCAATTTTTGGCATTAGAAGGGACTTGGTGGTCTGCCATTACACATTTTTCAAACTAAGTACTAAGGCATTAATTGTGGTGCTTGTTAATAATGCCAATTTCTAGGTCCTGCCCTTTGATTCTGAAGGACTGGAGAAATGATAGACCTTTCTGGGAGAAACACTGCATTAATCATTTTATATTTGGAGAGGTGATGTGCCTCATCCTTAGCCCTGTTAGAGCTAGTAGTTAGAGAGGAAGACTAGGACTATCTTTCTTTCTGTTTTCCTCAAGAAATGTTTATCACTTACTTAGTTCATGTCATCTAGATTGATATTTTTGACATGGGAATTGTCAGATGGGAAAGCTACATGTGCCATGTTAGAATGGCAAAGAGGGTGACTGAGCAGCATTTTGCAATTTACCAAAAATGAATTCTAATATCTGATTAAAAATGTAAAATACTCCTCAAAACATAGTTTAAGTAAAAACTGCAAATATGTCATATTTTAGCCAATTTGAGGGCAATTCCTGCCATAAAGATGAACAAAACACTTTAATTTCTGTTTTTCTTTATGAACTTCTTTGGCTTTAAATATATACCAAACACATATAATTTGGATTTTCCAAAACGGATTAAATATTTTTCCATTATTGCTGAAAATGTATACTTATTCTTTAATTTGTGAATTATTTGTTTAGATCCACTGTGACTTTTCTACTGAGTTGTAGCATTTTTTATTGATCTTAAAGAGAAATTTTTTATATTACAGTTATCAACTCCATATCTGTCACACATCTTGCTGAAAGAATTTAATCATATTTTTGTTTACTTTTATTTTTACATACAGTGAATTTTATATTACCAGGGGCAGCTCAATTTTTTCCCTGTAGTTAAAATTATTCTTTCTGCCCATTCTCTGGGATGCTGTTTCATTACTTTTATTTGTTGAAGTCCTTCCCATCACAATACTAGGAAAAAAAATCTCTCCTACTAGTTATTTTATGTTGTTAAAATTTATATTTAATGCTTTAAAACTTGTTGACATATTTGCAAAACGTAATATATAAATGTAATGTAATGATAAACAGTTTTCTTCAAAAAAATTAATTCTCCCAGCATCATTTCTTACAGATTACTTTTCCTTGGTTTGATTACTACAATGTATTGTAGAATCTGGTACTGTGCTAAATATTTTTTTTTCTTATTTTTTTTTATTGTTCAGTTTATTAATTACATTGTTTCCCCTTTTTTATCCCCCTATATCTCCCCTCCACCCTGTACCAATCCCACCCTCCACTCTCACCTCCCCCTCCCCAATGTCCTCTCCCATTGTTGCAAGATTTTTGTCCAATCTCTTGCTGTACTTCCCACATCCCTTTTCTCCCCAAGAATTGTCAGTCCATTCCCTCTCTATGTCCATGTTTCTGTTATAGTCACCAGTTTATCTTGTTCATCAGCCTATCAATTCACTTGATTTTTATGTTCATTTGTTGATAGATGTGTATTTGTTGTTCATAATTTATATTTTTACCTTTTTCTTCTTCCTCTTCTTAAAGAATATCTTTCAGGATTTCATATAATACTGGTTTGGTGGTGATGAACTCCTTTAGCTTTTTCTTATCTTCGAAGCACTTTATCTGATCCTCAATTCTGAATGATAGCTTTGCTGGATAGAGTAATCTTGGTTGTAGATTCTTGCTCTTCATTATTTTGAATATTTCTTGCCACTCGTGTCTGGCCTGCATCGTTTCTGTTGAGAAATCTGCTGACAATCGTATGGGTGCTCCCCTGTAGGTAACCAACTGTTTTTCTCTTGCTGCTTTTAATATTCTCTCTCTGTCTTTTGCTCTTGGCATTTTAATTATGATATGTCTTGGTGTGGTCCTCTTTAGATTCCTATATTTTGGGGTTCTGTGTACTTCTTGGGCTTTTAAGTCAGTTTCTTTCACCAGGTGGGGGAAGTTTTCAGTCACTATTTCTTCAAGTAGGTTTTCATTAACTTGCTCTCTCTCTTTTTCTGGCACCCCAATAATTCAGATGTTGGCTTGCTTGAGGTTGTCCCAGAGGCCCCTTACGCTATCTTCAATTATCTGAATTCTTTTTGTTTCTTGCTTTTCCAGCTGAGTGGATTTTGCTTCTTCGTATTTCAAATTTTTGACTTGGTTCTTGTGGCCCTCTGGACTACTTTTAGGACTTTGTGTAATATTTTTTATTTCAGTCTGTGTATGCTTGATTTCTAGTTGGTCCTTTTATCCGTGAGGGTCTGGTTCATATCTTCAGGGGTCTTGTCCATTTCCTTGAGGTTCTCATTCATTACCTTGTAATTCTCATTCATTTCCTGGTTGGTCTTGTTTATTTCCTGGTAATTCTCATTAAGTTGATCGGCCTTTTTAGGAGTCTCTTGAAAAGCCTTATAACCGTGGTTTTGAACTCTATGTCTTGTCGTCTTTTCTCCTCCATTTCTTTCACACCTGATTTCTTTCCATGTCTCTGCATGGTGGCTGCTTTATGTGGTGGCTATCCTCAAAGGGACAGTGGCTCAGCCTCCCCAGTTACCTGAGGTGGGTGCTCTTACTGCAATCCTTTATGGGTTGTATTCAGTATTTTTTTAATTTAAACCCAGCTTGTTGTTGTTAGCCCTAGGAGGGTTTGACCTCCAGGCCAATTGGCTGTGAAGGGAGACTGTGTTCAGGTTGGATGGGCGGAGTCTCTGGGCTGCGCAGGCAGTGTCAGCGTCAGCTGTGTCCTATGCAGCGCTCGTGCGTGCGGGTCTCTGTTGGATGGGGATGGCTGCAGACACCTCCAAGAGAAAGCCGCTAGTCTCTTCCCCTTGCCAGACAACTCTGCCTTTCCCCAAATGTGCCTGCACACCAAATGTCTAGCCCAGGGTTGTAAAATAGGTGGTTTCCAGAACCAGGAAACAAGTTTCCAGAGGGCAAGTTGCGGGTTTGCGGGACCCTTGCAGGGAAACTTCTTTTCGCCGCCTTAAAGCCTCTGCCACGCCCCGCTTCCAGGGTGCGTCCCCCGGACCTCTGCGGACCTCGCCTGGCGCTGGGGAATCCGGGCAGTGGGACCGGGGTGCTGCTCCAGCCCCAGCCCTCGCGCGCGCGACCAGGACGGCTCCCAACCTGTTTCCGTCTGAAAGGCAGCGCTCCCGCCACTCCTGAGTCTCAGCGTCCCACCTCCACTCCTATTAGTGGAGTTTTCATTCAGCCAGCTTTCTGGCGATTCTGGGTGCTGTCTGTTCTGCTGTTACGTTGTAGTTCCCAAATCGTTGCGCGGGGCCGAACAATAGGTGTTCACCTATGCCGCCATCTTCTCAACTCCTCTGTGCTAAATATTTTTAATGAATTTTCAATGTTAATGAATTTGGTCCTTACAACAACATTGTAGTATAGTTATGTTTATCCTCGTTTTACAGGTGAGTGAACCGAGGCTTAGTTTAAACTGCTTACCCACATGGGGAAGATCTGAGCGGAGATCTCAGGACTGAGTGATTCCAAAGTTCACAGACTCAGTCACCCAAGTAGATTTCACGATAAAACAAATTCTTAGTATTAAGGTCTTTTTGGGGTTATCTATTGTTTCACTAATCTGGCTGCTATTTTTGCAACTAATATTATACTTGTAAGTATGTTAGCTTTTTGAGGTTCTTATGGCAGAAAACCCTTGCCCTTTACTACCTTTTCAGGATTTATGTTGACCTCAAAATTAGCAAATACAAATCCTTTGATTTTCAATAGATTGCACTTATAAATAGAGACATCTTCACTCTATTTAATTAATGCCCTTTAGCAAAATGCTCTTTAGAAAAGTTTATATTTTTCTTCAGACAGGTCCTTTACATTTTTTACTTTCATCTTAAATATTTTGTATCAGAGGCCTGGTGCATGACATTTGTGCACTGGGGGAAGGGGTCCCTCGGCCCAGCTATGTCCTCTCGCAGCCCAGGACCTGTGGAGATGGGAGAGGCTCCCACTGCCACCACCACCACTGTGCTTGCCAGACATGAGCCCAGCTTCTGGCTGAGTGGCTTCCTCTGTGGAAGCGCACTGAACACCAGGGGACAGCTCCTGTGTTTAGGGTCTACTCCCTGGTGGCCAGTGCACATCATAGCGACCTGTCGTTCCAACCTTTGGTAGATTTGCATATTAGGGTTTTATTATATAGGATGTTTGTTTTTGCCCATTATATTTTTAAGCATTATTAATTTACATAAAATATATTTTTATATTTATTTTTTATGTGGCTTCTTATTAATTTTTAAGAATAGTTTTCTCATGGATTTTCAGTGTGCATAACTTTATAAACTACAAACAATAATGATTTTCACTCTTTGTTAATTATACTTTAAATTTCTATGTATTGTTTATGACAATGCTAAGAAAAGTTAAATACCGAGCCAGTGTGTCTGCTTGTCTTCTGTTTTTTCTTCTGCAAAAATATTTATGAAGTGTCTACTCTGTACTTGGGACTGTGCTATATACATGAACAATACAGACACAGTCGCTGCCCTCCTAGAGCTAAAGCTCTGCCTGGGAGATGGACATTAAGTATTTATACAATTATTTCATCAATTTGAACCCATTCTTGACTTTAATGGGAATGCATCTAGAGTTTCAACTTTGAGCCAGTTTGAGATTTTTTTTTACATGCTATGTTCCTTTAAGGCTAGTTTCTAGTTCTTTTTTTTTTTGTTCTTTTTTTTCCCCTCAAATCAGAAACGCCCTTTGAGTTTCAGGGAAGGCTTCTCAACTTTGTCTCCTTTTACCTATTGTCAGCCCATTCATTTTATACACACTAAACCTGAGGTGCAATGGGGGAATGAGACATACCCCACATCACACATTTGTGGAGGCAGACGCCTCTGTGGTATCTAGCTCTAGAAGCTGTCTTGAAACTATAAATAATTGCAACTGTATTTGATGCTGTGGGCATGTCTGCGTATCCAGTTTAGATGGGAATCTTCAGGACAGAAGCTGTTTCTAGGAGGCTCTTGGTACTTCCCAGGGTCCAAACAGTACCTGCTGCATTCAAATGGCTGGGGCTGTAGACACCCTTCCTGCCCCATTTCCAGTGGGCTGGTCCAGAAGCTGGTGAAGGGCAATGCCACAGAAAGTGAGGGTGTAGCAAAACCTATTGTAAGTAATGTTCATTTCTTATTAAGAATGTATGAAAACTCAGGGGAAAATTAAATCGCCTATAATCTCATCATTAGGAGAGAACCCCCGTTTTCTTTGAATGCCTTTTCTTTCTTATCAATTTCCCTCCACAAAACACACCTATTAAATGATAGATTTTCCCTCCTCTTTTTTCATTTAATATTATATCATGAAAATTTTTCTAACTGTAATTGCCATATAGTTTTGTTTTGTTCCCTCAGTTTAACCCTGACCCATGTTTTGCTTTGTAGTGTTCTGCTGACTCATCTGGCTGTTAATTTTGAAACAGTTGTAACAAATAAAGGAGCCCATGAGGACACCTTGAATAAAGACACTTAACTGAATCTGAAATGGCCATACTTGGTTGAATGAATGATGACCATGTCATCAAAATTTCAGCAGAAAGGAAACCGTAATAATAATAATTCAATATGAGTGTAGCACCTTACGAGCAGAATAAGCTTTGGTTTCAAAAATTTCTAGCTATTTTTCTTAGACATGTTGGAATGCAGTAGCTTCTTCTATGGGAAATCCAGCTGTGTTAATACAAAGCAAAACAAGACAAAAAACCCATCCCCACACAAAGAGATAATAATCAGTACCAGTAGCAAGATCTTTGAAAAAAGAGATCTAGTTAAATTTGAAATTGAAGAACGCTGAGAAGGCTAGGCCATTCCAAGGTATAAAATGTGATGCAGGCAAAATCACTTGATGGACTAGACATGGCAGTTGCCTACCCAACAGCCATTCTACCCTTTACCCCCGCTGTCTGACAGAATCCCAGTTTTGTTCAGCTATTGACTGACAATGTGTTTCAGAGCCACTGCCCCGCTCCAGGAGGTAAATCCTGACTCACTTAAGTCAATCCTGGTAATTCTACTTCACCTCCCAGTGTCTGGTTGAGGATGGGCCAGGTGATACAGGAGAGGTTCTCCTGGCAGCCTCTGGGAAAAGTTTTTCTTGTTCTTTCAGAAAAATGTAAAAAAAGAAAAAACTTCTTGCAACTTTTGGTTCTTTAGTGAGACTATAGTTGCCACTTGGGAGTATGAGGGGACAACTCTGAGGGCAAAAGCTGAGCTGCTGAAGAGGACACCACAGACAAGTATCCAGGTTTTCCATGGTGTTGCTGAGGATTTCTTCTTCCCAGTTTTCTTTTTTCTTAGGTAATACAGTACATTTTTGGTATTGTTTGAGCCATCTGGATTTTAGAATTTTACCTGTTTATAGCCCAAATAATTCTGATTCAGGTGGTCACTGATAACAAGCAAATTAGTGACTGAGCATGGTTTAGAGAGGGACAAACTAAATTCTGTTTGTATTTCCAACTGACTGCCTTTCAGTTTAACCTTTGGAACTTTCTACTATCCAAACTAGAGGCATACCATATTAATTCTACTACTAAAACTACTACTAATATATTAGACTTTAAAACGGGATATAATTAATATCAATAGTAGCTAACACATCAATGTTTACTCTAGTAAAGGACTTAGCCAGGTGCCTGGATTGGAATTCAGTAAATAATTTTTAGTGAATTGAGTATTTCAACTGAGGAAATAGCCTTGACCTAAGGGAAAAACTATTAGCAAATTAATAATTTAGAACCTTGTTTATACTTTTCTTATTCTATTAGAGAAATCCCAAGCCAACCATAGACATTTAAAAAATTACTAGCCTCACTTAAACTAGAAAGTATTTAAGGTGTGCCCTCTCGTGGGAAATTCCTAAGTATACAATTCATCACACTTATATGGCTCAGTCAATTATTTCATAGAATGTCAGTTTAGGAGGGACTGTAGGCTTATATAAACTGAGAAGTAATTACTTATGCAATAAAACTATAAGTAGGTCCCCAGTAAATGAATTTGCTAGTTGTTTTCCAAGTTTATAGACATTGACCCATATGAGACATATTACAAATGCATAAACACAGACAGACATATTCATTGCATTAATTAGGGCAAGTTAAATAGCTGTAACAGATAGACTCAAGAATGAAGTCACTCTAAAAAATGTAAGCTTACTTCTTCCTCATGAGACAGTCTGGAAGAGTCATCCAGGTTGTTAATTGCCTCCTACAATGTGTTCCAGTAACCCAGGCAAACAGTTGTTCTATTATCTTCAAATTGCCACCCTCCTCACTGCCATCCAGCCAGCAGAAAGGAGGAAGACAGAACATGAAAGAGGTGCTGTATGGTCTTGAGCAACACCTTTCAAGTAGCACATTTCATTTCTGCTCACATTTCACTGCCTGAAACTTGATCATTTGGTCACACCTAATTGCAAAGGGATCTGGGAAAGGGAGTCCAGGCATGTGCTGAGGAATAATGAAGCCTGGATTTTGAGGGACCGCTTCTGAAACGTATGTGGTATAACAGAAAGAATACCAGGCTGGCAAAATCTCTTAACTGGGGTCATCCCATCCTTTCTCTTCTCTTCTCTGTTCTCCCCACTAGAAGTAGAGTTATCTCTGCATAGTACAAATGTGTCTGCCCTTCACCAATCACCTCCATGACTCTGCTTATAACCTTTCAATAACTTTTCATTGTATTCAGGATAAAGACAAAATTCTTTATCCTGATATAGAATATTAGATTATACAAGACTGCATAATCTAATATCCACTTACCTATTCATTTCCAGTTTTGGAAAGTGCCTCTTCTCACTTTTGAGGCTCCAGCCCCTAAGCCTAATTTTCACATTCTCTACATTCCATCTTCTCTTTCCACAGGGATTCTGCACTTGCTTACCCTGTGCCTAGACTCTTTTCTCCCCTCTTTGCTTAGTTGGTGCTCATTTATCCTTTAAGTAGGTCTCTCCCACTGGAACTTTCTTTGATTTGGTCAGATTCTTCTAAATAAGCTCTCATCACAGAACATTCCTCTCCCCCCCGCTCCAAAAAAGCACCAATTACACTTATTCTTTTATAATTGTGTGATGAAAATCTACCTCTCCCACTAGACTCGGTGATTATGAACTTTTAGCATAGAAGATGCTCAGTCAACATTTGTTGAATATGAGCATGTTTGAATAAATGAATAAAGGAAGGGAGGGGGGAGGAGATAAGAAAGGAGGAAAGAAAGGGAGAAAGGGAGGGTTGGGGAGGGAGAAATATCTGGATTCTATTTCCTGCCACAAATTTGCCCTGTGATCACCAAGACTTCATTCTTATGGGCCTCAGTTTTTTCATTGTGAAAGGATTCCGTTAAATGATATTTCAAGCTTTCAGCACCATGGTTCTATGGTCCTGTATTTTAAAATTGAATCCTCTGTGTCATGACATTTATCCAATCACTCAATTATGTTTCCTAAGCAGATGTAACCAATTGTGGATCAGGCAATGTTGAGCAAGAGCACTTTTATTATTTAATTTCAATTTTTTTACTATTACAGATTTAGCACAAATTTTTACTTTATCCTAATTCCTAGGTCCAATAACAATCAAAAAGGAGATTGGATGTTTGTGGAAATATAATGGCATCAATTATTATACAGAAAAAGATAAGGAAATAAAACCCACAATGGGTCCTGTAGGAGGCTGGAAGATGAGTACTTCATTCTTTTTATTCTGATTGAATTTGGGCCTCCTTATTTTGAATACCATGTATTGACAATCCTATCTAATAAAAGAGTAACATGCAAATTGACTGTACCTCCACTATGCTACCAGCCAATCAGGAGAAGAGGGCAGGGCCAAGGGGTGGGGCCGAGCGGTGCGAGGGCTGGGACCCGGGGATGGAGACGAAGCAGTGGTGGTGGTGAGTGCCTGGCCCCCAGTGGCTGAGCGTGGAAGCAGTGGGGCAGGGGCAGTGGCGGGGAGTGCCTAGCCTCTGGGCACTGTGAGCAGAAGTGGTGGTGAGCACCCAGCCCCCCGGGGCTGGGTGATCACAGGCAGCTGGGGCTAAGCTGATCAGGGAGATGACTGGGTGCCCAAGGCCTAAAGCCTTGCCAGAGGCTTTAGGCCTTGGGCAGGCTGGGGGTGAGCCATCAGTTGGACATCCCCTAAGGGCTCCCAATATGTGAGAGGGGGCAGGTTGTGCTGAGGGACCACCCACCCCCAGTGCACAAATTTCGTGCACTGGGCCCCTAGTACATAATATAAAATTTCACTAGTATAAGAACAGAGGTTATTTTTTCTTCATTTGATTTTGAATTTATATTCGGTTATAAAGCTTGAGACCATTCCATAAGTGATTGGTCTTTTTTATTCAACTGATAGATCATCCTATCATGTTATATTTTAGAGAGTTTGATATTTAAAAGGAACCAATCTGGTCTTTGCTTTTATGAACTATACATAGTTATAGGAAGTTTCAAGTTCTACCAATGAACTGAGAAAGTAAGGAGTGGCCCAGGACTGATGAAGGTAGCAATTTCCTCTTTAAAATGGGATTATCCATTTGACCCAGTGATCCCACTTCTAGGAATATATCTTAAGAAATTAGAAATACCAATCAGAAAGGATATATGCACCCCTGTGTTCATAGTGGCACAATTTACCATAGCTAAGATTTGGAAACAGCCTAAGTGCCCATCAGCAGATGAGTGGATTAAAAGACTGTGTGGTACATCTACACAATGGAAAACTATACTGAGGTAAAAAAGAAGGAATTCTTAGCATTTGCAACAGCATGGATAGAATTGGAGAGCATTATGCTAAGTGAAATAAGCCAGTCAGAGAAAGATAAACACATGAACTCACTCATTTATGGAATTAATGAACAACATAAACTGATGAACAAAAACAGATCTAGAGACAGAGAAGCATTGATCATACCAACAAACCTCAGAGGGAAGGTAGGGGAGGGGAGGGGTAAGGGAGAGAGATCAACCAAAGGACTTGTATGCATGTATATAAGCCCAACCAATGGATAAAGACACGGGGGTGGGGGTGAGAGTATAAGTGCGGGTGGGGTGGGGACAATGGGGTAATAAGGACATATATGTAATACTTTAATCAATAAAGAAAACAAAAAACAGGATTATCACTTTCTCCTTCTTTATATAAGCATATATTTTCCCCTCTAGTGTTCAAAATAGCTATACTGATTTTTCATGTGTCCTTTATAAGGGGCTGTCATCCCATCAATAGTGAAATATGACAGTTGGTATCTTTCCTTCTAAGAAATTTTGTTTTGTTTTCATCAAGATTCTTTGAAATTCATAACTATTTTTAGAACAGTTTTAGATTTACAGAAAGATTGATAGTACAGAATTCCCATATACTGGCCTCTTCCCTCACTACAGTTTACCCTATTATTGTTAATATTATTACTGATCTTACATTAATATAGTATATTTGGTATAATTAACTAGTTTTAATAAATTTGTATTAATTAATGTTCATAATTTAATCATGTCTCCTTAAGCTTCTTTTGGCTGCAACATTTTCTCATACTTTACTTGTTTTGATGACCTTCACAGTTTTGAAGAGTACTGATTTGCTGTGCCATAGGATGCTTCTATGGAATCTGCCAGATGTTTTTCTTAGGAGTAGGCTGGGATTATGATTTTTGGTAGGAAGAACACAGAGGTAAAGTACTATTTTCTTTATCTCATATCAAATGTACTTGCCATCAAAGTGATTTATGACTATTGCTGTTGTCCTTGATCATCTGGCAGAAGTAGTGATGGTCAAATTTCTTAACCATTCAGGTACTACCCCCTTCCCTTTATTGTATTCTTTTATTCTGGTTGAATTCGCCATGCACAGCCCACACACGATGAGTTATGCCCCTCCTTTCCTGGAGTGCAGTTCCTACTTAATTTATTTGGAATTCTTCAAAGGAGATTTGGAACGAGATTCTTTTTAAGTAGTTGGGCTTATTTGGGTTGGGAGTTATACTGATGAGCATTTTATTTCTATAGTTGTATCTTTATTTTTTGAAAAAAAAATTAAGGCAATCTGACCATGCCAATGTGATGGAATGGCAAAGCACTAGTTTAGTGGGAGGATCTGAGGTTAAAAACCAGCCTGGTTATTTCCCAGGGTCAGGTCTTGGGGATTCCCTTTTTCCCGAAAGCTGCTTTGAGTGATCAAAAGTTCTGCTTAGCAATGCCACTTTATTTGATATTTTCACTACCTGGAACAAAGTTTCCATGGTGTGGTCCATGTCTGGTTCCTTCTATTCTGGTCAGCTCAAAAGTCATCCCTTTACAAGAAGAGTTCTTGGAGCACCCCAGGTAAAGTAGCTCTCTCACATCTCAGAACCCTTTATCCCACTGGCTTTGCATGAATCATTGGCATTATTTATTGTTATCAAACATTACCTTATTTATTTATTTTATAAATACCTAATATGGTAGCAACATAAACAAGTTTGTTCCCTTATTATAATTAATAATTGTAGAGGGTCCCCTGTGAAGGCACATGGGCATTTCTTTAATTATTGTCGGTTGAACTCAAGGTGACAGGCAGAGCCACGCCTGGGAACAAGCTTCACCAAGAAGGCTGATGCTTTATCAGCTTGGCTCTCACCTTTGCCCAGGTGCCAGTAGTGAGACTTTTGAGATGTAAATCCAGTCAAGCACCAGGAATGCTTGGGCCTATTCAAGAATGCAAATAATCTCCTTTGATCCTAACTTTTGATGTTACTTCCTGTTTTTTTTTGGGGGGGAATATAAATAAACACTGCTTCCTGGGCTCTGAGTCCCTGTTTCTCCATCTGAGAGAACAGAGGTCCACCCAGCCCCAGCTTTTTGCTTCTATTTCTGCATCTTCTATTCTTTCTTCATTTTTCAATCCCCAGCCACCTCCACTCAGAACCGGTTCATCTCTTTTCGTACTAGACGCGGAAAAGAAAGAGCCCCGCCATACCTGGCCCCCGTGCCACAAATAACGAAAAGGTCAGTTTTCACTTTGTTTCATATTGGCTATGACATAACTAGATAAAGATAAAGTTAAGTATGTGGGTTTTGTACTCATACAGATCTAAGTTCAAAACCTGGTTCTACCATATACTGGCTGTGTGGTCATGGGACCTTCTGGTTCCTAGGTCGTTGCTCAGTCACTGAGCCATGACAGCTGGGGCTATCATCTGATTCTAGATTATAAACTTTAGCAATGCCATGAACTTCATGAAGTCAAGGACCTTTTCTGTCTTAGTTCATCCAGTGTCTAGAAGTACACTGAATAAGCTACACACTAAATTAAAAAGAAGAAACAAACACCGAATTGACCATTGAAGACATCTACACTGAACATTGTCTGGAGCCAACAAAAAAAGAAAATAACACAGCTCTGACAAAAATGTTAAGTCAAACTCCATTGCTAGTATTTCCATGAAATTGGGTGGAATTTTAAAAGCATAAGGTTTTTGGTATTCTCTCTGTTTTGAAATTTGATTTCCAACAAGATGGTATTCCTTATATCTAGATTATTTTTGCTTAAGAAACTTAAATTAACAGGTATTTTGGCTTCCACAAAGGGGTCTGACTTCTCTTACTTAACAAATCAATCAGGAAAACCCCCCCACAAAACTTTGATGTCCAGAAGAGGGTCATCTTCTGGAGACTCTGAAATTTGAGATGTCAGAAGTACTTCTCTGCTATAATTGTTGGGAAAAGGAGCATGTTGATTCTCTAGGGGAACTGAAGCATAATGAAATACAATCTAAGAACATGCAAACTTATTATCTACCAGGATGGTTGAATAGTTCCAATCAAATGGAGGATAGAAATAGGAGCTTTATATTCAGATTTTGAAAAAAAAATGACTCCCTAGCTATATTTAGGCACAATAGTGCCTGCAAATACCTGTGATAGTGGCAGACTGTGGTTTATTCTTAACATAATGAATATATTGTCTTTGAAACTTATCATGGAGGTGAGAAAAAACACCCCAAATTATTCCTGCAAATGGAAGAAAGATACCTTACTGTGGATAAGAGAAAGCCAGCTGCTTGTCTAAGTGATAGGCTAGTATTGTTTTTAATTGGCTCTTCAGAGGGCTGCCTTTGTGTCAGAGACTACTTAGAGTAGGTGGACGTTGTGACTTAAAAAAAGTCAGAATTTTTCTTTATTTCTCCCACTCTTGGAAATTGCTGAGAAGTAGAGCTATAGCACCATTAACAGTAGGAATCCTTTCATGAGAATATTTTTTCCACATTTCTATGGATAGAAATCCTGGCACCAGGGAGATAGCCTTTTTAAAAATACTAACCTGATGTCACTTGCTACTTAAAACTTATCAACAAGTTCCCACTTCTTTTAGGTTAAAAATAAAAATCTGTGTAGCCTATGGAACCCTCTGGCTGTGGGCAACTGTTCAGCCTCATTTTGTGGCCCAGGGACCTTGCACATGCTTTTCTCTCACCTGGACCCCATCTTCCTCACTGTCTTCTGTCTAAATTCTATCCCTCAGACCCCCCAGCTCAAATCTCAAAACTTGTGTGTCACTTCCCTAACCTCCTATATTAAATCAAGCTCCTTTGTCCAACACTTATAATTCCCTGAAGCTTGTCTTTTTCACAGTTAGTATTAACTATCACTCCCACTAGGTTATTAAGTAGAGAACACATCTATTTGCTCACTACTAAATGCAATGGCACATAGCAGGTACTCAATGAATTTATAGTAAAAGAAATGAATGTATGAATGAATGAAGGGAACTGGGTGATACATTGCATCCTTGCACCAATTTTATAAATACCTAACATGGTAGCAACATAAACAAGTTTGTTCCCTTATTATAACTAATAACAAAAGGTCAGTTTTCTTTTTTTTTTCATATTAACTATGACAACTAGATAAGTAGGTGGGTTTTGTACTCATACAAATCTAAGTTCAAAACCTGGTTCTACCATTTACTGGCTGTGTGGTTATGGGAACATTACTTACAATTTCTGTGTTCCAGTTTCCTCATCTGTAAAATAGGTCAGACCTGGGTTTGAAGCTCTGACCCATCAATTATTGTGTAACTTGGGTCAAGTTAATAATCTCTTAAAGCTTCAGGTTTCAGAATTTGTGATAAAACAAGGCTAATAATATCTATCGGTGTATCTTAGGGTTATTAGGAAAATTAATACATATATGTATAACTTAAAAATATCTATAAAATTTGCTTATAAACATGTGAAAGGTGCTCAGTCCATTTTGAGTAAAACAATAAAAGCAAATTAAAACAATATTGTAACATTACTTTGCCATTGGTTTCAATGCAGAGAGTTTTTCACACATTGTTGGTGAAATATCTTTGGAAGCCACTTTGATCATATCTATCAAAATTGGAAGTGCAAATAAAATTTGACCTAGAGATTTATTCCTCTAAGAATTCACCATACATGTATAATCAGAATACAATCATCCAACTGTTTAAATGGGCAAAAAATACTTTTCTAAGAACTTACTGGAAGCTATAGTTTCCTTGGAGGGAGAGTAATGAGGTGAAATGAGAAAAGTTAGGGTGAAAGGTATTTTTCATTGTCTATACTTTTTAAAAAATAATTGTGTGCAAGTTCATATATTTCTTTATCAATTTGAAATTAATTTAAAAGAGCAGAGACTGTGAATTAAAATTTGTAGATACTGCTATTATGTTAGGTTCCCTCAGACAGTGCTGACTCTCCAACATGGAAGATGTAGGCCAGCAGGGTGGCAACGTGGTTACTGTGGAAGGACACACAGGTACTAGAGGGGCAGAGCAGCCTGGGAATTCTGGGCAGTGGGTATTAGAAATGAACAGTGGCTTTGTGGTATTCTCAGAGGTAAATGGAAACCAAATCTTAGAACAAACATCCTTTTAATATGTATTTATTGAAACCTAAGTATTGTGCCCATTTATCAGATGAGCAAATAGAGGTTGAGCAGCCAGTCCAAAGTCACACACGAGCCATTGGTGAAGCCAGTACCAGATGCTGGAAGTCTTACTCCAGAGGCATGCTTTAGGCATGCTCATGTGCTTTAGGCACAATCCTATATAATAAAAGGCTAATATGCAAATTGTCTCCTCAATCAGTTCCACCAGGAGTTCAACCAGGGGGTGGGACTGGCTTGGGGGAAGGGCCACAGGAGGTTGGCAGCTAGCCCTGTTCCTGATCGCCCCCTCCAACCACTGGTCAACCTCTTGCATCCACTCAGCCCAGTTGGCCCAGCCTGATTGGCCCCGATTAAGGAAGGTTGGCTGGACCCCACCCATGCACCAGTTATAGTATACTAGAGGCCCGCTGCATGAAGAAATTCATGCAATAGGTCTTCCTTCCCTTGGCTTCCAGCACTTGTTTTCTTCTGGCACCTGAGACCCAAGCCCCCGCCCGCCTTCTCATAGCAGTTGTCCTGCCCCGCCCGGCCACTCGGAGCCTGTAGCAGCTGGACAGTCACCATCTTTCTCTTTCTAATTTGCATATTCCCTTCTGATTGGCTGGTGGGTATAGCAGAGTGATGGTTAATTTGCATGTTTCTCTTTTATTAGTGTAGATTGTCTCTGTGTAGTGTTTAGGGATCCTACTGTAGTTTTAATCAGTTTTGGACTCTTAAAATTTTTTAAAATTACATTTTTATTGATTTCAGAGCTAGATAGAAACATCAATGATGAGAGAGAATCATTGATTGGCTACCTCCTGCATGGCCCTAATTGGGGATTGAGCCTGTAACCTGGGCATGTGCCCTGACCAGGAATCAAACTGTGACCTCCTAGTTCATAGGTCAATGCTCAATCACTGAGCCACACTAGCCAAGGTGGATGCATTCTTGGTACCTTTGCTCAAAATAAGTACTCTGTTGGAAATGCAGGTTCACTCTGTGCCAACAACTGCATTTGAAGCTCTTTGGTGATTTCTAGAAGCTCCTTTATTCCTGGTTTGTGGTTTCTCTAGTTTCATTTCTGTTTTCCCTGGAGAAAAACACTGCTTGATGGAATCAAGATACGTGAGCTCCCAGAGTGCTCTGCTGTGGCCATGAACATTTCAATTAGTGAAGACAGCTCTAGGAAAAAACACATCTCAGCACATCTCCAGGCCTTCCAGTTTGAAATTACATGAGCAACAGACATGGTTTCATCTTAAGGACTTTACTTACACTGCTGATCAGTGTACTTAGAGAATTACTAAATGTTGCCAGATCTACCTCTCCTCCAAATAAACACATTTTGGGAAATCTCTTGGAGCTGATGGAGAAGGTAAGGTTATAGCTTGAGGTTAGAGCACAGACAGAACATATCCAACCAAGTACCACCCAGTTGCAAGTACAGTTAGTTCCAGTATAAACTGGAAACTATTTGAAGGAACTGTCCCCTCCTAGCAACCTCTCCATTCTAAAATATTCAGAAGTCTAAGTAAGACATTTGGAAAGGGCCTAAGGAATAATTAATTTAATTTGTCCAACTAGGGATAACCAGTTGGTAAACAGATATTTTTCTTTTGAAATTATATTTTAATAAAGGTATTTAAAGGCTTGAGATGTTTTCAATTATTCTGCTGCAATATAATGGTTAATTTTAAGAGCTCTGTGTCTGATTTGTAGTTAAGATTTTTATAATCTATATATAGGTTGGTCTTTAATAACCATTTATACATTGCTTCATTTTATATAGGTCATGTATTCTCCTGGGAGAGTAACAAGATTAGAAATAACAAATACAGTACAGAATAAATTAAAGTGCTTCAAACTGCATTATATAATTTCAGAAAATTGGTTTCACACTGAAATGTTCAAATAAGGAAACCAAATGATTTTTTAAAAAATCCCCTAGTATATGCATTTGAATAGCTATTGTTTAGTAAGTTTTATACTTTGTAGTGTGGTAATAGTATCTGTCCACAATGCTTCATTTATGGGGTAGTTCATATGAGTCAATATGGATAAAATTATCATTATTTGTCTTCATTTAAAAATGTTGGCTTCATTCTCCTTGAAGATGAATAATATTCATTAGTCAAAATGTCAAAGTATTATAAAAGTAATTGTATTTATATATATAATTCTCCAAACTCTTGCATACAAAATGTTCTCATTACACTCAATGGAATAAATTCAGAGACTGCTATGGGACAAGAGATAGCAAAATTGGGGCCAATGCTTTTCTAATTACTTACAATAATAAAAAGTGGGGCTTGGTTTTCCTCTCCCAACTAAATAAAGGAGATAGGATGCTCTAGAGAGTCTATTATTCTGACTGGTTTTGTTTGTTTCTGTGAAGTTTAGCATCACTCTCTTTGTACCGAGTCCTCAGGCCTTTTTCAATTTTTCTATTCGTGCATTAAAGGCCTCTTCCTGTATTTGCAGCTTTTCGTTTATCTCGGCCTGTGAAGACAATCATAAAAAAGTGGTTATGATGGAGCTATCTTTCGGTGCACATTGTCTTTGTGGTTTTGACATACTATAGTGCCTAAAGACAGACATTATCCCTCACACACCTTCCTGTTTTGCAGACATAGCCGTGTTTCAGCCTGTAGTGATGTGATAACACTTTATCATATTTCTCTGCACATTCCCAATGTATAGCATGTCTGCTATGAACAGGAAGTGGTATTTGGACAGCCATTTTTCACATAGCCTTGTGTTGGAAGATAGGATAATTTATCTGTATTTTCAGACAGACTTTACCAAGAAGTACCGAATCAGAATAACTGCTCAGGGCTCAGTTATTACAATGTTGGTCTCCCCACTCCTTTGCAATAAATGTTTTTGTCTCCTGTGTAGTATATTCTAAATGGGATCCCAGAAAGTTTCTGTTGTGAAATAGCAACACAAATAATCTCACGATTAGAATAATTTTCTTAATTAAATGTATTCATCAAACATTATAACTCCTGGGATTATGCCACTTGGTGGTATAGTTTTGGTAGAAAAAAGTCAGTGATTGCTGACAGGTTCCAGTGCTTGCTGCAGTGGTGATAGCATTTAGCCTCTGGCAGTGATATTCTGTGGACTAGCGTTGCTACCTGCACATTTCCAGAAATACTTCCACATTAACTGAACATTAGTAGCCCTGGAAATGTCTGCTCTTCTTCATGATGAATAATAAAATCACGTGTAGAGAAACCAGCAGTGGGCAAAGTGGTAAAATTGGTGTTTTTGTTTAGATTATTTAAAAAAAATCTACAAGTATATGAAGAGTAGTTTATACATATGTGTTAATTACTAATTCAAAGTTTATAATGTTCATGTCTATAACATAATTTGAAGTTTTCAGGGTAATTATACTTTAAGAAATTCTTATTAGTTTTATATAGAAATTTTAAAGTTCAAACACTGTTTTGGTCCAGATATACATTTCCATTCTTATTTCTTTCTTTATAAGGACAACTATAATAGTTTTGAAATACTACATCTTGGTTGCCTTATCTGATGAGATTTTGTTTTACCTACACAGTAAAGACTGATATTTCTGAAAAAATCACGCAGTGTCAATTCTAGATTCTCATGTAATGCCAGAGTATCAAGTATTTTTTGTTTAGTTTTTCTTTGGTTCAAGTATTATCAAGCCTTAGATCAAGCTCTGTCCTCTGTTTTTCCATTTTGTTCTTTCTTGGTGGTTGGGTGAAACAGCCAAAGAGGGATGAAAATGGTACTCCAGGTTACAAAGGAACTCTTGTCACTTTTTAGGAATCTCTAATCCCTCAGGCATGATTAAGGTAGAGCTAAAAGGAGCACACAGGTCTAGGAGTGTGGAGACTTAGGGATTAGTTTAGCTATTGTACCCTGGGGCAAGACCCTTAATCACTTAGGGTCTTACTTAGTTCGTACCTGAAATGTCGAACAGTTAAAAATTAAGTATTAAGTTAATATTACATGCTAACTTTAAATTCACAATTCTAATTCCTAATTTTGTGATATATTCACCAATGTTATATTTCAGTGACATGATGTTATGAAATATTTTAAAAATATGTTACTCCTATTTCTTTATGCCATGCACCATATTAGACCATATAGGAATAAAATGGTTGGAAGAATAATGTGATCACATTTCCAAAGGATTGGGAAGTTTGAACTAAACTGACTCTTCCCACTTTCAGTTATAGTCTTGTGCCATATAAGGACATTTTGGTCCAAGACAGACCATATATATGACAGTGGTCCCATTCTATCTAATAAAGAGGGGATATGCTAATTGACCCCCACACTGTCACAAAGATGGCAGCACCCATAGCCAATAAGGGAATATGCTAGTTGACTGCCACACCCTCAAAGATGGTGGCCCCCACAGCCAATAAGGAAGGAATACGCTAATTGACTGCCATACCCTCAAAGAGGGTGGCGCCCACAACCACAAGATGATGGCACCCAGTCCCCTCAGCCCCACTGGGGCAGCAGGTGTGCAGCAAGGCCAGGCTCACCCCCAGGGCCCAACCACTCTGTGTGCCCGCCTCCAGAGTCTCCCAGTTCCCTCGCCCCCCAGGTGCCCAGAGCTGCCCAGCTGCCCAGCTGCCCAGGGCTGGCCTGAGACACAAGCAACCCTCAGATTGCAGCTGCCCAGCCACCCGGGGCCACCTGAGGCTCAACCAGGGCTGGTTGAGCCTTGCACTGCCGGCAGTGGCAGCTGCAAAGTTGTGATGGGGCATCGCCTTCCCCTGATCACTGGGTCACCTCACGCCCCTGAGGGCTCCCAGAGTGCAAGAGGGGGAAGGCCAAGCTGAAGGACTCCCCCCCACCCCCCAATGCATGAATTTTCATGCATTGGGCTTCTAGTCCTATATAATGAAGAGCTAATATGCTAATTAGACTGAATAGGAGAACGACCATCCAGACGAGTCTTCCAGACAACCATCTGGATGACATTCTGGATGAGGGTGTGAGGGGCTGTGAAGGGCCATGAGGGCTGGCTAGGGCTGCAAGGGCTAGCTGGGGCTGTGAGGGCTGAGCCCCTTGCATGAATTTTGTGCATCAGGCCTTTAGTAAAATCATAATGGAGCTGAAAAAAATCCTATTGCCTAGTGATAATATAGCCAGTGTAATGTCATAGCATGGCACATTACTCACATGTTTGTGGTGATGCTGGTGTAACAAATGTACAATCATATAAAGGTACTAGAGGCCAGGTGCACAAAATTCATGCACTTGTGTGGGGGGGGGGGGCATCCCTAAGCCCAGCTTGTACCCTCTCACAGTCTGGGAGCTCTTGGGGGAGAGCCAGCAATTGGACTATCAAATTAGTGCTGACCACCAAAGGGCAGCTCCTGCATTGACTGTTTGCCCCCTGGTGGACAGTGTGCATCATAGCAACCAGTTGTTCCACTGTTCAGTTGATTTGCATTTTAGCTTTTTATTAAATAGGACATAGTCCATACAATAATATATAGTGCATACTACTTCATAATGATAATTACAACTATGTTATTAGTTTATGTATTTAATATGCTACACTTTTTGTTATTATTTTAGAGTGTTCTCTTTCTACTTATAAAAATGTTTTCTGCTTCACAGAAAGTGGACTCATACATCTCATGATTACTGTGTTTCTTGATTGCATCATTCTCACCTACACTTAATTTAATCTTGTGTCATTTTTCACAGTAACATGTAGTATATGCTTGAAGCCTGAGAGCTATAGGCTACACCATGTAGCCTTGGTGACGTAGGCTCCATGATGTTTGATGTTAAGTATACTCTCTGATGTTTGCACAATAATATTACCTAATGATGCATTTCTCAGAATGTATCTCTGCTATTAACCAGTGGATGATATAATGTGTTCTATGCCCATCAATAATCTCATTTCTTTTCAACTAAGGACAGATGTACTATCATCTAACAGCTTCTGTTTCACTGTATCACCAGGGTTTTTTCACATTAACCTGGAGACCTATCTGGTATTTCACTGAAACAGAATTCATCAACACAAGTGTGAGCTGTGGGGAAAAGATTTCTGAAGATAAGGTTCACACCTAACAGAGCTGTGTACTGACAGAGGGGAATTACATTTAAGATCACCCCTGTGGTGATCAGACTTCAGTTCAGGCACAACCAACAGAGCCAGATGAAAGACTCCTTGTCTGGTCAAAAACATACTGTCATTGGTCTATCATCTCTCCTCGTTCTTCCTTAGAACACTGCTGAACAGACAAGCTATCCAAAACACACTAGGCATGGGTAGGCTGTTTCCTTCCCGGAAGAATGGGAAACATATGCCCTGGTTCAGTAGCCTCTTAGTGATCACTTCCTTGAGGTGACCTCACTCTCTGGTTTTCTAACCTGGAAATTCAAGTTGAACTAAAATCGCTACAGTCCCAAGATGGCAAACTTCCCTCAAGGTTTTCACTTTATTTTACCCTGTGGCTTAGACAGAGCCAACAGCCAACACTGAACAGCAAGAATTTAGTGTTAGCGTTCATAGTTCTCTGAAATGTAATTCTTTAAATATATTAAAATTTGCTCCATTGGGTATAATCTTTTATTATACAATATGGGGCCAAAATAATTTCATTTTCAATGTATCCTTAATATTAAAATAACTAAACTATATAACCTTAAATGTTTGCTCTATTCAGTATAACTTTAATTAACATCTCCAGGCCAAGATAACTTCATTCTTTTTAATTTTTTCTTCATTCTTAATAAATCTCTAAAACTATGAAGTGAGTCAATGGGAAAGTAAGTGAATTCATATACCAAATTTAAGGATTCACACTACATTTTCAGAAATTTCTGAATTACAGGAAGTAAAATATGCTTTATAACCACACTAGAGAAGGAGCTCTGAAAAAAAACTATACTTAAAACATGATTTCTCTACTGCCTTTTACTCCAAAAAATATAGTAATTATATGACTTTAAAATAAATGAGAGAAAAAAGTATTGGGAAATTTTAAGCAGCTTACAATTAATAACTCAGTAAATGTTTCTACAGCAGGCCAGTGTATTCAGGCCTACACACACACACACACACACACACACACACACACACACACACACTGGCCACTGGCATGTGGCTACCTTTGAACAGAGATGTGGCAATTTTAAGAGCCAGGGACACTGGGAGGTAGGTTTTAGAATTAAAAAATAACTTACCATCTAAAACAGGGGGAGAAATTTAGGTAAGCAGAGAGTCATTACCCAACTTGGAATCAGACCAAGACACAAGAGCAAACACTGAAAAAGTATCATACCATGGGAGTATTAAAATCCAAAGTAGTCTGGTCGTGATATTAGAGGTTATGTGGTTTTTGTGGATAGCTCTAGAATTCAAACTAGAGTTTACAACTCCCATTCAGAGTCTTTCATCAGCTTCTGACCTTGGAAACTCTGGACAAATAACAGTCTTCCTGCATCTCTCCTTTTTTAATTTATTTGTCAGAGAAGTGCCTGCCTAATTTGCCTAGAGTTTACTAGAATAATTGGTAGAAAACACAGAAAAGGGCTTGCATAAATCTTGAAGCATTGCATAAATCCACATCATGTCATTTTGTTGAAAAAAGGGCAGTAATTTAGCCCAGGCTAATCCTTGAATCCACTTAATATGGAAATGATCGTAGCACCTTCTCCTCTGGTCTAGATTTTCTCTTTGTCTAATTATATTATTTAGATGACCCAACCAATGAACTTCCAAGCCTAGCTAAGGATCGCTGCAAGCCAATGGGATAATCATGTATGTATACAGCAATCGCATAATTTTTGTTACAGAGAAGTGTTATAAATGCCACAGACTCTAATATTTTTTTAAAAAATCAATAAGTAGTTAAAAACACACTCACTACATGGAATATGGCCTTGGTAAAGATGTTTTCAATTTTTTGGGCCTGCAAACAATTCTATTACTGTCTAGTAGTTTCTCAGCAATAATTTCAGAGCCACAGGATCGCAAAGGAGCCCAGGGCCATGATTATACATAAACTATATTTAGATGAAATGTTATCACTTCTAAAAAGGAGATATGTTCTGAACTCAGCTTAATTCAACTGCACTCTGCCCTTCCACACAGTAACCAGTTATTACATTCATGGGGTTGCTAACAATACAGCTTTGTGTAAAACGTGTTCTTCCACTATTTCTGGTACAAACACTAAATACTCTTTATTAAGCCAAGGACTTTGGCTGATTCTGTTGGCATCAAATCATTAAACGTTCATGTAAACAGTGCATTAACATTTGACGATTAAACAGTAACAAGGTATGCTTATGCCAAGCTAATCTTTTGCCCTTTCTAAATTAGTTGTTAATACAGTGTGCTCTTTATATACAGTCTCATGCTCAGATATCAACTAAATCTTTCCCTAAGATGCATTAATATTTTAAGCATGCAGTAGACTGTCTTATTGATTCACAGTCATTTCCACAAGAAATTATAAATTCTCTCAAAATATGCAATTCACTTATTTAATCATTTTGCCTGGGCAATGATGCAAGTCTTTGTGTAGAGGTAGAAATGTGCTTTTTTGGATGGGAAAAAAAATTAAGCATAAAAGGTAAGCCGAATGATCCATCTTTGGCAATTGCTACTGAGCTGGTTGTTGCCAGCACTGTTTTCATGCATCCATTGGTGTAAACTGCCTAGCGATTAGTGCTATGTGAAAGGAGCAAACTATATGAGAGGGAGTTCAAAGATTAGAAAACCTCTTTTAGAAATATGGTGAGAAAACTTTAGCTGAGAATTATGCTGTGATCTTCAGTGTTTACTGCTTTTAGCAATGTACTCTAATTACTCTCGCATGAGTGATTTTGTTATGACAAGGCATGAAGTCTTTACCATGTTATTTTTTGGGTTTCAATGCTGGATGATTTTTCAAACTGATAACACTCACTACACTATGGGCTGTTGGCAAAGTTATTTTGTGATCTTATTGAGTCTCAGATGACTCAACTGAGAGTTATGTAGAGATGTTAAATTGAACTCTTCCATCACAAGCATTGCTCTTGCTAGCTGAGTGTAGGTAGTGCTTGCAGACATTATGGATAAGGTTGGCTAATTAACTAGTAATGAAGTAAGCGAGCACATTATCAAGGCTGAGCACCTGAATGCCGACTAGGATGTCATCTGTGACTTGGGCAAGCACTGATTTTATATCTTCAATGGTGAAACCAGCTAAAGCATCTGTCTCTGAAAGGCTGGCTGCTGGCTCAGACTCCATTGGGCCTTGCTCTTGATCCATTCTCTAGAATATGGAAAATAAACAATGTTCAGGTGATATCTACAATATTCGAGGACTTATATGGAGTCTCAAACTTCTGGGTCATTTGCTACCAGGAGTGACGTCACTCTGCCATTATTATGAGCATCATGACAGATCAAGTCATGGTGCTAACAGTGCTGACTTTGAAAAAGTTAAGGTGGAAACTGGGGAAGATGATGGAGTGGAAAAGATTAAAATTCCTGAACCAACCTCAGCTGGCCCAACTGTGAATCAATGGTAAAGCAAATATTCATATTTAGCTGGGGAAAGTCACAGGGAGAGAAAAATGGAAGAACATTTGCTTCCTTTCCTCCCATCCTTATAAAGTCTCATGCTGAGATAGGTTGAATTAAGAAACAAAAGGAAACATACCTTCATTTCTGTATCCAATGTTGGGGGTGGCTCTATGAATGTTGAGTAAATATCAAATGAGATTCCTTCTTCTAGAGGGTTGGGGAAAAGGCCACCTGAAGGCTTGACAACCTCTACCATTTGCTGGAGGGGAAGAAAAGAGCTATATTATGATAGAGCCTTTTGTTTGTAACCACAATTTACAATTTCAGTTCTGCATCTGATAATTAGCATTTTATTCTACCCACTGTTTAATTCTCTTTCCATCCAATGTGGTTTAGGACTTTATTTTGTACTTCTCTGAGTTTTCATTGTTCATGGGTCAGTATCCCCTTCCTCCTACTTACAAGCAAGCACTCTGTATGCAGGGACCATGGTTTAGATCCCCTGTATTTCTTCTCGAAGTTTGGCAGAGGGTTAGATACTTAAAACACTCAATAACAGTCTGATTGTGATAGATGTTACTCAGTGAAATATAGCTATTCTTGCAGGCAATAGTGAAATGGCCATCAAGAATTTATTAAAGGCTCTAGGTTATTGTATAAACCCAGCACACAGTAAATCAGAGATGCAAAATTTCACTGTGAGCATTTAATAATTCTATAGCAAGAGTGTATCAAACAGAGGAAGGGGGATCATGGTTGGTCAATAGTGAAAATGAAGAAAAAGGAATTAAACTGTCAATTTAAGTCCTGGCTGGTTATCTCAGTTGGTTAGAGTATCATATGCCAAGGTTGTGGGTTCAATCCCCAGTCAGGGCACATACAAAAAATCAACCAATTAATGCATACATAAGTGGACCAACAAATTAATGCTTCTGTTTCTCTCTTTCAAAAAAAAAATCAACAAATTAAAAAAAAAAAGTCGGGGGAGAGAGAGAGGATATGAGGGCACCGATTTCCTTAAACATCTGAATCATTTTATTAGTTCCTCTTGTTCTGATTCTAACCAAGATTTTGATCATAATTTGACTTCCCATCTCTCAAATGATCTAGAAAGATATGTCTACTTTTGTGCTCTGATTCTCTTGCTTATCACATTTCTTATTGTAAGTCAGTAAACTGGTGCTCTAGTTTATGTAGTAAGCTCCGTGATCCTATTTTTGTGGCCCTGAGATGACACTATCCTATTTGCTGACAAAGTCAGGCCTTGAGCCTTTGGAGTTTGAAGACAATACTCTGGAAAAGCATAAATTCACCAACTAATTACCATCCCCTGAGGCCTGGAAAAACCCTAAAATCATTGTATGTTCATTTCTAATTTCACAATAGTTCAGATAAACTTATATATTTCATCACTTAAATATTACTATTTATTTTTACTTATATGGATTTTGAAATGTACTGGAGGCTAAGTTATTGCTTGGTCATACCAATGTATCTTACATTGAATTCATATTTCTAACTTTAATTTGATTTTATAGGAAGTTGCTTAGTATACATATTTAGTAGGAATGAAGTGTCCTAACTTTATAGCCAAGTGAATTGGAAACCAAGAGATTAAATGACTGGCTTAGGCAAATAATTGCTAGGCCTGGGAGTTAAATCCTGGTGTGCTAACTTCTTGGCTTATCCAGTTTTCAGTAAACTGTAATGTGTCATCATGTTGCCATACTTGGAAATTATTGATGTTATTGAGCACTTAATCTCTATTCTGTTAGATGACATCATTCCAGATTGTTTATCTTCAGTTGACTAAATGTTAATCAAAATAGAATATCAAGAAACAACTTAGCAGAACGATTCTTTTCTCTCATCACATTCATAAGCCCCAGTTTTTTTTCCTCAATGGAAGCATTTTCAGCTTCCTAAAAAATTACTTGTACCTTTTTTCATCATGCGTGATTTTTCATCTTCCTACATTTTATATTGCTCTTTATTTTACTAAACTAGGACAATGAAACAGCTAAATATATTTTAGTGTCCTTTGAAACATTATAGACAAAATAAATAAGCAGCTAATGGGAATACAGAGACAGGGAAGAGGACAGGTGGTACAGGCTTTAATACAGGCTGATAAATAGAAATATGGGGAGAGTGGTGGTGGTAAGACACTGAAAAAAGAAGAGAGAAAGAATTGAAGGGAGGTTACTGACTGTCCTGCAGGCATGGAGAAAATAAGCCTGAGCTAATTGGCAAGATACAAGTATGTCCTTTTAATGCAGTTGAATCTTACTTGTTGCTGCGGCCATATCTGTCCCACTGCTATGACTTTATACAGGGTAGGCCTTTCTGCTAAATTCTCTCTCACCTCGAGGTAGAAGTTCCCTCTCCACCCTGTTAGGAGCAGATTCTACCATCTCCCCACCTGTGCCACCTATTCCATCAGATTATATACTTAAATGTAAGCAGATATTTGTGCTCAACTCTCTCATTTTATCCCTTCCAGCCCTCCCTATGTTCTGGATTTCTTTAAAAAGCTAATCTGAACTATACCTACCAATGACCAGCACTCCAGGTCTTTGGCAATGGGGTGTGTATATATATATATACACACACTGGGAAACTTGGAGCTCCTCAGGTCCACATCATTTCTCTGGTGGAATGAAGCTCCCATTTAGTCCTAGAACCTGGAGCTCTGACTGAGTTAGGCTTTTCTTTTATTTGACTTTTTGAGTGTAGCTAATATAGCTAGTCAGTCACTTGATTTACCTTGTGCACAAAGCTAGAGGGGTAATTTCTTTTCTTCAGGGTATTTATACTATCAGGGAACCAAACCATAGCTACATTTTACTTTGAAAAAGTTTTTATTTTTTTTTTTTTTTTTAGCTTACACTTTTCTTTTTCATGAAGAGTTACATTTGCTGTGTTAGTATGATATTGTTAAGGGAAAACATATCCTAATTTCAGATGAGGGTAAATACAAAGCTGTTTAACTAATAAGAAGTTATATAGTCAAATATAGTTCACAGAAGCATCACAGTGATTTCCCCCCCCAATTAAGTGGCATTAAAAAAAAACAGTTTAAGAAAAATTAGAATCAATAATTGTGGTGAGAGCACAGAGCCAGCAAATATATATAAATGAAACCGTCTGATGCAATACATTCTTTAAAAAAATACAATTAGGCCTTTGTATTTTTTTTTTTTAACAAAACCTCATGTTTTACAACATCACTGGTTCTGTAATAAAATCTATTTAAAACAGAGAGACATGGTCAGCTTTATTAAGTTAGATTTTCTAAAGGAACGCTATAATTTCCTCAGTCTATGAATAGTTGAAACAAATTAAATAAAGCTAGTTTTATAACTATTTTTATACATTCCTATGGAATTGTAATTGTCTCATATTTTTTTCCTCAAAAGCCTAATATGTTACCTCTTAAATCTAAAAAAATAAAAACAGAAAAAGGATCAAGTATATTTATTAAAAAAACACTCCTATTTGGTACCCTGATTTAGCAAGCCCCTTTTTCTCTAAGAGAATAGCACCCATAATCTTCAGATCAAGAAACAAAGGGAACTACTTTAAGTGACTTGCCCGAGGCCTAATGCTGAGATTAAAACTCAGGAGTTTCTGATTATACACATACATCCATTTGGCCAAATGATTGGTTTTGCTTGACTTTCAAATACCCCCTAAATATTACTTTGAATGTAAAGCAATAAATGTGTTTCTCTTGCCATTTTTGAATGCTTGCACACAAATGGATATAATAAAAACAATCATGTTGTTCCATGTGAATGCCATTTATATTTTTTCAGATAATGAGCAGACCATTTGAACCAAGGTGAGTACATTAAAAGCTCTAATAAAGAAGAGAATAGATCTCTAAACTGAATAATCGAGTGTTAAGTGAACATACAATAAATAACATCTACAGATGTGATTGCTAGAAAATTAGTTTTCTATAGCTTACCAATACACATTTCCCCCAGATGTTATCTGTTACATGAAAATTAACTTAAGTTAGTTATATTGTTCATTACCTATACATTTCATTAGTGTTATTTAAGATGGTTTACATTCCAAGCTTTAGTTGCATCATGCTCTGGTATTTAAAGAATATAAAGTAAGTGGCCTTTTGGCATAATGTAATATTTATAAGAACAAAATTTCATTATTAACTATTATGTAGCTTTAAAAAAAATCCAAGAATTTTACTTATAAGCCAAACAAAATCACTATAAATCTTTTAAGAATTTTATTTACATATTCAGTAGGAAATGGACCTCTATCATGGGAATCAATGGTAAGAATTTTGAACCCTCTTGGAACTAAATACAAGGTCAGTTTAGTTTTAAAAACATACTATACAAATTAAAGTCTGCTTTCAGATCTTACTGTGCTTAAGAACTATAAAGATTTTATCTGAAAAATGTTACTTCATGCTTTCTTTTTCTACTTTATGTGATAACATTATTAATAGTATTAACTCTGATTTCTTATTTCTGTTTTTTTTTAATTATTGTTTCTGTTTATTGCTATTTGCTTATTATTTTCTCTGGAGAAAGTGCAGGTGATCGGTGGGTAGTGTTCGTACTATTGAAATCTATGATTAAATTGTCAATTACTAAATTATTCAAAATATTAAAAATGTAATTGAGATGATAACTTTCCATTATTTTAAATGGCAGAAAGCAAGATAAATCTGTTAAACCCTTTTGGAACTAAGAGGAACATATACAAAACACTGGCTTGCTTGAAAAAGACATTTGTTTGGAATTATCAAAGGATGACAACTTCATGTGTAAATCAGAACTTACTGAAAAATGTCAAAGTTTCAAATAGCACACTTTATTGCAAACTTTTCCCAATATAAGAAAAAAAGGCACACAAATTCCTGTAATGTTTTAAGTATTTCCCCCCCTAAAGAGAAAGGCATTACTAATTTGCAAGTCTAATTAAGAAGAACTGTGTGGTTCTGGAAATTTTGACAAAAAAATTGTAACCCATTGCCCACAATATACTGGATGTAAAATAACAACATATGAATGCCACCTGCAAAATGCAATAAACTCTGCTAATGTCATACTAAGGCCATAAATTTAAAATCAAAAGAGAATAAATTCAAAAGCTATGATTATCAGAGAAGCTAAATTAATTCATTTCTAAAGTGTTTTTCTTTTGTGTTCAGGCCATTGCAAACTCTTAATATATCATGTAAATGTAGAATATCAATTCTGCTATGAGATCCTCCTCCCCCTTTGCATTTTTGACTTGGAAATAAATTTGCAAATGCAGCACATTAATTTTCTTTCCTGTGCTTAATATGCAGTATTTACATTTTGAAAAGGTTCAGAATGTTGCCAGGCTTCTGCAGAGTATGAATAGACATCTAATAGCAACTTCTATTTTTATTCATACCATACTGGTAGTTTGAACATTTATAACTTAATAGAGCTTTGAGACCATCAGATCCACATGCTAATCACCTAAACAGTGAACGGTAACACAGTACAAGTTAGGACAGGAAATGAAGACTACCCACCCCTTCCAGCTGAAGCTGCGAGAGGAATTCAAGTTGGCAGGCCACAGTAAACCAATCTGCAACCTGGCTATGACACTCCAGTTAGCACCTCATGCCCATTTTTATTTATATGTCTTGATTTGATCTTGTTTAACTTGGGCTTGGAATTTAAAAAACTAAAGTTAGATAATTAAAGAAACTGATTCCAGATTATTTTAAACATCTTCAGTATTTCAAGCCTACGTCTGCTTCAGTCCAACACAATTTGAAAAGAAATCTGAGTACTCCTATCTTAATGACCTAAGAAAACAAAATCCTCTTTAATGAATTTGAAAAAGAGTACCTTCTCACAGTAAATGCAATTTAAAAGGAAAAGATCTGTCTTCTGTACAAACATTTCCTCAGGGATAGAACAGTTCTTCAGATGCCCAGATACTTTCTAAAGATGGCAATAATCTGGAAGATAGACCATTGCATTATAGGCTTATCCTTGGCTCTATTCCTAACTGTGAGATGCTAAGAAAATCCCTAGGCCTCAGTTTATTTATCTGTAAAAGAAGGATAATGGTAATTGCTACTTGGCTACTTCATCAAATTATTTCGAGCACAAATTAGATAATGTGGGTGAAAATAATGGAAGTCCTTCAAAAGGAAGGTATTATTAAACCCAAAGGTGTGTTATTATAATTACTGTTATTATTGAAAGGGTCTTCTCTCTAATGCTAGCATTGAAAAACAGATTACAGTAGCCACAGGGAGGACACTGGCCCATGTTATTTCCATATATAATTATTAATATTGCCCAAGGAGTCTAATGACCTCAGAAGAATTTGTTAATGAGGACATGCTATCCACCTGTTTCCATACAGCCAGTCTTGATAATATCAAACATATATTCAGTCCTATCTGATTTCAAGAATTCTGTGGACTCAATTTCTCTGAGACCTGGATAGCATGGCATAATTAGGTAGTTACGTGGCATGGTCAGGACTAAGGCAAATCACCTATTTAGAAAAGGAGGGTGTTTACATCTAACTTTTAAATGAGAAAAATCTGTCTCCTCTTTTCATAGCTCAATTTCTTCTTTTTTATCTTTTGTTTTTCAGCATTGAGTGTGGTCTGTAGTTGCCCAGATTGAGTTTATTTTTAAAAAAGTTCCTTCAACAAATTTCATCAAAAGTAAAGAGGTAGGGCATAGAGGGCAAACTTTCAACAAGTCCTTCTTTTGAAAATTGAAATACCAGAGATCTTGAAATTGCTAAATTCAAAACTGTATTTTTTATTCTTAGATTGACCTTATCCTCCAACTTCCTCAGTGTGAGAGATGGAAAGTATGGCAGGTTCCATTATAAATACTTAGAAAACAACTAATGCTTTTCAAAAATATTTTTAGAAGCCTCTCAGAGTATATTTGTTTAGCTTACTAAATTATACTCTAAAAGGCATATCCTTGAACTCAGTTGTAAACTATTTCAAATAGTTCTAATCATGGATACAATTTTGTTGGGTTTCATTTAGAGTGTTCTATTTAAATTTTAGGTTTTCAATATTTAAAGTATTTAAAACATTAATAGGAAATACTCTAAATTATCTCGTTTTAAGAAATGGAAATTAAGTATCAGTATCTGTCAATTATAATAATAAAGATGAGTTTGCTATTGTCTTTGTGGAAAACCTGTTCTGAGTTATCTATACTAATAAAATACTAATATGCTAATTAGACCGGGAGACCTTCCAGAGACCTTCCGGATGTCCTCCTGGACAAAGTTGGGGGCTTGGCCAGCTTGCAAACCACCCCCAAATGACCCTCAGTCCTTACCCAGGCCGGCCACACCCCCAGTGGGGATTCTCACCCTGATAGGGGCATGGCCAGCCTGCAAAAGGCCATCAGCCCCTCTCCCAGGCTGGCCACACCTCCCAGTGGGGTCCCCTACCCCAAAGGGTGTGTAACCAGCCTGAAAACGAGCTTCAGCCCCTTGTCCAGGCTTGCCACGCCCCCCCAGCAGGGACCCTGACCTTGATGGGGACATGGCTGGCCTGCAAACTGCCCCAACCCCTTACCCAGGCCAGCACTGCCCCTAGTAGGGATCTCCACTCCGATGGGAGTGTGGCTGGCCTGTAAACTGCCCCAGGCCTCTTGTGCAGGCCAGCCCTGCCTCCCCTCCAGGGACCCCCCCAACCTGATCTGGGACACCCACATCCTTGCAACAGACCTCTATCTATAAAAGGGCAATATGCTAATTAGATAGAGAGACCTTCCAGAAGACCTTCCGGACATCCTTCCAGACAAAGAAACAGTGGCAGGGCCAAGGCAGAGGTGGTTAGGGGCAATCAGGCCAGGAGGGGAGGGCAGTTGTGGGCGAGCAGGCCAGCAGCGGGGGCAGTTGGGGGTGAGCAGGCCAGTGGAGGTGGGCAGTCAGGGGCAATCAGGCTGGCAGGGTGGGTAGTTAGAGGCGAGCAGGCCGGCAGGAAGGCAGTGGGGGCGAGTAGGCCGGTGGGGCGGGGGCAGTTGGGGGTGAGCAGGCCTGCAGGCACAGTGGTTAGGGGTAATCAGGCAGGCAGGTGAGCAGTCAGGAGCCAGCAGTCCTAGATTCCCTTTGGGATTGGGCCTAAACCAGCAGCTGGACATCCCCTGAGGAGTCCCACATTAGAGAGGGTGCAGCCCGGGTTGAGGGAACCCCCCCCCCCCTCCAATGCACAAATTTTGTGCACCAGGTCACTAGTCTATATATATTAAAAGCCAGCAACCAGAATGCCATCACGACCCAAACAACCAGTCATTATGACGCCCACTGTGACCAGCAAACTGGCCCGATTGGGGGGTAGGGCTGGCAGGCCCATCTCTCTCAGCCCCTCCCCCTAGCCACAAGGTCCCTGATCAGTCTCTCAGACCCCGAGAGGGCAGGTGGCCTGCCAATCCCCTGCAGCCCTTCCCTCCAGCCTGCCCTGCCCCTGATTGCCTCCCAACCCCAATAGGGGGTAGGGCCAGTTGAACAACCTCCTGTAGCCCCTCCCACCAGCCAGCTCTGCCCCTGATTGGTCCCTCCACTCTGACCAGGGGCAGGGCCGGTTGGCCAACTACCAATGGCTCCTCCTCCAGGCTGCTGGCCCCTGATCAGCCCTCTACCCCATTCAGGGGCAGGGCAAACTGGCCCACTGCTCACTGCCCACAGCCTCTCCCCAAATCATCAGACCTCACCACCTCAAATGGCCCACAGCCCCTCCCCTCAGCCAGATCCACCCCTGATTGCCCGCCCACCACACCAATCAAGGGTGGGCTGTCCAGCCAATCTCCTGCTGTCTCCTTCTCCTGACAGGCCTGGCCCTGATCCACTGATTGTCCTTGATCTGCTGATTTGGGCCTGGCCAGCTAGACTCTACCTGTGTATGAATTCATTCACTGGGCCTCTAGTCAAATATAAATTTAAAAATTTTATTTTATATATGTTGCATTTTAAATACATTCTGAAAATAGCTTATATGATGATAAAACTATGTCATAACCTTCATATTTGAGAATATTCCTTTTGAACAAGTTTCTATAATTGGCAGAAATCAGATGAGCCAGTAAGTCCCAATGGTTGAAAGAGAAACCACAATGGAAGAATTCTAAGTACTTGATTCCAGTCTTTCTCTTCATGGGCATCCCTGTTATTTTTCACAGTTTAAACACCCTGAGTAAGAGGAGTCTGAAACCTTTTGGATGACGGATACATGTAATGTGCTTAATTTCAAAGCACATTGAGTGAACTACATTTCAGTCCTAAAGTCATCAGTTAGAAAAAAAAAAAAAAACTTTAAACTATACTGAAACTCATTTCATGTAGAAATATAAAGCTTCTTTAGACAAAAAGAGAATGTAAAGTATTATGAAACCTTTACAAAAGTCAACATAATATTATTCCTGTCCTTTTAGACCCAAGATGTCTATTTTAAGTAATCTGACATTAAAAATGTGCTGACAAATATAGATTAAAAAACAACACAGGAAGTTGTAAATCAGTTGGTAACCCTTAGCATCAAGGAAATAAGAGACCATGAAAATATAGTCATTTGCTTTAGTCAACCTCAACCTTAATTTTTAACTAAAGAAAATTTGCAGAAGGCATGTTTACATTTTGGATATTTTACTCATAGTTTGTGTGTTTCCTTTTTCTCCAGTAGGCTCATAAATTATTACAAGGAAACATGTTGTCAGTTATAAATATTTCCCTCTCTGCTCAGCTCCCTCCACCATCCCTCCCCCTCCTTTTTCAAATCTCCCCTAACTGGTTCTGTTACTGTATTAGGCACTCTTCCTTGTCAGCAGGGCATGATTTTCTTTCTTCAGAGGAAACTGCTGTCAGTTACTCTTCTGTGCCTGACGTTCTAGAAACAGGACTCTTGCAGGAAGCACCCCACCCTTTCCTTCAGCAGCCCCTTATTATGTACACGGGGTGTCATTATTTTAATGACCTAAAAGGAGTCATGTCTTTCCAAGCAAGAAACAGCTCTAGGTACCCTAAACTTCTGAGGCTCTTCATGGAATCTGAATTCTTGGAAATCAACTTCAAAAGTGATTTTGTAGACAATGGTTTATATGGCAATAAATTTTCTCAAAAAAGACCTTTCATTATAATCTGTAACCCATGCTAGTTTAGTTAAAAACAAACAAACCAAAATAACAACAACTCTGAAAAGTTTACATGGTATCTTATTCCAGATCTGAATGTTTCAGAAATCTGGATTTTTTTCCCATTAAATGTGTGGAGTCCTGGCTTGGCCCTGCGGCTCAACAGAGAGTATGTCTGAGATGCGGCATCTTTACTTGTAAAATTAGGGAGTTGGATTAGGTCTTCTCTAGTCTTTTTATAGATGTTACATCCTAATTTACTAAATTTCAAGTGGCTTTTCCTCTATCCAAACAAGATTCAAAGTTGCTGGTCAGTGAAGATCCTTAGGTACAGTATTTTTCTCTTGTGGTATATTTGGATCACACACCCAGAGCTTACTGAAATTTTAGACAGGCTGAAGCTTGTCCTTCTATTTCTACTTAATTATCTTCTCCAAACCTGCTCCTCTTCCATTTCCTCAGCTCTCAATGACATCAGCAGCTTTTTGGTGACAGTACTCAAAACCCTGAGGTTGTCTTTAGTTGTTCCCTTTCCCTAACATTAAATCATCCACAAAACATGTTGGGGGCATCTTTGTGATGTCTGTTTCATCACAACGACCATTGTGTAATCCAGGGGCCACAGTGTTTCCCACGGGCCATCTCCTCTATCCCTAGTACCCCCAGTCCCAAACAATGTGAATGATACCCATTCGACTTGTGGTAGCAATTGCCTCCATCTAGGAAAATGAACATTGAAGATTAAAAAAAAACAAACACAAAAAAACCCCCACAAAATAAAAAGAGGTTTTATTTACCAGAACCTACTCTGATTTTGGCATTGGCCTAGTAAGAAAACACATTATAAATATTAGGTCCTTTAATTCATAGTGCATTGTGAGGAGAGGTTTGATCAACCTCAATTTTTGAATGAAGAACTTAAAGCTCAGAGGTTAAGTAACTTGGTCAAGGTAACACAACTAGAGAACAATGAATTCTGTCAGAACTTGAATACAGATCTATTTGACTTCAAAGCTCATGCACCTAGTCCTTAGGGGTAAATGGAACCCCAATGGCTCTTTATGATCCCCCCGAAACATTCCTCTCCAGTTTCTAGGGGAGTAAACAGAGGTTCGGGAAAGGAAGATGATAGATACACAGCAGGAATCTGGAGATGTGGGTACTCTGGGAAATTCAGAAAGAGAATTTGTTCACTGGTTCCTCATAGCATTACAGTGCATGTTCCAAAGTAAGTCAATGAAAGTGAGGCAAAGAGGACTGATTTTTTTAAAGAAGGCATGATATAAAAAGCATCTGGTTTATAGAGAAATCTGAGAACATACTTAACTCATTCATGTAAACAGGAAATATAGGAGCATCAGTTTGCTTTTGGTGACTAAAACTGCATGTTCCTGCTTAAATAGCAATTTGTCCTATTTGTTGTAATTTTAATTACTATTTTCATTGGAATCATAGTTTATTTTTTCCCCCTAGGAACAGGCATGTAGAAAAACAACCAATAACCTAGACAGCTAAAAAGCACATTGAAAAATGAGTATGGTTGTGTGAACAAGTCTCTTGTGATTATTCTTCCACTGTGTGCTGCAATGTGCTATAAATCCATTTCCATATTTTTAATTAACACTTAGTTCCAAAAACTTTCTGGAGGCCATTAAAATCACAAATGGGGGAAAAACAAATTCATTTTATCAGAAAATTGACTGAAGACTATTTTGGTGGTTTTTATTATTTTTACATTCTAATGATTAAAATTAAATATAGCTCAATTACTCATGACAGAGGACAGTGGAATAATTTTCATGCCTGATACAATTTTGAAGTCAAACCCGGGTTTGAATTTATTAGTTCTTCTGTGGATGAGTGTTATTGTCCATCCTGCAGCTCTAATTCCTGATCAGTTCCATCCACTCATAAAAGGAACCAGACAGCTGTACCAAGTTACACTTCGAGGGACCTAGTGGTGCTTTGGCTTTATCTCATCAGCATTTCTATGAGGACGGTGCCTTCTGTCCTATGGATTTTAGGCATCTATTTTCATAGTTTGAATCATTCATTTCTTTAATTTCTTTAATGAGAAAAAAAAGAGAATGCCTGAGGATTATTTGAAAATTTGTTGCACCAAACCCCCTCCCCCCAAAAAAACAAACAAACACCTGTATCTTCTGCTATTTTGAGACACTTATTTTGTCCCAAGTAGAAGGTATAACTGTAGCTCTCTGAGGCTACTTATGCATTCCTGGTTCCCCAGCAATGACCACTGTTTCCTCACTTAGAAAATGGGAGTAACAATAGTTACCCACCACATGAATTTTTGTGAGGATTAAATCAATATACATAAATCTCTTAATTCAGTGCCTTGCATTTAGGAAGAGGTAAAAAATGTTAAGTCTGGTTTTCTTCATATTTTTATGTCACATATTTATGTCTATAATGATGCAAAACAAAACTCTCCAAGAATAGGGACTTGGTCTCTTTTGTTCCCCACTTCACTGCCTGGCAGATGGCTGATAAATATGGGAAAGTAATAAATATTTATTGAATACTTAACTGTAATGACCAATAGATCATTTTACCACTACTTTTCACCCTGTGATAAAGTCTAATGAGATACAGGGCACTACTTTTTAAAGATTTTTTTCACTCCAGTCTCCTCCCCCCATTATGACCTATGAGTCAGGATGCTCCTCATCTGGGGGTCCAGCCCAGCTCCTTGATTTTACCTATTCTTCCATGCTGATGGTCAAGTTCTTCCTGTCCATGCTAGACGGAATTAAGCAAAATGAATAGATTGCAGTGGTAAGACTGGAATATTAGGATGAGTATAGCCTATTTCCAATGAGGAACTTGTTCAGGCCAGGGAAACCCTGGAAGGATCATTCTGATTTTCTCACTCGTATGAACACAGCCTTAGTATGAGGGGTTGCTAATGAAGCCAGAGAATCTGGCCCAGAATGTTAATTTCAATGCAGGGAACTTCCAGGTATTTATAAATAAATTCCATATACTAGACAACTGATATTTAGATAAAAAGTCAGAAAGCACATTCTGTAATATAGTGCTTCAACAGATTATAATATCAACCCACTCTAGCAAAACTAACATAACTGAAGTAATCAAAAACAAGCAAGGACAATGAGCTACTGTCTCAAAATTCTTCTGCTAGAAATAAGAAACCAGGACTAAAACCATACAAACAACAAAGTAACATTGCAAAATTAAGCCATAGTATTAATGTGGTTTATCGAATTATATAATCTACAAGAAAGCCATAACAGATTTTAGATTGGAATACCTTTAGAAATATCAGTCACCTAGTTATCATCATTGCCCTAAGAGAAGATGAAGGTTTACTTTGACGGATCTGGTATTCAAGGCAAGTTTTGAAGAATAGATAGAGTATCAAAATATTATGAAAAATACATTCAATTTTTTTAGCTTCTGTATCTATCTGAAATATTTTATTTTGTTTGGCTCAGCAATGACGATACACACTAAGAAATGATGGGAAAGACAGTATTTTAAAGCAATTCTTTAGTCTAAAAAATACTCCTTTTTTCCCCCCTTATGGTTTATTTTGTTATAATTGTTTATTTATTTGCTTATTAGTAAATAATTTTATTTTTACTTTAGACACAGAAATACAATATTGTAACTGATTTATTCTTTTATGAGACTGATCTTTCCATTGGTAGATCATAAGATATTATTTTAATATGAATTTTTAAAAAAGCATTGGCTGTTATATCTCAGAACTTTGGAACTTCACCATCTCACTAGCATCTGTCAAATTTAATCACCCACAGAACTACCTTATAAAGATTATCTTATCAGAAAAAGTGTCATCTTGTGAGCTTAGGTGTGAGAATTGCAAAATAAAGCTGAGCTACACTAACAACTGCTGTGCTAATTTATTGTAAATTATGTTTTTTTTTTTGTTTGCAGATATAAGACATGAGGAGTGTTTCTATTTTAAATTAATTTCCTATCATTTCAACATAAATACCAAACAGCTCGGGGAAAAAAAGTGAGAACAGAGAATACTTCTTAAATAGGTTCTAGTGACAGTGAAATTTATTTTCTAAGCTATTCCGTTCTAGGTGCAGAAACCAGGCAGCACAATTAAGACAAAGCATATATGCTTAGAATGCTAGATGGAAATTGCTGATCGTCATATGAAGAGTGATGATTTATAGGATATGAACTGGAAATAATTGCATAGCAAGCTGGTCTACAACAAAGCTTTAATTCACTGGGCTGACACTGTAAACTCATAATGTGTCGACCTGGCACCAGCCATGATAGATTACAGCTGTTCACAACACATAAGCATGTCCTTTTCATGAACATTTTGGGAACCATAGTTCAGATGACCCCAGTAAAATACTGCAATGGTTTTAACCAAGCTGGTTCCCTCAGAAATGTAAAAATCATGATGAGTCATTATATTATTAAAATTCAGAACCAGGTGGCAATGAATCACATGAAGTTATCACCTCTAAATCATCAAAGAGAGTATAAATTGGGTTCTATAAAGCACCATGAGTCTCAATGCAGTTTAACAAGCTAACCTCTTATATAAACTCAATTTTATTAATGTATTTATTCTTATTATGAAAACTAGAGTGATATTTAGTGGCCATAAAAGTGAAGGGCTAATGTTGCTAGCTTGAGCCAGAAAGAGTATAGGCCTGTATTTGTATACTGCTTTATTTATGTAGCTATGTCAATAACTTTGGACCTATATTTGTTCTTATGAGTCAATGCCAAACATGGAAATTTGTATGTTTCTTAAAAAAATGCATTAGTGGACTGGGCATGTGGCAAGAAGCACTTAAATTCATTGTGTTTTTTAAATCTAAATTAGAATTTGAACTCTGGTCTTAAGAACCAGTTGTGGGTCAACCCAACTACTTTGCACACACCCTCCACCACTTTTTAAAAAATATATATATTGGATTTCAAAGAAAATAGGGTAGAAATATTATTTAAAAAACGTAAAAATAAAAAATAACAACATTTTGCTGGGTTTGCTGTGAGCTAGTAAGCTTTATGTTATACCAGATCACAGATTTAAAAGAAGAGTTTTGTCTTTTATGTAAGATTTAGATATCAATTAAATTTAATTGGTCTGGGTGTATGCCATGCAGGCAGTCACATCATAGGCAGAATTCTGCCTTATCAGGGGTTACAGTCTAGAAGTGGAGTCAAAAGCAGGGGATACAAATACCTGCACAATCAATTATAATAATATGTGAAAATGGCTACAAGTGGGCTAGATTAGAGTACTGTTGGGTCATTCACACTTTATTTAGCTGACAAATGAATGATGTACCAGTGAGAAAATCAGACAGACAAGAAGAGCTGGAAGGAAAGGGCATAGTGGAGTGTATGTCAGCTAGCTAATTTTTAAAAAATATATTTTATTGATTTTTTACAGAGAGAACGGGAGAGGAATAGAAAGTCAGAAACATTGATGAGAGAGAAACATCCATCAGCTGCCTCTTGCACACCCCCTACTGGGGATGTGCCTGCAACCAAGATACATGCCCTTGACCGGAACTGAACCGGGGACCTTTCAGTCCGCAGGCTGATGCTCTGTCCACTGAGCCAAACCGGTTTCAGCTAGCTAAATTTTTTTTTTAATCCTCACCTGAGGATATCTTTTTATTGATTTTAGAGAAAGAGGAAAGGAGAATGAGAGAGAAAAACATTGATTGGTTGCCTCTTGTATGCGCCCTGAGAGTGAACCTGCAACCTAGGTTTGTGCCCTGACCAGGAATCAAACCCACAAACTCCTGGTGGATGAGACAATGCTCCAACCAACTTAGCCACCTGGCCAGGGCAGCTAGCTAATTTTTATAATAATTACTCAAAATCAGAGGAATAAGTGACATTAAATCATTTGAATATAAAAACATGCTAAAATAAACTCAGTTAAACATAATTGTTAATTGCTGATAAATATTGCTTATAATAAAGATCAGAAGAAATATTCTTGGTTAATGACTATTTTTACTTAAAACACTTATAGTTGGAGGGACACAAATAGACCTCTATGGAAAACACATTTGATAGCTAAATATAAAAAAATCCAAATATTAATAACTACTGACATTTTAGTAGTCATTTTTTTTCTCCCAAAGCTCTTGACAAACATTACTGACTATATACACACAGAAATAGTAGTGAAATGCTGCTACACTTTCAAAGGACTAGACATTAATCCAAGAGTAGCAAATGGCTGATATACTTCAACACAAATCTGCAGAACATAGATATGTATTTGGAAATGAAAACTCACACCATAGCACCTCCCTCTCAAAGTGTTTGTCATATTTTAACTTTATTAAATAACTGGTCTTATCTAACTCCATTCTCTTACTAAGTCAACAACGGTGTTTGCATTTTTTATTTCTTAGATGGCTTGAGCTGGTTTATGATTGCTGTGAGGTAGTGAAAAAGTACAAAGGCTAATTGATGGCACCTCCTCTCTGAGGATATTAGCTCTGGCTCCTTAGCACCTCCTAGCATGAGGATGGCTGATATGCAACACAAGAGTGCCTTCAGATTTGGAACTAGCTGTTTCATCATGAATCAAGTTATCTGAGACAAACCAGTTCAAACAAGTTTCATTTATGAATTACTAGAGGCCTAGTGCACAGGTGGGGTTCCTTGGCCTGGCCAGTGATGGGGGCAAATGGGGCCATCTTTCCAGTCCCAAACGGGTGGCCAGGAATTGGGACCACAGGAGGTTGGCTGTGGGAGCACACTGACCACCAAGGGGTAGCTCCTAAGTGTATGCCCCCTGGTGATCAGTGCATGTCATAGCTACAGGCTGGTTGTCTGGTCATCTGTTCCTAAGGGTTGTTTAGGTTTTTATATATATAGACTAGAGGCCCAGTGCATGAAATTCATGCACGGGGGGTGGAGGATGTCCCTTGCCCAGCCTGTACCCTCTCTAATCTGGGACTCCTCAAGGCATGTCCAACTGGCCTAAAGGGGACTGCTGGCTCCAAAGTGCTTACCTGCCAGCCTGATTGCCCCTAACCAATTCTGCCTCCCAGCCTGATCACCCACTAACCATTACCCTGCCAGCCTAATTGATGTCTAACTGCTCCCCTGCCAGCCTGTTTGCTCCCAACTTCCCTCCACTGCCGGCCTGGTCACCCCTAACTGCCCTCCCTTGCAGGGCCTGAAACCTCCCAAAAGCCCTCCCCTGCTGGCCATCTTGTGGTGGCCATATTGTGTCCCCATGGGGGCAGGATCTTTGACCACATGGGGCCAGCCATTTTGTGTGTTAGAGTGATGGTCAATCTGCAAATTACTCTTTTATTAGATAGGATAGAGGCCTAGTGCATGGGTGGGGACTGGCTGCTTTGTCCTAATGGGTGTTCCAGATCAGGGTGGGGGTTCCCTTGGGGTGAAGAGCGGCCTGGTTGAAGGGCCTGTGGAAGTTTGCAGGCTGGCCACGCCCCCCAGTGACCCAAGCAGAGGCCCTGGGATCTGGGATTAATTGAAACTTTGTAGCTTGGAGTGGAGCCAAGCCTTCTGCTCACTCCCGGGCGGCAGCCATTTGTTTGAAACTTTGTAGCCTAGAGTGGAGGCTTAGGCTGGCAAAGGCAGGCTGAAAGCTTGGCTTCTTCTGTTGCCAGGGAAACCCAAGCCTCTGTTCTCTCCAGCTCAGTGGCTGCTGCCATTTCTGTATCTTTTATTAATTGAAATGTTGTAACAGTGAGTGGAGGCCTAGGCCCACAATGGCAGGTGGAAAACTTGGCTTCTTCTGTTGCCAGGGAAACCCAAGCCTTCCTCCTGCTCTCAGTGGTGGCAGCCATCTTGGTTGGGGTTTATTTGCATAATCTGCTCCTGATTGGCTGGTGGGCATGGCTGGTGGGTGTGGCCAAGGTATGGTCAAATTTGCATATTATTCTTTTATTAGATAGGATTAGATCAAATCAATTGTGGCAGGGCTGCTTGGTGACACTGACTAAAAAGATGCCATGTTTGTTGTACTTGATTGAACTCAGTGTAAATTACCTGGCAATAATCATGTATAGAATGTTTAATGTATACTGTTACACACATTCATAGACTTTCAAGGAGGGCACAAGCTAGTGTGTGTGTGTGTGTGTGTGTGTGTGTGTGCGTGCACGCGTGTGGTTGGTAGGGATAACACACAAGATGATTTTTGCAGAATAAAATAATCATTAGGATTATATGTAAGATGTCTAAGACATAGAGGAAAGACAGCATTTCACACTAGTGGGAAAGAAGATAGGAAGAGATTCAGGGAATCTTGCTTGAGTTAAATCTTCAAGGGTAAGTAGGGGTTACTATGCAGACAGGGTTTAATAGAGGAGAAAAAAATTCCAGACAGAAAGACAAAGAGGGGAAGAGGGGTAAATAAAAGCATAGAGACATAAGGAGAGCATTCCAGGACAAGAGATGCACATGATGTTGGTGAAGAGCTGGGGTCACACAGGCCTGGATTGAGTCCCAGCTCTAGTAATTATTTAATAACTATACAACCTTTGGGCAAGTCATTTATTTTCCCATAAGCATTAGGTTTTGCACCTGTCAAATGGTTCAAGTAACTTGACAACCATCAAATTGGCAGAGCCCATTTTCTTCAACATTTTGTGGGAACACATATTGAAAATTTTAAGATCACAATAGAAATAAAAATTATGGTGTTAAAGTCTAATAGCAAAAATGAAAATTTTATCTTAAGGGTGCTAATATTTTAAATGTTGTGAATACTTTAAGTTTAAAATGTGATTAAAGTCTTTTAAAGAAAGTTATGTCTACAAGTGTTTGTCATTTGCTATCGCTACACTGAAACAAAAAGTAAATAAAAAAATTCAAGAAATTTATTTTCCATATGTCCAAACAATATTCAGCAATTTAAAAAACAAGTTTAGAAGAAGTCAGAACAATGTATTTCCCTCATCATTTGCTGAGAGGAAGCCTACTTGATTAACGTGATTAAAGGGTTGCTTGTAACTCAAGACTCAATTGAAAAAAATAAATTTGGCCTTAATACTTTGCTTCCAACTGGTGGTTTTCCTAGTGTGATTTTTGAGCTACAATCTGCAGCTGCTTTGTTCATGACACATGAATTGTTTTAGCACATCCTTTCCCCTGCTGTGCATATGATTAAGAAAGCAGAGGTTAAATAGTGCAGTAAAGAATTGGATAAATTCATTCTAATTTTGCTCATAGTGAGTTTTAGTCCCCCTTCCCCTTTTCAGGACTTGAAGAGTGCAGAAATCTATTATCATCTCTTGAAATTACTTAAGATATGTTTTTATGCCAAAAATGTAACTGCTCTTCCACCATTTTCTGATACACTGATTTTGTGAGGCCTGTGCTATAGATATTATCGTATTGGCACAGAAGCCAAATTCAAGTGTATCCTACCATTTATTGAGTGCTCATGTGTGCTAGGCACTGTGATAAGCATTTTATTTATTTATTTATTTACTTTTATTTATTTATTGTTTCTTAATCCTCACCTGAAGATATTTTTTCCATTGATTTTTAGAGAGAGTAGGAAGAGAGGGAACATGGCAGGGAGAGAGTCCCATCCTCCCACATACACCCCAATTGAAGCCTGGGATTGAACTTGCAACTCAGGTACATGTTCTTCTATATATCTATATCTATATCTATATCTATATCTATATCTATATCTATAGATATACCTATATCTATATCTATAGATATACCTATATCTATATCTATAGATATATCTATATCTATATCAATTAGATATATCTATATCTATATCTATATAGATATAGCTATATAATATATATACACATTATTGATTTTAGAGAGGGAGAGAGATAGAAACACCAATGATGAGATGGAATCATTGATTGGCTGACTCCTGCATGCCCTTCACTGGGAATTGAGCCTGCAACCCAGGCATGTGCCCTGACAGGGAATCGAACCATGACCTGGTTCATGGGTCAATGCTCAACCTCTGAGCCATCACGCTGGGCCCAGGTACCTGTTCTTTACTGGGAATCAAACCCCAGACCCTTCAGTCTCAAGGCTTATGCTCTAACCACTGTAAAAACTGGCCAGGGCTGTGATAAGCATTTTAAATACATTATTTTATTTTTACTTTGTGATAATCCTATGAAATAAGTTCAACCATTCTCATTTTTAGATGAGAAAGAAGAGACTCTGAAAGGTTTTGTTATTGTTCCAAGAACCCACAATTAGAAACATCACCTATGATATTTCACAGTCTATGTGATTCTAAAACTGGGTTCTTATCCATTTGCATTTTTTGTAGGTAGCATTTGACTCACTTCTGGTGGAGTTTCTTATATATAGTTGTGAAATACATGTTCAATTCAATAGAAATTGTATGTTCATGAGGGCAAATAACAGTCAGTTGCCCTCTTTGCGTTTATAATTTAATGTGGGTATGACTAAATAAAAGATGTAATATGGAAGCCTGGAGGCAGTGTAGTTTGTAGGGGAATCATGACAAACTCAGTATGTCCAAAGAAACTGTTTCTTCTCTTAAACCTGTTCCTTCCCAGTCTTCAGGGTAACGGTGCTAACACCCACCAGCGATTCAAATCAGAATCCTGGGGGACTTCCCTGATTCTTCTCTTTCCCTCACATACAATTCATGATCAAGTTTTGTCATATCTGCTCTGAAATATATCTGAAATCTACTTCTACCTTCCCTGCCACCACCCTTTCCAAACATCATTACCACAGGCACTGCCTTTTAACTGGCTTTCAGCTCCCTCTACCCAGTAAGACCCATGGACTAAGAACAGCCAGAGCAGGTTTTCTGGTGCAGGAAGCTAAATTATGATATAAAACTGAATAGATAGAAATTGCAGAAGTGACTATATAGAATGATAGGTTTACAAAAATTATATTAAAAAGCTGACAAATTCCACAAATATAATAAAAACAAGTTAAAAATTATTAAATGCTTAACCCATCATACATTTTAATATGTTTTGGGGCTTTATACTCTAATGCTCTTTAGATTCCAAAAATTTTGTAATATTATTTTCAGTTAAAGAATAGAAAGAACATCTAGTCTTTCCTCTACCATGGCTAAGGGAAATTATTTTTACGTATTAGTGATAGTAGAGGCCTGGGGCATGAAATTCAAGCAGTGGAGTGGGGTTCCTTCAGACCGGCCTGTGCTCTCTTGTAGTCCAAGCCCCATTGGGGGAACTGCCCTCCCAGGGATCAGGCCTAAGCAGGCAGTCAGACATCCTTCTCACAGTCCAGGATCCCTCTTGCAGTCTGGGACCCCTTGCTCTGTACCACCTACCTGCTTGCCGCTCCTAAGTGCTGCTGCAGAGGCGGGAGAGGCTCCCGCCACTACTACTGAGCTTGCCAGCTGTGAACCTGGCTTCTGGCTATGTGGCACTTTCCCTGTGGCAGCTCCTGCATTGAGCGTCTTTCCCCTGGTGGTCACTATGCGTCATAGCAACTGGTCATTCCACTGTTCTGTTGATTTTCATATTAGGGTATATAGGATAATTTAGAAAAATTTCAGCATCACAACTCATTATTTGCAAATCATATGCATTTTTAGAACTAATGTCAAATTTCAGAGAATCTATAGCAAGTTTCCTTCATACATGAACTGCAAGCTTTAAGGTTCTTTTATGCAACAAACAATTTATTCTTTTCTTCATGAATGGATGACACTAATTAACCAATTTGTATTGATGTCTTCACAGAAGAGGTATATTATACATTTGCTGTTATTTTCATTGATGTTAGAATTTTTTATAAAAATGCAAGAAATTTATCTCTCTTGAGACAGTGGTCATATGATTTATTCCTGTTCACTAATTAGACTATCAAGCAATCTAGAAGCCTATTATTGCTTCTATTTAAAATGTATTTCTTCTTATTATTGAATTACTACTGTTGTTATGATTTGAATTCCTGGGATTACAATTTACTCATTGATGTCAGAATAATTTTCTATTGAATTTAATTGCTCATCTGTAAATGCTCGTTTCATATTTTGAATTTTTCTCAGTTCTTTAATAAATCAACTCAAAGATGACAAAAGAAGGGACTCTGAACATAAGTCTAAATCAGAAGTTGTAATTTCCCATTTGTTGAACAAAAATATTCCAAAATTTTGCCCAAATTGCAGCTAAATTGATATATTCAAAATTCATTTTATAAAATGTTTGCATTTCATTTGCACTTGGGTTTTTACTCCAAGTCTTCAAAAATATATTTTAGAGCTCTTAAAATGTCATTTAGTTTCTACTGCAAGACTTGAATAACATTTTACACAGCTGATGATTATCAGAATTTTCCATAGATTAGCTTCTAGCTCCATACATTTCATACCTGTTACTCTTGTCCAGAGTCTGGCCCTAAAAGACACACTCACATTGCAATATGACCTTGGACCTTGCACCTTTGTATCATGATATTATAGTGAATGGTAGAAGCCATATCCACACAAAGATGGCTAGATATAGTTTATTATACAAGATTTTCCTTTTTTGAATTCAATCATTGATCTTTATAATATACTTATCTATCTCTATATTTCTAACTATGTAGGAAGTTTTTATATTATCATTTCAGTATTACATTAAACTTAATGTACTTAACACTAGTCATCATCACAACTTTTACTATCATTTAGAAAAGCTGTCTTTCCTAATTATGTCAATGGCATAATTACTTTTAGATCCTTTGATCAAATCTGTGTAAGTTTTGGTTGACCTTAACTTCTTAGTCTTTCTCTTCCCAATGGTCATAATTTCTGTTAAATTTTCTTTATAATATTTCTGACATATGTTAATTCTTTTCCATTTCTATTGCTGTATTATGATAGTAACTGGAATAAACTGTTAACAAAATGTTACAAGTAGACACTCTGGATCTATTTTAATGACTAAAAAGCTCCCACTTCATTTATAATTAGCAATGTCCATTTGCATATAAATAGTGAGTGCTGCCAAATTTAAACCTTGTCCTAGTCCAGAGAGCAACAGGCTGTTTATAAACAGCCCTCATGTAATATCGTCCTTATTATGTGTCTCTGTTGTCTTGTAGACTAAAGTTCTACTGTTAGTGCAAACCAGATTGATATGTCTGAAATTCTGAGGTATTTGTGTTTGAATTAATGAAATTTTTACTGTTTACAATTTGAAAAAATATTCAAAGTGCTACAATATATTTTGTCCAATATAATAGTTAACATATGATACCATGTATACAATAATTATTATGTTAGTATTTTAAAAATATAAATATTTTGAGAGGAGAAACTATAATATTTTATTCTGGAGCTATTATTAAATGTTTTTAATGTAAATTTAAAAATTAAAAGTGGACAATATTTGTTCTCAATACAAAGTAGTAGCATTGGTGTATTAGGTTTGCATTTAGCTATTAAAGTGACAGAACACCCAAAATTCAGAACTGGTAAGGGAAGAACCTATAGGAATGATTAAGTGAGAATTGTTAGCAATCCTTTAAATATTCCTTTCTTCCCTCATTTATCTGACTTGGTTAAACATTCTTCTCTTTCTTATCATTCATCAAGTCTTCAGAGCAATTTGGCCAAAGCTCACATGACAGAATAAAGAGGGAAAAGGAAATCTCTGATTTAAGAAAGAAAGAAAAGTTTCCAGAGAACCGCTAGCAGGGTCACTTAAGACCATCAGAAAACACAGATATTTACATTATGATTCATAACAGTAGCAAAATTACAGTTATAAGTCGCAACGGAAATAATTTTATTGTTGGGGGTCACCACAACATGAGGAATTGTATTAAAGGGTCGCGGCATTAGAAAGGTTGTGAACCACTGCAAAAGAGACATCAAGTTTCTGCAGCTTCTGAATTAGCTTTCTGACTATGGACCATGTGATTGATGCTCATTTTGTAAATGGTTTTTGGGATTTATCCTGAATCCCTTTGATGGAAATTTTCTAGCTGGGGCTCAAATTTATTCCACTGATTTTACTGTTCTACAAAGATACTTTAGATTTCCCCATTACCTATCAATAGAAAATTCTATTCTTCTGGATTCTTTTTAGAAAATGGAAAAACAAGTATGCTCTACTAAGCATGCTTCATCCAAAATATTAAGGTTAGACTGAATTTCTCAACTATGGATCTAATCTTACCTGGTCTAATTAATTCAGCTATTTTTACTGAAGGAAACCAACACAGTCCTCCACTCTGTTCCACATTGTCTCATCCTATTTTTGCTTTAAAAATTTTTTCAACACTTCTAGTTTGGATGAGCTTACTCATAATCTCTTTGATCATGGCTATTGCTTCAGAAAGAGCTCCACTTACTTCTCTAGTCATGAATGCTGCCAGTTACCTAATAGTCTGTAATTATAGACGTTTAAACTTTGAAAACCCAGGATTTTTCCCTTTCCATTCACAGGAGACAGACTGAAAGAGATTTATTTATGTGAGGAGACAAAAATTCATTGTATTTGTTGTTGACATAAAATGCTACAGATAGCTTTCTGGTTTTTGTCTTAGTGTTTTTCCCTACTACTTCTTCAAGAAAGTCTTAATTAGGTTCTAGTGATTCTTAACACCTATTTAATTTCCCATTTAAGAGGGAAAGTGGCTTTTAGGATTTGAGTAGTTAGCAGGCATCTTTGGCTTTAACAAATGGAAAAAGCTGGGGAGTAAAGCAGTGGGCTACTGGAGGAAAAGACTAAACACAACAGACTAAATACAAATTTAAGTGTCCAGCTAAAAATGTTATGCACATTAAACTTGATTATAAATGTGCACCAAGAGTAAAAAAGTTATGTTTGTGGGTGTGTGTGCCTGTGCGCATGTGTGTGTGCCACATGTGGCAATTAACTTCGCATTTCCACATCCCTGAAATGAAGAGTAAGAAAGTTTAGAGCTGAGAGGAAAAACAAACAAACCAAAGCTTTGAAATAAATATTTAATATGTAACATTAATTTATCTCTAGAAAGAAAGTTTAAATCTGGGCACAAAAGCTTGGGTTGAATAAAAAGTCACCTTTTGCATATTTCATTGGCAAATATAAATGAGTATATTCTAGATTAAACTTCATCATTTTCTCTTTCATAAATTAAAAATATAATTTTTATGCTTCAAACAATAAACCTGTTTTCACTACATAAATCTGAAAGTGCCTTGGCTGAATAATGTACCTTTCAATTTAAGTATTGATTATGCTCCTTCCTTTTTATTAATTACTTATTTAGGGAAAAATCAAGGAAATAAATCTATTTTAATAAAACAATTAAGGAATGTAGATAAAAGACAACATGCCTCAGTTTGTATTTTGAACAGCAAATCTTTTGACCTGTCAATGTTTTTACATTGTAATACTAATTCAACGTCATTACAAATGAAAAAATTATATTGAACTTCGGTAATTTGTCACTTAGCTTGAAAATCAATTTCCTGGGCACAAAAATGAAGTTTTAACCAAACCTCCACAGGAGGGCACTATAGTGTGACTCTGGTATAAATTGCAACTACAGTAACCTACTTTGTCATGATCTGGCCCTTGAGGGAACATCTAAAATAGTGAGTCCTCCTGAATTAGAAAATTCTGGTTTTCAAAACTCAAGATAGTAGATCTCACATGTGGGAAATATTTTTTATTTGGTTAAAAAGAACTTTAAGTTATTTAATTTTTCTTTTGTGGCATATATTCAACATAAATTCTATTTCAAAATACAGCAAAATTTGTAAAAATCCATGGTCTGGATGAAGCAAAATCTAAATAGTTTAAAATTATGCAATATTTTAACAAATAGTGGGGCTATTTTAGAACCATCATGTTAAGCAATCAAAAGGGAAAGATATTACAACCTATAAATGCATTTGTAGCATTATGTATAAATGGTATGTATTTATAAATAGAATATACAAATAGTTTACATAAATATAATTTATAAGGGTATTATTACTTATAATGGTATGTCTAGATAACCAGACAATAGATAGGTAAATCAATCTTAATGAATGTAGAAATATATCAAAACATATATACCAAAGCATTTCCTAATTGGGTCACCTTGTTTCAATAATATTCTAAAAACATTCACTGTAATGATAAAGATGAAAATTTGGTCCAAAGGTTTGTAAAATGCCCTTGATCCTTTCAATTTCACTGGTATATTTTAAAGTTGTTCTTCAGGAGATAAAATACTTTGGTATTTTACTAGCGTTAAATCAATATGAAATTAATTATAATCTTTTCAGTTGCTAATGTGTCTTTGTGGGCCTTGCCTTATTTTTTTGAGGACTAGGAATGCTGCACAAATCCAAGAAAGCTATATTAAATAAAAAGTTTCATTAAATTTGAAGAGTAACAAGAGCAGTGACTATAGATGTAGTTACATAGGTCTATAACTTTACATAACGAATATATTACCATTAAGGAAATTACTCATTAAGGCAGTTTTTGCCTCCCCCCCCCCCAAAAAAAAATGGAATTTAGGTAAATTCTAAAAATGGAGGAAAGGGCTGGTGAAAATCCTTAACTTTTGGGCAGTACATAAGCCTCTTTATAGACTGATATTAATAGCTTTAATATTATAGAATTTATAGTTAAATCAAAATAATCTCACCACTGTACAAGTCTGACAGCTTTCTGAATCTGCATTCTACATTGATGGCATCATATTTTCATACCCATGCAAAGCACTTGCTCTAAACTTTTGATGTTGCACACCTGGGTTGAATAATTAAATTTGTTTATAATTAAAATACTAGTTCATCACTCCCCCGGGGATTTAAGGCAGATGGTTCGAATTTAAATATCTTTCCTTTTAGCTCATACTTAGATTCTTTAGCCAATAAAGAATTCAAAAAGTAGATTTAAAAGTAATAAAAAATAATAAAGTAAGGCTTGAATAATATGCTTGCATATAATAAAAAATTACATTAAAATATTATTATTATGTAAAATTGGCAAATTATGTAGTCAGATGCTTAAATAATAGAATCATACACAAAGTATGATTTCCTTTGCTTTTTAATCTGGAATCAAGCTAACCAGAACATTCAACTTACTGGATATTTTGTATTTTAGAAAAAAATCTATATTTAAAATGTTTCCCTGCTTTATTGAAGTATATTTTCATATACAAAAATTGCACATATTTGATGTACACATTTTGATGAGTTTGGACATATGCATACACCCATTACACCATCGCTACAATCAAGATAATAAATATATCCATCTTCAAAAGATTTCGTGTCCCCTATTTCTTTCATTTATTTTGTGGTAATAACACTATCTATCCTCTTAACTACAGACACTACAGACAGATCTCTAGAACTTATTCATTTTGCATGCCTAAAACTTTATATCCATTGAACAACTTAAATCCCCTGGCAGCTATCACCCTATTTTTCCTTTGACTATTTTATATGCCCCATGTAAGTGGAATCATGCATAATTTGTCCTGTGACTAGCTTATTTCACTTAGCATAATGTCTTCCAGGTCCATCCATAGGTTGACCTCCCCCCCCCTTTTTTAAAGACTGAATAATATTCCATTATATGTATATAACACATTTTCTTTATCCACTTGTTGTTGATGGACATTTAGGTTGTTTCCTTATTTCGGCTGTTGTGAATAGTGCTGCAATAAGCATATGGGTGCAGACATCTCTTTGAGATACTGATTTCAATTTTTGGTTATATATTCAGAAATGGGATTGCTGGACATACAGTAGATCTATTTTTTTTAGGAACTTCCTTACAATTTTCTATCTTGGCTGCACCATTTAACATTCCCACCAACAGTGCACAAAACTTCCAATTTCTCTACATCCTCACCAACACTTTTCTTTTTTCTTTTTTACTAACCATCCTAAAAGGTGTGAGGTGATACATCACTGTGGTTTTGAGTTACACTTCTCTGACGATTAGTGATGTTAAGCACCTTTATATTTAGTATCTATTTGTATCATGCAGGATCATGTAAGTAAATCCAATGGAAGCAGGATCCAGAAAATTCTGGATGAGCTTCTCCTCAAGGCACATAAACATGGCCAGCATCCCTAATGATTCAGACTTTACCATTTTAAAAAGCTTGCAAAGAATTTAGGTCAAAATCATTTTTTTCTGTTGTTTTACTTTTGAAATAACTACTAATTTACTTGTGTCATAGAAATAATACAGCGTTCCTATATAACCATTGAGATTAAATTGCAGACTAATGCTGCATTTCTCATCAGACTTCAATGTGCATTTAAGTACAATGACACCACAGAACAGCTATTAAAATTAACTTTGATCTAATATTGCCATATAGTCTCCAGACTCCAATAGTCCTGCCAATTATCCTATGTTGTTTATAAATTCAGGATCCAATCCAGAAGCATGTTTTGTATTTAAATTTCTTTAGTCTCTTTCAATTTATAAGTGTTTCTGAGCCTTTTCTTATTTTCCTTGACCTTGAAATTTTTGAAGAGCCTAGAACAGTTATTTTTTTCAGAATATTCCTCTTTTGAAGTTTATCTGATGTTTCTCATGATTTATGCATTTTTGACAGAAGCACCATAGAAGTGATGGCATATTCTTCCCTCTCGAGCACAGCAGGAGGCACCAATGTTAATTTGCATCATTTTATATTAATGTTTGTTACATGAATAAGATTATATCGATCAAGCTTTTCTGCTGTGAAGTTAATTATCCAGTATGTTTAATAAAAAATAGCAATTTCTATGAGAAGATATTTTGAGACTATGTAAATATTCAATTCCTTATCAAATTTACACCTTCAGTTTTAGACTCTTTAATCATTCAAACCTAAATAAGTTATTATTGTAATGCTTATCAAATGGTAATATTCTAATTTCATTACTTTTTTATTAGTCTGTTTCTACTGATGTGTCCTATTTCTCCCACCTATATATTTTTTAGGTTCATGTATTTATAACAGTAATGCTTCACGGACATGTATTTTACTCAAATAGTTACAGCCCATTACTATCATAATTTATTTTGATGTTCAAATTGGCTAGTAGGAGACCCTTCAATCTGATCCTGTGTCCTTTGGATAATTTGTATACTTCTTTACTTTCTAGCTCAATAACATGGTCCACACCTATCTATTTTTTTCCTTCCCCAAACCCAGAGTCAGTCATTTTGTATGGAGCCCTAGTTTGTTCTATTGGACAAGGGTATTTAGAAACCCAGAGCGGAGTGTTTAAGCTTAGCGTGCTTATTACCAAGGTATTGTTGCTGTGGGCAATCTCAGCAGGTAAAATTAGAAAAAAAATTACATTATATACTTTTATGATTATGATTACATATCCACCTTAAAACCCATTATTAGTTCACATTGATATCTCCAACATCAAGTAGTTTGTTTAACTGTAGTCTTCCCCCTTACCAAATATGGAACTCCCTTCTCTTATAGCAGTGGTGGGCAAACTGCGGCTCTGTTGTCTAATGAGTTTGCCAACCACTGTCCTATAGTGACAAACCCCATTGTCCCTGACATATTTACTTATTTGCTCAGGTCCCCAATCCCAATTTCCAAAGCTGTGCCGATAAAGTTAAACCCTAGTCACATGCCGCCCTTCTGCCCGTCTCCTTCCCATTGCTCCCAGCCAGCCTCCAAGAACCATCTCACCAGAATAACAATCCAAGAAGGGGAGTGGGAAGTGGGTTAACAAAGGAAGGAGGAGGAATGGCTTAAAAATCTTGGCTCAGATGGGTCAGTTCCCTGGTTGTGTTGACTCCAGGGCCCAGCTGGGTATGTGGCAGGAACTTAGCTTGGTCAAAATTTTTGAAAACCCCAATTCTGAAGTCATCTGTTGGAGTCTATTCAATATTAATTGAAACAATCAGGTTAGCTCTATAAGCATGTAAAACAAATTAAATTTTTACATTCCCTTTCCCTAGTAATCACAAGGGTTCAATGTATTTTATCACCTTGTAAATAAGATAAAAAATGCATAGAAATATTATAGATTATTCTTTCTTTTTAATTGAAAAGAGGATAGCTAATGAATTTACTTATGAGGTTGGCTCCCTATTTATGTTTTTGGTCAGAAATCTGCAATCACCTGGTAACATTTGGTGCTGCCTTGTAAATACTGACAGGCCAATTGCAATACTGGCAGCTCTGACTCATACTTCCATATTTCAAGAATGATGTTTTTATTGCCAAATGTCTAAGAATTGATATGCCAAGTGTTAAAGACCATGAATATAAACATGAGTAAAAACTAACTTTGTGTATTTAAAAGAAAATTAATCAACAACAACAATAGAAAAAAACACACACACAACAGCACAAAAGAAGATATACAAAGCTAAAAGACTGAACAAAATTGGATAGAATGATAAAATACCTCTGGACCTCTGGCCAAGATGGTGCTGAGGGTAAACAAGTACTTGCCTCCTCCCACAACCGTATCAAAATTGTAACTAAATTACAAAAACAACCATCATTCAGAACACCCTGAAATCAAGCTGAATGGAAGTCTTACAACTACAGAATTAAAGAAGCCATACCCAACCGGCATGGCTCAGTATTTGAGCTTTGACCTATAAACCAGGAGGTCAGGGTTTGATTCTGGGTTAGGGCACATGCCTGAGTTGTGAGCTTGACTCCTAGCAGGGGGTGGTACAGGAGGCAGCCAATCAACAATTCTCTTTCATTATTGACATTTCTTCCACTCTTTCCCTTTCCCCTCCTCTCTGAAATCAATAAAAATCAATAAAAAAGAAGCCACTTTGAAACTGATAAGGAGGGTCAGAGATATGGAATGTGCTGGTTCCACGCCCAAGTGCAGCAAATCAAAATTGGGAGGGATATATCAGCAGTGCAGGTCTCCCCTGAGGAATGAGGAGCCAGCTCCCCCCCCCGCCCCCCCAGCCTAGGGTTTCAGTGCCAGGAAGAGAAGTCCCCATAAATTCTGGCAATAAAAACCAGCCAGGATTGAGGCTGAGAGAGGTTGAGGCTGCTGGAGTCCCAGGCAATTCCTCTTAAAGGAACCACACATGGACTTATTCAGACTCACTCCCTCTGAACTCCAGAGTGTGGGAAGCAGCTTGACAGGCACCAGAAACATACGGGGAGGAACTGAATTACTTGGCATCAGGGTAAGAGCTGGAGAGGCAGATTTCTCCCAGACAGAAGTGCTTGCAAGAGTCCATTGTTCCTTTGATGAGCCTGCAGAGCCAGCAGACCATAAATCTGGCTCACAATGTTTGCTCCATCCTGGTGATACCAGGAGGCCCCACCCCATCCAATTTTTAGGCCCACCCAAGTTGTTTCCATACAAATGCCTGTCTCATATTTTCCTGCTTCAGAGTTTCCTAAAATCTCCCAACTGGCCTCTGGCCTCAGCAAGCCCCACACCTCTCACTAAGTGGCCCCAGGCCTGGCACTAATAGCAGCTGGCTTTGGTTTACAGCTTGGTCTCACCTAGGCACCTCCAAACCCAGCACAAGAAGTAGCCATCCTCAGACTGCTTTGAGCTTATGCAGGCAGAACACAGGCAGTGGTTGACCGTGGCCTGCACCTCCCAGGAGGTCCCAGAGCCAGCACACCCACTGGAGAGTTTTAGACTATGTCAAAGCACTACCACCCAGCTATCTCCACAGTGATACACTCAAGGGCACCAGAACCCTGCTGAAGTAATTCCTGCTCTATGTGGTGGACCCTTACATAACTGATCCTCCACAGTGGTCAAGGTTGGTGGTCAGTGTTAACAGCCAGTCCTTACAGCCAATTGGCCTAAGTAAATTCCACCCACTGATGTTGCAACAGCAATCAAGGTTCAACTACAACAGGGGAGTGTACAGCTATATGGGGGGGCCACGCCTCGAGTACCCACTGATCAGCCAGGTTGTGCCACTGGACTCTATAAGACACCTACTACATTAGGCCATAGTACTGAGCCTGTGAGGCATAGCAGCTCTACCCAATACATAGAAACAAACACAGGGAGACTGCCAAAATGAGGAGACAAGGAAACATTGCCCACATTAGAGTATAAAATAAAACTATAGAAATTAAATTTAAACCAATTCTGAAACAGATGCTAATGTAAGTGATGCTTACAGGCATTGATAAAACTTTGCCTTCCTTCTACTTATATATTCCATAATTATACTGTGGTTTAAGTAGTTTATATATAGAGAGATGTATGTGGAACAGGAGAAAAGTATTCATATATTAGCATTCAGAATAAGTAATTCAAACATCTAATTGTTCCAGCTCAAGGAATATTTAAAAGTATTACCAGTTAGATGTTTGGAATTATTTTGGTTTATTTCTATTGAGTCATGCTGATCATTGACAAAATTAGAAAATGTTCTGGCTCGCTGAGCCACAGGTGCGGAGGTGGACCATGCCATCTTGAAGGGGAAGGATCTGAAAATATACAGCTGCTGTACCCGATGGACAGTTGAGACCCCCAGAACATCAGCGCCCAGTTGGCGTGGACACGCAGAGTCTAAGGAGCTCTGCGCTCCAGCACGGAAAGGTCAGAATTCCCCTGGGGTTACTTAGGGTGCGAGACAGAGAAAGCTGGCGGACCGGGAGATCTGAGCGTTGGAACTCAAAGCCGGGAGACCTGCGCCTGAAATAAAATCTGTGGCTGTTGGAGCTGGTAAACTTGGGAGAGGGCCCTCGGAGCTGGTGGCAGAGGGAATCCCTGGAGGGCAACCAATTTGGACCTGACAGAGGAGGGAAACCCAGAAGATTTTGGGAAGGTCCTGGCTGCTAAAACAGCAGTTACCATTAGAGAGGCAGTATTGAATACCACAGGGACAGCGAGATTTTAGTTCAGGCTAGAGAGGACCAATAGACCCAGAGGTCAATCTAGAAACGCTGCCACCCAGGGGCGGAATCACAAACTGACTCTTGTGTAACACAAGAAATTGATTTTATTTTCTGTTTATCCTACTTTGGGAATACATTCTATTATCACCTACCCTTTAGTAGTTTTTACTCTACCTCAACTTCACCTTTATACCACCACTCTCTTGCTAACCTCTCCCTATTTAGGGCCTTATTTCCCTTACACATTTCCCACTTTAGATTTACCTTAATTCTTTCTTTTTACCCCCTGTTAAAATTTCACCTCACTTATATATCTAATCTCCAACCACCTACTCCAGGTCCATATATACATCTAGCTTCTCTGACTTCACTATCCTAAATTGTTTTTATCCCTGTCCTGCTGCTGTTGTTTACTTGACTGTTGATTTTATTGATTTTTTATGCAGGTTTGTGAGATTGATTTGCTTCTTCTTTTATTTTGTTTTGTTTTATAGGGTGTTTTTTTTGTGTGTGTGTGTGTGTGTGTTGTTTCTTGTTTTGTTGTCCTCATTTTCATTGTTTTTTAGATAGATTTTTGCTTCTGTGTTCCCTCACCTCCCTTGATATTAGTAGTTGAATGTAGTTTGTATCAATCTCCAGGTACTTGTTGCTGGTTTTTTATTCAGATTAGGGGCTGTCCTATAGGAGTTTTCACCCCACATTTATAGGTTACTCCCTTTTTTTCTTCTTCTTCCCCTTTTCCCATTATCATTTTGGCATTCCTGTCTTTCTTTTTGTGAGTGTGTGTGTGTGTGTGAGGGGGGCCTTTTTCTTTTTGTGTGAGTGTGAGTGTGTGAGTGACTGTGTGTGTGTGTGTGGAGGGGTTCTCTTTCTTTTTTTCTCACCTATCACCGAATTTGGCTTTCTCTGGCGATCACCTTTATTTGGAATTACCATTACTGTCACTACATTCCGGTTCAGTGCCTGGTGTGTTGCACCTGGTTGTGTTGTATTTTGTGCCTTTAAATCAACTCAGGAGAGTGAGAACTACATAACCAGATACACAGAGAAGAGAGACCATGGGGAGACAAAGAAACAGCCCACTTATGAAAGAAAAACAAGCCTCACCAGAAAAGGAGGTAAACAAAATGGAAATTAACAACCTGTCAGAGAAAGAATTCGGAGAAATGGTCATAAGGTGGCTGAAAAGAATGGAAGACAAATTTGACAATATGAGTAAGAACCAAGAGGAACTGAAGAAGAACCAAGAGGAAATGAGGAAGACCCAGGAAGAAATGAAGAAGAGTAAAGAAGAAATGAAAAGTGACATTGCTGAAGTAAAGAACTCAATAGAAAGTATTAAGAGTAGACTAGAAGAAGCACAGGACCGCATCAGTGAGCTAGAAGACCAGGTAGGAAAAAATAACCAAGTAGAGCAGCTTCCAGAAAAAGAAATTAAAAAACAGGAGGAGAGCCTAAGGGAACTTTGGGACAACATGAAACAAAACAAAATCTGTATAATTGGGCTTCCAGAAGGACAGGAAACTGAGCAAGGAATAGAAAACCTGTTGGAAGAAATAATGACAGAAAATTTCCCTGATATAGGAAAGAAAAAACCCACACAAATCCAAGAAGCTCACAGAGTACCAAGCAAAATGAACCCCAAAATACCTACGCCAAGGCACATTATAATTAAATTGGCAAACACAATGACAAAGTAAGAATCTTAAAAGCTGCCAGAGAGAGACAGAAAGTCACCTACAAAGGAGCCCCCATCAGACTAACAAGTGATCTCTCAACAGAAACGTATCAGGCCAGAAGGCAATGGAATGAAATTTACAAAGTCATACAAAGGAAGTCATTCTGAATCCTAGAATACTATACCCAGCAAGGCTATCAATCAAAATTGAAAGTCAAATCAGGAGCTTCACAGATAAAAAAGGACTAAGGGAATTCGTTACCACCAAACCAGCAATGCAAGAAATACTAAAGGGTCTGCTGTAAAAAGAAATAGGAAGCGAAGAAGGAACACAGGGGTAAAGAACAAAAATGGCAACATATAAGTATCTATCAATAATAACTTTAAATGTAAATGGTTTAAATGCTCCAATCAAAAGACATAGGGTAATATACTGGATAAGAAAACACGACCCATGTATCTGCTGTCTACAAGAAACCCACCTCCGAAAAAAAGACGCACAGAGACTGAGGATGAAAGGATGGAAAAAGGTTCTTCAGGCAAATGGAAATAGAAAATGTTCTGGATCATCATACATGCACACTACAGAAAATGTAGAAAAGGAAAGATGACACAATTATCAAGAAAGCATTTCTGTTTTTCTTTTATTCTAGATAAAATAAAAATCATTTTTTTTAAAAAGCTTGTGCTATTTGAAGACAATTATGGATGAAAACAGACATTTCTAGTTATTATTTTTTATATGAGAGAAATACTGTGTGTAAAGGGTTTGATTGTACATTTTTTGAACTCCAATACTCTTTCAGATGCATTTTAATTAGCTTGGAACAGTTTAAGTCTTTATTCAATATTCACAGAACACCAGAGAAAAATCTTATTATTGTAAAAATTACTTTGAGTTTCATTCATTAGCCAATTTATAGTCTTTTCCTTTGTAAATCGTGTAGAACTAAAGTAAAATGGAGTCACTCATGTCAAGGACAAAATGGAGATGGTTAGCAGGTTCATAAAGGATATTTAACCTAACATTACAGGAATTTACAGCTTTTCTCAGAAACCAAGAGGACAATAGCCAATTCCCAAACATCAAGTGGTCTCTGGACTTCCTTGTTCCCATGACTCCGCCACCTTGATCCAAATAAGAAGGAGGCCACCAGGTAGCCAATCAGCTGAAAAAGCCAAATAATATCTTTATTTATCCCATATAAATTCCTTAGTCTGTGATGTGAGCAACTCGGAACTGACTGTTCCTGTAGCCTTGAGTTTTCTGGTTTGCAGGATGAAACTGTGTAATAAATTTATCTTTCTGCTTTGTTTTATACAGTGTGCAGAGTTTGGTTTTTAACACTTAGATTAGTATAGGTATATTAATTAGTATAGGTATAAAATTATATTTTTTCAAACGGTTTCAGTTCAATTGGTTTAACTCAATAAATGTTTACTGAGTACTTCTCTATGTTAAGATCTATAAGAAATAGTCCTAAGTTCAAGAAGTTTATAATCTAATTAAAGGTAATAACTTAAAAATCACACTTTGTCTTTTATTACTGTAATCTATACAAGTGTCATAAATGATGTGGAAGTTCAAAGGAACTCATCCAATTCTGGGTAATCATATATTATTCCATAAGAAATAGTATTTTCTAACTATTATGAATGAGTAACATATCCTCTATCATAGTATTTCCCCACCAATGAAAATGATTTTAATGTTTTTAATCATAAAAACAATCAGAATCATAGTAAAAGAGATCAAGCAATTGATAAAATAGCAAAAATATAAAAGAAAAAATGAAAAGTCATCCAAATTCTATAAACTATTAACATTTAGTGATATTTTCTATACAATCATATATTTACTAGTATATATATTACTATATTTACTATTAAATATGTATGTATTTATTTTAAAAGACAGAATGATATAGGCATTTTGTTATATTTCCTTTCCAGTCTGTGTAAAAGTTAATGAGCTCATCATTTATAATGGGTATGTAGTCTTAAATTGGACAGATGTGCTTAATCAAATTATCAAAGAACACTACTTTCCAACCTTCCTGATTGTAAAAACACTGGGATGAAAATCCTCACTGACATATCTCTCCATAAATTGAATTATTCTCTTGAAATAAAGCCTTAAAGTTAGAATTGCCAGGTCAAAAGTATGACTTTCTAAAATTCTGATACATTTTTAACAAAGTACACTCTAGAAGAATATCAATGTAAATTTCCACAAACAGTGCAGGAGAAATTTTCACACATAGGCGAACACAGGACTGCCAACCTAATAAAAAGACTGGTATCAAAATATCTTATTTGTATTTCTCTGATTACTAGTGAGCCTAATACCTTTTACATATATTTTTGGCCATACTGTTTCTTCTGTGATGAAATGTTATTTATTTTATTGTTGGAATGTTTTAATTTTTTGTATTCACCTGTGAAATGCTAAGGATGTTATTAACCATTTGTTTAACATATATTACAAATAATATTTCTGTTTAAAAATTTTTCAAACTTGTTTTTGGTTCTGCTTTCTATTAAAATAAAATTATGTCTTATAATGATCAATCTTTTGCCCATGCAAAATTATAAACAAATTAAAACTGAATTCACTCATCTTTTCATTTCGTTTTAGTATGGTTAATTTTTAAAATTTATATATTTTTCTGACATTTTCTTTGATATGATGAGTGAGCTGATAATGAGCATTTTTTCATTTTTCATCATTGATATGAATGTCATTACAGCATATATTAAGGTCCTATATAGGCTGGCAGCTGTTTCTAAACTTTTTATTGTGCTACATTGACATATTGGTCCTTTCCAGATCCTATAACATTTATTTGGTAGGATATGTTGCTCTTCATTATATCATATTTTTATTGTTCCAAATGGAAGGATAATTTTGTTTTATTCCCTCATTAATCTATATACTCCATATTGAAAGTATGTTTGCCACGAATTTTAATAGGATTTTAAATGGTGTAAGAGCTTAAAATTTCACAATATTGAGTATTTCTATCAAAGAAGAAACTCTGTGAGAGGGATTGGGCCTAAAATGGCAGTTGGACATCCCCCAAGGGGTCCTGGATTAGAGAGGGTGCACACTGGGCTGAGGGGATCCCCTGCCCCCATGCACAAATATCCTGCATCAGGCCTCTAGTTATTCATAATTTGTTTTACTGAGACCTGGGAAAGCAGTGATCAGACTACATGTTTGGTTTAAGACACAGGAAGTCAGGGTTTTCTTAATACTTCCTACAACTCTAGGCATTTAGAAGCAAATTATATATTGGTATTATTTTACTCCATTAGTAACTGTATCCAACAGGTAATATATTCAACCGAATGGCTTTCTGTAAACTTAACAAAGTGTTTTTAAAGCATATTTATGAAAAGTAAATGATGAAAGTTTTCCATCTGGCAATCATGCTGGACTTTTTACTATTAATTGGAAATCAATTTCTAAGCACCTAGAAGATACAGGCATTTGATAAAAATTAACATTTTTTTCTAAGAAATGTATCCCATGAGATTAATGAAATTTATTTTTAAAATAAATTTGACAAGCTGTTAGATTAATACCTGCATTAATACTTTTCATTAGATAAACTTAGTGACTTTCCCCAATGAATTAGTAAATATTTATTTTTAAACTTAGTTTTTTTTACTTCTTCCAGTAAATTGTCTATTTGTGAACTAAAATAGCCAACTTGTTTGGTTGGCTTCACTCATACCCCTAACCTGTCTTTTGACCACCCACTTTAGAGATTAAAGCATGCACACCCATCACATACCCCAACACATACCATACACATTACACGCCGAAAGTCTGAGCTTTGCTTCATGTTTAAATAATAATCTCTATGGAAAAACATGATTTTTATACTTTCTTTAAACAAACCTGGACTGCTTTTCATAAATAATAACTATTTTAATTTAAACATGGCTGATGGCATGTTTTCCAGTGAACTGACTACTTCTTCAATTGAACTGAACAGCTCTGCTATATCCTGAACCTGACCCTGACTTTGGAAATTAAAACACCTACACACATCATCGTGTTCGTGGGCACAAATACACACCCAAACTCTGACCTTTGCTTCATGTCAAAAATAATAATCTCTTATGGAAAATCATGCTGCATTTATGCCAAACAAGTAGGAAGATTTTATTCCAACTGTGCTTCAGGAAGAATTTTCCTGTTAAAACTCAGTCCAGGTCGCTTTAGTCCATTAAGTGCTCCTACAGGCAAGTGTGTAAATGGCTTCAGCTTGTTTACTGCACAAGCCTGAACCACATTAACTAGCATCCATTTAAATCCTGTCATAACCTAGCCTTTTACCCATTAAGTTACATTTTCCAATATTCTCCAATACATAGCTCTGGTCAATGTGAGCAGTCTCTTCCCTGTTTTCTGGTTAAAATGTAACTGTCATTCTTGTTTTCATGTCCTTGCTCATAGTGTTAATAATTTCCACCCTCACAAGTCTAAAGTGGTCATTGCTAACTTTTCTACATTCTGTCCTTCTTTGTAGGCCCATGTCTATTCCCAACTCCTAAGCAAAGTTTTATTTTGCTGTAAAATTTCACAATGATGCTTCCCTTTCCTGATCTTTTATCTTCTTTTTTAACTAAAGCTTGCCTGTTAATTCCCTAAATATTTAATTTTACCTTTTCAAGTAGATTGCATATTCTCTAATGTGAGGTACTATATATGATACACTTAAAAAAAAAATCTTCACCCAAGGATGTTTTGTAAATCCTCCCTTGAGGATATTTTTCCCCTTGGTTTTTAGAGAGTGGGGAAGGGAGGGAGGGAGAAGAGAAAACATGGATGTAAGAGAGATACACTGATTGGGTGCTTCCAGCATGCACCACGATAGGGCGGGGATCGAACCTACAACACAATTACATGCCTTGTCTGGTAATCAAACCCAACATCCTTTGGTGTGCGGGCCAATGCTCCACCTCTGAACACACCAGCCAGGGCTGAAGGGTGTTTTTCTTAATTGATTTTAGAAAGGCAGGAAGGCAGGAAGAGAGAAACAATGTGAGAGAGAAACATCAATCATGTAGGTGCCCCAACTGGGGATGGAACCAATAACCTAGGTATGTGCCCTTACCGGAAATTGAACCCACAACCTTCCAGTGTACAGGGAGATGCTCCAACCAACTGAGCCCTGTGGCCAGGGCCTGATCATTCTTATTTTCAATAGTCAAAAAGCACAGTACTGAGCACATAATAGTTTTTGGTTGTTAAACAAAAGTATCAGAAATCTGTTTAATTTTCTCTATTTATAACTAGAATTTTACCTCGAGGTAGAGTCCAATTATGAAAACAAACACTAAGTTATTGTTAGGCTTTTCTTTTCCTGTATAAGTGTTTAAAGGATTTACTTTTACATTAAAAATAACATTAAGATAATTTGAAGCCTTTGATGTTCCAATAAGGCAGCATATCAATGATTTTGTTCTAAAAAATAAGAATTCATATAAACATGGGAAATGTAGATTCTAATTCAGAGGAAAGATAAACTTTTTTTTTTAAATATCCCCAAAGTCATTTCCTGAATCTGTTCTTAGAATTTGTCTTTATTCCTTATTTCTTGGTTATTTCTTTCTTTTCTTCAAAACTTTGTTAGGAGGATGAAGTTCTCAGAGCTGTGCTCCGTGTTAGCCACTGTGTTATTTTCTTTTGTTTCTTTTATTATGACACTAGAGGCCCAGTGCATGAAATTTGTGCATGGGGGGGGGGGAGGTCCCTCAACCTGGCCTGTACCCTCTCCAATCTAGGACCCCTCAGGGGATGTTCAACTGTCTGTGGGATCATGCCTTAACTGGCAGTCAGACATTCCTCTCACAATCTGGAACCGCTGGCTCCTGCCCGCTCACCTGCCTGCCTGATTGCCCCTAACCACTTTGCCTGCCTGCCTGATCACCCCTAACTACTCTGCCTGCCTGCCTGATGGCCCTAACTGCTCGGCTGTCTGCCTGATTGCCCCTAAATGCCTGTCTGCTTGTCTGATCACCCCTAACTGCCTCTCCCTGCCTGCCTGATCACCCCTAACTGCTCCCCTGCCTGCCTGATAACCCCTATCCACCTCTGCCTACTGGCCTGATCACCACTAACTGCTTTCCTCTGCCAGCCTGACCCCACTAATTGCTCTCTCCTGCTGGCCTGATCCCCCTAACTGCTCTCCCCTACTGACCTGGTCAACCTTAACCATCTATTCCTCAGCCCCGCCACTGTGGCTTTGTCTGGAAGATGTCTACTCTAATTAGCATATTACCCTTTTATTAGTAGAAATTCCCTACCCCTCAATACGAGCTGGTAAAATATACAAAAACATTACTTAGTATTATTTTGCTTAGTGGTATCTAAAAATATGGTTAAGGATAAGAGAGTAGCAAGCTAAATGCCCTCAGAAGTACCTAGTATTTGCCTATAAGAAAGTTCGGATTTTACTCCTTTCTCAATAAATGTTTATTAATGATCTCATAAGTGTAAAACAGTATGAGGAGGCACATAATATTCAAAAATAGATCCTGATAATTTTCTACAATATGACTATCTTATTTCAGCAACTAGAAATAATGTTATTTAAAATGTAGAGGAGAAGAGACATAAATAATTCAAGATTGAAAGTTAAAAGTGCCTCAAGAAAGGTACAGATAAAACGAGAGTTCACAGGGTAATGGAAGAGCTATTTTCAGTTTAGGGGGTTAATAATTCATAAAAGAGAGAGGGTTTGAAATGAACTTTGATGATAGAGCTAGTATTGGACAAGCATCCATTGGAGGGAGGTGGGAAGATGTGATAGATTATGGATGGCTGCAAATCTGTCATTCCCCACGTTGAGCATGTCCTCTATTTCCCCTCTACTTGAATGCTAGCTAGTTCTGTGACTGCTTTCATCAATGCACCATGGATGTGGTCAAAATGACACTGTGCAGTTCTGAGCCTATCCCGGGGACTGGGAGCTTCTGTGTAATAAGCCCAGCTAACCACATGGAGATTACATGTAGAGCCCATGTAGAGAGAGACCAGCAAAGTGCTTTGCATTTACTTGGTGACTAATAAAGTTAGACACACCTTTTTATTTGGGTATCTTCTTCTACGCAGTGTATGTTCAGTCTTTTGCCTATTTTTTCCTATTGGTTTATCTGTCTCATGGATTTGTAATTTTTTATCTATTATGGATATATCTTTTGTCACATACATTTTATGAAAAATATTTTCCTCCAATCTACCTGAAATTTTGCCCTAATTGTGTCTTTTGTTGAAAAAGAAGTTCTCAATATTAGTGTAGTATAGTTTACCAGCATTTTCTTTTATGGTTAGTATTATTTTGTGACCTATTTGTGGCCATGATGATATTTTTCTGGTTTCTTCTATAACTTAAAAGTTTTACACTTTATGTTTAGATCTACAGTGCATTTGGAATTGATCTTTAACATTGTGAAATACATACATCACTTATTGAAAAGGCCATATTTCCCACTCTGCACTCTTATTCTCTTCCGGTGGTCTACTTATCCATCATTAAGCTCAAGACATTGCTTTAATTATTGTAAATTTATAAATCTTGAAACAGGTTAGTATAAATCCTTCAATTCTCCTCTTCAATATTGTTTTAGCTCTTTTTTTGCCTTTTGCAATTCTTTAGATATTATAGAATCAGCCTGTCAATTACATGCACAAAACCTGTTAGGATTTTTAATGAGATTATGTTGAGTCTGTATATCATTTTGAAGAGAATTGACATTTTTATTATATTGATTCCTCCAATCCATATCTACTATGTATTCCTCCATTATTTAGATGTTCTTTACTTTCATTCAATAGTATATATGCTTTACACATTTCCAGTTAAAAATGTTTTTTTTATTAACTGTTTGACTTTTAGAGAGAGAGAAAGGGAGAGGAAACACTGATGTGAGAGAAACATCAATCAGTTGCTTCCCACACATGTCCCAATTGGGGACCGAATCTACAACTTCAGCATGTGCCCTGACCTGGAATCAAACTGTCACCGTACAGTACACAGGAAGATGCTCCAACTAACTGAGCCACATGGGCCACGTCCAGTTTGATATGCTTTTGATGCAATTGTAAATGTTGTCATTTTATTAAATTTTATTCCCTAAAGGTTTCTTGCTAATATATATAGAATTCCCTTTTATAGGTCATTTTTTCCATTGGTTTACAATATTGTTTTATATGTTTGAATAATTTTTCAGTAGATTCTTTTGCACTCTAAATATACAATCAGATCAAATGTGAAAACGAAAGTTTTAAAATCTTACTTTCTCATATCTATGCTCCCATTTTTCCCCTGCCATATTGCACTGGCCAAGATTGCCAGTGTATACTGAATAAAAGTAGTGGCAGCAGACATCCTTATTCACATTCTCAGGAGGAAAGGTTTCAATATTTGACTATCAGTTATGATAATTACAATCAATAATGTTTTTCCAGGTTTGCTAACAGATGTTATAATGATTGGGTATTCAATTTTATGAAATGATTGTTCTGTTTCTAATGAGATTGATTGATCCTGAAATATTAAATAAACATTGCATTCCTGAAATAAAATTAACTTGCTCATGGTGATCTATCTTTGCATATACCATTGGGTTTGATTTGTTAACATCTTGCTTAGAAGTTTTACATGTATGTTCTTAAGGGCAATACAGCAAGAATTTTCTTTTTGTAATGTCCTTATCAAGTTTAGGTATTAAGGTTATGTTGATATTTTTCTAAACTTGAAAAGTTTATATAACTTTTATTTCTTTCTTAAATACGAAGATATATGGCCTTGGAAATTTCCTTGTGGAAAATATTTTAATTTAAAAACATATCTTAATTACATTAAATTTCTTTGACACAGAACTATTATAATTTTCCCAATTTTTTATCTAGTATAAAACTTAGACATGATGTTTCTTATATCATCTTATTTTTTAATGTTTGTGTGATCTTTTGAGATGTCCCAATTTATTACTGACATTTCATTCTGTCTAAAGAATCACCAAGTAGACTTGTTAGTTTCCTCTTTTGGTTGTATAGTTTCTATTTTATTAATTTCTGCTCTTAGCTTTTTAATTTCCTTCCTTATCCTTTCTTTAAGTGTAATTTGGCATTTTAAAAATTTTACTTTCTAACTTGATCTCTGGCTCAGGAGTCTGAGATCTTTTGCCAGTATCCATAAAACTGTGAAAGCTAAATTGTAAAGTATGTAAAATCTCAGACCCTCCAGTTCTTCACAATAATATTCCCTTATTTTCTTTCCAATATTTGTAGACATTTCAGTGATGTCTTAAGAATCAGCCCATGCCTACAGTCGAAAGCTGTCAAAGTGTCAGGCTTACTTCTATACACCCACCTTCTTCCTGTGATCTTTATCTCTTAATCCTAGCAGACTTAGCTTTCCATACTCAAATTTTGTTTTCCTAGTTTTATGAAACTGCCAAAAGTTTGATTGGCTTCTCTGCTTCTTAGGGACAGCCTTCGCTGTTTCTTGACTTTTTGCCTTGTGTGTACTAAAACAAATGTTCCTAGGAGAAAAGCAGCACACAAATATTGGGCTTACTTTAAAATTATTGGGCTCACTTCTCTCTGAGACCATGGCCCTTAAGTTCTTACTTCTTGGAAAATCTCCAAAGCCTTCAAATGGATTTTTGAAAATGTATTCACTTTTCTACTTGCTCTTGATTAAAGCATGGTCTGTTATAAGATACTCCATCAGAGCTGGTAACAGATGTGCAGAATGGTTGTTTCATTGAATGAAGTATTTTTCACATTGGAAAAATATGTAGTTATTTATGAATTTTGTGCTTTATTTTTTAATGATCCCCCAAAAAACATGTTTCCACTATTTGAACAATGATAATACATTAGAGTTCACTGTATATTCAGAGACTATTAATTGTATCACAACTCCTTTTAGGACCCAAACTGTGTTCAACAGAAATTTAGGATTTCTTTAGTTAATTCAATACCTCCTCTTAAAGAAACTATTGTAATGAAGTCTCTCTCATTATTTCTTTCTCTATATCTATGTCTACACACACGCAAGTGCACACATGAGCTCAGCATCTCTAGCATCCAGTCACAATGCTGTGTTAGGAAGTAAAATCTGTACATAGAACAAAAGGTTTCCATGGACTGTATACACACACAAAAAAAAAGCTCACCAAAATATTTATTTAAAATGGTAATTAGGTAAGTTCTCCTTGTTTTTTGGCAAATAAATGCATTACAATCTTAAATCACTGTCATTTTGTATATAAAAATTTAAACTTCTCAATTATGTAAAATGCTTATCTTATGAAGTCACTCATGCTTTAATTCATGTCCTTCACCCTTTAATTCACTTTATACTTTTGAAATAGCAAGTGGAGCTTATGTTAGCACAAACATTTCTTTTAATCTGAAAAATATGTTTTTAGAAAAGCCACTCAACTCTAATAAGACCCTAAGTAAAGCTTCTTTCTCTAAATCAGTTTAAATTAGTTGCATTTTAGATTGTGATGCAGTGGTGGAGCTCTAAGAAAAAAAGGTAGAAATAGCATTCAGGTTTGTCAATTATGTATACACCAGAGGCCCAGTGCATGAAATTCGTGCGGGTGGGGGGGGGGGGCGCGATCTCAGACAGGGCCTGCACCCTCTCACAATCCGGGACCCCTCTGCCAGTTTAGGCCTGATCTTGCAGGGCAGTTGTACATCCCTCTCGCAATCCAGGACTGCTGGCTTCTAACCGCTTGCCTGCCTGCCTGATTGCCCCTAACTTCTCACCTACCTGCCTAATCACCCCTAACTGCTTGCCTGCCTGCCTGCCTGATTGCCCTTAACCACCTCTGCCTCAGCCCTGGCCACCACAGCTTCATTCGGAAGGATGTCTGGAATGACATCGAAAGGTTGTTTGGCTGTCCAGTCTAATTAGCATGTTATGCTTTTATTATTATATATTTTTTTCTATCTGTAGAGAAGAAATCAGGCAAATGGTAACTTAAATAATTTTTTAAAAAAATAATCTTTTTGTCTTTGTTTTTAGTGGTTGTTAAAGTGCCTTTAGGTATGCAAACTGAATCTGTGTAAAGGCATTGATTTTGTGTATTCATGTAAATGTACTATGCATTTATTGTGAAAATTTAACTGAGTTTTTATGCTTATGGCATATAGTTAATAAAACAGTCCAAATATTTTAGCCATGTTTTAATCAAAGGTGACTATCTTAAACTAACTTAATTCCAAATGTCTGGCCTTATTTTAACTTAATGGGTCTATGTCTAAATACTAATCTAATTTTAAGCTTTTTGTTTATTCCAAGTAAAGTCAAACAATATGTACATTTGTTAAGAATAATCTTTGGGCAACACTTGAGTTGACATATCCCATTAGAAATGATTTGGGGAGTCTTTTTTGAGTAACCTATCCAAACTGTTTCTTCTTAAGATTTGTAGAAATAAGAGAATAAAATTAACTGTCTTCTACTAAAAATTAACTGTTGAATGTTAAATATTTTCCATATCTATTCATTTTGGATTTATTGAAATAAGTTTCAGAAGTGGGGCCTCTTCCAAATTCTTGGAGCATTTTAACCATAAAAGGCTAAAAATATTTTGCAATCCCTTGGGCAGTAATCTGATATTTAGGTTTTTTTTTTTTTAAAAGGAATTAATGGAATATAAACGTTCACAATTAGAACTCCATGCGTGATCCATCACAGACATTATTTCAGTGCCTATAATGTGCCAGGAACTTGAGATACAAAGGAGACAAAAGAAAAGGAAAGAAAATTTATAGAGTACCCTTATTTTCCAGATATTTTAACTGTTACCTAGTTTATTTCTTACAGCATTCCTGTAAGGATAGGAGGTATTATCTCAATTTTAAAAACAAAGATCCAACAGCTTAGTAGGGTTAAATAATTTGTCTACAACTATAAATGCAGCAGATGGAGGTGAAATTTAAACACAGGTAGAGGAATGAATGGAAAGGAAGATAAATTATAAATTGACCAATTCCATTTCATTATCAAAATAAAATATTTACTCATTATCCAATTACTCACATAGTTGGTACCTGGTATGTGTCTGTCTATAGGGGGAGCACTGGGGATGCAAAATGAGGTGAGTACTGTAGATAGGGACCTTGAACTCAAAGGTTCATGGCACAATAGGCAGTATGAGGCTGGAAGTGCTGTGAGAGAGGAATGCCCAAGACGCTGAGCCCAGAAGAAGGGAAACTAAATTAGTTTATTAGCTGACTCGTTCTCTTCTATCTTTCTTATCCTTACAACTATGGCAGGCAGATATGATTCCCCTTATTTTATAGATGACGAGCTTCATAGAGATTGAGCTTCATAAAGATTAAAAGAACTGTCAATACTAACCCAATGAGAAGTGGGGAAAGCTTAGCTTTGAATCAAGCTCTTGAATTAGCTTCTGTTTTCACCTTGTGCTAACCCTGAAGTAGGACTTAGTTCTTGTATCAGCTATTCAGAGAATATTTATTGAAGCATTGCGTCCAGTGTAGATCTTACTGGAGATTTTTAAAAATGATTTCATTCAGCACTCTTTTCTCACTAATACTATTAGAAATTCACTTAGTGTTTAAGAATGTACAAACATATCATAGGAAAGAATAATGTAATCTATATCCCAAACATGGTTCCCAATATGCCAGGGGCAATGGTTAGCAAGTATAAACAGGTTGCACATTATTTAATCTTCCTGAACTATCTGGATCCTTCCTCCCATAAGGCAGGGAAGTTCTGGCACATCTTCCTAACTGACTGTAGGCCACCACTGAGTGCAGCCTTCAGTTATCCAGCCTAGCAGACTGATAAAGTCTCTCTGGGGTACTCAAGCCACACTTTCAAGTCCTGAATTCTGAGTGAATGCCCTATGTGAGTTCATTCCTCCTGCTCAATATCTATGATCTCATTGCTTGTTTCATCCTCTTTTGTCTGGTACCATTAAAGTCAACTCAACCATGTCCCTTAGTGTTGCATCACCACTTCCCCCCTCTCCTGGCCAATAAGTTGTCTAAATACCACACACATATTTGGACAATCCAGTTCAGAATCCCACTTTGAGGGTGAGTTTCTAGAGGCCACTTCTGTTATCAATTACTACGTAATTAGGGTTCTGCATGAAAAACAGCACACCAACACTGGGTAATTGATGAGAACTTAATAAAGGGCTATTTAAAAATACAGTATATGATAGCCCATTTAGGGAAAAGTAACAATATCGTTAGCATCTTATATGTTCTCATCCCAGGGCCTAATGGGAATGCAAGAGAGCAGTTTCCAGAATAAAGAGAGAACTATATAGATGGGACAGGAACTAAGTTTCTGTCACTGCCCAACATGCAGTGACCCAACTGGGAGGGAGTAGGAAGTGAAGACATCAGCTGCACTCTTCTCACTCATGTTGCCAACTGGCCCAGCTACATGTCAGAGGGTAAAAGAGTCTATGGTGATTTCCAGAAACTTTGGCCTTCTGAGCACAGAGTAGGCTATAAAAAGTAGAAAGTGGTTCTGAACAGACAAACAGAAGACATCCAACATAATGTATAGCATAGGGAGCATAATCAATAACATTGTAATAACTCTGTATGGTGCCAGATGAGTATTAGACTTAGGGTTATCTAAGGCATATATAAATATCTAATAACTATGTTGTAGACCTGAAACTTACATAATATTGTATGTCAACTATAATTAGAAAATAAATTTTAAAAATACATCCATGCAATAGGTTAAATATTTAATGTAGGGCTGTGGTATTTAAAATCTATATAATACTATTAATAAAAATATACAAAATAACAAAAAGTAATAAAGCTTAAATAATTAAAATGTATTTAGGAAATAGGTATATTCAATTATAATTATTTTTACCTAGATAACTAATTATGTTGAATAGGTGACTGCACACATTTTGTGCAAATGGAATGGTTCAATATCCAGAACTTTAGCCAGAGTTTATCTTAAGAAACATTTCAAGTTTTAAAAAATTTACATTTCTATCACATTTATCCTCATTTGTAATTAATGACCACATTACTTCAAAACATTCATTATTTACCGAAGAATAATAAAGCACTTTCCCTCTTCTTTTCTCAATTTTGGCTGTAAAATATACAGTAGAGTATCCATTTTCATAAACTATATAAGAAGAAAGATACATATCTAAATAGTAGTATTTATTATACAAAAAAGAAAATCTGGGGTTCTCGGGTAGAAAGCATAAGGAATTTGAAAAACTTGTAAAAGTGTTAAGTAATTTAAAATTATTTAGTTATAATATTATTTATATGATTCTTTATTTTTTCAGAGAGCATGTTCATGATCCTTTACTTTTTTATTTTTTAAAAATATTTTAATCTTTATTGTTTAGTTTATTAATTACATTGTTCCCCCTTTTTTTCCTCCTATATTTCCCCACCTCCCGGTACCCAACCCCCTCCATCCTCACCTCCTCCCCCCCACTGTCCTCTCCCATAGGTGCATGACTTTTGTCCAGTCTCTTGCTGCACCTCCCACACCTCTTTTCTCCCCAAGAATTGTCAGTCCATACCCTCTCTATGCCCATGTCTCTGTTATATTCACCAGTTTATCCTGTTCATCAGATTTTTAATTTGCTTTTTTTATATTCATTTGTTGATAGATGTGTATTTGTTGTTCATAATTTTTATTTTTACCGTTTTCTTCTTCCTCTTCTTGAATATCTTTCAGCATTTCATATAATATTGGTTTAGTGGTGATGAATTCCTTTAGCTTTTTCTTAGCTATGAAGCACTTTATAAGACCTTCAATTCTGAATGATAGCTTTGCTGGGTAGAGTAATCTTGGTTGTAGATTCTTGCTATTCATCACTTTGAATATTTCTTGCCACTCCTGTCTGGCCTGCATTGTTTCTATTGAGAAATCCGCTGACAATCATATGGGTGCTCCCTTATAGGTAACTGTTTTTCTCTTGCTGCTTTTAATATTCTCTCTTTGTCTTTTGCTCCTGGCATTTTAATAATGTTGTGCCTTGGTGTGGTCCTCCTAGGGTTCCTATATATTGGGGGTTGGTGCGCTTCTTGGACTCCTAAGTGTATTTCTTTCACCAGGTGTGGGAAGTTTTCGGTCACTATTTTTTCAAGTAGGTTTTCATTGGCTTGCTCTCTCTCTTTTTCTGGCAACCCTATAATTCGGATGTTGGTATGCTTGAGGTTGTCCCAGAGGCCTCTTACACCATCTTCAATTTTTTGTATTCTTTCGGTTTCTTGCTTTTCCAGCTGAGTGGATTTTACCTCTTTGTATTTCAAATCTTTAACTTGGTTCTTCCGGTCCTCTAGAGAACTTTTAGGTCTTTGTATAATATTTTTTATTTCAGTCAGTGTATGCTTAATTTCTAGTTGGTCCTTTTTCATATCCTCATAGGTCTTGTTCATTTCCTCATAGGTCTTGTTCATTTTCTTGTAGGTCTCGGCCTTTTCTAGGAGCCTCTTGAAAAGCCTTATAACCGTGGTTTTGGATTCTATGTCCAGTTGTTTTTTTCCCTCCATTTCTTTCACATCTGATTTCTTTCCATGTCTCTGCATGCTGGCTGTTTTCCTAAATTGGTCGATTAGCTTTGTATGGTAGATGTCCTCTAAGGGACAGTGGCTCAGCCTCCCCAGTTACTTGAGGTAGATATGGGTTGCACAGGCTTGTTGAAGTTAAGCCTAGCTTATTTTGCCAGCACTAGGAGGGTTTGACCTCCAGGCCAATTGGCTGTGAGGTTCAGCCATGCTCAGTTTGGATGGGTGGAGTCTCCAGGCCGAGCAGGCAGCATTAGCTCTGCCCTATGCGACACCTGGGACTCTGTGCCGGGTGGCAATGGCTGCAAGCACCTCTGAGAGAGAGCTGCCGCCGAGCTCCACCGGCCCCGGACAATTCAGCCTCTCCCCAAATGAGTCTGCACACCCAAAGTCTCACCCAGGGTCGTAAAACAATGCAGTCTGGTGGTTTCCGGAACTACAGAGTAAGTCATGAGTCCTCTCTGTGTGGTCACACAGTTCTGCTGTTCCCAAGTTTACGCACACTCTGCACAAGCTCGCCCTCTCCACAAGCTTGCAGACCCTTGCAGCGCCCACATTTCAGCGTGCCTCCCCCCTGCCCAGTTTTACCCCGTATGATTGTGGGTTCCCCAGACTTCGCCCGGAGCTGGGGAATCAGTGCAGTGGGACGTCTTTGTCTCCCCCGTTCGAGAAAACCGGCCGGGTTTGCAGCTGCCTGCCCTATTTGCTCGTGTGCACACGGCTCCAAACCTCCGACACTGCGCGTATCTTCAACGCTGTCCTCCACCACTTCTCTGAGTCACAGTGTCCTATCTTCACTTTTATTTGTGGAATTTTCACTCAGCCAGCTTTCCGGTGATTCTGGATGATGTTTGTTCTCTCGTTAAGTTGCAGTTTTGAAATTGCTGTGTATAGCAGCAAGATAGATGTTTACCTATGCTGCCATCTTGGTTTCTCCCATCTAAAATATTTAATCTTTAATTTTCTACACATTAAATATGCAGGGCAGAAAAATATTCTCTGAATAATGGACAGTATGTCCCCACAAGCACTGGCAGATGTATTTGATCCTGTGTGTACCATCAGGCACACAAATCCCAAAATAAGCTAAAGTAGATTGCTGCTCCCATTTAAATTCTTGTTTTTCCAAAGCCATGCTCTGGGAGCTATGCAACTCCATATGCATCAGTTAAACTTGCCATGTTTGCTATTAATACTTTAAGCAAACAGAAGAAATAAGCAACTTAAAAACAAAACAAAACAAAATGCAAAAACAATCTATCTCATCTACCCTTATCTTATTTCCTTGATCAGGTACAGAGCTAGTTTGCACAGCAATCTTCCCTTCACCCCTTCACTCCTATAGTGTCAATGGTGCTAATTCAGCCTAATCTGCATAGGAAATTGCTCAATTCCAGTCGGAATAGCAATAAGGTGACCTGTTTCTAAGCATGTTTATTCTCTCTTGATTGACTCTTCACTTGCATGCCTTTCTGCACAATGCACACTTGCATATTCTCAGCCATCTGTCAAACATTCGCCAAGCCTTAAGATTGGCCTGGCAATCAAATTTTAATACTATGGAAATATTGGTATATGGCCCAATATTATAAAACTATGACCAAAATTATTTTTAAAGAAAGTAATCAATAAAAATATATAACTCTACAGTCTCGCTTGACATATTTGATTAGATAAATTTATTAGCACTTAAGTCTGCATTCACCAAGACAGACCTAGCATTTATGACTTCCTAGTTATAAACAATAGCTCTCTATCCACACTACTGTAGCAATCCAACATGATTTCCAGCCTGTAGGACAGAATCTCTTTTGTCATTCTATAAGTTCTGCTACCCAGAGTAAGACAGGCTCATCATAAATTGTGGACTTTATTACCAAAAAGAACATATGGAAGTATACTTATGGGAAGAATAGGACAAAATAGTTTATATTGGAATTGTCCTAGAAAATCCTAGAAGAATTTGGGATAGATGGTCAGGTACTTATAGAAGACCTGGTTCAATCTCCTATCCAATGTTTAAACAACTTTATAAAATATCTTTCAACAAAAATCCTACAGTTAAATTTGGAATATAGTCAATGAAGATATACCTTATTAACTCATTCAATAGAACGTATTAAGTGCCTTCTGTCTGCCAGGACCTGTGCTAAGTGTTGGTACTGAAAAACTAAGGAAGGCACATCTTATCCTTTCCATTTCTGGATATATCCATTATTTAGATAGTGTTGCATATACTAGTCAAAATTTCCCCCCAGAAGAGCCAGCCACTGGTATTTGGTTTGCCATCTGGGAGTTCTACAGATAAGACATCTTTTTTATGTTGCCAGACCTTTAGATTTGCAGACAGTTATTAAATCTTCTTTGAATTTTTTTCTTCTTCTTCGGAGGCCTCAGGTCTTGAAAAATCCAGGTTCTTTTCCTCTGAACACATGTTGATTTGAATGTGTCCCTTTTCAAATGTGGGTTGCTGAACCTTAGTTAGTCTATTTTAGACATGTCTGGACATTTTCTTTAAACCAGAAACTTGGATTATTAATGGATTTTGCTGTGTATGTAATCACAGACTGGAGACATATTGATTTTTCTTAGACTTCATTCTTCTCCCTATTTCTCGTCATCTATTAGCCAGATAGCATCTTAAATAATAGAGTAAACCCCTGTAGCTACAGTCCTTGTTTTTTAGGTCTTATTGTGATCACTCTGGATATTTTGGTGATTTATATAACTCATGAATAATAAAATGCTCATCCTCAAGTAACAATTAAATCTTCATTTGTAACAGAACCTTTTGCTTTAGGGAAAAAGAACACTGCCTAATCACATAAACATGAAATGCACATCTTCAAAATAAAACAGACATTTTCATAATGTTATGCAATATTTTAAAGTTAAATAAGCAAGGAAAAAATAATACTGAAAAAACACACAAAAGGAAATGGAGTAAAATTTTGACAGTTTAAATCTTTATCTTAAAAAGCAACTGTATTCAATAATGCATGCTGATTGCCAAAATTAATTTTAGAATGTATAGACAAGTGGGGAAAAAAGCCAAGATTATGTGGTATACTGTCAACATCAAATGACTAACTGCTAACAATCTGATGTTTGTCCTTTAGGACCTTCTCTCTCTCTCTCTCTCTCTCTCTCTCTCTCTATATATATATATATATATATATATACACACACACACACATACACACACACACACATATACAAACACACGCACACACATATGTATATATATACACACATATATACACATACATATATATGTATATAAATATATACTAGTATACACACACACACACACACACACACACATACACACACACACATATATATATACTAGAAACCTAATGCACGAAATTTACACAAGAGTAGGCCTTCCTTACCTCAGCTGCCAGCACTGGCTTCCCTCTGGCTGCTGGCAGGCATCCAGGACCCAGGCTTCCTTGCAGTCCTGGCTTCATCTGGAAGGTCATCCAGTCTAATTAGCATATCATGCTTTTATTATTATAATAGTGGCCCAGTGCACTGGGGGGGTGGTGTCCCTCAGCCCAGCCTGCATCCTCTCCAATTGGACATCCTCGCAATCTGGGACTGCTTGCTCCTAACCACTCATCTGCCTGCCTGCCTGATCGCTCCTAACTGCCTCTGCCTGCCTGATCGCTCCTAACTGCCTCTGCCTGCCTGATTGCCCCTAACCCCTCTGCATGCCTAATCACCCCTAACCTCTCTTCCTGACTGCCTGATTGCCCCTAAATGCTCCACCTGCCTGCCTGATCATCCCTAACTGCCCTCTCCTGCTGGCTTGATCTGCCCTAACTGTCTCTGCCTCAGCCCCCACCACACGGCTTTGTCTGGAAGGAAGTCAGACGTCTGAAGATGGCTGGTTAACCCAGTCTAATTAGCATATTTCCCTTTTAGTAGTATAGCTAGATTATATTGGATAAAATTGTTTAAATGGGGTGGAGTGGAGGAAGCCTTTTCCAGCAGGGGGAGATACTCTTGGCAGACAAAAATGCATATATCTGGACTGATAGCCAGCCATATGCACTATACTGCCAAACCAGTCATTAAAAAATGGAACCACTTTCTTACACCTTATACCAAACAGCTGCTGCCCTTAAAACCCCTCCTCAGCCCCCACCTTAGGTTCTGCCTTTTGCAGTTCACTCAGATTAGATTCTAACTGGTCAGTTTCCATGCCAGTCAGCGTCAAAAGCTCTGCCTCCTAGGAAACCATAGACTCCTCACAGTTCACCCAGATTTGGTTCCGACTGATCGATTTCTATGCCAGTCATGGTCTCCGGGCCTAACTCCAGGCCTGATCAGAGAGGCGGGGCTGATCAGCAGCCACCCCAGACTGCTGGCAAGCAGGATGAACCACTGATCTCTTAGAGAGAGAGGTCCAGCTGCTGGCAAGGCCCATAGAGAGAGAGAGGGAAGGGCTGATCAGCAGTTGCCACAGAGGTTGCAGATCAGACCCTGCTTCTCTCTCTGGGCGTCGCCAGCAGCTGTGGCAGCTGCTGATCAGCCCCGCCTCTCTCTCTCTCTCTCTCTCTCTCTCTCTCTCTCTCTCTCTCCTCTCCCTCTCCCTCTCCCTCTCCCTCTCCCTCTCCCTCTCTGAGAGATCAGCAGTTCAGTCCTCTTGCCAGTCTCTGGCCACCCTGGCCTGCTGTGGGCACAGTCTGGCATTTGGTCATCCCGTTGGTCATTTGGATATTATGAACCCTACTCTTTCTCTCTCTCTCTCTCTCTCTCTCTCTCTCTCTCTATATATATATATATATATATATATATATATATATATGTATATACACACACACACACACACACACACACACACACATACACACACACACCAGAGGCCTGTTGCACTATATTTGTGCAAGAATAGGCCTTCCTTCCCCTAGCTTTGCTCCTGGCTGCCTGGGAGCCTATAAGTCCTCACTCCTGGCTGGAGCACTGCTCCTGTAGCTCCCTCCACTGCCACCCTCCCCCTCATAGCAGGCATCCCACCCCTGCCAGCTTCTTAGTGCCTGCATATGCAAATTAACCCACCATCTTTGTTGGGTTAATTTGCATACTCACTCCTGATTGGCTGTGGGCATAGCATAGGTATGGTCAACTTACATGTTTGTCTTATTAGGTAAGAAGATATACATTTACAAACTTCAATCACAATAGATACACTTAATAGTCTGTTTTTCACTTAATTAACACAGTGTGAATAACTTTCCATGATAAGTACAACACTATATGAGTTCTCTTCATGATGACAGAATTATAATGAGGAATCACACATTTTTAAAACTTCCTGCTAATGATAAACATTTAGGTATTGCACCATCTGACAGTTTTCTTCTCTTATAAAAAAATATGCACACATAATTCTGTCCACTTCCCTGATTATCTCCTTGGGATAAACTCAAAGTAGTATAATTTTTGGCTCAAAATATAAACACATTTTAAAATTTGATATATCATGCCAAACTGCTCTCTGGAAAGTTTACCAATTTTATATTTCTACCATCAGTGTTCATCACTCTCTCACAAGACAATGTGTCAGCATTTTAATTTTAAGAATTCGCCTATTTTAATTTAGTTTGCATTTCTTTGAGTACTGCAAAGCAAGAAATTCTTTGCATGAGTTAACTGGCTACTTTTATATCTTCTCATCTAAATATGCTTTGTTAACTTTTCCATTAGCATGGTCACCTTTTTCCTCATTGATTTGTAAGAAATAATTATATAGGATATTAAGACTGTTAAGCCTTTCTATCATTTATACTGTTAATTTTTAAAGACTTTTTTATTTTTCGGTATTCCTTTCCTCAAAAATAGAAGTTTTAAGTTTTTTTTTTTACCTTTATTGTTCAGTTTATTAATTAAATTTTTCCCCAATAGCTCCCCTCCACCCAGTACCCATCCCACTCTACGCCCTCACCTCCCCCCACCCTCTGTCCTCTCCCATAGTTGCATGACCTTTGTCCAGTCTCTTGCTGTACTTCCCGCACTCTTTTTCTCACCAAGCATTATCAGTCCATTCCCTCTCCATGTCCATGATTCTGTTCTATTCCTCATTTTATCCTGATCATCTGGTTGTTAATTCACTTGATTTTTAGATTCATTTGTTAAGATGTGTACCTGTTGTTCGTAATGTACATTTTTACCTTTTTCTTCTTCCTCTTCTCAAACAATACCTTTCAGCATTTCATATAGTGCTGGTTTGGCGGTGATGAACTCCTTTAGCTTTTTCGTATCTGTGAAGCACTTTATCTGACCTTCAATTCTGAATGACAGCTTTGCTGGATAGAGCAATCTTGGTTGTAGATTCTTGCTGTTCATTACTCTGAATATTTCTTGCCACTCCCGTCTGGCCTGCATCGTTTCTGTTGAGAAATCCGCTGACAATCGTATGGGTGCTCCCTTATAGGTAACCAACTGTTTTTCTCTTGCTGCTTTTAATATTCTCTCTTTATCTTTTGCTCTTGGCATTTTAATTATGATGTGCCTTGGTGTGGTCCTCTTTAGATTCCTATATTTTGGGGTTCTGTGCACTTCTTGGGTTTTCAAGTCAATTTCTTTCACCAGGTGGGGGAAGTTTTCAGTCACTATTTCTTCTAGTAGGTTTTCATTATCTTGCTCTCTCTCTTTTTCTGGCACCCCAATAATTCTGATGTTGTTATGCTTGAGGTTGTCCCAGAGGCCCCTTATACTATCTTCAATTTTTTGGACTCTTTTGGCTTCCTGCTTTTCCAGCTGAGTGGATTTTGCTTTTTTGTATTTCAAATCTTTTGACTTGGTTTTTGCGGTCGTCTGGACTTCTTTTAGGTCTTTGTATAATATTTTTTGTTTCAGTCAGTATATGCTTAATTTCTAGTTGGTCTTTTTTCATATCCTTGTAGGCGTTGTTCATTTCTTCGTAGGTATTATTTATTTCGGCATAGTTCTCATTAATTTTATCGGCCTTATCTAGTAGCCTCTGCATAAATCTAATTACTGTGGTTTTAAACTCTATGTCTAATCGTCTTTTTTCCTCCATTTCTTTCACAGCTGAGTTCTTTCCTTTTCTCTGCATTGTTGTTGCTTTCCTGAGTTGGTTCCTTAGCGGTGTGTGATAGGTATCCTCTAAGGAACCAGTGGCTCAGCTTCCTATGCAGCGCGCAGCGTCAGCCTTAGCTCCGCCCTACTTGGTGCACAGCTTCAGCGTCTAATGGGCGTGCAGCGTCAGCCTTAGGTCCGCCCTACTTGGCGCACAGCTTCAGCGTCTAATGGGCGCGCACCGTCAGGCTTAGGTCCGCCCTTCCTGGCCCCCCGCTTCAGGTCTATGGGGCTCGCGGAGTCAGCTTATCTGTGCGGTTCAAGGGTTGCGGTGTTGGGTGGCAATGTAAATCCACTGCTGGTCTCCCCGTTGCCAGACAATTCTGCCTCTCCCTAAGTGAGTCTGCACAAAGACTCACTCAGGGGTGTAAAACAAAGCAGTATGGTGGTCTCCGAGCAAGTGAGTCGCGCGTTCTCTGCCCACGTTCTCTGCCCGGTTGCGTACTCCAATTTACCCGTGCACTCTCCCCAAACACACAGACCTCAGCCGCGCCCGGGATCCTCCTTTCCCCAACCTGGAGCTCGCCTGGAACTGGGGGGGTCAGTGCTATGGGAGACCTCCGCCCTCCTCGCTGGAGAAAACCAGCCGGGCTTGTTGTCTGCCGCCCGTCCCTCACCGCTCTCTCGCGCTCCGAACCTCAAAGCTGCACACCGCTGTTCCCAAGTCACCGCTGCTTCCCGCCTCTACTCTCATGTGCGGAATTTCCCCTCAGCCAGCTCTCCGGCGATTCTGGACACTGTTTGTTTCGTTGCTAAATTGTAGTTTCAGAATTGTGACGAGGACAGCTAGATAGGTGCTCACCTATGCCGCCATCTTAGTTCTCTCTCGAAGTTTTAAGTTTTGATGTGGTAAAAAATATTAGTGGTTTCTTGGATCTTAGTCTCAACTTGTAATAGGCATACCTTTTACATATTAAACATTCCCAGCATGGTCCATATGAAGTAGGAACATATTTAAAAATGACTAAGCATATTTTATTCTAATATCAGGTTTTAATTTTCTAGTAATAGGTTTAATATTGATACTTAAAAAGGTTAATTTAGATTTTTCAGTCTATACACCACAATTATATTCCAAATATATTTTGAAATTAATCAAGGAATTGAAAATTTCCTTTTTTCACATTGATTTAGTAAACAATTATTAAAAACTAGGTGAATCTATATAAAGTTGACCCTTGAACAACATGGATTAGTTCTGAGACCCCTGAGAATACCAAAATCCATAGATGTTCAAATCTCATATAAAATAGTGTAGAACAATGCATAGAGTTTGCCCTCTCCTTTGGGATTCCCAATCATGGATGAAAAATGCTCTTTTTGACCTGTGTTTAGTAGAATCTTTGGGTGCAAAGCCCAGGAATAAAGAGGGCTGACTGTATATTTATTAAATACAACAACAACAACAATACATATGTGGGCCCGCACAATTCAAATCTATGCTGTCCAAAAGTCAACTGCAGTTCCTATACTAAGAAAACAAGAAAAAGAAAGTCAGTTACCCAGATCTCACAGAGTTACAAGATGTAGCACTATAATTAGAAGATTAATACTGGGGAAATAAGGAAAAAGTAATGTTGGATAAAGTATTTTTCCCTCCTTCCATTTTTTTTTCCTTTTTTTCTATCTTTTCCTTTCTTTTCTTTGATTCTTTAAGAGAGGTGTTTCTTAATCTAAGCCGTGAGGAAATAGATTTGGGTTGGCAGACAGAAGGTTGGAGAGCCTTTCAGGTAGTAGGAAGAGCTTACTTCAAGACAGAAATAAGTAGAAAACCTGTAATTATGAAAAGAACAACATAAAACTCCATAGAGAACTGGTCACAGAGGAGCTGAGATTAATGCTAGTTGGCCCATGGATGGGAAGACTTGAGTGACAGGTTCAAGAGTTTAGGTGCCATATGATCCTTGATAGAAACCATCTTTAAATTATGCTCCTGCCATTTATCAATTATTTTACTGGAGACAGATTCCTTGAATTTCTCTTAAAAGATTTATATTTAGGAAGGGATGATTATTTTTCTGTGCTTTGGAAAAAAGGACTAGGGTGAAGTTTGATAAATTGTATACCCAAGTGTCAACCATTTTTTTTAAATGATAGATTCTAAAGTCAGTTAGTCACACATGCCAGGAGGAGCAGATTTTAACACAACCATTTTTGATTCATTTTCTTTAGCAACACCCAATGTGAGTAGGTCAAACTGCAAATTATGTCCTGTATGATTTTCCCTTCCAGCAGTTTGCTAATACAATCATCCAAAAAGAAAAAAAAAATCCTTTTCAAGATTACAAACATCATCTGGATAAGTTTAGATTACTTTGATAGGTACATCTCAAGGGTAAACTGAAGAGGAAAAAGAAACCTTTATTAGCTACGCTTCAATTGGCTTCCTCCTCTCCAAAATATGATCCGCCATGCAATGTTGTTTTCGCCTACTTTTTTCCATAAAAGAGTGAGTGTTTACATAAGTCTCATATTTTGTTTATTTGGGAAACTATAACTTTATCAAGACAGAAAATAAAATTTATGTTTCTACCTGATTCTTTTCCCCTCAAAGCCTAACAATTTTTAAGCACAGTGTCACTAACACCCATAATCTGTGTTGATTTTGAAGGAAGAAAAAAGTGTTTTCTTTATTTTGTTTTTGCTTTAGGAATAAGTGCTCAGAATATGAAATTATATACAATTGACATTCACTGCTTTTAGAGAGGTCTGAGTTTTCTACATTTTGCTGACTTTAAGTGGTATTATTTTGGGTTATGTAAGGCTGCCAAAATATGACTCTAGGCAAGATAACTACTTAGGTATGTTTTTCATACTCTTTAAATATCTAAGTTTATCACATTTACAATATTCAGGTTCTACTGTAGGACCACTTGTGAAAACGGCCTCTACCAACAGCTGCATAGACTGGGCAATGGACGACTCCATTAAGCACAGAGACTTCATTGTGAATAGTGCCCCTGGAATTGTTGAGGTTTGTGTGAAAATGCCCATGTTACAAAGTAAAATTCTGAAACATGTTAGATATGCTGGCTTAAATGAAAACAAAACTATACCTATTACACTTGATAAATTAAGGAAACTATTAAGGTGGACAATCTTATGAGCTTTTCTACACTGAAACACAAATATGTGCATATGTGTGATTGTGGATTTGTTTAAATATTTATCCTATCTAATAAAAGATTAATATGCAAATTTGACTGTACCTTCACTACACGCACAGTCAGGCTCATAGCCATGCCCACCAGCCAATCAGGAGCAGATTATGCAAATACACGCCAACCAAGATGGCTGTCATCACTGAGAGCAGAAAGGAGGTTTGGGTTTCCCCAGCAACAGAGGAAGCCAAGCTTTCTGCCTGTCATTGCAGGCCTAGGCCTCCACTCAATGATACAAAGTTTCAATTATAAAAGATACAGAAATGGCGGCAGCCACTGAGCTGGAGAGAACAGAGGCTTGGGTTTCCCTGGCAACAGAAGAAGCCAAGCTTTCCGCCTGCCATTGCGTAAGATACAAAGTTTCAAACAGAAATGGCTGCCACCATGGAACAAGCAGAAAGCTTGGTTCTGCTCCAGGTTACAAAGTTTCAATTGTAGACATAGATTAATCCCAGATCCCAGGGCCTCCACTTGAGTCACTGGGGAGTGTGGCCAGCCTGCAAACCTCCACAGGCCCCTCACCCAGGCCGCCCATCACCCCAAGGGAACCTCCACCCTGATCCAGGACACCCTTTAGGGCAAACCAGCTGGCCCCCATCCATGTACCAGGCCTCTATCCTATCTAATAAAAGAGTAATTTGCAGTTTGACCATCACTCCAACACACAAGATGGCTGCCCCCATGTGGTTAAAGATCCTGCCTCCATGTGGACACAAGATGGCCACCACAAGATGGCCAGCAGGAGAAGGCTGTTGGGAGGTTCCAGGCCTGCAAGGGAGGGCAGTTGGAGGCGATCAGGCCAGCAGGGGAGGGCAGTTAGGGGTGACCAGGCCAGCAGAGGGACGTTGGGGGCAAACAGGCTGGCAGGGGAGCAGTTAGACATCAATTAGGCTGGCAGGGTAGTGGTTAGGGGGTGATCAGGCTGGCAGGCAGAATTGGTTAGGGGCAATCAGGGAGGCAGGCAGGTGAGCAGTTTAGAGCCAGCAGTCCTGGATTGTAACCCTTGAGGGGTCCCAGATTGGAGAGGGTGCAGGCTGGGCTAAGGGATATCCCCTGCCTCCCGTGCATGAATTTCGTGCACTGGGTCTCTAGTCTATATAATAAAAGTCTAAGAAACCATTATGGTGGAATGACCAGAACAATCAGTCGCTATAATGTGCACTGACTACCATGGGGCAACCGCTCAACGCAGGAGCTTCCCCTTGGTGGTCAGTATGCTCCCACAGAGGGAGCACTGCTCAGCCACAAGCTGGGCTCATTGTTGGCAAGCACAGCGGCAGAGGCGGGAGAGGCTAAGGAGCAGTGAGCCAAGCAGTAAGGAACAGTGAACAGGCAGGTGGTAAGGAACAAGGGATCCAGGACTGCAAGAGGGATGTCTGTTTGCTGGCTTAAGCCCAATCCCTGGGGAAAGCAGGCTTAAGCCAGCAGGCAGACATCCCCGAGGGGTCCCAGACTGCAAGAGGGTGCAGGCCAGGCTGGGACACCCCTCCCACCCTAGTGCACATATTTCATGCACCGGGCCTCTAATATATAATATAACCTTTGAAAGTATAAATGATGCAAGATGTGATGTGTTGTCACATTGATGAAATTAAACTAAATAAATATTTTTAAAATGTGCTATATATACATAATTCATGATATCAAGTTTATTTTGTTAAGGGAAATTTGGGATGTTATAGTACAACACCAGATTTTTATTCTATAAATGACTTTTCAGCTAAATCTAGTTTATACTTAAAATTGAAATATGGCAGCAACACGGTTGTAAAATATCTAATTGTATGGATCAAAAATTCACCTATTTTATTCTATTTGTCTTTCATTTTGTAAACACCAGATAATATCTCTTTGTCTGTCATTAGTATGGAAGCTGGTTGATATGTCTACACTTAATGTACAAAAATGTGTCTATATTCTCTTGGAAATGAACAAGGGAGCAATTTTACTATTTTACAAGTAATATATGGAGATATTCACATTATAAAAGATTAACATAAATCTGAAATATACAAAATAAAATGTCCCTCTTTATGTACTATCCAACTCTTACTTCCACTGCATTGCCCAAAGGAATGCCATGTTAATGGTTAGCATAAATCTACCTAGTCCCTTTATTATCATTTATATACATACACATATGTGTCTACATTTTCCTATTTAATCTGCATTTGAAAATAAATGGAAGCTATGGTCATATTGTTCTTCTTCTATACCTTTTTTTCCATTAAGAGTATGTTTGAGATCTTAACATAACCATACATTCCTTTCAAAGACTGGATAGTTTACTATAGTATAACTAGAGTAGAGGCCCAGTGCATGAAATTTGTGCTCTGGAGGGAAGGTCCTTCCAGCTCGGCCTGTACCCTCTTGAAGTCCAGGACCCCTCAATCCTTACCACCTGCCTGCTCGCTGTTCCTTAGAGCTGCCACAAAGGCAGGACAGGCTCCCACCACCATTGCACTTGCCAGCCATGCATGAGCCCAGCTTCTGGCCACCTGTGACCAGTGCACATCATAGCGACCAAGTGTTCTGGTCATTTTGCCAGAGTCACTTAGGCTTTTATTATAGGCTTTTATTATATAGGCTAGAGGCCCAGTGCATGAAATTCGTGCACAGGATGGGGGTGTCCCTCAGGTCAGCCTGCACCCTCTCCAATCTTGGACCCCCTGAGGGATGTCTGACTGCCCATTTAGGCCCGATCCTACCTAAACGGGCAGTCAGACATCTCTCTCACAAGGGCCTCTACTCTAGTTAGGACTGCTGGCTCCCAACTGCTAACCTGCTTCTAACTGATTGCCCCAACCTCTTCTGCCTGCTAAACTGATCACTCCCTAACCACTCCACTGCCAGCCTGATAAACACCTAACTGCTCCCCGGCCATCACAATTGCCCCTAACTGCCCTCTCCTGCTGGCCTGGTCACTCCTAACGGCCCTCCCTGATGGGCTGATTGCCCACAACTGCCCTCCTCTGTAGACTTGGTCTCCCCCAACTGCCCTTTTCTGTTGGCCTGGTCACCCCTAACTGCCCTCACTGCTGGCCTTATTGCCACAATTGCCCTCCCTTGCAGGTCTGGTTACCCCCCCCAACTGCCCTCCCCTGCAGGATGGGTCCCCCCAACTGTCCTCCTCTGTAGGCCTGGTCCCCCCCAACTGCCCTCCCCTGCAGGCCTGGTCTCCCCCAGTTATCCTCCCCTGCTGGCCTCGTCCTCCCCCACAACTGCCCTTTCCTGCTGGCCTGGTATCCACCAATATCTCTCCTCTGCTGGCCCAGTCATCCCTAACTGCCCTCCCTGCTGGCTTGATTAACAACAACTGCCCTCCTCTGCAGACGTGGTCTCCCCTAACTGCCCTCCTCTGCCAGCCCGGTCACCCCTAACTGCTTGATAGCCCCCAACTGCCCTCCCCTGCTGGACTGGTCCCCCCCAACTGCCTTCTCCTACAGGCCTGGATCCCCCCCCCCAACTGCCCTCCCTTGCTGGCCTGGTCTCTTCCAGCTGCCCTCCTTTGCTGGCCTGGTCACTCCCAACTGCCCACAACTGTCCTCCCCTGCAGGCCACCTTGTGCAGCCATCTTGTGTCTTAGAGTGACAGTCAATTTGCATATCACTCTTCTTAGATAGGACTAAAGGCCTGGTGCATGAAATTCATGCATGAGGTGAAGAGGGGTCTCTCAGCCCAGCCTGAACCCTCAGGGGATGTCAGATATCCCCCTCACAATCCTGGACCACTGGCTCCTAATCGCTCACCTGTCTGCCTTCCTGGTTGCCCCTAACTGCCCACCCCTCACTGGCCTGATTGCTCCTCACTGCCTCTGCTGGCCTGATCGCCTCTAACTGCCCCCCTGATGGCCTGGTCACTCCTAACTGCCCCCTGCTGCTGGCCAGGTAGCCCCCAACAGTACCCCTGACTCTGGCCTGGTTGCCCTAACCCCCCAACTGGTCTGGTTGCCCTCAACTCCTCCCCTGCTGGCCTGGTCACCCCAACTGCCCCCTCCCATCAGCCTGGTCACCCCACACACCCTGCTGTTCAGTCAACCTGGTCATCCCCCCCTAACTGCCCTCACTGCTGGCCTTATTGCCCACAATTGCCCTCCCTTTCAGATCTGGTCCCCCCCCCAACTGCCCTCCCCTGTAAAATGGGCCCCCCAACTGCCCTCCCCTGTAGGCCTGGTCACCCCATGCAGCCTGCTTGTTCATTCATTTGGTTGTCCCACACTAACCCCCCTGCGGGCCTGGTCATAAGCAGCCATCTTGTGAGGATGTGAGGGTCAATTTGCATATCACCTCTTTATTATATATGATTATACTTTATTTTCTTTAACCATTTCCCTTCTAATTGACTTGCTACAGTTGTTAGCTGTGATAAACCATGCTTTGTGTGTAAACAGCTTTATATAACACTAGAGGCCCTGTGCATGAAAATTCATGTACTGGAGGGGGTTCCTCAGCCCAACCTGCCTCCTTCACAGTCCAGGAGCCCTCAGGGGTGGGAGGTGACCTGGCAACCAGGGGAAGGCGACGCCCCCATCACACCTCTGCTGCTGCTACTGCTGGCAGCGGAAGCCTCGGCCAGTCCTGGTTACCTGAGCCTCGGGTGCCCCTAGGCAGCTGGGTAGCTGCCATCTGAGGCTTGCCTGCATCTTGGGCCAGCCCTGGGTGGCTGGAGGGCTGAGGAGACTGGGGGACTCCCAAAGCAGGCTCAGAGAGCAACTGGGCCCACCTGGGGGCGGGCTGGCATTGCTGCACACCTGCACCCCAGCAGGTCTGAGGGGACTGGGTGCGCCACCATCTTTGGGGGTGTGGCATTCATTTAGCATATCCCCTCCTTACTGGCTGTGGGCACCACCATCTTTGTGATGGCATGGGGGTCAATTAGCATATTCCCTCTTTTTTTAATACATATTTTATTGATTTTTTTATAGAGAGGAAGGGAGAGGGATGGAGAGTTGTAAACATCGATGAGAGAGAAACATCGATCAGCTGCCTCCTGTGCACCTCCTCCTCCTGCAACTAAGGTATATGCCCTGATCGAAATCAAACCTGGGACCCTTCAGTCCGCAGGTCAATGCTCTATCCACTGAGCGAAACCAGTTAGGGCAGCATATTCCCTCTTCATTAGATAGGATTTGAACATCCATGGGCAAGATACTTCTTTAAATATATTTTTATTGACTTCAGAGAGAAAGGGAGAGAGAGAAAGAAACATCAATGATGAGAGAGAATCACTGATTGATTGCCTCCTGCTTGCCCTCTAAATGCAACTTTTGGAAGTTACTTCTACTACCCCGACTCCAATTTTTGTTCTCCTAGCTCCATGTGTTTACTAAAACTCCACTTCTAAGTGTCTTAGTTCATTATCAATTTACAAAAGAGTAGCTGCCTACAGTAGAAACTACTTCTAAATGTCAAGTTCACTTCGTGGGCCCATATTTTTTTTGAAGCTTCGCCAGCTCCAATACTTTCAAATATTTAAGTCTTAAAAAAAATCTTGCCCAACTTTCTTTAATTGTTTTCATGGAAGTTTTGGAGGACAAAATTATAGTGTTCCATTATGGGCTATGTCTATCATTATGAGAAATGAATCTCTTAATGAATTAGACTCATTTTCAAGTTTGATGTGAAGTAGAAATTTAATTTTTTTCATCAAACATGTAGACAATTATCCCAACTGATTTTAAATGCCACTCTTCTAAATACTTTTATATGTTCTATACAAGAAATATACATGAGTTTAATTCTAAATTTTTTATGGAAGTAAAAATGAACTATTACAGGTAAACTATATAATCAACCAAATATTGAATGAAGAATAAAAACACTGAGAAGGCACTGTCATATCAAATAACAAGACATTCTATAAAGCCATGCTAATTAAAACAGTATGGTATTCAGACAGGCATTGGTAAATAGAAAAATGGGATACCTGGTCAAAGATGAGACAAACTGAACATTAATAAGGATAGCAATTAAAATTCATGAAAAGAAAACAATTGTGTGCCATTAGCCCAAATCTATGTCAGTTTCTTATTCCTGCTATAACTAATTATCACAAACTTAGTGGCTTAAAATCACACACATTTAATATCTTACAATTCTGGAAGTCAGATGTTTTCCACTTAACATGCTGACAGGGCTGCATTCCTTTCAGCAGCTCTAGAGAAAAATCTGTTTCCTTGCCTTATCCATCATCTGGAAGTGACCATGATTCTTTGGCTACTGGTCTATTCCTCCATCACGAAGGCTAGTACTATAGCATCTTTGAATTTCTCTCCATCTCTGACTGACTCTCCTTTGCCTTTCCTCTTATAAGAAGCCTTGATCCTATTTGAACATTACAGAATAAGTCTCAATATTGAATCCTTTAATTTAGTCACATCTGCACTCCTTTTACCCAGAAAGGTTACATATTCACAAGTTCCAGGAATTAGTATGCACGCATCTTTAATTGGGGGTGGGTGGGAATTATTCAGTCTACCACAGTCACTTTTGGAGGATACTAAAAATCTAACTTATTATTTGAAAACTATTAAAGAAAAAAGAATCAAGCACTGATTCTATCTTTTTTATATGAACTGTATCTCAGTTGAATAAAAAAAGTAAAGGGTGACAGTTTCTATTGATAAAAGTGACCATTCCATAAGTTAGAAAATAATAAATAGCATATCACCACTTGAAATGATAGATGTAGCCAATTATGATCAGTGGTTCCTAACATCACACACACAAAAAGAAGAAACCAGACATTATTTGTCTCTGTATAAAATTGTATAAAACCACCTATAAATTGTTTTTGCTAGACATTTGATCTGAAATATGGTCAGTCTTTAAACCTTAAGAACCCATTTAGTAAAAATATTAGAGAGAAAGGAGCAAGAAAGGTATATCACAGGAACGCAATTAGCAAACCAAGCAGTGGAAAATTCTAGAGAAGATGTGGATTCTTCAATAAATAAATTGCAAGGAAAGAATAAAAATAGTAGTGAACTTACACATTAAAAATGACTCAATCTAATTGCAAATCAAATTTGGATGCTACTTCAAACAATAAATTAAAACACAAATATGAACCAGTTATAAGATAATTAGGGGCTTTTGATCATTTGTTGCACATTAGATAATATTAAAGAGGTACTTGAAAGTCACTATTTTAGAGTCATATTAAAATATTTAATAATTTTGGCTTTAAGTTCCTAACTGTTGAAGCTAGGTAATAGATATATGAGGGTTAATATTATTTTTTCTATTTTGTATATGCCCCACAATAATTAAAAAAAATAATGACTTGGCAAAATGCTACAATTATAACATCTGGGTTGTAACTATCTTGAGTTTACAGGTAATTGTGGTTGACATATCTTCCCAAAATTGAGTATTCTCAACTGAGACATGTCTATCTCTCTATATTTAGTTAGAATTTAAGGAAAAAAAACCCAACTCTTTATTAAAACTACTTAATTTTCATTGTATTTTTCTTCCAGATTTTTGTTAAGTTCATACCTAAATATTTTATGGTTTTCATTATTATCAATGTGATCCTTTCTTATTCCTTTTCTAGTGGATTATTAGGAAAATATAGGAAAATATTCTCTTCTTAATGTTGTGTTTCATACCATCTGCAAACAATAGCAGATTGTGTGTTATTTTTCAGTAACCTTTTCCTTCTACTTTTGATTTCTTTTTTATTTGTTTGTTTTATTACATTGGCTAGAAACTATAAAGCAGTATTGGTACATAGTAATAATTATCATTTTCTTGTCCCAAGTGGGTATTTTAAGGTTTCATTAAAATATTTCTAGTAAGTTTTTTGGGTTGTTATATTTTATGACTCAAGAATGTAGTTATCTATACTGATAAGTAGGGTCTTTTAAAAATCAGAAATCGATGCTTACTTTTAATAAATTTTTTTACCATATCTACTGAGATGATAATTTGTTTTTTCTTCTCTTAATTTGATAATGTAAAATACATTAATAAATATCCCACTGTTAAACCATCTCTGAAATAAACCCTATTTGTGAACATTCAATCACCTGCTCCGTTTCACTTCCTAAAATTTTATTTAATACTTTTCCATCTATTTTCATAACTGAGATTTCCCATTACTTTGCATTATTGTTTCCCATTTCTGGTTATAGTTCATTATCAATTCATAGCCTTTCTTAGGATTTTATTAATTTCAAATGAGTTGAAAACTTTCCATTTCCTTCTATCCTTCATCACAATTTATAGAAAGGGGAATTACTTACTCTGAAAATTTTTGGTAAAACTGACCTATAAAACCTTGGAGGTATAATGCCATTTCCATGCATACATTTTTCAGTATTTGTAGCGGATAGTTCATAAAAGTTTTCATATCTTATTTGAAATTTCTAAGATCTCTATTAGGTCACTTTTAAATAATATAATAAATTTTTAAACATTTCTGAAACTATTAATCAGTCTTCTACCATTTGCTCTATTAACTCTTCCTCACCTATTATTTGATCTGTTTTTAGAGTTTCATGCCTGTATATGTTTTTATTTTCCCCAACTGTTTGGTGAATTGGGGCTGCCAGTATACCTTTACATTAGGTGATTCTGGCTTACTTACCTGGGGATATTTGTTTGCCATAGCTTGCCGCTAGATACTGTAAGAGGTGCAAAGGATGATAGTAGTTAGTGTGCCAGTAGCTTTTATTTAGGGAATATTTGCTGTCTCTCCTAAAGATCAGTAGCACCACAGAACTGCCCTCCTCTTGTATGTCAATGTCTTCACTAGTTTCATTAGCTTTGGAACAAATGCTATGGAGTCCCAGTGCTCTGCTCAAGCAGCAGAGGGTGAAGGGGCTGGATGTGCAGTTTCTTGGAAAGCAGTTTCCTACTTGCACTCATTTTTTTCATCTAAAGCTTTCTTCCACTTCTGTATCAATTGAGGATGTCTAAAAATCCCTCATTAACTCTGTATCATCTTCTTTGTATATATGAAGCTGTGGTTCCATCTAATCAATAAATAAATCCATACATTTAGATGTCAAAAAATCTCTTACCCATAGCATAATGGATTTTTAAAATATTGGTCGCTTATGGGATTTTGGATGGAAGAAGAGTTGTGCACCTATGTTTATTTCACTCTTTTGATAAAATCACTCTTCCCTTCTGCAATTTCTCTTTCTGCTTCTTTTGGGTACATGTTCATCTTGTTACCCATTCAATATGGCCTACTTTGGTTTTCTAATAACTTTACTCCATTCTCTGGCCACAGTGATTAATTGGGTGTGGACCCAGGACACAAGCACAGCTAGTAATGTTAACATTGTGAGGAAGGATGTCTCTTTTGTCTGCAGTTGTTAAATGAGAGCTGCCTGTGTCATGTCTCCTGCCAGTTGGAGGAAGCCTGTCTTCAGAAGGGAATGAGGCCCAAACAGAGAATCAGAGAAGTGAAAGAACGAGGCTGAGAGGTGGAGACACATGCATTCATAATGCACACTTACATGTACATATACACATCATAACATTGCCTTCTTAGATCCAGCTGACCTTAGGTTAGCTTATCCACTGTGTTTATCAGTTATTTTGAGTGGAATTTCTTTTATTCATACTCCAAAATTATAATATACTGACTGGCTAAGACACTCACAACCTTTAGATTTCCTATTAGATTTCACTTGTTTCTAGAAGCCCTATGAGCCTTAAATCTACAAGTTAGATGCTCCTCTTTGTATTCTATTTGTTCCCATAGTACATTAACATTATCAGTCCTATATTGTAATTACTTATTTATTCTTCTCTCTCCTCTCAGTAGAGTTGCTTCTCCCTTCAGGACAAGAACTGTTGCTTCTCCCTTGTTATACCTGAAACTCAGTACAAGGACTAAACATAATAGGAACTCAATAACATATGCTATAAAATGAATATGACTTCTAGATTATAAAAATAAACCCTCAGATCAAGAATAATGATTTACTGAAACATGCCTTCTATGATCTAAGAAAAACATGAAATTTCTTGATAAAAGTGAGTAGAAATAGCTAGAAATAATCCTTAAATTAAAAAAATTAAATTTTCTTTAAGCTAAAACCAAAGAAAAGTAGAAGCATGATTTACTTGTATTCTTATTAATGATTAAAATTAATTTTATCAATATTCTTAGAGGTGATTTATGTGTTTTGTTCTCATCTCCCATCCATTAATTTACAAAACGAAATTTCATCAGTAATGTAGCTTGAATGCTTGCCTGAGAGTTAAATTTAGAACACTGGCGTGTGGCCCTTGTTTGGTCCCAGAGCTCTGAGGTCAGCATGAATAGTCACATTAGTAGGACAGGTTCTTGCCTACTCTGGAAAAGGTTAATTAAAAAAACAGATACTTGCTAAGAGTTGAGATAATTTTAAAATGCCATAAAATATTGTGCTATAATAACTGCTTTGGCTAATCCTTTAGAAAATACATGAGTGATCTAATCCTTAAAGATCCAATATCTTCTTAAAGATTATTTTTATAGTTCTGGTCAGCTTGGAGAAAATACAAAAGACAATGGAAAATAAGAAGCCAATTCCTGTCCAATTTCTCCACTTTATCTTTCTGTGAGCATAAATGTCACCTAAATATATCCTTACAGCAGAGAAGGCATGACTGTACAATTAACAAAGGGAAAAGGGAGTTCTTTATGAAATTTTCCTTGATAATTCTAAATATTTGCTTATGCTGCTGATGAAGCCACTATCATTTTCCCAAAGTTTTGCTGAATAAATGAGATAGGATCGTCTTCCAAAACAATAATTATTCCAACAATGTCACACTATTTGATGTAATTCTGAAATGGTAACGTTTTCAGTGAAACTTTGTCAAGTGGCATTTAGTTTAAGCTACAAGGATATTGCAAAGAAGAAATTTTAAGAAAACTCAAAAGCAAAAGGGTTCCCTGTTTTCCTTCAGCTCGTTTTAAAAGGGCACCATTAGAACAAATATCCAAATGGAGGGTGAGTGATGGTGACTGAAAAGTTTATGAAATAAACAATTTATAAACAGTAGAATAACAATGCTCTGGAAGACAGAATAGTTGGCACAATCCATCTGGTTCTTAATATCAGGAAAATTATAAAGATAATATAAATATCCCCTTATTCACTGTTTATTTGCGAACATGGCCCTCCTATCCCTTATACTTTTAGGCAATGTAGTCTCCTAAAGTAGTAGAGTACCTAAGGAACACATTTTAATGGCGTTTTTAGCCTCCTTACGATGTTCCCTTACACATAATTCATTTCTGGTCATTACAAATATGTGATTATATATAATTGAGAGACTACTATGTCCTTCATTATATTGTATTCTATGGTAGAAATACAGCACATGACCCTTTTCTTCAAGGAAATTACACTCAGGTTATACTGACAATATCAATCTACAGGTAATAGTTAGAAAACCATATAACAGTGCATTTATGTGTTAATTGATGTGGTAAAAGTAGCCAATATTCAGCAAAAAGCGATAAATTGGAATAAAATAATAGAATGTGATTAAAGAGTCTGCCCAAACCCTTTCTTTGCAACATGATGCAATTAAGGAAGGTTTGTTTCATTGAGAAAGCAGGACTTGAAGTAAGCCTTAAACAAGTAGACCGGAAATAACTGTGCAATTAGAAGAGATTTAACTGAATTAATTTATCTCACTTTTCCTGATTTTATTTTTATGAAGACATGCATATCCTATCCATTTGAGCTTTGTCAAAAAATTAACCCACAAATACAGAAAGTGTTTGTGTTTAACAATGCTGTTAAATGCCAAAAAACAGCGTATTTTCTTAATCCAAAGTCACTTTATGTGATTATTCTTTTTGTAAACTACTAGTTGGTTATATTAACACTTGAGTAATCTTGACAAGAAGTTGCTTTAAGCAGTTAAAGATCCAGATGCTGATCAGCATGCATTAAGTGATTCAGCTTAATTGGTGCCATCTAGATAAATTACTTACCTCAGTTCCTATCACAATTTCTTCCCTGGCAGAGTAGAACAGAAACTCATATAGCTTGTAGTGTTGAAATAAGCTGAAATATAAAACAAATGCACGACTATGAAACATTTATTTCAGGCAAAAAGGCAAATATGTAAGAATGTTTATTAAAGGAAAGCTGTTCATATTGACCAAGCTAAAGACCTTAAACTCTACAATGGAGTTAACCCTCCTTTATTCCAAAATTTTTTATTTAATTTATAAGTACTAATTATTTTATTTATAAGTACTAAGAAATTGAAAGTTTACTTTTTGAGACATTGACAATATAACAGTGTCTAAAATAATATCAGTAAATTAATTGTGATGAGTAGATAGGTTTGGGATAAGGGAGCAATTATACTGCACCTTAACATTTCCTGGATTACAACTAAATAATGCACTGCCCATAAATAACAGCAAACTTGACATTATTTTTATATTTTGTTCCAAACTGGAGCCAGTTTCCTTTAGCATAAATGGCATGGAATTCTACAACCTACTTCCATATCAATTACTTGTCACATTCTAAAATCTGTCTCAAGATTAATTAATCTCTGATAACTCTTGAAAAATGATGCAACATGAACTAAAATCCATTTAGAAGATGTCTGATTTTCTTGCAGAATATTTGATCTTACATCAAAGAGAGGAATTAATTTAAGGAAGATGATTTCTTCTATTCCTACCCTGAAGATCAAGTGGTTAGTGTATAAAAAATTATAAAGAGCCAAAAACACATATTTCTAGTAAGTTTAAGTATCTCACCATTGTATTATTAAAAGTTGAAATTTTACTGAAGGGCTGATTTTTAATATCCTGTTTGTGATAATATTTGGATTTTTCTAATTCTCTTCCTGCTGGTTGGGAAAATTAATAGACTCATAATACAGCAAAATGCCCAAGAACAAAAAATTGTCTTAGTGGTTTCTCTTTCACTCTGGTGCCTTTTGCTATTTAAGAAAATTGATTTTAATATAACTGAGAAATTAACATTTGCAAAATGTAGCTACAGAGCATGTATAATTATGGCTTCTTCTGAATGCTATAATGGATCAAAGTTTCAATTCATTTGAAATCAATGAAGAAATCCTCAGGCAGCTGGGTCTCTCCGAGTTACATTTGCAGTTGATCTCACGACTAACCCAATCCATTAAAAAGTGATGGGTGTGCAGAGTCACTCATGGTATTTTTTTGGGGGGGGGGTGGGGGACCTTAGTAAATTAGTCATCAACATTCAGAAAACTAACTTAGCTTTTGACATTACTTTGATTTGTTGGCTATAACATACATCAAGATTAGTGAAGTTTGATGATTCAATGAAGCAACATAAATTCAAATTCTCCCTCCTTACATTGCTTACCTAGAGAAAGCTTTTTAACCTTAAGGTTAAAAAGATTACACTGGTAATAAATGATTTTGAGTAGAAAAAGTAAAAACTTGTAAATAGCTTGGCTTCCTCTCAGTGAATTAGTTTAAGATTTTTCTTTCACCACTTCAAAGTTAATTCATAAGTCTTCCTAAAATTTCATCATTTTTCAGCATTATTCTCCTCATTACATGTAGTGATTAGATTTTCCCATGCCAAAGAGAGAAATTTGTGACATGGATACAGTGGTCAAAGACTCAAGGTTGGGGTGAGGGCAGGACTAGGGTGAGGCAGAGGAGGGGAGGGAGGCACCTTACTCAGGGGCAGGTCAGGTTGCCTCCATTGCCCCACACTGGTCCTCACCTTGGTTGGGGTTCTCTAACTTTACCAAGAAATATTAAATGACCTCCCTGGGAGCAAACTGTGACACCTACACAATGAGAATAAATTTCTTGCCTCTTCCTTTAGACTTCCCACAGACTCAAGCCTTAGACTACTTTGCTAAACAGCTTGTCTTAGTCATAAATCAAAGAAGAAATACCGAGAATGAAAATGGGTCAAGGCATCTGACACCATGCCAGAAAGTTTGATTCCTTGTTGTACACATAGGGGCAGTGTTGATTTTCTCATATTGCATATATGCCTGTGCATATTATCCTCACCTAATTCCAGGGGATAGGTAGAATACACAATGAAAGATGTGTGCTTTCAGATATATATCCAAATTATGTCCTAATTAAAAAGCTGCAGCAGTATTTATATTTACACTAGAGGCCTGGTGCACGAATTTGTACATGGGTGATCTCCGGCCAGCCCCGCACAATGTGAGCCAATCAGGCCTGGCTAGTTGGGGGGAGGGGACATGGGAGGTTGGCTGGTTGGCCCCGTCCCTGATTGGAGTGGGAGGCTTGATCGGGGGCCGGGCCGGTCAGGGTGGGGGGCTGCAGGAGGTTGGCCAGCTGGCCCTGCACCTGATCCTGGCAGAGGGAGGAGCTGCCCCTACCTCCCCAGTCCCAATCAGGCCAGTTGGCCTGTTGCAGTGTGTCTCATAGCAACCAGTCATTCCGGTTATTCTGGTCATTCCAGCCACTTGGCTTTTATATATATATAGATGGTATACAACATTTGGAAAGGTATATATTGCACAAGAAGGTTTATCAGTACTTACAGTAATGTTGGCGAAGAATTTTGGTATTCGTTTTTTTAAACTCACAGATACCTGACAGAATATATAATTTATACTAGCAATTTTCAATCTTTTTCGTCTCATGGCCACATAAACTAATTATACTAAAATTATGTGGCACACCAAAAAAATATTTTTTTGTTGATATGACAAAAAATAGGAATAATTTTGATTCATTTACACTAGATGGCCATTGTGTTAGCTGCTGTCATTTTTTAATTTTATAATATAAGGGAAAAGAGGTCAGTGCCCTTGACTAAAGAGTGAACTATTGCATGTTTTAAAAATTCTTATGGCATGGGAAACTCGTTAAAAATCACTGATTTAGATGCTATTAACAGTATCAAATGAGATTTCAGTTTTATGCCAGTTAAGTTTCATGTGCTATGGGGTCATGTTTTAAAAACTGCTCTCCCTAAACTGACGAAGGTTTTCACTGGTTGAGTAAATTTAATGTCACGTTAAATTGAAGCATGCTCATACTTTCAATAATTGAATTAGCTTCATATTTATAAAATTTCTTTATAGTCATTAAAATGAAAAATATATGATTTAATTGCCACTAAACTTACATTTGTGGATCTATGAAGCATTCTGAACAGGTGTTATAGAAAAATGTATTTCTCTTTTTACAATTTCTGTATCAATTCCAGGTATCCTACTAACTGACATTTTATTTATGTAACATGTACATTGAAAATATATAATTTCTTTAAAATCACAGTATAAAGATTTAGCAGCATCAAATACAATTCTGATTTATTTTGTACTAGAGGCCCAGTGCACAAAATTAGTGCAGGGGGGGTGTCACTCAGCCCAGCCTGCACCCGCTCCAATCTGAGACCCCTCAAGGAATGTCCTACTGTGGTTTATAGGGATTGGGCCTAAACCAGCAGTCAGACATCCCTCTCACAATCCGGGACTGCTAGCTCCCAACAGCTCACCTGCCTGCCTGCATGACTGCTCTTAACCACTTCTGCCAGCCAGCCTAACCACCAATGCAGGCCTGGTCCCTTCCAACTGTCCTCCCCTGCAAGCCTGATCACCCCCAACTGGCCATCTTGTGGCAACCATCTTTGCCAGAAGCCAATCAGTGCTTTAATAATAGAGATCTGTAGACAGGGAGTTTGGAGGGCTGGTTAACCTTGATTGCTCTGAGGGGATGGAGCTGGTTACTGGGATGTTGATGGTTGAAGCAGTCCCCACCTGCTACTCCTAAGAAGATCCACTGATTGACTTTTACTGGTGTTTCTGGCCTGGGGGATACAGCTGTATATTATGTTTTTAATCTTAATAAAAAGAGTGGTGAAGCCAGAGTGAGAGGGAGTTCTGCCACTAGAGTTGAACTACTGCCTGGCCCCCATTTTCCAAATTAATATTTTCTAAGTTTTTAAATTCATTTGTATGCAGCCTTCTCCAGAAACTCGAACCTTGAACCGGGGACCCTGAATCGCGTGGGACGTGAAAAGGGGTTCCCACATTTTGGCGCCCATCTAGGGACACCACACATCTTGTGACCACATGGGGATGGCCTTCTTGTGTGTTGGGAGTGATGGTCAATTTGCATATTATTTATATAAGATACATTATATGATAACTATTCTCTGAAACAGTACTTTTTTTTTTTTTTAAGAAGATGAGGGATTTTTGGTAAGTAGTTACCCTGGTTAGGACCTAATAGTGACTAAGACTGACATCTCCTCTGAACCATTTTCTGAAATAAAATAGTAAGAAGTACACTGATGAGAGATACGAGATGAAATAGAAAAGAGCCACCATCTTTCCTCATCTAGAAGGTGTTTTTATGGTGTCTGCATGGGTTTTGCTGCTATGGTTAACGACCAGTTCCAATGACCATTATAAGCCTCTTGGGCTTAGAACTTAGATGTAAAAATGTGTTCTGCAAAAGAGACTTAGCAATTTCAAATAGAGAGAGAAGGGGGGAAAGGATGCTATATGAATGTGCAGAGGATTCCCCAGTGTCCCAAGCCCTGAGAGGCAGAAAGACCTGGGACCAGGTTCCCTTCAGTCTGGATTTCCAATCTCCTCAACGCCCAAACAGGGACCTTGCTTTATTATAATTGATATGAAGACTAATGTGGCTTTTAGTGGGAGACATACGTTAGAGGTATGTTTTTATGATAAGAAATCATATTATATTAAATGGTATTATATAAAAACATATTATATCATGTGTCATTATTAATTCATGCCAGAAATCACTATACAAATCTTATCATATTAAACACATTAGTATTTAAAAAGCTTCCAGACTACAACCAGGATCCCTGCCAAGCAAATCATGAGCATGTCTAGGACATCATGCAGCACGCTTTATTTTGAAGTTTTAAAATTTAAAGTTGGAAAACACTGCAGTATACAGTATTAGAGAACAAAGATATTCTTGGAAGTTTTTAGTACGACAAAAGAAATATTTTACTAACTCTCATTTAAATGTTTTCAAACTCTAAAATCTCTCTTCCTTGGGAGAGAAAAAAAAAACCTCTAATGCAGAACCTGTGACAGTTAAATAAAAAGATTTCTTAATTTACCAATGAAGAATCACTGTAATAAAAATACTTTCCCTCCATATACCATCATTTTCTATGCAGAAAGAAAAACTTACTGATTTTAACTGGTCAATACTACAAAATATTTCCAGACAGCTAATAAATTTGAGGAAGTATATACATAAATCTTTTAAATTTCTGGTACAAAGTATTTAAATAAATGTTTAAGTAAAGAAGAATGTTGCTTTTTAAAATGTGAAGTTTTGACATTAAGTCATCTACATAAAATATAGATTCCATTGTAATGAAATCTGATAAATCAAAAATAATTCTTTTACTTATAAAATGGTATTAGAGACTTAGAGAAAAAAATAAATGCATAGATCAACTCATTATAATTCTAAATAAAACTGTACTTATCAAACATGAACCTCTTTTTAAAAATGCAAGTTAGCTAAATTGTCGAGACCGGTTTGGCTCAGTGGATAGAGCATCGGACTGCGGACTGAAGGGTCCCAGGTTCGATTCCAGCAAGGGCATGTACCTTGGCTGCGGGCACATCCCCAGTAGGGGGCGTGCAAGAGGCGGCTGATCGATGTCTCTCTCTCATCGATGTTTCTGACTTTCTATCCCTCTCCCTTCCGCTCTGTAAAAAATCAATAAAATATATTTTTTTAAAAAATGCAAGTTAGCTAAATTGATCAATGTCCTGACTTTTATTTATTGAATGGATGATTAGAATATTATCTAATTATTAGTTGGGTTAATTACTGTATAACTTCTATAAATGTCAAACTTTACTAAAAACTGAATTAGTTTCTATTTAGAATATGTTTTCTAGAAGATATGAAACAAAAAAATAATTGTGACTAAAAAAAAAATCCATACCTGATTTTTAAATAATCAGTGATAGCATTGGCTTGTTTTATATCAAAGATACTCCATTTCTTGTGTTTCTTTAAATGGGATGGTCCAATTTCAGCCATAACTTCTCCAAGCCATTGTAAGCTATCTTTTAAGGACATATGCAATGCTGAAATAAAATTCAGAGAAGCTTTAAGCAATTGTTTTGACAGATGTTTTGGAACAAAATAATACAAGATGTCCTCAATGTGAAAAATGTACTTTCAGTATTTGTGAGGACAAATTTTAAAACTATTGTTTCTTTATAACTTAATAATTGTATTTTATGTAAAACAACAGCAGCTGACACACCCAACAATTGTAATTGCTATAACGCTACACAATTGTCTAAAGAGCTTATGTTTTCATTTTAAGACACAAAAAAATTTTGAAATCTATCTAAAGATTATTTTAAAATGGAAAAGAAATATTTTTTTATGATCTCAAAATAAGAGCACATATGGATACAACACAAAAGTTGGTTGGATTAGCCGGTGAGGAAGGCCTGCATAGTAGATTCAGTCACAGTAGACAGCAGAACTGAACTCAGAGCTGAAAATATAAATGAGCAGTCGACCAACACTTGGCTTTAGCTGATTGTTACCATGTGGGAATTTGGGCTTGAAGATTTTCAATAGATGCCAGAAATATGGATTTTTATGTAAAACATCAAGATTTTTTTTTCCTTTTCCAAGTTATAGGCTTATAACTTATGTAAGCTGTTTCTCAAATTATGGGTGGTGGTGATGGTGAGAGCCAGATGATAGTGCAAAAGAGTAACAAGGACCCACTTTGCCACCATTACCAAAAATAAACAAGTCCATGGTTGTGGTCTGTTACCTTGCAACTAAAAACAACAGAGCAATGCTACTTTTATGGCATTTGTTTAGCTGAAAAAGAAGTAAATGTCAAAAGCTATAGACAACTTTTATAGTGTCTATAACACAAATATATCATCTTCTGTCTTCTTTTTCATCTTTTGTCATATCATGCTCGTTTTTACTTGGGGCAGGCAATTATTTACAACCCACACACACCCACTGCTCCCCTTGTCCCAAAGATGAATCCAAGGAACTGGAGTGTCCAGAGTGACCTTGGTTTGCTGACAAGCGACAGTTGTATGGAAGTAAAACTGAAGAGTCTTAAGGTGGAGAGTTGAAAAGCTCTAGCAAAAGTGAGGATGGACAGGCTGCATGTGGGAGGTGACTGGGCTCCGGGGAGAATGGTGCTGTTCAGTGTGAACCCTACTCTCTTAATCCCAACCAAACTTAGATATCTTTATCTTTAGGAAACCATCAGTAAACTTCCACTTCCTCCTAAAGGAGTAAATTTTTTCAGGGAGGTAAGAAAAAGAGAATACAGAGAAATTATGAGAACAATAGAGGTCCAATGCATGAAATTCGTGCATGGGTAGGAGCCGTAGGCCTGGTCAGTGATCAAGGCCATCAGGGCCTTCCAGCTGATGGCCAGGGCCTTCCTTTGTTCTGCGCCACCCTCTGGTGGTAAACGCATGTCATAGTGAGCGACTGAACTCCTGATCTCCTGGTTGAACTCCTGAGGGACACTTTGCCTATTAATCTTTCATATATATATATACACTAGGGGTCCAGTGCACAAAATTCATGCACTGGGGGTGAAAGGTCCCTCAGCCCAACCTGCCCCCTCTCACATACTGAGAGCCCTCATGGGATGTCCTACTGATGGCTCACCCCTGGCCTGCCCAAGGCTGAAAGCCTCTGGCCAAGGCTTTCGTCCTTGGGCAGGGGACTTCAGCCAGGGGACCCCAGCGACTGCCCTGCGATGGGGCTGTTCGCTGGCTGGCCCCGCCCTAGCCCCAGCCCAAACCCACCCGGGAAAGCCTCTTGGAAGACATCGATCAGCTGCCTCCTGCACACTTCCTACTGGGGAAGTACCCATGACCAAGGTACATGCCCTTGACCAGAATCAAACCTGGGACCTTTCAGTCTGCAGGTTGATGCTCTATCCACTGAGCCAAACCGGTTTTGGCACACACAGCTATTTTTTATATCTGGGATATAAGTGCTACTCCCTGAAATTGCTAATAAAATGACAGTAATTTAAAATTTTAGAAAGATACTATGAACACTAACTTGTAATTTGTGTAATCTAGATTATTTTCTACTTATAGAAATTAGAAAGAAGCAAAAAAATATGTAACAATTTAAATCTGGTTTAATAAATGACAAATGGTTCCCTCCATCTTTTATGTGGGTCAGATACAAAACTATTGCTGAATAATTAGGCTTTCCTGTATCATCCTAAGATTATTATTGTATATTTGTTTTATTATTGTATATTTCAAGTATTATTGTATATTTCCTTTTCCATACCAAATTTCTTTTGAAAATAGTGGGAGTAACTTCAGAAATGAAAAATTTGTTGGATAAAAGCAATTCAGAAAGAAATGTATTGAAAATGTGAATTATTTTATTAATAAAATGGTATTACTTAGAGTTTCAGAAAAAAAGAAATTCTTAGATAACCTATTATAATTCTAGATGTAATTATATTTATCAAGCACAAAATACATGTATATGACTACTTCCTTATATTGAAATATAACTGACTCTAAAACTGTTTTTCAATTTCTAATGTCTTTTTATAGATAACAGCTTTAAGAATTAAGAACGTTTTCACTTCACTTATCTAACCGAAATATTTGCTCTTTTAAAATCACATTTAGTGATGTGATTAAAATGTGAAAGATTAAACCATTTGACTAGGCAGGGCTGTTAGAAATAAAATTTATCTTTGAAAATTTAGATTTATAATTAGTTGGAAGGCTTAAGATGGTACCTCATAGCTTCCACTAACTAGCTAGATGGTCTGAGTTTCATGTTCCTTATCTGTAAATGAGAGTAGTATCAATTTTCAAAGTGACAGTGTTATTGTGAGGATCCAATAAGAAACACATGTGAAACTCTTGGTAAACTGAAAAGATACATATCCTCATATGTTACATGTTTATAGGGCTTTCTAGAATTCATCCCAAAGGCAGGCACATTTGATATAGTAATCAGCAGGATGAGCTCTCACTCACTGGGTTGAACCTCGTGATCTTAAGGAGTTATTTAACCTCCCTGAATCTCATTTATTTTTCTCACTTTCAAAATGGGGAGAATAATAGAACTATCTCATAAGATCATGTGTGAATTAAATGAGACAAAGCAGATGACACTGTGACAAGCACAAGTTAATCATGCATACATTTTACCTATTACTATTTTTATCATACACATTTGAGGGAAAACAAGTCAACTAGATATAAGTATTCTATGGTTATTTACTAATATGTTATACATAGGGGAATCAATCTAGGTCCTCAACCTGGAGAGAGGCCAAATATCCAGTCTGTCAAATACTTTATAATTGGTCCTTGGAAAAACTAAGTCCCAAAATGTATATTGTTAGGACAACTGTACAAATCCTGTATCTTTCACAATCTTTCAACTGATCTGATCTGATTCCAGATGGACTGTCTAAGAGACAAGAAACAGATGAGAAACTGAGTCAGTATAAAATGCAGTTTCCACGCTAGGTTTTAACAATGATCAACCACACTACAGCTAACAGCCCAGGCTGGGCTCTTCAGTGGTTTTTCTATTAGGATGTCCCGGGGTGGGAATGCTCACTAGTGCCCAGGACTCACCACCTCTTAGTTTACCTCTTCCCTAGCACACTTGGCTAAGATTACATTCTTTCCCGATTATTACAATAACCTTCCTTGGATTAGAGGTTTAAGGGGATCGCTTGCCTTTTTCTGGTTAGGTTTTACGTATGTACTTTCACTCTCTCATAGTTAATGTGGAGTTAGATGGAATCTGTTCAAGTTTAAAAATTCATTTTTAAATTGATAACAATATAAAGTTTCATGTAAAAGAAATAGTATTGGGTCAGTTATAAGTTATGGAAAAAGTTAAAAATGGAAATATCTTGTCAGATTTGGAATTTAGGTTTATTAAAATGTTTTACTTTTTAAAATTCTGTTTCTAATTTGTGAATACTTAGTTCAGAGTTTGCAAAAGTTCCTGTCATATTCTCTTTTTACAATCTAGTTTTTGCACAGGTGATAAATTCACATGGTTCAAAAAATCACATGTGAACATATATTATGAAAAAATTTTCTTCAATTCCTGTTGCCCATATGCCCAGTTCCCACACCCTTCCCAACAGAAAATTTTGATAATTGTTCCCCACCCTCCTGTATTCTCTGAGCATTTCTCTGTACATATAACATGCAAAAGCACACAATTCTTCACCTGGCTTTACTCAGTAACAATATACAGTTTCCCATGCAATACTTAGAAAGCTTCCTCATTCTTTCTTTTTATAGCTGTATTTAGGGATAGACTAATCCCTACTAGTTAACTTTAATGTCAGCGTACTTTTAGATTTACAGAAAGGTTGCAATAATATCACAGAGAGCTCCCATTTATCCCACAGACAGTTTTCAGCATTAACGTTGCTATGGTACATTTGGCACAACTAATGAACAAATACTTTGGGGGGATTTCTTAGTTTTTATTGAAGACTTTTTCCCTCCCAGGATCCCATCCAGAATACTCCATTGCATTTAATCATGTCTCCTTGGACTGTACAGTTTCTGACTTTCATTGTCTTTGATGGTTTTAACAGTTTTAAGAAATACTAGCCAGGTATTTTGTAGTAGGTCCTTCAATTTGGATTTGTCTGATATTTTTATCATGATTAGACAGAGGTTAATGGTTTTGGAAAGGGAGCCCACAGTGCCATTCTCATCCCATTATGTCAAGGGTTTATGCTATTTGATATGGCTTCTCACCAACAGTGTTGGCCTTAGTCACCGGGCTGAGGTAGTATTTGTCAGCTTCTCTACTGTAAAGTAACTGTACTTTCCCTTTCCATACTGTCCTCTTTACAGGAAAATCAGTGTGTAGTCCATACTTAAGGGGTAGGGATTTGTGCTTCAACTTCTTGAGGATAAATTATATATATAAAGTATTGAGAATTCATGTATATAGTTTATATCCCAAGTCATTATTTATTCATTCATTAATTTATATCAGTGTAAATTCAAGGATGCTAATTTTACATTTTGGATTATAACTGAAAATTGTATTTAAAAATATTTTTATTGATTTCAGAGAGGAAGGGAAAGGGAGAGAAAGATAGAAACATTGATGATGTAAGAGAATCATCAATTGGCTGCCTTCTGCATGCCCCGGACCCTGATCCAGGACCCCCTTCAGGGCAAACCAGCCAGCCCCAACCTGTGCATGAGGTATGTGCCCTTGATTGGAATCAAACCTGGGCCTTTTCAGTCTGCAGGCCAACACTCTATCCACTGAGTCAAACAAGCTAGGGCAATATTGTATTATTTTGTTCAAATTGTTCCAGGTTTAGATATTAGGAGCCCCCCATCATTTTCATTTTTGAGTATTTGCTTTTGGCCACTAAAGTTGCCCCAGGCTAATCTTTTATGTCTTTACTCCAGGTCTACAGCCATTTTTCTAAGGAGCCCTAGTTCCTTTTACTGAAGAATAAAATTATAAAATAAGACCTGAGTTATGGGTATGCTCATTGCTACTGAGATGTCATTGCTTCTAGGCCCTCTCTGTGGTCAGAGCTAAGAAATATATGTGTGTATATCTATGTGTATATGCACTAAACCAGTAGTCGCTAACCTTTCATACCTCACAGATCACCAGCAGTCCATGGACCACTGATTGGTGACTGCTGCACTAAACTATCTACACTAATCTACACTAATAAAAAAGGAACATGCAAACTGACCATCACTCCGCAACAACCACCAGTCAATCAGGAGAAAATATGCAAATTAGAAGGGCAAAATGGCAGCCACCCAGCAGCTCCAGGCATGGAGTGGCCAGGTGGAGAAGGACGCCTACTGTGAGAGGGAGGGCAGGGGGAAAAGGGATCTACAGAAGCAGCACTCTGGCTGCAGCAAAGATGAGGTGGGCAGACTCTGGTGGGAGTCTGCAGCAAAGAGGGCAGTACTCCGGCCAGAGCAAAGGCCTGGATCCCAGGTGCTGGAGGAAAACCGGTGCTGGAAGCCAAGGGGAAAAAGGCCTATTGCATGATTCTCTTCATGCAACAGGCCTCTAGTTCTATCTAATAAAAGAGCAATATGCAAATTGACCATACCTCCGCTACAACCACAAGACATGCCCACCAGCCACACCCACCAGCCAATCAGGAGCAATATGCAAATTAACCCTAACCAAGCTGGCTGCTGCCCAAGGCCTCAAAGCCTCAGCCAGAGTCTTTCCGGCCTTGGGCAGACCAGGGCTGGGGCAGAGCCAGCAATCGGCCTCATTGCAGGGCGATCGCTTGGGTAGGCCGGGGGTGAGCCATCAGTAGGATATCCCCTGAGGGCTCCCAATATGTGAGAGGGGCAGAGGGACCACCCACCTCCAGTGCAGAAGATTTCTAATATAGCAATAAAGAAGTATATATGTTTTCTTCCAGTTTTGTCAACTGAGGATATTATCAAAATTTTACAGTTTTGTCAATCTGATATTTGATAAGTTACATTTTGGTGTAGTTTCAATTTGCATTTTCTTATTAATGTCAAGGCTGAACTTTCCATTTGCTTAAGAATCCTTTGCATTTATTTAGTCACATCCTTGGCAAATTCTTCCAATGCATTATTGGGCTTTTTCTTCTGCTTCTGCATGTTCTTTTTTATCATTCAGAACTTAATTGTTTGCTGGTGTGCGAGACGCAATAATTCCCAATTTCTTATTCTTCTTTTGATTCTTCTTTTGGTATTTTTGCTTTGCAGACTTTTAACTTGTATATATCAAATTCAACTCCTTCATCTTTATGATTCTATTGCTTAGAGGCATAATTATAAATATCTTCCTCATCCAAAGTTGTAAAGAAATTAAACCATGTTTTCTCGTAACATTTTTATAGTTCCACTTATTTTACATTTAAGTGTTTGATCTATTTGGAATGTATTATGGTTTATGGACAGAGAGAAGCTGGATCCAATTTTATTTTATTTTCTTCTAGATGGATACTTAGTTGTCCCCATATTAGTTACTGAATAGTACATTTATTTTCATCACAGATTTGAGATGTCATTTTATCAAATAGTGAATTCCATTGTGTGCTTGAGTCTATTTCTGAACTTTTGGTCTTCCTGCTCAGCCATTCACCACTGTGTTTAAATTTTTGAGATTTCATAAACACTACTACATATTAATACTTATAATAGCAACTAGAGGCCCGGTGCACAAATTTCGTGCATGGAGGGGGTGTCCCTCGCCCAGTCTGCACCCTCTCCAATCTGGAACCTTTTCAGGGAAGTCCAACTACTCACCTGCCTGCCTTCCTGATTGCCCCTAACCACTTCTGCCTGCCAGCCTGATCACCCCTTCCCTTGCCAGCCTGATTGATGCCTAACTGCTCTCCTGCCAGCCTGTTTGTCCCTAAATGCCCTCCCCTGCAGGTCTGGTACTGCCCAACTGCCCTTCTCTGCAGGCCTGGTCATCCCCAAATTCCTTCTCTGCTGGCCCGGTCACCCCTAACTGCCCTCCCTTGCAGGCTTGATCGCCCCCAACTGCCCTTCCCTGTTGGCCATCTTGTGGTGGCCATCTTGTGTCCACATGGGGGCATGATCTTTGACCACATGGGGGCAGCCCTCTTGTGTGTTGGAGTGATGGTCAATCTGCATATTTCTCTTTTATTAGCTAGGATAAAGGCTTGGTGCACAGATTAGGGCAGCTGGCTTACCCTGAAGGGTGTCCTGGATCAGAGTGGGGGCTCCTTTGGGGCATGGGGTGGCCTCGGCAAGAGGCCTGTGGTAGTTTGCAGGCTGGCCACACACCCTAGTGACCCAAGCAGAGGCCCTGGTATCTGGGACTTATCTTTTACATTTGAAACTTTGAAGCCTGGAGCGGAGCCAAGCCTTCTGTTCACTCTGAGGCAGCCATTTCTGTTGTGATTTATGTATCTTCTATAATTGAAACTTTGTAGCCTAGGCCAGCCAGAGCTGCATAAGTGTGGCTTCCTCCACTGCCAGGGGCAACCCTAGCCTCCTGCCTCTCTCCAGCTCTGTGACTGCCAACATTTCTGTTGGGATATATCTTCTATAATTGAAACTTTGTAGCCTGGTGTGGAGGCCTGAGCGGCAAGGGCAGGCGGAAAGCTTGGCTTACTCCATTGCTGGGGAAACCCAAGCCTCGCTCTTGCTCTCTGTGGCTGCAACCATCTTGGTTGTGTTTATTTGCATATTTGCTCCTGATTGGCTGGTGGGTGTAGAGGAGGTATGGTAAATTTGCATATTACTATTTTATTACATAGGATATATGCTATATCTTATCATACCTTTAAAAGACAGTTTTTCTGTCTACTTGTGTGCATTTTCTATGTTTTTGCTATAATCACCTTGTCTAGTAACTTAGCATATAGACAAAACATCACCAACAAAAAAACTTGGTATTTTTGTTGGAATATTAATATTTTTAATTTAATGAGATTCAGCATTTTTATGATGTTGAATCTTTCAATGACTGTTGTTTTTCCCAAATGTTGAAAAGTTCCTCTGTGATCTTAAAAAAATGCTTAGAATTTTTCTTTCTATAGGATGTGCATGTGTTGTTTTTTAATTCTCGCCTAAGGACATGTTTATTGATTTGAGATAGAGAGAAAGGGGAAAGGAGGGAGGGAGAGAAGGAAAAAGAGAGGGAGTGAAAGAGAGAGAGAAAAACACTGATGTGAGAGAAAAACATCAATCAGTTGCCTCCCATTTTCCCCCTGACCAAAGATTACACCCATAAGCTTTTGGTGCACAGGACAATGCTACAACTGAGCCATCCAACCAGGGCACATATGCACGTGTGCATCTGTGTGTGTCTGTGTGTATTGTTGCAAGTATTACAGATGCCCCGTTTTCTCCTTCTTTGCCCCCTCCATCCAACCCTCACCCCACTCCAGGCCTTCATCCCACACTATTGTCTACATCCACGGGCTATGCATATATGTTCTGTGGTTAACTCCTTCCCATCCCTGCTCTCACCTCTGGCGAGATCTGCCAATCTGTTCCATGTATCCCTATCTTAGAATATGTCTTATCAGTTTATTTTGTTCATTAGATTTCACATCTAAGTGAGATCATGTGAAAATGTGTTTTTAAATTTATTCCTAGGTAGTTTCTCTTTCTAGTTACAGAATGTATATATTTGCTTTCATTAAATCTTTTATCATTTTTATACATACATACTTTTTTAAAGTTTTAGACAGTGAAATTGACTTTTCCTTTGCTGTACAGTCTTATGAACTTAAACACTTGGATAGAATTTAAACACAACAGGATACAGAACAGTTAGATCACATCAAAAACTCTCATGGCCCAGCCAGAGTGGCTCAGTGGCTGGTTCAATTTTTAATCAGGGCACATGCTCAGGGCTCAATCCCAGGTGTGAGGCTTGCAGGAGGCAGCCAATCAATGATTCTGTATCTCTGTCATTGATGTTTCTCTCTCTCTCCCTCTTCCTTCCTCTCTGGAATCAATAAAAATAAAATAATTAAAACTCCCCCATGTTTTTCATGGCCTGTTTCCATCCAAGTCTCTGGCAACCAATAATATGTTCTCCATCACGAAAGCTATCATAATTTTGAGAACATCCTACAAATGTAATCATAAAGTGTACAATATTTTGTGGCTAACTTCTTTAAATCAGTATGATGCTATTGAGATCAATCTAAAACTTTTGCATGTATAATGGTTCATTCGTTTTTACTAGCAAGTAATGTTCCATTTTATGTTTATTGTATGTATATTGTTTACCTCTTCACCATTGACAGACATTTGGACTGCTTTCAGCTTGGGGCACTTACGAATAGAGCAACTTCAAAATATTTACAAACAGGTTTTTTGTGTGAACATGTTTTATTTCATTAGAAGAATGCCTAGAAGTGGGACTAATGGGTCATATAGTCTTATAAGAAAACTGCCAACCATTTCCCAGAGTAGCTGTGGCATCTTGTATTGGCAAAACTCTTGCTCTAGTTGCTTCATATCCTTCTCAGAATTTGGTTTTTTTTTTAATTTTATTTTAGCCATTCTAATACATGTGTGGTGGTATCAGAGTGATTTAAACTTACATGCCCCAGTGGCTAGTGATATTGAACATTTTTTAATGTCATTTTGCATCCTCTTATCTTATTTGGTGAAGAATTTGAATTAAATTCTTTGTCAATTTTTTAAAGAGAAACTTTGATAGGATGTTCTCAAAATGATGTATATCTATAGAAAAATTACAAAAATAGTACTGAGAATTATTGCAACCTCATGCACAATTTCTCTTATTTTTAACATTAGAGGCCCCATTCATGAAAAGTCATGCTCTGGAGGGGGTTCCCTTAGACCAGCCTGCCCCCTTTTCACAGTCTAGGAGCCCTCAGGGGTGGGAGGCGATCTGGTGATCAGGGAAAAGTGATGCCCCATCATACTTCTGCTGTTGCCACTGCAGGCGGTGCAAGCCTCGGCTGGCCCTGGTTACCTGAGCCTCGGGCAGCCCTGGGTGACTGGGCAGCCACCATCCGAAGGTTGCCTGCTCCCTGGGCCAGCCCTGATGGCTGGGTAGCTGCCATCCAAGGCTTTCCTGTGCCTTGGGTTGGCCCTGGGCAACTGGAGGGCTGAGGGGACTGGGGGACCCTGGAGGCAGATGTGCGGAGCCTTGCCATGTGCCTGCCAGCCTGGCAGGGCTGAGGGGACTGGGCTCTGCCATTTTGTGGCTGTGGGCACCACTATCTTTGAGGGCAGTGCAGTTAATTAGCATATTTCCTCCTTATTGGCTGTGGGCATTGCCATCTTTGAGGGTGGGGCAGTCAATTATAATATTACCTCCTTATTGGCTGTGGGTGTCACCATCTTTGCAACAGCATGAGGGTTAATTAGTATATTCTCTATTAGCTAGGATCTTACATTATGGCATACTATCTAATAAAAGAGTAATATGCAAATTGACCAGAACTCCAATCAAGCCACATCCACAGCCACACCCATCAACCAATCAGCAGCAAATTATGCAAACAAACCACAACCAAGATGGCTGTGGCCATTGAGAGCAGGAGGGAGGCTTGGGTTTCCACAGCAATGGAGGAAGCCAAGCTTTCTGCCTGCCCTTGCTGGCGTAGGCCTCCACTCAATGCTACAAAGTTTCAATTTTAGAAGATATATCCCAACAGAAATGGCGGCAGCCATGGAGCTGGAGACAGCAGAGGCTAGGGTTGCTCGGGCGATGGAGGAAGCCAAGCTTCTGCAGTCTTAGCACCTATACCTCCACTCTAGGCTACAAAGTTTCAATTTTAGAATTTAAATAAACCCAAACAGAAATGGCTGTCGCCACAGAGCGAGCAGAAGGCTTGGCTCTGCTTCAGGCTACAAAGTTTTAATTGTAGAACATAAATTAATCCCAGATCCCAGGGCCTCTGCTTGGGTCGCTGGGGGGTGTGGCCAGCCTGCAAACTACCACAGGACCCTCGCCCAGGCTGCCCCAAGCCCCAAGGGATCCCCCACCCTGATCTGAGACACTCTTCAGGGCAAACCAGCTGGACCCCACCCATGCACCAGGCCTCTTTCCTATCTAATAAAAGAGTAATTTGCATGCCCTGACTGGTTTGGCTCTGTAGATAGAGCGTCGGCCGGAGGACTGAAGGGTCGTGTGTTTGATTCTAGTCAAGGGCATGTATCTTGGTTGTGGACACATCCCCAGTGGGGGGTATGCAGGAGGCAGCTGATTGATGTTTCTCTCTTATTGATGTTTCTAGCTTTCTATCCCTCTTCCTTTCTCTCTGTAAAAAAAAAAAATCAATAAAATATATATATTTTTTAAAAGTAATTTGCAGATGACCATCACTCCAAAACACAAGAGGGCTGCCCATGTGGACACAAGGTGGCCACCACAAGATGGGCAGCAGGGGAGGGTTGTTGGGAGGTTCCAGGTCTTCAAGGGAGGGCAATTGGAGGCAATCAAGCCTGCAGAGGAGGGCAGTTCGGGGTGACCAGGCCAGCAGAAGAGGGAAGTTGGGGGCAAACAGGCTGTCAGGGGGGTGGTTAAACATCAATTAGGCTGGCAGAGTAGTGGTTAGGAGGTGATCAGGCTGGCAGGCAGAAGCAGTTAGGGGCAATCAGGGAGGCAGGCAGGTGAGCAGTTTGGATCCAGCAGTCCTGGATTGAGAAGGATGTCCAACTGCCCTCAAGGGGTCCCAGACTGGAGAGTGTGCAGGCTAGGCTGAGGGACATCCCTCGGTCCCTGTGCATGAATTTTGTGCACCAGGCCTATAGTAATTATTAAAACCAATAAACTAAAATTTATACATTATAATCAACTAAAGTTCATGTTTATTAGTTCCTTAAATTTAACTTAATGTCTTGTTTCTGTTCCATTATTTCATCCAGGGCACCACATTATATTTACTAGTCATGTCTCCTGGGGTTCCCCTAGAGCAGTGGTCAGCAAACTCATTAGTCAACAGTACAGCAAACCGCGGCTCGTGAGCCGCATGTGGCTCACGAGCCGCAGTTTGCCCACCACTGCACTAGAGTCACAGTTTCTCAGACTTTTCTCATTTTTAGTAACCTTATCAGTTTGAGAAGTATTGCTCAGATATTTTGTACAGTGTTCCTCAATTTGGATTTGTCTGATGTTTTCCCCATGGTTATGAGTTTTGATGGCTTGGCTTATTTTTTTTTTAATGTTTTTGTTGATATTTTAGAGAGATAGAAAGGGAGACTGATAGATAGAAATACTGATGAGAGAAAAAAATCATCAATTGGCTGCCTCCTGCATGCCCCCTACTAGAGCTCAATCCTACAACCCCAGGCATGTGTCCTGACAGGGAATGGAACTGGTTAACCCTTGGTTCCTAGGTCTATGCTCAACTGCTGAGTCACACTGTCAGGGCATTCGAAAGGGTTTGTTTTCTCACTGAGTTTTCAGAATGCTTTATATATTATCACCACAAGTCCTTTGTCAGATATACAATTTGTAAAAGTGTTTCGTGTTTCCCCTGTCTGTAGCTTGTCTTTTCTTTTAATAGTGATGCTCATAAATCAAGTTTTAAAATTTGATACAATCCAATTTATCAATTATTTTATTTTATGGGTTAGGTTTTGATGGCAATTTCTAAGAACTTCTTCTATAACCCCAGGTTGTAAATTATTTTCTCCCAATGTTTTCTTCTAAAATATTTACTGTTTTCTGGTGTTCGTTCTGTAAACATCAAATAGAACCAGTTAGTTGATGATGTTTTTCTTTCAGTTTAACTTGTTTGTGGGCCAATCAGCCTTTTGAATTTATAGGTTTTATCTTCTGCCAAATTTGAGACTTTTTAGCCATTATTTCTTCCAATGTGTAATCAGCACTGGATTCTCTCCTATCTTTCTAGGATTCTGATAATATGTACTTAGAACTTTGGTTGTTCCACAGGCTCTGAGGTTTTTGGTTCAAGATTTCTCTGTATTGTTCAGAGTGGATAATTTCTATCACTCTATCTTCAAATTCCTTGACCTTTCCTTTGCCTCCTCTCCATTCTGCTATTGATTTTATCCAAAAAGATTTTAATTATGGTTATTATATACTTTGATCCTAAAGTTTCCATTTGTTTCTTCTTTATATCTTCAACTAGGGGCCCGGTGCACGAAACTCAGGCACTGGGAGTGGGTGGTCCCTCAACCCAACCTGCCCCCTCTCACATACTGGGAGCCCTCAGGGGATGTCCAACTGATGGCTCACCCCCAGCCTGCCCAAGGCCTAAAGCCTCTGGTGAGGCTTTAGGCCTTGGGCACCCAGCCATCGCCCCACTCAGCTCAGCCCCGGCTGCCTGTGACCACCTGGCCCCAGGGGCTGGGTGCCCCCCCCACTTCCGCTCACAATGCCTGGGGGCCAGGCACTCCCTGCTGCCACCACTACCGCTGCTGCTGCTGCCCCCCGCTGCTTCCCCTCACAGCGTCCGGGGGGTTGGGCGCTCACCGCCACCGCCGTTTCATCTCCAACCCTGGGGCCTGGCACTTGTGCCACTTGGCCCCGCCCCCGCTCCTGATTGGCTGATAGCATAGCCAATCCGGAGCGAAGGTACAATCAAATTTGCATGTTTCTCTTTTATTATATAGGATTACTGTCATAATCCTTTGTATTTTAACATTTGTTTCAAGAATGTTAACTTGGTCATTTAAGCATTTTTATAATAGTTGTTTGAAGTCTTTGGCTTATAATCTCAATATCCATTTTATCTTTTTGTTGGCATCTATTATTTTCCATGCATGTAAGGATTTACATATTTTTTGTTTATTAAGTAATTTTGGCCATGTTGTTGAAAGAATGTGTTTAAATAAATGTTGTATTCAAAGATTCTACAAACATTTGTGTCACAAAGAAAAAAAAATAGCCAAAGTCTGTCTTTTTTATAATTTACTAAAAATTCCTTTTTGGAAGGTTGTGGTTTAACACACAAAATTCAAACAATATTATATTGTTTATCATGTCTCTTAATTACAACTTATGTATCTTGAATTATACTACTGGAAAGACTGAATTCTCAAGACTAAGTATCTAGGGACTTCAGTTTTTGTTTTCACTTTATACCCTGTTTCCTATGTGCAGGATAATTGAAAATCAGTCACTTGTCATATTTATTTTCATTACCAAGGATAATTATTTCATCTGCTATTGGTATAGTTATTTATCTTCAACATGACACAGCATACTTAAAAGCAAAGATAAAATTACTGTACTTGCAGAGAAGAAAAATAATAATTTCTTCTCCACACATATGAGAACCACCAATTCTTTCCTTGCAAAGGGTGAGTAGGAGCTGTAAGAGTACACAGGGCATGAATGGATTCTTTATAGTCTTGCTAACTCACTAAAAACTTCCCCTGTACCAGTATAGTTAGAAATTAATGCATAAACAGACTAGGATTTGTGTGACCACAAAGCATCCACAAATTCTGCAAGGATGATAGTAATAATTCTTTAGGGGAGCAAGGTCTCTAACAGCCCAGTTGAAAACAAGAAAAAAAAAATAGAACCAAACAAAAAAAGGAAAACAACCAAAGACAAAAGAAACAAAGGAAAAGAAGAGAGACTGGGAAACAGGAGGAGAAAGAGAAAGGAGGGGCTGTGGGGGAAGGCTAGAGAGAAAGGGAAAGGAAGGAAGAAGATGTCTCTCAACTGACACTTTCAGCTTAGGCACCAACACCTTTACATTTATTGTGCTAATGGCCTTTTGGTTTTACAGAGTGAAATCCAAATTCCAGTTCTGCCATTTCCCAGCTCTATGACTTGTTCTCAGGACTGCCTGCTCAATTCTGAGACAGTGGTTACCACACCCACCCTGTAGGAAGGAGATGCTCTAGGTTCAGTAATGTATGTTAAGGCTTAGGACCAAATACACTACCTAGACCACAGACATGGCATAAAATAAAGTATATTTCCTTCTTTTCCTGCTTCTAAGAAGCAATTCTATTTATTCTCAAACAAAAGTTATCACATTTAAAATTGCTCCAAGGAAAAATTTGCAATCTTCTTGTAATAACTGATTGCAATGTTATACAAGAGAAACAATCACAAAATCTAAGTCTATGTGAGTAATGTCTATTTAATGGGGGTTTAAGATGGACCAAAGTACCTCCTCTTTTAGTCCTCCTGAGATATCCCAGGAATATTTTTAAGTAAGATGAGATGAAAACTGCTCAAACAATGAAAAAAAATACCCAACTAGATCTGAACTACTTGATATTTTTTGGATAGATGACACTGAAAAGATTTTAAACTGAAATTAATATATCTCTGGTAAATTAATTATTAAGAGACCTTTATATTGTTTAAAATTATTTGAACTTTCACAACTTAATGAAAATCTGACTATGGTTTTGCTACACCACGGGAAAATATAATTTTCACTAAAGGAATCATAAAACAATTAGGAACTTTGCTTGATAACACAATTTAAAGGAAGTTTGTTTCTTTGAAAGTAAGTACTTACCTCTAAGATTATGAAGCAAGATATCTAGTAAACTCATAAATTTTGAGTGTTGAATAACAGAAAATTCCATGCTTCTAGCCCACAAAAATCCAGATACATAATAATCTAGTAGAATGGCTTCTTTTAAAGATGTTTTAAGATTTTTAAAATTCAGAAATGTGGCGAATTTTCTGTAACAAAGAGAAATTCAGGTATTAAAATTAGATTAAATATTGAACAGTCCCTTTATTCAGTTTTAAAAACATAAATATTTTTGGAATGAAAATTCTATTATGCTTATAATCTAAAAATATTCATATCTAAATTCTAAGTCCAAAATGACATTCAAATGAGAAACAGAAAGGAGAGAAAGAGGGAGAGAGAAAGAGGGAAATGGGAAGAGAAAAGGAAGGGCAAGAAGAGAGACAGAAAGAGGGAGGGCAAGGGGCAGAAGAGGAAAAGGGAGAGAAAGGAAGAGCATCCTATCTAATAAAAGAGTAATATGCAAATTGACTATACCTCTGCCATAGCGACAAGCCACGCCCACCAGCCAATCATGAGAAAGTATGCAAATTAATACCGCCAAGATGGATGTGGCCACAGAGAGAGCAGAAGGCATGGGTTTCCCTGGCAATGGAGGGAGCCAAGCTTTCTACCTGCTCTGGCCTGCCTTGGCCTCTGCTTAAGCCTACAAAGTTTCAATAGAAGATAAATAAATCCCAACAAAAATGGCTGTGGCCACAGAGAGAGCAGGGGGCTTGGCTCCACTCAAGGCTACAAAGTTTCAATTATAAAAGATAAATAAATCCCAGATACCAGGGCCTCTGCTTGGGTCACAGGGGAAGAAGAGGTGTGGCCAGCCTGCAAACCACCACATGCCCCTCGCCCAGACTGCCCCATGCCCCAAGGGAACCCCCACCCTGATCCAGGACACCTTCAGGGAAAACCAGCCGGCTGCCTCCTATACACCAAGCCTCTATCCTATCTAATCCTATCTAATAAAAGAACAATATGCAAATTGACTGTCACTCCAACACACAAGATGGCTGCTTCCATGTGGTCAAAGATGACTGCTCCCATGTGGACACAAGATGGCCACCACAAGATGGCCACCAGGGGAGGGTATTTGGTAGGAAAGAGGTCTGCAAGGGAGGGCAGTTGTGGGTGATCAGGCCAGTAGGGGAGGGTAGTTGGGAGGTACCAGACCTGCAAGGGAGGGCAGTTGGTGGTGATTGAGCCTGCAGAGGAGGGCAGTTAGGGGTGACCGGGCAGGCAGTGAAGGGAAGTTGGGGGCGACCAGGCCTACAGGGAAGGGCAATTGGGGGAAGGGGGACCAGGCATGTAGGGAGGGCAGTTAGGGATGACTAGGACTGCAGGGGAGGGTAGTTAGAGGCAAACAGGCTGGCAGGGGAGCAGATAGAGACATCAAACAGGCTGGTAGGTGAGTAGTTAGGGGGTGTTCAGTGTGAAATCCAAATTCTGGCAGGCAGAAGCAGTTAGGGGCAATCAGGAAGGCAGGCAGGTGAGCAGTTGGGAGCCAGCAGTCCTGGATTATGAGAGGGATGTCCGACTGCCTATTTAGGTAGGATCAGGCCTACATGGGCAGCTGGAGATCCCTCAAGGGGTCCCAGATTGGAGAGGGTGCAGGCTGGGCTGAGGGACACTCCCCCCCATGCATGAATTTCGTGCACTGGACCTCTAATATCTCTCAATTTATAAAAGGCTAAGCAAGTGGCTGACTGGTTGGTAGATATGATGTGCCCTGGCCACCAGGGGACAGATGCTCAACGCAGGAGCTGCTGAGCAACAACAACTTTGCACAGTGCCCTCTCGCACTCTGGGACCTCTTGGAGGATGTCAGACCACAGGTTTCGGCCTGATCTCCGCAGGCCAAACCAAGGGACCCCACCTGCTGGAGGGACCCTGCTCACTGCACAGATGCCCTTAGAGCCCTGGAGCTGCCCCAGGGCTGCTGGCTGGCTGAGGAGAGACCACAGGAAGTTGCCTCCAGAACGTGTCCTACCCATCTCACCCAGTCCCATCCCACAGGCCATCTTCTAATTAATTTCCTTTTAATGTGCACAAATCCATGCACTGGGCCTCTTGTAAAAATATAAAACCAGATTTGGTCTTCTTTCTCTTCCTCTTCATTCATTTCTAATTGTACTCCTTTTCTTAGTCTTCTCTTCTATTTTTGAAGTATAGCAATTTAACTACTATTTTTTTCTCTGAAAATCATTATCTTTTTCTATTATACAATTAAGTTTCTTTTCCTTCTGACAATGTTTTGGAATTAGATTGTTTAATACTTGTTCTTTATTAAAAAAGAATTCCAATTATGTGTATTTTACTCATTTTTTTTCCTATAGCTACAATTTTCTATTTAACCTTCAAAATTTTTTCCAATCAATTTTCTTTTAATTTTATATACTTTTCTCATTACTGTATTCTATGTCCCTCAGTGTTTTCAGTATTACTTCTCCCTTGGGCTGATTTATAAATTTTATTTCTGCAGAATTGTTTTTTTTCCTACTCTGTTTTACATATTTTGTCTCCCTTTATTTTGTATCTCTTCCTTTAGTTTCGTACTCTGATTTACCTTGTGGTGATTGCTTCTCATGCATTTTTAAAATTCATGATAAATATTTTACTTTATTTTTTTATCTGCCCATGGCTATATTTTTCTGATGTTAGTATTATGTCTGTGAGTTCTTTACCCTATTCAATTTTTCCCCCTTGCTATGCCTTGTATGCATAGTCCTTATTTAGCACTCAGACTTAGCCATATTACAAGCTGTTTTCTGTATCACATAAGTTTATGTCAATGAGTCTAGTTTTATTTTTGTTAATTAGAAGGGAAAAAGAAGAAAGAAGTAGGATATGATTTCTTTACTATCACACAAACAATCTATTCTTCTGAATATGGGAAGCATCTGCTCCCATCTCTACATTCTGATCGTGGTGTTGCTCCCTAGGCCTCTGGAAATGCAATTCAAGGTTTTCTCTTCTCCTAGGAGAGTGAGTATAATTTTATCTTAGTCTAGGAGAGTGATAGGCAACCTTTTGAGCTTGGTGTGTCAAAATTCACCAAAAAACTGAGCATAACTTGGGTGGTGTGTCACTTCGAGAAAAAAAAAAAACACCATAATTTCACAATATTTATAGTTTAAATAACAAAAATGTAATATATAACTGTATTTAATAAATCAAAAAACTAATTATTTAACTTACCTGCTTAGTGACTTCTTTGTTCATCTGTCAGTTGGTTTCTTTTGTTGGTCTTAATATTATTTAACTTGTGTGGGGTGCCTTAAACTAAGAGAAGTGAGGGGGAGGGAGAATTCTTTAACTAACCTGCCTATTAGTGACTTTTTTGTTGCTGAATTTTATTGGCTAAACCTTCAATTGAAGGTTGGTATTTTGTACACTTCAAGCCCAAGCAAGTGCTACTAACTTCATCTGTCAATCTGTTTCTTTTGTTGGTTTGATATTATTTAATGCTGAGAATAAGGTGTCACAAAAGTATGTAGAGGGAAAAATTGTGAGTGAAGCCATTGCTATATTTTTCAGGGTGCTAAAAGTGTCTGGTAATTGATTCCAAGCACTCCAAATTTCCTGTTCGTAGTGGCACTCCTTTTGATTTTCCAAGCATCACCTTTCCAGATTCTCAAGCTTTGACCTCAAGTCGACAAGCACCTGAGCCAAGATGCTGTCTTGAAATTCTGCAAGTTGCATCTCCAAATCATCAATTTGCATCCATTGGAAACCATTTAATTCCAAACTACTGTAGACTACTACAATAGGATACTTAATTATCTTTAAGGTCTGTTCTAGGCTTCTAAATTGATTAAATCTATCACTAAACTGGTCAAGTAATGAGTCTAAAACATGCTGGTACCTTATATGCAAGGGTTCCATTTCATTTTGTACAGCTGCACTGGCCTTCTCTAAATACTTTGTTACTCGAGGAAAATACTTATAAGTTTTAGTTTCTACATCTTGCTTGAAAATTTTAAGTTTACTTTCAAATGCTTTTATGCATCCAAGCATAATGTCAATACTTTTGCTAAAACCTTGTAATTTTAAGTCCAGTTCATTAATATGAACAGAGAGATCTGTAAAAAATATCAGGGTGTTGACCCACTTATCATCATTGAGCTGAGCAAAGTTTCCCAGATCCTTATCCTCAAGAAATAGCTTAATTTCTTCAAAGCACTCCACAAAGCACTCAAGAACTTTGCCTCAGCTCAGCCATCTTACATTATTGTACATCAGCAGTCCATTGTAGGTGAAATCAACCTCCAGTAAAAATGCAGAAAATTCTCGCTTGTGAAAGGGGAGAGCAGCTAATAAATTAACTATTTTTGTAACAACTGACATTAAGTCATTTAAGTTAGTGAATCCTGCCTTCGCACATAAAACCTCCTAATGGATAATACAATGAAAAGGCACAAGCAGATGTCCAATTGGACAAATCTGACTTTTTTCCCCTGCCGTGTTTAGTGCCCCATCTGTCATCACTGACACAACTTTAGAGATATTAATGCTTAGGTCAAGAAATGTTTGTATAACAACCTTACATATTTCACTTCCTGATGTACTTGTTGGCACTGATACTAACTTTATCAACTCTTCTCTCATTGTGAGACCATCAGAATATCAACCAATATTGGCCAACTGAGTATATGATGTGACATCAGTAGTTTCATCAAGAGAGATAGAAAAATATTTACAATTACTTATGTCTGTCTCTTGAATTGATGTTGTACATTTGTGTTCAGTCTCATTATTTGGTCTTTTATGATATTTCTACTGAGTGGTAACTCAGATATTCTCTTAATAATTGCATCTTTATTCTGCATATCGTGAAACAGAACATCTTAGGAAAGTTTCTTTAATAAATTCTTCCTCACTGAGTGCTTTTCCATCCTGAGCTATGAGTGAACAATGCTCAAACTTGCATTGTAGAGCCTTTTATAAATTTAAGGATGGAATTAGATTGGCTCTTATAAAGGTGTAGCTGCCTGGAAATGTATTCCTTCCTTTCATCCTCACTTTGTTTCAAGAGCTGGGAACGATTAGTTTCAAAATGTCTATTTATATTCCACGTTCTGCTTACTACTGTTTAAGTACATAGAACGCAAAACGATCTGCCATTTTTCCTATAATGCCTAACATCTCGGTCCTGTCTCTTGAAAGGGTTGGCTACTGCTACTACCACTTCCTTTACTTAACCTTGGTTTTTTATTTTTTGGGTTCTCCAAGAGGAGGGCAGTGGCAGAAGAAAGAATTATAGCCTGTTAGCCCTGCAGGCAATTAGGCGTTAACTAGCCTAACTGTCCATAAGATGGCACATGTAACTGTCTTTTAGGAAAGGGCAGGGTTAATAAGTAGAAATAGGGGTTAATAAGGATGTACAACAGTAATAGTGGTGAAATGGAGTCTGCACTATGCTGCAAAATGACATTTCTTATATACAATTAAGATGGCTGCTGCTATTTCTAATGGTGGGAAAAGGCAACTATAGCACAGCCCCCCCCCCCCCCCCCCGAGATGAGTCCCCCGCAGCATTGCGCTGCTCCCTGCTCCACCAGCCAGAAGTGAGGTCAAAGATCCCCTAATGGCCTAATGGGAAGTCTCAGAACTAGACGCTTTGTGCCAGAGTTCTGTTGTTTTGGCCTACAGACCTCCAGCATAGAGTGTCTACACTACAGCAAATATTTCATCCTCGGCTACCGCACCTGGCTGTGCAGTAGCCGAGGATGAAATGTCCTTCTCGGCATGCGGCCCCACACTTCTCTGTATGCAACCGCATGCGGCCGTGTGTCATCGAAAATGGCTATGTGTGTCAGTGCTCACATGCGTGTCATAGATTCACCAATGCAGGTCTAGGGTCTTCAGATGTGTGTATATGTACATATGTGCTTCCAGTCCTTTCTCTTGCACTTCTGTTTCCAGCAGTTAATCTTCCTTCTAAGTGTACTTTTTATCTGCCATCTCCATGCTATGTATTTAAAAATGGAAATATTTGGCCTGAATAGTATATTCAGTGTTTGGTTGTATGTAAATGAAGGCAACTATCTATGTAGTTACCTTTAGTCAAAGAAATTTCACCAAAATATTCTTACCTGTGTAAGAATATTTTGGTGAAATTTCTTTGACATCCTCCACCTTTGCCTCTTTCCCATATCCCCTGCACCTCTTCTCCTGTACCATTTACATGTTAACCTCTAATTTGAAGTGCAGGACTAACATTTCTATTCTTGGTTTAGTTATTTCACCCCAAAGGAGATTATGCAGGGAAGCATTTGGAGCAAGATACTAGTGTAGTTTGACTATAGTTTCTATACCCCACTGTCAAATTTATAAGCTTTTCTTCTAGAGATAAGGAGAAATGAATAGGAGGAAGGGGAGAGATGGCCACATCTGGAGCATGAGAAAATGCCAGTAAAGAGAAAGATACTTAATAGTGACTTAAGAAGTTTTGCTACACTGATAAGCGATATAACTATCTCACCAAGAATTTTTCAGTAAAAATATTACATTATTCTTGCATGCTCTTGAAATTGGAGTGCATTTTATGTTTTAAATATGATGGTATGCAGAAATAAGCCTTAAGGCAAGAATTGAATAGCTAATGGAAGCCCTGTTATAGAAAGGTTATTAAAAGATCTCATGGAGTTATTTCTATATTTAAATAGTTATTTTAAATTTTGTTCCTATCATTGTTTCAAACAAGATGTGAGTAGAACTCATAAAATCAGACTTACATTAAAATATAATTGATAGTACTTAGGAGACCATGAGAAATGTACCCAGATATTTAGCTTTATGTAAAGTATATTCCACAAATATGTTTTAATGATACTTTAATGTTTTACTTGGTTGACTGCTTTCATGGAGTACAACATTTAATTTTAAAAGGTAGAAAATATGCTGATTTCCTATAATTTATTTTTAATAGTGTATTGCTATGTAGACTGTATGATTTGGGCATACTTCCATCACTTAGTGACAGGATACCTAAATTATATTTCTGTTATGTTGAAAGGTATTTAATCCCCATTTAAAATGATGCTATTTTAACTGAAAAATTATTGATTGTAAATACTTCTAGATTACTATTACAAAAATCATTTTAAAAAACACAAAAAAATACTTTGCAGAGCAATGACTCTTGACATAAAACTGGTGTTATTTATTCAAAATTGATGTCTTAAAATTTGAGATTACTTCAGGTTATTTCTATTAATGAGACAGTTTAAAAGGTCCACCTATGTTATATCTGCTTGTTTCTATAGTGCTAACTTCTGTCAACATCTGTATCATTTCCTTTGTCCTAGACCTCACCTCGTAAAGATAAAAATACTTTCAGAATTTAGATCTAAATATTAATAGATCTTAATATTAATCTTAATATTATTAATTTATATCTTAATATTAATAGGATCAAAGATAACATCTTTTATTTAATATTTTAAAAAATACTTTGTAAATGATATTCAATATGTCATTTGCATCACTTTATTTTGCCTAGTATTAAATACCTAACTTTTACATTTCAATGACCAACAACATTTGGGATTACTTAATAAGAGAAAATATTTTACTTAAAAGGATAATCAGTGATGCTGATGAAATGAATGATATTTTACTAGTCAATTCTGACACTAAAAGTCAGGATTCCCAATGAGCATCCATTTATACAAAAACGGTAAAATCACCATGAAATACTTATTTTAAAATCAATAAAAATTTTTATTGACTAACTAGAGGCCCAGTGCACAAACTTGTGCACAGGTGGGGTTCAACCAGCCTAGCCCCAATCGGGGCAGATTGGGGCTGGGCCTATCAGAAGGAGATGACAGAAAGTTGGCCAGCTGGCCCAGCCAGATCGGGGCGTGATTAGGCTGGGCCGGACTGGGGTGAGGGGCTGCATACAATTGGCTGGCTGGCTCCACCTCCGATTGGGGAGGGAGGCCAATCAGGCATCAAAACTGGGGGAGGGGCAATGGGAGGTTGACCAGCCAGCCCCACCTCAGACTGAGTAGAATTAGGACAGAGCTGGCTGGGGGGAGAGGCTGTAGGTGGTGGGCTTGCCAGCACTGCCCCTGAAAGGGGTTGGGGCCCTAACAGGGGCCAGCAGCTGGGGGAAGGGACCCTGGGTAGTTGGTTGGCCAGCCCCAGCCTCGATTGGTGGGGGAGGCGATAAGGAGCTGGGCTGTCTGAGGGGAGGGGCCCTGGGAGGTTGGCTGGCCAGCTCCACTCCCAATCGGGCTGGCTCACTGGCCACAGTGGGCATCATAGCGACTAGTCATTCTAGTTCCTGGCTTTTTATATATATATACTAGAGGCCCAGTGCATGAATTCATGCACCGGTGTGGTCTCTCAGCCTGATCTGCACCTCCCTGCACTCCGGGACCCCTTTGGGGGATGTCGGAGACCCAGTGCACAGATTCGGCCCAATCCCTACAGGCCAGGCTGAGGGACCCCACCGATGCACAAATCTGAGATTCATCATTCTGTTCCATGTTTCCAAGCCTGTGTGTTGAGCATCTGCTCCCTGGTAGTCAGTGTGCCTCATAGCTACCAAACAGTCACTAGGCTTTTATATATAGAGATACACACACACACACGAACACACAAACACACAACAGCCCCAGTGCACAAAATTCGTGCATGGAGGGGGGGTTTACCTCAGCCCAGCCTGCACCCTCTCCAATCTGGGAACCCTCGAGGGATGTCTGACTGCCCGTTTAGGCCTGATCTTGATGGATTGTGCCTAAATGGGCAGACATCCTTCTCACAATCCAGGACTGCTAGCTCCAAACTGCTTGTCTGCCTGCCTCCCTGATTGCCCTTAACCACTTCTGCCTGCCAGCCTGATAACCACCTACCCACTACCCTGCCAGCCTAACTGATGTCTAACTGCTCCCTTGTCAGCCTGTTTGCCCCCAAATTCCCTCCTCTGCCAGTGTGGTCACTCCTAACTCCCCTCCCCTGTAGGCTTGATTGCCAACTGCCCTCCCTTGCAGGCCTGGTGCCTCCCAACTGCCCTCCCCTGCTGTCCTGATTGACCACAACTGCCCTCCCTTGCAGGCCTGGAACCTCCCACTGTCCTCCCCTGCTGGCCATCTTGTGGAGGCCATCTTTTTCCAAATGGGGGCAGGATCTTTGACCACATGGGGGCAGCTCTCTTGTGTGTTGGAGTGATGCTCAATCTGCAAATTACTATTTTATTAGATAGGATAGAGGCCTGGTGCATGGGTACATGGGGACCGGATGGTTTGCCCTGAAGGGTGTCCCGGATCAGGGTGGGGGTTCCCTTGGGGCATGGGGCGGCCTGGGTTAGGGGCCTTTGGTGGTTTGCAGGCTGGCCACACCCCCTAGCAACCCAAGCGGAGGCCCTGGGATCTGGGATTAATTTATGTTCTACAATTGATACTTTGCAGCCTGGAGCAGAGCCAAGCTTTCTGATCGCTCATGGTGACAGCCATTTCTGTTTGAAACTTTGTAGCCTAGAGTGGAGGCCTAGGTTAAAGCTGCAGAAGTTTGGCTTCCTCCATCACCACGGCAATCCTAGCTGCTTCTCTCTCCAGCTCCGTGGCTGCTGCCATTTCTGTTGGGATTATAGATCTTCTATAATTGAAACTTTGTAGCATTGAGTGGAGGCATAGGCTGGCAACAGCAGGTAGAAAGCTTGGCTTCCTCCATTGCCAGGGAAACCTAAGCCTACCTCCTGCTCTCAGTGGCGGCAGCCATCTTGGTTGGGGTTTATTTGAATAATTTGCTCCTGATTGGCTGTTTGGCATGATTGTGGGTGTGGCTTGATTGGAGGTATGGTCAATTTGCGTATTACTTTTTTATTAGGATATTTATAAAGATGCAGAGAGTCAGTAGTATGCCTGAATCACACAACATCAGCACTTCCAATAGGATTTGCAAGCGCTGGAGGTAAACAGTATCTCGGGAAAAGGCCTGTCACTGGTATTCCCCTGCTCTTGATATGCTTTCCCTTCTCATATTTCTTTCCCAGCCAGTACATCTGTCATATTCCTTCTCAGTAGTAAATCACCTCTATTCCATAATATTTGTGAGATTTGCAAATGATAACCCCTGACAGAGTCATTTCCTATTTGCCCATTATAGTCCACAATACCCTGCTAAAATGTGGATGACTGTAGAAATTTTCCATAGGGACATTATGGTCCAGAACAGCACATTGTCCCCACTCTCCATGCATTACAGCCAATTGGATCATTACAGCCATTATTAGAGCTGATGATTTTTAAAATCAGTGATTACTAAAAACACCATTTAGGTATTTGTGTATTAGATATATCTGACTAGAGTTTAAAGAAAATGCTCTACTATAGAAATCAACCATCTTAAATATAATATGTATACATATTAGCATTATTGTCTATAAATTCAGTTATATTCACATTTTTAAGCAAATGTATGAAATCAGAATACTCAATACAGCTTCATATCCAATAAAAATCAGAGGTGTATGGCTAATATTCGGAATTTCCAAATAAAATATATTATTAACATTACAGTAAATTACAACTTATTCTTTTCAAGATGACACAGAAGACCTTAAAAGCTCTTGTGAATATTTATGGTTTTATGGATGAAAGAAAAAGAAGTAAAAGATAGCATATGTTAAAGACTGCTTTTAACAATAAATCCCTACTCTCTGTTAATATTAACAAGTTGGTTTGAAATGCATTTCTTCCATATAGAAGACTATTGAGTGGTGCAAAGTTAGTTAGTTAGTATAGTAGAATATTATGCTCATTTATAGACGCAGAGCCAGAACTGTTCCACATTTGGTTGTAATATAGAAGTGCTTACTGTTGAACTCCATCTATGTCCTCTGTTAGCATTTCAGTGATTTGGGCAACTGAGAGAAAATCTGAAGACTGAAACTTATCATGTTCCTGAAATTCAGCATCTCTCTATAAAAAAAAAGTGGAATAAATTATCTCAATCATATCTTTTACATATTAATCCCAAGGATATCAAAATTAGTTCTTATTGTGAGACCAGGAAAAATTTTTTTAGAACAACACTTTCCTAGATAATCCTTTTCTGTTTTTAAGTAAAAATTGAATTGCTAGTCAATCTATCTTTTGTGCATACTTAAAACTGGGTAATGGTTTTCAATAACAAATATTTTTTTAATATCTATGTATGGAGAGTGGATAGAGTGTTTGGACAGGTTCAAGTCTCAGACTGACTTGTGGCAAAGTCACATACAAGTCCCAGCTTGGAGGGAGGGCAAAGCCCTCCCAGCACAATTATAGCCAAAAGGAATGGTTGCAAGCTTTAACCTTATTTATAGTACAACCCTGCAGTCCTGGGAGGCTAAGGAATGGGGGCTGCAGGGGGTACAGCAAGTGCTGCATAAACAAAGCTTGATAGTGTTCAGAGAATGACAACAACAGAAAAAAAGCAGATTGATAGAGTTCAGAGAATGGCAACAACAGGAAAAAAGCAGATTTGAAAATTGCAAGAACATGATAAACATCTTGCCCTTGTTTTGCTTTGTGTGAGCTGACTATAAAATAAAACTTTAGATTACAGGCTGTGTCACTGTTTCCTCATCCAAGCACAGAGATCCACCTGGTCCCAACTGTATTCTCTTGTCAATTTTCTTTAATTCTTCACTGCCCCTCCTCAGGTTCAACCCTGGGGCTGGCTATGCTGGATGTGGTTCATCTACACATTCCTCATTGAACTTGGGGTTCAAAAGGATGCACTGGCAAGTAAGAAAGACTTGCTATCCTCAAGAATCTTAACAACTAGTGGGAGGCACAAATTAAAGGTGACTATAAAACAAGAAAATAAAATGGTGAGCCATAAAAACGTGGCAGTCAGTCCAAAAGAAGAAACAAGAATAGGAATAGGACAAGGGAAGTCTACAGACAAAAGGTCCAGGAATGGACTTTGTGAGACTAGGCATGCCCCAGGTGAATCAGTGGCAATACCAATGTGATAAAGACATTGATGTTGGGTACCAGTTCTGTAAATATCAAGTAATTCATAATGGTACCTAGGTTACAAGTGGGGGACTAGTTGGACTAAGTGGGAAGTTGCCAATGGGAACCTACTGTGGGAAATCTTAAATTTAATAATTCAGTAAATATTTATTGAATGATTACAAGATACAAAATACTGTGCAAAGAACCATAGATATTTTAAACCCTAGCTAGTTAAAGAATGAGAGGCTGAAGAGTTTGTTCTTGCTGATAAGAGTCAGTAAGGCATCCATGAAGTTTTGAGCAGTGAATGGCACAATAAAAATGTGCTTGAAGGAAGGGTAATCTTTAGCAGGGGCAGAGTAAGGGCACAGAGAAGAAGCTAAATGAAAGGGTTGTTAAAACAGTTCAGGAATGAGGCCTTAGGCTGTACTAGACTCCATGCAATGCACTTTAAAAGAAAGAGGTGAATGCAACATATTATACTACTATATGGGGAACTAAAGGAGTGTAGAAGGAATGGAGATTCTGAGTTTTGAAATAGGCCACTAGAAGAACAAGGGCCTCCGATAGCATATATGCGCCTCTGTGTGACCTAGACAAAGGCATAGTCTCTAGGGGCAACAAGTGCTAAGAGTCTTAACCTTAGGCCCAAGTACAGCACTTGTGAAGATGGTATAATTTCAGCTCCTGCTCAACCCTCAGCCAAGTTCTTTTGTTTAGAGTACAGTCTGCAAAATCCATACATGGTACTCTCGTTATACAGAATAGAAATAGGAGTTTTGGAGGACGATGCTAGTTTTAAAAAGGCAAGATAGTGAGTTTAGTTTCAGTGGTTGAGTTTAAAATGCAATATGCCTATCAAGGAAGAAATGTGTAGAGGTTAATTAGAAATGTGGAGTGAGAAAGGTGAAGTTTGAAGATCCTCGTTTAGGAGTCCCTCAAATGTGAGAATAGATGGAAGATGGAACTGCCCAAAGGAGAGCAGGAGAAGAGCTGTGAATGGGGGTGAAAGAGGAGACAGACACAGTAACAGCAGCAGCTCCATAAAAATCAAGGACTGTGAGGTTTGGGGAAGAGAGGGGGCAAGTGTTTTCTATTCAACAAATAGTGATATATACTTCCATATGAATTAGCTCCAATAAATATGAAAAGCAAAGAAATGCTTTGCCATAGTAAAGAAGATCATATCACAATTTTTCCTTATTCTTTTCCCAGAATAGAAAGATTCCAAAGCTAGCACTAACAAGGAATGGTTAATCAGCTTAATGATTGTATTTAAATTAGGTTGTTAAATTTTTGTTTTTAAATATCTAACTTATTATTAAAATATGCTACCTCATTAGCTATCTTTTTTGCAATCTAGGGTTAGCAAATTAACCTAAACTAGATCATTCTATTAGATTGTAATCTCAATTAAGCCAAAATACCTTAGTACCTAATATATAATAGCTTGCACCTACTAGGCACCTTAGATAATTGGGAATTGAATTAAATGCACTCAGTTTTTAGATAGAACAGTATTTTAGCCCACAATATATGGCTGTTTATTTGTTTAAATGTTTGTTCATTATATATTTATTAGTAGCAGTATTCCTGTACTGTCAAGCCCGTTATGACTTCCTCAGGGACATTCAATCTTTTACTTCTTTTGAGAATTCTGAAGATCCCACTTATGTCAACATAGGTTGTTAATAGGCTGCCTAAATTCATCTCCATCATTTGATGACACTGTTGGATGATGCAGCTTAATGAAAAGCAGGACTTAGATTTAGAAATCTCATGAGGTTTAACAATTGATTAATTTTGTGACTTACAGCAAGTCATTTCAATATAAATTTGAATTCATGTCAAAAATCATTTTGATATATTGTAATATATACAAGACTGCTATGATTATTAATAATAAATAAATATATACATGAAAGTTTCATTATATAGCTAGTTATGTCAATTTTATTAGATTTAACATTTTCTGGATAAGAAAAAATATGTCACCCAAGAACTATATGAAAAAGAATACAATATTCAACCTTTTGTATAATAATAGTTCTAGCTAAGATGCCTAAGATCAGTGCCTCATTTTTTACCAAAACTTGATAGCTTAAGATAATTATCTTGTAGGAGAATTTGCCTCTGGTTTCTTATTTTCTTTGTTTAAATTTAATTCTTGGATCTATTTTAAACTAGAGCTCTTTTTGTTTGTTTGTTTATACACTGCCTTGCATTAGAAAAGACACAAGGTGGTTAAAAATCTTTAATCTTTTAACACATATATTCTAATTTTTACAAATCAAATGTATAATGGAAAATTCATGAATAGGCTAATAAACATGTAGATATGTAATTGTGGCTTTCTCTGAAAAATTATATCTCCGACTAGGAAAATCTGTAAGCTAAACTGCACTGTAACTCATTTTATTCCACCACCTGGTGGATTTTAGCAGTTATTCCAGAAGCAATAAAATTGAAAACCTGACATATTTTTTTTTTTGCCAGATAATGTTTTCTCTGAATTTTTTCTCTTATGTGACCTAAACCTTGTATACATGTTTTCCATCTAGAATTGAAGGCTTCTGGGAGTATATTTGTATCCATCACTGGTAGTGTCTTAAAAGATTCCGAAGGAATGTTCATTAAAATAAAAATACATTTCACCAAAGATGACTACGGATGAGTTTCACAGTCAAACAATGGTCTACAATTTCCACAGTTTAAAAGACTTTCTTCAAGCCTGAAAATAAATGAACTAAAGAGCAGCACTGTGTTGAACCATGTTGGAGCCTGAGGCAAAAGTGGGACGAAATCAGTAATACTAATGCTGTCTTTATTTAAAAACTTTGACCATTAGGGGTTTTTTTTTGCATTAACTTTGATTTTTTTAAAAAAAATACTGCATTAAAATATAATTTATCTTGACTACTGAATTTTTTTGACATCCCTTAAATTTTGTGCCCAAGGAGAGTGTATCACTCACCTCACTATAGTCCTGACCATGCTAAAGAGCCAATTTAAGAAAAAGAAGGAAAAAATAATTGGAAAAAATGATATGTTAAAGCAATAGCTAGTTTTTTAAAATAATAAAACAGGCAAATCTCTGGCAAATGTGATTAAAAATAAAGAAAAAATATGCCACATAACTGGAAATACATTTTAAAATTAAAGGAATTGGGTGATTTTGTAGAATTACAAAAGTTATATAACTTGACCAAGGGTAAGGGAGAATTGACCAAACATGAACTAAATTGGAAGTCTACTTCTTAAAAACTCCCCATGCCCAATAGTTTTACACTTGAAGTGCTACGTAATAAACAAAAACACAGATTCTGTTAAGTATAATAGACTGTAGATAACTCATTTTAAAGAAGCCATCATAATCTACACACACAAACCTGAACTAGCACAGAAAGAAATTTATAAACTGAAATCATTAATAAAGTCAGATGCAAAAATTCTAGTTAAAACACTATCTTAGAAAATTGAATCCAGAAATGTTCCAAAAGAACAATGAGCTATCATTGTGACCAAATTAGGATAAGTTCAGAAGTGCAAAGATGGATCATCATGAATAACTCTAGCATAACTTTGTATGTTTTTATAGTTGTATATAGGAACTAAATCTTTAGATCCACTGATTCGCATTCATAATGTGGGAAGAATTTAATTTTTTTTAATTTTGAAGGTTTCCAATAAGTCTTCTTTTTTAAAATATTTTAATCTTTATTGTTCAGTTTATTAATTACATTGTTCCCCCCTTATTTTCCCCCTATATTTCCCCACCACCCGGTACCCATCCCCTCCTCCACCCTCCCCCCCCCCACTGTCCTCTCCCATAGGTGCATGATTTTTGTCCAGTCTCTTGCTGCACCTCCCACACCTCTTTTCTCCCCAAGAATTGTCAGTCCATTCTCTCTCCAAGCCCATGATTCTATTATATTCACCAGTTTATCCTGTTCATCAGATTTTTAATTCACTTGATTTTTATATTCATTCGTTGATAGATATGTATTTGTTGTTCATAATTTTTATTTTTACCGTTTTCTTCTTTCTCTTCTTGAATATCTTTCAGCATTTCATATAATATTGGTTTAGTGGTGATGAATTCCTTTAGCTTTTTCTTAGCTGCGAAGCACTTTATCTGACCTTCAATTCTGAATGACAGCTTTGCTGGATAGAGTAATCTTGGTTGTAGATTCTTGCTATTCATCACTTTGAATATTTCTTGCCATTCCCATCTGGCCTGCATAGTTTCTGTTAAGAAATCTGCTGACAATCGTATGGGTGCTCCCTTATAGGTAACTAACTGTTTTTCTCTTGCTGCTTTTAATATTCTTTGTCTTTTGCTCTTGGCATTTTAATTATGATGTGCCTTGGTGTGGTCCTCTTAAGGTTCCTATACATTGGGGTTCGGTGCGCTTCTTGGACTCCTAAGTCAATTTCTTTCACCAGGTGTGGGAAGTTTTCGGTCACTATTTCTTTGAATAGGTTTTCATTGTTTTGCTCTCTCTCTTTTTCTGGCACCCCTATAATTCGGATGTTGGTATGCTTGAGGTTGTCCCAGAGGCCCCTTACACTATCTTCAATTTTTTTGATTCTTTTGGTTTCTTGCTTTTTCAGCTAAGTGGATTTTACCTCTTTGTATTTCAAATCTTTAACTTGGTTCTTGCAGTCCTCTAGAGTACTTTTAGGTCTTTGTATAATATTTTTTATTTCAGTCAGTGTATGCTTAATTTCTAATTTTTCATATCTGTGAGGGTCTCGTTCATATCCTCATAGGTCTCGTTCATTTCCTCGTAGGTCTTGTTCATTTTCTTGTAGGTCTCGGCCTTTTCTAGGAGCCTCTTGAAAAGCCTTATAACCGTGGTTTTGAATTCTATGTCGTCATTTTTTTCCCTCCATTTCTTTCACATCTGATTTCTTCCCATGTCTCTGCATGGTGGCTGCTTTCCTGAGTTGGTCAATTAGCTTTGTGTGGTAGATGTCCTCTAAAGGACAGTGGCTCAGCCTCTCTAGTTACCTGAGGTAGATATATGGGTTGCACAGTCTTGTTGAAGTTAAGCCTAGATTATTGTTGTTAGCACTAGGAGGGTTTGATATAATAAGAAGTTTCATTTCTAAAACTCAGGCCAGCTATGAGGTTCAGCCATGCTCAGGTTGGATGGGCGGAGTCTCTGGGGCCAAGCAGGCAGCATCAGCTCCGCCCTATGTGGCCCCAGGGACTCTGTGCCAGGTGGCAATGGCTGCCAGCACCTCTGAGAGAGAGCTGCTGCCAAGATTATTTGTGCAACCTGAAAGGGAAGCTTGAGGGGAGAGAAGAAGTAGGACTTTTAAAATAACTTCCCTATCCCTTCTTAGTCCACTGCCAGACAATTCAGCCTCTCCCCAAATAAGTCTGCACACCCAACGTCTCACCCAGGGTCGTAAAACAATGCAGTCTGGTGGTTTCCCAAACTACAAAGTAAGTCACGAGTCCTTTCTGCGCAGTCATGCAGCACTGCTGTTCCCAAGTTCATGCGTACTCTGCACAAGCTTGTGCTCTACACAAGATTGCAGACCCTTGCAGCGTCCAAGTTTCGGCGTGCCTCCCCACTGTCCAGTTTTTACCCCGTATGATTGGGGGTTCCCTGGACTTCTCCTGGAGCTTGGGGATCAGTGCAGTGGGATGTCTTTGTCTCCCCTGTCCAAGAAAACTGGCCAAGTTTTTAGCCGCCCGCCCTATCCTCTGTCGCACACATGGCTCCCAACCTCTTTCCGCGCATATCTTCCATGCTGTCCTCCACCACTTCTCTGAGTCACAGTGTCCTTATCTTCACTTTTATTTGTGGAATTTTCACTCATCCAGCTTTCCGGTGATTCTGGATGATGTTTGTTCTTTCGTTAAGTTGTAGTTTTGAAATTGCTGTGTATGGCAGCAAGATAGGTGTTTACCTATGCCGCCATCTTGGTTCTCTCAATAAGTCTTCTTTTTATCAACTCCTGTTATTAAGCTTTTGATAGTTTATAATTTCTTTAGGTCCTATGTCTTTCTTATTATATTAAAAACCAAGATTTTATCATTTCCATTTCTAATTAATTTCTAATATAGAAAATAGCAATTGGCCTTGTATATTTATGGTATATGTAACCACCTTATTAAACTTCATATTAGTTCAAACCATGTTAATACAATGTCAGGTTTCTTAGTTATGCAAATATGTAATATTCAAATAAAGTTTTTTTATATTTCCTCATTTCTAAAACTTAAGTCACATATTTAGTTTTCTTATTTTATTAATTAGAAGTTCTATAGTATGTTGGATACAATAATGTTACTAGCCAGAATCCCTTTTTAGTTCCTGGCTTTGGACTTAAGTATTTCACCATTCAATATGATGCTGTTTGGCAAATTTCTTCTTGTTTAGCTTTTTCTACTCATATTTTACTGAGAGTTTTGTCACTGAATTCCTGCAATTCCTGTTTTATATTACACACACACACACACACACATATATGTATACATATATACATATACATACATATATATATATATACATATATATATATATATATATATATATATATATGAATTCTTTATTCTATGACTACTTTGTCTATTCTTGTTTCCATTCAGGTATATTGATCCTATATAATAAAAGCCTACTATGCTAATTGTCCACTTATCCATTCAACCAATTAAAGCATAAAACGCTAATGATATGCTAAGGTCACTCAACTACTTGCTATGACGTGCACTGACCACCAGGGGGCAGAAGCTCCAACCAGTAGGTTAGCTTGCTGCTGGTGTCTTGCCAATCTGGACTGAGTAAGACAGGCTGGACATGCCTGGGGCCTTCCCGTGGTCCTTTCCCTAGCCTTGATCATGCCCTCTTACAATCCACGACCCCTCAGGGGATGTTGGAGAGCCATTGTTGGCCCTATTCCGCCAGGCCAAGGGACCCCACTGGTGCAAAAATTCGTGCATCGGACCTCAAGTAAGTCCATTCTCTAAGAACAGAGAGGATAGTTAATTTAGTTAAGGAAGCTAATTTAACTGATGGTTCACATCTAGAAAAAAACAAAATTAGGTGCTCATTTCAAATAAATAAAATTATCAAACATTATTTTTAGCTGTTTTAAAAACCTAGCTTTAGTATATTAAAACTTTAAATATTAGAAAAAGATTGAAGATTATTTGTGCAACCTGAAAGGGAAGCTTGAGGGGAGAGAAGAAGTAGGACTTTTAAAATAAGACAGGAAACCCAAAGAAATGCCCAAATGTTTGTCAATATTTCCATACCCTCCGTCCCAGAGGTTCTCAATGTCTGATAAATAATATTGTATAAATGAAATTTTGAGGTACATTAGTAGCATTTTCTCAATGATATTTTAAGGAATATTTTGGAGACTTCCCCTTGGTCCTGCATAGGTTGACCTACTCTCTGTGCTGTGAATAGCTTCAATAAATAACTCTTGAGTAATACTGAAAAAGCAGAAATCTCATTTTGCTGTTCATGTTAAGCCCAACATGTTTTCTCTCTGACCTGTCAATAGAGTGGGGGCTGGTTTCCAAGTTCTGTAGAAACCACCTAATGTAGAGAGAATCGTCAGCGGCCTCCTCTAGGACATGATGAGGCTCTCTTAAGACAAATGACATTCATCTTTCCATTCAAGATTATGTAAGTGTCCTTCTGTGATTATAAAGCTCAGAAAGCAGTAAGTGTCACCCATGAGGGGATATGGTGATGCTAAGGGACAATATTCAAAAGAAGCAATTGGGTGTGAAATAAACATTTACATTTTCTTTTAGGTCTCTAATATGAGTTGAAATATAGTTCTTTTAAGTATAATACTTAAATAATTATATTTCCTAAAAAGTCTTTTCAAAAATATTAAAAAAGTCAGTTTATGAGTAAATAATAAAAGACTGATTACTGAATTCCTAGTTTTCATTTTTCAATTCAATTACAAATTCACTTATAAACTCCTTTCTACATGTCTACAGCAAATATTTCTTTTCAGATTTTTAATATTTTTCTGTTCTTGTGCATTGATACAGATATCTGCTAAAAGTTTGGTCTTACCTTTTGCAGGGAGTCATTTATTCCAATGTTATTAAAGAACCTGGAGTGTTAAATTCAGAGAGTTGGCAAGAAGAGTTTATGCAATGTCATAGGAAAAAATATTTTCCTGGACCTGCATTTCATGTCTGCTTGTTCACAATATCTCATAGAGTAGATTTTAGTCTATAATAACTACTATCTCGCCTGGCATATGTCAGTCCACCTATGATTTTAACTAGTTATATTTTACTGATTGCTTACTGTGTGATTGCAATAATTGGTTTTTATTCTAGGGAAACCTGAGACTCCTAGAAGCTTATGTTGTAGTTCCAATAGACTTAGAAAGAAAAGGAACATTTCGCTACTGCTTGGCTGAAATGACTACATGGTCTACTGGCGAAGTCAATTTGGATACTGAATATATTAAAGTGACACCATAAGGGACCAAGTCTCAAGGGATCAACTCTGTAAAGGATCTGATCTGAGAAGAATCTTTTAGTATCTGACTGAAAAGCTGTGGCCTTCGGAAGACTCCGAGAGAGAGAAAGAGAGAGAGAGAGAGAGGTTTTGCCATCTTTTCCATCTAACCCCTGAACCCGCCCGTCAGCACAAATGGGTGGCTGGCAGAACTTGTCATTCTAATGACACAGCTCTATGGATCAACTCTCTCCTCTGTGGACTACAGGAACTCTGCTTTCATTAGACAGTGCTAACATGATAGATGCTCATCTAAGGCCTATAACTAGCTCATTCATCTGTCTTATTCATTATAAAAAGTCATTTTTTTTTTTAGACCGTGGCATTTATCTTTAAAAACCATGGTGGGCTATTTCTTTCTTTTTCTTAAGTACAGATACATTAAAACCTCAACTTATCAGCCCTGTTAGAAAGGGCATTATCTACATGGATAAGTATATGTAAGTGTACACTGAAAATTATGCATTGTCATAAGTATATTTTTGTATATATATTTAACAGAAATTTATTGGGAAACTTCCTATGCGACTTTTGAAATTGTATTACATTGGAGATCACAAGGGAGTAGCTGGCAGTTTATCACATTAAGATGCGTTTCTAAAGAATGCTAATTTCAAAAGCTCACAGGAGCGACAGACAGCATGCCTTAGCAGTCTGCAGACAGTCATGGGAAGAATCTGGATTGGCAACAACTTTGTATATCTCTGAGCAAAGAACTGAATTATTGGCTCTGTGTTCTTGATTTATAATATTACAGCTAATGCTTCCGCACAGAGAACGATGTTTAGGCTGATGAGGGAGTGGAGCATACAGTGTTAATTGTAACATGATTTACCTTTGGGGGCCTTGAGAAACTGAAAAACACTTCACAGGAACAACATGGCGGGCTCAGAGTGTGAAGACAGACATTTTCTTAGTAATACCTGGTATAACAGCTATGTTCTTAATAAACACCTCAGGAGACCGAGCTTATGAGAAATGAGAGTTACCTAAGGCCCCTTTAGGATGTGGGCGGGGCCTAAAGATAAGACTAGATTGTACACAGGAGACCACTGGGGCCCACAGAGGTGCAGGGAGGTCCCAGAAAACGAGGGGATGAGAGCAACTAAGCCACAGCCAGAAGGTCGCTCTCCCAGGGACGCCTCCTTCGTCCTACCTCTTGACAGTATTTGCTTGGAGAAATGGTAAAAAATAAGGGAAAAGCCAAGGCCCAGCCGTCAAACAATCACTCCGGTATTAATGCAGAGTTATTCCCTGACACCTTTTCAACGACCGGAACTGCGATCGTTAAAAAAAAAAAAATAGTAGAAATTTCCAGAAGGGACTTGAGGGCCTACTCAAAATGCCCACACCCCTTTAAGAGAGCAGAGAGTCCGGGGTGTGGAGGAATCGCCGCCGTTCACCCTCCAGGGCAGAAAGGGCAGCGGGCCGGGCCGGGCCGGGTGGACCGGCAGGCGGGGCTCAGGGAGCGCGGGGCGGTGCCAACGGGACCCTCGCACCGCCCCCCGGGCCCCGCGCAGCCCTACTCCTCGGCCCTCCCCTCCCGCCCGCCCCGCACCCACCCCGGGCCTGGGACTGCGGCCCCGGACCAGCCTGGGCCGAGGGTCCCGTGGGTCTGTAGGGCGTGCGGTAGGGGGTCGCGGGTATCGGGAAGGGGCGACGTACCTCCGACTCGGGCGAGGTTCTCGCCGGGGTCGTCCCCCCGACAGTTGACCCCAAAGAAGTCGCCATGATCTCGCCGCACTGGCAGAGCGGCCCCTCGTCGCCTAGGCAACCGGGGCGGGGCCGGGATCCCGGGCTGGGGAGTGAATCCCGGCGTAAAGCGGCTTCCGGTCGGAGCCTGGGCCGCTGCGGGGAGGGATGGGGGAGGGATGGGGGAGGGATGGGGGCGCGCGGTGGGAGCTTCGGTCTCTGGCCCGTGGGGTGGGGCGATGCTGGGAAGGCCCTTTGGCTCTTTTGAGTAGAGACAGACCCCTTCCTTTTGTTGAGAGGGAAAGCAGGGGCAGCAATTTAAATGAGCTAATATGTGGAAGTTGCTTATGCCAATGCTTTAAGTTCTCAATAAATATTTTCGTGAGCTATATTATTGGAACTTTACCATCGATGGACATTTGATATTAAGGAATTATTACAATTCGAAGATGCTATGATGCTGTTGTCATGTTTAGAAAGGAAATAGTGTCCCTACCTTTCAGAGATACAGACTGAAAGATTTATTGATGTCATTGAAATGACACAATGTTTGGATTTACTCCAAAATAATAAGGGGAGGAGCATGGGAAATGGGTGGAGGTATAGAAAATGAATCAAGATTAAGTACATGGTGTGTGTGTGTGGGGGGGGGGGGTGGTTGGTCACTATATTATTCTTTCTAGTGTATGTATGTTTGAAATTTTCCATAATAAAACATCTAAAAACAATTTAGTTATTGGTCCTATGAGTATTTCTTTCTGTATAATTCCTGCTTTGAAAGAGAAATGTACTTTGCTTGCCATCACCTGCATGGGAATTGCTGTGCAGGAAGCTTACTGGAAAAATCAGACATTATTTATGTGGTTCAATTTTCTCATCTGTAAAATGGGATAATAACTGCCTCACAGCATTACCATGAGGATTTAACATGTTAATATATTGGAATGTTTAGAAGGGTGTCTGGCACCTTCACGTGTTAGATATTGTTAGGATTGGGATTAGTTTGCATAATTTCTCTGGATTGTAGCCCATCGTGTATAGAGCTGCCAGGGTAATATTTCATATTTTCCCGTTGCCTTTCAGACCAAATTAAACACTTTAGCTTTACATAACCTCCATAAGAATGCCTCTTCTTAAAATTGTGTCACAGTTCAAGTTATGTACACAGTTTGTGTTTTCATCTGGTGTTCATGAATTGTCTCTAGGTTTGTGTATGTTTGGCCAATTTTTCAAGTGGATTGTAGTGGTATTTTCATTCTTAAAGAAACTGGTTTAGTTCTTAAAACACTATTCATTCAACAATGACTTCCAACCCCCTTTGAAAAGGACTGCCTTAATTAGTGGAAATACAATTTTTAGTGATTGCAGAGTTGATACAAGAGCTACCTACCACCTTATAAACTCACTACAATGTGTATTTGATTGTTTCTTTCTGATGGTTCCTTCAAAGACACTGAAAATAGCAAGTTACTTTCTGCTAGGTAAAAAAAAAAAAAAAAAAAAAAAAAAGCCTCCGCTTTCTTTAAATTAAGCATTTGGTAAAGCACTTATTTCTGTAAAATACAGTTCTAGTTTCCTCAAAGACCTGATTTTTCTTTCTTTTTTTTTTTTGCCTTTAATTTTTCCTAAGTCTTTGACAGTTGTTATATTCCTGCCCCCCCCCCCCTTTTGGACCCCAGAACTAGATGGAATACTCCATTAAAGATTAAAGATAAAGTCAATGTTAACAGAGATAGGAAGGGGGGAATTGTTTTGTAGGGATTCCAATTTTACTGTATTTAATGTTGCAGTTTGTTGGAGAAGTCAGTTTTGAGGAGGTAATTTAATCTTATGCGGCACAATTAATTTTTGCTCAGTAAGGAGTGGTGTTGAAAACTCATTAGCCTGAAGGTTACTTTTAATTTTCACAAGTCGAAGCTGATTGTACTCTCTCACTTCTTTCATAGGGAGGTGCCAACAAGGAAGACATATCTCAGTAGATGATAGGCCTTCTTACATGGGAAAGTCAGCCTTCTTCCTTCTCAGGTCTCTTTTGAAGATAAAGGCTTCTAACCAAAGCCTGTGAAATTCCATTTGTTATCTTAGTTTATTGTTTCAGGCCTGGAAGAGAAAAGGAAACATACGGGTTTTGTAGTTTACAATTATTTTTTAAAAGACCTCTGACATTTACCTCATTGCAGCCAAATATCGGGTAGCTTAAGATATTATTGTTTCATCAATTGATTTTGCCCCTGTACCAATGAAAGTACTCCAATCTATACATCTACATACCTATGAGTAGCACATTTTACAAATGGAAAATTAGATGTTAAAAAGGACTATACTTTTATTTATTTATTTTGTATTTTAAATCTTTATAGTTGAATGTATTACATATGTCCCTCTTTTCCCCCTATTGACCCTTTCTAGCATCCCCTCCCCTAGGGCTTCACCACACTATTGTCTGTGTCCATGGATTATGCATATATCTATATGAGTTCTTTGGTTGATCTCTTCCCACTCACCCCCCACCTTCCCTCTGAGATTCAACCTATGCTTAAAAAGACCATACTTTTAAATACCAGAGACACATTTTTAGAAAAGGGCTAGATACTTCTATGGTGGATATAGATGGGCTAGTGTGGAAATAGGTGAGAACAAAAACTGAGATTTCAGCTATCTTCTTAGGATGAGGAAACATTTCTGCTGCACTCTTCATGGTTCCTAAGTTATTGGCTCATTTTAAGTATGAATAAAGTTCTTGAACAATATACGAAATAATGTTCCTATTGTGATTAATGACCTATTAGTAGTTTCAAGCACTGTGATTCCTGAAGTAACACCCATGATAGTCTCAAGTGGATAAAGCTGGAGGAATTATAATTTGTCCTTTAAATTATACTGAGAGGCCACAAAGTTCTGGAGGTAGAATTTACATAACACATTGTATCTTTGTCTTGAAATACTTTGAAATTGTTAAATGTAGGAAAAATATATAAAGCATTTTAATTTGTGATTAAAATTTAGTCTTTGCTTCCTATTTATTTTTTAGCAAAGAAAGTATTCCAATAGCTAATTATTCTTGAAATGTATTTAATTTTCTTAAATCTTTACCTAATCCTTAAATCTGCTCTTCTAATATTTCAATTAAGTGCCTTAATCTGTTCAGGTCATGTATGAGAACATTTTAAAGTCTAACCTTAATGAAAACACTTGTAGGAGATGGCATAGTAAACGTACTGTAGCAGAATGCATTCTAAGACTAAGTATCATTAAGGGAGGTAATGAATTCCAGTAAACAGTTGGTACAATTTTGACAGTGTTTATGTAATACTGCAACTTGTCTTCAAAACTCTACTCTCCCATTGTGGATATATCTGTTTATTCCTTGTACAGTAGATTCTTATGCTCTTCACATGACATTCAAAGTTTCCCGCCAAATCAGAAAATACTTTGGTTGATCTCTTCCCACCCACCTTTTCCTAATCCAGATATGTCTTTCAGACAGTTTTGTAACGTGATCCTTTTCTTCCTGATCAACTTACTGAAAAAGTGGACTGTTATTCATCAATCTCCATGCCCTGCCATCAGTCTCTTACTTCCTTTGCTCTCCTAAAGCTGTCCTGTCTTTCCTGGTATGTGGACATCCTTTGTTTGCCATCTTATCCACTCTCTACCTTCTCCACTTGCCAATGTGCCCTGGAAGGCTAACCCTTATGAACTCCATCACCTGGATTTGCCACATGCCTTGCTCTCTGACTTGTTTGCGGTTGGGTTTGGTCAATGGAAACACCAGCAGGAGGTTGGTGAGTAAGGTCCACATTCTCCCTGCTCTCTCATGCAGGTTGGTAGGTTGGGATTAGCAAGTTCCTATTCCAAAGTGCTTGAAGTCCACTGCAGGTCCCTCAGCTTCTCCACAGTTATCGCTCTCTCTGGGTTTTGGTAATCATCACCCCTTTGCCCCTTCAGGCCTAAGGGTGGTAATGGTGCCCTCCTGATACTAGCCTGATATTCCCTCCCCTTCCCTTGTTGGTTCCCTTATGTCTGCCCACATTTTTACAAGTAGCTCCTTTACTAAATTATTTCTTGTTCTCATTTGTATGCCATCTGTTTCCTGTTGGTACTTTGACTAATATCAGGAAAAATGAACTCCAAAGCATTTAACATGGAAGACTAAGTCTAGCTTGGTCAACACCGTTATTGCCCAATGGGCAATTATCTAGATAGAAGTGCACCCCACTTCTATCCATTTTCCACCAGGAGGCACCGCACCCAAGTTCCACTACCTTCAGAATTGATGGTAAAGGGACTCCTCTTGGGACCTGTACTAACCATGTCCTGGGCAGCTTTCTGTCCCAACTAGTATAAACTGCTAGTTCCCCAAACCCTAACTTTCTGATGTTGAGCAGTCTGTTTAGTTAGTTATGCGGTTGACAAGACTTCTTTAAAATCTGACCTATAAAATTACAAAATGGCAGATCACCGGGACCCTGGCATGCCTCGCCATGGAGATGGAGAGTGTGGGGAAGGAATAGTGCCCTCCTCTTCATTTTCTTGCAGACTCTGGCTTTCAAGCTTTGACCTTTCCTAATAAAACTTTATCCTGTGTCATGTGATGATGTGGTATTCAGGAGGGACATATCCAGGCAGTGGAGGTTGCTTGTGAAAATTCACGTCATTCACAGATTCACATTGAAATTTATAATCTATATTTGTGTACAAGTTAATTATTTTCACTTACAGATTTTTCTTTATTGTAGTATTTGCCATAGTATTTTCATCATTCTTTTATCTTCAGTGAACTACTGTTGAGTCATCAATTCATATATGTGGACTGGTAATTTAATGCAAAATACACGTTAAAAAACCTGAACAATGACTTAATATATATTAAATTAAACTGCTTCCTCTGACAAAGAAACTGTACCTGTTTCCAGAGTGTTATCCAAGGCAGACTGGCTCAAATGAAAGTGCAAGCAGAAACTTAAGAAACATGGTGTGAGTTATCCCTAAATTTTTTTTAAAAAATCAAAATTCATCCTACATTGTATATTTGTGAAATATGTGTTATCAAAAATAGTTTCACTGATTGTTTTCCTTCTAAATCTGTCTACCAGTAAAAGTGATTAGGTGTCACTCAATTAATAGCGGCAGACTCCCATACTCTTGGAGTACGTTTTTCAGAATACTTACACTGGGTTATTCTGGAAAGTACTTTGTCTGAGCAAGTATTGCCCTTGTCTGTGTACTACCTCCCATCTTGCTCCACTTTTAAATGTAGCAAGTCTAATTTTACCTGTTTTACATAATAGCTTTCTTGTAAATTTCATTAGAAGGGAGGGTTTTGAGTTTCAAAAAGTTTTAAAGCCAGTGGGTAATTTCTAAGGAAACTTTATCTCTGAAAATTTGATCGCATTATAATTTCCCAAAGCATTCATTGTCAGAAACATTTACTGACAAATACATGGTATTATTAAACATTTCTGATGAACATGCATGCTTATGATTCCAGGGAAATAAAATGACATACATTATCTTATTTAATCATTAGAATCCACTGTCATGGTATTCCACACAGCATTGCCTCCCCCCCCCCACACCCCCTGTTATTTATTTAAAATCTTTATTGTTGAAATTATTACATATGTTTCCTTTTTTGATCAAAAAATATTTCACTGCAAAAGAAGTGTGGCAATGGTCCAATGTGTATGGATTCACTGGTCTTTCCAATGTTTACCTCCAGCTGGAGGTGGACTTGAAGGACCAATGGAATGGCCTTTAGAAGACTCAGTTACAGCACCAGCTAGGTGGCAATACCTGGCAAGAGTTGAAGCAAGGTTCTCCAAAAGGCTGTTTATGCTCCCAATTGGCATCTGGTATATGGTGCTGTTTCTTCCATATACAGGATTAATTGGTCTAGGAATCACGGAGTGGAAATGATTATTATTCTGTTACTAGAGGCCCAGTGCACAAAATCCATGCATGGGGGGAGGTGTCCCTCAGCCCAGCCTCCACCCTCTCCAATCTGGGACCCCTCCCTCTCCAATCTGGGACCCCTTGAGGGATATCCAACTGCCCGTTTAGGCCTGATCCTTGTGTGATGGGGCCTAAATGGGAAGTTGGGACAAACCTCTCACAATCCAGGATTGCTGGCTCCCAGTTGCTTGCCTTCCTGCTTTCCTTTTTACCCCTAACTGCTTTTGCCTGCTAGCCTGATCACCCCCTAACCACTATCCTGCAAGACTGATTGATGCCTAACTGCTCCCTGCCAGCCTATTTGCCCCCAACTTCTCTCCTTTACTGGCCTGGTCACCCCTAACTGCCCTCCCCTGCAGGCTTGATCACCCCCAACTGCCCTCCCTTGCAGGCCTGGTCCCTCTCAAATGTTGTCTCCTGCTAGCCATCTTATGGTAGCCATCTTGTGTCCACATGGGGGCTGTCATCTTTGACCACATTGGGGCAGCCATCTTGTGTGTTGGAGTGATGGTTAGTCTGCATACTACTCTTAATAAATAGGATAGAGGCTGGTGCCTGGGTTGGAGCCAGCTGGTTTGCCCTGATGGGTGTCTGGATCAGTATGGGGGTTCCCTTGGGGCATGGGGTGGCCTGGGTGAGGGGCCTGTGGTAGTTTGCAGGCTGGTCACACCCTCCAGCGACCCAAGCAGAGGCCCTGGGATCTGGGATTTATTTATGTTCTACAATTGAAACTTTGTAGCCTGGAGCAGAGCCAAGCCTTCTGCTTGCTCCATGGCAACAGCCATTTCTGTTGGAGTTTATTTAAATTCTATAATTGAAACTTTGTAGTCTGGAGTGGAGGCCTAGGCACAAGGGCTGCAGAAGCTTGGCTTCCTCCATCACTGGGGCAAACCTAGCCTCTGGTCTCTCCAGCTCTGTGGCTGCTGCCATTTCTGTTGGGATATATGTATCTTCTATAATTGAAACTTTGTAGCATTGAATAGAGGCCTAGGCCTGCAAGGGCAGGCAGAAAGCTTGACTTCCTTCATTCCCAGGGAAACCCAAGCCTCCCTCCTGCTCTCAGTGGCTGCAGCCATCTTGGTTGGGGTTTATTTGCATATTTGCTTCTGATTGACTGGTGGGCATGGCTTATGGGTATATCAGAGGTATGATCAATTTGCATATTACTCTTTTATTAGTAGGATTATTCTAATGACCCCCTAGCAACATTTTTGCTTCTTGTTCCCATGACCTTATGCTCTGCTGACCTAAAGGGTCTAGTGGGAGAGATGCCTCTATCAGAAGACAAAAATAATCCCATGGGACTGGAAGTTAAGACTGCCACTTGACCACTTTGGCTTTCTCATGCTCCTAAATCAACAGGTAAATAATGGAGTTATGGTGTTGACTAGGATGACTGATCCTGACTCTTAACGGGGAATTAGGATCCTGCTCTACAATGGAGTTAAAGAAGACTATATCTGGCATATAGGACACCCTTTAAGGCAGTGGTCGGCAAACTCATGGCAACAGAGTGGCAAACTGTGGTTCACAAGCCACAGTTTGCCAACCACTGCCTTAGGGTTTCTCTTAGTATTACCATGCCCCGTGATTAACATAAAAGGAAAAATTCCTAATCGCCCAGACCCTTCAGGAATGAAGATTTAATCACTCCACCAGGTAAAGAATCACAACCAGCTGAGGTGCTTGCTAAAGGCCAAGGGAATAGAGAATGGGTAGTGGAAGAAAGTAGTTATAAATACTACTAGAGGCCACTCCCATCCCCGAGTACATGCCCTCACACTCCTACTGTCAGTATCCATTGGTTATGCTCATACGTCCTTTGGTTAATTTCTCTCCCCCCCCCCCCCTTCTGCCGCCTTCCCTCTTAGGTTGGTCATGTGTGTTTTCAATAACATAAAATGTATTGACTTTATATCATAGTATTTACATAGTTAAATTTACATCAGGGTATTTAAATTACAGGATATCAAAGAGAAGACTAAGCATCACTAAAGACTAACTTCTGGGGAGAGGTTAGTGCATTTTCAGTTGGACAAAGGATGGTTTTGAATTATGTTGGGCAGAATTATGACTGTGTTATTTTCTTTATTTGGAGTTAAAATATGGTTTAAGAAGGTTTATACAGGTAGGTGATAAGTTAACAAGGGATGAACTTGTGATGGTTAATTTTATGTGATACCTTGACTAGGTCACAGGCTGCCCAGATATTTAGCAAAACATTATTTCTGGGTGTGTCTGTGAGGGTGTTCTGGATAAGATTAGTATTTGAAACAGTAGACTGGGTAAAGCAGATGTCCTCCCATAAGTGCCCAAATAGAAGAAAATGGATTCTAGATTCTACTTCAAGATAGAAGAGTCCACTAATAGGTATTTTGGAAGGCTTTTTCTCTATGTGAGTCTATTAAGATCAGCAAAGATGGTGATAGTTTATGTGATGTGATGTCACTTTAACTGGAAATCATACCCTACTGGTTGATGTTCAATAGTTTGTTAAAAAATGATACATGTTATTGAAAAAATAGAGCAAATGGATGAGGTATCACAAATGTGAGGTTGGAGAATATGGGCATATTATAGTTTTAAGTGGGATAGCCAGGATAGGCCTTAGAGAAAAGATGACAATTGAACAAAGCTAATTGTCACAGTTAACATAATTCATCTTCTGTCTAATTGCTTTTCATGCATATATTTCTTAAATATCCCAACAGGTGTGATCACTGAAGCTTAAAGAAGTTAGGTATTTACCCAGTATCACACAGCTATTTAGCAGAGGTGTGATACTGTTTCACAGAATTTAAACTCAGGACTCTCTGAGTAAGGGCCCATGTTACACTCTGTGTTGTGTCTGAAAGCAGTGGTTTACAAACTGTGTTTGGAGGTTGTACTAAAATTTTACTTGACACTAACTTTTCAAAGCATTTATTATTGCCCATATTTTAAAAGATATCTTTAAACACATGTACTGAAATAGACTATGATCCACATTAATATATTGGAGCATCTCAACCTGTTAAAATGTGAGGTAGGCACTTTTTGTATATGTGCAAACATTTTCTAGCTCAGTGCATATATTTGAACATTGTATAAATGTTTCATTGCCTAGGAATGTTTAAATTTTGCATGATTCAAAAGAAACACTTACCATGTCTGTTCATCATAAAATTTTTGAAGAGCTCATGTGTAGCACAGGGTAGAATCAGGAACATCTGCTGGTTACATGTTCTCATCATGATAGAATTGTCGACAGCTCATTCACAAGGGAATCCATAGCATGTTTATATAATGTCATGAAAGGTAATTCTAGTACTGTTTGTTAGGTTTAGGTGCTTTTTGAGTAAATCTGAAATATAGTTAGTGACTGACCTTAATTTTATTTCGAGCTCTTAATTACTTATTTAAGGAATATCCTGAGACTACAGGGAAATTTTGTATTTTTTTGCAACCTACTATTTGAAATTACTTATATGGATAAGTTTTCCTTTTTTAATACAACTAAATTAAGTCAGAATATTGGAATAAATTAAATATTGAGGCTGACATGGCTGGAAGAGTCTCATTATGCTTGTTTTTAAAGTTATAAATAAGTATACTTTATAGTAACTAAATATGTTTTAATTATAATGCACATGTTAAAATAGACTATACGTGATATATTTATCTGAATAATTTAATGCCTTCATCAATTTACATATTGATTTTTTTTTAAATCAGCAAGAGAGGGCTAGATGTTGACATACATTGATATAAACACGGAATTAGGTTCTACAAGGCAACCATGCAAGGAATTAAGAAATAACATAGATTGTCCCCATGGCTGCCCTAAATGAAACTATTGCTCCTTTTGTGAATATAATAGTCCAATAATCAAAATAATTTGTTTTTTTATTTCACCTATTTTAACATATATAATTGTACCATTAAGGAAGTAGAATAGTACAAAAACCTTCACAATTTTATCACTCAGCCATTGACTTCAGGTGATTGAACTTGGAGGACAGTTATTGCTGGGGTGTTGGGGCTAAAGGGACAATTCACTGGAATTTATTATTGCTATTGCTATGTCCACAGGCTTTGAAATTGTACACCTCACTCCTCAACTCACTTGCAGAATTATATCTCAAGTTCACCTTGTTATGTAGGCAGAATACAAGTTGATATGAGAATTGGGTACTCATAGTTTTATTTCCATAATTATTACTTTGGTCACTAGAACTGAATTGTCTTCAATGGTTGATTAATATGTTGAAAATTGTTTCATTTATGTGGAAAGCATGTCTTAATGTGAAAATTTTAAGACATAAAATATTAACCCAAAGCTTATTTTGTGCTGAACTAGTAGAATTTTTGAAACGGATATGAGGTAATAAGAAAACAAAAATTTCCAACCCTCTTCCCAGTGGAAAAATAGACAAGGGTATTTATGAGCACATCTCAAAAAAAGAAATATCAATGAAAAGAAACACATGAAAAGAGGTTAAACCTCACTGATGATAAAATAAATGCAAATTTAAAAATCATATCTCTTGCCTAACAAGATTCACTAACATGTGGGGCAGTGGACATTCTTAGGACACTACTTGTGGAAATGTGAATTTATAGCATTTCTGGAAGTTTATATGAATGTATACATAAAAATATAAATATTTGCATACTCCTTGGCTTGGAAATTACACTTCTAGAAATGTATCACAAGGACATAATCACAAATATCTCAACATGTCATCGATATTTTTTGGTTTAATCTTGTTTATAATCTTGGAGTGAAGAAGAGAGAAATAAAGTAATCATCCTATATAATAAAAGAGTAACATGCAAATTGACTGTACCTCCGCTATGCTACCAGCCAATCAGGAGCAGGGGGCATGGCCAGCAGGCATGGCCAGCAGACAGGGGGCATGGTCAGCAGACAGGGGGCATAGTCAGCAGACAGGGGGCATGGCAGGGGCGTGGCCATCAGGCAGGGACATGGCCAGAAGGCAGGGGGCATGGCCACAGTGCTCAGTAAGCAATCACCACACTATAAGCTCTGCCCACATGGTACCTAAGGGCCGGCGAGATCCCTCTCTCCTTACACTTACTATTCACTGAGTCAAGACCTTTCACGGTGACCTTGGGACGGTTAGGGGAATTTGATGCCGTGAGCCCCTCACGAAGCTCGCATGTAGGTTGCTCTGTTACTTAGGCTGTGACTGAGGTGTGGGGTTTACCTGTTGCATGGGACATGCAAATGAGTGCCAGGGGCACCTTGGGTAATGAGCACCTGGTGCAGGGTGGGACAGTGAGTTGTCAGGGTTGCGTGCTCTGGCCACAAGCAGGGGAGCACCAGGAATGCTGGGAAATATAATTCTGGTGGCAGACCCACTGTAGGAGAGAGTTTGAAGTACTGTGCCACCAGAACTACATTTCCCAGCACGGTGCTCCCGACACCCTGCATCAACGAAGAGCACTGTAAACTCTCTCCACCTGGTGGTAGCTAGAATCCCGCCCAGACAGAACAATATGGCAGCAGATAGCCAGTCCCCACCATCCCTGCTGGGCCAGGGCCGCGCCCAACCTCTTTGCCGAGTCGGTGCATGTGTTGGGACTGGGGTCCGGTGCGGAGAGCCCTTTGTTCTGGGAGACAGGGCGCGGTCGAAAAGGGGGCTGCCCCCATGCCCATTGACTCGACAGATGACACTGAAAAGGAACATTTTCCCATTGAATTTCTTAATACTATTACTCCTTCAGGAATGCCGTGTCATAAATTAAAATTGAAAGTGGGTGCAATCATCATGCTGTTGAGAAGTCTTAATAGTAAATGGGGTCTTTGTAATGGTACCAGATTTATTCTCAAAAGATTACTATCTAACATTATTGAAGCTGAAGTATTAAGAGGATCAGCAGAGGCAGAGGTTGATTCCAAGAACTGATTTGTCCCCATCTGACAGTGGCCTCCCATTTAAATTAATTCGATGATAGTTTCCTATGATGCCAGCATTTGCAATGACTATTAATAAATCACAAGGACAAACTCTAGACAGAGTAGGAATATTTCTAACCGAACCTGTTTTCACACATGGTCAGTTATTATGTTGCTTTCTTTCGAGTTTGAAGAGCATGTGCTGTTAAAGTTAAAGTTGTAAATACTTTATCCCAAGGGAAATTAGTCAAGCACTTTGAAAGTGTTTTCACTGTTAATGTGGTATACAGGGAGATATTAGAATAAGTTTAATCACTTTATCAGTCATTATTTGCATCAATGTTATTTTTATATCATGAGTTTGTTACTGTTGTTATATCATTTTGTTATTATTTATTTATTAATGAAATTATGTATTATTTTCATATACATTGTACTCTTTACCTTTTATCTGTCACACATTTATTATAGAGAAAGGGCAAATAGCATTATTAAAATATTTCCTCTAAGTAATGCCCTTTAATGTGCACGAATTTCATGCACCAGGCCACTAATACATAATAAATACCTAATATGCAAATTGACCAAACTGTGGAATGACAAGTGGAACAACTGGTTGCTATGAAGCACACTGACCACCAGGGGGCAGATGCTCAATGCAGGAGCTGTCCTCAGTCCACAGGCCCCAGGCTAGCCTAGGCAGATACCAGTGGGGGCCCACCCAATCAACTCATCAGTTGCCCCACAGATTGGCCCCAATTGCTAGCCAGGCCTAGGGATCCTACCTGTGCACGAATTTTGTGCACTAAGTCTCTAGTGTTTAATAATGGGAGAAAGTTAAAATAAATCAAGTTAGATCCATAAAATGCAATTTTATATTCTTACAAAATCGTGTTTGAGAAATCATTTATAAAAAATTAAAAGAGACCACAGAACAAAGTAAAATATAAACAGCATGATACTCATAATCATATGTGTATTGTTTTATATGTATTTAGTACAAGAATTGGAACAGTGTTCACTAAAGTATTTAGTGTTGTTGCATGATTTCTTTTTTTTGCTTATCTGTACTTCACAAGTTTTCTATAACAAGTAAATTATTATTTTTCCCTTAATACAAATTATACAAAAGTAGAGAGAATAGGGCACTAAACCTTCACTTAACTATCATTTATTTCAACTAACAACCACAGCCCTTTAAATTTAAAAAAAATTTAATTACCCACAAAACATTGTGCTCAAACCTTCTGGAGCTGCATATTAATTATAATTCTTCATAAAGAATTTCTTATCTCCCCTTGAAAAATATTTTGTTTCCATTGCCCCAATCCTGTTTCCAAAACATCGGATTAGTCACCCAAATTTTTGTAAGAGAAAGCTAAAAGTATTTCAGTGTTGTTAATGAAAACAGTAAATCAATAATGTGATTTATTATTTTTTTAATCAAAGTAAAAGTCACATCTTTGTTTTCTGGCAGCTTATCATTGTTTCTTGAATATATAAACAAGAAGTTTTTTGGTATAAATGACATTTGAACAATGACCCCCAAAAGGCAAAGTGGCCAGTTGTGTGTGGTCCTTGCCATCTATTTCTTCATCTAGTTTTGGGATTATTCTGAGTTTGGTAAAGCACATTTAAGGAAAATGGTCTATACACTCTGCAGTCAGTTTTGGGAGCACCTTCACTCTTGAATTCAGTATCTCAAAACCAAAACATGCTATGCAAGCAAATGATTTTAAGGAGTGTCTAGAAGTTAAGAGACATGTTTGTGCCAAAAGATTACGTGCTTACATGATTAAAAAAAGATTCCAATGATTTTAAATAGTTTCTCCCCTGAGAAATAAGACACAAAGAGGTGCAATAACCACCATTTAGTATATTTATAACTGAAAACCTCTCCTCCAGACTCCTCAACCTCTAAAGGCACATTTTTACACCCTGTGTTAGCAGTGTATGTGTTTTGACAGACTAACCCTTCTAGTGAACTTTAGTGTGTTGTGTTTTTTTTTTTTTAATTCTGGATAAGTTAGTTTTGGAAAAATGGAAAGTTGTTGTTTTTTTATTTCCATAAGGCCCAATACTGTGATTCCAATGCATTCAGTATAACTGGACTATAAAAATAATAAATGTCTGATAACATGATATAAACATAATAAATATCCTGCCTTCACATGGCAAATTGTCAATATCTATTGACATTTGTTCTTACGGCATCTATTAAGACCGCACCATATTTATTAACTCTGGTTTGATTACACTGCTCCATTAACTTGCTAATTTCATTAGAGCTTAAGAGGGATTTTAGCTGCTGAATTTAGTTTAAATTTTATGCACAAGCCCAGAAATCCTTGGGCACATTTCATATATATCAAACAAATAATTAACAAATAAAAATGATTTTAGAGAAGCAGAAAACAAGAGAATCAGGATCAGATAACATTTTAATAAGACAATCTGAGAAATTGCTCATCAAGAGTATAGTCATAAACTGTGTCATGTGTATTCATATGCTTGTTAGAACACACTTTGGAATAGAAATATCCATATCATAGGGAAACATTAGTTCTGTTAGAAAACAGATGTTAAGGCCTTGTAGCATGAAAGGAAAGGAAGATGCTTGTATATGGGGAGGAGGTAAGAGGCTGAGTAAATTTGTTTGTTTCTGATCTAGTTTCAAATATGACATTCAGATACTCAATGATTAAAATGTTCCCCTTCTGATAAATTCCACAAAAGTTTCCAAAAACACCAGTCAAGAGAGAATATATTGGCTAAAGGCATCTTTGGTCTATAGTTAATCTCACTTGAAGAAATATATAAAATAATAGTCTGAGTTATGTTAGCTACTATCTATTAGCAAGTCAAAAACCACATTTGGGTTTGACCTTTCAGTTCTCAGTTCACTAATTTGTTTAATTTATTGTCCTCTCTAAAGGCACTTAGAATATAAAAAAATGTTTTAAAAGCCTTGAAAACAAATGAGTAAACACATGTTCTACTTATCATTTTGTCAGACTGAACAAAGCTCTTTGGATGTGCTCAACAGCTCTTGGATGAAGACAAACACAATCAGTTAAATAAATGAATGATTTCATTGGGATCAGAAAGTTTCAGCAGAAGCTATTAATTTTTATGAGCATTAACTGACAAAAATCTATCTATTTGATATAACCTAGTATCTATAACACACTCCCTCCCTGTTAAAATCAGGAATAGTGAATCAGGCAACTCAGATAAAAATTGTAGCATATGGTAGAATCTTTACAATGCTGGGGAGATATGCTAAAATTATGTTTGTAAATTTCTGAAATGATTTCCAGAAATGCATTACAGGCTAAGTGCTTTATGCAGTATGTATTGTTAGCAGGTGTTGCAAGTACTTTATTTCTTACACACAATGCTGACATTTTACTCCTTTATACTCTTTAAGGGAACAAGCAGCATAATTGGAATTCCTTTGAGGATGATTTGTTAGTTATTTTGGACCTTTGCAGGGAGTAAATGGTAAATAAGAGCTGAGTTTTTGGACATTAGTGTCTATTGGTTGAGCAGATTATGCTGTAAATTTTGAAAAGGAAGGGCAATTTAGGCAATGATACTAACAGCTGTACGGTTATTGTGTAATAGTGGCCCACCTGGGCTGAATTGTGAATTGCAGAACAACGCTGAATGCTTTCAATTCCGTGATGTATTATGCTACACGGGAAGCTCTCTGCTAAGCAGACTGCAGAGCTACTGTCAGACCATCCCTCTGCCAAATTACTACTGCGCTGAAAAATGACTACAGTGATATCACTTGGTGAGATCATCACAGTCCACTTCTCTTAATGTTTCCATCATTTCTGATCCCAATTTTACATCTCAGTAATTTATTTTTGGTGATGAACTGTTTTTCCCCACCTTTACTTTGTAGAGCTTGTATTAGAAAATATACTCAGCTTTTTAAAAATAAAATAACATGAAGTTTTCTCCCTCCTTCATTAAGAAGAGTATAATAGATGAACAATATCTAGGCAATGACTCACATGCTAATATATATATATATATAGTAATTATTTTTTAAATTACAAATTGATTTAGACACAGGAAAGAGAGAGAGAAAAGAGAGAGCGAGAAAGAAACATTCCCGTATGCACCTGCCTGGAACAGGGATCGAAGCTGCAGCTGGGGTGTGAGCCTGGACTGAGAGTCGAACCCACCACCTTTTAGGCTCTCCAACCATCTAAGCCACATTGACCAGGGAATAATGTCCAATTATTTTAAACATGGAGGAATGTTCCTAAAAGTTGGTTAAACTCAGCAAAAGGAAGCCTATTTGCACTTAAGAATTTATTACAAAATGATGTGATTCGTTAGTTTCCTACAACTTAAAAGGAGAAGAAACAATATTTTCTACATCTCTATCAGGACCCCAACTCTGCATTCCTTTAATTTTCCTCTATTCTTCATAGTGGTAAAGAGAATGGATGCTTCTAGAAACATGAGTTCTTAGAAAAAGGAGTTGAGACATAGGGAACCATGTGGTCTTGCTGTGCATCATCACAAATAGGAGCCAAAGAAAAGTTGGGCATTCTACCAAAGCACTGTTTTCTTTCCAGGTTTTGTTAAGTCTGGCCGAGTTTTACAAACACTTCAAGGGATGTGCAGAGTTCTGCATCTTTTTCCTAGATCTTTCATATGACCCTGAGAAACCACTTAGGCTCACAGATGTGTTTGAGATGCATTTTGAACCACCTTTCCAAATATACCAGAAAAAAAGATGTTTGTTTGGATGTTTTCTCTTCTCACACACCCAGATAAAAGCATGAGAACTGTTATTATATTTCGATGTAAATAATAATTCAAATTTTTAATAAAGCCAAATGGCTGCCTTGATAAATCAGTTAATCAGTGTTCTCTTTCCTTATTTTCTTTCAGTAATGTGGTTTCCATTAGACATTTCAATTCTGTCTCATTGCTGGTAAGCATCTGTTTAAAATACAGTTAAAAATTGGCACTCTTGGTCCAATTCCAAGGGGCAAAATCATCAAGAATAAGTAATCCCACAGCCTTCAGAGAACCTTCTAAACCACGAAAAAAAAGTATTAAGTACTAAACTTTGAATAAAAGAGCCATAAATGAGTCTGGAAGCCTCATTTACATTGTAATGTGCATACCAGCATGATGTCATTATCAATTAGTGTATTTTCTAACAGCCAAGTATGTAGTCATTTAGTTTATGGTTATGATTGTGGTGTGTGTGTGTGTGTGTGTGTTGGTGTGTGTGTGTTAATATCAAAGTGAACACAAAGGCGGCAATGTCCATGGAAAGTAATAATACAGAGAAAGTTTATGCCAGCCACGAGTCAGACCCACTTCATCTACTTCATTTAACATCACTTATTGATACAATGGAGAAATAGTACCTCAATAATCTATGCACGTTGAATAGAATAATAAAATCTGGCTGTAATATAATCTTTGTATTATATGAATTAAAGCAACAAATATGTGTATGTGTATATACATTCTCTTTTTTTCAGCCCCATCACACTGTACTTTTTCATATTTCATATTTCTGTGTTTAGCTCATTTTCTTTGCTTGTTTCAGGAATCCTGTGTACTGATTAGGGAAGTGTTTTCTGAGGTGTGAGGTGAGACTGTTCTCTGGACTTTATGGTTTGTTCCTTTTAACTCCAGGCTCTCTGGGAGGATAGAGGGGAATATAGAGCAGCTTGCAAGGACATTGATGTTCTGAGCAAAGCAATCTTAATGAGACAGTGCTTCTCAGGCCTGCTTTCTTGGTTCTGGGCTGTCTTTTAAATTTAAATTTGTTTTTTTTTTCTTTTTGTGTGCTGTGAAATATTCCATATCTCTTGAAAAATTATTATTATTGACCTTTTCTGCTTTGCTGCATTCCCACATATTAACTCATTCCAATGATTAGGAACTTGGCTAACATTTTTTATTTCAGTACATAGATACTTAGGATAACTGAGTGTCACCAGTGAAAGATATGCAAGTAGTTCCTATATATGTGGAAGAAATCCTATATAATAAAGAGCTAATATGCTATTAGACCGAACACCAACCAGGATGACTGTCCAGACAAAGCCAGGCTGCGTGGGCCAAGGCAGCAGGGGCACTGGGCCTCTAAGGTTCTCAATAATATTGATGAAATATGTAAGAGGATCACCTGAGATATGGATGCCTTGTTTTAAAAAAAGATGACTTAAAAATGATCCTTGATTTAGCCATGTAACAAAGGGAAAATAGTTAATAAACAAAACAGCAACAACAACACTGTTTCTGGACTCAGCGAAGTGAGCGTTTAGTAATAAGGCTGGATTCCCGCTGGACAGTGCACACCTTCCATTGCCTCTGCTTTCAGACCTAACTGTGGTGCTTCATTCTGAGCGTGCTGCAGGTTAGTCATCTGTGTAATGTTCTGTGTCTTTGTTAATCACACTGTAGAAGGATTCAACTTACTGAATCATTTGCTTTATTGCAACTCCAGAACAGCACTGTAACTGCCCTGTGGGAACTCTTGCAACGAGTTTTTTCTGGAATCAGCCGTTACGCAACTACATCCTTTCTATCCCTGAAAATGGCACCACGACATTCTGCAACAACTCACTTAGGAAAAAAAGACAAGACCCTTTTGATAAGCTTTCCTAGTGGAAGTCCTTTAATGCTACATTTAATAACTTCTGGTGTTAGAGTGCTAAATTGCTAGAGTAGTAATTGAATGGGGTGATGTATGTTAAAGTGTTTTGGATGATGCGGAGAACTCAATGTATGCTGACTCATGACCATATTACATTAAGTTTCAAATGGGCATTCATTTAAACTGTTGTTTGAAAATTTGGATATGCCCTCCTAATTTTTTCCCCAGTGCACAAATGTGTATTTTTTTAAATATATAGATCCCTCGCACCTGATCCCATCCTCTCTCACTGTTTCCTAGACTTTGCTCCATCTGGAGTGACTTCAGTCTACCATCTTCTTTTCTGCAACTTGTAAAAAAAACTCTCAAGTCTTCCTCTAAGACCTGTCCATAAAACATAATGCCTTTCCTTGATCCAACCTTCTCTTAAGCAGTTGACTTAGGCTTATTCTTTCCTTTATAACCAAACTTCTTACAAGAGCCATCTACTTGATGTTACTCGCCCCCCCCCTCCCCAAAACACACACAATTCCCTATGTAATTTGAAAGATATATCAGAACAAATAGAATATACAGTGGTATACCCAGTATATCTAGGACCAATTGCAATTGAGTGTTAATCAGCAAAATAAAAGTCTGCCTCTCTAAGTTAGCTTCCCAGTGTCTAAATTATAAGCCTACGTTGTAATAATTTGTCTTACATACTGTGTGGCGTGCCAAGACAGGCAGGTAAGGATTTTCTCTTTAAGTTGCCTATGAACTAATTGTGGAGAGGACCACATATATAGAAAGATAACAGAAGAAAAGAGAGGTCCTTTGGTGAGGAGAGGGATGGTGGCAGATCAAAGCTAGATCTAATAGCTGGATCAAATGTGGCAAGGTTGAGGAGATAAATTCGCAGATGTAAATATGGGTAGTGATGGAAAAGGTAAAATGTGTTTGGTAGATAGAGAGGAACAATCTATCTAGGAAAGAAATTCTTATGTGAGAATGGTGCAAGTCAATGTAAAAATACTTATCAGTTTGTACTTTATTCAATAAATATATTCCTGGAAAATAGGAGAAAATAAGAATTGATGTATGTATTTTTAAAAATATACATATATACTCTATTGATTTTTTACAGAGAGGAAGGGAGAGGGATAGAAACTTAGAACATCGATGAGAGAGAAACATTGATCGGCTGTCTCCTGCACACCCCCTACTGGGGATGTGCCCGCAACCAAGGTACATGCCTTTGGCCGGAATTGAACCTGGGACCTTTCAGTCTGCAGGTTGACACTCTATCCACTGAGCCAAACTGGTTTCGACTTATCTAATTTTTTAATAAATAATGACAACTGGTTCTCCTAGCAATGAATGGGTGCTTAAGAACCAGGTTTTCATAGTCTCCAGTCTTATCTTAGTGTAAACGAGGCAATTGTGTGAACTCTTTCAGGCCTTTGGATGATCTACCATTTGCTGTATCAATAATTAACTGGCACCTGCCATTTAATATACTAATAGTGAGCATACGATACTACATTCACTGCAGTGTGTCATGGACCTCTTGGATGTTATTTTAATGGATATTTGAATGCTATTCCTGGCAATTCAACTTCTACTAGTAACTATTTCAATAAATCTGTGTTCATAGTAAAAATTGGGTTGACAGGTGGTACTCTGGGGGGCGAATTTAGGAAGGAATTATGCCAAATTTCTAAATTACCAGGGCTGTCCCAGGTGCTGGGTCATTTTCAAATCTCTCCAAGTTCATGAAAATGATAAGAATAAGGCCATAAAATGGTTCAATTAGTCTAACTTTCCCAAAATGTAACGCCCTCTTCAATGCCACATATCACATGGCTGGAGGTCCATTTAATAAATAAATAACTTCTGTGCACTAGATAGGACCCGAGAGGCCTGAAGTGTTCATGTGGCTTCATGTCATCCACAGACTTTCTATGTTTAGTTACAACTCTGTGACGATATTTTATTGATGCCCTATATATCAGTTTTCAGATTGGGTCATTCTGTGTAATGTTGCAAATTATTCAGATATTTTTTTTACCTCTTGAAACACCGTGTTCCTCTAAAAGCTCTCTATAATATCTATTCATTAGTAATTTTGAGATGTGAAAGGGGTTGGGGCTAGGGTTCTAGGGGGAAAGGGTATAGCCAGGTTTCTATTAAAACTGATAGATGTCTATGAAAGATGGAGTATTATTGAAAACATTAAATCAGGTCAATTCAATGACTCCATATTAGCTTTTCATCTAAAATTGCACCATCAAAGGAATACTATGAAACATTTATCCAACTCTGATCCTTTGAAAGCAATCAATCAGAGTAGATTTTCCTTTAACATCTGAATTTGACCTACAGCTCTTGAGCCAATTTGGAAAACAGTGTGTTAAGATGAAAATAATAAGACTTAACAATAATACTCATATTTCTGATTTTTTTATTGGAAACTCAAAATGAAATTATTGGCAGGAAAGCTCCAAGTATTATAAGTAACATTTTTAAATCTACATAATATAATATAACAGAATCAGCCAGCAATTAATCAGAAAAATCAGAGCTAGACCAAACAATATACATGGGAGAGCATCAACCACATTTCTTTGAACAGAATCTTATTTCCTGGTTGTATTATTCCTTTGATCAACTAATCTGGGGATTCAATTTGTCTAGCCATGATTCAGAATCCCTTTAATGAAGTTATAAGAAGGATATCTTAAAAAAAAAAAGAAATATCTACTTAATTACCACTCAGAAAGATGATTTTAGCTCCATTATTTAAAGGCTGAAAATGTAACTTCACAGAAGTTTGCTCTGAAATCTTCCCCTGACAAGGCTTATCAGACATTATGAACTGGGAAGGAATTTTAAAATTATTCAGTCCACCAGGTCACTTGCAAGATGAGGAGCCTGAGACCCAGGGGATAGCTGAATTCCTGAACTTCCTGTAATTGGGCCACATCTCTATCTGGCACCACCTTGCCACTTGCTTGAAGATGTGGAAGTCTGAAAATTCTCTGAGATTTTACAGGTACATCATTTTGCTGTGGTTTGGTATTATTCGATGATTTATTTTTCTCATGAGTGAAGAGTGTATTTCCCTAGAAATGCAAACTACTATTAAGCAATAATTACTGTTAGTCTACTCAAGTTCAGAACATGAGCTTTGCTGTCTGATAGACACAGATTCAAGTGCTGGGTTGGTGACATTTGATACATTATTTAACCCAAGCCTCAATTTCCTCATAAGGAAAATAGCTTTTGTTTATTATTGTGAACAAAGTGAGTAGTCAATAAGTATTGCTCTCACTATTATTTTTCAATAAATGCTTATTGGCCAGTCGAATCTAAAAAAATTTCTGGTGTTTTATTACTACATTTAAAAGTATTTCTTTTTCCATATTAATCAAAAAGTGATAGTGAGATGAAATTTGTGAATGTTTTCAAGTATGTTCTTTATTGATAGTATGTCTAGATTTATAGACTTCATGAGTTCATCTAAGTAGTACAGAAAAAAATAGACAAAAATGTAATTTATTGAGTTGTTGGTAAGTCAAAGGCAGGTTGGGGAGTTTAAGCAAGATTTGATTCAGAAACTAATACAGGATGGAGTATGGAGTTTCCTTAAAAAATTAAAAATGGAACTACCATATGATCTAGCAATCTCACTTCTGTGTATTTATCTAAAGAAAATGAAAATATTAACTAATAAAAGACATGCACTTCCATGTTTATTGTAGGATTATTTATAATAGCGAACATAAGGAAATAATCTAAGTGTCCATCAGTGGATGAATGAATAAATAAAATGTGGAAGATATAGATATAGATATAGATATAGATATAGATATTCACCCATTTAAAAAAAATAAAATTTTGCCATTTGTGACAACATGGGTGGGCATTGAGGGCATTATGTTAAGTAAAATGTCAGACAGAGAAAGACAAAATAAGTAAATCAGGGGGTGTAATGCACAGCATGGTGACTATCCTATATAATAAAAGGCTAATATGCAAATCAACCAAACTGCAGAACAACTGGTCACTATGATGCACACTGACCACCAGGGGGCAGGTGCTTGATGCCGCTCAGCTAGAAGTTGGGCTTTCCTGCTTCCAGGATGTCCCACTACTGGTGTAGGTCCTGTCCCCAGGGGGACATCCCTGTCAGTCAGGCGTCATCCAAGGGCTCCCAGACTGCGAGAGGGCATAGACCAGGCTGAGGGACTCCCCCTCCCCCAAGTGCACAAATTTTGTGCACCGGGACTCTAGTAGTTAATAATACTGTTTGATTATTTGAAAGTTGCTAAGAGAGTACATCTTAAAAGTTCTCATCACAAGAAAAAAAATTGTATAATTATGTATGTTCACAGATGTTAACTATACTTACTTTAGTAATAATTTTGCAATTTATAAAATCATTATGTTGTACACCTGAAACTAATATAATGTTATATGTTAATTATACATCAATAAAAATAAATTAATTTTAAAAAGAAATTAAATCATGTTATTAAAGATCCCATTTTTTTTAATCCTCTCTGCTTGTCAAAGTGTCTGCTTCATTCAAGAAAGCCTCAGCTTTAGGGAACTAAATGCTTCCTAATTCACCTTAAGCACTCAAGAGAGAAAATCTCTTCTGGAAGCTCTCAAAGAAGAGGATGGAAATTTATTTTTTCAGGAACTCTCAGCAAAGATCTTCTTGTATTATTGACCTTCACTAGACTCTGTCATTATATGAGCAACTGGACTTGTTGGTTAGTTTTAGTCAGTCAGGATCCAGCTCTGGTGTTGGTGATAAATCAGCTCCTCATTATTAAAAATACTGTGTTGGAGACAGAAGAAATCACAAAAGGAAATTAGAATATGGTTACTAAAAGAAAAAGACAATAAATAATAGTTAGACCAAACTCTTCACTACAGCTCCCCAAATACATGTCTCAAGTTTGAGATCAAATGTTAGATGTAACCATAGTTATTTTATATATCATCAAATTCTTTGCTTTTGCAAAGATTAATAATTATTGGGGATAAAAGATGTCAGCATGGAAAGAGTTAAAGAATTATTTGTACTTTATTAAAAATTTATCAATCTCCTCCGAAGGCAGTCGCCTATGGAAGAGTTTACTATAGTTGGACAGTAAGTCTAAATTAATTGTATTAAATATAGCACTTTGTAGTCCTTCTGGAAGATGGTGTTTGAGCTTTGAACTCAAAGACAAATTATTTGCATTATTTTGTACTATGCAAGATAAAAATGAGAATTGAATGATTTAATTTGATTCATTTGGCTGCATTATTTCTACTTTTAGCAAATCACAGTGTTATCAACATGTCATCCTTATTTTCACACATAGTATTTAACAAAATATTGGTCAAGTTGGAAATTCTTTTCTTTTCTATCAAGGAAATTTATACTCTCAATTCTGACATCCTCTAACCTTCATGGATCACAGTGTATGAATGTCTGAATCTACAATATGTACCCAAGCTACAGTAGACTAAATATGGAATTGTGACTTAAAAGTGTTTTGCATTCCCATGGAGAATATATACCTCACTCACAGGAAAAATAATCACAGAATCAAATGATGCCAAGTACAACAAAATGATGCAACCATAGACTCTCAGAGAACTTTCAGAAAAGAAATCTGACTTATTTTGCACTTCATGCTTTTTGCACACGCCATGACTTTGTGATACTTACTGAGTAGCTGCAATGATGTATATGTGGGCAGTCTGTTAGTGGTCAGAGCCAGAGATTCTTTGGGAATCAGATGATAGCTACAAATGCTCACACCAGAAAAACGCCCCCCCCCCCCAAATTTCACTACAACTTGGGGGTTTCAGGAACTCCCTAAAACTCATTTTTAGTTCCTTATTGGAGTGAGATGGTTAACAAAATTATATAGGTTTCAGGTGCATAATTCCACAACACTTAATCTGTACACTGTATTGTATGTTCACTACCCCAGTCAAGTCTTCCATCACCATTTATCTTCCCTTCATGCTCCTCCACATAGCTCCCTCCCACCTTCCCCTAGCAATCAATTTTCTCTTTTTTTGTCCTTTTATTTCTCAATGCCCCACAATCACCCTAAAGCTCATTTATAGACTCAAGCATATATGAACCATTTTTATCAGAGTGCAAACATTGCCAAAACCTGTTTGGCTCAGTGGATAGAGCATCGGCTTGTGGATTGAAGGGCCCCAGGTTGAATTCCCGTCAAGGGCATGTATCTTGGTTGCAGGCACATCCCTAGTAGGGGGTGTGCAGGAGGAAGCTGATTGGTGTTTCTCTCTCATAGATGTTTCTAGCTTTCTGTCCCTCTCCCTTCCTCTCTGTAAAAAGTCAATAAAATATATATATTTTAAAAAGAATGCAAACACTTCTTTTGCAAATCCCTTTTCTTTTGAATTTTAAAATTTGATATCTGGCTTCAAACAGGCATAGCTTTAGAAAGTTAAAAGAACTGAGTTCATTGCTTCTTAAAGGATATTTCTAGTAGTTCAGTCTAGTGGGACTAAGAACATGTAAAGGAATAAGAAATGTGGATTATTAATGAATTCTTCCAATGCATTCACACAGTAGGTGCAATGAATCTTGTAAAAATGAAAAATTAGTCTTAGAATTTTACCTAATGTAGCAGCTCATCTAATGTCATAAGAGTAATACTAGATGAATACTTATTAAAATAACCCCCTTCATTTTGTCATAATCAAGCTACTTTACCATTGAATAATAATTAGTTGTTTATCCAGAATTTTCTGAACATGTGACTTCATTAGCTCACACAAAATAAAGCGTGTGGCTATATTCTTCCAATTTCTTGCCTTTATTGCTTCAGTGAAATGTTTTTCTAAATAAATACTAGATTATGTTAATGGGTGCACTCAAATAGTTCCATGAAGAATGTTCCATACAGTTTGCATTTTCAGGGCTATTTTAATTTTTTTCTTTTGATCTTTATAATCTCTAATAAGCTGTTTTCTAAAATCAGTGCTCTCACTGGAGATGATCCAACATGTCGCCTCAACTGACTGAAAAAACACGATTTGTCCTAACACTGAGTGAAACTATGTGGAAAATTTGTAATGATTTGTAAACATTTCACACTTATTATGATTCAGATATGGACTGTGGCCCAGAAAAGATTTGGATTTATTTTGATAGTCCCTGTAATTAGCTCAGCAATGTTTTTCTAAGTTATGATTTCATGCTGACTATTAGAAATTGCACATTGTTGAGATGCCACATGCAAAGAAGGTACGATATTATATGGCAACAATTAAAAACACCATAAAGTAAATTAAATAGGATTTCAAACTGAGAAAACATAAATGTGGCATAAATAGAATTGAAAGGGAAAATATCTAGTCTTAACGTTTTAGTTAAAATTCTAAGCACATAGCCCAATTTAGTTTCGAACAAATAGAGCAAAACTAGAGCACTGATGAGACAATAGAAAATGTGGCCTCTCCTCCTATGTCATTAGCATAAGTATGGAGATCAAGGAAACATTTCCTGGCCTTAACATTATACTACTGATGTCTTTTCTCCCAGGATGCATGACGGACAGAATTGGCTACCAATTGGTGGGACCCAATACAAAATGAAAACGCAGGCCTCCTTGTTCAATATTCATTAAAAAAAAAAAATCAAGCCCAGCCAGTATTCTTAGTGGTTGAGCATTGACATATGAACCAGGAAGTCATAGTTTCATTCCCAGTCAGGGCACAAGCCTGGGTTCTGGGCTTCATCCCCAGTGTGGGGGTCCCCAGTGCAAGAGGCAGCCGATTCATGCTTCTCACTCATCACTGATGTTTCTCTCTTTCTCTCCCTCTCCCTTCCTCTCTGAAATCAATAAAAAAATAAATGTAAAAAAATAAAGATGACAACAGACATACATTAAACCAAGCGCTGGGTCCTGTGCCACCATGGGTCCCGGTGACAGGGAAAAGGAAATTGTAAAGACACTTTAGAAGCCTGTCTATCCATCCCTCTGGGCTCTACGGGGATCCTGACCAAGCTCAAGGGAAGGGCCAGTGCTCAATTTGGGACAAGTTTTGAAGGTGATTGAGATGATAAGGCTCTGCTCCCTTCTGAAATCTATCCTCTAGATAGGTTGTGAGGATTAATGAGTTAATATCAGAATTTGCTTCAGGGCAAATCTTCACTTGCCTAAAAGAGCATAAAATTTTTATTTTGCCTTTTATGCTTTCTGACAATCCCTTCAGTCTGCCACTAGGTTTTTAGTGGAGCGTGTGGAGAATTTAGGACAAGATGATGAATCTTACTCAAGGGCATCTCAATAGCTTTGCAAACTTAATGCAATAATGTAGGTCTTGAGCCCTGTGTCATGGAGTAAAGAAAGACAGGCAAAACTTCAAATAAAAAAGGCTATAGCTCATTTTTGTTATTATTTAGAAGACAAATTATAGCAATGAATTTCTTTTTATCTTAGAATCCCTCTTATCATTGCATGTCTACCTAATTTTATTTTGAGAAACTACAAAGCTATAGAGATATTTAAGTGTTTAAAGCCATGTTTTTAAATTTCTTGTTTATTCATTGATTTTAGAGAAAGAGAAAGGGTGACACAGGGGAGAGAGAGGGAGATGGGGAGAGAGAGAGAGAGGGAGAGAGAGAGAGAGAGAGAGAGAGAGAGAGAGAGAGAGAGAGAGAGAAACATCAATTTGGTGTTTTACTTATTTATGCATTCACTGGTTGATTCTGGTATGTACCCTGGCCTGGGATCAAACCCACAACCTCAGCATATGGGCATGATGCTATAACCAACTGAGCCACCTGGCCAGGGCTAAGACCCTATTTTTTTAAACAGTGCATAACAGGTACACTTTGCTTCCTTAAAACAAACAGAGAAGAAGAAAATAGCCAAGTTGTACAACTCAAAATTGGGTACAGCACCAAATGAAATCTACTGGGATAACCTAGAAGGACACAAAATTATATTCTTTGCACACATTTTTGAGCCTAGCAAAACTGAGCAAATTCCTGCCCAGTGCTATAGCCTGGGCTGTGACTGGATTCTAAAAAACACTTGAGGGCATCTACTCTTCCAAGTCACTAGAAAAAAAGGTACTCCATGAACTGAGCTGAAAAAGGTAGGCTCATACAAGCTTACCTTTTCCAGCTCAATTTTGTAAAGGAATTGGAGGAAAAAACAAAGTGCTCCTATATCTGTGTTTATAGGTACTGCTATATATTTGGGTAGTTACCTTAGGTACTGGAGGATGTAAAAAAAAAAAAAAGGCAAAACTGGAAGTAGTTTTGTAGTGCAATGTAAAAGGAACATAGACAATATTGCAGCTCAATCAAGGCAATCACCGAATGTACCTGGAAATGAACTGATTATTTAGGTGATAGGGCTGTGGGTAGCTTGGGCCATGGATTCCTTTCTTTTATGTTAATTTAGTTTTTGCTCTAAGGTAAAATAACAAACAAACACAAAAGATGTCCCCAAATCTGTATGCGCTTGGTTGTACCTATAGGTGTACAGAGAGCACATCAAACTCAAAGGTTAACTAACACAGGTCAAATAAACAAGGTTTAAGTTTATGTGGGCTGCAAAAAACCAAAAGCTTCAATTTTCATGTAAACAGGCTTATTTTGATAGAAGACATATTGAATACAATTACTGAGTAATTGTTAACATAAAATAAGAGAACATTTTAATAAAAAATTAATATTTTTGTCTTGAAAATTAACTTACCAGACACTGCAAAACTGCACAAATTAACAAGTGTAACACAAATAAACCTATTTTTCTTGTTCTCTGAAACTGAAATATTTCCTGTTGTGCGCACTAAACAAGTCAGTCCAAGACTATTGTCATGGCAATCAGCTGCTAAAATATTTGCTGCTAGTATTAGTGAAGAGAAATGGTGTGCCTGCACATAAGGCACATAAGGGAAATGAATGCAACACAATTATAGTAATCAGTCATTAGTGACCGTTGTAGTTTGTTATTAATACCTACTAGCCCTGTGCATGAATCCATGTATCAGCAGCTTGCCAGTAGCTCTCTGCTGCCCACTTGTAGCGTGCTGCACCACCCTCTTGCTGATCTGTGATCTGGTCATTATGTGGTCTGTCGTTACACTTTAAAGCATAACAACCATTTGCATATTACATTTTTTTTATATAGGTCTAGAAGCATGGTGTACAAAATTCATGTACAGGGGGAGGTGGGAGGTGTCCCTCAGCCCAGCTTACACCCTCTCCAATCTGGGATCCCTCTCACAATCCAGGACTGCTGGCACCCAACTGCTCAGCTGCCTGCTTTCCTGATTGCTCCTAACCACTTCTGCCTGCCAGCCTGACCAACCCCTAACCACTCTCCTGCCAGCCTGATTGATGCCTAGTTGCTCCCCTGCCAGCTTGTTTGCTCCTAACTGTCCTCCCTTGTAAGCCTGGTCACTCCTAACTGTCCTCCCCTGCAGCTCTGGTCCACCCCAACTTCCCTCTTCTGTTGGCCTGGTCACCCCTAACTGCCCTCCCCTGCAGGCTTGGTCACTCCCAACTACCCTTCCTTGCAGGCCTGGTCCCTCCCAACTGCCCTACTCTGCTGGCCTGATCAGCCACAATTGCCCTCCCTTACAGGCCAGGTCTCTCCCATCTGCCTTCCCTGCTGGCCATCTTGTGGTGGCCATCTTGTGTCCACATGGGGGCAGGATCTTTGACCACATGAGGGCAGCCCTCTTGTGTGTTGGAGTGATGATCAATCTGCATATTACTCTTTTATTAGATAGGATAGAGGGTGGTGCATGAGTGGGAGCCAACTGGTTTGCCCTGAAAGGTGTTCCAGACCAGGATGGGGATTCTCTTGGGGTGTGGGGTGACCTGGGTGAGGGGCCTGTGGTGATTTGCAGGCCAGCCATGCCCCCCAGTGACCCAAGCAAAGGCCCTGATATCTGGGATTTATTTATCTTCTACAATTGAAACTTTGTAGCCTTGAACGGAGCCAAGCCTCCTGCTGGCTCTGTGGTGGCAGCCATTTCTGTTGGGATTTATTTATCTTCTATAATTAAAACTTTGTAGCGTTAAGTGAGACCAAGGCAGGCCAGGGCTGCGGAAAGCTTGGCTTCTTCCATTGCCAGGGGCCTCCCTAACCTCCTGCTCTCTCCAGCTCTATGGCTGCTGCCATTTTTAGTTGGAATTTATTTATCTTCTATAATTAAAACTTTGTAGCATTGAGTGGAGGCCTGGGCTGACTAGGGTGTGCAGAAAGCTTGGCTTCCTCCATCCCCAGGAAACCTAAGCCTCCCTGTTGCTCTCTCCACGGCCACACCCATCTTGGTTGGGGTTAATTTGCATACTTGGTCTTGATTGACTGGTGGGTGTGGCTGGTGGTGTGGCTTGTGGTGTAGAGGAGGTATGGTCAATTTGCACATCACTCTTTTGTTAGATGGGATTATATATAACAGGATATTGTAAAAGTTAAGTTACAAAATTTTTATTAATACGTTTTTTACATAGCATTATATTGGCCGGGCAGCAAAAATATTCATTGTGGGTTGCATGTCTATTGTAGCTTACCTAGCACCTTTTCAGGTGTGATTTAGTTTCAATCATTAATAATGAAGAGCATCCAGATTCAAATCTGAATTTTGTACCTGAGGGCCATGTGTTTGACATGCTTGATGTATAGCCAACAATGACACATCTTTGGCTCAGAGGCTTCTGCCCCAGGACTCTCACCTACCTCCCCCGCCGCCCAACATCCTGTATTTCTGCATGGGGAACTACCCACTCTGTTCCCACTGTTACATGCTGGCAGTGATCAAAATCCCTAACCACACCCCCTTCCCCACAGTAAACAGTTAAAAAGATGAAGGGCACCCTCTGGGAACTTGAAAAGGGACCTTATACTCCCTGTTTAACAGGGGCAGCCTTCAATCCAGTCCTGAAGCTCGCTGTGTTGTTAAAGTATGGTGAGCCTAGTCCTTTGTAACCATCCATTTCTTATAGGGGACGAGTGCAAAATTTGGATTTGTATGTGGATGCTCTTCATTATTAATGATTGTAGCTAAATCACATCTGAAAAGGTGCTAGGCAAGCCACAATAGACACATTTGCAGTCACACATCATTGTGGCTTGAAGGGAAAAGGGTGTAGTTCAAGGTTTTGACAAGAGCTCAGGAAAGTTCTGGCTTATGGCTCTTCGGTGGAATATAGCACTGTGTGGGTGGCATGGTTAGGATGGGAAAATTTAAATATAAAGGGAATCACAAAGTCACGCACCCTAGAAAGACATCAGTGATAACTTTTGCTGATTTCCAGTTTTGCTGAGTGTCTATCTTTTCATAGCTATTTATCCTCTCTAAAATCAGTTGTTAAAATCAAACCATGTAGCTCAACACAGAGAGGGGTCACATCAATAAGGAGCAAGGACATTCTCTCTCCAACCCTAACCACATACATGTGTACATCCCACACATCTCAGAGTGTGGAGACATGGAGTGCTGTTTTGCTTTTTTTTTTTTTAATCACTTAACAGTTAGGAATAAGAATGAACTGAAGTAAAATAGTATAGTGCATCATTGCATATTCTGAACTCTGGCATAATTCAAACACCTCCCACTAAGATTTGTCATTCTGCTTCCAGGCAGAACCATTTTTAAAGTGTTCTTGACATATGAGCACCTACGCTAGTCATTACGCCCCCCATGAAAATAATCAGTATCTCCTCCTAGAGAATGAAGTTCTATATTGCCATAAAAAAATGAAGGTATTAACCCTCACCCTGCCATTTAGCAAAGGGCAAGAGAAGTAGGTTGGCATGTAGCGAGTGGGATGAAGTCTGTGCCGGCATTATTCATGACGTATGCCTTATATCACTTGTGACTTAATATCCTGAAACCCTCCTCCCCGCTCTGCCTCTGCAGAAAAGGGACTCAGGAATCTTGGAACATCATATTCTATTAATTTTTAAACCCCACTAGATATGAATGCTTTTAGACACGGAAATATTAAGAATTGTTCTGAACCCGAAACGGATATTCTTATTTTAGAAAGTGCTTCTTCACCAACTATCACAACATTCTTTTTCAAGGAGCTAGCTAAAAAGGAGTGAAGTTTTTTCTGTATGCAAGTCTATCTTCTCTGTTCCAGTTCAAACCAATAACTCATTTTATGCATCCACGGACCAAAAATTTTGACATTTTGGAGGCATTACTGGAATAGCATATTCTCCATGATCCCCAAAATACATTTTGATGACACATTGACTGTTATATTCCTAAATGGATATTTCTAGTCCATTGTCAGTCTAGCAGCCATATATTCCCACCTATTTGGGTAATTTCTGGCTCCAGAAGAACATATGGACCATATTCACAATTTCTAACATTTTCAGTGTTTATCTTTATTCTGTCAAATTTCTTAAGAGTTCTTTCCATTTCCCTTCTGTCTCTTTATTCTCTTCATTTTTCTTGTATGTGCTGATTAGTAATTTGTTTTCACAATGCTCCAGTTTTAAATTTGTGGGCTAAGAAAAAATGGTAAATCCATAGGCTAAAATTTTAGTCCCTGCTCTGTCATTATTTAATATTAACAATTTGTATAGTTGTTTAAGTACCTCATGCTTTAGATTCCTCACTCACTAAATGCAATGAAGGCAGTTTCCTCTCACCAGCTTAGCAGAAGTACAGTGGCAATGAGTAATGTACACATGTTACTTTGAGAGTCTTTGGAAAAATCAGAATTACTGAGTTCACTGCCAACAGCTCTGTTTGCAGCCTGTGCAAGTCACGTTGGATGTTCTTTGCTTTGGTTCCTCCATTTGACCAATCTGAGTAATAATTTCTCTGTCAAAAAATTTAAATGCGGGGAGGTCAATGGGAGAGAAATGGAGACATGGGTACTACTATTTGTAATACTTTAAACAATAAAAAATTAAACAGAACAATATAAAAGTATTTAATACTACTGAACTGTATGCTTAAAATTGTTAATTTTGTAAATTTTATGTTAAGTGTAGTTTATCACGATAAAATAAATTGGGAGAAAAAAAATTCTCTTTCCACATATTTCACAGAGATTCCCAAGTCTTGATAGACAATTGTGATACTTTGAAAAGATAGACTGCTAAGAATTTCAGGCAGTGTGGCCTAGCTTTTGGATTAGAAAGAGTCATGAGCACTATGGCAATCAATGACCTATTAAGTACAAGTTCATGTGTTTTCTGTTAATTACATGATCTTGTTACTACCTCTGCCATGTGGCTATAATTATTTCTATTTTTACAGGAAATTAAGACTTGGTGTGTCAAAAACTAATCTAAAGACACAAAACTAGTAAGAGACAAGACCAGAATTTGAACCTGGATTTTTAGTTTTTAACTATTACTTTACCTTAATCAATGCTGGCTACTTACTCGTCTACATTCATTGTTACTTATATATATTCATGTTTGCACAATTAGCTTTATTATTAAAAAATTGGACTATAAAACAATTTTATCTAAACATCTGAATGCTGTCACCTGTTCATTCATCAAAGAAGATACTTCAGAAATGGCTTTAGGTCCAAGCAAAGTAGCTGGTTGTGATTTCTAATATGGGTGTAAATGTAGAAAGGTAACTGCCTACTGTATCTAATCTACATCAATAGAAAGCAGATCATTGCTGCCAGGGGCCAGGGTGAGTTGAGGGTTAGCTTGGAAAAGGAACAAAGGCATCCTTCAGGATGATTACAGTGTTCAATGTCTTAATTGTGGTGCTACTTATACAGGTGCATACATTTATCAAAACTCAATCTTTCTCTATACCTAAAATGAGAATATTTTACTATCAATAAACTATGTATCAATAGGCTTGAGTTTAAAGTACAAGTACCATCATCTATTTGCTGTATGATTGGTAAGATACTTAACCTATCTAAGTCTCATATTCCTCTGTGACTACAGGGATACCAATTGTACCATCTCTAAAATGTTGAGGAAAATAAAATAAGATCATCAATGTCAAAAGTGTACCATTAAATTTATCCATGATAAGGACTCAACACATGCTTATTTAACAAAAATATGTCAACGGGCTGGAAGGGTCAATGGGAGGGGGCTACATCTGTATTACTTCCAACAATAAAGATAAACTTTAAAAAATGTCAGACAGTGTTATGTCTGACAATGAATGTCTGAGAATGAATGGTAAATAAAAGAAAGCTTCTGCCCTCACTGAATTTATGTTCTAGACTGGCAGAGGCAGTCAATACGCAAGTAGACAAAAAAAGACCATGCATGATACTGTCAAATAGCTATAAAGAAAGTCAAACAGTGATAGGATAATGATTGTGATGCCCATTTCCATGAATGCTTAGTGAAGAACCCTGTGAGGCTTAGTGAAGAACCCTGTGAGGCTTAGTGAAGAACCCTGTGAGGAAGTCTCATTTAGAATGAGATCTAGATGCTATCACGAAGATGCCGACAGGAAATTGTGGAGGGAAGTGTTTCAGGAGCAAGAGACAGAATGTGCAAATACTCAAAGTGGAAACAAGGTTCTCTTGAAGGAACCAAAGGCTGGGAAAGAAATAAGATGAGAGTTTGAAAAGCTCAGTAGTAGGGCAATGTACATTGTGGGGAGACACTGGAGGAAGTTAAGCAGGGGTTAATGTGTTCTTACATAGTTTACAATAATTTCTTTGACTTTTGTGTAAAGTATGGATTCCAAAAGGGCGAGAGAATCAACAGGGAGACCAGGAAGGAAATAGTGGTGAACTAAGATGTTAGGAATTAGAGATGGTGAACCTTGGCCAGATTTGGGGTCTATTTTAGAGTAGATAAACCAGGATTGCCAACAGTTTGGATGTGGCAAGGGACGGAAATTTTTTTCTTTTTTGGTTTGAACAACTAGGTGCTATCTACTGGGTTGACATTTACTGATATTTACTAGTTATAATTATAATTTTTTTTCCTGAGAAGCCATTTGGTGAGCTCTTAGGTATTATATCATAAGGCGTTTCTGGTTAACTACTGATATTAAAGAGTTTGTGTACTAAGTGCTATCTTGGGGCCAGACTGTTAGCTTTAAGTCTTAAGCTATCATTAGGTAATTAAGTGATTGTGCTGAAACCATTTCTGAAATCAAAAAGGTATTTGTACTTGTGTGTGTGCATGAGCAAGTGTGAGTGTGTGTGTATGTGCACGAACACAATGTTTTCTAGGGGTTACAGAGCTCTGCTTGCCAGAGTGACATTCAAGGACAGAACTCATAATTACTTATCAATAGGGATTTTGAAGTTGCCCCTGGCTCACTTCACTTGAACCACATCCTATACTCTGCACAATCTTTATGGAGCTAAGACTTTACTCAGCTGTGGTTTATGTCCTTACTGGTTTATGATTCTAAAACACCTAGAATTCCTCAGTATCTGTGGAGTGGCAAGTGGGACATGTCCCGGAGACTCTGATAGTTCTATCTCACAGTTTAGAATTCAAAGGCTGAAGCTTAATTTTATCCCTTTGGTGGTGATGTTCAGTCAACACCACATCAGTTGACAGCAGTGCTTTCCCTGCCACCTCCACTTCCTTCTTCCCTCGATATTCTCCCTCTGCTTTTGCTTCCTTCTCTAGGAACCACTGGAAGTTTCCCTTTGTGTGAAGGATTTACTAGTACTCTGGGATAATTCAATGAACCACCATTCCAGGGGTCAAGTGACAACAGACAGAACCTTTAATTCAATAATAAAAAATAAAGTTGTTGCCTTCCATCGAGCACATGCAAGCATATATTGGAGCTGTTGCTGCTTGGCTCCAGACCATCACAATAAAGTGGGTTTCACAATGAAATGAGTTGTAATCTTTTGCTGGTGGAGGGTCCTGCCCTTAATTTGTCAAAAACGCAACATCTGTGAAGCACAGTAAAGCAAAGTGTAATAAAACAAGGTAGTGTTACCTGCTAGTACTTAACAGGAACTCTAACTTAATCCTTACAACGAATTCAAAAGCTCTCTTGTACAAACGTGTAAAGCTCTCTTATGTTCTACTTCTAATGGTTGAGTGCACAGGCTCAGAGAGTAAAGTAATTTCCCAAGGCCTCACAGCCAGTAAGTGACAGGATTGGGACTTCGACTCAGGTTTGTCTGGCTCCAGAATTCCAAATTTGTAACTGCTAAGCCACAGTAGTAGCTCAATCTATCTACGCCTGTAAGTGTGGGATGAAACAGCAAGATTCCCCAGAATCTTCGCTTATTAATCAACAATTGTGAGGCTGACCATGAGGCTTAGAGAACATTGCCACAAACATGGCAGCAGCTGTCTTGATTAAAGACCAGTTTCTGTGTTACTTATATGGAAGAGTTGTTTGTTCTGGTTTTGGCCTTCCACCAACACGTGGGAAATAACATCACCTTCATTTTTAGACTAAAGTTCCCTGATTTTCTGCTGAGCGGTACTCTTTTTAAGTGCACCATAAACTTATTGATAATAATTTACTAAAAAACTGTCCAAACATTATTAACCCTGAAATTTTACATGCTCCAAATCTCAGTCATGTTGAATACTTATCATACTTTCTGTGCTTATATGAGGGAAATCAAATGTGTGATGTAAAGCAAGTTAAGTTCAAATGAAAGATTGCTGATTGACAAAAGCACAAACATTTTTTTTTTCAGACACATGTTTAAAGCCTGGCTAGAACTTGTGAAAGAAAACACACACACGAAAACACACACACGACCGGAGAACCAAGATGGCGGCATAGGTGGAACACCTATCTTGCCGTCATACTCAGCAATTTTAATACTACAGCTTAACAAAGGAACAAACACCTTCCAGAATCACCAGAAAGCTCACCGAGTGAGGATTCCACAAATAAAAGTGAAGATAGGACACTGTGACTCGGAGGAGCGGCGGCGAACAGCGTTGAAAGATTCGCGCGGAGAGAGGTTTGGAGCACGTGCCGCGGAGAGGGCGGGCGGCTGAAAACTGGCCAGTTTTCTCAAATGGGGAGACAAAGACGTCCCACTGGACTGATTCTCCAGCTCTGGGCGAAGTCCAGAGAACCCACTATCATACGGGGTGAACTGGAGAGTGGGAGGGCACGCCGAAGCTCAGGTGCTGCAGGGTCTGCCGGCTTGTGGAGAAGGCAGCTTGCGCGTGAACAGCTCGGCTGTGTGACTGCACAGAGAGCGCTCTGCGACTCGCTCTCTCATTTGGAAAACCGTCAGACTGCTTTGTTTTATGACCCTAGGTGACACATTGTGCATACAGACTAATTTTGGGAGAGTCTGAATTCCCCGTCAGCCAGTGGAGCTCGGCAGCGGCTCTCTCTCAGAGGTGCTGGCGGCCATTGCCCCCAGCACAGAGTCCCTGGGGCCGCAGAGGGCGGAGCTAACGCTGTCAGCTTGGCCCAGAGACTCCGCCCATCCAACCTGAGTACAGCTGAGCTTCACAGACAATAGGCCTGGAGGTCAACCCCTCCAAGTGCTAACAACAATTAACCTGAGCTTAACTTCAGCAAGACTGTGCAACCCATATCCACCTCAGGTAACCGGGGAGGCTGAGCCACTGTCTCTAGTAGGAAGTCTACCACACAAAGCTAATTGACCAACTCAGGGAAGCAGCCACCATGCAGCGACATGGAAAGAAATCAGATGTGAAAGAAATGGAGGAAAAAAAACGACTGGACATGGAATTCAAAACCACGGTTATAGGGTTTTTCAAGAGGCTCCAACAAAAGATCGAGGCCTATAAGGAAATAAGCAAGACCACAAAGGAAATGATCGAGACCAACGTGGAAATGAATGAGTCGTACAAGGAAATGAACAAGACCCTCAAGGATATAAACAAGACCTGCAAGGAAATGATCAAGACCAACGTGGAAATGAATGAGTCCTACAAGGAAATGAAGGAGACCCTAAAGGATATAAAGGAGACTCTCAAGGATATGAAAAAGGATCAACCAGAAATTAAGCATACACTGACTGAAATAAAAAATAGTATACAAAGACCTAAAAGTGCTCTGGAGCACCCCAAGAACCAAGTTAAAGATTTGAAATACAAAGAGGTAAAATCCACTCAGCTGAAAAAGCAAGAATCCAAAAGAATCCAAAAAATTGAAGATAGTGTAAGGGACCTCTGGGACAACCTCAAGCATACCAACATCCGAATTATAGGGGTGCCAGAAAAAGCGAGAGGCCAAGACAATGAAAACCTATTTGAAGAAATAGTGACTGAAAACTTCCCCCACCTGGTGAAAAAAATTGACTTAGGAGTCCAAGAAGTGCACCGAACTCCAATGTATAGGAACCCTAAGAGGACCACACCAAGGCACATCATAATTAAAATGCCAAGAGCAAAAGACAAAGAGAGAATAACAAAAGCAGCAAGAGAGAAACAGTTGGTTACCTATAAGGGAGCACCCATACGATTGTCAGCGGATTTCTCAACAGAAACGATGCAGGCCAGACGGGAGTGGCAAGAAATATTCAAAGTGATGAACAGCAACAATCTACAACCAAGATTACTCTATCCAGCAAAGCTATCATTCAGAATTGAAGGTCAGATGAAGTGCTTCGCAGATAAGAAAAAGCTAAAGGAGTTCATCACCACCAAACCAACATTATATGAAATGCTGAAGGATATTCTTTAAGAAGAGGAAGAAGAAAAAGGTAAAAATATAAATTATGAACAACAAATACACATCTATCAACAAATGAACATAAAAATCAAGTGAATTGATAGGCTGATGAACAGGATGAACTGGTGAATATAACAGAGACATGGACATAGAGAGGGAATGGACTGACAATTCTTGGGGAGAAAAGGGTTGCAGGAAGTGCAGCAAGAGACTGGACAAAAATCTTGCAACAATGGGAAAGGATAGTGGGGAGGGGGAGGGGAGGGTGGAGGGTGGGATAGGTACAGGGTGGAGGGAAGCTATAGGGGGATAAAAAGGGGAAACAATGTAATTAATAAACTGAACAATAAAGATTAAAAAAAAAGAAAACACACACACACACACACACACACTGGAGGAAGTTAAGCATGGGATAATGTGTTTTTATTTAATTTATAATAATTTGACTTTTGTGTAAAGTATGGATTTTAAAGGGGTGAGAGAATCAACAGGGAGACTAGGCATTCATATAGTATTTCTGGTCTATTTGAAAGCATCTTAAATATACTGTGTAAAAGCATGATCTCATGAGATTTCTACCACCCTGCATTTTAGGAGGATGATATATTTGGTTTATATAGATAGCAAATATTGGAAGCTGGCTCTAGAATTAGCCCAAATAAAAACCTGCAAATTTTTCATTGCTACTTGCAAATTTTATTTGCTGGAATTGGGGGTGTGTATTTGGAGGTAAAATTATTTATCCTTCTCTGACAACTTTCTCTTCAAAGACAATGTCTGTATGTGACTCAGTTGTACTTCATTCCAGGGATGGAGAAACAAAAGTCTAAATCACAGATTGCTAACAAAACGATGTAGCTGAATCTATTAAAGTATATCTCCTCACTCTTTTGTTTTTTTACTTCCAATTGGCACCTTTTCTTGCCTCTCGGCTTTGAAACTTGAGAATAAAATGCCTCTGGAAACAAAGCAAAGTGAGCTGAAGTGTGTGTGTTAAGCAGAGTACCGCGAGCGATCTTTGTGCTGTGCATAGCTACAGCTGTCACCAATTTTTCATCTACGGTGAGGTCAGCCAGACAAAAAGACCCACGACAACACATTCAGTAGCATCTTTGTTCTCATCTCAGTCTAAAAGAGGTAACTTGTCATGACTTTCAATTATGGTCACAGTGATTTTTTTCAGCACATCATTGGTTTGGAAATTAATTGTTGGTTGGATGGGGGAGTTTTTTCAAGCTCCTTAAATAAAACAAATGTAGCTTTCGTGAAAGATGTTAATCCCAAAGCTCTAGAGATAAATGATTTAACTCTCCATGCTGGAAACTGATGGTTTACCTCCAGACTGTTTTGTGGGGATAATGATTAATTATGAATTCAAGATGATTTTCAATCATAAACAGCCTACTCTATTATTCAGAGGGCTTTTGAAATTATATTTTTATTGATTTCAGATAGGAAGGGAGAGGAAGAGACAGAAACATCCATGATGAGAGAGAATCAGTGATTGGCTGCCTCCTACATGCCCCACATTAGGGATCAAGCCTGTAATCTGGGCATGTGCCCTTGACCAGAATAGAATCTGAGACTTTTCAGTCCACAGGATATAGCTATAGCCACTGAGCCAAAACTGCTAGGGCTACTATTCAGAGTTTGATCATATAATTTATTACTGAGATGCTTTGCTGTACCTTGCTGTCTTCCTTATAGTTTTCTTAATCCCTTTCCATATCAAATGGGTAAATGAGATCAATCTTTTACCCATTAGGTATTTAAGAATCAATTAATAAATTGAGATTTCTGAATTGTTCAGTGATCAATGCAATCTATCTACTTATACTTATCTGTGGCTATTCAATTTTTAATTTTTTGGACATTTTTTAAAATAGTAACAATAACACAAGCTAAATGAAAAATTAGGGAGCTATTCATCTTGGTCTTCAAATTTTGTGATTTTAAAGTCTTGGTTTGGAAAGAATCCTCCCCTTTCTTGAAGCATTCTTCATGATAAGGGTGTTTATTGTTTTAATTATTATTATTTTTTTAATCCTCACCTGAGCATATTTTTCCATTGATTTTTAGAAGGGAGGGGGAGACACACACAGAAAGAAACATCAATGTGAGAGAAACACATCAATTAATTGCTTCCCACACGTGTCATGACCAGGGCTGGGGATTGAGCCTGCAACCCAGGTACATGCCCTTGACTGGAATTGAACCCTCCAGTCTTTGGGCTGATGCTCTGTTCACTGAGCCAAACCAGCCAGGGCAAGATGTTTACTTCTGGCGATTAAACAAAATGCGAAATGTTAATATAATTTTCCTTAATGTCAAACTTTATCTTGAATGGAGCTCAGTGTCTTCTCTATTTTCTTATTAAAAGACTAGATGCCCAGTGCACAAAATTTGTGCAATTAGGGGGAGGTGGGGGTCCCTCAGCCTGGCCTGTGCCCTCTCACAGTGTGGGAGCCCTTGGGGAATGTCCAACTGATGGTTAAGCTCTCTCCTCATGGGCAGTCAGAAATCCTGAGCACTACTGCAGAGATGGGAGAGGGTCCCACCACCGCCACTGCACTTGCCAGCTGTGAGCCAGCTTCTAGCTGAGTGGTGCTCCCCCTGTAGGAGCACACTGATCACTATTGAGCGTCTGCCCCCGGTGGTCAGTGCATGTTATAGCAGCCAGTCATTCAGTTGTTTGGTCGATTTGTATATTAGCCTTTTATTAGATAGGGTGGCTTTATGTTCTGTCTACTTTCTAAGGAAGAAATTGCATACCATCATAGCAGGGCCAATGCAAAACAGTCTTTTCCTTGTGCTATTATTTACTTTTCTCTTTCTATTACTCTGGTGGTTATGCACTGAATGGAAAGAAATAACACAAGCCTTCACAAACCTGTAAGTCTATAATTAAGAACTGCATTTCATAAGAGTTTTTTTTCTCCTGAGAAATAAATGTCATGTTTAAAAGGAATATTACAGGAAGAGTGATAAAAAAATAGGCAAAGGGATAAAAATTGTTCCTTCTCTTCTTTGTGGCAAAATACAGAGGGTGTTTTTTTGTTTTTTGTATGTGTGTGTGTGTGGTTTTTTTTTTTTTTTTTGAGAAGTACTTACAATGACTACACTGTTGAGCTGGCATGCAGATCAAAAGTCTGACAGATTTAATTCATGTTTCTGTGCTATACAAACAATGACATGTATAAGTCAATCTGTGCTGCTTTCAGTGAGTAATTGAAGGTAGTACAAACACAGACTTTGAAAGATCCATGGTGCCTAACTGAGCTGTTGGACAAAAAGAGATCCAACAGCCCATATTCATTTTACTGTTGCGTTGAGATTCTGCTTGGCCTGCCCTCTGCCCTACCCTCATGCTCCTAGAATTAATAGCGACTGATAGCCTTTGCACGTCTCACTAGAAATGGACACACACACACACACACACACACACAATATCTATATATTAATTCACTTGTCTGTTGCTGGGTGAAGAGATAAGCTCCAAGAGCGCACAAAAAATAATCCAAAGACGTTTGGAAGTTAACCATAAGAAATCAATGTTTGCATGAGCTTCCATTACACAGGCAGCTTTTGCTCTATAATGCTGGCCGGCCTGGGTAATGAGATAATAAATTCATCCACGAATATATAAAGGATGACCCTGCAGGATTTTGACATGACATTTTCTGTGGATCTAACTTGGTTGGAAACTACGGGCAGCATTTTTCTCTAGTAATTTGTGTACTTGATGTATTTTTTCCCCAAATTGCATGGTGCCAGCAATTTGGGTTTTAAATACAATAGTCTTTTGAGAAGTACTGAAGAAAATGAATAGAAAATCACCAGCATCATAGCAAATTATCCTAGGTCAACACATAATGCCTTCATTTTCCAGATGTCTCAATTCAGGCAGCTACTTTGGGCATTTTTATCTAAGGATGCTTTTAAGTATTCCAAGTTTAATAATACATTTTCTGTTGTGTGTTACTATAGGCTAACATCATTGTATGAGTGTCTTCCACATTTCAGGGTCCAAAAGAAATGAATTTAAATCAATGTACCCAGAGGCGGTGCTTTTGTTTGAATGTTTCCAATGACTTCTTTGTTCAAAATTCTTGCCTTTACTTAAGGGTCATGGATAATTTTTTATGATTCTGTCTCAATTATAAAACTGTAACTGTTTTATTCTAAAATGTCTTCAAGGATAATTTCCAAGTTTTTTAATGTCCAGAGTTTAAACATTTGGGAGTTGCCTATGCCATAACAATTAATTGATACATTGTTTTAAGAATACTAGGTCTTTGTTATGACTGTCTTAAAAAGAGTTACATAAATAATGCTGGCTTATTGTAGAAAAATTAGACGTTTCAAAGAAGCAAAAGCAACAAAAAGCATAATACTTTCACCTCAGAGTAATTATTGCAACTTGAAAAAGAATATTATGCCCATTCTTTTAGCAAGTAAATAGGAATCTTAATTCTTTAGTTATTGTGGAATATTTTATATTACACAGGTCTGGGCAAAAGTAGGTTTAGAGTTTTTCATATGAAAGATAATACAATAATTAGTAAATAACAATACAAGAATAAACTCTGTTTTACATACTCACAACTGTAAACCTACTTTTGCCCACCCCAATATACATAATATCTTATCTAATAAAAGAGTAATATGCAAATTGACTGTGCCCTGATCAAGCCACGCCCGTAAGCCACCCTAGCAAGCCACCCCCGGCCAACTAATCAGGAGCAAATAAAGATGGCTGCAGCCACTGAGAGCAGGGGACAAAGGAAGCAACAAAGGAAGCCAAGCTTTCCCCCTGACCTTGCCAGCCTAGGCCTCCAGTCAGTGCTAGAAAGTTTCAATTTCCTTATCTAATAACAGAGTAATATGGGAATTAACCATCACTGCACTACTAAAATGGCGGCACCCAGTCCTCTTAGCCCCACCAGAGTCCCCCAGTCTTCCCAGCGGCGGCAGCCCGGGGTGTCTGGCTGGGAGGGTACCAGCGCCCAGCACGGTCCCTGGCTAGCAGCGGCAGCCTGGGCTAGAGTCTCGGGCGCAGGGCCACGCATGCTCGCCACGCCATCTTCTGGCCAGTGGCTGCAGCCTGGGCTGGTGCTCGCCCAATCACATGATCACCTGGCCGGGGCAGCAGCTTAAGCTGGGGTCTCATGCTGGCAGGGCCGCACAGCACACCCCCACAGCACAATCCTCGGCCAGGCTGAGGTCTCATCCTGGCCAGGGTGAGGTGCACACCCTGCCCACGCGTGGCGATATCTCTGGCCAGGATGAGACCCCATCCTGGACTGCTCTCTCGGCCTGGCCAGGGTGGGGTGCACACCCCCGCGGCAACGCCATCTTTGGCCAGGCTGAGACGGCAGCCCAGGCTGGATTCTCATCCTGGTTGGGGCCCACACCCCAGTAGCACAATCCCTGCCCAGGCTGAGATGGAGCCCAGGCTGGGGTCTCAGCCTGGCCTGGGAAGGCACCCTCCTCAGCGCCATCCCCAGCCAAGGATGTCAGCCTGGGCTCAGGTCTCAGCCTGGCTGGGGTGCGCACCTCCGCAGAGCGATCTCTGACCAGGCTGAGATGGCAGCCTGGGTTGAGGTCTCAGCCTGGCCAGGCCGAGGCTGCAGCCCACTCAGCCTGGCTGAGGTGTGACACCTTTCCAGTGGTGGCAGCCTGGGCTCTCAACCACTGAGTCACACCAGCCAGGCAGATATGGAGGAATCTTAAATGTTCCTTTTTATTAAATATATATTTTATTGATTTTTTTACAGAGAGGAAGGGAAAGGGATAGAGAGCTAAAAACATATATGAGAGAGAAACATCGATCAGGTGCATCCTGCACACTCCCCACTGGGTATGTGCCCCCAACCAAGGTATATGCCCTTGACTGGAATCAAACCTGGGACCCTTGAGTCTGCAGGTGGACGCTCCATCCACTGAGCCAAACAGGGCTGTCCAATAGGCTAAAGAAAAAAACCCTATCTAATAAAGAGGGAATATGCAGGGGAGGGCATTTGGGAGTGACTGGGTTGTCAGGGGAGGGCAGTTGGGGATGATCAGACTGGCAGGGGAGCAGTTAGGCATTGATCAGGCTGGCAGGGGAATTGTTAGGGGATGATCAGGCTGGCAGGCAGAAGCAGTTAGGGGTAATGAGGCAGACAGGAGAGCAGTTGGGAGCTAGCAGTCCTAGACTGTGAAAGGGACATACAGTCAGACTTCCCCTGAGGGGTTCCAGATTGGAGATGGTGCAGGTTGGGCTGAGGGACCCCCCCACCCCCACCCCCCCCAGTGCATGAATTTCATGCACCAGGCCTCTTGTATATAATATAATTGTTTCTTCTCATCTAGAGTTGTGCAGAGTGCTTCATTTGCTACCTTTTTAAAAATTAGGTTCATTCTGTGGATTTCTTAGAATCTAGAGATTTTGAGTATAAAGGTACAACCTATGTACATTTATTAGAACATAAGCTAGGAAATGGTTAAGGAATATTAACAAAATCACATGAGCTGGTTAGTGGCAGGGAGAGAAACTGATAATGATAAGTGATTTCTAAAAACTTTAACAGAAGAGTGAAGTACTTGAAAATACGATTGTGAGGAAATAGCAAAAGAATTTGGGCATGTTTAATTGGAGAAAGGGCTTAAGAGAAATGCGATAACTATCTTTTTCTTTGAATGGTTGCCATTCAAAATTCCTCAGGAGTGCTGTCTGAGATCAGGTTGGTGTAACAAAAATACCATAGACTGGGTGGCTTAAATAGCCAAAATTTATTTCTCACAATTTTGGAAGCTGGAATTCAGAGGCAAGAGTGCAGCATGGTGGAGTTCTTGATAAAGGCCCTCTTCCAGGTTTACAAAAGACTCTCTCCTCATCCTCATGGTAGAGAAAAGAGAAAGGAGACTCTCTCCTCTCTCCTCTTAAAATGGCACCGATCCCATCACAAGGGTTCAATGCTCATGACCTAATTTCTTCCCAAAGGTCCACATTGGGAATTAGAGTTTTCAACTAATGAAATTTGGGGAAACAAACATCCATGCTTTGGAAAAATGAAAAATTAAACTAGGATACATGGTGGAGATGACCACATAGAAGGCTTGGGATCCTATCTAAAAGGAAGAAGGAATCAGCAACTAGAAATATTCAGCAATGGTATCAACAGTGTTTCAAGCACTGAACCCCTCATTACTAAAGGGATGCTAATGGCTGTTGGTCAGGGATGCTGCATTTGGGTTACCTGTAGGTGGAGAAATGTTAAAGTATGTGAGAAACCCCTTCCTTCTCCTGAACCTTCTTCCCTTCATGGGAGGCAATCCAAAGGCCTCAACTCAACAAGGATAAAGTTGCATGGATATATCAGGGTGAAACTTAAAAAACATCTCAATGAAAACTAAGAGCAGAAATAAAATAAATTCTACTGTGGACAGCTGTTTGGATAAAGCTTCTAACAATTAAAATATCAGCAGCTCTTTTACTATGGCAGATATAAGGGGTACTTTTAATTCTAGAAACCTAAGATCTGTAAGCTTCAAAGTCATCAATAGCAATTGCCGGGGTTTTGACTTTGGTGCTGTGGACACCATATCCTACCTTAGGAAAGAAAACCATGAGGGAACAGGGAATTATGTGTAACACAGTGAATGAGTGATCTGTGTTCCTTTCTTTCTGTTCAGAGTCTAATCTGTTAGTCTGTGTTTGAAAGCATCACAATAATATAGTCTAGAAGTAAGCAAACATAAATCATCACTTTGCCAACAAACCAAACCAATAGGGAACAAAGCAAGGAGGTAATTCTTAGGTGCTGGAATCCTAGCATAACCCACAGTAACTTTATGTTATCCAGAGACAGAATGGGATGGAGCATTATTCCTAAACTAGAGGCCTGGTGACCAAATTCATGCACATGGGTGTGTGTCTCTCAGCCCAGCCTGCATCCTCTCCAATCTGGGACCCCTTCAGGAATGCCCAACTGCCTATTTAGGCCTGATCCTGGGAGGGCCTAAACTGGCAGTCAGACATCATTCTCACAATCCAGGACTGCTGGCTCCCAACTACTCGTCTGCCTGCATTCCTGATTGACCTAACTGTTTCCACCTGCCAGCCTGATCACCCTCTAATCACTCCCCTGCCAGTCTGATTGATGCCTAACTGCTCTTCTGCTATCCTGTTTGCTCCTAACTGCCCTCCCCTGCAGGCCTGGTCACTCCTAACTGCCCTCCCCTGCATGCTTGGTAACCCCTAACTACCCTCCCCTGGAGGCCTGGTTTCATCCCCCAAACTTGCTCTCCCCTGTAGGCCTGGTTCTCTCCAATTGCCCTTCCTTGCAGGCCTGGTCATCTCCAACTTCCTTCCTCTGCCAGCCTGGTCCCTCCCAACTGCCCTCCCCTGCAGGCTTGATTGCCCTGAACTGCTATTTCCTGCTGGCCATCTTTTGGCAGTTATCTTGTGTCCACATGGGGGCAGGATCTTTGATCACATCAGGGCAGCCATCTTGTGTGTTGGAGTGATGGTCAATTTGCATACTACTCTTTTATTATATAGGATAGAGGCCTGGTGCATGAATGGGGGCCAGCTAGTTTGCCCTGAAAGGTGTCCTGGATCAGGGTGGGGGTTTTCTTGGGACATGGGGCTGCCTGGGCAAGGGGCCTATAGTGGTTTGCAGGCTGGCTACGCCTCCCAGTGACCCAAGCAGAGGCCCTGGTATCTGGGATTTATTTACCTTCTACAATTGAAACTTTGTAGCTTGAATCAAAGCCAAGCCTTCTGCTCACTCCATAGTGGCAGCCATTTCTGTTGGGAGTTATTAATCTTCTATAATTGGAACTGTGTAGCCTTGAGTGGAGCCAATTCTCCTGCTTGCTCTGTGGCCACAGCCATTTTTGTTGGGATTTATTTAACTTCTATAATTAAAACTTTATATCCTTGAGTGGAGGCTTAGGCCTGCCAGGGTGTGCAGAAAGCTTGGCTTCCTCCATTGCCAGGGAAACCCAAGCCTCCTGCTCACTCTGTGGCTGCAGCCCTCTTGGTTGGGTTAATTTGCATACTCACTCCTAATTGGCTGATGGAGATAGCTTGTGGGTGTTGCAGAGGTATGGTCAATTTGCATATTACTCTTTTATTAGATAGGATACTGCAATATCTGCAAAGGTGAGATGATCATTAACAATCAGGATGTTACAAAAAGAAAAAGAAAAAAGCTACAGCTAGAGACAGATGCTCCAATTAGCAAGGTATCCATTTACAAATTATTATGTTTTCAAATAAATTCTGACATGCAATTTCAGGACATTGGAAAATAACACTAAACCAGCCCAAGTAGAAACAGGAAGTAAATCTTGGCAGAGCTATTCACCCTAAACATATTACCAACAATTCATTCCATTGCTGAGATGTGGTGGGGAGATGGTGATGAATAGATGATTTTAAAAAGCAGCCTTTAGCTTGTGATGGTTTTCTCCAACTTGGAGTTATAAATCAACACTGGCAAAGTCCAAAAATAATCTTGTAATTACTTAATCAGATAGTTTAACCAGATAACTTAAATTTATCTATAAGGATCCTCATGTTCCAAAATATCAAATACAGCTGTAAAGTCTTATAAACTTAATTTTACCCTCTGGTACATGGCACACATCATTACGCATTTCAGAAAAATCTATACTCTTCCTACACACAGTTATAAAATTCTGTTTTCTTTTCAGTAAGTCCATTTAAGCTATCCAGTTGAAATCAGAGGTAGACCCATAAAAATATTAATCTGCTCCAACTTTTCCCAGCCCCCAGTATGTGTGTGTATATATATATATATATATATATATATATATATATGTCTTTTTATTTTCCAGAGAGAAAGGGAACATATGATAGATGCACTGACTTAAAAAGCTGTTCTCTTGATAAAGTAGGGAAAACAGGAATACAGACCTATGTGATAATCAGCTCTGTTCTTTCCAACTAGAGCAGTTTTCCAGAAATATCCCAGCCCTATGAAATAAAGTTCTGTGGGAGTTGAACCCACATTTTAAATAATCTCACTAAGGATCTTAGTGTATCTTTTTAGTATAATTGGCTTAGGTAAAAGTGTGAGGGTTCTTCTCTTCACCATCCTCCTTAACTTCTAGAATTCGTGAACCTTGTTGAATCAGTATCAAGGGAGATTAGATGAGAAAGAAAAACATGAAAAATGACAGGTTTGAAGATGAAATAATTTGAGGTCTGAATGTCTGAGTATGACATATGTAGACCTAAGCTATTGACATCAAAAGCAATGGTTTGGGGATAGAGTGAGGGTAGGACATAAAATGGCTGTGTTCTGAAGCTGTCATTTATGTCAGCCTTTTGCTTGTCCCTGGAAATAAGCTAAGAATCCCCTTTGTATCACACAGCCATGATCTTGGGAATTCTTACAAGCATGTTTAAGTGCCATTTGAAACGCAGCTGAAGCTTTTCTGTTAGAGTTCAGTTTATACAGTTGTTGTCAATGTGATACTCATGATGATGTTATGCCATGAAATACTCAAAACCCTTTCGATGGATTCTCTCAATTAATCTCTTTCACACTCCTCTGAGGTAGGTGCTGTTGGTCCTCCTGACTTCAGATAAAGACCCGGGGGCTCAGAGAAGTTGCATTATTTCTTTGCACAAGGCACAGGCAGGACCAGGCTGCAAACAGAACACAGACCTGAGTCTATGCTTTAAAGCAGGATGTTATTCTGCCTCAAAATCTGGGACCACATTATGTAGTAGGGGCCAGCAAACTTTTCCTGTAAAAGGCACTTAGTAAATGATTTAGGCTTTGTGGACCCTAGACTCTCTGCCATTATAGAACAAAAGTTCTAGACAAAGTGTAAACCGATGGGTATGGCTATGTCCCCAAAACACTTTATTTATTAAAACAGATGGCTGGCAGAGATCAGTGGTTCTATAGGATTTTAGAAAAATGTCCTCTTGCCCTGGTCAGTGTGGCTCAGGTGGTTGGAGCAGTAGAAGGTCACAGGTTGGATCCCCAATCAGGCAAGGCACACACCTAGGTTATAGCTTCCATCCCAGCCACCCACATCTCTCTCTCTCTCTCTCTCTCTCTCTCTCTCTCTCTCTCTCTCTCTCTCTCTCTCTCTCTCTCCCTCCCTCCCTCTCTCTCAAATAAATTTGTAAAATACCCCCCCATGGATGTAAAAGTACTACATGTTTCATTTTTCTGTAAACAAAGATTTTACATTCTCTTCTGGTGGAAATTTTTGCTCCTCTGATAGCCAAGAGCAAAAGGGCATAAGCATAGATGAGGCTTCCAGAAGTGAGGAAGAGTTTGCTTTGAAGCGTTCACACTGTCTCACCTAGTTGTTCCTAGAAACATTGGTTTATGAAGCAGCCAGCTGGGCTCATAGTGGGGAGGGGACTCTCTCAAAAGGAAACAGATTTTGCACTTGGAGTGAGTATCACACCTGTGATTTAGCCTGCTTTGTCTCCACACTTGAATCCAGGTGTCCAAATCAGGCAAAATCAATGATTCCAGGAACTAAACTAGTATGTGTGCTATAAACTTTTTGGGTTTTTTTGAGCACATATCCCAAATGAACATTGCTTGAAAACATTTGCTTCCTGTTTCATCAAAACGAGGAGACCTTTCCAGTCTAAACTCTTTCAGATGGCCTGTTAATGAGCGACTTGCAAACAATAAATATTATTGATAGTGGCTTTCAAAAATTCTCTGAAGTCTCCAGAGTTTGGTTTCCCTCCATCTGTGAATTGGGAGGATGACAGCTGCCATGCTCCACAGAGCTGGGAAGATTGAATAAAGAAATAGACACCTAAAAGCCTTGGTAAGTTCAGGGAGCTAAATAACTTGTTGGTAAGGGTATTGCTTAAATTATTTGGGATCAAGTCAATTATACCCCCTCCCTATGTGTTTAGGTGGGCTTTGGTAAGTGGACAGCAACAAACTAGGATTCTCACTATAAAATAGCTGTGGACAATATTTTCAACAGTTCATATAAAAGTCCATTTGTTGAGTCAATGCAAAGAATTTGAGAACTCTCTGAGGGTGAACTGCATGCACTGTCAGAGGGAGGCTGGGCCTCAGGCACACTGTGGTGAAATAGGGCAGGAGTGGATGTTGGCTTGGACTCCAAATGACTCGCAGTGATAATTGCCACTTTTTTTTAATGCAAACGATTAGGCATAATTTTCTAATAAAAATGTGAAAGAGTTAGTTGCCCTTCTAACAAACCTGGAATCAGCAAAACTGTCCTCACATGAAAAGGGCTGGCAGAGAGAATGCTTCCTTTCCCTTACTTTCCACAGGCTTTGCTTTGGGAAACTAGCATTTATGTGGACAATAGCATGGATTGTTCTGGAGACCGGAAACAACTTGGTAATATTGAGGAGACTGACATCAACATAAAGAAAACAAACCAGGCAAGATCTACAGTGCTCCTCGATGTTTCCACAAATTAAGTTTATAGCTAAGCCACTTTGGGACTATCTATTTATATGAGTTTTGAGTATTTTTTTCTCTTTTGCAGGAGGAGGGGAGAAGGCATTTGGATTAATGAAGGTAAAATAAGTATTATCAGGAATAATAAAATGGGTGATATGAGCACAGTTATTTAATAGTAAACCAACTAACATGTTCTGAACATCTAAAATATCTAATTCTTATTGTAAAGACTCTATTTATTGAACATTTACTGTGTCAGTAACTGTGATAAGGGCATTGTATAAATTATTTCATTCATCTCCTTCCATCATGAAATAGGCAATTTTAGTTGCCACATTTTTAAGAGATGAAGAAAATGGCCTGGGGCACACAGTACATAAGTGAGATTTTAACCCAGATCTGTCTGATGCCAAAAGCCACAGCACTTAATCGATACTTAGAAAAAAAATACAGGGAACACCAAGAACTGAGCTTAGTTTATAAAGAATTGTAACTAAGGGACAAGAGCTCGAGAGTAATTCAGGGACATAATAAAAGGAGAGGGGAAGACGTATTTTCTTTTCTTTGGAGAGGAAATGTAAGAGGGCCCGGTGGAAGACACCTTCTGGGCTGGCTGAGGCCCCCACCAATGTAACCCCCCTCTGCAGGCCTCTTTCTGTCTCTATTGAAAGGGGAGCCTGGGCATTGTTTTCCCCAAGCATTCTGTTTGCTTCTAATATGACCTGTGAGAATTTGAAGTTTTTTATTACCCTATATGTTTGTTTCATGTTTATTTTGCCCCTCATGCATGAGCTCTGTGAGAACTGGTTCCTAGTCCACTTTGGTCCCCTTGCATCCCCAAGCACCTCACAGTCCCAGCCACATAATAAGCACACAAAACCCAGTAGTAAGAATTAGCTTTATTGAGCACTTGCCAGGGGCTGGGCGCTGTTGCAAAAACTTGACAACTATTATCTCATTTAACCCTCAGCCTGTCTCTGCTCACATTCCACTATGTGCTCTGTGGGTTCTTTTACTTCTCACTTGTTCTTTCCATTCCCTGTTACAACTCCACTGTTTGTCATTGAAATATGTTTTCCTCACTAAATCTACCACAAAACTGTTCTGTATTTATATATATATATATATCATATAACACACACATACATGCACACATACACAGGGGAATTTCTTCTTTCTCTTATGAGGCTAGGCTATTTTTGTTGGACAACTGTCAGATAATATCACTATAAAATCACTTTATGTACCAGCTACAAAAAGATGTTATTCAGCTTGAATACCATCTAGAAGAGAAATAAGTCAAGTCCATTTAATACGTATTTACTGAGGTTCTGGCTTATAAAGAATAGAGTGAAACTCAGGACCCAGTCTCTCCATGAGGAAGTATGCCGTTTTTAAAATTGTGGTGACACGGCATTCTCCAGGGCAGTCTTTGGGGCAGGTGCGTCACATGGCTCCTGAGGCTTGCGCGAAGCTCCTGAGGAACACATGCACTTAGCTTGCTGGTGAAGGAATGTGCAAGGAACTTGATAAACATGTGCCGTAGCAACCAACTCCTCAATGTCATAGGGGGTGGAAAAAGAGCTTTGACAACTAACAGCAAATGTTTAATTTGATCTTACATTATCTTAGAACTAAATGGGAGAAGAGGGGCTGAGCAAGATTCTAGGTTGGAAGATCCAGGAGAGAGAAGAAGAGAGGCAACAAGTTAGCTAAACACTAGTTAAAGCAGAAACCATTCAATTATAGAAGGTAAAATTAGTGAGTCTTTGATGAAGTAAGTATCCAATAAGCATTTGTTTTGATTGATTTGATTTCAAGAGTGCTTATGATAAGAAATGGCCTCCCTCACTACCCACATGTCAGCACAAGTCTTTCACTCAAGCAGAAGGACAGACTAGCTGTTTGTTTTTAATCATCATGAGAACAAAGCCCATGCAAGAGATTGCTTTATTCTCTTATCTTCCTGTACCATCCCACACTTTGACCATCATAAATCATTCTCTCTCCCTTCCTCTGTTCTCTGCCCATGGGGCCTGTGACTTCCATTCTTAGACATCTATGCCATATGGGTAAAAGAACAAAGTGAGGAGTCATTTCCTTTATCTGTTTTTATAAATAGCCCAGGAACATGAGACAGGATCTAGAGAAGTTTATACAGGAAAATGAATGATGTTTTGGGGTGGGAGGTGGGGGGAGGGAGTAGGACTGAAGAAGATTAGAGGTATGTCCTTAAGGGGGAGCTTAAAGGGAGAGTCTAATTAGAATGTGCTTAAGATTTAAATTAGTCTGTTTTGATTTTCACTTATTTACAGAGAACCAATTAAAGGCATGTCCAAGAGCGTGTAAAAGACAATAATCTAAGAGTCAGAATCCTCTCACTGAAAATGCTTAGTGGGCATTGCTAGATGCTCTGCCAAAAAGATATTCCACATCAGGCCATGGGGGCATAGACTACAAAGGAGACAGGACTGAACCTCACATCATCCTTTTTGGCCCCGGATGGTGGCTGGTTAGCCAGAGACGGGTAAGATTCCTCAGGGAAGGAACAACCTAAGACAGGCACAGTCACAGAGGGGCCAACAGGAGAGAACTAAAAGGTCAACAGAGGTGGGGCACAGACCCTCATCCACAAACCTTGCAGGGGCTTGAATTCTCACTCCTCCTGCGGAAGGTCTCCTACCCCCACGGCTGCTTCGCCTCCCACGCACAACTCACACCGGGACCCAGGTGGCAGACAGAGACTTGGCCAGCAATAGCTGCCCTATATCTAAATTAAGTTTATTACCAGGAATGCTGAGGACCTACTCAAAAATGCAAATATTCCTTTCCACAAGTATTTACAGGGTAAACTAAGATTTCTGCTTGAGTATTAAAATTGATAGTAAAATAGTAATCAAGTTTTCAGATTAATTTAAATTGGCCAAGTGAAATAAGTGAATACTCAAGAAAATCTAAGTGTACTGGACAAAAAGCTTTTCCTAAAACATTAACTAAAGTATCTATTAGTAGTTCATCTCACTGTAAAATTGCCTAACATCCAAAGAACCTAAAGCAGTAATATTTGTGTGCAAAAATTAAAATGTAAAATTACCAAGACTGCAAGATAAAATTTCCAAAAGCCCCCATTAACCAAAAGAAGCGGGGGCAGTGGGGTGATATCATGTAAGGAAAAATATCCTATAAGTAAAATACATGTAGAAAATTCTTACTCCAGAACAGTACATTTCATTTGTAAAACCAACTGCAGGACACCCATGAAAAAACACACATGGTGTCAAAATAAGCCAAAGGAAAACCATTTAGGCAAAAATAAAAAGAATCCCAAGTCTATTTTGCAGAGAGGATCCCTTTGTTAACTTTTGGTCAAGAATGTGTTTGTGTGTTTGTGGGTTCCTGAGACAGTGAGGAACTGACGGGTCTGTTCCAACCACGAGGATGGTCCAGAGATGGGGGATGCTGACGACACCTTGCCATGCTAGCAGTTGGCAGCTGTGCGTGGCTGCAGGCAGCCCAAGACCATACCAGAGAGGATGGATCTTGCATTGCCACGATGTGTCCACCATCTGGATACCATTGCTGACATGTACACATGAAGAAGTATTTGACATTGAAACTGGGACTCAGAACAGTTGGACATTGAAACTGACACTCAAACATTTTTTTTTTGCTCTTATACGTTTGTTTCTAGTATGCAGAGGCAAGATATTTTTGAAGAAAAGAAGCAGGGGGGAGTGATTGATATAGAGGCAGGGTGGCCTTGAACAGGCCGTCAAGCTACAGGGGGAAGGCTGGAGTGGATGGGAGGCAGATGCTGGGGGAGATCAACCAAAGGACTTGTATGCATACATATGAGCATAACCAATGAATGAAAGACACTGGGGCAGGAAGGGGGGCAAGTGGGGACATGTGCTGGGGGGTAAGGGAGGCTGGGGGGAGGATATTGGGGGGGAAAGGAAAACATATGTACTACTATTAAATATAAGTTATATTGTAAATTAAAAAAAAGATATTTCACATCATGTTTCTGTTGTAGAGAATGAGTGAACTCTTGGCAGGGGCTTGCCACACAAGAGTGGATCTCTCTGCCTTCCCATTTGGACTGGCAGCTTTTGGAGAAGTTTTATTTACTAGAATATGCATTGGACAAGAGGCAATATCTTTTATCACTGGTTTCCAAATTATCTAAGCAGGTCTGTAGAAATTTAATTGCTCAAATTGGCAGTAGAACAGATAGAAAAGTTGGCAGGTGGCCATAGTCTTCATAGGACCACAAACCTGAATGTATTCCCCAAGGCACATACCACCACTTTGCACCATAGGGTGGAGAGAGGAAAAGCAGTAGAGCAATTCCACGGACAAGGTATTTCAGACAGAATCACCTGCCTGCATTACTTCCCTGATAGCTGTGATCTCAGGCTATTCTAAGTTATCCAGTATAATGTGTTCTCTCTGATTCTTCCTCTCCCTCTTTCTGTCATTCTCTTCCTGCCTGCTCCAGAAGAGTTATGAAGGCTGCACAACTCAACAATATATATCTATATTTTCCCTCCATGGTCTCCCTCAGCCTCTTTTTTTTGGGTAGGAATGGATAATAATATATTTGGCATGTTTAAGCTTATAGTGAAATATATAATTTTTTCTGAAATTGAACAGGGCTGAAAGATATATAGGTATATAACAAATACTTTGGAGAGGTCAGAAAAATATGACACCAAGAAGATTTATAAATTAGGCATCTACCATATAGCAATGGTTTTAGTTGGCAAATATTGGAACAAGAGTGTTTTCTTGAACAGTTGGATTCTCTAGTAGCCTGGAAAGGGAAATAGTATTTTTTGTTGTTATTGGGGACAGTATTTTGCAATTACTTTAGAATCACTCAGTTCCTGATCGGGGAGAAATGGATTGACTTTATTTTTTTTAAAAAAATACCTAAAAAAAACCCAACAAAATCCTCACACACATTAAAATATAATTGTTTTGATGGAAACTCAAATTCTTCTCTTCCCTGGTGGACAGCTGGAAGGCTTAGGACATTCTTCCCTTGATCCTGTGATATTTCTAGAGCATGTGGAAGGGAACTCAGTAATTTCAGAATGTTAGAACTAAAGGGAACTTGAGAGACCCAGCTTAAGGGAGAGAGCAGAGACTCTGTGGCTCTCAGGGGGCTTTGCCTGGTGGCCTCCCTCCAAAGGTGTCATGCTGGGAACAGGCAGAGGACTAGATGGGAAGTGGACCAGGAGAGATTTCAGTTCAGCCTTTACTGGGGCTGAGCTCTTACATGAGATAACTAGTCTCTCTGAGCCTCTGACAAAATCAGAGATTCTAGCATGGTCCAGATGAGAACGAGAAAAGAGCCCTATAAGTTTTAAAGTACTGTGCACATAAAAGACATGCAGATGGAATCACATATGAAGTAATTGGATAAGAACTTATAGTTCTCTTATGTTTTCTGCACATGAAGTATTCAGCCAGGATCTGCTGGATTCACGGCTGGAGTTATTAATACTTTTGGACTTGCATACTTCTATAAGTTGATCCAAGCAATGGACTCTCACTACAGAGAACTAGGCTTGTGCTTATGCATATGTGTGCACACAGACACACATTTTGCATGCACATATTCCAACATGGCATAGTGGAGTGAGCATGAACTCTAGATAATGGTAGACCTGGTTCAAATTCTAGCCCTGCTACTTGCCAGGCCCATGACTTTAGATAAGTTACTTAGTGTCTTTGAGCTTCCATTTAGTTTTTTCCACTGACGAGTTAACACCCACTTAATACATCCAAGTATCTGGTTGGTTAATATTTGGAGTTCTCAGTAAATGGTAGGAGTGGTAGTTATTATTTTATTATTATTATTACTATGATTCCATGTAGTTCTGAGCTTTTAACTTGGTATATGCCTCACAAGATTCTGCTGTTGTGAAATTTTGAGTGATGTATGAATGACATTGACCTTAGGGATATTTTCAATATTGTCAAATTAGAGCAAAGAAAATTTTAGCAAGTATTTAAACTCACTAGTGAAAATGTTTCCATCTAATGTAGCGGCATTTAGTAGCCATAACCACTAAAAATGTTTTTACAGGGAAGGGTAGATAAAATGTTTAACAGACTAACAAATGTAGCTGTAAATCTAATTTAATACTTTTAAGACAAAACTCTTGTCTGGGTAATGCCTATCATGTAGGCTTTCATGGATATATAAATGTGTATTATATTTAGAATAAGACACCATGAAGTCAATTAGGCCAACATAAAGGATTATATTGATAGAGTAATTTACCTTCCTGCTTTTGTCAGTTTCCTTGACTCCAGTATCTTTTCATTTCCCCTATTTTAAATATTCCCTGGTTTATAGTAACCATTATTTTATTATAGACCATTCCTGTCTTGTTTTTTTTTTCTTTTAAATAGTTTCTTTTCCCAAGGTTCTGCTGTTAGTCAGTGTAATATCTAACATAATTTGGACTCTCTTTTTGAATTTGGTTTTGAACAATCACATCCAGATGTTTGCATTATAGCCTGATCCCCATTCAGTGCAGTGTGGACGTTTCAGAATATTTTACTATCGAAGCTTCCTTCACATTCTTTTCAGTTCACAGTGACTTAGATTTTCCCATGTTCTGTTTGGTTCTCACATAGGGTCATAGGACTGAAGGGGACTTAAGAGATCATTTAGTCATCCCCTGTGTTAGAGGTGAGGAAATTGAACCCTTGAGCGACTTAATGACCAGTGCTATTAATATAGCTAATATTTGGCAGATCTGGGAAGAAACCATGGACCTCATTCCCCCAGACCACTCTAAGTTTGAATACTAAAATATTTTTAAACTTAAAAAAATAATTTCTCTCATTTATCAATTATATTCTAAATTCAACCCAGAGAGTTGTTTGGAAATCCCTAAGAATGACTGCAAATTAAAGATGTTATACTGACTAGCAGGGTTGTGGGCTCAAACCCTAGTGTGGTGCACTGAGAGATGATTGTTTCTCGTTAGTGTTTCTTATCTCTTTCTCTCTCTCCCTTCCTCTCTGAAATCAATAAAAAATATATTTAAAAAAGATGTTACATTGTGACTTTTCTTGAAATATGTAACTTTTAAAGCAAATCATTATATTTGTACCTCTGAATCAGAAACAACTGTATTCCCTTAATTTCTATATTGTTTAAAACTTTTAAACAAGGAGGTCAATTTTGAAGCAATAAGTTTCCCCCATTTAAGTAGTTTCTGAATGTAATGTCTGAAAAAGAAGCAAAGTCATCAGTAGATTGTATGTCACTTAGGGGTGTATGTAGAGCTTTAATGCTTTTCTCACAAAAAAGCTTAAAATATAATATGTGTGTAAAGGAATATCCAAGAACTAAATCATTTGTTCAACAAGACCAACAAAATATAATTTAGAAAATGTAGTCTCTAAATGCTAGTGCGTGAAAATGACTCCAAGTAAATCACAATCCACTTTTGATTTAACTGGTATTGAAAAGAGGAATGCAAGGGCAAGTTTAACATTTTCTCTTTTTTAATGGGATATCTGCCAACTACTAGCAATTGAGTAATTGTTTTCCCCACAGGATACTCTGGGTTCATTGGAATGTAGCTTAAGATAATCATCAGATTCAATGAGTCCTGATACCAATGTAATATGGAATTGGGTCATACAAAGCTTTATTTAGAGAAATGTATTCCAGTTCTGTTTAGCCAAATGCACAATAGATACTCATTGAAAAGTGGAGAGGCTTCATTTCTCCATCCTCAAAAACTCCTACAAGACTTTTGTCTATTGGCTTAGAAAACTGTGATGTAATCATTCATCATTAACTTTTGAATTCCCACCCTATAAGGGGCACGGTGCTCAATACTGAGGGCAGAAGTTGATTCTGTTTACATCAATGTTATCCCCAAGTGAGTTTAGTAGAATACTAATGCTATCTAATAAAAGAGTAATATGCAAATTGACCATACCTCTGCTACACCCACCAACCATGCCCACCAGCCAATCAGAAGCAAGCATGCAAATTAACCCCAATCAAGATGGCTGCAGCCACAGACAGAGCAGGAGGGAGGCTTGAGTTTCTCCGGTGATGGAGGAAGCCAATCTTCCCACACACCCTGGACGGCCCAGGCCTCCACTCAATGCTACAAAGTTTCAATTATAGAAGATAAATAAATTCCAACAAAAATGGCAGCAGCCACAGTGCTGGAGAGAGCAGGAGGCTAGTATTGCCTCTGGTGATGGAGGAAGCCAAGCTTTCCACAGTCCTGGCCTGCCTTCACCTCTGCTTAAGACTACAAAGTTTCAATTATAGAAGATAAATAAATCCCAGATACCAGAGCCTCCATTTGGGTCACCAGGGGGCATGGTCAGCCTGCAAATCACCACAGGCCCTTTTCCCAGGCCACTTACACCCCAAGGGAACCCCCACCCTGATCCTGGACACCCTTCAGGGCAACCAGCTGGCCCCCACCCATACACCAGGCCTCTATCCTATCTAATAAAAGAGTAACATGCAGATTGACCATCACTCAAACACAAAAGATGGCTGCCCCCATGTGGTAAAAGGTCCTTCCCCCATGTGGACACAAGATGGCCAGTAGGGGAGGGATCAGGACTGCAAAGGAGGGCAGTTGGGGCAATCAAGCCTGCAGGGGAGGGCAGTTAGGGGTGACCAGGCCAGCAGAGGAGGGAAGTTGGGAGCAACTGGGCCTGCAGGGCAGGGCAGTTGTGTGTGTGTGGGGGGAACCCAGGCCTACAGAGGAGAGCAGTTGGGTGGTACCAGGCCTGCAGGGGAGGGCAATTAGGAGTGACCAGGCCTGCAGGAAAGAGCAGTTAGGGGCAAACAGTCTGGCACGGGAGCAGTTAGGCATCAATCAGGCTGGCAGTGGAATGACTAGGGAGTGATCAGGCTGGCAGGCAGAAGTGGTTAGGGGCAATCAGGAAGGAAGGCAGGCAAGCAGTTGGGAGCCAGCAGTCCTGGTTTGTGAGAGGGATATCCAACTGCCCAATTAGGCCCGATCCCAGTAGAATCCCCAAGTGAGATCCTACTGGGATCGGGCTTAAATGGGCAGTTGGACATCCCTGGAGGGGTCCCAGATTGGAGAGGGTGCAGGCTGGACTGAGGGAACTCCCTCCCACCCTCCGTGGATGAATTTTGTGCATCAGGCCTCTAATTTCTTGATAAAAAATAAAATAAATGTAGAAACCTATAGAAAAACCAATAATGACAGCTAACATTTAAACATATCATGTGCAAACACTGTTACAGGTTATCTATTCCATATCCATTTTGTTTAGTCTTCATGAAAGCCCTAAAATTAGGTACTATTATATTCCCTGCAAGGGTCATTGAGGATTAGAAAGTTTAACTAAAGTGTTCTTGATCTTGTAGCTAATATATGGGGACTCTTAACTTCAAACACAGTCTGATTTTAGAGCTGATATTTTCAACCCTATAATACAACAGTTTGTCTAGGGGGCCTCAATAATTACTTTCCCATAATGGGTCAGTTTAGTTGATGCTTTTAGTGTGAAAGTTGAATTGTTTAAACCCATTATTGAAATCACCTTGAAGCAAGTTTTACTGTGCTGAAGACTTAGTGTTTTTAGGTGTATTTTATTACATCTGAGCTCACTGTAGCAGCCAGAATTGTGACAACCAATTTGCAATTCAAGTTTTGCGATTCTTCTGCGAAAAGGTTTGAATTCTAAGGGATTCACCAAAAGATCCAGGAAACTGAAGGCAGAAGTGTGGTTTATAGAATAGCACTTCAAGCTCCTCATCCCATGATTGACAGGATCATTTCTAACATAAGGTGATGATGAAATTTCTAGGGAGTTATGCACATCAAACTTGTTCCAAGTGTCTGTGCCATGAATATGCACCAGACTCTCAAATGACAGAGCACTGGAGGTGGGAAGCATGAATTTCTGACTTGGTCAACCGAAACTATGTACTTCTTCAACATCAAAAATTTCAGCTTATTGAACACATGTAATGAGGCAAAACTTAAGGAATTTGGTAAGATTGAAGTTCTGCAGTATCAAATATATGATTAAAACCTCATACATTAGTCTGCAATATGGCTTGTTCTGGGCCATAGACAGATTTTCAAACAAATGGAGGTTTGAGAAATTTGGAAAAATAAATGTACTAGTCTATTATCAGTCCCTTGTCTCTTCATTAAAGTATCTGTATGGGTATGAAATTGGGCTGTATATAGAAAGATAGGTCATAGTTAGAAAAAAATGGTCTGAATTTTACAGATGATCTTGTATTACTGTTTGCATTATCTAACTAGAAGCCTGGTGAATGAAATTCGTGCAAAGGGGTGTGTGTCCCAGCTTACACCCTCTTCAATCTGGGACCCCTAGAGGGATGTCCTACTGCCCATTTAGGCCCGATCCTACCTTTTTAGTCATAATGTTTCTCAAGATTATTTAACCACATAATATTTTCAGTAACCACTATTAACATTAAACTAATAATGTTTTTTGAAAAAAGGCAAGGTCTATATGGAAATGAGCATTTTGTTATAAAATGTCTCCTTTTCCCATATTCCATTGATTTTAGTTTCACAGAGTCAATCATACAGAGGAAGAAAAAATATAATAAATCCCATACATCTATCACTCTGATAAAACAACTATTTCAACATATTTCAACATGTTTTTTATGTGATTTAAAGGAAATCCAAGACATCATAAACTTTAAGTTTTATGCTTAAATACTTCAGTATATTACTATAAAAAATAAGAATTTTCTTTACATGTCTACCATGCAATCATATCCTCCAACAAAATTAATACCACCTCTTTAAAGATGTTAACATACAGTTGATATTCAATTTTCCTAAATTGTTCCCCATGTGTCTTTTTTTAAATGTACAATTTAATGCCTTCTAGTATATCCAAAGAGTTGTGCATCCATCACCACAAACAATTTTAGAACATTTTCATTAGCCTCATAAGAGACCCTATTTCTCTTACCCATCACTTCCAAATCCCCACATCTTCCCCTGCCTTAGGCAACCAATAACCTACTTTTTGTTTCTGAAGATTTGCTTATTCTGGACATTTTATACAAGCAGAATCATGCAATATGTGGTCCTTTATGTCTGGTTCCTATCACTTAGTGCAAAGTGTTTAAGGTTCATTTATGCTATAACATGTATTGGCTCTTCATTCCTTTTTATCCTATCTAATAAAGAGGGCATATGCAAATTGACTACCCCACCCTCAAAGATGGCAGCACCTGCAGCCAAGAAGAAGGAAATATGCTAATTTAGTGCTACACCCTCAAATGTGGCGGCAACCACAGCCACAAGATGGCACCCACAGCCACTCCACTTACCTCCCTCCAGAGACCCCCAGTCCCCTTGGCCCCCAGCCTCCCAAGACCTTCCTGAGGCAGAGGCAAGCCTTGGATGGTGGCTGCCCAGCTGCCAAAGGCCAGCCTGAGGTGCAGTCAAACCTCAGATGGTGGTTCCCAAGGCTCAGGTAACCAGAGCCAGCTGAGGCTTGTGCTGCCGGCAGTGGCAGCAGCAGAGGTGTAATGGGGTGTCACCTTCCCCTGATTGCTGGTTGCCTCCTGCCCCTGAGGTCTCCTGGACTGTGAGAGGGACAGGCTGGGCTGAGAGATTTTGCCTCCAGTGCAGGAATATTCATGCACTGGACCTCTAGTGATTATATAATACTCAATTGTATGGATATACCACATATTATTCATCCATTTGCCAGTTGAGAGACATTTGGGTTATTTTTATATTTTTTTGTGATTTTTTAAATGAAGAACATTTTTTTATTATGAAAATTTTCCTTATGAAAAAAAGAGAGAAGAAGAATTTTATAACTCCAACCAGCATTTCATAGTTTCCACATTATTAACTCTGACCCATCTGGTTGCATCTATACTTTAGTACTCCCTTGCTTGCTAGATTATTTGAAGCAAATCCCCAGTAGTTTATCATTTTATCCATAAATATTTCAATATGTGTTTGCAAAAGGTGAGAACTCATTTTTTTTTTTTAAATTATTTTTTATTGATTTTTTGCAGTATAATAGTAGTACATGTTTTCCTTTCCCCCTCCCCCTTATCCTCCCCCCAGCCTCCCCCACCCCCCAGCACATATTCCCAGCTTCCCCCCCTCCCCGCCCCAGTGTCTTTCATTCATTGGTTATGTTCATATGCATGCATACAAGTCCTTCCGTTGATCTCCCCCCGCATCTGCCTCCCATCCACCCAAGCCTCCCCCTGTAGCTTGACAGCCTGTTCAAGGCCATCCTGCCTCTATATCAATCACTCTCCCCTGTTTCTTTTCTTCAAAAATATCTTGCCTCTGCATACTAGAAATAAATGTATAAGAACAAAAAGTGTTTCAGTCTCGGTTTCAATGTCCAACTTTTCTGAGTCCCAGTTTCAGTGTCAAATAATTCATTATGTGTATAAGTCAGCAATGGTATCCAGATGGTGGACATATCGTGTCAATGCAAGATCCATCCTCTCTGGTTTGGTCCTGGGCTGCCTGCAGACATGCACAGCTGCTGACTGCTAGCATGGCAAGGTGTCGTCAGTGTCCCCCATCTCTGGACCGTCCTCGTGACTGGAACAGATCCATCAGTTCCTCACCGTCGCAGGAACCCACATGGTCTTGGAGTTGTTCTCTGTAAACACACAAATACATTCTCGACCAAAAGTTAACAAAGGGATCCTCTATGCAAAATAGACTTGGGATTCTTTTTAATTTTTGCCTAAATGATTTTTCTTTGGCTTATTTTGACACCATGTGTGTTTTTTCATGGGTGTCCTGCAATTGTTTTTACAAATGGAATTTACTTTACTGGAGTAAGAATTTTCTAGATGTATTTTACTTACTCGATATTTTTTTTTTTTCCCTTACATGATATTACCCCGCTGTCCCCTCCCCTTTTTTGATTAATGGGGACTTTTGGAAATTTTATATTGCAGTCTTGATAATTTTAAATTTTAATTTTTGCACACAAAGTGACTGCTTTAGGTTCTTTGGTTGTTAGGCAGTTTTACAGTGAGATGAACTACTAATAGATTTTTTAGTTAATGTTTTAGGAAAAGCTTTTTGTCCAGTACACTATAATTTTCTTGAGTATTCTCATATTTCACTTGGCCAATTTAAATTAATCTGAAAACTTGATTACTATTTTCCTGTCAATTTTAATACTCAAGCAGAAATCTTAGTTTACCCTGTGAATACTAGTGGAAAGGAATATTTGCAATTTTGAGTAGGTCCTGAGCATTCCTGGTAATAGACTGAATTTAGATATAGAGCAGCTATTGCTGGCCGGGTCTCTGTCTGCCACCTGGGTCCCCGTATGAGTTGTGTGTGTGGGGCGAAGCAGCCATGGGGGTAGGAGATCTCCCTTAGGAGGGTTGAGAATTCAAACCCCTGCAAGGTTTGTGGATGAGGGTCTGTGCCCCACCTCTGTTGACCTTTTAGTTCTCTCCTGTTGGCCCCTCTGCGACTGTGCCTGTCTTAGGTTGTTCCTTCCCTGAGGAATCTTACCCGTCTCTGGCTAACCAGCCATCCTCCGGGGCCAAACAGGGTGATGTGAGGTTCAATTCTGTCTCCTTTGTAGTCTATGCCCCCCTGTGGCCTCCACGTCCAGTACCTGCCTTGGGGTCCCCTCACCTGCTGGCAGGGTCCCGGTACTGATCACATATCTCGGGGGACCCAGGTTTCTTCTCCAGAGAGGGCCCAGCTCACACCATTGGTCGAGATACAGATCCATGGTGCCAGCTGCCCAAAGGCTTCAGCCACAGCTGGAACTGAAAACTCTGGCATCAGCTGTGTGTATTTGGATAGTAACAAGAAGGTCCCTCTTGGCAGAAAGGGCAAGAAGGGCCAATATAGAATGCTCGGATCCCTTCCCAGTGCCTTAATTCCTTCTGAAAGGGATTAATTTATTTCCTATCCTTTTTTAAGTTGCTGCCCACCATTCAAAGAATTAGTTTGTAAGTTTATTTTGGGATAATTGTATAATATGCTGTTGTCAAATATCAAATATTATAATGACATTGTAGAATAATATCATGTAAGGGTATTATGGTGTCATGGGAGGTTAAGGAAGGCCTAGCCTAAGGACTGGTCTCCATAGGATATGATAAGCTCTAGGCCATGTCAATTCAATGTCAGACTAGCTGCCATTTTTTAATAATTTTATATAAACTTTGTCAGGGATGTAAAAACACAAATCACTTACCTCAGTTCAAGAGTTCAAGTATATTGACTTTTCCACTTACTCTCACTACCTGCCACTCACCCTGAGGTTTGACATTCTGATGGACTTTTCTCAGTCTCTGGATCCATTCTTGTTCATCAGTCTATGTCATTGATTGTATTCCTCAAATGAGTGAGATCATGTGATATTTGTCTTTCTCTGCCTGGCTAATTTCACTTAGCATAATGCTCTCCAAATCCATCCATGTTGTTACAAATGGTAGGAGCTCCTTCTTTTTTTCCGCGGCGTAGTATTCCATTGTGTAAATGTACCATAGTTTTTTAATCCACTCATCTGCTGATGGGCACTTCGGCTGTTTCCAAATCTTAGCTATGGTAAATTGTGCTGCTATGAACATAGGGGTACATATATCCTTTCTAATTCGCCTTTCTAATTTCTTGGGGTATATTCCTAGAAGTGGGATCACTGGGTCGAATGGGAGCTCCATTTTTAGTTTTTTGAGGAATCTCCATACTGTTCTCCACAGTGGCTGTACTAGTCTACAATCCCACCAGCAGTGCACGAGAGTTCCTTTTTCTCCGCATCCTCGCCAGCACTTGTCGTTTGTTGATTTGTTGATGTAAGCCATTCTGATAGGTGTGAGATGGTACCGCATAGTCGTTTTGATTTGCATCTCTCGGATAATTAGTGACTTTGAGCAAGTTTTCATATGTCTCTGGGCCTTCCTTTTGTCTTCTTTCGTGAAGATTCTATTTAGGTCTGTTGCCCATTTTTTTATTGGATCATTTGTCCTCCTTTTATTGAGTTGGGTGAGTTGCCTGTAGATGCTTGAGATTAAACCTTTATCACTAATAACATTTGCAAATATGTTCTCCCATACAGTGGGTTTTCTTGTTGTTTTCTTGATGGTTTCTTTAGCTGTGCAAAAGCTTTTGATTTTGATGTAGTCCCATTTGTTTATTTTCTCTTTAGCTTCCATTGCCCTCGGAGCAGTATCATCAAAGAAGTTCTTTTGGCATATGTCTGAGATTTTTCTTCCTGTAGATTCCTCTAATATTTTTATGGTTTCCTGTCTTACGTTTAAGTCCTGTATCCATTTTGAGTTTATTTTTGTGTATGGTGTAAGTTGGTGCTCTAGTTTCATTTTTTTGCATGTATCTGTCCAATTTTCCCAACACCATTTATTGAAGAGACTGTCTTGACTCCATTTTATGTTCCTGCCTCCTTTGTCAAATATTAATTGAGCATAGTGGTTTGGGTTGATATCCGGATTCTCTATTCTATTCCATTGATCTATATGTCTGTTCTTGTGCCAGTACCAGGCTGTTTTAAGAACAGTAGCCTTGTAATACAGCTTGAAATCTGGTATGGAAATCCCACCGACTTTGTGCTTCTTTCTCAGGATTGCTGTGGCTATTCGGGGCCTTTTTTTGTTCCAGATGAATTTTTGGAACAAAAAAGATCATTATTATCACATCCAACAAACAAACAGTAATTCCTATAACCATTAGATAGATGGTTCACTTTTAGCTTAATGGCTGCCAAGATGCTTGTCTTCACAGATTAGATTTGATTTACTTGTGGATATGGAAATTGTCAAAGCCAATTGAGTTATACGTAGCATCATTGAATGTGCTAAAGGAAAATGCCTCTTCTGTCTTAGGAATTGCAAGACATAGAAACTTTCAGGGTAAGAACTATCACATGCAGAATCTGCCTGCCACTTCTGGTTCCCCCAGATGGCCTTCCCCAGGCTTAGAGATAAATCAGCCTAGAACTCGGAGGGTTATTTGGATGCTGACATCTGGCAGACAAGGTGGGTCAAAATTTCATAAATTGGAGCATTGAGATATTCATTCATCTGTTTCAGAAACAATGATCTTCCAGCCAGAAGTTCTTTTTATAAATTCATAGAAAATGGTCTGGGCCAGTGATTGGCAAACTGGGGCTCACAAGCCACATGTGGCTCTTTGGCCCCTAGAGTGTGGCTCTTCTACAAAATACTATGGCCTGGGCGAGTCTATTTTGAAGAAATGGCTTTAGAAGAAGTTTAAGTTTAAAAAATTTGGCTCTCAAAAGAAACTTAAATCGTTGTTCTGTTAACATTTGGTTCGGTTGACCAATGAGTTTGCCGACCACTGCTCTGGGCTGAGGCAACAGTCATGTTAGTGGAAGCTGTATCAATAGCAAAGAGGGGGGAAATGAATGACAACAACAGTTCCAGTTAGGATATAATCTGCTCTTTCAGGCAAAATATCAGGGACCAGTTGATTTTTTCAATATATAATTATGTTGATGTCTTTTTGTTTTTCCCTTCATGAAGAACAATACTGCGATATTTGTCATTAAAATCATAAGAAGTAGAACATCTTCTTCTACTCTTTCTACTGAATGGTTATAGTTTTTGAAAATGTGTAATTTGTCAGGAAACAGTACTGAATTTAACTAGTGACAAGTTTAGCAAATGTTGTGTGTGTGTATGCATGCGTGTGTTACTCAAATTAGTGTTTTCATTTCTCAATTAAAAATATGTTTTAATTTATTAGAGATAGAGGAAGAGATAGAGAGAGGAATGTCAATCGGCTGTCTCTTGCATACTCCATGTTAGGGATTGCACCTGAAACTCAGGCATGAGCCCTGACAAGTAGTCTGACTGGTGACCTTTTAATGCACCTGACAGCACTCAACCCATTGAGCCACACTAATTAGGGCCACTCCTTAATTTTGTAACACTGATGTGTGCAGTGTTTAAGTGAATGCTGAGGGTAAGAAAAATATGGCAGTGACCTGGTATGACCTATGAACAATTTCTCTAAGAAGTCCATTATGTGTATCCTCTAAAATGGTTACAAACCAGTGATGTGAAGGTTTGACAAGAGAAAACCGGATAGTTCTTCGCAAATAATGTTATTTTTCCATGTCTTCTTTTGTGACCACAACTTTTTTTTATACCTATGTGCATTTTATTTTTTTTAATATTTATTGTTCAGTTTATTAATTACATTGTTTCCCTCCCCCCCCCCCTATAGCTCCCCTCCACCCGGTACCCATCCCACCCTCAACCCTCACCTCCCCACCATTGTCTTCTCCCATAGGTGCATGATTTTTGTCCAGTCTCTTGCTGCACCTCCCACACCCCTTTTCTCCCCAAGAATTGTCAGTCCATTCCCTCTCTATGTCCATGTCTCTGTTATATTCACCAGTTTATTCTGTTCATCAGATTATTAATTCACTTGATTTTTAGATTCATTTGTTGATAGTTGTATATTTGTTGTTTATAATTTATATTTTTACCTTTTCTTATTCCTCTTCTTATGGCATATCTTTCAGCAATTCATATAATATTGGTTTGGTGGTGATGAACTCCTTTAGCTTTTTCTTATCTGTGAAGCACTTTATCTGACCTTCAATTCTGAATGATAGCTTTGCTGGATAGAGTAATCTTGGTTGTAGATTCTTGCTATTCATCACTTTGAATATTTCTTGCCACTGCTATCTGGCCTGCATAATTTTTGTTGAGAAATCCACTGACAATAGTATGGGTGCTCCCTCATAGGTAACTAACTGTTTTTCTCTTGCTGCTTTTAATATTCTCTCTTTTTCTTTTGCCCTTGGCATTTTAATTATGATGTGTCTTGGTGTGGTTCTCTTTAGATTCCTATATTTTGGGGTTCTGTACACTTCTTGGGCTTTTAAGTCAATTTCTTTCACCAGGTGGGGGAAGTTTTCAGTCACTATTTCTTCAAGTAGGTTTTCATTATCTTGCTCTCTCTCTCTTTCTGGCACCCCTATAATTTGGATATTGGTATGCTTGAGGTTGTCCCAGAGGCCCCTTACACTCTCTTCAATTTTTTGGATTCTTTTTGCTTCTTTCTTTTCCAGCTGAGTGGATTTTGCTTCTTTGTATTTCAAATCTTTAACTTGGTTCTTGAGGTCATCTGGACTGCTTTTTAGGTCTTTGTATAATATTTTTTATTTCAGTCAGTGTATGCTTAATTTCTAGTTGGTCCTTTTTCATTTCCTCGTAAGTCTTGTTCATTTCATCGTAGGTCCTGTTCATTTCCTTGTAGATCTCAGCCTTTTCTAGGAGCCTCTTGAAAAACCTTATAACCGTAGTTTTGAATTCTGTGTCTAGTCGTCTTTTTCCCTCCATTTCTTTCACATCTGATTTCTTTCCATTTCTCTGCATTGTGGCTGCTTTCCTGAGTTGGCCTATTAGCTTTGTGTGGTAGATGTCCTCTAAGGGACAGTGGCTCAGCCTCCCCAGTTACCTGAGGTGGATACTCTTACTGTAATCCTTTATGGGTTGTAAAGTATTGTTGAAGTTAAGCCTAGCTTATTGTTGTTAGCACTAGAAGGGTTTGACCTCCAGGCCAATTGACTGTGAGGGTAAGCTGTGTTCAGCTTGGATGGGCGGAGTCTCCAGGCTGAGCAGGCAGCGTCAGCTCTGCCCTATGCGGGGTGTGGGTCTCTGTGCTGGGTGGTAACAGCTGCATGCACCTCTGAGAGAAAGCCACTGCTGATCTCCACCCTCTGCCAGACAACTCAGCCTCTCCCCAAATGAGTCTGCACCCCCAAAGTCTCACCCAGAGTTGCAACACAATGCAGTCTAGTGGTGTCTCGAAAGAGGGAGCAAGTCATGAGTCCTCTCTGCATGGTCGAATACTTATGTTCCCAAGTTTATGTGAAAACAGTTTTTCCAAGTATACGTGCACTCTCCACAAGCTTGCCCTCTCCACAAGCTAGCAGACCTCTGCCATGCTGGGCTTCAGAGTGCTTTCCCACTGTCCAGTTCCACTAAGTGTGAGTGTGGACTCCTCTGACCTTGCCTGGAACTTTGGAATCAGTGCAGTGGGACACCTCAGCCCTCCCCGTTAGAGAAAATCAGCCAGGTTTGTAGCCACCCGCCCTCTCTGCTGGTGCGCGTGCTCATGGCTCCAAACCTCTGGCTCCGCGAGTATCTTCAAAGCTGTGCTCTGCCATTCCTCTGAGTCACAGTGTCTTATCTTTACCTTTATTTGTGGAGTTTTCACTCAGCCAGCTTTCCAGTGACTCTGGATGATGTTTGTTCTGTCGTTAAGTTATAGTTTTGGAATTGTTGTGTGCAGCAGCAAGATAGGTGTTTACCTATGCCGCCATTTTGGTTCACCTGTGACCAAAACTTTTAAAAGGCTAGCAACAGATTAATATTTGTTGAATTAGTAAATGAATAAGTGAATAAATGGCTACTTTGCTTAATTTAATCAAGCTTTGAGATTTGGGGCAAATCAAAGTGATTATCTATTGATTGCTCAATTGAAGACCACAGTTATACCGTAAGTGCTCGATAGGGGCTTAGGTGTAGGGAGAAAACTGTATATAGTACTGGTATATAGGACTCATTACTTCCAGAGCTTCCTTGTTCTAGTAGATCATTACTAATGTGGAAGTGCTTTAGTAGATTTAAGTAATAGATTTTAGAGTTACTTTTAAAGATATAGTTTTGTGGCTCTGTATTTATATCTAAGGAAAAAGCTGGAGATAATTTTTTAATTATTTTATTAACAATTTTTTTGAGAGAGAGGAACATCAATGTGAGAGAGAAATATTGACAAACAGCAAACTAAGAATCAAACCCAAAACTTTTTGGTGGATGGACAATGGTCCAACCACTGAGCCACTCAGTTAAGGTAAGATAATTTAAATTCATACAAAAAGAAGATGTGTTTGGTATGCTGGATATAGCTTGGCATCATTCATCAAGGTTCCATAAACCTTCTCATGGAGATGAATCATTGCAAATGCTAAGTATTTTATGATCTCATGAACCGTTATTTGGAGAAACTCAGAATAGAGTCCAATTCTGGAGTTGGCAGATCCTTTGAGATTGTTGTTATTTGTGCCATTCTGTGCTTTATTAATTTCAGTCTCTTAACTCATTAAAAAGAAATGAGTTATACCTCCCCCAAAGCAAAATGTGATGCCATTAAAGGCAGTAGAATATAGTTATCAAGAGAGCAACACTGGCCATCTCAGGAGATTGACTAGACTTGTCACATTGACACTGAAATGTATCTGAACCATAATCCTTTTCCTTCTCGCCAGTAACAGTTGTGTCCAGGGTGTCCAGCTTCTTGACAAAGCAATGTCCCAGAGGTCCCATGATACACAAAACTACCCTGAGAACATGTGACTGCTTTTTAAGGACAGGCAGTGAAGACAGTCCTGCATAATTCAAACCATAGGTAGTTTCCTTAATTAGAGCTCAACATTTAGTCAGAATATCTATAGGACAAGAAGTTTGAAGTTCCTAAAGGCCTTTATAGGTAGCAAGATAGATCTACATCTTATTTAAAAAATGCAGTCTAAAATCCAGGGGATAATCTTTCCTGAGTGCTGCCTCAATTTGCATTTTGGAACCAAGAAAAAGAAAATTCATTTAAAATAGATTATCTGATGACAAGGAGTCAGACTTATGAAAAGAATATCTAAGCTTCATACCAGCGGAAGAAAGAATAAAATACATTTTTTAGTGAAGCATAATCTTTGTAAAATTAAACATGCATAATGATTACACTCTAAACATGTCAAGAAGTCCTATAATAACAATGAGGACATATATGGAAAAGGCAGCAAAAACATGATTGCATCAAGAGGATTCAGGCATTCATGTGCTTTAGATATTTTTGTCCTACTAAATTAATGTATTTATTACATTATTTTACAGATAAGTAGGATTAATAATAAGGGAACACTAGTAACATATTACTACTGCTGAATTTCAGATTTAGAATTCTCTTTTGAAAGTTAATTCAGCTCCCTAAAATTCCATTTTCTGCTTATATTTAGATATGCCTTCATAAATGTGACTGCCCAAAGAATGTATAATAAACACAGAAATTAAGTTAAGTACATTGTGTTGGAAAAAAACAGTCGACTTGGAGTTAGATATCCTCGATATTTTTTCTTTCTCTACAGCTAAACTTGTGTTGTGATATAAGGCAGGCAACTTAATCCCTTTGAACCTGGATTGTGTTAATGATATAATAAACTGGTTGGAGTAGAAGTTTAAAATGTTCTTTTGGTTCTCATAAAAATAAAATTCTAACTTGTTCTGTTAATTAAATCAACATTGCCAATATGGTGAATTCTGAGCCTTCAGCCTCTTTAAAATGGAGAACAGTTTATGTGAACTATACACAAAATTGATTCATCTCTTCTCCTTTCTACTTTGCCTTTAAACATACAGTCTCTGATTTTTCAGCTGTATGGTAGCATTGTGGGCCTATTTATTTTTCCAAAGACCTTTTACTCTGATTATTTGATAAGCAACAATATATTTTTTTCAAAGGTATCAAGTTATTCCCTTGGTTTATATTAGGTAGATAAGCCCTTTGAGTTTTTAAATGAGTTTACATTTTCATTCCATCTCTTTGATTCAAGTTTGAAGGGATTCTATTTTGGCTATTTTATCTTTCTGCTCCTAGTAAAACCAGACTTTAAGTTATCCCCAAGGTATCACTGGCAGCATTCCACACCATCTGTAATGTATAAATATATTCAGTTATTCAGTATATTCCAACTTAGCTAGCTGTAGTAATTTTATATTATTGGAGTCTTTGAGGAGAAAGGCATTCTGATTTATTCCTTACTGTTAGTCCTGAACTTTTGATTCAGCTGACAAGTAATCTAATACAGAAACAAAAACCTAAAAATTTTCACAATGAGTTAAGTATCAGAAAGTTCTGGAGCCCATTCATTGTCTTTATTGCAGTTGACTGGCTGAATACATTTGAGCACCCTTGGCAGATTCCAGATTTGAATTTAGGAGACTTAAGGCTGGTCAAATCATTCTCAATAAAGGGTGCTTGTCTGGGATCGCCTCATTTGATGAAGCCTTTTGTTCACTTTCCTGACAAGGTATCACATTAGATTCTTTGACTACTTCTTCTCTATTTAAAAATTTCTCTTTTCTTTCTTTTTCCTATTACTTTAATGAAAGAAAACACGCCTTCCTCCCACCAATGTATGATTATAAAATTTCATTTAAAAAATTTAAATATTGAATATAATCTTGGAAATTTAATGTATGCAGAGAACCATCAGCATGAGAAGTGTAAATATAAAAAACACTTGGTTTCATGAGATGACCTACTGCAGTGTGAGATTTTAGTCAGGGAAATGGAAAAGAAGGTTATAAAAAACATCAGTGATGGGAGAACAGGCAACAGTTTTAATACCGAATCTCCCACTTCTAGTTATACGACCTTGAGAACATCTTGACATTTTTCATCATCATTCTTGTCATCTGTTGTAAAGACTAAATTATGTTAATTGGTAAAATTAACTGTGCAAGGTAGATTTCCGATGGTTAGAAGTTATTATTTTTGAGAACATCTTGTGTGTTTCACACTATGCTTGCTTTTGGATAGGATACAGAAAACTCATAAGGTGTAACTGTCCTAGAAGTTTACATTTTAGTTGAAGTTTAGTTTGTTTAGGTATTTTCAGGAGGTTTTATATACCATTCATTCATTTTTTTCCACTCACTTATTTAACATGCTTCTTATATGCCAAATACCATCCTTAATGTCTAGATCAGTGAGCAGAAGTACATAGTGAAAATCTATGAAAATTTATAATTGTAATAGACTTTTTTTATTCTACCCAAGTGTGGCACAATTAGAAAGGCACTCCAGTTTTACACTGCCTACTCTCAAATCTCAGCTCTATCAGGAACTACCTGGGTAATTCTGGGCAACTTATTTTTAACTGCGTTGAGCCTCTATGTCCTCATCTGTGAAATGAGATAATGATTACTTAAACTGTGGTGTGAAGGTTAAATGCATTAGTATATATAAAATATATAGACTAATTCCTGGCATACAGTAAGACACAAAAGACCAGTAAAATATTAGATTTATTATTGATGTTGTTATTTATATTTTCCAGGTATCAGGTTCTTAATTTTCCTTTAAGGAACAATCTCCTCTCCATTCTTAGTCCATGTTTTGGCCTTCATGTGCACCCATGGTTTATGGTTGTAGGGAGCACAGTTCTTTTTCCTCAGTCATGGTGATTGGTTGAGTTAGGACAAGACAAGTCCATGAAGTTAGCACATTTGAATGCACACTCTCTTTGTTAGTTGAATTGAGCCTGGTTTGATATAATGTTAGCATTCCTGTGAACTTTCTTGTCACTATTTGAACCCAGATAATGAAACCATCAGGATTGGGGGCAGAACAAGAAGTTGGAGAGAAACTAGATACTCAGGATAGCCTAGGAGCCTCTAGATTGAACAATTCCAAGTACATTACTCCTGAACTTTTAGTTTTATGTGGCAACATATTATAGTTTGCCTATCATATATATAGTGTTTGGCTAAGTTAGCCAGAATTGGCTTCTGTTGCTTGCAAGTTAAAAAATCTAAGTGATAAAAAACTTGGTTACTTAGAGGCTGATATAGATTGCAGATTATGAAATATCTCTTCTACCTTCCCCCCCCCCCCCCCATCTACTGGAGTATCGCATGTCATTTATCAGTGTGTGTAGAAGTTTCCCTTTGGGGTAGAAGCCTGTGATTATCTTTTCCAGAATTAGAGCATTTCCAGAATCTAGTTGAGATTACCAGAGTATAGTCAGAAGAAATAACAAGATACAGAGAGCTGTAGATTGATTCAATTGTGGGAATAGAGTGGTTTTTATTTGTTTGTTTGTTTGTTTGTTTTGTGTGTGTGTGTGTGTGTGTGTGTGTGTGCCTTGCAAAAAGAAGAATTGTAGTACAAGTTTGTTACTGCATATGAAGCAGTATAAGAGATCTGAATATTTATTCTGGAATAAAATACAACCAGATTAAAGACGGAAAATCAATTCAGTTATAAAAATAAATATGTGGTTACAAATTTTGGTCAGTGCTCTCCGGGGGAAATATAGGTTGCAAATATTACAGCAAGTAACCAAAAATTGTCTCTTACTCGTTTGTGGTCAGATGTAGAGGAGGTTAGAAAATTTTAAAAAGTGTAATTTGATATGCCCAAGTCTATGATTCACTTTATCATTACTACCATTATTGCTACAACCACACAATATCAAAACAAAGAAAACCATATGAATAGTACAGCTGACACAGAACACTTAAGTATGCTGAGTAAATATTTGCCACACAAAATTCACCTGACATCTCATTCCGTATATGGGGTGAAACTCAAGAATCCTTAATTTCTCCAATTCTTGGAGTTGGGGGCTGACGTTTCTCTAGTTCACATCATGTCATTCATTATGTTACTTTTATTTTTGAAAATATCTGTCTCTGAGCTTGTTATCAATGGTTTGTCACCTCTACCCTAGAATGCACTTTAGTCTCATCAAAAAAGGAAACAAGTTGTTCTCTGAAAACACACAACCAGAGAGGATGGAACTTGCATTGCCACGATGTGTCCACCATCTGGATACCATTGCTGACATGTATACATAAAGAATTATTTGACATTGAAACTGGGACTCAGAATAGTTGGACATTGAGACTGAGACTCAAACATTTTTTGTTCTTATACATTTATTTCTAGTATGCAGAGGCAAGATATTTTTGAAGAAAAGAAACAGGGGAGAGTGATTGATATAGAGGCAGAGAGGCATTGAACAGGCTGTCAAACTACAGGGGGAAGGCTGGGGTGGATGGGAGGCGGATGCTGGGGGAGATCAACCAAAGGACTTGTATGCATGCATATGAGCATAACCAATGAATGAAAGACACTGGGGCAGGGAGGGGAAGGGGGGGACATATTCTGGGGGTAAGGGAGACTGTGGGGAGAATATTGGGGGGGGGGAAACATATGTACTACTATTAAACATAAGTTATACTAAAAAAGTAATAATAATAATAATAATAATAATAATAATAATAAATAAAATAGAATTAAAAAAAGGAAACAAGGACACAAAATTTAGTGTATAAGAGATTTGTACAAAAGTTGGGTGTGGATGAAGAATTGAGCCGGGTATGCATAGCAGGGAGTGTTTACATTTGCATTTTTTGCATGAGAAATTTCTTTAAGATGAATATATAGCATCCATGGTATTATGAAAGTCTCTCAGCCATTATATTTTGGCACTGACCCTCCTGTTTATGCCTTCTAAACCTCCATCCTCCTCGGTATCTTCTCTCCACTCCACCTGGGGCATCATCCCCACCTGAGCTATAATAAAAAGTTATTATTTTATTTAATACTTATAACAACCCATAATCTATATATTAATGCCACATAAATTAACTTGTGCCACTCGAATAATTTGAGTTTAAGAACAAACAGTTTAGGTTGAGGCTAGAGAAATTTCTTGGTATAATATATCAACATGTGACATAAGTAAGAAAACATGTACCATCTGATTCCTGAGTAAGCTACTAGCAAACCAGTGTGTGTATGAAGAAGATGGGTGAGTGGATAGGAAGAAGTGGAAGTTTTTAAAAATATTAAAAATAAAATCTTTGGAATTTTTAATAAAGTCTGACTAATGGGTTTATAAGTACAAAGAACTAATTAGCTGGGAAAATAATTCAAAACTTAGGAACAAATGCCAAGAGATAGAGAAAGAAAAGTCTTCCTCCTTCATCCTTCTTCATAGCAAAACCTAGTTTGCAAATTCCTTTGTTATGAGTATGAAATCAAGGTGCATTGCTTTCTTAAAGACAATTAGTTCTTATTTGTGTGACTTTTATTATTTATAAGGAAAGAGACAACTAATTTCTCTTACCAAATCTCTCCAACCTAGTGTTAAATTGTAATGTTCATATGAAGTGGAATGTTCTGCTCATTCAAATTTATTCCTCAAATGGTGATCACAGCCGAAAGCTTATCTGATTTAATGAAAGAGTAATATGCAAATTGACTGTGTCTCCACTACACCTACAAGCCACGCCAAACAGCCCATCAGGAGTGAGTATAGAAATTAACCCAACCAAGATGGCTGTGGCCACAGAGAGAGCAGGAGGCTTGGGTTTCCCTGGCAATGGAGGAAGCCAAGCTTTCTGCCTGCCCTGGCCTGCCTTGGCCTTCACTTAAGCCTAGAAAGTTTCAATTATAGAAGATACATAAATCTCAACAAAAATGGCTATGGCTACAGAGTGAGCAGGAGTCTTGGCTCCACACAAGTCTACAAAGTTTCAATTATAAAAGATAAATAAATCTCAGATACCAGGGCCTTCGTTTGGGTACTGGGGGTGGTCAACCTGCAAACCACTACTGGACCCTCACCCAGGCCACCCCACATCCCAAGAAAACCTCCACTCTGATACAGGAGACCCTTCAGGAAAAACCAGCTGGCTCCCAGGCCTCTATCCTATCTAATCCTATCTAATAAAAGAGTAATATACAAATTGACTATCACTCCAACACACAAGATGGCCATCAAGAAGATGGCCAGCAGGGGAGGGCAGTTGGGAGGGACCAGGCCTACAAGGGTGGGCAGTTGGGGACAATCAAGCCTTCAGGGGAAGGCAGTTAGGAATGACCAGGCCAGCAGAGGAGGGAAGTTGGGGGCAGGCAGACCTGCAGGGTAGGACAGATAGGGGCAAAAAGGCTGGCAGGGGAGCAGTTAGGCACCAATCAGGCTAGCAGGGGAGTGGTTAAGGAGTGATCAGACAGGCAGGCAGAAGAGGTTAGGTGCAATCAGGAAGGCAGGCAGGCAAGTAATTGGGAGCCAGGAGTCCTGGATTGTGAGAGGGATGTCTGATTGCCTGTTTAGGCCCTCCAGTTACGATTGTGCCTAAACGGGTAGTCAGACATCCCTCAAGGGGTCAGATATCCCTGGAGGGGTCCAAGATTGGAGAGGGTGCAGGCTGGGCTGAGGGACACACAATCCTCTGTGTACAAATTTTATGCACCAGGCCTCCAGTCATCATAATAAAAGGCTAGTGTGCAAATAGTTGTCACACAGTGACTCCGTAATGACCAATCAGCAGGGACCTGAGGCTACATGGTGCCAGGCCGGGCCTGGGACTTGAAGCCATGCCCCCATCTGGCAGGGCTTGATGGGGAACCTGAGGCCATGTGTCTCCTGCCTGGGTGGGGGGGCTTGATGGTGGTAGGACTGGCTGGATCTGGGTCTCACCCAATGGAGTTGGGGCTGGCTGGGCCTTGGTCTGGCATGATTTTGAGGTGAATGTGTTTGGGCAGGGACTTGACTCTGGGTCCTATGGTGCACCCCAGACTCTGAAGGAGAGAGATTTTCATATACATTTTACTAATTTTATTTCATCTCTGATACTTCTGTTATAGAGACAGGGTAAATAACAATATTAAAATATTTCCTCTAATTAATTCCCCTTTAATGTGCATGAATTTTGTGTACCAGGCCACTAGTCTGTAATAATTATGATGAATATGTTAACAACAGGAACTATTTATTGAGCTTTTATTGCATTGCAGTCATTGGGGTTCAGATATGTATTATCTCATTTAAATCTTTTAGCATTGCTGAAACAGACACTGTTATTATCTCCATTTTATATCTGAAGGTAAGGAAACAGACACAGAACAGTTAAATGACATGCCCAAGATTATATCAAGCAAATGTGTAAACTGTCATTTGTGTAGTGAAGGTTAGCATCATGATGATTTTTTTCCTTGGATGCCTTATACTTGCTTAGATGTTTAAAAGCTTCATACTGGATGCTTCCATGGTTGATTCTGTTGCAGTTGGCTATTTGTATCTTCAGCTGGGAAGCTGAACATTACCGAAGATTTCTTTTCAATTTTATAATTAATGGTTCTATTTTGGAAAAATGAGGTGGATAAAGGACAAGGAAAAACACACCTATCACTACAAGGATATAAACAGAAATGTTAGAAAAAGTTTCCTTAAGGATGAAAAATAAAACATGAAGAAATATGAGGCACAGACATGTCAACTGACTTTTTCAAGGTCAAAGAAATAGTTACATAATCAAGTTTTACTTTGTCAAGGGAATTAAGTGTTCTAAGTAACTAATTTATTTTAATGTTGGAAGATCTTCATAAATCTTCCTGCATTACTTAGATAAATAATTTGCCATGGAAATTGTTTTTCAGTAATGTTGTTTGGCTATTTTAGTGTGTGTTTTTCATAATCTCTAACGCTGAATTTCTCATCAATTCAGCTCTCCAGATTTTATTAGGTTTTGTGTGCTCGGGAAATAACACCATCAAAGCAGAGTTATCATCACATATGCAGGACAATTATATTGATATATCATGTGCTATATTTTAATTTCAAAATTATTGCCTCATTGTTTTCTCCCGGAGCCCAGTTTTATTTCTTTCTTCTTATCGTTAAAGGTACAGTGACAAGTAATTCATCCTTAAAAAAAAAAGAAGAAGAGAAAGGAAAGGTTTGCTTAAAATTGTAGCTAGAAAAATCCCCCACAGAGTGAATTCCCACAGTGTTATGGAGGATATAAATTTAGCCCAGTGTGATTCAAACAATCAGGTTAGGAATTTTAATTTAATGGTTTGTTCCTTTGAATTGTTAGATGCTCACCTCATTGTGCAAGTTGTGTTTGAATTGAAGAAAATTAAACTAAAATGTTTTGAATTTGCCTCAGTCAGGTTATTCTAAGAGGTCTGATTCACAGGCTGAGTGACGGACTAGAACGAGTGAATCAACACAAGAAAGAGGAAGCTTAAATTATTTCGCTTTAATAATAATTACTCTATTATCTCTCAGTATTTTTAGAATTTAAATGTTTGGTTTTTTGGATGACAATATCATTAGCTGTTTTCACAGACTTGGGAATTCTCTTATTTTTATTTCAATATAACCCAGAGTCCCATGTGTTTGGTATGTTGGTCAGAAACCTCAGTGCCTCACAGATTAGAGGGTTTGTGAGTCAGTTCCTGCCCAACTGGCTTGGTTGTGGCAAATAAAATATTGGAAAAGAAAAATAAATGTTGGATGGAACATCAGACGAGAGTAAGAACCAAGTATTTTTTATGATATCGTACGGAATAGTCCAATAAGCCAAGCCAAATGGGTCTAGACAATAATGGCTCATGTTTGGAATTACAATTGTAAGATTTGGTAAAATACAGCACTTTTCTTGGAAATTAAGAAAACATATTAAAAAGTCCATGAAGTGGAAAGTGATTTGGTTATAAGCCTTTTTACATGTTTACCCATAAAGAAAGAAATGTTAATAAAGTGAGCCTTTGACAGTAAAATGGAGTTCTTACCACTTAGAGGCTTTAAAATTAGACCTTGTAGGGAACTTAGAGACATGTATATTGTTCAACTTAATTTCAAAGACTTTGAGACTAAAACTCAGAGGTAGAATGTTACCCCAAGGGTCATACTGATATTGATTGGCTGAATTAGAAAAGGTATTTCTTTTCTTTTCATTCCACTGAGGGGAAGCTCAGTTTGTTATCCTAAAATATGACTTTGGAAATATTATTTAAGCTGCTTATTTTTTAAAAAAGACTCAGGACCTTCCTTCTAGCTGCTTAAAAGAAATTAGATAGCTGTAACTGGTTTGGCTCAGTGGATAGAGCATCAGCCTGCGGACTGAAGGGTCCCAGGTTCGATTCTGATCAAGGGCATGTACCTTGGTTGAGGGCACATCCCCAGTAGAGGGTGTGCAGGAGGCAGCTGATCAATGTTTCTCTCTCATTGACGTTTCTAATTCTTTATCCCTCTCCCTTCCTCTCTGTAAAAATACCATAAAATATACATTTTTAAAAAGCAGTTAGAGGATCTGCTCCAGGAAGGGAGGTATCACCATAGGTATTTATGGTTTAATATGAACTAAGTATGATAGGGAGAATCCAGGCAGAGCACATTTGATCAAAGTCCTGTGTGTTTTGGGGGTAAACATTTACATTTCTATCTCTATGTGAACTGCCTCCATGCCCTGTGAAGACCCAAATCACAACTTCCTCACCCCTTTCCCCTTAGTTCAAAATGGCACATAAATCTTAACTGCCAATCTGTTCTTATTGATTTCAGAGCGAGGAAGGGAGAGGGAGAAGAGATACAAACATCAATGATAAGAGAGAATCACTGATCAGCTATCTCCTGCATGCCCCCTACTGGGGATTGAGCTCTAAACCTGGGCATGGGCTCAGTCAAGGAATTGAACCATGATCTCTTGATCCAAGGTTGACATTCAATGGCTGAGCCATATTGGCCAGGCTCATTTCAGCTTTTATAAAAGGCTTTTCTCATGCATTGATGAAACATGTTAATGTAAAACAATTAAGCCACGTGGGACAAAACGACACTATGAGAAAGCTAACATTTAAATAGAGAAGGAATATTCATCCACTGGACTGTTTTTACCAAGAGCCCCAGAAACCAGAAGCCTATTCTACTAAAGAGCTAAAATGGCTTCAAGCCCCTTGACTTCTTCAAGTCTGCTTTTTCATTTGTAAATAAAGGGTTTGGGTTAGGTTATTGCTGAATTCCCTTTGTGTTCTAGCAAGCTCCTCTGAAACACGGGCATCTCTGTCATCATCTTTGAGGGGTGGCAAGAATTAATAAAATAATATAGACTGATCATCTTTTTTGATCTTGTTTGCAAAACTGCTCTCAGCTAGGATTAACCTCAATTATATGGTTTCCCATTGGGCCTTAATCACTTCCAAAAATCTGGATGTTTTTCAGTTTAATGTGTCAACAACATGTTTGTTCAGTGCTTAGAACAGTAATTTTAGGAAATAATTTTCTCTCCAGAATCTTCAAAAAGGAATTCTTAAGCACCAACTGCATTGCATGCAGGGCACTATTGGCATTGAGAGTTCAATGAACCACAGATTTTTGTTGGAATCCTCAGGAGAGCTTGTAGTGTTATCGAAAAGAACAGGATTATGATTGAGGACACATTTAATTAAGTGACAAATGAATGAGCTAGATAATAATTATAGTTTGCAGCCTGTTTTTATCTAACCACCCAATTTTCTTATATTGAGGATTTCTGATCTTTAAACTCTCTATATTATGTTTTAAATAGCTCTATTAAGAGCTGACTCATTTAGTAGTGAATAACTCTCTTGTTTTCTTTGAGATAATTCTCAGATTAAAAAAATTTTTCTTGGCATTTGAGTCTAATGATGAAGGCTGTGGGAAAGAAATAATCCCAATAATTATGTCTAAAATATGTGTTATATATAGCTTTTTTATTTGCAATGCTAACATTGTCCTCAAACCACATATTAAGGAAAATAGAGCATGTAGAAATGATTAGTCAAATACGGGATGTAATGACTGGATAAGATTCCAGACACTGCAACACTGCTAGTCATCTATGTCATCCATCTATCCTGCCTTTTTACTAATTGAATGATCTCCAATTTCACTTCCTGTGGCAATGTACATGGCTTTAACAAATTACATTACGAACTTCTTCTGTAGCAGGGGTAGCCACATGACACAATTCTGTCAATGAGATAATCAAGATAAGTCACAGGATGGACTCCCATAAAGCTCCTTAAGATTAAGGGAAAGGCTGACCTTGAACTAAGGAAAAGCAAGTGGGGAAGTTGTAGTTTGGAACTTCAAATGTATGCTCTTTGCCTTCATTCTTCCTCTTCTCTGAGATGTGGATACAATGCTGGATATAGAACCACCATGTTGAGTCCACAAGGAAGTTCTGTGAATTGTACATCCTAAGTGGGGCCAAAATTGGCTTTCTGACATCCTCGGGGGATATCCCAGATTGCAAGAGGGTTCAGGCCAGGCTGAGGGACCCTACTGGTGCACGATTAGGGCTAGGGAGGGGTGTGGAAAGTTGGCCAGCTGGGAAGGGACTGTGGGAGGGCTCCAGGGCATGTCCGGCTGGAGCAGGTCTCACTCAGTCCCAATTGGTTGGATCCCAGCAGCAAGCTAACCCATCAGTCAGAGCATCTGCATCCTGGTGGTCAGTGCATGTCATAGCAAGCAGTTGAGCAGTCTTAAGATATCATTAACAAATTATGCTCTGATTAGTTGAACTGCCAATTGGACAACCAGACCCTTAGCATATTAGACTTCTATTATATAGGATAATTTTAATGCTAATAATGGGTGTAGCATAAAAAACTCCATGAATATTGAAGGATAGATCAATCTGCCTGGTGATATCTGCAAAGGCTTCTTGGGAGATGGTTTGTTAGGCCTTTTCTTTTTTTTCATCAGGTTGGCTCTGACATTGCAGGCAAATGGAGCCCTGAAGGACACCTGGGCAGAGAAGTACCTTGAGTGATAGTACAGAGATTCTCTGGCTTGGTCTCATTAGCTAATTAAAGATATATATTCAGTGTAGATTGTTTCTCAACCATCTTGGTTTGTTATAGTACAGTTAACAAAGTCAGGTTGAACTGGAAGATGCAATTAAAGTTATAGTTTTCATGTGATTTCCATAATGGCTTGTTTCTTGATCTACCTCATAACTGAGTATAGGATAAAACTCACTTTGGTGTTGTTTTTATTGTTGGTTAGCTCAATTTTTGCAGTCTGCAGGATAACCCCCAGCGGAGTGGTATTGGGAGAAGAGAACCAATATCCATTTCTGCTCTTGGTAATTTGGCTTGTACTACTCCTTAACTTTTAATCCCTTTGCAAGTCACCATGAGCTTAATAGTTAAAATAAACAAAAAATAATTCTCATAAATTCTGTCCCTTTAGAGTTTTCCCAGCCCTTCACCTCTTCTGTGTCCAAATTGCTGATCATCAGGAATTTCTCAGATAAAAGAGGATGAAAGATTATATTAATTGACATGGTCTGTGGATTTGCATATTTATAGATGTTATTTACCTATGTATGGTCATTTAGATATAAGCTGTGTTCATTTGGATGTTATACAAACAAAGATATGTTCAGATATTACCTTCTTGAATCTGTGTAAAATGAGTCGTTAAATTCCATCTATGAGCTCTCTGTTGCCAAAGTTGCTCTTTTGACCTGAAATCCTTCTTTAGAAACTTCTGATTTCAATGGCCAATTTTCTAGTTTCTTTCTTACATTTATCTGACTTTACAAGATAGGCACTTGTACAGGCAAATTATCGCATGAGCCTGGGACAAACATGATAAACACAGGGCAGGTATGGAACTCCGTTCCTCCCTTTCCATGCATATATGCTCATGTTGTGCATCCCTGAGGACTCTGGGCACTTACCCACTGAAGTCAGGTTGCTTCAGGATCTTTTTTTTAACATTGTGCTCCAAATGGTGGCAACAAAAATTTTTAATTGAGCTCTAGAGGAAAATCATTGTCCAACCCCTGAATAGGTGGGAAATGTGGTACACTATTCCTGGGATACAAGACTGGGCTAAAGTCTCAAGTATCCAAAGGGACAACCTTGTGTTCAGAAAGCATGAGGTTTTTGTTTGTTTGTTTGTTTGTTTGTTTTGAAGACATAAGAAATGTTCCTCCAGGTAAAGGCTTCATAAAATAACTTGTATCTAGTTATTGTCTGAAACCTGCCTGCTCATCCACAACCCATGCAGTCTTCTCAGTACTGATATTGATCTAGTTATCTCATTTGACATTCTTATCTCATAAACAGGAAGCTGTTTCCTTTAACATTTTGAGGGAACTGCTGAAATTTTCCCCCCCAAATGCTACTTCATATGTATCTACTGAATTAGTTTCCTATTGTGGCTGTAACAGGTGATCACAAATACAGTGGGTAAAAGAAAAAGGATGTATTTTCTTACATTGCTGGAGATCAGAAGTCCTAAAATCAAAGTGTGGGAGGCTTCAGGAGAGAGTTCATCCCCTTGCCTGTTAGAGTTACCAGAAGTCGCCTGTATTCCTGGGAACATCTTTGTGGATGGAACACCTCATAAATTTGTGAGAACATCAACTTCCTCTCTGACTCTGACACTCCTGAACTCCCTCTTATAAGGATCCTTGTGATTAGATTGAGGCTGCCAAATAGTCCAAGATAATATTTTTTTTCCTCAAAGTATTTTTTTTTTTTTTTTTAATTTTTTTTATTGTTCAGTTTATTAATTACATTGTTTCCCCTTTTTTATCCCCCTATATCTTCCCTCCACCCTGTACCTATCCCACCCTCCGCCCTCATCTCCCCCTCCCCAATGTCCTCTCCCATTGTTGCAAGATTTTTGTCCAATCTCTTGCTGTACTTCTAACAACACTTTTCTCCCCAAGAATTGTCAGTCCATTCCCTCTCTATGTCCATGTTTCTGTTATAGTCACCAGTTTATCTTGTTCATCAGCCTATCAGTTCACTTGATTTTTATGTTCATTTGTTGATAGATGTGTATTTGTTGTTCATAATTTATATTTTTACCTTTTTCTTCTTCCTCTTCTTAAAGAATATCTTTCAGCATTTCATATAATACTGGTTTGGTGGTGATGAACTCCTTTAGCTTTTTCTTATCTGCGAAGCACTTTATCTGATCCTCAATTCTGAATGATAGCTTTGCTGGATAGAGTAATCTTGGTTGTAGATTCTTGCTCTTCATTATTTTGAATATTTCTTGCCACTCCCGTCTGGCCTGCATCGTTTCTGTTGAGAAATCCACTGACAATCGTATGGGTGTTCCCCTGTAGGTAACCAACTGTTTTTCTCTTGCTGCTTTTAATATTCTCTCTTTATCTTTTGCTCTTGGCATTTTAATTATGATATGTCTTGGTGTGGTCCTCTTTAGATTCCTATATTTTGGGGTTCTGTGTACTTCTTGGGCTTTTAAGTCAGTTTCTTTCACCAGGTGGGGAAAGTTTTCAGTCACTATTTCTTCAAGTAGGTTTTCATTAACTTGCTCTCTCTCTTTTTCTGGCACCCCAATAATTCGGATGTTGGCTTGCTTGAGGTTGTCCCAGAGGCCCCTTACACTATCTTCAATTATCTGAATTCTTTTTGTTTCTTGCTTTTCCAGCTGAGTGGATTTTGCTTCTTTGTATTTCAAATCTTTGACTTGGTTCTTGTGGCCCTCTGGACTGCTTTTAGGACTTTGTGTAATATTTTTTATTTCAGCCTGTGTATGCTTGATTTCTAGTTGGTCCTTTTTTTTATCTGTGAGGGTCTGGTTTGTATCCTCAGAGGTCTTGCACATTTCCCTGAGGGTCTCATTCATTTCTTTGTAAGTATAATTCATCTCCTTGTAAATCTCATTCATTTGCTGGTTGGTCTTGTTTATTTCCTGGTTGGTCTTGTTTATTTCCTGGTAATTCTCATTAAGTTGATCGGCCTTTTGTAGGAGCCTCTTGAAAAGCCTTATAACCGTGGTTTTGAACTCTATGTCTTGTCGTCTTTTCTCCTCCATTTCTTTCACACCTGATTTCTTTCCATGTCTCTGCATGGTGGCTGCTTTATGTGGCGGCTATCCTCAAAGGGACAGTAGCTCAGTCTCCCCAGTTACCTGAGGTGGGTACTCTTACTGCAATCCTTTATGGGTTGTATTCAGTGTTTTTGAATTTAAACCCAGCTTTTTGTTGTTAGCCCTAGGAGGGTTTGACCTCCAGGCCAATTGTGAAGCTCAGCTGTGCTCAGGTTGGGTGGGCGGAGTCTCCGGGCCAAGCAGACAGCGTTAGCTCCACCCTATGCGGCCCCAGGGGCTCTGTGCCGGGGGCAATGGCCGCCAGCACCTCTGAGAGGGAGCCGCTGCGGAGCTCCACCGGCTGCTGGTTGCCGGGGAATTCAGACTTTCCCAAAATGAGTCTGCATGCGCAATGTCTCACCCAGGGTCGTAAAACAAAGCAGTCTGACGGTTTTCCGAATGAGAGACAAGTCGCGGTGCGCTCTCTGCGCCGTCACGCAGCCGAGCTGTTCGCGCGAGAGCTGCCTTCTCCACAAGCCGGCAGACCCGGCAGCACCCGAGCTTCGGCGTGCCCTCCCACTGTCCAGTTTTCACCCCGTGTGATAGTGGATTCTCTGGACTTCGCCCAGAGCTGGAGAATCAGTCAGTGGGATGCCCCTGTCTCCCCGCTCGAGAAAACTGGCCGGTTTTCAGCCGCCCGCCCTCTCCGCGGCGCGCACTCCAAACCTCTCTCCACGTGAATCTTTCAACGCTGTCCGCCGCCGCTCCTCCGAGTCACAGTGTCTTATCTTCACTTTTATTTGTGGAATTTTCACTCGGCGAGCGTTCTGGTGATTCTGGAAGGTGTTTGTTCCTTCGTTAAGTTGTAGTATTAAAATTGCTGATTATGACGGCAAGATAGGTGTTTTGCCTTTGCCGCCATCTTAGTTCTCTCCTCAAAGTTTTTAAATTCATCATATCTGTAATGTTGCTTTTTCCATGCCAGGTGACACATTCACAGGTTCTTAAAATTAGAATGTGGATATCTTTGAGAAACCATTATTGTACTATCCATAGCCAATCCCTTTTGGCCATTCGATTGCTAACTCACCTTTACTACTTCACACACATATAATATTGTGCATAATATTATCCCGACACAGCTAGGAAAGGTAGAGTCAGGCTCTTTGGAAGAGGAAATAAAGATTCAAAAAGATTAAATCAGTTGTCCATGAACATAAAAAGGGGGAGTTGGGGTTCCAATGCTGTGCCTTGACTTGAAGTCTAAGTTTTCCATGGTGTACTGTAAAGTCCTCAGCTTTCATTCACAATAAGTCAGTGATTTTTAAAATTTACTTTAGCAGTAAAACCTTATGTTAAATGAAATTATACACATGTAACTAATATGCCCCACTTCACCATCTACAGATTGAAAACAAGGTCAACTTTCTTTTAATATTCAACTTAAATGACTCCAAGTCCCATCGTGCTGTCATAGAAATGTCTCTTTCTTTCTTGGACTATCCTTCACATAAGAAGCCTAAGAACACTAGAAGTGTGTATTTAGTTGATGACATAACATGGAAAAAAAAACCCAAAATAGTCTAATGCATTTACCAGGAGTCAAAATCTGCACTGCTGTTATTACTATTGCTGTCACATGGTGTCCCTGCTGGAGACAGGAGAAATGTGAGTCCATTGGAAGAAGCATGATAGAGACATACACACACACACGCACACACTGACAACTTTGGCTGGTCATGGACCCTGGGAGTAAAAGGAAATCTCTCTTGCACTGTCAGACAGAACTCTGCTCACCCATGCTTCTGCTCTCACAGCTCTACCATGAAGTTCTTCTTTCACAAAATAACTTAGAACTGTTTTCCAAAGTCAGTCCCTCCCTCAGTGTATGGGGAGCTGGGCCATTAGGGTTTTCCTGCCTTAGAAACAGCTTACATTCAACCAGCTTTCTTTTATAGCATAAGTATTCTAACCAATAACAATAGAGAAAGTCCTCTCTTGGTCCCAAGGTCTATCTCATTTTATGCAACCAAATGAGAAGTATTTTCTTTATGGTGTTAGAATTAAATTAGACCAAGAAAAAATTAAAAGCCAGATGGTTGTGGCATGAATGAGACACAAGTTTATTTCCTGCTCATGTTCTATCTTGTTGCTCTACCATGTATTCCTGACTTCCTTAAGGTCAACTCATAGACCAAGGTGTTCACTAAATAGGAGTTATTATATCTATATTCCAGCCAACAGGAAGGGGGGAGGAGAAAGAAATAGAATGGCCTTCTCTTTAAGGACACTTTCTTTACCTTGAACTGTCTAGAATTTCAATGGCCATACCTATATGCAAATGTGCATAGAAAATGGGTATATATTCCAGGTGCCCACATGTCCTGCTAAATCTGAAAGATGCTACTACTATGAAAAAATAAACCCACCCAAAAACATAACAACTAGCAGTCTCCCATCTAAGGAAAATGCCCAAACTCATTAAACAGACACCCCATTATATAAAATGGATCAAATGACTTGCTCTGCTTGAAGCAGAGCTGGGTTCCTGCAGCCCCACACACTCAGTTCTGTACCTTTGCTGTGTGTCTTGAGGCAATCCTGAAAACTACAGGCCTGCAGAGCTCAGTTTGAAAACCACTGTTCAAAGACAACAACTTGCAACTCAAAGAATCAACTGCTCCCTGCTTTTGACAATTGTGTACTTATTTTTTCCTGATGAATTTAAAACATATAGGAAAATTAAAAGAATACATTCCTATATAATAAAGAGCTAATATGTAAATGGTCATCATGCCCTTGTGCCCCTGTTCCCTCACTCCCTCGAGCTGGGGCCAGAGGACCAGAGGCTGTGCCTCCCCCCACTGAGCAGGGCTTCATGGGGGACTTGAAGCTGTGTCTCCAGCCCAGTGGGGCTTGATGGGGGATCTGAGGCTGCACCTCCCACCCTGTGGGGATTGACAGGGGTGAGGCTGGCCGGGTCTGGGTCTCACATGATTTTGAGGTGCACGCAGGTGGGCAGGTACTTGATTCTGAGTCCCATAGCACACCACAGACTCTGACAGGAGGAAGATTTTCATGTACATTTTATTAATTTTCTTTCATCTCTGACACTTCTATTACAGAGAAAAGGCAAATAGCAATATTAAAACATTTCCACTAATTAATTCCCTTTTAATGTGCAGGAATTTTGTGCACTGGGCCACTAGTACCACCCAGATTTACTTCCATCACATAAGGCCTCAGTATTATTTAAAAGAAACAAAGCATGTTGGAATCAGCTAGAATTCCTTTAAAACACAACACGGCCTCATTCCCATCTTTGTCTATTCCTATGTCCACCTCTGCCCATCCCAGCCTATATCTTAATATTCATATGTATCCTTCCATACTTGATTTTGTTTTGCTTTGTTTTTACCTAAAGTCCTTTTTTTTTCTGTTCCACCAGCATACTCCATTACACATAGTTGTCATATTTCCTTGGAGTTCTCTTGGCTGTAAAATTCTCATACCTTCCTTGTCTTTAATTACCTTGACAGTTCTGAGGATTATTGGTCAGGATATCCTTCTATTAGAATTCACCAGCTATTTTCTCATAATTAGACTAGGGTTACAGATTTAGGGAAAGAAAATCATAGATATAAAGTGCCATTTTCATTATATCATATCAGGGTGACATATTATCCCACGGTTTATCACTATTATATTAACCTTAGCCACCTGGCCGAGGTAATACTGGTAAGGTTTCTGTCCTGGAAAAGTTACTATGCTTCTCTTATTTGCATATGGTACTCTTTAGAAGAATGTCACTAATGCACCACTAACAATGAATAGTGGATTATGTTGCCCCTTTTGAGAATGGAGTAGCTACAGTAATTATTTTGAACTAGAGGCTGGGTGTATGAAATTCGTGCACTGGAGGGGCTTCTGTGTGGGAGATTTGTCTCTTCTCCCCCAGTTATTTATTTATTCAGTGGTTTATTTATATCAGTGTGGATTCATGGATATTTATTTTATAGGTTGGGTGATACTCTAATACTATTCAATTTTCTGCATAAATTGTTCCAACTTTGGTAATTGGTAGCTCTTACAAATGACTTTATGTCTCTTTGACATCTTGTTTGTTTGTTTTAGCATGTCCTTGTTTTCTGGTACTATAAGATGCTCCACAATCATCATGCCCCAGTCCTAGAATCAGTTATTTCTTCAAAGAGCCCTGGTTCCTTTAATTGGAAAATTGTATTAAGAACCAAAATCAGGGCTCTACACATTTTTGCAACCTAATATACATACTATACACACACACACACACACACATATATATGTACACAAACATACACACGACTTTTATATTAATGGAATTTAGTAGTAAACAAACAATATAATTCTCACTGTGGGATTTTCAGCATTAAGGAAACAAGTGTCAGGATTTTTAGGGTGTGGTCCTTGGGGCTACCTACAGTCTGCCATTATATTGTGAAAGCAGACATGTATTCATATTAGAAGTTAATATTAACCTTTCTTTGGGTCACAAACTCCTTTTGATATGCTGCTGAAAGTTCAATGGCTCTTTTGCCCAGGAAAAAAAGTGTAAATAAGCCTATACAGAATTTAGTCGGGATTCCTGATGTTCATGGGTTCCCTGAAGTTCAGTGCATCAGTGACCCCTGGTCAGGGACCGTGATGCAAGAGGAAAGGCCAGGAAGTCTGCATGCCCCATTACCGGTTTTCTCAAGCCCCACTTCCATGGCAACCTCTTTTCTGGCCAAGAAAAAGGTGTCATTTAACAAATAAATCAGAAAAGTCTGATCTCATAATATCATTTATTCGTTGGCTAATTACAAGCACTTTATTTTTAAACTGTTCCCTTTTATATAAGATGATGATTGACTTGTTTGGGGTTGTTTTTGGTTTCTGCAATTTAAATAGAAAAGCCAGAGTTAATTTGCATGGATTCTTTAATTCATATCTCTGACAATTTTGAGTCATTTCCCCTTTGCGTTAATGGTTCCTATTTAAAACCGGTACAGTGGGAAGACGAGTATATTTAGCATAATGTTGTGTCTATGAAAACTGTCATAGGTGTAGGACTGAAGGAGTTAATTGAGTTAAATCTCAGTACATTTTTCTGAAGCTGTGTTTAACACAGATTATTTCAAGGTGGTTTTTATAATCACTTCCAAATGTTTTAATGAGGCTGTTTTTCATTTTTTCTCAAGACTTCTTTAATTCCGCCCCCCCCCCCCTTTCCCTATTGATTTTCCAGCCACTTTCCTTAATGCCGCAGTTGGCAGGCCCAGCTCTGCACTTTTAAGGTTTGTTCAGGAAGCTTCCCTCCACCTCCCAACCCTGTTTCTCTTCCTGTCTCCCGGGTTCTCTTTATCCGAGGAGAAGGCTCTTCCGGTCTGATTCCCTGCAGTTTCTCTCACAGCCTATGTCCTGGGAACTTTGGGGTTCTAATTTCAATCTGTCGTGTTCTTTGTAGCTACTTCTTGTTGTCATCTCATTGTTTGAAGATCCTTCTGAAACAGAATCTGCAAGACTTTCTATTTTATTGAATGGATTGATTATACTTGTGGGAAACCTGTTCAGTTCGAGTTTGTTTGCATTCCTTTGGTTTCAGACGTGGTCTTAGGAGCACTTCCCTTTCCTCTCTGGCTTTCTCGAGCTTGGCAAGGTAGCGGTAGATAGGCAATTAGGCTGCCCCGGGAAGGCAGGCTGTGACAGTCGTCACATGCCACAGCCCTCGGACAGCTCTGTCTAACACACATTGCCAGCCAGCCCAGACTGATGTCAGAGATTAGAGTCAGAACTTGCCCGCCATTCTTTCAGACAGAGGTCCTGTTAGGTTCACAGTAAACAGCTGTAAGATTTATGGCTTCCCCAGAGGAAAACCCGTTCCCTAGGGCCTAGGCTATTGCTGGGAGCACTGTAGGTGTTCCCAGCCTCTCCCTGCAAACATCATGACACAGGAACATGATCACTCTCTAGAATGTTCTGTTATCTTGGTGTAAAAGAGGTTGGGTATTTTCTAAAAGGTAATGATAACCAATGTGTTTGTCTCCCCTTTTTTCTTTGCTTTATTTGTAGAGTTGAGTCCCAGATGCCTATTCTCAATTTAATCCAGTCTTTATAAATGTAGTTCCCCCCCTCTTCAATTATATTACTTACACAAGCTTATTGAGTGATTCTGCATTTTTATTTTGAAGTTAAAGTGGTCAGGTTACATCTGTTTTTAATGGAGAGAGAGGGTGTGTCTCAGGTTGATGTCAAGATCTCTTCCAATGTTAGCAGAATTGAAAGCATTAATGTAGGGTCCCTGATGTAAATGCTTGGATATTGAAGCTTACTCATTGGTTATTCTACCAGGATGAGAAACTATTGCTGTATGAATGATACTGAAATAGCCCTATTCTCAGTGGGGAGATGGCAAATTAGGTAACTGGTTTGAGAAAAGCATTTTAAAATTTGGATTGTGGTACAGTGTTAACATTAATTTTCAAGACTAAATACCATTTTTTCAAAGTAGTAATGCTAAAATAAGAGTCCACATTTACCTCAGATCATTCAAATGGAACATAAAGATCGTCAAGTCATTTGGATAAACACTATCCCCAAAACCCAGATGTTTTCTTCCCACATATTGAAACACCCGAGTATTTGGAAATGTCAATTTGGGGCTGGTATTTTCTCTTCTCAACCAGATGTTTGGCACCCTGTGAACAGAGTAGTGTATCTGGCTGTGAGGTTAAAAATTCTGTTCTAAGCAAATTCATCATCAGCGAATACTGAAGGACAGAGGCCCATGTGAAAGAAATATTTAGAAAATCCTGGTATCAGGGTCTCGTTAACATGAGCTGAGCTCAGAGGCAACACCCTTTCATGAGTTCTTCATTAGTGTTCAGGGAAGTAATTGATTTGACTCTACTCTTAGTCTTCATAAGCTATTCCAAACCCAAGGAAAAGAAAATATTACTTGAATCTGGGGTCTTTTATTAATAAGATTAATTGGCATAACATTTAATAATTAAGAAAGAATACCACAAAGGAAGATAAAGTAGGGATTCTAATGAGAAACAGATACCCATCCCCAGGGAAATAAATGTGAGCATGGATATAATGTTAATATAAGAAAAGGAAAACGTATGTAGCTGCCGCACCCTCCTAGGGCTACATACTGACTTCCAATTCTGTTCCCCCTATTATTTCCAACTTGGAAAAATTCTGCTTTTGGAGCAGAAATTCTCCATGCTTTGTTTTACCTTAAGGGAATACAGTTTTCCTGGAAGTTTTATTTTGTGAAAGCTAGATCCCTTTTGCTTTTAAATATGCAATCGTGTGTTTTAACAAACACAAGACTGGCAGTCCCAGCAACAATCAGTCCACGCATTGCTCTGTGAGCGGATGGGAAAGACCAGCTCATGCCCACTGGCCTCTGTATCCTCCTTCAAGTTTTATCTTTTCTGGCATGCCTTTCCTTCCTTTTGTTGCTCTGACTGTGACCAATCACAGGGTCAGCCCGAGTTCCATTTGTTCCATGAAATCTTTCTGAAAGATTCTGGTCCCCTTGATCTCCCTTGCCTTCGCTGCTGATTGATGCTGACTTATGATTTAGCCCTTGGTTATAGACTATATTTTGTTTCTGTCTCACACCTGACATATGTTAGCCTTAGTCTCACCAGTGAGCTAGAGAGACGGCTGCTTGAGACCAGATACCATATCTCCCATGAGGGTCTCTTCATAGGAGCAATCATAATGCTGGCTATGTGATATTGTAATGTGCTGCATCCCCATGTGTGGGTTTGATCCACTTGAGTAACCAAGGGAGGTGCCTTCCTCTTGAAAGAAAGAAAGCCCTTGAAGAAATATTTGAAAATATTTTATAATTATATTATAAGAGATACATTATAAGAGATGACTGGGATTTCTATTATAATGAGCTTATAAGAAAGTTGTCACAACTTAATGACTGCCCACTTATTGTGAATACATTTTAAAAATTCTTTAGGCCAATTATTTCTGACAAAATATTCATAACATCCTTGTTTCAGCAGAGTATCTGACAAATGCTATTTTTTCCTAAGCTCTTGGGACATCCAAATGAACTCAAATGAGCACTTTGAGGATTGTTTTCCCATGTGTTAAAAACCATTCTATATGCATTTAAAAATATGACTTAAAGTAATTCATAATGCCATTTTAAAAATTGGGACAGATCCCATATTGCACTAAGCCAGTGTTTTTGTAGGACTGACTCCACATTTCTAGAGTAAAGTGGATGAAATGTTTTAGGGAGGTACACTAATGGACAGTATAGATTTTAATAAGAATACACTGTAGCATTAGAAAATATATAGCAGGAATTTCAAACTTTGATTCATGGATGTTATTGCTTAGGATAAAGTCTGTAAACATTGTGAGCCAGAGTAAAGAAAACTATCAAATATTTAGGTATTTACTTAATCTTTATATGTTGATGCATAGATATAGCAAAAAGAGTTGTGAATTTAGTGGAAGAGATAGACTTACAGGAAACACAGCTTCAAATTAAGACTATACTTTTATTAACAGTAAAGAGGAGAGGAAAGGTTTTAGCACTCATCCAACAAGAGAGACACACTCCTAACACAAAGCTGGCTGCACTGCTCTCCATGCATTTTTAATGTGGGCACTCTTTGTGAATGAGCCCATAGCATTTAATACAAGTTGGTGGCAGCCTGAACTAGCTGATGACCCAGTCATCCACTTGGTAGTATGACTTGAAGAGAGAGTGACTACATTTCCAAGTTCTAAACCTTGGTGTCACCACACTCTGATGTGTCCTCTGAAGGGTATCTCAAACAATCTGCTAATGAGAAACATTTACTAGTATTGTACTGAAGTGGACAAGATTTTCTTTTAATATGAAAGAAAGCAGATTTTATGGAATCTCTATAAGTGTTATTACTTTCACTTGCATCCAATACATTTTCTAGACTGGGAGGAAAAAGTTAAGGAGAGATGGGGGACATCTGAAATTGCCTTTATCTCTTGGTTCAACCCTGAGTTTGTGTCATTCTTGGGGTCACTGGCCATCCTATGTGTCCATCATGCTAAAGTGTCTTATCATGAACTTTAGCTCTTCTTTAAACCCCTACTTTATATCTTACTTAATAATAGACAAACATGTAAATTGACCATATGCCCAAAGCCAATCAGAGTGATTATGCAAATTAGAAGGCCAAAGATGGCTGCCACCTAGCCACTCCAGGCACCGAAGGAGTGGCCAGGTGGGGCAGAATGCCTGCTATGAGAGAGAGGGCTGGTGGGGGTGAGGGGGTGAAGGGATCTACAGGAGTGGAGTGCAGTGAAGACAAGACTGCGTACTTCAGAGTCTACAGCGAAGAGGTAGATGGCAGATTCTGGCCAGAGCAAAGGCCTGGGTCCTGAGTGCTTCTGTTTGCAAGGTGCTGGAAACCAAGGGAAGGAAGGCCTATTGTACGAATCTCTTCATGCAACAGGCCTTTAGTTTTTAATAAAGGTCATAAAATTTTGGACATTAAGTAAATATGCCTTGCTCTTTCTAAGTATCACTTCTAATGGCTAAGAATACAGGATGTTGGTAAAGAGGAAGTCACTCCTAGCAGATGACTTGTCTAGCATCACACAAAGTAGCCATCCTTTCTAAGCTACAGAATTCAGTGGTCATTTTCGCTGGACATGGGAAATATCCATTCAGAATAGCTGTGTTGGGAAGTAAGAGCTGCTTCTCTTTTGTTCTAATGAGTCCACTGGTAGAAATGAGAATTTGTCTTTAATGAGGATTCTAAATTCTCCATTTCTCCAGCAAGGTACTGTAGCCATATCTTATTCATGGAAGAATCCTTAATACTTAACACCAAACCTGGCCTATTAAACTATATTGCATTGTTACTCCTAATGTTTATATTTTTTCATTCATATATTAATGAACTTATTACAGTCAAGGTTATCAGAGACTAATTATTTATGATTGATGGGTGATCATGCCACTAATTGAAAGAAGCAGGGAGGAAGAAGAAGAAAGAGGAATTTGAAGGGCAGAGGAAATACAATCTAACCTATTAATTATTTATTAATTAGATTCAAACATATTTTTATTACTGAAAAAAATAATCTTTAAGCATTAAACAAAAGTTAAAATCATCATTGTTATATAATTGTTTAAAATTGTTTTTTTCACTAACTTTAGTAAGTCATAATTGTATGCCATAATTCTGGTATTAAAAGGGGAACATTTATTTGATATTTTAGTAACTTTTTAAGCAAAGAAAAACATGGATTTAGGCTGACACAAGAATTCTTATCATGCCCATTCACTCTGAGCTCTCCATTAAGCACAATTGGATAATAATGTAGTGTGACCACTGCTGATCCCTATCTCCCTCTGCTTCCACACCAAGACAGCAGCGCTCATGATTACATTTATGCTCATTTGAAATAAGGAATGTCACAGAATCGCTAAAACTAACAGTTTTAAAGTTTACAGATCATTAATGGGACTTAAATTGATTTAGTGACTCAAATACTGTAATTATCCTCTACTAAACACCTCAGTGGGATATTTAAAAATATTACAAAATTAAACTGTTGATTTAGAACTGGAATCCAGTATAAGTGATCTTTTTCCTCCCTACCTCCTTTCTTCCTTCCTTCCTTTTTAAAAATTCACTTTTTTCTTTCTATCTTTCAGCTGAAGTAGATTCAGCATTACTTTCACCCTTTGTCTGCTCTAGTTTCAATATTTGGGGCAATGAAAACAATATTTCTGGCTTCTTAATACAAGGGCTGGGTATGTAATGACAAACATTTATTCTACTGATAAATATTCTACATTAAATGTTTATTAAATTACCCCTATGCTTTAAATCTTAATTTATATGTGCAAAGTTGAAACAATACAAAGGAAAACTAAAGGAGCTTAATTCTGAAAATTAATTTTAATTTATGAAGATACTGGCCAAGGCTGTCTGTGTGAAAGGTTATTTTATTAACTATGGTATTATCTGAGTGAATTTAATGCATCAGCAAGGTAGGTACCTGCATGGCTTTAAGACTGTTGTTTTGGGGAGTTCTCATTACATATAAAGGCATCCTGCAGTGCTCTGTGCTTAGGGAGACCAACCTGTGCCTATAAACCTTTGCAAGGTTTTCTTAGTTCACTACAGGGGGCTATAACAAGTAAGCAAATAGAGATGTTTTCAAATGAGAGAGAGAAAAAGTCTGTTATAATGACAAATCTATAATACTTCTAAGGAACATTGTTAATGATCAACAATGGATATAGAGATGACAATTTGGGGGAAGGGATGCTTCTGTTTGCAAGGGCATTTAAATAACTGTACAGTACTAATTCTCAAAACTAGAAACATTGAGGCGAGAATGTAAGGTAATGCTTTGCTTCCACGTATGGGTTCTGGGACAGTCTGGGAATAAAGACCTTCTAACATTGAATGAGGCACTGGCAGGGCTCACAGCTACAGAGATTTTCTAGGGATGGTCAGGAAGTTCCTGCCTATAGTCCTCTACCTCACTGTTTTTTCTTTGTGTTTGTTCTTTTTTTCTTTTCTTTTTTTAAAAAAAAATTGAAATAGTAGAATGCTTTTTCCTGCCTTGAATCTTATTCAGAACCCAACAGGACAGTAGGAAAAAGCATATCAGCTGCTTCTGAAATGATAATAAGAGCCTTGTAGCTCCGGCCACTGATGTTCTCTCCTGTCCAAGGCTCCCCTTATAATCAGTTCCTCTGTGGACTCGTCCAGAGTATGGGGACTACTCCAGTCATCCATTCATTTGGGTTAAGACTGAAGGCCTGGCTACAATGTGAACATATGGGAAAGCTTTCAAATTCTGCCATTACTAATCAACCATTCCTACCTTTATTCTCCTTTGTTAGATAGTAACCAGGAAAGTCCAGTGTGACTGGGATAGAGAAATAATGAGCTCTAATTTGGGGAGAGATTGAGGAGAAAATTAAAACATATTGGGCTATGTCAGAGAGAACATGAAAAGGCTAACACAGTAAGAGCAACTGAGCAGATCGGAAGTAGTCTCAGTTCACTGATTGCCTGGTAGAAGGAAATACATGGGCCCAAAGGAGGGAATATTATGGAAAGAGAGAAAATTGGTTATGAAATCTGACTGGTACTTGTCTTTACTTGTAGGCATCACAGAGTTTGCCAATATGGTACAATATTGACTTCACTTGGTGAGAGGCCTCATTAATATTGAAAACCTTTTAAAAGCTTACTTTGTCTGGGCAATGACCTTGGGTTTAGTTTAAGACACAAAGTTATTTTCCAACTTTATGTATCAACTTTTTCTTTAAATAATTTTTTATGTTCTATTCTCTTTCTCCTCTCATTTTGGAACTCCAAATACACTTTGATATTGTCCTTCAGTTTTTTTTTAAATATATAGTTTATTGATTTTCTACAAAGAGGAAAGGAGAGGAATAGAGAGTTAGAAACATCGATGAGAGAGCAACATCGATCAGCTGTTTCTTGCACACCCCCTACTGGGGATGTGCCCGCAACCAAGGTACATGCCCTTGACCGGAATCAAACCTGGGTCCTTTCCGTCTACAGACCAAAGCTCTAGCCACTAATTCAAACTGATTTCAGCTGTCCTTCAGTTCTTCAAGTTCTGTTCCTTTCTTTTCTCCATTTATTCCCTCTCACCTTTAGATTTAATAATTTCTATTTGCTAATCTTCTCTTCCTCTGTCATTTCCATTCTGATGTTAAGCCAGCCAGTGCAATTTTTATTTTAGTTTACATTTTTCAATTCTAGAATTTCTATTAATTTATTTCTAGAGTTTCTATTTCTGTGATGAGAATTTTTATCTTTTTCTTCATTGTAAGCATTTTACATCATTGATCATAGTTATAATATATATTTTTAAATCTTTCTTTGATCATTCCAATATCTGACTAATCTCAGGTTTGATCTCCATTGAACATCTTTTCTATTGAGAATAGGTAGCATTCTGTTTCTTTTTAAAGGAATTTTTTCTTTAAAAGGAAAAATTCTTTAAAGGAATTTTAAAGGTATCCTGGACACTGGGAATGATACGCTGTAGAGACTCTGGGTTCTGTTACATTTCTCCAAAGAATCAGATTCTTGATTCTTTTTCTTTTGGTAGGCAACAAAATGAGCTGAACTCAAACTTCAAAGTGTGCTTCTTCTCTAGGAAAATAGCAGCCCAAAATTCAGTTCAGTTATTTTATCATTAGGCTACTGAACTACTCCACGTGAAAAGGTTGTAACTAACCTAGTTATTAATAACAGGAAAGGAGGAAAGGGAAGGCAAAATATTGTAGGCATGTCATTTGGGCATCTTTGCCAGGAAGCTATGACTTCATACTCGCCAGGGATTCAGCAAAGGAACGATAGAAGTAAAGTTGCTCAGTAAAGTTGGGGTGACATTGGAAAGGTATTTATCAGTCACATCTGGGAACAGGTCATTGGCCAGAGTGGGCATGGCCACAGCAAGGGTGAGAAATTTGGGATATTTAATCCCCTAGACAAAGAAATTCACCTTTTTGTGCTTTCTTGGTTTCTCTAATGCTCTTGGGACTCTTATTGCTGAGGGCATGCTCTCCTGCATTTGCCCACCTGGACCACAGCCATGTGGAGGCCACACACAGAGGACTAAATGGATTCCAAACACCCTGAAGCTGAATTGAACCCGTTTACAACCTGGAACAGAAACTCTAGACACTGGCTTTGCTTCTAGTACTGCTGAGGCCCTGGCTATACTTCTTCTATAAATGGACTAGAGGAAATGGGATTATGGAAATCCAGGGATCTAATTCCATACAAATAAAAATCACCCATCGTCCCATGAAAAAATCTCAGAAAATTATTTTTCTCAAGATATTGTAAGAACTTCACCCTTAGCACTCAGTGGGGAAAGGGATAGTCAATTTCCCAGATAACTTTGGCCTCTCTCTCTCTCTCTCTCTCTCTCTCTCTCTCTCTCTCTCTCTCTCTCTTCTACTTCCTGAATTCCCCCTTCACTTTCCTATTAGGATAGTTTCTCTGAATTCTGTCCTCTGGTTCTTGAAGTAAGCTAACCTGCATGGTTTGCATTATAGTTTTAGCCAGCTCATACAATCCTGACTGTGGTTTGACTTCAAGCTAAAAAAAAAAATGTAAAAAGGGGAAAATTCACTTCAAGCTATTTCCTTCTACGCAGTGTTAGCTTCCTTTGGTATTTTCCTGCTTATTCACTCTCTAGTTAGTGCCTTTTGAAGTTTTTCTCACTGAAGTTTATTTATCCATTCACCTACTGAAAGACATCTTGGTTGTTTCCAAGTTTTGGTAATAGGAACATAGCTGTCACAAATACCAGTGTGCAGGTTTTTGGGTGGACATTAAGTTTTCATTACTTTGAGCAAAATGCAAGGCAAGTGATTGCTGGACCATATTGTCAGAGTATGTTTAGTTTTGTTAACAACTGCCAAACTGTCTTCTAAAGAGACTGTACCATTTTGGATTCCCACCAACAATGAATGATAGTTTCTGTCACTCCACATACTTGTCAGCATTTGGTAATTTCAATGTTCTGAATGTTGGCCGTTTTAATAGGTGTGTAGTGGTGTCTCCTATCTTCTGTAAATTGATAGATAACTGGACTTTGAATTACATTCAACTACACATTTCATCAATGATAGTATGTACTTCCATGAGATACTCGATGTCTAGTTGTTTTATGACATTTACCTTAAGAACAGATCACATTGGAAAAATTGAATTCTTGACTCTTTCACTTTGTATACCAGTTTTCAAGTAATAAAATTGGTTAACAGGTTTCAAAGAAATTTTGGATTTATATTGTTTTGTTTGCTTTTATTCCTTTCATGAATGAACTTATTCATTCATTTCAGCATCGTGGATTTAAACATATTTGATCTATTTCAATCCATTTCTGTTAACAGCTATATTTATTGATACTCAAAATTTCCATCATAGACCAGGTTGCCTTCTCAATCCTTTCAGTTTAAATTTACTAGGCTTTTGTAACTTCCCTATTTTTTGGTATAATAATCTTTCTAGTATGTTAATCTTATATATATATTTTAGACCGAACAACATTTCTATAATGAATCTAGTTCCTTTTGGTGTAACATGGTATCCAAAGCACTATCTGAATATTAGAGAGGCTCATTGATACAATAATTGTAATGTAGTGAATCCTGTGAAATACAAGAAAGACCACAGGGTTTTTTTTTTTTTTTTGAGAATGTTATACTAACAGATATATTGCAAACATGGACTGGAAGTGGCAGAGAGGACAAAACAAGTTGGTTTTTGTAATCTCAGGCTTCTACTAGCAGGAAATAGGTTGATAAAATTACCCATCTGCTAACATATGCTACACTTCATGAGTAGGAAAAGTATGATTATTAGGGCAGAGCTGTGAGTTTGGAGAGTGGAACTGTCAACCACAAAGGATTATTCCCAAGACAAAAATTAAAGAAGTTTGCCCAGTTAGATTAAAATAAAAACTGTATCCAATGACTCTCTTTTGCCTTTAATTTTTTAAATGGGAATGTTTGTAACCATGGTCTAATGCTGGTATCACTATTGTATTGCGGGGGGGGGGGGTGGGGGTGGGAACAAGTTGTTTCTTGAGTTTCACAGGTCCAAAAGAATTTTGCTACAAGATGACTCATACCCAGAGCCTTATCCATGCCTAGTTTAGATGAGGAGATATTTAATTTTTGAACCGATGATACTTAAATGAGATTTTGGAATTGAATTGATACTGTGGTAGACTGAGATTTTTGGTGATCTTGGGATGGGATGCATATGTTTTGATATGAGAGGAATGTAAATCTTTGTGGGCTGGAAGACAGGACTATAATAGGCTGAATAATGGGCCCACAAAGATAGTCAGATCCTAGTACACCAAACCCACAAATATATAATCTTACGTAGTCAAAGAAACTTTGCAACTAATTAAGTTAGAATATTGAGATGAAATTGTCCTGGATTATGCAGCTGGGTCCACTGTAATTAGAATGGTCTTTATAAGAGGGAGGCAAGATGATCATAATTAGTAGTGGATGTGATCACAAAAGAGAGCAGTTAGATCAATGCAAAAAAAGGAGCCAAAATCTAATGATCCAGGCAGCCTTTAAATGTAGGGAAGGCAAGGAAATAGTTTTCCTAGATCCTCCGGAAGGAACCAGCCCTGCTGAAAGCAGCAATAGAAATTTAATACATTGTTGATACTGGTCATTGTTTCTAGGACTTTTCATAGCTAGAGCAGGAAAGATAGTTATTTTTTAGAAAAAAAATACGTGTACATCCAAAATGTGTACATATTGTAACAGCTGATGGCTCAATTTTAAAAATGAAATGTATTTTAATAAAAACTGTCTTTATAATTACTCAAAGTGTATACATTTTTTGGAACATCCTTTGTATTGTGTTTTTACTACTACTTCCAAGTCAAATTCGGAACTACTGATACTTTTTTAAAAATGTTTTTTAGAGAGATGGGAAGGGAGAAAGAGAGAGAGGAATAGAAACATTGATGAGAGAGAAACTTCTATTGGCTGACTCCCTACTGGGGATCAAGCCCACAACCATGTGACCTGACTAGGAATTGAACTGGTAATCTCCTGGTGCATAGGTCGACACCCAACCACTGAGCCACACCAAGTGGGCAAAAGTACTGATTATTTACTTAATCTCATTAAATTTATGTCAGTATTATTTTATCCTATGTTGAAAACCTCAGTTCTCAGTAATATATATATATATATATATATACTCATTTACTCCATCACAGATTACAAATACATCAGTTTTAGAAAGTGAGTACCGTTACTATAAAAACTATGATTATCAAAAAATGATTTATTCTTAGGTTATTTCCCACTGAGAATATAAAATGAAATTACTGCATCTTAAAATCTTTCAGAATAGATCTTCTCTGCATGATGATGCCACCAACTGGATATGGAGTTAGTTTCATTTGTTCCATTTTTAGGCTTTGAATGATTTCTTTTTGATTGAATTTTATTTTATAATACATAAAATATTTCTATGGTTCCAACATTAATCTACAAATCAAAGAAGTTTGGCTCTCATTCCTGTTTTTTTCCCCACTGTTCTCTTTCTCTTTTATAAGTACATCATTTTTTAATCACTGAACAAATGTTATTGATTTATTTTTAAAAATAGTTCAGAGAACACTTGTTTTTCACTATGTACTAGTAATATAAATAAAAATGTATGATTATGGATATTTTAAAGCATACTAAAAGCAAACAGAAAATTTTACCTAGTGCCCAGGACTCACTATCAACCTGACAATTGTCAGCTAATGGCTCCTATTTTTGCATATCTGCCTCTCACTCATTTTTCTTCTTCTTGCATTACTTTGAAGAAAAATCCCAAATATTAAATAATTTTATCCATATTTTAGTATCTCTAAAAGATAAGGAATCTCAAAAACAATCCTACCTAATAAAAGAGTAATATGCAGATTGACTATCACTCCAACACACAAGATGGCAGCCCTCATGTGGTCAAAGATATCACCCCCATGTGGACACAAAAATGACCATCACAAGATGGCCAACAAGGGAGGGCAGTTGGGAGGTTCCAGGCCTGCAAGGGAGGGCAGTCGGGGGGCAATCAAACCTGAAGGGGAGGGCAATTAGGGTGACCAGGCCAGCAGAAGAGGGAAGTTGGGGGCAAACAGGCTGGCAGGGGAGTGGTTAGAAGGTGATCAGTGTGTCAGGCAGAATCAGTTAGGAGTAAGGAAGGCAGGCGAGCAGTTGGGATCCACCAGTCCTGGATTGTGACAGAAATGTCTGACTTCCCAGTGGGATCAGGCCTAAATGGGCCATCAGACATCCCTCAAGAAGTCCCAGATTGGAGAGGGTGCAGGCTGGGCTGAGGGACAGCCTCCCCCTATGCACAAATTTTGTGCACTGGGCCCCTAGTGATTATATAAAGAGTTTAAATTGAAGGTTAATCATTTATTGTTATAGTACTCATTTTTTTTCTTATGTTTGTATTAGATTCTAAATAAGATCCACTTAATAAATTTTCTTTCTTAACATTTTTTTTGAATTTACAGGTTCCCATTTTATGTCTCCTTTCTCCTTTCTTTCATCCTTTCTTCATTCCTTTTTTCCTTCTACCTTGCTTCTACTTTTTCTCCTGTTGTCGATAAAGCTATAGTGGTTGTTGTGTAGGCTTTCTCATAGTTGGCATTTTATAGATTACATCTCTGTAATGCCATTTAACATATTTCTTTTGGGCAATGCATATCCTATAAATTAATATTTGGATATAGGGGCTTGATGAGCCTTCTTCAAAGGTGGTATTTGATTCTTCAATCAAGAGGTGCATATTACATAGTTCTCTCTCTGCCTCTGATAATTGGTTCATTCATCCATGAAGTCATCAGAGGTTGCAAATTTCTGATGGTCTCACATTACTTTCTTCATTTTTAGCTGTAATTTTTCCATAAAGTGAATCAAACTTTTCATCTACTACTTGGTTACACAGTAATTTATTTATATAGAAAGGCAGGGTGAATATCTGATTTTTTTCTTTTTATTTAGAAGTTTTCAAATCTAATGAGGTTGTTCCCTGGTGTCAGGGTTCTCCAGGAAAACAAAACCAATGGAGTGCGTATGTGTGTGTATAAGAGATCTATTTTAGAAAGAATTGGCTCATGGGATTATGAAGACTGTGTCTCAAGCTCTGTAAATAGTAAGCTAGAGAGCCAGGAGAGCCAGTGGTATAGTTCCAGACTGAGTCTGAAGGCATGAGAACCAGGAAACTTGGTGGTGTAAATTCAGGTCCAAGGGCAAGAGAAGACTGGTGACACAGGTTAACAGTCAGGCAGGTGAAGTTCACTGCAACATTATCTACAGTAGCCAAGACATGGAAACAACATAATTATCCATCATAGATGAATGGATAAAGAAGATGTGGCAATGTGTTATTGTTCAGTTATAAAAAAGGAAATCCTGGTATTTGTGATAACATGGATGGACCATAAACATTTGTGTGCAGAACTGTGGGTTGATATAAGTTTTAAACTTGATTGTATAAATACTTAACAAGGCAATTTCTGGATTGTATGGTAAAACTTTAGTTAATTTATGTGAAAGGTGTAAGCATTATATGCTCCTGGTAGCATAGCCAATCAGGAGCAAAGGTACGGTCAAATTTTCATGTTTCTCTTTTATTATACAGGATTCTGCAGCATTATTTATAAGTGAGGTGTGTGTTTGTGTATGCATGTGTGTTTTATGGTGCAAACTTTATTAGGTTTTGGTATCATGTTCTAATTTTTTCATAAAAGTAGAGTTGGTAGAATTCTCCTGTGAAATCTTGTGGGCCTAGTGTTTTTGCCAAGAGATCTATTAAACTACTATTTTTATTTTTTCTATTAAAAATTATCTATTTAGACTCTTCATCTCCATTGGAGTTATTTTTTGTAAGTTGTAGTATTCTAAAATACCATTCATTTTATACTGATTTTTTTGAACATCTATATACTAGAGGCCCAGTGCATGAAATTCATGCATTGGAGGGGTGTGGAGGTGGGGGTGGTGTCCCTCAACCCGCCCTGCAAATACGCCAGCATCCTTCACCCTGGCCTCTAGCCAAAGGTTCCTCTCCTCCTTCCACTTAGCCTCTGGGGAGATGCTTGTCCTGGGTCCTCCTCAGGCCCCAGCACATGACGTCCTGTCAGGTACTCCAGGGCTTGGGCTTTCAGGTCTAGCTTCCCCACCTGGCATGGTTCCCATTTGCTGCCATGGGAGCAGTGAGTTAGGAGTCACCCCTTTGGACCATGCTACTTGGGAGTGTGTGTGTGTGTGTGTGTGTGCGTGTGTGTGTGGGCGGGCAGCTTTGGTGGCAGTGATTTGATGCTTGTACTGTGCCCGCGGGAAACCACCCTTTGCCTCTCTCCATGCCCATGTGATTGAGCTTGCTGGCCGGGGGTGGGGTGCAAAAACTGAGTCCAGCCCCTTTGCCTCTCTCCTCGCCTGCGTGGCTGGGTCCGATGGCTGGGAGCGTGGTGCAGACACTGTGCTGGACTGGTGGAGGGTGGGGTGTGGACACTGTGCTCTGGCACTCTTGCCTCTCTCCTCCTGCATGCTGCAATCGGCCCCACCCCCAGTTCTCGTGTGTGCCATGCTCAGCCCCGCCCCCTGTTCACATGCACTGTGCTTGGCCCCACCCCTCACTCCTGATTGGCTGGTAGCATAGTGAAAGTATGGTCAAATTTACATATTACTCTTTTATTAGATAGGATTCCCTCTAAAAGATATTCTCTCATGCATTGTTTCCTCTCTTGTCATTTTTTCTAGAATTTTAGTTCCAGTCTTTTTAGTTGTATTTTATTTATGTTATTCTTATGTTTTCAGTTGACAACACATTATAAAAAACGTGGTCTGACTACATTTATTTCCTAATATATTCATTTGTCCTCTTGGATCTAGCTCTATTCTTGTTTAAGGACTTTCCCTAAAGTGGGTTTTCACTTTGTCTGTCAAACTTCATGAGGTCTGATAAAACCAAGGATATTTCTTCAGTCAGATTTAAATGACATATTGGACATATAAAATTTTGCAATTTTTTCTTTCTACAGCTTAGAAATAATACTATGTTGTCTTATTGCTTTGTTCTTTTCAGTGTAATTCTTTCTTTTTACTACATCTGCTCTTGGAAATGTTTAGAATATTCTTTTAGAGATGTTATTACATTTTACTACGATATGGCCAGATATAAGGCTTTATCTATTATTTTGTGCTCTATGAAAACTACTTTCAATTTTTCATCTTCCTTTAAATTGAGACATTTATTTTCTTTATTTTAATCAAATATTTCTTCACTTACATTTAAAATATTCATCTCATATTTTTATTAGTCTTATGTTTTTGTTTATTCTTCTAATCTCCACAGGTCTTATTTTCTTTATAAGTCTCATCATTTTCTTCTGCCTTTTGGGAAGGTTTCTCAATGTGATATTTCCGCTCACTATTTTGTTTTACAAACTGGTGTTCCTTAGTTATACTTTTCACATTTCAGCTTGCTCTTTTTTCTTTCTTCTTGGTACTACTTTAACACTACTGATATCCTCCATTCTCTGCTTGAGAACATTCATTATGTTTATTTAGATGATATGTTCCAACAGTTTTTCATCAAACAGTTATTTTTGTTCTGTTTATTATTTTTATTTTATAACTTGCATCTCTCAGCTATCTGTGAAGTAATTCTTCCTTAGGAATATCAGCCATGCAGGGGCTTTTAAGCTTTTTGATCTTATTCTATAGTAAGAAATACATTTTACCTCATGAGCCATTTGAAATATATTTATAAAATGAGAATCATAAATATACTTTATGCATATTACAAAATAATATTTACTTTATGATGATCGATGCATTCTGGTATTTCATGCTCAATTTGATTTTATAAAAAGAAAAACCTTGTAAATGCCCAACTGTCATGGCTCAGTGGTTGAGTGTCAACCTATGAACCAGGAGGTCACAGTTCAATTCCTGGTCAGGGCACATGCCCAGGTTGCAGCTTTATTCCCTTGTAAGGAGTGTGCAGGAGGCAGCCAATCAATGATTCTCTCTCATTGATATTTCTGTCTATCTCTCCTTCTCTCTTCCTCTCTGATATCAATACAAATATATTTTAAAAAATATAAGAAATTTTCACTATATTGTTTTAACTATCCAATAATGCTTCAAAACCCACAGTTTGAAAACTCTATGTATATGAAGAAAGTGCTTAAAGTCAGGCAATAGTTAAGAGGGAGGGATTTGAGGAATAAGCCATAGAACCCTAGACACCACAAAACTCTTCAGATTCATCTAGTTTGCTCTCCTCCACTGGGCAATAACTCTGTTTTGGCATTCACTTCTAATTGAGTGCCATGATGAGGCAGCAATCTCTTTTGGTTATACATTTTCATTCCTGGGCATTTGGTGGGGAAGAGGTTGGATCAATGCATATCCAAGGGCAACTTGGTCAGCTTACACATACATCAGCTCCTTACCCCCAAAAGACTGCTCTAAGAATATCCACACCCAGCCCTGGTGGGTGTGGCTCAGTTGGTTGGGCATCATCCAGTGCACCAAGAGATTGCTGGTTCAAATCCTGGTCAAGGACACATACCCAGGTTGTGGGTTTGATCCCCAATAGGAGTGTGCAGGAGGCAGCAATTGATGTTTGTCTCTCTCACATTATCTCTGTCTCTAAAAATCAATAAAAATATTTTTAAATATCCACCCCCATAGGCCTTATAAATACTGCTAATTTCTGAAGCAAGCGAGCAGGCGATAATTATTCCTAGGCAATGATGAGTGAGAAAAGAGCAGAACCTGAAAGATCCGCCCCAATCTATACTTCAGGCTGCCTTGGTCCAAAGGACATTCTTGACACCTCCCACACCAGTTCCCCACAACCTTCAGTGTCCCTGGGATTTCTTACAGTTTTTATGTTATTTTCTCAGATCAATAATTCTTTCCCTTCCAGTGTCTCCAGAGTGGATTATGTGTGAAAAACCAAGCAGCCTTATATTAGGCCTTTTCAGGATACTTCAAAATACACAGACTTCTAAAGTCCTACTTTTTTCATGGGAAAGGCCTCGGTGATCCATCCGAGATGGATCTATCTCAGGATGGGAATCAGGGTGGTTGAAAGAAAATATATAGTTTCAAGACAGCCTTTGCGCTTGCTATCTCCTGTGTTGCCTGGGTGGCATTTATTCTGGCAAGTTTCAGGTTAGGCTCCAATGATGCAGTGCAGCAGGGTTTGCACAATGAAAGCCAAATGCGAAGTCAGTCACAAAGCACTGGGAGTGTAGTCGATCAGAATAGCCCAGGGGAAAAAAAGTTTTTGCATCTGTCTGAATCATGTGGCTCATTAAAAATAATTTAGGTCACTGCCTTTTTGGGGGGTACATCATGGCCCATTTGTGAGAATAATTATACACTGGAGTTATCCAATGCTCAGATGAGGTGGGTCTCTAACTCCGGAATAAGGTATGAAGCTTCAAAAATTACCACTCCCTCCAGAAGTACTCCACATCTGGAATGAGAAGCACCTTCTTATAACATTGTGAATATTCAATAAGTCATCTCTTGAGTGAGTGGATGATGAGTGTGACATAAGAAAGCTAAATTTGGTGTAAGTTCAGAGCATAAAATTCTGTGAGTGTAGTGCAGGAGAGAATATTGGGAACCTAAAATAACTTAGTTTGTGAGTGTGTATGTGTCTATGTGTACGTGCATTCACACACTATGTGTACATATGAGATAACTAAAATGTGCTTTTCATGTAGCAGGGCCTTTATCAGTAGTTGCCAAACAGGAAGACTTATTAATTTTTTAAAAATTTAAAGTTATTGGGGTGACATTGATTAATAAAATCATGTAAATGTCAAGTGGACAGTTCTATGATGCATCATCTATATATTGTATTGAATATTTACCAATCAAGTTCAAGTCTTCTTATATATATTTAACTCCCTATACTTTTTTTTGTACCTCCCCTATCCTAACTTAAGTTGTTTCCATGTCTTGCCCACTATGAATAATAATACAGTGAACATAGGAGTGCATATATCTTTACAAATAAATATTTTCAATTTGGGGGAATAGGTACCCAGAAGAGGGATTACTGGGTCATATAGTAGCTCTATTCTTAATTTTTTGAGGAACCTTCATACTGATTTCCATAGTGGCTGTACCAATTTATATTCCCACAACCTTATCAACACTTGCTATTTTTTTGTCTTGTTGGTAACAGGCATTCTAACAGGTGTGAGGTGGTATCTCATTGTGGTTTTGATTTGCATTTCACTTATAGGTAATTTTAATGATAAAATTATAACACAATTTTGCCTAGGTTGATGCAGCTTTTTGCCTGGATTTTGGGGATTCCAGTTAACATATGAATGACTCAAATCAAAGCATAATTTAATACAATGTTTGCCACTATATTATTTGTGGAATGCTTTAAAAAAGACTTCCTGGTGCATTTGTTTTTTTATAGATGATGCAATAATGTACCTCAATCTTACTAGTTTAAAACAACACAAATTTATTCTGGAGGTCAGAAATGGGATGCAACCCACTGGGCTGCAATCAAGGTGTGAGCAGGACTGAATTCCTTCTGGAAGCCAGAAAGGACTATTTATTTCCTTTCTTCTATCAGCTTTTGGAGTCTGCCAACATTCTTGGACTCTCTAATCCTCTTCCATCTTCAAAACCAGTGATTTCCAGTGGACACATTTTCATGCTGCATCACCACACACACTCCTACCACCTGTTTGCACTTACAAGAACCCTTGTGATTACCTGGGCCTACCTGGATAATTCAGGATAATTGCCCCCATCTTAAAGCCAGCTGAATAGCAACTTTAATTACATCTGCAATTTTAATTCCCTTTGCCAGGCAATGTAACATCTTTGCAGATTTGGGGAATTAGGATGTGGACATCTTGCAGGAGAGGCATTATTATGGGTACCAACCAGAGTCATACTCCCTCCTAGAGAGTTTTAAAAATTATAGTGCACATTAGCATAATGAACCATAAACACCACTGACTAATGTGATTGTTCTAACTGTACCCTAAACACGGGTACCCAGGGGGGAGCGGCTAGTCAAAAGAGAAAGTCCTGACTGAGCACCATCAGATGACCTGTACTAGATAATAACTTGTACAAAGCCACAATAATTAAGAGTATGATACCATAGAATAATGGGACATAATAGAAAGCCTGAAAATAGATCCATGTATTTTAAAAATTTAACACAGTTTCCAATTTTCATGTGACACATTTTTCCGTACTTTGAGCACTGACCTCCGTAAGTCAGCCAAATTTGGGTTTTTATATATAGGCTAATGAGAAACTGTTTTGATCTAGAGCACCTTTGGCTTAGTATAATTTTGAAAACATTGTCTCCCCATGTACAGATATACAGTGAATTTGAAATGGAAGCACCAGTATTACCTATCAATTTACCATTTATTAAAATACATATTTCCTAGTTAGGTCCTCTAAAAAAAAAGGCAAGTGACAATTGTAAACTCAGTTGAGTTCCATCAGCACCCATAACAGGTCTTAAAATATTTTCTACCTAAAGAAACCAGGGTTTTTAGGAAAATGACTGAATATTGGATCTGGTTTAGAAAATGTATAAGGAAAATTTTAGTATGTTTTTCTATTGGTTATAATTTTGGAAAACAGTCAAATTTTAGCCTTTACTTATATCCAACTTAGATCTGTACTGATTAAATATTCAAATATTAAAAATAAAATCATAAAAGTAATTATAATAGAAAATATTGTGATTGCTTATAACCTCTGTTGAGGAACAACTTGCTCATGTGACACTAAGACAGAAACTACATAAAAAGTTACACCAACATATAACAAAAGATCTCCTTTCTTCCAATTAATGACCAATATTTAAAATATTTTATTTAAATACTAGAGGCCCAGTGCATGAAATTCATGCATGGGGGGTTCCCTCAGCCCAGCCTGCACCCTCTCCAATCAGGACCTCTTGGGAGATGTCCAACTGCCGGTTTAGGGGACCAGGCCTAAATTAGTAGTCTGACATCCCTCTCACAATTCTGGACTGCTGGCTCCTAATTGCTCACCTGCCTGTCTGCCTGGTCCTCCCTAACTGCCCAGCCCCTGCTGGACTGATCACCCCTTACTGCCTCTGTGTGCCAGCCTGATATTCCTTAACTGCCCCCCCACGCCAACCTGGTCACCCCTAACTGCCTTCTGGTGCCAGCCAGGTCACCCCCAACTACGCCTCCCTCTGCCAGCCTGGTCACCCCTAATTGCCCCGCCTGCCAGCCTAGTCACCCCTCACTCCCCCCACTGCCAGCCTAATTATTCTCAACTACCACCCCTGCTGGCTTGGTCACCCCTAACTGCACGCCCCCTGCTGGCCTGGTTGTTCCTATTTCTCCTGCCGACCTGGTTGCCTCTTACTGCACCCCCACCCCAGACTAATTGCCCCAACTGGCCCCCTGTCCGGCCTGGTCACCCCATGCAGCCTTCTTGTTCATTCGTTTGGTCATCCCTCACTAACTCCCCTGCAAACCTGGTTATAGGCAGCCATCTTGTGATGGCATGAGGGTCAATTTGCATATTACCTCTTTATTATATAGGATTTAAAACTCAAATATTTAAAATACATTGTTATGAGTTAATATTGTTAATACAGCAAGAGCATTTATGAATAGATAAAATGTTATTTTTCTTCTGAGAGAAAAATGGACTAGACACATGAATAAAAGATGCAGTTAAAAAATACAAATCACCAACATACACGTGAAAAAAATTCACACAGACTTGCTAGTAATAAAGTAAATGTAAATTAATACAAAGATGAGATGACACTTTCTCATCTATCAATTTGGCAAAGATAAAGGGCTTGATTGGGCAGGTGTGTAGTTTTGCCACTCTACTACCGCATACTGCTGGGAGAAATTGGCACTACCTCTCTCAAAGCAGTTTGTCTAAAGTGAGACCCTTAACATTTACATAACCTTTAATGTGAAAATGTTTTCCTCTAGAAATTTATTTTAAGAAATAACAAAATAAGTACGAAAATACTAACATAAATGTTTATGCAGCATTGTTTATAATACAAAAAAAGCTGTAAGCAATCTGAAATTCAAGGATGGGGAACTTACTCAACTCTTTGATAGATACACATATATTCCAAAGAGTGTTTTATTAACATAGTAAGATAGCTTCTGTAAAGTGAGAAAAGAAGGGTTCAGAGCAATTTATATTCTGTCATCCCATTTTATTCCTTTACATATATATTTAATCTATCTGCATTTTGTATGAAGAATATATATATATATATATATATATATATATATATATACACATACACACACATATGTTTTGTTTCCTATTTAGATCTGAAGAGTAACTGGTAAGAACCTATGGTATAAAATGTAACAATAGGAAAGATCATTCAAGCATTGCAATGCCTGTTCTTGTTGAGGTAAGTGACTGGTGGAGGAACCACAACTCCAGAACAGAGCCCAGAGTGGGCAGTAAATCTACACAATATAAGCTGACATCTGATTTTTACATATCACAAAGAGAAAAGAAATGTAATACCTTTTGTATTGGGTACATAGATTTTTAAGTCCAGAGCAATGACACTCACACTCACACACTCACACTCACACACTCACACACATGTAACAGAGAAAAAGAAATTGCCTGTCAAGACAGCTTGGGGCAGATGATGATGAAAAACTAATGCCTTCATGCCTAAAACACTAGCACCCAATCACTAAGGGAATTGTTACTCAGTGGTACAACAGGTATCAAGAGTAGGTTGAAATGATCTATTGGGTTAAATAAAACATCCTAGAGAAATTAATTTTACCCATTTTTATTTATCTTTTTAAAAGATGAGGATAGTAGAAAATTTAAGATTAAATCTGTGGCATGCCTTATATTTCTGTTGGTCAGTGCTAATGTATACTGTAATAAAAATCTGATTATGTCATATTGCTGCTCACAATCTTTCAACAATCTTTTGTTACTCTAAGGATAAAGACCAATATCCTTAACATGCCTTTAATGTTCCTAAGGAATCTTACCCCTGCCTGCCTCCCCATTTCTACTGCCTCCCAATCTTCCCCTTGATTTCTGAGTACCAGCCAGTTGCCTTTTTTAAAGTCCTTCAACACAGGATTTTTCTAACCACAGATTGAGGCTTAATAGTATGTCATGAAAACAGCATTAAAAATAAATAGGATAGTGTAGAAAAGAAAACAAAGTACCTCGCAGGCCAAAGGGTAAATATTAATTTCATGTAAAGACTTTATTTTGTGTTGTTTACTGGGTTATGCTGTAAAATACATTGCTTATTGAAGAAACATGTTGGAGAAGCAATGCTCTTACCCAGCATTTCTCAACTTGGCACTGTTGACATTTTGGGTGGATAATTCTGTGGAGAGCCGCCTGTTCTTTACAAGATGTTTCACAACAGCCTCTGTGGCTCTGTCCACTAGATGCCACTAACACATTCCTCCTCCATTAGGTCAACTCAGAATAACCCCAGACCTCACCAAGTGCCCAGTTGAGAACTGTTGCTCAAACACAGTGGTCGGCAAACTCATTAGTCAACAGAGCCCAATATCAACAGTATAACGATTGAAATTTCTTTTGAGAACCAAATTTTTAAAGCTTAAACGTCTTCTAACACTATTTCTTTAAAATAGACTTGCCCAGGATATGGTATTTTGTGGAAGAGCCACACTTAAGGGGCCAAAGAGTCGCAATTTGCTGACCACTGCTCTAACAACCTATCATGTTTGATCTCAGAACAAAGCTTTCCCCGTCATGGGAAAGCACTTTTCACCTGTCATCTTCTAGTAACTCGGCTCAATGCCTTCAAAAGTCTTTCCTGAGGTCTCTAGGTAGGTCTCATCATTTTACTATATGTTCTCATAAAATCATGTGCTATATTTCAAGCTCTTATCAATTTATAATTTCCCATTTACTTCTGTGATTATTCGATTAATATCTGCCTCATCGTAGGCTGTTGGTTCCATGAAGTCAGGGATTGTGTCTGATTTTGTCTAAATACAATGCTTACTAAATATTCAGTGTATTGGCTCCATGCCAGATGCTAGGTATATATGTGGTATCTGAAAAAGCAAATTTCCTGTCCTTGAATGATCTACAATCTTGTTGAGGAGACCAAAAATACAGAACCAGACCAATATTTAAGTACAAATTCAAAATGGAAATGTTGCTAAAATAAAGATGTGTTTGGAATTGGGAAGATCAATCCAGATAGAGTTGTCAGGAGAAGGAAGCACTGAGGATGGGAATGCTAAATAAAATTTGAAGTATTAGAAGAATACCACCAAATACGAGCAGAGCAGGGAAAGAATATTATATTCCAAGAACAAGTATCATCTTACTTAACAACTTATAACATGTTTCTGGCAGGGTTTTAAATGATCGTTCTGTGCTGAAGAAACTGCATCAGCGGATATTAAAAGAAAATAAGGGGAAGCCCCTTAGCAAGTCATTCCATTCAAACAGGAGATCATTAGTAGCCTGGACCAGGGGCTGTTGTAGTGAAAATGGAAAGAAGTGTATGAAATAGAAGTATTTACTAAGTATCTAGTATGTCAAATGTCAGATTTGACAGACTAGGTCCTTAGTATATATTTGTTGATTATTTATTGTATAACTTCAACATTTAATAACATAGTTAGATCAAAGTTTTAAGAAATTAGGACAATGTTGGAGTAAGTTTTGAACCACTGACTTTTATTTTTGGTGCCATATCTGCCTGCTAAAGTTCAGTTTGAATTCCATATTGCCTTAGAATAATTTCCCTATACTCTCAGACAAATTAATCTCTGTTTCCATGGCTATATTCTCATAGCAAATGCTTTCTATCTCCATTGTAGCATTTATCATTGTCAAACTTAGATAAGATATTTATGTGTTCATCTTCCCAACTATGCCGTGGGTGCAGTGAAGTCTGATAACTTTTAACATCTGAACTCTGATACAATAGGCTGCACATAGGAGGCATTAAATAATGTTGGTTGAATGGAATGAACCCTATGAAAAATTACTTGGGAAAAAGTCAGTCTTGGAAAATTTTGCTTTGATGACTCCTTCAGTCAGAAATAATTTCCCAATGAACAGGAAATTATTTCTAGTTCTTATTTCAAGTAAAAGTTTGCTTTGAAAAAGCAGTGTTTTAAGACATGTCTTAATTCCAGACACACCAAAGGTAGGTCTCACTATTACAAACAGATTTTGATGATTCATTTTGCCATGAGAGCTAAGGAAAGATATATTTTCAATACTCAATAATGATTAGCTAGGCATGGAATTGCTGGGTCATAGGGTAAGGTATGTTTAACTCAATAAGAGTTTAAATGACCTAATCTTTTCCCAAAGATAGTTACTATTTTATGATCTCATCAGCCATGTATGGAAGTGCCTGTTTATCCTCATCTTTGTTAACTTTTGCTGTGCCAGTCATTTTAATTTCAGCCGCTTTACTGATTACAGAATGGTATTGCACTGAGGTTTTAATTTGACGTTTCCTGATGACTAATGATGTTGAACACTGTCATAACCTTATTAGACATTCACTTATCTTTTCCCTTTGAAGTGTCTGAGTCTTTCACTGAAATAAAAATTATTTTCCAGCTTTGAAATATAATTGATGTATAACATTGTGCAAGTTTAAGCTATACAGCATGATGATTTGATACACATATTTATCCATTCATCCATCAGAGGTTGTTGCATATCTTGGCTATTATGAATGATGCTGGAATGAACACAGGGATGCAGATATCTCTTCAAGATAGTGATTTTATTTCTTTCTTATGTAAACCCAGAAGTGGGATTATTGAATCCCAGGGTAGTTCTATTTTTAATTTTTTTGGCAAAACTCTATCCTGTTTTTATAGTAGCTGTACCAAGTTACAATCCCACCAATAGTACAGCAGCCTTTTTTATACATTCCTCACCAGCACTTATCTTTTTTGAGAATAGCCATTTAACAAGTGTAAAGTGATATATCACTGTGGTTTTGATTTGCATTTCCCTGATGTTTAGCAATGTTGAGCAGGTTTTCATGCATTTTTAAAAAAATTTAAATCCTCACCCAAGGGTATTTTTTTCCTTGTTATTTTTAGAGAGAGTGAAAGGGAGAGAAAGAAGGAGGGAGATAGAGAGGTGAAGAGAGAGAGAGAGAGAGAGAGAGAGAGAGAGAGAGAGATGAGATTGACATATCAATTGGTTGCCTCCTGAACATAATAAGACCTGTAACCGTAAGACACCTAGAAGAACACATAGGGCGAAGGTTCCCTTGGTAGTGTTCTTGTACAGCTACTATAAAAACAGTATGGTTTTTGACCCTTGACCGTGCTGGAGATTAAACCTGCAACCCAGGTAATGTGCCCTTGACTGGGAATTGAACCTGTGAATCTTGGGCTGGTGGGTTGATGCTCCAACCACTGAGCTGAGGACATGTTTCCATGAATTTTTTGGCCATGTATATACTCTCTTTGGAGAATTGTTCTTTTTTGTTTGTTTGTTTTGTTTTTGTTTTTAAATATGTTTTATTTAATTTTTACCGAGAGGAAGGGAGAGGGATAGAGAGTTAGAAACATAGATGAGAAAGAAACATTGATCAGCTGCCACCTGCACACTCCCTGTTGGGGATGTGCCCACAACAAAGGTACATGCCCTTGAGCGGAATTGAACGTGGGACCTTTCAGTCTGCAGACCAATGCTCTATCCACTGAGCCAAATCCATTAGGGCTGGAGAATTGTTTATTCAGGTTCTTTTTAATTTTATAATCAGGTTATTTGGGTTTTGCTATTTAGTTATATGAGCTCTTTATATATTTTGGATATTAACCCTTTTTCACATATATCATTTTCGCCCATTCTGTAGGTTGCCTTTTTTTCTTTTATTGATGGTTTACTTTGTTGTACAGAAGAAGCTTTTTAGTTTGATGTAGTCCCAGTTGTTTATTTTTGCTTTTATTGCTTTTGTTTTTGATTTCACATCCATGAAATCACTGCCAAGAACAATGTCAAGAACTTTTCCCTATGTGTTCTTTTAGGTGTTTTATGGCTTCAGGTTTTATGTTTAAGTCCTTAACCCATTTAGAGTTCATTTTTGTGAGTGGTGTATGACAGAGGTCCAATTTCATTATTTTCCATTCGATATCTTTTGCTGAGTTTTTGAAAAGTTATGCTGCATGCCTTTTTATTATTATAGACATATGCATTTTCTAGATATATGTACTATAACTACTTCCCCCCAGAATGTGATTTACCTATTTATTTTTTAAAATAACATTTTTATTTTTAATTATAGTTGACATACAATATTATATTAGTTTTAGGTATACAACTTAGTGATTAGACATTTATATAAGTTACAAACTGATCATCCCAATAAGTATAGTCATTATGATACCATACATAGTTATTACAATACTAGAGGCCCGATGCATGACATTTCATGCAAGAGTACGCCTTCCTTCCCCCGGCTGCCAGCACTGGATTTCCTCAGGCACCCAGGACCCGGGCTTCCCTCCTCCAGCTGCCAGCAGGCACCCAGCACCTGAGTTTCCCTCCCTCTGGCCACCCACAGGCACCTGGGACCCAGGCCAGCTTCCCCCCCGCCCCCAGCCAGGCCCTGGTCTTGTTAGGAATGACATCCTGAATGATGTCCGGAAGACGTCCAGTCTATCCAGTCCAATTAGCATATTATCCTTTTATTGGTTTAGATTATTGACTATATTCCCTATGCTGTATTTTATATCCCTATGACTTTTCTTATAACTGGCAATTTGTACATTTTAATTTCTGTCCTCTTTTCACCTGTGTCCCCAACCTTCTCTCAGTCTGGCAGCTGTCAAAATGTCCTCTGTATCCTCGAGTTTGTTTCTGTTGTGTTTGTTCATTTATTCTATTTTTTAGATTCCACGTGTGAGGGCACATGGTAATTTGTCTTTCTCTGTCTGACTGACTTCACTTCTCTGCCTGGCACTAGAATTCCTGGGCTAGGGAGCCCAGTGTGGGGCTGAGACCCCTCCATCCTCAGGGTGAACCTGCTGATTCTCAACCACCACTTTGGGTTGTGCAACCAGCTTATTTGGCATCTCTGACCCTCCTACCAGTTTTTCCGTGACTTTTTCTGTACATCCTTAGTTATAGGGCTTCTGTTCAGCTAGTTTTCAGGCAATTCTCAATGATGGTTTTTCTGTAGTTTAGTTGTAACGTTGATGTAGTCATGGAAGGAGGCAAGAAATGTGTTTACCTACTCTGCCATCATGACTGAAAGTCTACCTGTTCACTTTCTTAGTGGTTGTTTTTAATGAGCAGAGGTTTTTCATTTTGATAAAGCTCAATTGCACAAGGTTTTCCTCTTTATGGTTAATATTTTCTGTGGCCTAAGAAATTTTTGCTGACTCCAATTTATAGAGATATTATTCTGTTTACTTCTAGAAAATTTATGATTGTAGCTTTTGTGTTTAAGTATATGATGCACATGAAATTATTTTCTGTATATGATGTGATGTAGAAATAGTTGATTTTCCCTTATGGATACCCAGATTTCTCATAGCCATTTGCTGAAAACGTTTTTCTTTCCCTATTCAACTGCTGTGGTGTTTCTGTAAAAGTTTAATCGATCACAAATAAGTGAATGAATTTCTGGAATATATATTCTGTTATTTTGATCTATTTATCTATGCTTAATTCAATACCACATAGACTTGATTACTACAGTGTATCATCAGAAATGTTGCAATCTAGTATACACAATTCATTTAACTTTGCTCCTCTTTCAAAAAAAATGTTTTGGTCATCCTAGGTCTTTTACATTTCTGTATAAATTTTATAATCTGCTTGACAATACCTAAAACAAATTCTGAAAAGGATTTTTGAATGAAATTGTGTTGAATATTTAGATTAACTTGGGGAGAATTTACATCTTAATGATATTGAGTCTTGCAATTCATGAACATGATGTATCTTACCATTTACTTAGATCTGCTTTAATTTTCTTGAAAAATGTTATGCAGTTTTCACTGTAGAAGTCATATTTTTACATTTTTGACAAAGCACTTTTAATGCTACTATTCATAAAATTTACCTATTTATACTAATAATAGAGGAACACCATCATGTCATGACTGCTCAGCAGGTGGCATGCAAAACAGGAGCAGGTGGGTGGAGGCTGCCCCCAGCGCAGCTCCCACACTGCCCAGCCTGGAGCCTGCCAGGCACAGGAGTGCACAAGTTTGTTGCATGGCCTGGCCTGGGGACAGCCCCCTGGGGGAGGTGCACCAAGGCCTGCCCAGCCGTTAACGTGATGCTGCCTGTATGTATCACCGATCTGGGACATGATGCTGCCTGCGTGCATCCCTGCCCAGCATGGACATGATGCTGCGGGAGGGGGGTTGGGGCTTGATGGGTGAGCAGCCGGCTGGGTCTGGGTCTTTCCCAGTGGGAGTGGGCCAGGCAGGTCTGTGTCTCAAGTGATTTCTCAGCGTGCACAGGTGTGCAGGGACCTGATGCTGGGTCATACAACATGCCCCAGACTCTGACAGGAGGGAGATTTTCATATACATTTTACTAATTTTCTTTCATCTCTGACACTTCTATTATAGAGAAAGGGCAACTAGCAATACTAAAATATTTCCTCTAATTAATACCCTTTTAATGTGCACAAATTTCATGCACTGGGCCAATAGTTATCTTTATAAAAGTTATTTCTGTTGAGACGAGCTGTCTTTCATTCCTGATATTGATTAACTGTGTCCTCATTTTCTGTCTCTGCTAATCATTCTAACTAGAGGTTATTCAATAATTTAATCTTCTTGCAGAATCAACTTTTGCACTTGATTATTATTTGTTTATTTTTATTTCACTTATTTCTGCAAGTTATTTCTTATTTCCATTATTTTACTTACTTTGGGTTTAATTTTAAAAGCCCAATTAATTTTTTTCTCCCTTCCTCCACTATTAGAGGAAAAGCTGTTTGAGAGCAGGGGTAATATTTAATGTCTGACATGTAAAATCTCAAATATCTGTTAAATTCATTTTGGGAAGAGGAAGGGGGGGTCCCAGTTCTCCAGCATGTCACTTGGTTAATAGTTACATTAATTATTTGTTAATGAGTAATAAATTATCACAAAGATTCTTGTCTAATGAGCGAGGGGAAAGTATAAGAAAATGATTGAAAACAAAAATTTATCCTAAAATGAGAAGAAATATGAGAATGTAGAAAGAACAGAAAATGGACTAGTCAGAGTGGGTCAAATTTGAGTCTCTAAATTTGGGGCAAAAAACTTCTCTGAGATTCTATTATCTCACCTGAAAATATAGTAACACTACTCCTGAAAAGTTTGTTGAATATAAAAACTCTTGTAATGATGCCTAATATATATTAGGGAGTCAATGAATGCCATTTCTTTGAGTTTCAGTGTCATTTGCAAAATATGCTCTCACAATAGGGTTGTTGAGTATGTGGAAAGGGACCTATACATATAAAAGCCTAAGTGAGCAGAATGCTGGAACAACCAGAATGACCAGTCACTATGATATGCACTGACCACCAGGGGGCAGACACTCAATGCAGTAGGTACCCCTAGTGGTCAGTGCACTCCCACAGCCAACCTCCTGCAGCTGGCCATTTCCCAGGGTAGTTCCCCCTGTCTGGCAGGCCCCAGCTGGCACCTAGAAGGACCCGATCAGCCCTGATCACCAGCCAGCCTAGGAATCCCAACTGTGCATAAATTTCATGCACCAGGCCTCTATTATATAAATAACACGTTTACACAGGGCCTGGTTCATTTCAGATAGAACAAGAATATAAACTCCACTTAGTATCTGTAGAACCTATAAATCTTGTCATGGTTAAATGATATTGAAAGAAATCTATGGATAGCTTTGGGAATTCTAATTTTTGTTTAAAATCTGTACATTGCTTCTTTAATACATTTTATTTTTCTTCTCAAAAAGCCTAGCTTTTAGCCAATGTTTATTTCACACGAAGATGAAAAAGAAAGACAAGGTGGGACACGAAACAATGTTTGGACCACCATTTTCAACAAAGTAGGGAGGATGAGAACTGGGAATTGAAGAGAAAAAATTTGAATTCTCTCTTTATATCTGAGTGATCACCAAATAGGGAATTAAATAGTTCCACTCTTAGAAATCTTACATATTAAATAAATGAATGGTTAACTAATATTATATTTATAAATGTTTCCCTAGACAAATATAATATTTTTAGAATAAATTTATAACATCAAGAGTTGTGTTCATTATGATTTTCCTAGAATTTGATAAATACCCATCCCCATGAATATTAACTAAGACATATCTGAGATTAGAAAGATATACTCTCACATTTTCACTTCTGTTCACATATTATTGACCAAAATGTCATGTCTATTAATAACTGCAAGTGGGTGGAAAGTACAGTCCTTCTGTGACTAGCAGTAATATCTACCATAAAATTTTAAAAATCTTTATGAATGGAATAGAAAAGCATAGATGTTAATCACATGATTTCCTTGTTCTCTTATGAGCCATAAAAAAAACTTCCAGCTTCAGAATAGAGACTGAAAACTAGTTTATATTAATGAATTCAACATTTATATTTCCCCCACTACATGCCAGTGTTTCCAAGTGTGTTATACTAGGTGTACTGGTTAATAATAGCGGATTTTGTAATCAAAGAAAACAGGATAATTTCAAGATAAACAACAAAACTCAGGTCAACGCAAAAAAAAAGATAAACAACAAAAGTGCTTTATTCGAAATAAAGATTTAAACAGTCTTTATTTTGGGGAAAAGAATATACTATTTTTTTTCAGATTTTTACCTTTACAAAAAAGAAAACACTTAGAATGTTTATCAGGACATAATGGGCTAGACTAGAAATAGCATAACACAGCTTTGGAGCTATTTTTTATTTTTGTTTTCATTTTGTTTCTTTATCAGATATAAATAATACAATATTTTTCCTTCTCTAGCAGATATCCCCAGTAGTCATTTAATTAGATAATAAGCTGCTATGCAATACTTACATTAACCAATCCACAATCTTTACAAGTTCCCTGTTTCCCCGAAAGTAAGACATCCCTCGAAAATAAGACCTACTTCCAGTTTTGCCTCTCGCTGTAATATAAGGCATGACCCCCAAAATAAGACCTCCTGATAATATTTTTATTCTTGAAACTGAAAAAGCCTGGGCCACACAAGCAGTTATAAGGAAGTGGGTCGATTTAATGCTGCCGCTTGTTATGCGAGGGAGCCAAAGAGGTCTGCTAGTCTGGGATGCAGACAACAGTCACCGTGCTAAAGACATGAAGAAATTTCTTCATGAAAGAAAAACAGATCAAATAATGATTCCCACAGGAATGACGGCCTATCTCCAGACTCTTGATATTACAATGAACAAGCAATTCAAGAACAATTTGCGCATGGAAATTAGTGACTACATTGAAAATAGAATGGAGAGAAATCAGCGTGGAAACTTTGTGAAACCTAAACTGCAAGAGGTTGTGACTTGGATGAAGAATTCATGGGAGAAAATCACGGACAGTTGCATTGCAAATGCACTACAAGCAGGCTACCGTGACAAGAAGTACTCATATAAGGGCAGTGCTATTGCTAAACATGAGAGATTTGGTCCACTGATTCTGAAATAAATGGAGTCACAAGAAATTCACCAGGAAATTCAGGGTTTGGATTGTTATGATGGTGTTCCAGAAGATGATGACATGACTGTCATTGAATAAAACTTACTTTGTGTTCATACCGGTAAATATCAATATCAGTAAATGTACCATAGATTGTTGTACATGGAAATAATGGTAGTAACAAGAAATTCTTTTTATTTTTGTTCAGTTTATTAATTACATTGTTCTCCTTTCCCCCGCCTATAGCTCTCCTCCACCTGGTACCCATCCCACCCTCCACCCTCACCTCCCCCCACTGTCCTCTCCCATAGTTGCATGATTTTTGTCCAGTCTTTTGCTGCACTTCCCAAATCCCTTTTATCCCCAAGAATTGTCAGTCCGTTTCCTCCCTATGTCCAGGATTCTGTTATATTCACCAGTTTATCCTGTTCATCAGATTATTAATTCACTTGATTTTTAGATTCATTTGTTGATAGATGTGTATTTGTTGTTCATAATTTATATTTTTATCTTTTTCTTCTTCCTCTTCTCAAAGAATATCTTTCAGCATTTCATACAAAATTGGTTTGGTGGTGATGAACTCCTTTAGCTTTTTCTTATCTGGGAAGCACTTTATATGACCTTAATTCTGAATGATAGCTTTGTTGGATAGAGTAATCTTGGTTGTAGATTCTTGCTATTTATCACTTTGAATATTTCTTGCCACTCCCATCTGGCCTGCATCGTTTCTGTCGAGAAATCAGCTGACAATCATATGGGTGCTCCCTTATAGGTAACTGTTTTTCTCTTGCTGCTTTTAATATTCTCTCTTTATCTTTGCTCTTGGCATTTTAATTATGATGTGTCTTGGTGTGGTCCTCTTTGGATTCCTATATTCTGGGGTTCTGTGCACTTTTGGGGCTTTTAAGTCAATTTCTTTCACCAGGTGTGGGAAGTTTTCGGTCACTGTTTCTTCAAGTAGGTTTTCATTATCTTGCTCTCTCTCTTTTTCTGGCACCCCTACAATTCGGATGTTGGTATGCTTGAGGTTGTCCCAGAGGCCCCTTATACTATTCTTTTGGTTTCTTGCTTTTCTGGCTGAGTGGATTTTGATTCTTTGTATTTCAAATCTTTGACTTGGTTCTTGCAGTCCTCTGGACTGCTTTTAGGACTTTGTATAATATTTTTTATTTCAGTCAGTGTATGCTTAATTTCAGTTGGTCCTTTTTCATATCCTCATGGGTCTTTTTCATTTCTTTGTAGTTCTCATTAAGTTCATTGGCCTTTTTTAGGGGCCTCTTGAAAAATCTTATCACTGTGGTTTTGTACTTCATGTCTAGTCATCTTTTTCCCTCCATTTATTTCACACCTGATTTCTTTCCATTTCTTTGCATTGTGGCTGCTTTCCTGAGTTGGTCCATTAGCTTTGTGTGGTAGATGTCTTCTAAGTGACAGTGGCTCAGCCTCCCCAGTTACCTGAGGTGGATTCTCTTATGGCAATCCTTTATGGGTTGTACAGTATTGTTGAAGTTAAGCCCAGCTTATTGTTGTTAGCCTAGGAGGGTTTGACCTCCAGGCCAATTGACTGTGAGGGTAAGCTGTGTTCAGGTTGGGTGGGCGGAGTCTCCGGGCTGAGCAGGCAGCATCAGCTCTGGCACGTGTGTCTCTCTGCTGGGCGGTAACAGCTGCACGTACCTCCGAGAGAAAGCCGCCGCCGGTCTCCACCCGTTGCCAGACAACTCTGCCTCTCCCCAAATGAGTCTGCACACCTAAAGTCTCGCCCAGAGTTGTAAAACAAAGCAGTCCAGTGGTCTCACAAACAAGGGGGCAAGTCATGAGTCCACTCTGTGCAGTCGTGCACTTCTGTCCCCAAGTTTATGTGTAAACTGCTGTTCCAAGTTTACGCGCACTCTCTTAAAGGTCGCAGATCTCTGCAGCACCTGGGTTTTAGCGTGCCTTCCCTGGACCTCGGTCCTCGCCTGGAACTGGGGAACCAGTGCAGTAGGATGTCTTTGCCCTCCTCGTTGGAGAAAACCAGCCGGCTTTGTTGCAGCCCGCCCTTTTCCACTTGCCATGCATGGCTCCGAACCTCTCTCTGCACGTATCTTCAAGGCTGCACTCCGCCGCTCCTCTGAGTCACAATGTCCTATTTTTACTTTAATTTGTGGAATTTTCACTCAGCCAGCTTTCCGTTGTTTCTGGATGATGTTTGCTTTGTTGTTAAGTTGTAGTTTTGGAATTGTTGTGTGGGGCAGCAAAATAAGTGTTTACCTATGCCACCATCTTGGTTCCTCCGAAGAAATTCTCGATACCGTAGGATTTACAGTTTGTCTGGTTATGCTGGTTTGTGATGACAACTACTACCATCCTGTATACAGGTAATAAATTTCCTTTTCTGTTGTTCAACAATAATTGTGTACCGTGTTCTTCTTCATGGAAAAATAAGACATCCCCTGAAAATAAGACCTAGTGCATCTTTGGGAGCAAAAATTAATATAAGACACTATCTTATTTTCAGGGAAACAGGGTGGTATTTACTGTCTTTTTTAGATGAATGTATGATGAGAAATTCAATATTAATAATGTTGGAATTTCTTATCACAAAAAATTAAATTAAGGACCTCAGCCACCAGAGGTTTATCAACCAGTTTTATTAAATTATTTATCTTGATTTGAATTGACTATTTTCTAGAAGATGTAAAAAGTAATACATGTATCTCCATGCTACATGTATAAGAACTTCTATAATTGTATATATATATGCCTTTGATGTATTCTCCCCTCAAAATTATTAACTGTGTTTGACAAGTGAAAAATCTGTAATCAATTGAAATGTCTGGTTATAAACATAATGAGAATTGTTTCACAAACTATACGTAAAGTAGTATTAAAATTTGAGCCAAAAAAGTGCTTTATTGAAAGTAATGTCCATCACTATCTACACATTTCCCTATCTTTCAGGTAATTTTTGGATACCATACCAAGAGAACTTTTCTTGTTTTGAGTCAAACCATTCAGAGACCCAATTTTCCACTTCTTCACATGTTTTGAACTGCTGCTCAGAAAGTACAGGTGCCATTGATTGGAACAAATGGTAATCTGAAGGAGCAAGGTCTGGTGAATACAGTGACGGGTTAATACTTCCCAGGCAAAATCTTTTAACGTGTCTTTAACTGGTTTTGAAGTGTGTGATGGTGCATCATCATGAAGCAAAATTACTTTGCCCTGTCTTCTGGAACATTCTGGTTGTTTCACGATTGAATCGTGTTTCAAATTGATTATATGTTGTTGGTAGTGATCAGTATTAATGGATTCACCTGGTTTTAGAAGCTCATAATATACCACGTCTTCCTGATCCCACCAAATGCAGAGCATTGTCTTCTTTCCACAGCGTTTTGGCCTTGCATTCGATGTTGATGGTTGACCTGTATCAACCCATGATTTTGTGCATTTGGGATTCTCAAAATAAATCCACTTTTGCCAGTCACAATTCAATGAAAAAAAGACTTTGTTTTGTGCCATTGAAGCAACATTTTACTGATGACTTTTTGGTTTTCCATTTGTCATTTGTTCAGTTGATGTGGCACCCATATTTCTTTCTTTAAAATCTTTCCCATTGCTTGTAAATGACCAGAAATTGCTGAGCAATGTTTAATCTTTCTGCAAGTTGTTTCTGAATTTGACATGCATCTTCATCCAATAATGCTTCTAATGATTGGTCTGCAAACTTTTTTGGTTGACCTGGACGTTCTTTTTTTTTCACATCAGAATCATCACTTTGAAAGCCTTTAAACAAACATTCACAAGTATCTTGAGATAGAGCATGTTCACCATAAGCTTCCTGAAGTATTCAGCAGCACTTTTCTTCAGAATGAAGTAATGAATTATAACTTCCTGCAAATGTTCTTTTTTTTTGGCATGAAATTCGACATTTTTAAGTGTAAAAATTTTTTATGATGTTAACACCTTCGGCAATTTGACATATGAAGTTTTAAAGCTTGTTGTCAATACAACAAAATAGCATACATATCAAATCACATATATATCAACATATATGTAACTCCATCTATTGAAAAAAATCTGCATTACTAACTGGTACACCTAATACATATTTACTAATTAATTCTTCAAGATAATTTTAAGAGGTCGCCATTATTACCATCCCTAATTTAAGGATGAAGAAGTTAAGGTTCAGACAGATTATGCTACTATCATGTATGTGTGATTTACGCCCAGAATAGTCTGCAGAATCCATACTCTTAACCAGTGTATGTGGCCTTTCAGACTAAGCTCCTAACAGTATTATTTTAAGAAATATGTGCCAGGCTTTGAGCTGGATATTCCCTGAGTCCCCTTCAATCCTCATGAAAGGTATGGGGCTGAATGCAGACATTAGGCAGGAAGACCACTGCTGGACTTGAAAGAATTCTTTACAATATACCAAAATATTTCAATACTTCATACATTAGGAGAGTATCCTTTCATATTTTTTGCCATATTTCTACATAAGACCTTTACATAAAAGTAACTTCTATTGCTCAGTGTTTGAACTTTGCCCAATAAGGTTTGAGCCCAAAACTTAAGAATGTATCATTTTCTTGTTTTGAGAAGTGGAGAATGTTAATTTTGCATGGTTGCATGGGACAAAAAATAATGAAATATGTAAATCAATTACATATATGTGTTTAACTGATTGCTTCATTTATAATATGGCCTTTTATTTTAAAAAATCTTTTATACTCTATACTACTAGCAAATAATAATTTATAAAGACAACAAAATGGAAATTACAAGTAATTTCTTACCTTCTGACAATAATCTAATTTAACTTCCTAAATTCTGCTGTTTCAGGAACCAAATTTTGTATCAGGTGCAATCTGCTAATTGAATGATTTGATCATCTATGATAGAGGTTGGCAAACTACATCTTGCAAGTCAATTTTGCACTGCCCCCTATTTTTATAAATAAAGTTTGATTGGAGCACCGCTACACCCCCACATTTATGTATTGTCTACACTGTTTTTATACTTCATGGAAGAATTGAGTAGTTATGAGGGAGACAGTTTGGCTAACAAAGCCTAAATTATTCACTACTAAAGGCCCAGTGCACTAAATTCATGCACAGGGGGTCCCTCAGCTCAGCCTGCATCGTCTCCCATCTGGGACTCCTTGGGGGATGTCTGACTGTTGGTCATCCCTCTCACAATCTGGGACTACTGACTCCTAAGTGCTCACCTGCCTGCCTGCCTGATCACCCCTAACTGCTCCCCTGCCAGCCTGATCACCCCTAACCACCTCTGCCGGCTGGCCTAGTCACCCCCGATTAACTCCCCCCATCAGCCTGGTTGCCCCTATCTTCTCCCCCGCTGCCAACCTGGTCGCCCCTACCTGCCCTCTCCCCCCACTGGCCTGGTCACCCCTTATTGCCCCCCTTTGCCAGCCTGGTTTCCCCCAACTCACTCCCCTGCCCAGCCTAGTCACTCCTTACTCCCTCCCCCTGCTGGCCTGGTCGCCCCCAACTGCCTCCCCCTGCCAGCCTGGTCACCCCATGCAGCCTGCTATTTAGTCATTTGGTTATCCCTCACTAACGCCCCCCACAGCCTGCTGTTCCCTCATCCATCCAGTTGTTTTGGTCGTGATGGCCCCTGACTTTTTATATATTAGGATGTAACTCTTTTCAGGGGAAAAAAAAAAGAATCCCAATCTCTGGTCTATGAAGTTGTTATTAGTTGCTGAACCATTGATAACAACTAAGGTATTTTGAATGTTCTTTAAGCTGTGGTCAGCATTTTGTTTCTCCTCACAAATCACTACTTATACATGTTCAGAGAAGGGTCAAGAGAAAATATAGTGAAAGAACTACCATTAGAACATCAAAGCCCACATCCATGATATAATTGAACCTACTCTCAAGTAATGACCATCAGTATACAACTTACTATTAAGCATCTGCCATATGCTAGTCCTTTTCTACTTATTCCTGCTTCATACTAGTTCCCAATCTTAGACTCATAAAACTGAGACAGATTTTTCTTGTTATAGTCAAAATGAAATTAATATTTATACTGCTAATCATGAAAGAAGAAATCAGAACTCCTTTTCAGCTAGATATTTTGTTACCTATTTGCCTTGAAGATTTTGATGGAAATTATAAATAGCAAGACTTTAACAAAGAGAACTGTAATGAAACTTGCTTACCAAGAATTTGTGCCGAAGAGCTTGCTTTAAAAGACATCTTGTTTAATTTGAAGGAGGGTGGGGGGAAGGAATGAATAATTTTAGACATTCTTTTCTTAATAGTCACAAGCCAAGCTTAATTAAGGAGACAAAATATTGGTTCTCAAATACAGAGTTGATGCTTAATGTCATTTTTTTTCTCTCTAAGTTCAACATACCAGCTGGCTTGAGCTGTGGGTGACATACACAGTTAATACTGAATAAAATATTTGCGAATCTTAATTATCTGGCCTCTTGTTCCTTTTTTTATGTTGCCTAAATCACAATGCCACCATCTATAAATAATAAATCAAGCAGAAATTCCTGTTGATATAATGAATATTTTAATTTTTCAGACATGAGTATTTCTGTATCTTTTGCAAGTATAGGATAAATTAATAAAACAAGTCACTAAAGTGGTGTGTCCTATTAACTAATTAGATGATCAGAAAGAGAGGAAAATTCAGTATATACAGATGATATACTATCATTTTCCCCTTTTGACTTAATTGATCAATTTCCAACCAAGGCAATACTATTGAATAAATGGATCAGATTTTTTAAAAATTATATTATAAAAAATTTCAGGACATGCATTCAAATTAAACAAAAATGAATATCCATAATCCAGATTCAACAATAGGTGATTGCCATATTTGTATTTCCTTGCTTTGTCTCTATTATTTTCTAACTCTAGAATAGTCTTATAGCTTTTTATTTGTGTATTTAATTACATTGACTTCAAAGAAAAGTCAGTTTTCTCATGGATTGAACCATATTTTGAATATACCTGATCTTTTCCTTTTGGCATTTTTACCTTCTTTCTGTATAGCTATTTCTAGAAAACTGGAAGATGGGTCAAAGACTAGATTCACAGTGATCATTTTGGAAAACATTTCATAGGTGATGGTGTGTGCTTTGTTTTTACATCATTTCAAGAGGTGATGCTAAGTTTGATTATGCAATTGATTTCTTATGAGCAGACCTCTCCATTGTAAGGCATGTTTTCCTTTGGCAATATGTGTACATCTTATATTCCAACAATATTCTACCTAATGATTTTAACTTTGATAAATAATGTTTGCCTGAATCACTAATCTCAAGGGGTGTGTCATAAAATTATGGTTTTATAACACTGTTATTCTTTTTATATTCATCACATGATGTTTTGTGTGTTTTTTTGCAAAAAAAGAAAAAAGTACTTTTCCAACTAGAAATTTCTCATTTTCTTCCCTTTAATTACAAGCTGTCAGAGTAAGGAATTGGTTTAATAGTAAGATAACTTTCTATTCCATTTTGTCCAGGACAGTTCTGTTTATCTTTTCCAGCAGCATAAATATTATTGTGCTTCTGTTCACTCTCAAAATGTAACAGATTGGATAATAAATTATCAGATAAATCCATATATTAATTACATCAAATTTCTTTCTTGGCTCTTCCATTTTGAGAATTCAGTGTTATTTATTCAGTGTTTCATAATTAATTATGCTTTTTGATATCTAAATCTCAGACAACTAAAATAATTACCCCTTTTGATACTCAAATCTCAAGACTCAAAATTGGCTGTGTAAATCTCTTAAAAATGCCTCTGTGTCCTTTTGATATAACTCCAGTGGTCTCTGAAAAAAAATTTGCTTCATGGAACCAGAAGATATTACAGCTTCACTTTGTATTTTTTATGTTCTGTGCCTCAATTTAGCCATTTCCCCTAAAGACTTCTGCATTCTTTTAGTGGGAATTGGTAGTTAGAAACGAAGATCTGTATGCCAGGAGTATTCATTTTTATTAAGGTATTATTACCTTCAGATAATGACAATGGGTAAAACTAAGATAAATATAATTATACTTAAATATTATTTATTTCTAATTTAAATTTAGCATTACAGTGTTTTTCTTCAGGTTTTTTTCCTTTATTGATTAAGGTATTACATATGTGTCCTCACCCCCTGGTGTCTGTGTCCATTGGTTAGGCTTATATGCATACATACAAGCCCTTTGGTTGATCTCTCCTCATTACCCCCACTCCTTCCCTACCTTCCCTCTGAGGTTTGACAGTCTTGAGTTCTTTAATTTGTATTTATATTATTTGTTTTATATTGAAATCCTTGGTTTCTAATTAGCACATTTACTTTATTATACTATACATATAAAATAGTTTCAAAATTAAAAATTCTAATGTTTGCCCATAATAAAACTCTAAGTATGGCTTGAAGTTTTGTTTCAGTTTTTTTTTTCTCTCTTTAGGATATGGTCGGAATACTGGGTCAAACTAATATAAACATATGTCTGGCAAAAATAATACACCACAAGAAAAGTAGAGACAAATGATAAACTTGATTAAAAAAAAAAACATGCCTGCAGTGTTTATCACAGGCAAATATCGAATATCCCAAACAAAAAGAGCTATTAGACTGAGACAACATAAAACACAACAAAAACCATTCACCTAAAAAAGAAATGCAAATGACTCATGTCATATGAAAGTAGGCTAAACTTGATCACAAGAAGTTAAATACAAATTAAAATTCTATTGAGGTACAAATTATGATTTATCTACTCTGGCAATAATCCTAAAATTTGACAACATACTCTGTTAGCAAGGCTTCAGGGACAGATACAATCACATATATTGCTGATGACAATGAAAAATAGTATAATTATTTATGGAAAGGAATAGGTAAAATCTAGCAAAATTCAACATATATTTGTATTTTCACACAGATAATGCAAGATCTTCCCATTTCAAGATCCTTAATTTAATCACCTCTGCAAAACCCCTTCTCATGTGTCAGTTCTAAGGGTTCCTAGGTTCTGGAGATTCCATTGTGGACATCCTGGGGGTCAGTTTTCTGTCTACCTGATATGATCATAAAAATATAGGTGAATTTAATTTATACTAAATTAATTAATTAGTTAACAAATTAACACTGAATTTGAGAGGGTTGAAGTCTATATGGAGATCTTCTCTGATTAAAATAAGCAAACCATCAGGGAAAGACAAATACCACATGATCTCATTTATATGTGGAATCTAAAGAACAATATAAACTGGCAAAATCGGATCATAGGCATGGATAAATGAAACAGTCTGACAGATCTAAGCAGGGAGGAGAGGCGGGTGGGAGGACAGGAAAATATTAACCAAAGAATATATATGCATATATGCATAACCCATGAACATAGACAATAATGTGGTGGACAGAGCAGGTTGGACAGAGGCAAAGGGAGAAAAAGGAGAGCATGTGCAATGGAGTCAACAATTTTAAAAAATTCATCACACACAAAAAAATCAATCAGTGAAAGTTGGCTGAAAAATCCTCAAATATTTAGAAAATAATCAATACACTTCTAAACTGTCCTTATGTTAGAGAATAAATCAGTAAAAGTATAGAGAAAACAACTACATCTCAGAACTTGTGGGATACAGTTAAAGCACTGTTTGCAGATAAATTCATACCTTTCAAAGCTTATGTTAATAAAGTGGAAGAGTACATAATCAATTATCTAAGTCCATCCTGAGAAGCTAAAAGAAAGAGCAATAAAATCTAAGTAAGTTTAAGTAAGTAAATAATAAATATGAGGGCAAACCTAAAGAGAAAATAGAAAAAAATAGAGATCAATAACATTCAAAGCTGATTCTTTAAAAGGTCAGCAAAACAAAAATGATAAACTTTTAAGTAGATGGATCTAGAGGGAGAAAAAGGAAGATGCAAATTATCATTATCAGGAATGAAATAAGAAATGACATTATTGATCTGACAGTCATTAAAAGAGTAACAAAGGAATATGATGAACAGCTTAATTCTAATAAATTTGAGAACTTAAATGGATTGGACAGATTCCTTGAAAGGCATAAATTAAAAACTGACTCACAGAGAAACAAACACCTGAATCATTCCATATTCATTAATGAAATTAAATTCATTACGTAAAAGCTCTCTGAAAATAACTTCATCCCAGATTGATTCACTGGATAATTGTATTGAATATTCAAGGAAGAAATAATACCAATCCTACATAAATTCTTTAAAAAATAGAAAACGATGCAATATTTTTTAAAGAATTTTGTGAGTCCAATATGAGACTGATACCATACCCAGACAGACATCATAAAGAAAACAGAAGTAAAGATCAGTATCCCTCATAAAACTGGATGCAAAATTCTTAACAAATATTAGAAAACCAAATCAAGCAATAATGATAAACCAAAAGAGGTAATACACAAAGATCAATTGTTAGTGTTATCCTAGGAGTAAAGATTTGTTTACCATTCTAAACTCAATCAATGTAATTCCCATGTACATAGAATAATGGAAAAAAGCACATGATCATCTCAATAGAAGTAGTAATAACATCTTACAAAATACAACACCCACTAATTCTAAAAGCTCTCAGAAAAATGTAAATATTAGGGTAAGAGAAGGAAACATTCAACTAGCATCATACTTACTGATGAAAGACTAAATAATTTCCCGCTCTAAGCCTGGGAACAAAGCAAGAATTTTGCTCACATTTATTGTATTCTACATTGTGTTGGAATCCTAGCCTGTGCAATAAAGAAATTCACAAATGCACATTCAGATGGAAGGAAGAGATAAAATTGGTTTCATTTTTTAGATATCATCATGTTTTCTACAGAACTTTCTAAAAACTACCATAAAATTTCATTTTTTAGATATCATCATGTTTTCTACAGAACTTTCTAAAAACTACCATAAAATCCTAGGTAAAAGGAACAATTATAACATCAAAAACATAAAATGCTGCTTGACCTGCATGGCTCAGTGGTTGAGCATAGACCTATGAACCAGAAGATCACTGTTCAACTCCTGGTCAGGGCATGTGCCTTGGTTGTGGGCTCCATCCCCAGTGAGGGGAGTGCAGAAAGTAGCCAATCACTCTCTCTTCATTGATGTTTCTGTCTCTCTTTCCCTCTCCCTTCATCTCTGAAATCAATAAAAACATGTTTTTAAAAACAAAGTCCTTATAGATAATTTTAACAATATGTATAACACCTATACAATGAAAATTAGCAAAGATTGCTGAATGAAGTTAAGAAGACATACATAATTTGAGAGCCATACAATGTCATGAATTGGAAAACTGAATATTATTAAGATATTGATTTTATCTAAATTTATTTATAAAATAACACAACCCCAATTAAAATCCCAAACTGACAAACATGATTTTATAGTTTATATGGGAATACAAAATATATAAAATACATAATTTTTAAAAAGAGGAATGCATTTGGAGAAATTATACTCCCTGATTTTAAGACTTACTAACAATATACAGTAAACAAGATAGTATTATATTGGTGTAAATATAGAAATTTAGATCAATGGAATAGAATTAAGAGTTCAACAATAGATATATGATTAAATGATCAATTATTATTTTAGAATATATTGCTATTTATTATTTATCTATTTTTCTGTAACTTCTTCAAGATTAATTTAGCCATATTGTCTTCCAATACATGTCATATTCTCTTTTTTATATTTAGATACCTAACCCATGGGAAGTTTTTTTTATTAGTGTTTAACAGTGTGAGGTATGGATTCAATTGTCCTTCTTTCCAAATGGTTATCCAACTGTCCTGTGATCACTTACTAAAAAGTCCATCTCTTTCTCCCCAGCAATTTGAAATGCCATCTTTATTATCTATCAAATACCCACATATACTTTCTATTTTTGTACTTTCTATTCTATCCCATACTTTGTCTGTCTATTCGTGGGCTAACATCACACTTTATTTTAAAAATGTTATATGTTTTTATTGACTTTTAGAGAGAGAGAGGAAGGGAGAGGGAGAGAGAAATATCGACCAGTTAGTTGCCTGTACACACCCTGACCCACAACCTGAGCACATGACTTGACCCAGAATTGAACCTTTACTATAGGGATGATGCTCCAATCAACTGAACCATGCAGGCCAGGGCAAAATCACTCTTAGATACAGATGCTTGGTAGTGTGATTTAAGACACTTTTTTTCATTTCTCTTCTTTTCCAACATTTTCTTAACTATTTGCTTGTGCATTTTGAGAATCAAATTTTCTAGCTTCACAAAAATACTAGTATTTTAATTGGATCATATAATTTTATGTAATTTTTAAGTATTTCTTTTTATTCATTTTTAGAGAGGAAGGGAGAGAAATAGAGAGACAGAAACATTGATGAGAGAGAAACATTGATCGGCTGTCTCCAGTACATCCCCTAATGGGGATCAAGCCCACAATTGGGCATGTGCCCTGACTGGGAATTGAACTGGTGATCTCTTGGTTTTTGTGTCCATGCTCAACCACTGAGCCACACTGACTGGGCTATCATATGTCATTTTTAGTATTAACTTTAATTATATTGATTCTTTATGAGTAGAATCACCCAATCCAAGAATATAGGTTGTATTTCTGTCTATTCAAGTTTATTTTGTATCTTTCAAAAAGTGTTTTGTTTTCTATGTACAGTTGACCCTTTGTGAGAACCTGAATCAGAGTACGCCGGATATTCAATGCCAATTTGCCATACACATGTGCAAAGTCAATGACACAGAAGTTTATTGTATAGACTGTGCAGGTGTACCTTTCTATAACCCAAATGCTGATGTTATTATTTGTCAAGAAGCCTCTTTTGTATGATTTGGTATAAAGATGTATTACTGACTAACCTGTGCACAGCTGCTTTGTGAGATTACTTGGAAGAACTGTTTTGTCTGATGGCTGCTTGTTAGCAATGGCTATTTGGTTTGCAATAAAGTCTCTCTAATATGCCTACGACTTCTCATATCTTCTTTGTCTAATAATCTGCGTCCGAGAGCCTGTGCTCCAACACCCTTGAACAACATGGAAGTTAGGGGCACTGACTTCTGAGCAGTAGAAAAATCCATGTACACATAATTTTTGACTCCCAAAAATGTAACTACTACTATACTCTTCCTACAGTATCTGCTGGAGATTTGTTCTAAGACTCTCACAGACACCAAAATCCATGGATGCTCAAGTCCCTAATCTGAAATGATGTAGAAAAATGCATACAATAAGCCTTTCCCATCCCTGGATTTCCAACCACAAATCATAAAAATATTTTCCATCCACAGTTGGTTGAGTCTGCAAATGCAAAACCTCAGGAATACAGAAGGGCAATTGCATATTTATTGAAAAAAATCTGCCTGATAGACTCTCAGCCATTCCATATTATTCATGGGTCAACTGTATGAATTTTATACATTTACTGCTTATTTTATTTCTGTTTTCTTCCACTTTTTCTGTTATGGGATGCTTTCTTTGATTATATTTTCAAACTAATAATTTTTGCATAATGAAATATTAATTTTACATAGTAATTTTATATCTAGATACTTCAAAAATTATTTTTATTTATAATCAGATTTTATTGATATTTTTAGGTATACTACCATATTTTATACATATAAATATATTTTTATCTTTTGTAATGATTAGAATCCTAATTTTTAGAATAATTACACTAGATAATATCTCTAAAACAAGAGTATATAATAATGCAAATTATGGGCATTTTTGTCTTTTTCCTGTCTTAGAATTTATTCATTGTTTTTCCATAAGTAAATGTTATATTTTGGATTGAGGCATAGACACACATACAAACACACACACACTTACACATACATACACTCATGTTAAGGATGAAATCATTGACTCTTATTTCAGAAAGTATTTTTAACTTAGAAATTGATATTAAATTTTCAAATGTCTCTTAAGCACCTGGGGGATATATGATATTGTTTCCTTAAATCTATTAATGTGCTGCATGACATTAATGGCTTTTTAAAATGTTGAACCATTCTTGAATTATTTAATAATCCTACTTGGTCAGGACATATTATTTTTTAATGTGTTTGATTTTGCTTGCTAATATTTTATTTTAAATTTTTGCTTTGATTTTCAAAGTGAAATCATCTGTAGCTTTACTTGTTTGAGTTTTCAGATTTATAGTTTCAATTTTATGCTGACCTAAAAAATAATTTAAATACTTTTCTTCTTTCAGTATCCTCTATGATGTTATTATTATTTATTTGCTGGCCTCTTTAATTTGCATATTTGGGGAAGGATACATATAGAGAAACTAGAATTTGCTAATGGCTATTTTATATAACAGAAACTTGGAATTTTTATCTTATTATAAGATCAGTGAATGCTTATTGAAAAAGTCTTACAAAGTACAAATTAGCAAAAAGAAAAATACCATCCTATATAATAAAAGCATAGTATGCAAATTGTCCCCTCCACCGGAGTTCTTCTTGGAGTCCCACCAAGGGGCAGGCTGGCCTGGGGGAAGGGAGTGAGGCCCTGGCACTGGCAGGCAGCTGGTGGGAGGAGGGGAGTACCTGGCCAGCAGCTGGCAGCCACTAGGGACCCTACCAGTGCACAAAGGCCTCTAGTAAAGTAATAATGTAATAATGTTAATAGTCTTTTACTACTTTGAGTAATCATTTTACCAGATGGTTAAAACATATAATAGTGATCAGAATACAAAAATGTACCTTAAATAATTCTTTCAGGAAAATGTTGGCCTGAGAAACCCAGCTTTCAATTTATTAATACATTTTATTTCTTCTATATAAAAATATTTTAATATATGTGGCTCTTCAAATAAGTTAATGAGCCTATAATATTTGAAGAGTAAAAGGTAGTCCTTTAAAAATAGAAAATACCTTATTTTAATCCAACCACATGGGACTAATTTTAGTATTAGTCATGTGAAAAACCAAACATTCACCAAAATGAAAGCTACCATTTTGAGGGCAGAAAAGAAAAACTTGAGTGCTGTTTTCAATCCCCCACTCACTGACCTCATTACCTAGGCAATAATGTCTCAGCTTCTTCTTTGTGAATGGATCTCACTGCCACATTCTTATGCAGACACTTGATATATATATATTTTAAGACAGCAAAAAGTACAGGAGAAAAGATTGTCTTCTGTTTGTTTCCTGTTTCATTTTCCTCTATTTCTCTCTCTCTCTCTCTCACCCCTTCTCTCCCAAGGGTTATTAGAACACCTTTTAAGGAGTCCCTCTAATTTTCATTTATAGAATTTTTAGCTTTAGTAGCAATTATCCTGGGTATAATAAACATGCATACATGAGTTGTTACAGTCTGATGTAATCAACATTTTACCATTTTGAATGTTTAGAAAGTTACTTCCATTTAGATTATTTTAGTTTTTTCACCTTTGAAATAAAATTATCTTAAGTGTTTACTTCACATACTTTAAATATCACATTACATGGTATATAATGTTTGCTGTAATTATCAAAATGATATAAGAACCTCATAAATATTAAGATATTCTGCTATACTTACACCCATTTTTCCCATTATGTTATCCCCTTCTGAAGCTCGAAGCCTTCTATTGCCATTTACCTTCTGTTAGAGCACTTCATTTAGACATTTTCTAACAGTGGATTTGCTAATAACAAAGTCTCTGAATTTTCCTTCGTCTGTCATTTCCCCTTAAGTTTTGAAGGATATTATCACCGGATATATAACTTGTATCTGTGTTCTTTTCTTTCAGTACTTGAAAATGTGTCACTTTCTTCTGGCCTCTGTGGTGTTAGATGAGAAATGGGCTTTCATTCAAATTGGTGTGTCATTTCTCTTGGGCTGCTTTGCTGATTTCTCCTTTGTTTTCCATTTTCTGAAGTTTAATGGATTTCTTTGAGATTTTTTTTTCATTTATTTTTTAAAGAATTTTTTTTAATTGTTGATAGTATTAGAGATGTCTCCCATCCCTCTCCTCCTTTATCCTCCCCTTTTTGTCCTTACTTGTGGTTTGCTTGGCTTCTTGAGTCTCTACATTTATGTGGGCTATTGTCCCACAGGTCCCTAAGACATTTTATTTTCAAACTATTTCCTCACTGTTTAGATTGGGTAAAATTCTACTGATCTGTCTTAACATTCATTGATTCTATTCTCTAATACAGAGCACATTCATCACAGTTTATTTCACTTATTGCATTTTTCAGTTCTATAATTCCCATTTGGTTCCTTTTTGTTTGTAATAACTGCTATTTTTGCTGAAAATTTTTATTTATTTTTCCATTTGTTTCAAGAGAATTTGTAACTGCTCACTGAAGCTTTTTTATGGTGGTTGCTTTATAATTCTTGCCAAATTGTTCCAACATCTGGTTCATCTTGGTACTGTCATCTGTTGGTTGCTTTTCTAATTCATGTCAAGATTCCCCTCATTCTTGATATTATGCATAATTTTCCACTGTACCCTAGATATTTGGGGTATTATATTATGAGACTCTCATTCCTATTTGACCACAGGCCATGTTCTAGCTAGAGTGCACCTTGTGGCAATCCTTTTCACGTCCTGCGTGTCCAGGGTTCCCATGTCAGGGTTCAGCGTCTGGAGAAGGCCACACACAAATGAAGAGAGACTCGAAAAGCATCCATTTTGGGAATCATGGGGGCCAGGCAGGAGCCCATCTCTAGTGGAGGGACTGTCCCCGCTCTGTTTTCCTGTCCCCTTTTATTAGGGCCAAGTGATACATCCATGTCCTTTAGGTCAGGAAATTCCAACAATGAAATCAACCAGCAAGAATTAACACAAGACAAAAGGTGTGGAAGCTTTTACAATTACCAATGTCTCACCTAAACAATGAGTAAACAGTTCATACTTAACATAAGACTAAAGGAGGGGCAACTAAAGTCTCACCTAAACAGTGGATAAACAGATCCATTAAGCTTTGACCAGGTTTCCTGTTTGTTCTATTTACATCTCTATTGGTGAGGCAATGTCTGGCTTTCCGCCTTACCGGACCTTGTTGACTCACCTTAGCAAAAGTGGGCACTGCAGGATGTGGCTTGAAGCTTGGCTTCACATTAAGCCCCTAAAACCCCAGATGAGAAGGAGTAGAGTTCCAATTATCCCTGCTTCTCACTACCTCTTCTGCTTCTCTGACACCAAGTGGGTTTGGAGGCTTGGCTACACATGAGCCCCACTGACACAAGGGAAGAGAGCCCATGGGGTAAGTGGATTGTCTACTGCCCTGCCTCAGCCCACTTTATTCTACCTCTCAGGTGCTAAGTGGGTGTGGAGGCTCACCTCCTGACTGAGTCTTGCTGACTCCAAGGGTGGGGTAAAAATTAAGCACTTATTAGCTGACTTACATAACAGAAACTATTTTTTCGTAAAGTACTTACAAGTGAGCCCACCAGGCGTAGAGCATTGAAACTCTTGGTTGACTGTGTAGAGAGCATTCCCTGAATCCACTGAGCTCATCTTGGACCCAGGAAACCAAACTCATTTGGTCCATAGGCAACATTTCTAAGCAAGAGTTTTCATTTTTGCAACCTCAGGACTTCTGAGATGGTTATCTATACTGTTGAGTTAGTCACACCTGGGAAATGATGAAGTCTGTGTTGTTGGTCCAAAAGTTAAGGAACCCAATGGACTGAACTTGATGGTTATTAACGCAACTTATGTACCAGAGATTTAAACTTGAGAGCATTCATCTCTCCAGAATCATTTGATTCTTTACCTGTTGAAGAAAAATATTTTTAGAACCTTGTCCATTCTTTTACCTACTTGGAAAGAACTTCTTGGTAGCAAAATAAGCCACTAGCAGAGTGGAGGAACAATGTGACAGAAACAGCTTTGAGCTGCCTAACTTATATAACCAGAACATCTATTCAGTGTGTTTTTATCTGGTATGATAGATGCAATTTGTTATAACAGATAAATTTCCTTGTCAAGGAAAACAACACCTGACTATATGAGTTATTTTCAATATTGGGTACACATTAGAATCACCTGGACAATTTTAAAAAATACTGATACTCAGGCCCTACTAAATATATTCTTAGTGATTGTTCTGATATAATTCAAACTTATTAGTATTGTTTTCTAGTCACAAACCTATTCTAATGGATGCCCAGAATTGGGAATTTCTGCTTGGATTTATAATCTCTATTTGCTAATCTTTTAAATTTATTTAGTTTTACAGTGCTCTACAAAGATAATCTTCCATGGAGGACTGACAGCTAAGATTAATAATAAACCCAGCAATTTCCCTTCATGAGCCACTGGGGAATGGATTGGTCATTGCTCCCTACTGGGCTACTATTTTAGATATAGAAAAATTAACCTAAAAGGGGTATTTATCATTGAATGTGTTCGTGAACTGAACTTGGTGGTGCTAAATGGTAGGTATAAATCCAGAGGAAATATTGCACTTGTCCCTAGATCAAATATTCTCACTTATCATTTATCATCTAAGGACATATTAAAAAATTCTGCCTTAGTTACACAGAGAAAAGGTTTCACCTCTCACTTTCTTTTAACATATTAATGATGATTTAAGCCTGGTCTGCCGTTGATCTTCTAGGGTCTGATTTGACAAGAAAGGCTGGGCAGCCAAATGTACCTCTCACCAGGTTTGTGTGCTGATTGTGGTTTTAACAAATTTTAAAGCTTTCTGTGATAGGGAGTCCTGGTTCTGCCAAGGCGGAGTAGCCCTTCCCTCCACGGTGGAAAAACTCTGAACAGACAGAGAAAAGAAGCACAAGAGTTGTTGGGCTCAGATGGATAATAGCAAGAATATCGAATTTCTCAATCTTGAAAAGGATAAGGAAGGGCACCAGTTCCCCAAACTGGGTACAGGCCCAAAGGTTGCACATACTGTGTCTGGGCTTTTCCAGGGAAAAACAAGCCTCTGAGTCATGGAATCTTACAAGGAACCATAATAGAAGTTACTGGATGAGATGAGTATTGCTATCAGGGTAGAGGCATCAAAGACTGTTTAAATCACATTGCATAGAATGCAACTTTTATGGTCATTGGCTTATTCTCCCTTCAGGTAATAGAAAAAAAGATTGTAGAACACCAGTCACAGCCATCTCCTCTTCCTAAGAGAGATAAGCCTGTTGACTGTGATAAAATAGGTCTTTCCTCCTTAAGCTCTGATTGTCTGTGGTTCCCTAAGTGGCCTATCATGGGCTCTGATAAATTCTATTAGGATCTCACTCCACCTAGATCCTTTTTAATTTGTATTAATACTGCTGAGGCACCTGTAGATATTGGCCATGGCACCTGTAGATATTGGCCATGGTTTCCAAATTTATCTTGATTTAGGACTTAAGATTTGGCATTTTCTATTTAAATAGGTCATTTTTCTAGGCTTGAAAAGGAATAGTGAGATGGCTCAAGGGTAGATCAGTATTAGCCACTCTGACTTCTAGAGACTTTACAGGTAAATTTAGCAACCATTTAGCATCCACACACAAAATAACACGTATGGTTAAACCTAATTGTGTATTTAGATGCAAGTAGAAATTCATTGGGAGTTGTGCCATCCTTAGCTTTCATCCTTAGCTAACTTAATATCCCAGAGACAGAGTTGGTTGAGTTAACTTATTAAATGCCTACTGCATGTTGACACAGATAGAAATGGATGAAAAGTTATCTCTATCCTTTAGAAATTTGTAACTTATCACAATCTTCCTATTATCCACCAAACTTGACCATAAGCAGTCCTCTCTAACTTCTTTAATAGTTGACCAATGATTCCATAACCACAAGGTACTTAATTCTAGCTTTGAATGTAATTACTGCTGGTTGTCATACTGAGACCTCATTTTATGTATTTATTATTAAAGTTTTTCTACAAAAAGAAACCTGCAAATATTCAAATTATATAAAGACTAGAGGCCCGTTGCATGAAATTCGTGCATGGAGGGAGATGTCCCTCAGCCCAGCCTGCAACCTCTTCAATGTGGGATCCCTCTCACAATCCAGGACTGCTAGCTCCAAACTGCTCACCTGCCTGCCTTCCTGATTTCCCCTAACTGCTTATGCCTACCAGCCTTATCACCCCCTAACAACTCCCCTGCTACCCTGATTGATGTTTAACTGCTCCCCTGCCAGCCTGTTTGCCCCCAACTTCCTTCCTCTGATGGCTTGGTCATCCTAACTGCCCTTCCCTGCAGGCCTGGTCCCTTACAACTTCCCTCCCTTGCTGACTATCTTGTGGTGGTGGCCATCTTATGTCCACATGGGCGCAGGATCTTTGACCACATGGGGGCAGCCGTCTTGTGTGTTGGAGCACTGGTCAATCTGCATATTACTCTTATTAGAATAGAGGCCTGGTGAATGGGTGTGGGGCAGCTGTTCCTGGATCAGGTTGGGTGTTCCCTTGAGGTGTGGGGCAGCCTGGGTGAGGGGCCTGTGATGGTTTGCAGGCCAGTCACGCCCCCCCAAAGACCCAAGTGAAGGTCTTGGTATCTGGAATTTTTTACCTTCTACAGTTGAAACTATGTAGCCTCCGTGGCAGCAGCCATTTCTGTTAGGATTTATTTACCTTCTATAATTGAAACTTTATCACCAGGGGTAGAGATCTTGGCCGGCCAGGGCTGGAGAAGCTTGGCTTCCTCCATCGCTGGGAGCAACCCTAGCCTCAGCTCTCTCCAGCTCTGTAGCTGCCGCCATTTATGTTGGGATTTATGTATCTTCTATAATTGAAACTTTGTAGCATTGAGTGCAGGCTTAGGCCTGGAAAGGGCTGGTGGAAAGCTTGGCTTCCTCCTTTGCCAGGGAAACCCAAAACTCTCTCTTTCTCTCAGTGGCCTCAGCCATCTTAGTTGGGGTTTATTTGTATATTTGCTCCTGATTGGCTGGTGGGCGTGGCTTTGTGGGTGTCACAGAGGTTCAGTAAATTTGCATATTACTCTTTTGTTAGATAGGATGGCTCACCAGATCAAGTGCATAATTATAGTTGGTTTCTTTTTAAAACTTAGCAGGCAGTTGCCCACATTTTCAATATTTATTGAACCCCCCCCTTTACATGTCTGTATCCAAAAATGTAAGAGACTCGTTGTCTAAATATATGTAGAGGTACATCACAAAATCACCATTCAAAGCTTTTGCATAATTAATTCAATCTCCAAAAATATTAAATGAATGTTAAATGCAAATAAAAGTTCATGATGGGTACATAAAATGCTTGAAAATAGTTAATTCTTTTTCACTTAATGATTGTTGCAAAATTTCTCTAAAATGAAGACATTTACCTCAGTGTATATTAGATGTTAAAGCAGAAATTGAGGAGAAAGAGATTCCATTTGTACTTCATAGCAAATGACTGGTGAAGGGATGTCAGCTGTACTACATTACTACTTTCCATATTGCGAACTAAATTATGTGCTCATTAGTTTATGGGTTAAGAAATGAGAAGCTAAAAAATTTACATGCTCTTACAGTGAAATATTTTCATGGAGCCAAAGGAAGTCTGACTAATTTGAATTAGGTTTGAACCCTCTGCATTTTTTAATGATTAATACCACGAGACAACGGAACAATAATCAGCTTCTAATTCTGACTTGGCCAGTGACTCACCAACGGAACTTGGGAAATTCCCTTACTCTATGGGTCTGCATCTCCTAATCTGTAAATGAATAAAATAATACAGATTCTTGGGAGTCCACTCAGTTCCATTATTCCATCAGATTCTAAGGGGTTTTCTATTTGTAGCTTAAACTTATGAACATATAAACATTTATCTGATGTTATTAAACCACATGCTTATACGTCCAAGGTCATCTAAGGACTGAAGTATGTCCTAAACTGAGAAGCACTCCAGGACCAGGACCCAGGCTATAGCTATAGTAATTAAATTGCTGAGCTCTTGGAGGAGAATGTAGTCTGTGATATATTATCATGAGATATGATCAGGTAAATGAAAATGCTTTACAAACTATGCAGGGCTACATAAATGTCAGGTATTAGGCATAATTATCATCTCTATTTATTGAGGGACCAACTTACATAACTGACTTCAACAGGGCCATATAATAAGTCAGAGACAAGTTGAAAGAAATTATATTTCTTATGCTGACTTTCCTTCTATTTTTTCATGTTACCAATATTTATGGAGCTGCCTCTACTTCTAAAGTATCACTGGGGACATTAAAGTGGTGCCTAACTGCTAGTATCCTCACCTAGTTTGCAATATAGTAAACATCATCTATTTTTCTTTAGTGATTTTATGAGCTGAAGATTAATTTTCCTGACTAGGTTTTTAAGTTCTTTGAGGCTCCAAACTAGACTTTTATTTCTTTTGATCTCTTTCACTGTGTTCAACAGAATACTGGGCATATTGATCCTAAAATATATTATAATAAAAAAATAAACTATGTGATAGTATTAGACCCTCTAAAGGGTTAAACAAATATAAGTTATTTCCACTATTTATATATGAAACTTTCTCCAGTGCAACTCAAGAAGATATCTAGACACTTAGGGTTCCATAGCTTTAGAAGTGGTACTGGCCTATAATAATAATAATATTAATAATAATAATAATAATAATAATAATCTTACCTAATAAAAGTAATGTGCAAATTGACCACACCTCTACTACACTCATAAGCCATGCTCACAAACCATGCCCACCAGCCAATCAGGAGAAAATATGCAAATAAACCCCAACTAAGATGGCTGTGACCACTGAGAGGAGGAGGGAGGCTTGGATTTCCCTGGCAATGGGAGGAAGCCAAGCTTTCCACCTTCCCTTGCTGGCCTAGACCTCCAACAAGGCTACAAAGTTTCAATTATAGAAGATACATAAATCCCAACATAAATGGCAGCAGCCACTGAGCTGGAGAGAGCAGAGGCTAGGGTTGCCTTGGCGATGGAGGAAGCCAAGCTTCTGCAGCTCTGGCCAGCCTAGGTCTCCACTCCAGGCTATAAAGTTTCAATTATAGAAAGTAAATAAACCCAAACAGAAATGGCTGTCACTACAGAGTGAGCAGAAGGATTGGCTCCACTCTAGGCTACAAAGTTTCAATTGTAGAACATAAATAAATTCCAGATACCAGGGCCTCTGCTTGGGTTGCCAGGAGGTATGGCCAGCCTGCAAATCACCACAGGCCCCCCCCCTTCAGGCCTCCCCATGCCCCAAGGGAACCCCTACCCTGATCTGGAACACCCTCCAGGGCAAACCAGCTGACCCCCACCCATGCACTAGGCCTCTATCCTATGTAGTCAAAGAGTAATACACAGATGACCATCACTCTAACACACAAGACAGCTGCAACCATGTGGTCAAAGATGGCTGCCCCCATGGGGACACAAGATGGCCACTACAAGATGGCCAGCAGGGGAGGGCAGTTGGGAAGGACCAGACATGTAAGGGAGGGCAGTTGTGGGCAATCAGGCCAGCAGGGGAGGGGAGTTGGGAGGGAACAGGCCTGCAAGGGAGGGCAATTAGGGGTGACCAGGATGGCATAGAAGGGAAGTTGGGGGCAAACAGGCTGGCAGGAGAGTGGTAAGCCGGTGAGCAAGCTGACAGGCAGAAGCAGTTAGTGGCAATCAGAAAGGTAGGCAGGCAAGCAGTTGGGAACCAGCAGTCCTGGATTGTGAGAGGGATATCCGACTGCCCGTTTAGGCCTGATCTAAACAGGCAGTAGGTCATCCCTCTAGGGGTCCCAGATAGGAAAGGGTGCAGGCTGGGCTGAGGGTCAACCCCTCATGCATGAATTTCATGCACTGGACCTCTAGTAATAGTAATAATAATAATAACAAAGTAACAGCAAACTTTTATTGAGGCCTAATGTGCCAGACACTGTGCTATGTGTTTATATTCATCATCTCATTTACTCCCGATAATAATCCTATTCAGTTGGAACTTATCCCCATTTTATAGATGAATAGATAGACTGAGGTCTAGCGATGATAATCAAAGTTGTATGGATAGTGAGTGGTCAACTAGATACTGAATGAAGGCAGTATAGCTGCCAACACCTAAAAGGGGACACCATTACTGGGAGCTGAATCTACTGGATTTACTACATTTAAAAATATCTAGAATTTTAGACCAGACTGAATGACTAGTTCTCAATAGAGCATAATTTTGCCACCAAGGGAATATTTGACAATGTCTAGAGATATTTGTGGATGTCATGACAGCAGAAGTCCTATCAAAGTTACAGATGCTGCCTAACATGGTCCACTACAGAAAGCTTCCCACAAGAAAGAATGATCTGGCCCAGAATGTCAGAACAGAAACCCTGGTCTAGTCTTGTCTTTTCATGCCAGTGCTGTAATGTCATAAATTAGTGACTTCCTTCTCATAGCTCGGGTAGGAATGACATGACCTAAGAGGCCTGTGCAAGAGCTCAGGGAAATGAGGCACTGCAGCTTGGGATCCCAGAACTCCTATATGAGGTGATGCAACATGGGGTGTTTTCCCCCCAGAAGGTCAGAAGGCATTCCTCTCTGATATTTATAATGGTTTGGTTGAATTTGGAGTTTGTAGTTAATCTATATCCCTAGTCCATACTTCTTAATTTAGGCCAAAGTACTATAGTTATTGTGTATTTTTTTTGTTTTGTTTTATTGTTGTTGTTAATCATCACTGGAGGATACTTTTGGAGAGTGGGAGGGAGAGGGAGACACGCACAGAGAAAAATCAATGTGGCAGAGTCACATGGATTAGTTACCTCTCACACATGCCCTGACCAGGGCCAAGGACTGAGTCTGCAACTGAGGTATGTGCCCTTGACCAGAATTGAACCTGAGACCTTTAGTCCACAGGTTAATGTTCTATCCACAGAGCCAAACTGCTAGGGCTTATAGTTTTTAATACATAAAATAGATCTTAAGTCCTTCCTATATTTGAGGCTCTTTTGGCCTAACAGTTAGATGGCATTATCTATGAGTAGCTAAGATAAATAGCGATAGCAATTTCATAGCACTTGAAGTCACATTTCTTGATAATCTCTAGATTTTCAGGGACCATTAGACATCTCTGTGTGAATTTTGGAATAATGGAAAGTACATTCTAGCAAATACTTTAGATACTCTGCCAATTGCATTGATTTAGAAACATACTTTTAAATCATTTTCTGCAAGTTTAATTTGTAATAAAATGAGTCTTAATCAAAGTGCCCTTTGCAATCTAACTGCTTAGGTTTGAGAATAGCGGGCCAAACAGAATTAATTAACATTTTGAAGACATAGTGCTATATTGTTTAATCCTAAATTGTACTTAAAATAGGGATTGACTTTTACTCCATAACAAAACAACTTTTCCCTCTTCTCATGCTCTTTTCAATAAAAAACATAGATAGTGTATATTTAGAGAATAAGATTAAATAAAGCAATTACTAAATGTTTTTGAAAAAGCTCTATTAAACAATACATGTTCTTCAAGACATTTTTAAAACTTTGAGAAAACAATTATTACCAAGTAAGACAGAAAACCAATACTGAATGAATTAGTGTAATTTATATATCATAAAACTGATAATAGACATTTATTTCTAAAAATCCTTAAAGTGTAGGTAATAATGGCGCTAGTCAGCAATTTGTCACTTGCAATTAATCACTCCCTTCATATTCACAACATTCAATTTTTCTTGCTATTTGAGAGAGTAATGATTAATTGGTAAAAGTTTAACAAGTGCACTAATAGCAGGTGCTGCTAATTGCAAAGTCTTCAGAATGAGTCTTCCCAAATCTATGTTATGCTAATTTGTACAGCATTAGTCATAACACTTTATAATTTTACTTTTAAAATGTCTTTTCTTTTAGTCACCCTAATTTAATTAAGTATTTTAACTAGTTACATGTATCAAGAATACCAATGAATTTTAAATTTGTGAGTTTGATTACCATAAGAGATTAACAAGAACACTCATAAAAATGCATGGCTGCCAATTAGAAACATCAACACTGTGTAAATTAGAATTTGTTAATTGGTTTAGCAAATGTAAATTAAATTTTTTGAAATTTTATGAACTGAAAAATTGATTATATTTTTGTGAGCCTCAAGAAATATCTTATTAGTGATGATATTTGTTTCAGTAGTTTCTGAGATTATATTTGTATTTAGCCATAAACATTTCTATTTCATTTAGTTCAAAAATATCAGATTATAAAAATAATTTTTCATCAACATATGTTTACCCCTTACGATCCACACTATTAAATGAATACTTAAGCACATTTTTCTTTCATCTGTTTTCCTCTCAGCAAGACAGATAAAATATGCATTCTAGGTAAGGTTTCTTGTTTTGTACTTTTCAATATTAAAGTGCATGTAATTAAGTTAGTTTCCTTAAACAGTATGTGTTTATGACAAAAACCTACAGATGCTTTTATAAAGATGAATACATAAACAGCATTTCAGGTATTAATACTATTTGCCTCCAGGAAATAGATCCAGCAAATTTGCATTTCATAAGAGAAGCAGAAGCTATATTTTAGTATGCATTGTGTAAAGGAGAGGCCTATTATAATGTAAGGTCAAAATCTATCCTCAAGGAAGCATATACCTGGTCTGAACACTAACTTCACATCAGTTACTCCCCTGCTAAGTTGCAGTCAAGAAACTGAGGACAGAATTGTCTCTTCCATTGTCTCATGGCTAAGTCTCCAGACTATAAGCCAGGAGCTGGGGGAACAGGGCATTGCATTGCTTTGTGAACTGAATAGTCTATTTTTCAGATAATGCGATTCATTTGTGAGTAGCCACGAACACCCTCAATTTGCCCCCTAACTTCTCCTGCCCCTCCCAGAACTGTTTTTGAAAATCACAGAACTTGATAATCACTCCAAAGGCTCCAAAGTCAGCAATTAATTATTTGGCTGCTCAAAACCTCTTGCATTAATGCATCATCCTAAATTTGTATAAATTAGATTACTCTATCCATGATTAGCTCTCAAAGGAATAAGACACAGGATAAGCATACAGGCTAAAGGAATCATGAACTTGTGCCTTTGCCTTTGACCAATGAGGATAGAAAGGGACTCAACATTGCAGGTTTCATGCATATAGTTTCATACCTCATTATCTTTAAGCAGGAACTGGGGCCCAGACAACTAGACCTGGGACTCAAGTAGCAGCTGAAGTCACTGGCCCTGGGAGGACAGCAATAGGAACCAGGCTTAAGAGAGATGAGGTCTCTAGAAATCAGCTGAGTCACGGGGAGCAGAGCAGCCCCAGATTAACAAGAAAGAGGATGGCTTTGTTTTTTTCACCCTGTTCCTTCTTCCTGTTTATATTCTCCCCTTCCAAACCAGATCTCCTGTTATGCTAGTTTAAAATTAAAAAAGGGTACAACCTCAATTCCCCCCCAAAAAACAAAAAAAAGTTTATTAAATGTAAATATTAGTAGAATATTATGCAGGTAATAAAATAATAATGTAAGCTCCGTCTGGGCAGCTCAGTTGGTTAGAGCGTCTTCTCCATACGCCAAGGTTGGGGTTTGATCTATGGTCAAGGCACATACAAGAATCAACCAATGAATGCATGAATAAGTGGAATAACAAATCAATGATTCTCTATCTCCCTTCCTCTCTCACTCAAATAAATAAGTTAATTAAAATAATAATGTAGAAGATGCACATAAGCATCAACATGGAAATATGTTTACAATTGATTCATTCATTCATTCATTCATTCACCAAACACTGTTCCCTGCCTAGTGTGTGTCAGGTGTTGATCTAAGCTTTGATCAGTAGTTAATAAAACACACCTGTCCTCATGAAGCCTGCATTCTAGTGAGAAAATCAGAAAGCTAAAAAGGAAACCAGCAAATATATGTATAATTTCAAGATTGAAAATTGCCATGAAGAAATGTAAAATATGTCAGGGATGGAGTGGGAATGACATTTGAGTAGATAAGATAGTGGGAGAAAAACATTTTCAGCAGAGGGAAATGTTAGTGTGAAAGCCTGAATTGGGAGTAAGAAGACAACAGCGGTAGAAAGACCAAGGCTGACAGAAGAACAGTATGGAGTTTTCTCAAAAAACTAAAAATGGAACTGCCATTTGACCCAGTGATCCCAATTCTAGAAAACAGTAACATCAATCAGAAAGAATATATGCACCACTATGTTCACAGCAGCAGAATTCACCAGAGCTAAGATTTGGAAACAGCCTAAGTGCCCATCAGCAGATAAGTGGATTAGAAAACTGTGGTACATCTATACAATGAAATACTACACTGTGATAAAAAAGAAAGAACTCTTACCATTTGCAACACCATGGATAGAACTGGAGAACATTATGCTAAGCGAAATAAGTCAGTCAGAGAAAGATGAATATCACATTATCTCACTTATTTGTATAATATAATGAACAACATAAACTGATGAACAAAAACAGATCCAGAGATAGAGAAGCACTGATCAGACTGTCAAACCTCAGAGGGAAGGTAGGAGAGGGTGAGGGTAAGGAAAAGAGATCAACCAATGGACTTGTATGCATGCATATAAGCCTAACCAATGGATATAGACACCAGGGGAGTGAGGGCATGAGTGGGGAGGTGGGGGGAGCAATGGGAGTATAAGGACACATACATAATACCTTAATCAATAAAGAGAGGAGAAAAAAAAGACCAAGGCTGAAAAGGAAGAAAAATAAGAGGTGGGAAGAAGGATAGAGAGAAAAGATTGCAATGGTGGCAGCAAGCTGGAGATACTTAGCACCCTCATTCAGCTCAGTTGTCCTTGCCAAGTATGGTCCCAAGAAAAGCAACATCAACTGGGCTGAGCTGGGGGTGATTCTGGGTGTAAAGAGGCAGACAGGGGTGTTAACTCCCAGGGGTGCCCAGTGCACTATCTCATATCCAATGCAGAGCGTGCAAATGTGTCTGCACCCAAAAGGTTTCATGAAAAATAAAACACTGTGGGCCCGTTACACCTGTGGGCTCTGTATCGCTTTTGGCTGGAAGTTTTCATCCCCTATTTTAAGCTCATTTAGTGAAAATTCCAGGGCTGATAGGAGGAATTGAGGAAACATGAATTGCAGTCAAAGGAAATGCCCTGAACTGGAGACTTTATCTAGGAGCATGCCGACTTTCCCATCCACTGCCCCCTTTTCCTCTTTTCAGGATGTATCCTAGGACATTTTCCCAGTAATAGAAGCCTCTGAAAGTTTCACTGCTCTGAACACGCTCTCATAATCTCCTGTGTCCTAGTCAACGCAGGCACTCTAACTCTCCATTCTCTGGTTGGGGTGGTTTTGAGGAATCCTGGGCAATACCATTCCACTTGAAAACACTAGTTCTTAGGGTATTAATGAGGAGAATACTATTTATCTTTCCCACTGGGTGGTATGATGGTTGAATGTGTATGGCTCAGTGACTGAATGTCAACCTGTGAAACGGGCAGTCATGGTTCAATTCTCTATCAGGGCACATGCCAGGGTTGTGGGCTGGTTCTCCAGTAGGAGGTGTGTAAAAGGCAGCCAATCAATGATTCTCTCTCATTATTGATGTTTATATGTCTCTTTCTCTCTCCCTTCCTCTCTGAAATCAATAAAATTATTTTTTAAAAATAAGTGCTTAAAGGGCATTTTGAAGATTACTAATGTCAGCTATTATTTTGATGATTATTAGCTGATCCTACACCCCAGAATTAGAATGAGCACTAGGTTACAGCTGACTCTTTCATCATCTGTACATACATTCTATCCACTAGAGGAATTAAATTTAAGCCCAGCATAATTAATTAGTGTTTATGAAGCATGTTGTGAGTCTCAAAACCATAGCTTTAGTTTGAACCTTGCAGTAAGATTAACATTCTGATTGACTTCATTTACATTACAGATCAAGCACTTAGGGTCTCATTTCTATATTCTGCTCAGTGCCTGGCAGCCTGCTGGCATATCATAACTACTCAATAAAAGCAGTAATAAAGTTGTAAAATCCTTTTCTTTTCTCTTGATTTGCCTCCATATTTTTTAAAAAGTAGACGACAGGAAGAAGGATGCTTTCTTATTTTTGGCAGAGGATGATTCAGAATCTTTGCTAATGGGAATGTGGAACCCTCTTTTTCCTGCTTACCAATCAGGAAAATAAAAACTATTTGCTCTGGGAAGTCTGGTTGTATCACTCTTAAATCATTTATAGTCCATTAAGTGCTCTGAATAATGAAGGAGCTGGAGGCCCCTGATTTAATTTTCTCTCCTGTATTTCTTTAGTATCTTTGTGCTTTCTTGCATTTAGAGGAACAGCACAGAAGAGACAGTTAAGAAGGTTTTTTTGTGTTTTTTTTTAAAGAAAGCTATTAAAAGCTTTTACAAGGGACTTGAGCTTTAATAAAACCTCTCTGTATGCAGGAAGGCTAAATCTCCAGGGATTTGGAAAGACGCAACCTCAAAATTAAACATTTAAAGAGCAAATTAAATTCATGACTCTACCATCACTTTTTTGTCCCTTACCCTTATCCCCTTTATAATAAACAATTTGGTCAGTATATTCTTTAACCTCAAATCTCCAATATCAATCACAGTAAGAAATTACAATAGCACATATTTGTCTGACATTTTAGTTTATAAAATACTATATTACATACCTATTAGTTTTCTATTTCTGCCATAACAAATGATCATAAATTCAGTGGTTTAATATAACAGTTCTATATTATTTCACAGTTCTATAAATCAGAGTTACCAGCACAGATTGGATTAGCTGGTTCTCTACTTCAGACTTCACCAGGGTGAAATCTGTCAGGCTATAGTCCTTTCTTGAAACTCTACTAGAATGCATGGATTTACTTCCAAGCTCATTCATGCTGTTGGCAGAATTCAGGTCCATGTGGCTGTAGGACTGTGGTCCCTGTTTCTTTGTGACTATTGGCCAGTGGTAATTCTCAACTTTTATAGGCTACCCATGTTCCTTCACTAATGGTGTCCTCTCCCCACCTGCAAGTCTTCAAGTTTTGAGTCTTTCTGGAATCCCCTTTGGCCTCCTCCTCTGCTTCCCACTGAGAAAATTCTTCTCTTTTAAGAGCCCATGCAATTAGATTGGGCACACCTGGATAATCCAGAATATTCCCATCTCAAGATCTGTCATCTTCATTATATCTGCAAAGTCCCTTTTGTCATCTAACAAAACATATTCACAAGTTCCAGAGATTAATGCATAGACATCATTGGGGGAAGTCATTTTTCTGCCTATTCTTCATGCTAGGTACGGAGAACACTAGCACTGGAACACATCCCAGTTTTACTAGAATAGGTGAAGAAATGCAAGTTCTCAGTAGCATAACTGATTTAACCCAAGTCACAGAGCAAATAAATGGCAGAGTCTAAGAATAATATGTGTGTGGCAGAGTCTAAGAATAATGGCTGTGTCTAAGAATAATGACTAAAATCATTTTGTTATTTTCACTCTTTGCTTTTAATAAACATTTAAAGGGTGCTTAGTAAGTGTCAGGTTCTGACCAATGCATGATTCTACAAAATTATGCTGATAGACCTGAAAGTGCAAGACAGTCCTATAGCTATCAATCTCTACATGTACAAAAAGCTCAATTGTATGGTTTCACATGCCATATGGCACTTGTCAGGTTTGAATGTTGTATCAAGGAATATCCAAAATTGTCTTAGAACACTATTAAAATACTCTCACCACTCCAAATAGGTATCTATGCAGGCTAGGTTATCCTCAGATATTTCAACCCAAATATACTGCAGCAAATTAAATGTAGTAGGCAATATGAGGATGCAACTGTGTTCTCAGAAATCAGACATTGGAAGAATTTGCAAAAATGTGAAACAATGCCACTCTTGTCAGTAATGATTTTTCTTCTTTTTGATTTTAGAAAGCATAGTTATTTTTAAATAAAATATGTAGTTTATTTTTAGGATGCATTTTATTTAATGTCATTTTAAGAGCATTAAAACAGAAATATTTAAAAATTTTATTTAGAATTTACTAATTCTGTAAATGTGTATTGATATAATATACATAAACAAAAACTCTCCAGAATTCATAATTTTTAAGAGTGTAAAATGGTCCTGAGACAAAAATGTTTGAGAACTACAAGGCAAGTCTTATCAGAAAACCTGAGGTTGCTATGTTTTTACTGCCATTTAATTATAAAATATATTACAATAGAGCAAAAACATCAGTTCTTACTCTTCGAAAAAGTTAATTTTTTAAATATGGCTTCAGAAATATAATCTATGCTTTTAGAATCTATCAGACAAAAACAAATCCAACCAACCAAACAAATTAATCCCCCCAAATACTCACAAGTATATATAGTTGTTCATATTTAATTAAAACAGGTTTTGCTCCTTAACTTAAAACTAGAGGCCTAATGACTGAAATTTGTGCAAGGGAAGGTCTTCCTTCCCCTGGCTGCCAGCACCTGTTTGCCTTGGGCACCCGGGACCCAAACTTCCCTCCAGCCACTGTTATGGTCCAGACTGTTGTCCTGAAGGACATCCACTCTAATTAGCATATTAGGCTTTTATTATTATAGATGTGATTATTTTAAATGAAATTTAGAGATCTTTCTGAGATAAATGCTATTTGGTCGTGCTTCAAAAGTCCTAGTTTTTCTATTGCTTTGGGGGGATGTAAAAATATACTTATACAGCTGTTTGGAGTTTGATGTTCTCTCTCTCTCTCTCTCTCTCTCTCTCTCTCTCTCTCTCTCTTAGCACTTTGCCTTCCCTTCTAATGCTACTAAAGGTTGGATCTCTAGCGAGTTGACTGATAGATATATTCTACTCTATATTACCACCTAGAGATGAGGTCATGAAGCTCCTTATACGAAAAGGAACATTACTTTTACTTAAAAGTAAAATAAAAATTTCAATGTTCCTTACAATAAGGTTTGTTCCCCTTATTACATTCTGAGCACTATTGAAATGCCACAACTGTTGCCATATTCAAAGCTCATAATTTTATGGAGAACTGACAAAATTGAAGATCCAAAAGGGTGAATTACTTGTTTAAGGTGACCTAGCGACTGTGTGTAGACAGCCTAAGCAATCTGACTCAACAGAGGTGTACTTAACCAAGGCACTTTGATAAAATGATGCTTTAGTTGCAGGTAACTTTTATTTTTAAAAATTATCTTAATTGTTCAGTTTATTAATTACATTGTTGCCTTTTTTCCCCCTATAGCTCCCCGCCACCTGGTACCTATCCCACCCTCCAACCTCACTCCCCTCCACTGTCCTCTCCCATAGTTGCATGATTTTTGGCCGGTCTCTTGCTGCACTTCCCACACCCCTTTTCTCCCCAAGAATTGTCAGTCCATTCCCTCTCTATGTCCGTGATTCTGTTACATTCACCAGTTTATTCTGTTCATCAGCTTATTAATTCACTTGCTTTTTAGATTCATTTGTTGATAGATGTGTATTTGTTGTTCATAATTTATATTTTTACCTTTTCTTATTCCTCTACTTATGGAATATCTTTCAGCAATTCATATAATATTGGTTTGGCGGTGATGAACTCCTTTAGCTTTTTCTTATCTGCGAAGCACTTTATCTGACCTTCAATTCTGAATGATAGCTTTGCTGGATAGAGTAATCTTAGTTGTAGATTCTTGCTATTCATCACATTGAATATTTCTTGCCACTCTTGTCTGGCCTGCATCATTTCTGTTGAGAAATCAGCTGAAAATCGTATGGGTGCTCCCTTATGGGTAACTAACTGTTTTTCTCTTGCTGCTTTTAATATTCTCTCTTTGTCTTTTGCTCTTGGCATTTTAATTATGATGTGCCTTGGTGTGGTCCTCTTAGGGTTCCTATATATTGGGGTTCGGTGCACTTCTTGGACTCCTAAGTCTATTTCTTTCACCAGGTATGGGAAGTTTTCGGTCACTATTTCTTCAAATAGGTTTTCATTGTCTTGGTCTCTCTCTTTTTCTGGCACCCCAATAATTCGGATGTTGGTATGCTTGAGGTTGTCCCAGAGGCCCCTTACACTATCTTCAATTTTTTGGATTCTTTTGGTTTCTTGCTTTATCAGCTGAGTGGATTTTACCTCTTTGTATTTCAAATCTATAACTTGGTTCTTGGGGTGCTCTAGAGTACTTTTAGATCTTTGTATAATATTTTTTATTTCAGTCAGTATATCCTTAATTTCTGGTTGGTCCTTTTCCATATCCTTGAGAGTATCCTTCATATCCTTGAGGGTCTTGTTCATTTCCTTGTAGGACTCGTTCATTTCCTTGTAGGACTCATTCATTTCCACGTTGGTCTTGATCATTTCCTTGCAGGTCTCGTTCATATCCTTGAGGGTCTCGTTCAATTCCTTGCTGGTCTTGCTTATTTCTTTATAGGTCTTGACCTTTTCTAGGAGCCTCTTGATAAGCCCTATAACCATGGTTTTGAATTCCATGTCCAGTCGGTTTTTTTCCTCCATTTCTTTCAAATCTGATTTCTTTCCATGTCTCTGCATGGTGGCTGCTTCCCTGAGTTGGTCAATTAGCTTTTTGTGGTAGATGTCCTACAAGGGATAGTGGCTCAGCCTCCCCAGTTACCTGAAGTAGATATGGGTTGCACAGTCTTGCTGAAGTTAAGCTCAGGTTAATCGTTGTTAGCACTTGGAGGGGTTGACCTCCAGGCCAGTTGTCTGTGAAGTTCAGATGTGCTCAGGTTGGATGGGCAGAGTCTCCGGGCCAAGCATGCAGCATCAGCTCTGCCCTGTGCGGACCCAGGGACTCTGTGCAGGGGGCAATGGCTGCCAGCACCTCTGAGAGAGAGCTGCTGCTGAGCTCCCCTGGCTGCCGGGAATTTCAGACTCTCCCCAAATGAGTCTGCACACCCAAGGTCTCACCCAGGGTTGCAAAACAATACAGTCTGACGGTTTCCAGAATGAGAGAGCAAGTCGCAAGCGCTCTCTACTTGGTCAGGGTCACGCAGCTGCGCTGTTCCCAAGGTCACTCGAAATCCGCACAAGCTCGCCTTCTCCATAAGCTGGCAGACCCCTGCAGCACCCGAGCTTCAGCGTGCCCTCCCACTGTCCAGTTTTTATCCGGTATGATAGTAGGTTCTCTGGACTTCGCCCAGAGCTGGAGAATCAGTCCAGTGGGACGTTTTTGTCTCCCTGTTCGAGAAAACTGGCCGGTTTTCAGCCACCCACCCTATCTGCTCCTCCAAACCTCTCTCCGTGTATATCTTCTACGCTGTCTGCCGCTGCTCCCCTGAGTCACAGTGTCTTATCTTCACTTTTATTTGTGGAAATTTCACTGGGCCAGCTTTCCAGTGATTCTGAAAGGTGTTTGTTCTTTTGTTAAGTTGTAGTTTTAAAATTGCTGTGTATGATGGCAAGATAGTTGTTTTACCTATGCCGCCATGTTGGTTCTCCGCAGATAACTTTTAAAATGACATTTCAAATTAAGGATTGCTTAATTTTTGTGGTAATAATTTTAATTAGGATTTAATTGCGCTTTGGACACATACCCTTATGCTTATAAGACTTCCAAGAAGAGATTCAGGAGACACTGAGGCCACAGGAAATAGAAGTTGCAATGATTTGAAATTAGACGAAACCTAGAAATGTTCCTCAAACTCTGCCAAAAAAATACCTCCAATGGCTGAAGTAAGCAAACCTGGTTCCTGTTATTGTGAGAAATGGCTTTGAAATTTTGTGCTTTATTCTTTAATTCTGCATAATATAATACTATATTTTAATATAAAATCATGTTTTAAATTACTCTTCATTGAATAAAATAATCTTCCAAGAAGATCTAGTTACTACAGTTCTTTGTGGCTCTACCATACACACTCTCTTTTTGGTTGTTATTTCTTTTTCCCCCAGTCACTATTTATCCCCCTTATACCTTCCTCCACCTCCACTTATCCTCCTCCTCCCAATCATTTCATTGCTGTCCATGTCCATGAGTTCTTTTTTTTTTGTCTCAGTCCATCACTTCTTTCTCATCCCTCTCCCGACACACAGCTGTCACCCTGTCTCTATGTATAAGTCTGTCTCTATTTTGTTTGTTAGTTCAGTTTGTTAATTAGATTCCACATATGAGTGAAATTATATGGTACTTGTCTTTCTCTGACTGGCTTATTTCACTTAACATAATGTTCTTCAGGTCCATCCATGCTGTTGCAAAGGGTAAAATCTCCCCCTCTCCCCGCCGCGCCCTTTTCTTTACACCGAGTAGTATTCCATTGTGTAATGTACCACAGCTGTTTTATCCACTCATCTACTGATGGGCATTTGGGTCCCCTCTAAAGATTGCTCTATTGTAAATGACACTGCAATGAACATAGGAGTGCATATATTCTTTCAAATTGGTGTTTTGGGTTTTTTGTTTTGTTTTCATATTTTAATTGATTTCAGAGAGGTAGAAAGAGGGAGAGAGAGACAGAAACATAAATGATGAGAGAGAGTCATTGATTGGCTACCTCTTGCACAGCCCCATTGGGGATCAAGCCCACAACCCTGGTATGTGCCCTTGACTGGAATCAAACCTGGGACCCTTCAGTTCACAGGCCAACACTCTACCCACTGAGCCAAACAGGGTAGGGCGATTTTTTAAAAAAAATAAATTCCCAGAAGTGGAATTTCTGGGTCCTAATATATTATCTCAATCTTAGAGAAGTCTAGCTCCACAGAATACTTTGGAAGATCATGGAGGATTATCTCCTTTTCATATTTTCTCATCTTGCACTATTGCTCAGGGATTCTGTATCAGTTTGAACTTGGTAGCATAGCTCTAAATAAAATGATGGCAAGAGGGTGCCAGGGGGCAACTCTGTAAACAAGTGAGGTTTGGCAAAGTCATTGAATCGTCCCCCTTTCACTGCTCCTTTTAACTTAGACCAGTAGTCGGCAAATTTTGGCTTGCGAGCCAAATGCGGCTCTTTGGCCCCTTGAGTGTGGCTCTTCCACAAAATACCATGGCCTGGGCGAGTCTATTTTGAAGAAGTGGCTTTAGAAGTTTAAGTTTAAAAAATTTGACTCTCAAAAGAAATTTCAGTCATTGTACTGTTGATATTTGGCTCTGTTGACTAATGAGTTTGCCTACCACTGACTTAGACCAGAGGTTAGAGATAACATGTGTAAAGACAGCAGGCACACAGCAAGAATGAGTGACACAGGCCAGACATGAGTACTATAGGAAATGGTGGGGACTCAAGCACACTGGAGGGCACATGCACTATTTAATATGGACTGCCCTACACGGGCCCAGCACTGAGTGAGGCCAGATTTGCCAGGTATTCTGATGTTTTGGAAATTAGAGAAATAAAAGAACTCTATTATCAAAAATAAAAATATTTTTATTTTACTAAATAATTCAACTTTATTAAATATGAGGCCAACTAAAAGAGCTTCAGACCTCTGGCCTATGCTGTCCATTCTTTCAGGAGAGGAGGCAACATTGCATTGCATTATTTTTATGTGTTTGTTGGATAGGTGAATATTCTTCAGCTAAGTGTGTCAGGAATGGTGTGAGAACAGAAACTTCTGTCCTCTGACCATTTTAAAGTTTTGTTTCTGCCTACTCCCAAGTCCCAAGAGGGAGAATTAAGGTGACTCTTCTGGAATAGGATAAAGAATGGCCTCTTTGTTGCTTTTATGGTGTTATTCTCTGAGCCTGAGGAACACACATCTCTTTTGTTCTCTCTTTAGTGTAAAAGGGAAACAACTATTTTCCATTCTCTGAAGAATTCGTTTTGTATTTTGGAATATTTATTAAGGTTCTCCTTGCTCATATAGTTACTCTCTTCAGAGAAAATAATCTCAAGCCCTTAAATATTTCTTCTAGAATTTCTTCTTACATTTTAATTATTTTCATTATAGACCTCTGGACCCTCTCCAAGTTTCTTGTATCTTGCTTATAATGTGGTCACACTGGAATAACTTGTTCCCATAAAAGTTCAGTCAAAACTAAATGCAAATAGATTACTTGCAGATACTACACGCATGTCTTTGTGTTCTTTCCAAATAGTATTGCATTTCTAATTGATATATAAACTTGCAATCTGCTATAAGCCCTATATAATTTACACTATTTTTATGCATAACCAGTCCCTTCTTATTTTAGTGCCATACCTGTTACTTTTACTGCTTTATAGTTTAACCTATATAATTTCCTTTGTGTTTACATTTTTCCCTCTATATCCAAGATGCTGAGACTTTAATGTCAGTATCTACATAATGCTCAATACACAATAGGTGCTTAAGATATGTTTATTGAGTGAAATAGCTAAAATCTGACTTAGATAATATGTCCAACAAAAACTTTTTATTAAATCTAATAGAAGCTTTAGATGCCCTTTTCCAAACTTGACTGAAGGTTTGGATTCTATATAGGGAATGATCTGTGTCAAGATATTGGCTCTGGTTTCTTATTAGCTATTTGATTGGGATGTTATTTAAATTGGCCAAGTCTTTGTTTCTAATCTATAAAATGTACATTATATCTATATTTAAAGTTATGATATTTATATAAAATATTGCATGTAAAATGCTTGAAAGTGTTTGGTATATAATGAACCCCCTCAAAAATTGCTAGATTATGAAATAAATCATATCCAAAACATAGAACACTATATCTCAATATATTAGAGTGGGAAGTATTTTCTCACCTCATGTTCTCACTTCTAAAAGGTCTTACGCTGACAATTATTTCTGGACTCTAAGGATTCTTGGTCATGGTACTCTCTAAGCTTTACTTTTTCATTCTTCTGCTAAAATTGAATGCGCAGAATAAATGTTCAGCCCCAGTCAGATACTCACTACACAATGTTAACATTTCAAATCACTAGTACGTCAGTTCCATCTTTTCCATATCTTCATGAAACAAGACTCTAAATAGAAAATATAACCCATTGATGCAAAGAAGAAATCTAAAACTGCTGTTGAAGCACTTTAAAGAAGAAAATATATTGAACATTCAAGGAAGAGGAATGGTTCCTTTGCAAGAAAAGGAATAGGTCTTAACCAGACTGTGCTCTGGAGGGGATGCTGGGCAAGAGTCTCTTGATTGACAGCTGTGGTGGTGGTGGAGGTGATGGAGGCATGGATGAGTTCCCATGTCACAGAGAAGAGGGCAAGGCCACTAGAGAAACAACAAAGTATTAAGTATTCCAGTGAGTATCAGATTATGCCAAAGCTTTAGGAAAGACAGGAAAAGTAAAAGGAAATGACAATTTAGAAGTGATTCACAGCCACATGAAAATAACAAACTGGCAGACTACATGGGTGCTAAAATTCACACTTCTAAAATGGTCACCAATTTAACTGCTAAAGTGTGTGTCTCAGCAAAATTGTAGTTTAAAGTGAAGATTTACAGTTTTTATATTTTAAGCAAGAGGTGAGTTGCTCAGGAACAAAATTTTTATAAGGCTTATTTATTGTCATTAAATGATAGTATTTAGGGATGTGTCTGTTAGCACAAATTACTATAAGGTGATAATTCACATAAAGTTTATATTAAGCTTAGGAGTCATTAGAATAATTTTTGAAGTCCAGAAGTCCTTGCAGAAATGTTCATTTTCAGCCACTATAATAAATCATTTCCCACTCAAAGCTACTTCACAATTATAATGTTTCCCAAGGACACACTGAACTTTGTGTTTATACTTATCTAGTTCTACCCACTTTGGGGAAAAGGTCATTGACAATGAGATAAAGAAAATCAGATCGTATGGTCATCACTATTTCTCTTAGGGTTACTGATTAGAATAAATCAATTAATTTAAAATTCTTCTATAACTTTTCTTTCATATTGAGAACTACATCACTCTTAAAACTTATAATATATTGCTAGCCCAAATATCTGTGCTAATATGTTGTATGTATTGTCTTGGGATGACTAGTTATGAAAGTGCCTAGAAAAATAATGATACAAATGCAGATCTAGGCATCAAATGACAAAATTTTGTATTAATTCTATCATTTGCCATCTGTATACCATTTTTCAGGCAAAAAAAAATTTGAACTTTTCCCCCCTTAAGTTAAATGGGAATTATTTCACAATGACTTCACAGTGCTGTTTAATAGGACAAAGGTGATAATCAAAATCATGTAAACCCAGAAGAGCTAAATCAACATACATAAGGCTCTACTGCTTCTATCTAATAGTACCTGTACTTCTATCACTGCTATTATAACTGTTACCACCACCACTATCAGCATTATTTTTATCTTGGGTTTGATGCAAGCAACTCTTTCTCATCCTAGGTTTGAATGTCATTAATATAGAGATAAACTATATATGGATTTCTCCAACATCTATATAATTAAAAAACAATGAAAGATTATGCCAGGCATATTAATATTCATTTATATATATCCTTTTAATAAAATCTATATGTAAATTATAAGAATGTCAAAAGTTAATACTAAATTATAAAGTAAAAATATCTGAATAAATAAAAAAATGACTGTCTTCTGTGATCCTCTACCAATCCCATTCTCCTGAGATTGCTCAGTCTATGCTTTCTCAGTTTACTGCTTTTGAAGCTAGCTGTCTTAGGAACAGAACAAATACATTTTATAAATGTAAACTGTTCAATACTATACAAGTTTCTACACAAGTAATATAGCAGCCAAGAGCCTTCAAATACTTTGTGTACTAATGGGAAGAAAAAACTACCTCAAAACATTGTCATTAACAGATGGATTTTGAGTGCCTATTAGCCAGAAGGCAGAGTGTTTAATACAATAACTAATATGAATTCTCAGGTTTCTTTTTATCTAAACTTCATGTAGACTTTTCTTCTCTTCCATCTACATTGGCCATTATAACATTCCGCTTTATTTATTTTTTTAAATCTTTGTTGTTCAGGTCATTATAGGCATTCCTCTCCCCCTGCCCCATAGCTCCCCTCCACCAGGTTCCCATCCCCCATTCCACCCCAGGCCCTTGCCCCCCCATACTGTCTTCTTCCATAGGTGTAAGCTCTTTGTCCAATCTCTTCCTGTATCCCCCACACCCTCTTCCCATCAAGAATTGTCAGTCTGCTCCCTTTTTATGCTCATGATTCTATTACATTCGCCAGTTTGTTCTGCTCATCAGATATTTTATTCATTTGCTTTTTAGATTCATTTGTTGATAGATATATATTTGTTGTCACTTTGTTGTTTATAATTTTTTATCTTTACCTTTTTCTTCTCCTTCCTCTTCTTAAATAATACTTTCAGCATTTCATATAATACTGGATTGGTGGTGATCAACTCCTTTAGCTTTTTCATGTCTATGAAGCTCTTTATCTGACCATCAATTCTAAATGATAGCTTTGCTGGGTAGAATAATCTTGGCTGTAGGTTCTTGCTGTTTATCACTTTGAATATTTCTTGCCACTCCTTTCATAGTTTCTGTTGAGAAATCAGCTGATAGTCATATGGGTACTCCCTTATAGGTAACTAACTGTTTTTCTCTTTCTGCTTTTAAGATTCTCTCTTTGTCTTTTGCCCTTGGAATTTTAATTATGATGTTTCTTGGTGTGGTCCTCTTTGGATTCCTCTTGTTTGGAGTTCTCTGCACTTCCTGGACTTGTGAGTATATTTCTTTCACCAGGTAGGGGAAGTTTTCTGTCATTATTTCTTCAAGTAGGTTTTTTTTATATTTTTTAAATCTTTATTGTTCAGTATATTAATTACATTGTTCCCTTCCCCCCCCCTATAGTTCCCCTCCACCTGGTACCCATCCCACCCTCCGTCCTCACCCCCCTCCACTGTCCTCTCCCATAGTTGCATGATTTTTGTCCAGTCTCTTGCTGCAATTCCCACATCCCCTTTCTCCCCAAGAGTTGTCAGTCTGTTCCCTCTCTATGTCCGTGATTCTGTTACATTCACCAGTTTATCCTGTTCATCAGCTTATTAATTCACTTGATTTTTAGATTCATTTGTTGATAGATGTGTATTTGTTGTTCCTAATTTACACTTTTATCTTTTTCTTCTTCCTCTTCTTAAAGAATATCTTTTAGCATTTCATATAATATTGGTTTGGTGGTGATGAACTCCTTTAGCTTTTTCTTATCTGCAAAGCACTTCATCTGACCTTCAATTCTGCATGACAGCTTTGCTGGATAGAGTAATCTTGGTTGTAGATTCTTGCTGTTCATCACTTTGAATATTTCTTGCCACTCCCGTCTGGCCTGCATCGTTTCTGTTGAGAAATCTGCTGACAATCGTATGGGTGCTCCCTTATAGGTAACCAACTGTTTTTCTCTTGCTGCTTTTAATATTCTCTCTTTGTCTTTTGCTCTTGGCATTTTAATTATGATGTGCCTTGGTGTGGTCCTCTTAGGGTTCCTATATATTGGGGTTCGGTGCGCTTCTTGGACTCCTAAGTCAATTTCTTTCACCAGATGTGGGAAGTTTTCGGTCACTATTTCTTCAAATAGGTTTTCATTGTTTTGCTCTCTCTCTTTTTCTGGCACCCCTAAAATTCGGATGTTGGTATGCTTGAGGCTGTCCCAGAGGCCCCTTACACTATCTTCAATTTTTTGGATTCTTTTGGTTTCTTGCTTTTTCAGCTGACTGGATTTTACCTCTTTGTATTTCAAATCTTTAACTTGGTTCTTGGGGTGCTCCAGAGCACTTTTAGGTCTTTGTATAATATTTTTTATTTCAGTCAGTGTATGCTTAATTTCTGGTTGGTCCTTTTTCATATCCTTGAGAGTCTCCTTTATATCCTTGAGAGTCTCCTTCATTTCCATGTTGGTCTTGATCATTTCCTTGCAGGTCTCATTCATTTCCTTGTAGGACTCATTCATTTCCTTTGCGGTCTCGCTTATTTCCTTATAGGCCTTGACCTTTTGTTGGAGCTTCTTGAGAAGCCCTATAACCTTGGTTTTGAATTCCATGTCCAGTCGTTTTTTTTCCTCCATTTCTTTCACATCTGATTTCTTTCCATGTCTCTGCATGGTGGCTGCTTCCCTGAGTTGGTCAATTAGCTTTGTGTGGTAGTCTTCCTACTAGGGACAGTTGCTCAATCTCCCATTACCTGAGGTGAATATGGGTTGCACAGTCTTGCTGAAGTTAAGCTCAGGTTAATCTTGTTAGCACTTGGAGGGGTTGACCTCCAGGCCTATTGTCTGTGAAGTTCAGCTGTGCTCAGGTTGGATGGGCGGAGTCTCCGGGCCAAGCAGACAGCGTTAGCTCCACCCTGTGCGGCGCCAGGGACTCTTTGCAGGGGGCAATGGCTGCCAGCACCTCTCAGAGAGAGCCGCTGCCGAGCTCCACCGGCTGCCAGCTGCCAGGGAATTCAGACTCTCCCCAAATGACTCTGCACGCCCAATGTCTCACCCAGGGCTGTAAAACAAAGCAGACTGATGGTTTTCAGAATGAGAAAGCAAGTCTCAGAGCGTTCTCTGTGCGGTCACGCAGCCGAGCTGTTCGCGCAAGCTGCCTTCTCCACAAGCCGGGAGACCCCTGCAGCACCCGAGCTTCGGGGTGCCCTCTCACTGTCCAGTTTTCACCCCGTATGATAGTGGGTTCCCTGGACTTTCCCCAAAGCTGGAGAATCAGTCCAGTGGGACGTCTTTGTCTCTCCGTTCGAGAAAAGTGGCCGGTTTTCAGCCACCTGCCCTATCCGCTGGCGCACTGGCTCCTCCAAACCTTTCTCTGCGCGAATCTTTCAACGCTGTCCTTTCCGCCGCTGCTCCTCCCAGTCACAGTGTCTTATCTTCACTTTTATTTGTTGAATTTTCACTCGGCGAGCTTTCTGGTGATTCTGGAAGGTGTTTGTTCTTTCGTGAAGTTGTAGTATTAAAATTGCTGAGTATGACGGCAAGATAGGTCTTTTACCTACGCTGCCATCTTGGTTCTCCCTCAAGTAGGTTTTCAATATCTTGCTCTCTCTCTTCTTCTGGCACCCCCATAATTCAGATATTGGTACACTTGAAGTTGTCCCAGAGGCTCCTTACACTATCTTCATATTTTTATTCTTTTTTCTTTTTGGTCTAGATGTAAATGTCAGCAGAAGCTACAGGCTTCTGCTTGTAACTTTCCCCAAGCACATAAAAAGCCCGTTCCCTCCCCATTCGGTACTGACTTCTTTCTCGAACTCAGTCCATCTGCACCCAGGTACCTTGAATAAGTATCTTTTTTACTACATTGAGCCTGGAGTCAGTTTTGTGTGACCCCAGCCCAACTCTGAACCTTTCATTTGCCACTGTTCCTCAAGTTCTCCTGTGCATGGGTTCCTGAAATGCATTTTCCATGTCTATGCTAAATAATCTTATTTTCAATAGCAATAGTTATTGTGTTGGCATATATTTATTTTACACATATATAAATGTATGAATGTGTAAAACCCTTAAGATATGTGAAATTTATCATATGTACATATTTTCATAATATATTATATTATTCTTCAATTTAAAAGATAATCAATTAAATCAAAATATACATTAAAATTTTTTCATTGTAAATGTCACATTGTCCTTCAGAAACTAACAATTTACATTTCTACCTACGGTATTTGAAAATATTCTTTTATCTTTATGTTCTCATTAATATACTTTTATGCCAATATGAAAAGCAAAAGATAGTATCTCCTTGATATTTAAATATGTTCCTTGATTATAATGTTAGAATTAAATTTATTTTTTCACCCTGTTGTCTCAGCACCATTTGTTGAATCATCTTTCCCTTCCTCTTTGATTTGTTATGCCATTAATCTTTATCATTTTTTTGTGATGCCAACAGCCATGATAATATAATAAATTCTTGTATATAGTAGGATCTGTTTCTGAGATATCTATTCTCATCTATTAATTTGTCTCTTTATTGTTGCACCAGTGCCATACTGATGAAGTTAACATAACTTTAGTAAAGTTATCTCCATTAATCTTCTTTTTCAAATGTAAAAAGAATGTCTTAAATGGTTTTGTTAAGGCAAAAAATACCAACTGAGATTTTGATTTGCAATTTGTCTATGGTTGGGTTCCCCTGGGGAAACAGGCACTGAGATAGAGATTAGTCCCCAGGTAATTAATTGGGAGTGCTTGAGAGAATAATACCTTTGAGAGAGGAAGGGATGCAAAGAGAAAGTTGAACTGCAGCTGTGATGAAATTATGACAGAGGCTTCAGCTGATCCCACAGGGCACTGTAGTGCTGCAATAATTCTCCCAAATTGACACAGATTAAAACAAAGGGGCTACATCAACCAGTCAATGGATACAGATTGCCTTCAGGAAGTAGATAAAATGAGCAAAGCCATGGATAATTCCTGGACAAAGACTCAGCTGTGTACTGTCAGTAGCCAACACTCTCAGTATCTAGCAATGAGAATCTTGATCCTGAATAGGAATATGAAACATAGCATCCACTACACAATTTTTACGATATTGTTTTCTTTTCCAAGAAAATTATTAGCTTTTCATTTTATTCAATTATATTATACTAGAGGCCCAGTGCATGAAATTCATGTACAGAGGTGTATGTTTCTCAGGTCAGCCTGCACCCTCTCCAATCTGGGAGCCCTCTCATAATCCAGGACTGCTGGCTCCCAACTGCTAGCTTCCCTGCCTTCCTGATTGCCCCTTACTGCTTTTGATTGTCAGCCTGATCACTCCCTAACCACTCTCCTGCCAGATTGATTGCCCCTAACTGTTCTCCCCTGAAGGCCTGGTCACCCCTAACTGCCCTCCTCTGCAGGCTTGGTACCCTCCCCCCCAAACTACCCTTCCCTGCAGGCTCAGTAGCCCCCAACTTCCCTCCTCTGCCAGCCTGGTCACCCCTAACTGCCCTCCCCTGCAGGCTTGATCACTCTCAACTGCCCTTCCTTGGAGGCCTGGTCTCTCTCAACTGCCCTCCCCAGCTGGCCCGATTACCCACAACTGCCCTCCTTTGCAGGCCTGGTCCCTCCCAACTGCCCTACCCTGCTGGCCATTTTGTGGTGCCATCTTGTGTCCACATGGGGCAGCCATCTTGTGTGTTGGAGACAATCAATTTGCATATTATTCTTTTATTAGATAGGATAGAGGCCTGGTACACGGGCGGAGGCCAGCTGGTTTGCCCTTAAGGGTGTCCCAGATCAGGGTGGGGGTTCCTTTGGGGCATGGGGTGGCCTAGGTGAGGGATCTATAGTGGTTTATAGGCCAGCCATCCTCCCTGGTGACCCAAGAGTAGGCCCTGGTATCTGGGATTTATTTATTTTTTATAATTGAAACTTTGTAGCCTTGAGCAGAAGCCAGAGTAGGCCATGGCAGGCCAGAAACTTGGATTCCTCAATCACCAGGGAAACCCAATCCTCCTGCTCTGTCCAGCCTAGTGGCTGCTGCTATTTTTGTTGGGATTTATTTATCTTCTATAATTGAAACTTTGTAATCTTGAGTGGAGTCCAGGGCCAGCCAGGTTATGCGGAAAGCTTGGCTTCCTCCATTGCCAAGAAATCTAAGCCTCCTGCTTGCTTTGTGGCCACAGCCATCTTTGTTGGGTTAATTTGCATAGTCACTCCTGATTGGCTGGTGGGCATGGCGTGTGGTTGTAGCAGAGGTATGGTCAATTTGCATATTACTATTTTATTATATAGGATCTTAAATAAACTTAGGCAAAATGTACAAAAGAAGACAATTGGAAAAACTGATTAGTTTTTCTGTGCAATGACTGGTAGTCAAAAAATAGTATAGGTCATATTGAAGAATGAGCCCAAAATCAACAAGAGAACTTATAGTAAGTGGTTAGGCTTGAGCAGAGCAAGGCCACTAGGTCAGATACAGAATGTTAGTAGGACAGTTGCCTAGCAATATACTATAGGGTTGGACCTTGTCCCAAAGATGACCTTTCCCCCCTGACATATAGGTGGTCATGTGGTTTAGACCCCCTGGCTTTTCATATCACTGGTCATATGGTTTGAACTCTCCAGACCTCTCCTTCTCTAGCATGTTGTTAATCATGTGGTAGTCCCTCCCTTCCACCCCTGCTTCTGTCCTTAGAGGAGGAACAAGGGGTCCAGAAAATAGCCTCCTAAGACTTCCATATAAGCCTTTGCATGATCACTACCTTAAGAACTAAGCATCCTTTTATTTCCCATAATGCTTTGTTTATATCACTCTTGAAACATGCAACATCCACGTCTGTGTGTTTTCTTGACTAAATTTAATTTTAGAAGGTTTAAAGAATCTAGAAGAAAATGACATGATTTCCAGAGTCTGGAAACTGAGTCCTATTTTGTGTAAATAATAGAACCAGGCACAATCCAGGGCTCTAATAGCATTAAACAGCCAAATTAATCAATCCTTGAATTTTTCTCTCTAATATAACAATAGAAAACTTAAAGGATATCATGATTGCTATCATTGAATATCTGAAGAAATACCACTGGATAGTAGATTAAATTTAATTCAGGAGAAATAGTTAGGACCAGTGTGAGAGAATTTCTTTTATATATTGGACAGAGATTTTCACTTTACCAATTAGAGCTGTTCATAAATAATATGATCAAGAAGTGATATCCTCATCAATGGAAAATCAAGCAAAATTTAGATGATAATAATAATGTACATTCTAACAGTGTTCTATGTTTTCAGAGCATAATTTCATTTGACTACTCTAAAAACCCTATGAGATGGTATGTGTAAATATTATTACTACTTCATTATAAAAAGAATGAGGTGTAGCGAACTCAATGATTGCTCAAGATTATGGGGTTAATAAATAGTACAGACTCACAGTCAAATTTTTTTATTGAAAAATATTGGCAATCTCTAAAACTTTATAACAATCACACTATTTAAAATGGGTAAGAAATTTAAAGTAATTTTATAATAGACCTGGATTTGACTCTACTCTTACTCCTTATATTTATTATTCCTGGCAATCTTGTCCCCAGGAATGACCATCATTAGCCATTTTATTCTTCTCTCCCCTTGATAACTTAAAACTGCATTTCTTAAAGTTCCTGCTGCTATATTTCTATGTCTTGCATATTCTGTCTGTATTCCCCTTTAGTTAAAGATTATTTATTTCATATTAGTTAATACATGTATTTTACTCATTCCCAGTACTCTGTAGAATGCAGTTCATGAATAAATGAAACATAGCTGAGAAAGTCAAACTTGTTTCTCTCCTTGATTAATCTGAAGTTTCCTTCTTTCTCTCATGGAGTGTTCTGATTTATTTCATGATTCATTGAAATATAATCAACTCTTCTCTTTTCTTTGCAGCAGATATAAAGGATTTCTCTTCAAATACATAATGAATTCTCTTCAAATCAATTAGGAAATTCTAACCTAAATTTTGAGATCCTTTGGTCTAGTTCTGGTTGTTGCTTTATGATTCTATTTTTTACACTAATGGAAACATACTATTTCTCTATTTCTTGAGCTGGAATTTTTAATAGCCACCAGAGCTTCAAGCTTTGCAGAATTTGAAGCAGCCCACTATATTCAGGTACCAATAAAAAAAAGACTTTTCCATCTCAAACATGTGTCATGAAGGGTTTTCATTCAAATTCATTCAACTCCTCATTACGTTTGAGCTAGGAAGAATGATTGTTGATAATCTATTGGTGACTCCAATATGTTTTATTAGGGGTCTACTGCAATAAATACATTTTTTAACTTAAGAAAAATAACAAAAAATGTCAAAAGATATAGAGTATGTTGACTATGAAATTACTGCAATGATTTTTGTTTATTTCTTAATGTTCACTTGATCTGCTACTTCCTATTATAGTTGACGTTGCACAACACACGTATGAACTGTGAGGAGTCACTTGTAGATGAATTTTTTTCAATAAATACTGTGAATGTTATTTTCTCTTTCTTATGATTTTTAATAACATTTTCTAGCTTACTTTATTGTAGAAATACATTATATAACATATATAACATACAAAAATATGTGTTAATTGACTGTTTATGTTATAGGGAAAGCTTCCAATTACCAGTAACCTTTTAATAGTTAAGTTCTTGGGGAGTCAAAAGTTATACACAATGTCTGAGGCATGATTTTACATAAACACTTTGTTAACTATTATTATCCTCATTTTACAGATTTGAAAACTGAAGCACAGAGAGATTAAGTTATCCAAAGTCACACAGCTATAAAATAGTGAAGGCTGGTTTGGTTCAGTGGATAGAGTATCAGCCTGCGGACTGAAGGGTCCCAGATTCTATTCCGATCAAGGGCACATATCCAGGTTGCATGCTAGATCCCAAGTAGGTGGCATGCAAGAGGCAATCAATTCTCTCTTATCATTGATGTTGCTCTTTCTCCCTCTCCCTTTTGTTCTGAAATCAATAATATACATATATATTTTTTTTAAAGTAGTAAAGCCAAGATTGACAGCCAGCCCATTGAGTTCTAGAACCCATTCTTAATCACTATGCTTTATTATTAATGTCATTAATATTACTAAATCTGATCACCAATTTGGAATTTTTAGAGGGCTACAGAAAAGCAACAAAGAAGTCTGTTTATTAGAATATATTAATATATTTCTTTATGCCCTTCAGACAAACTCTTGATATTTCAACTTGCATGTTTAGGTGCTGAGCAACTTTAAATATTTCAGTTTTATTAATTTCTACTCTTTGTTACCTACTCAAAGGGAAAATTACACACACACACATACACACACACACACACACACACACACACACATATATATATATTGATCGGCTGACTTAACTTATCTTTAAAGGAAGCCCAAGCTAGGAAGTAAAAGCAAGTAAGAGGAACAACCGTGACCATGATGGAAAGGATTCTCAGAAGGTGTAAGAACAACAAAAGACACCTGAGTAAAAGACATAAAAGGTTAAAATCCCAAGTACTACAAGAGAAATCAGTTTAAGTAATATAAATAGTCTGGTGTAGGGAGAAGAAATTAGTAGTGTTTGGAAATAAAAATTAGTCTATAGGTTCTGAAATTTAGAATTAATTATGATAAATCAGAGAAGAAAATTTATATATATATATGAAATTATAATTATTACTGCAGAGACTCAGAAAAATTAAGAGAAAATCAAAGATAGAAACACTCAAGGAGATATATTGGAAAAAAGTGTGACAAAACAATGAAAGGAAAACAAGAAAGAAAAAATACTGAAGGGGCAATATTTACAGTGAAATTCCTATGATTTTTCATTACTAAAAGTTACAGAAACATAAAATATGGGAGGCAGAGTGGAGTCCTTCCCACAGCTGGCTACTGAAGTAAAGGCTGTGATGTTTCTTTATTATGACAATTGACTGGCCAGATAAATTATGATTCAGTAAGTTACAGGTGTGGGAAATGAAGTGGAAAGGTACAAGGGACTCAGCAAACTGTAAAACTGCATTGGCTTTATCAGTGGACTCATGTTGAGTCCATCTAGTTGATGAACATCCTTATCAGCCTGCAAATATAAATGACTTATGGGAATAATATTTCAAGGCATAATGACACAGCTATAGCTAGTATTCTTCTAAGATCTGGGTTATTAAATATTAAATATCAAAGCTGTAAATTATAGTAGCAGCTTTATATAACTAAATTAAATTCAAACAAAACCTAATTTCCTTAATCATTGGCTGTAATCCTCCAGGAACATATGCTATTAACTCAACGACAAATGGCACAGAAGTTGTATGAGTTCAGTTAAGTTATTTGATATCAAATTCAGGCTTCTCTGTAAATCTCCTACAGGAATTTTAATACTTCTATAATCATATTGGATTTTACAGAGTAGCTAATCTTTTCATACTCTTATTTCTCACTTCTTTATCCAATTTCTTTTGATTTTTTCCTCTTTTTTTCTCTCAGCATATTCTAAGTGAATTATATAAAACAAACAAACAAAAAAATGCTTCCTGTAGCATTAAAAAAGTTTTCCAAAATTAACTCCAGTTATTATAACTGGAGATTCTGCATAGAGAACTAATTAAACTTAACAGAGAGTATTTATAGATCCAATTAACTGTGCATAGCCATGTATGTCAGTACAAAATAGTAAAAAAAAATGACCAGTATAATTTGGCTCATTTTTCTGTAGCCAAATGTTTATCATGGAGTTTGTTCAATGATGAAGTGCATTGTGTGTATTGTAACTATGAACAAGTGGCTTACTGAATTTATTTTGTTCTCTTCTTGAACAAATGTTAACCATGTTTTGAATAACCCATTATGGGCACAGACTAAATAAAATATGATTAAGAATCTAAAATTGCTTAAAGTGAAAGAGTTTGGAATGGAGTAAGAATTTGTTCATATTACAGGAATATACACAGCAGTAAGGAGATGAGAATCCTGGCAAAAATGGAGGCCTGGGCAGTTTGGATTCTGTTCTTAAGGTAAACTGTGATGTGAAGCCTGGGAGATTGGTCTTGTAGACACTTAGAAGAAGGTAAATAATAAGTTCAGGTTTTGATCACAGATGTCAGGCTTTCTAAATGTTCGATGGAACAGTCCAGGACTGCCTTGAATCCAACAAAATGATAATTCAAGATGGTGAGTAGGTCAGCAAGAAGAGATGGTTAGCTTCCTGGAGAGCAAAATGTCATAACATCTACATGCTGAAGACTTTTAAATGTTATTTTCTACATCCCAGACATCCCTAGCTTTAGGATTTCTCTAGACCCAACTTGCTTGCCTTTCTATATCTTCACTTGGTTGTCTGAAAAGGAGATCAAAGGGGCCTAGGCTATCTTATCACTGTCAGCGTCTCATCATGGGACAGCTGACATCCTCAAAAGGTTAACTGAGACAAGTTTAATGAGAACAGTTTACAAAGGTGTGGGTAGAATGAAAGAAGCCAATTGAGGATGCTGAAGAACTCAGGGATTGATAATATTATGAGCCTGTTACCTCCTTTAAACCTACATGTAGGAACGAGGGCAAGGAGTCCAGAGAAAGCTTTGAGCTATGAAACAAGGTCCACCTGACAGAAGCAATAATCCCAAAATGTAGTCAATGGCAGAAATGGTATGAGACAGGAAGGGATCAGAAGGAGTAAATTCTCTTTTATCCTTCATGCTGCTGTTACCTCACAGATATACATCTATGATTTACATACATCTATACACAGAGATGAGCAAAAGTTGTTTTACAGTTATAATACAAATAATATAATAATTAATAAATAGTAATAGAAGAATAAACTGAGTTTTGCATATTCACAACTGTACATCTACTTTTGCTCACCCCTATATATCTCTATATACATCTCCACTTATGTAGAAATTCCTCATTCATATGCATGTATATATGTCTATATGTATATATGTATGTGTAAGTCAATTTTGTTCTCTACTTAAAGTAACCATAAAAATCAATGTTTTTACTAGTTAATACAGACATCTGAGTTTATTGACCTTGCATGAGGCAACTGGCTTTGAACTCTTACTTCTCCTAGGGTTCCTCCACATCCCCAAAAGCTGTTTACACATTCTCCTTCCATTCTATTCCCAGAATTCAACTGTTGTCTTTATGCTACTGTGGGTGCTGAACTCAAGGTACAAATATGATTCACTGGAACAGTATTAGGAGTACAGTATTTAAAATAAGGTATCCCTTTTGTTAGAAAAAGACTTAGAATTAAATATGAAATAGACACACTTTTGCCCATTCTTGACTAAATATGAAGCAACCTGAACAAAATAGACATAAAAGCAGGTGGTCCATCAAGCTAGAAGGAAAGGGTCTAAATTACATGACTAACACTTGGTTCACTCTGTAATAATAAATGTGGTTTAATACATAAGTATTCAACTGTTCTCAGGTCTCTCCAGCTTGAGGCTCTCCAGCTTGTAGATAAAGCCACCAAAGAGCCTTCCCTCAAGTTCTGAGGGCGGATGGTTGTCATACATTCTGTCCTGTTTGAGGGTCAGTGCTTTTGTGACAGATGCTCACCTCTAGAAGGTCCAGGACTGCTGATTGAGGGCTCTTGCTCTCGTTTCTCACTTGGTGATATTGGTCCACTTTTGACACCTCCCTTTGGAGCATCATTAGGGCCACACTGGACTTAGAGCTTGATGATCACTTGCCTTTCTATCTTTAGTTCTCATCTGCAATACAATAAAAATGCCATTACCTTCACACTATGTTTACAGGGCAAACAGTGGAGTGGCCTGGTTCCCTGGTAATAACTAGTTATAGTACCCTCCCAACACATGTAGATAGCACAAGACTGGAGGAGTTACAGGAAAACCTCACAGAGATCAAGGACCACTTTTCCTCACCTATGTAGGATGCTCAACTGAGTCTGACTCAGAGAGTCAAAATCCTTCATCAGTTTTGGTAGGGGATTTCTGTCAGTGGCCCTCCTTGCAGTAGTCCTACCACAATTTGTCTCTCGTTTTACACTCATCCCACATTAGTCTACATCCTTACTGTGGATGGAATTCAAATTATTTGAGGCTTATGGGTTCCATAGAAGCCTGGTGCATGAGTAGGTCTAGTTTGGAATGTGCAGAGAAGGGGTAGGCGTGGCAAGGGAAGAATAAACACCGTTTTTCTCTTCAAAGGCAAAAGAGCAAGTTTCAGAAGCTATTACAGACAGTGGGATTGGGAGTATGTGGTGGAGGCTGGGGAAATAGAGGTGTATAGAGGAAATTTGAAGTGGGGGGGGGGGGAGAAACTGTCAGCTACCTTCCATGCCAGCATGTCCCAAGTCTCAATCTGACTTCAGTATTCCTTGATAGGTTATGTGCTCAGTCACCCAATACTTTCATTAATCATAATCATTTTTAGTTAATTCTATTAAGGATATTTTTATCTGTGACTAAATTTTCAAATAGTTTTAGAAAATGACAAAAATTGTCCTGCATGCCTTTGACTCAAAATTAGATTAAGCTGATTATGAGACTATTTTTTAAGTTCCTTGAATTTCTTGTGAAAAGTACCACTGTCTATTAACCTACTCCCTACTGTTCCGTTCATCATTCATCATTCATTTTACTACCACAGCATTGGGAGTTGTTATAGTTTTTGTTAGAAGGGCAACTTGATACAAGTCAGTAACTTAGCAGAAGCTGTGTGATACATGATTTTTCTTAAGGCTCTATGGAAAACAAAGGCAGCACTGGTATAATTCTTGGATCAATACAAAATATGAGTTGAAAAGTTCTGTACCAGAGGCTTCAAAGGAATATATATTCAAAGGAAAAATATATGTATTTTCTCATTTTAAAGGCATAAAACTTACCTGTTCCATTAGGTAATTTGGAGAGTCCAAATAGGTTCAGCCATTGCTATGAAGTACCCACAGTTTTCTGAAAAAAGTTACTCTTCAAATCACAACTGCTGTTCAATAAAAAGAAAAGATGCTATGGTCGTGGTATTTGTACAATATCTGTACATTATCAACTTTTGATTCAGAAAGGAGAAAGCACCCCTTTAGATTCTCCCAAAGAAAGTCTATGCCAATCTACTAAGTGCGTCAAACATTGCACCTATTGTGGAGTTTAGAAATTATTTCACAGAAAAAAATGTATTGCTTTTATTTAGAGTTATATACGTTACCTCCAAAATCCATGAATGCAGTACAGTGAAGAACTGAAATACCTTGTGTTGTTACAAACAATTCCTTGTTTGGCTGTTCTTTAACATTAAATTTCAAGAGCTCTCCTCAACTTCGTCCAAAAAAATAGTCTTACCCAAAGAATGGAAACTACCTCCTTACAAACATAGGACCTTCACAACAAGTTAGGATCCTAGAATTTGGTTGTATAGTAGGATTTAAAACATAACACACACACACACACACACACACACACACACACACACACACACGGCACCTTCTTTGTTAGTCTATTTTGTCTTCCAGACATGCTTTGATCGCAAAATCCTCAGATCTACAACTCCTCAGTCTTCTACAACCCAGGTGGCAGCACAATTTCAAGATGTCAGGATAACCAGGCTATAGCATCTGCTACCCCTGCTGATAGCCAAAGGTGGTAAGTGTAAAAGTGAATACTTTTCCAAGTCAGGGAGAAGTAACCTCTGGTTAACCCCATATACATCACTGGGGTTTCTGCTAGAACCTCCCAGTAAACTTTTTACAATCAAAATTTTATCATTACAGCCTTAAAGTTTCAGAGAAAGAAATAGTCTATCTCCACCCTGAAACTTAGGTAGACTAGTGTCTGAGGGGAGGGACTTTTCCCACTGTATCTCCAATGTTCAGCATATGTTAAGTACTCATTAAAATTGAAAGACTGTCCCCTCTTTTTTCCAGTCACCCCTACTACTGGCAGGTTCACCGCACTGCTTTTAAAACAGCATGGGAAAACTGAGTAGTTTATATTTATAATACAGCCCTCAAATTACCAGAAACATATGTCTTCTGATTTCTTTTAAAAAGGAGCCTCATATAGGATCTATGCCCAGCCTGGAGTTTAGTAAAATGGTTTAGCATATGTAGACAATTATTGGACTAATATATTTTGAATAAATTCCCTCTTCTGTGATAGTAACAAACATCTCAGGTAGGATTTTGGTATTGTACTAGTCAGCTTGGGCTGCCATGACAAAATATCACACATTGGGTGGCTTAAACAATAGACACTGATTTTCTCACAATTCTGGAGACTCGAGATCAAGAGTAAAGGGCCCCTCAGATTGGTGTTTGGTGAGACCTTTCTCTCTGGCTTGAGAATGCCACCATTTTGCCATGTCCTCAATGGCTTTTCCTCTGTGGGTGTACAGATTGAGAGAAAAATCTCTGGTGCCTTTTCCTCTTCTTATAAGGACAACAGTCCTATGGGATTAACAGTCCTACCCTTAGGACCTAATTTAACCCTCATTGCCTCTTTAAAAAACCTATTTCCAATCAGTCAATTTGGGGGTTAGAGCTTCAATATGTGAATTTTAAGGGGACACATTTATGTCCATAATATTCTATCCTCATAGTATTTAAGTTATGAGATACTAAGGAGGAGAGTAAATATCATTCAAGAATACTGTGTTTTCTTTTGTTGTTGTTACACAATAATAGTTGTGTCATGTTAGGTAGGAAATTAACCTTGTTATTTGCCTTATTTGGAAATGAAGTATGGCTTAAGGAGAAGTGCATGGGTGATAAATTGACAAGGGATAAACTTATGATTAATCTTTATGTGTCAACATGATTGGGCCATGGGCTGCTCAGATATTTGGTAAAACATTATTGTGGGTTTTTCTGTGAGGATGTTTTTGAATGAGTTTTATATTCAAACTGATAAACTGAATAAAGCAGGTTGCCCTCCATAATGTACATGGGCCTCATCCAATCAGTTGAAGGCCTGGATAGTGAACAAAAGACTGACCCTTCTTCAAAATAAATCCTTGTATATATATATATATATATATATATATATATATATATATATTATGTTTCTCTAGAGAACTCTGGGTAATATAATTGCTCATGCGCTTAAAGGCCAGCTATCTCCCACTTGTCACTTAATCATGTGTACACATGTTTATGGTAAATGTTTTTTATATAGTAATATATATATATATATATATATATATATATATATATATATCACCACATTGGCTGGGGTATGTTTATATTTTATTGTTGCAAAATTTAGGTGTCATAAAATCTCAGCCATAGTTCCTTTAGTTTTCTGACTCCTAATCTGTCAGAAATTTGAGGGATTACAAAATATTCAAGCCCTGGAAGTTGTGGCTCAATGAATATATAATCGGTCTGTGCATCAGAGGGTTGCAGGTTCAATTCCTGGTCAAGGGCATATACCTGGTTTGCAAGTTTGATCCCCAGCCCCCATCAGGGAAGAGACAACCAACTGATGTTTCTCTTTCTCTCTTTCCTCCTCCCTTCCACTCTAAGAAATCCTTAGGTGAGGATTAACAACAACAAAATTCAAATGATTACAAAATATATTTCTTAAATTTTAACCTACTAATTGCATGACTTAGAACGAATCACTTATCTACTCTGAAATCCAGATCCTCATCTGGAATGAGGATAAAGATATCACTTTAGAATCTCATGAGATGACACAGGTAAAAGTTATTCCAAAGACATACAGCATCATCATATGGTTTTGTTTTATTGCCATTAATGTATAACATACATTTGCATTTGTTACTGCAGGTTTATCTAAATTAAAAATCCCCAAGCCTTAGGACATAGTTTTTATCATGATACACCTTTGGATAAACTAGGAGTGATAACTAAGTAGCTCAAGTTCTGCTACTGTCCCTGACTACAGTCCTGGCAGACATCCAAAATCTACCAAGGAGGCACTTTCCTACTGAGCTTGTGAAGAGTCTTAGAATTCTTCTAATGCTTCATATTCTTAGCAGTCACTACCAGTGGACCCCAGTAGGCACACAAGTTTATACCTGGTTGTCATCTCTGAATTAGTGACTAATTGATTACTCCTGTAGGCCAGCTTGTTCTGCCAAAGGATGTCTAAATTACTGTTAACTAATAGACTGCAACATGGATCTCTATTAGGGTAGAGAACACATGTCTAATATTAATTACTGCATTTAGCAAGGGGAATCATATTATCTTGTTCATCAAGTTTGTGGCATGTCCCTTTTTCTATTAAAATTTTGTGGTCAGAAATAACGACATGCCTGCTCTCCTCTGCAAATTGCCTTCCAAATTCTGCCATTCATGGGAGTTGTCTTTGCAGAAGGAAGTTGTCTGAAAGGGAATAAGAATTCAAACAGACTGTGTGCCAAGGGAAGAACATAAGCTAAATTATCCACCTTTCTCAGCACCCCTTTGTCTGCTTCCTTCCCAACTTTAGGCACAACTCGTACTTTGGAGATTCCTTAATTCTTCTTCAGTTTACATAGAAAAAACTAAGAGCTATTTGATTACAGTAAACAGAAGGTTTTATGATTCGTTCATCACTAAATCATAGCAAAGAAACAAAACAAAACACGTTCAGTTCAGCTCAATCAAATCCTAACCAGTCACATAGGTTTATTAAACATAGCATCGACAGAACGAAAATATGGAGTTCTTGCCCAGGAAGGATGAATGCCAAGAATAGAGTGATTTTCTGACTTTGTCTTTGATATCTATAAATTTTATTCTTTGTGCAAGTCACTATGTTCCCAAATAGCTGTTGATATTAAGCATTGGGGAAAACTTACAAATGGACAGTGAGATGCATTAGGGATTTCCAGATGTTAGCTAGACTCACTCCATGAAAACACTACTCACATCTGTTTTTGACCTCCAAAGTACATAAAAAACTTTATTTTCTCTTCCATTATTCAATCTCCTTATTTTTGCAGCCAAGTATATATTGAATGCAAAAACTTTTTCAGACCAAACTTGGCATGGGAACTCTTGATTTGGCTGCATTTGGGTTACCACCAATTTGCAAAAATAAAGAATGAATAATAATCCAAGCTGTAAGAGTGCAAAGTAAAATAAATCTTTACTTTACCATCTTATCAGGGAATATAAATCAATCTGGCACATACGTCAACCTCAATTTCTGTGTAAAAATTCCAGATGTAGTTATGATTCTGTTTTATAAATATAACCAGCATGTTAGATATAATGAGAATTAAAGACCCCATGGATCTCATGAATGGCCCTTTCCTCATAAACACAACGTAAGCCCAGAGCCATCAAATTTGATTGTGTTCCCTTGACAATGTCGCCTCTGTATTGATTTTCCTAATCTCTTCCTGTTCTTTATTCAACTCCTATCTCCTTTCCTTATTTTCTATCATGTATGTGTGTCTCCCATACCTATGGACAATAGATTAATCCTTTTGGGGAACAATCAAGGCCAAAAAAGGAATGCCTTTTAAGTCATATATCTGCAGGAGTGATTGGAGATGTTATCCTCCACTCACTATTTTTTTGTATCTCTAAGTAGGTGTTGATATTAAACTCCTGCTACTGGTTTTCAAACCGAAGCCCTTAGTCATAACAAACCCCCACTGTTATTCTGTCTGCTTGGCACCAGGGCACCACCTCTCTGTCCACTGTGTGTGTGCAGGTTTTGCACAGATAGGCCAGACCACTGAAGACCACAGTAAAAGTTGAGAAAAGAAAAATACTGGCTCTCATTTATTATGGACCACTTACTATGGTAAGGCACATTACCTTCTTTAGTGCCACAACAGCCTGATAGAGCAGTATTCTTATGACTGAGGAAAGGGAAGCCTAGTGAGGTTAATGTACTTGCCTGTAGTTACACAGTGTGGTCTGATACCACAGCCCATGCCTTTACTGTGAGCTGTTTCTCTCCTGGCCATATTAGAAGCATATATTCTAACCATTGGTCTCATTTCTGCAATCTTTAGTTACCAAACAAATGTCATCTCCACCCAGCTCCTCTCCTTGGTGTGTTTTCATCTCTTACTGTTTTGCAATTCTGCACCCTGACAACTCCAATACTCTAAGATGCATTCTCACAAGAGTTTCTACCCTCTTGTGAGTGTTATCCTCCATTGAAAGCAATGACAACTGGGTTTAATATCCTCTGCTTCTTGAACATTCTGGACATATCATTTTATTTACTCAGAACTTTGACACAGGGATCAGTCTGATTTTCTACCACATTTAGATTTAAGGGAGTGTTACTTTCCCTTATCCTTATAGAGACATCAAATTCCATGCTGCCTTTATTTCTTCCAGTCTGTTGACTTCCTCCATTTCCTTTTATGCCCTAACCATCCTGGACTTTATAGTTGATATCTGAACAAGTGATATGTCATCCTTGGTTACCTTAGATCTCTATACTCCTCTGACTCTGCCTGAGAAAACTGAACCCAAGATGAATGCTAGAGTGCACTCTTCAACACTGGGATAGCTGCCAGCTGCCAGAATAAATTGCATATTCCTATATGTTGGTGCTAATATCAGCTCATAATTGTGCATTAATAATTTATTTCCTTTGCTTATCTATTCTCTTTTCTCTCAGATATCAGCCCAAACCTTGACCACTCTTTTCACATTACCCAACCAATGCTCACCCTTCACTATCAGCGCATGCCCTGGTTGCCAACTTCACTGTGACCACTGAGGTCCTCAGGCCTGATCTCTGTTAACTTCCTGTCTCCCTTCAGTCTTTGCCTTATCTACACCCACACACTTCCTTCCTGCCTTGCAATCTCTGAGAATAAGTCCCATCTCCTGCCTGGAATCCCTCTCTCCTTTCTTCTCTATGTGACTTACTACTCACTTATGTTTAAGGTACCTCAGGTGGTTTTTTAAAGATGGCACCATAGTTGGGTCAGGTGATACTTGTCAGAGCTTCCCACCACATACATGAGCTTAACCATTTGCTTACTGCATTTCATTATAAAGCAGCTTAGGTGTTTGCTTCTTAGATCATGCTGTGTGGTCCTAAAATCCTGCTCAGACTAAAATCCTTAATGCCTAGTGCAGGCTGGCTACATAAAAGCTTTTGTTTTTGTTCTCCAACAAAGGTACAACATGGCAGCAGCATAGGAGAATGATGAACTCACTGCCCCCATGAGCAAACTCAAATATAAATATATATAGATAGCAATTACTCCTGTGAAACAACTGAAGTCTAAATGAACAGCCTCTGAACTACAAGCATGAGGAAGAGAAAAAATAGAGAAGGGTGGGAAGCCATGGGCCCTCCTAGAGCTGCAGGATCTCTCCAGGAGAGAGAAGCCAGTGGGGGCCATTGTTCAAGCTTCCTTCACTTCTATAAGGCAGGTGAGCTCTAAAATGCAAAATCACCATGGCATGTTCCCAGCTAAATTACCCGGAGAACAAAGGGAATAAACAGGAACAACGGGGTCATCACAAACACTTGGCCTCACTGTTGGGAGACTCTCTAGCCCAAAGGCCATTGACTCAGATGATATAAGCTCTTGCTGGTTCTAGTTGGCTTCCCAAAGCCTAAACTGAGGTCACTTCTACACAGGACCACTTTCTCTATAAAAACAAGAGAGAGCGACTTAACAGAGAAGGCTGTGGAGCTGAGAGGGCTCTCCAGGGACTGTGGGGACTCTTTGAATGAGAGGAACTGGCAAGTGCCATTGTTTATATCCCTCTCCACCTCTATAGAGCAGGTAGGGGCTCTATCTAGGTGCCATGGCTTACATGCAAGGTCACCATAGGGCTTCCTGGACACATCACCTGAATCCATTTCAGCCCTGAACAAAGGGAGAAAGCAGGATCAACAGGGCTTTACTACATGCACCTGGCCTCCTCACCCAGATCCTCTCTGTCTTGGCAGACCAGTGCCCTGGATGCTGTAGGCACCCACTCAGTTCCTACTGGCCAAAACCACCCATCACACACAACCCATGTAGAGATCACTTCTATTTAAGGCCACTATTTCAAGATTGGGAGAGATAAGCTATTTTGTCTAACTCATGTACATAAATATACAACGTTGAATAAAGTAAAAAGACAGAAGAATATCTTTCAAATGAAGGAATAAGAAATATCCCCAGAAAAAGTGCCCTAAATAAATTGAGATAAGTAATTTACATGATAACTCAAAGTAAAGGTCATAAAGAAGCTCATCAAATTTGAGAGTGGAATAGAGAAACTTGGGGAGAACTTCAATAAAGAGTTAGAAAGTATAGTAAAGAGCCAAGCAGACATGAAGAGCACAATAATTGAAATGAACAATACATTAGAAGGAATCAATAGCAGATTAGCTAATACAAAAAGATGGATCATTGACCTGTATGGTGGACTAGTGGAAATCAACCAATCAGAAAAGAAAAAAAAATTGAAAAATGAGAGGATAGTTTAAGGAATCTATGGTATAACATCAGGTACTCAAACATTCACATTATAGAATTTTATAAAGTTCTCCAAAAAGAACTTTAAAGAAGCAAGGGAAAAACAATGAGTTACAAAGAAAACCTCATAAGTCTATTAGCTGATTTCTCATCAGCAGCTTGATAGGCCAGAAGAGAATGACAGGACAACTTTAAAATGCTGAAATAAAGAAAGCTACGAACTAGAATAATTTACTGCAAAGATATCATAGAATTGAAGGACAGATAAGGAGCATCCCAGACAAGGAAAAACTAAAGCAATTCATCACTATTAATCCAGACTTATAAGAAATATTAAAGGGTCTTCTTTAAGCAGGAAAAGAAATATCATATCTAGAAATAAAACAAAGAAAAATATGGGAAAGAGGAAAATCTCACAGGTAAAGTCAAATATTTAATAAACACAGTGAGAATCAGACATTTAAGAAGCGACTATGAAGGGAAACAAGTAACTGGAACTACAATAATTAGATAAGAGATACACAACACAAAAAGATCTAAAACATGATATCAATAACATAAAACATGGACGGGTCAGTAAAAATATAGTTCTTATGGAATATATGAGAACATAAATGCCTATATGCTTAAAATAGACTGCTGTAGATATAGAATGGTACACATAAATCTCATGAAAACTACAAACCAAAAGTCTATAAAAGATATACAAAGAACAAGGAGAAGAGAACCCAAGCAAAACACTGAAAAAAACCCAGCAAACGGCAAGGGAAGAAATCAAAAGATGAAACAAGGAACAGAGAACTATTAAACACACACACACACACACACACACACACACACACATTTAATAAAATGGCAATGAATTTATATTTTTCACTTATTATTTTAAGTGTAAATGGACTGAATGCTTCAATAAAAAGACATAGGGTGGCCAAATGGATGAAAGAAACGTGATCCATCTATATGCTTCTTACAAGAGACTCACTTCAAATCAAAAGACACAGAGAAAAGTGAAGCGATGGAAAAAGGTATTCCATGCAAATAGATATGAAAAGAGAGCCTGGTAAAAATACTCAGACAAAATAGACTTTAAACAAAAAATTTGTAAAAAGACAAAAAGGATATATATATATGCCTAAGCAACTATCTGACTGTTAGCTATCTTGCCTGGTAGCTATGATGAGCAATGACCACCAGTGGGCAGACACTCCAACCAGTAGAGGAGGGAGCCTGATTCCTCATGGAATTGGCTGTGGGTTAGGTTGCTGCTAAGGCACTATCAGCTCCTAATCTGCTTCACCCACACCCCAGACCCAGAGAAGATGGAGCCCAATTCTGAGAACCACCCTCTTGCAATCTGGGACCCCTCAGAAGATGTCAAAGAGCTGGTTTTGGCCCAGTCCCCTCAGGCCAGACTAAGGGACCCCACTGGTGCACAAATATATGCACCAGGCCTCTAGTTAATTGTAAAAGGCTCAACAGAAGAGGATATAATTATCATAAATATCTATATACCTAATATAGGAGCATCTAAATATATAAAGCAATTATTAATGGACATAAAGGGAGAAATCCATGGTGCTACTAAGAGAGGAGATTTTAATACCCCACCCATATCAATGGATAGATCATCCAAACAGAAAATTAATAAGAAAATAATGGCCTTAAATGTCATATTATAACAGGTTGACATAATAGACATTTTAGAACATTTCATCCAAAAACTGTAGAATACACATTTTTAAAGGGCACATTGAATAGTCTTTATGATAAATCACATATTAGGCCACAAAACAAGCCTAAATAAATTCAAGAAGATTGAAATCATATCAGGAATCTTTTCTGACCATATGGCATGAAACTAGAAATAAACTACAGGGATAAAATTGGAAAAAGGAAGTATGTGGAGACTAAACAGGCTACTAAAAAGGTAATCAAACAAGAAATAAAAAAACTATTGAAACAAAAAATGAAAACACAACTTTTCAAAATTTCTGGGATGTAACAAAAGCAATTTTGAGGAAGAAAGAGGGAAATTTATAAAGAGCCTATCTCAAGAAACATGAAAATCCCAAAGAAATGACCTACAACTAAAGAAACTTGAAAAATAAAAAGAACAAAGAAAACCCAAAGTAAACAGAACGAAAGAAATAGTTGAGATAGAGTAAAAGTAAACAAAATTGGGGGTGGTGGGAGAAAGAAAATATCAATAAAATTAAGAGCTGGTTTTCTTAAAAAGAAAGAAAGGAAGAGAGAAAGAAAGAAAGAAAGAAAGAAAGAAAGAAAGAAAATCAACAAACCTCTAGCAAAACTCATAAAAAAAGCTTAAATAAATAAAATTGTAAGTGATAAGTTGTAACCAACATCACAGAAATACAAAGAATAATTAAATAATACCATAAACAGTTATATGCAAATAAATTTGATCATCTGAAAGAAATTGATAAATTTCTAGAAGTATTAACCTTCCAAGAAAAAGCCAGGAAAAACATACAAAATTAAAACAGACCAATTACAAGGCAATGAAATTAAAGCAATAATAATAATAATTTTAAAAACTCCCAACAAATAAAGTCTAAGACCAGATCACTTCACAGGTAAATTCTACCAAACTATCCTTCTTAAAAGTACTTCAAAAAATTAAAGAGGAAAAAATGCTTACATACCCATTCTGTGAAGCCAGTAGCAATTACCCTGATATCAAAATAAGACAAATATATTACAAAAAAAAAGAAAAAGAAAGAAAATTATAGGCCAATATCTTGATGAACATAGATCCAAAAATTCTCAGCAAAATGTTAGCAAACTGGGTTCAATAATACATTGAAAGGATTATACACCATGACCAAGTGGAATTCATTCCAGGGATGCAAGCATAGTTTAACATCCATAAATCAATCAATTTATGATACATCACATTAATAAAATAAAGAATAAAGGGTTCTGGTCAAAATGGCATTGCAGGTAAATGAGAAACTCGAATCCTCTCACAGCCACATCAAAATTACAACCAAATTATGCAACAACCAGCATTCAGAACTGCTTGAAATCTAGCTGAACAAAAGTCTTGTAGCTAAGGTTATAAAGAAGAGGCCATATCATGAGTGGTAGGAGGGGCAGAAACATGGAAAGGGCTGGCCCCACACCCATGAGTGTTAGATAAAAATTGGAAGGGATATCCAAATACAGAGGTTCCCCCTGAGGAGAATCCCAGCCCCGCACCAGGCCTCCTAGCCCATGGTTCCAGTGCCAGGAAGATAAAACCCCTTAACTTCTGGCTGTAAAAACCAGCTCAGATTGTGGCTGAGTGAGTCAGAGGGCGCACTCACAGACTAATTCAGACTTACTCACTCGAGTTTCAGCAGTGGGGCACCAGGCATATATAGGGAGGAATTGAATAGTCTAGGATCAGGGTGAGAGCTGGAAGGGGAGCTTTCTCCTAGATATAAGTGCTGGCAGAGGCTTTTGTTCCTTTATTGCGCTTTAACCACAAAGAACCAGCATTTGGCACCATACCTAAGTCTCCATCAACCTAGCTAATACTGTTTACCACATCCTGATGATTCCCTGAGATACCCTTTTGCCCCACAAACTAGCTGGCCCAACACAAGCAATTTCCAGTGGTTTTATCATACAAATGGCCTGTCTTGGCTCATGCTTCAGACTTTCCAAAAATATCTCAAACAAGTAGTATCTGGCCTCTGTGTGCCCTGTACCTCTTGCTAAGTGGCCTGAGGCCCCATATCGGTGGCAGCCAAACTTGGTTTATATTTTGGCCTCTCTGAGAACCTCCAAGCCCAGCACAAGTAACAGCCACCTGCAGATTGCTTTGTCGCTCATGATAGCGGCTCCAGGAAGGGCACAGGTGGTGGCTGACCTTGGCCTGCACCTATTGAAAAGTGCTAGAGTCAATGCACCTGGTGGACAGCTTCAGACCATATTGTAGCACCACCTAATCTCCTCCACAGGGGTCACACTCAAGGGATAGATTCAGCAGGTACCAGAGCCTCACTAAAGGAAGACCTGCTCTGTGGAGCCAACCTATGCACAGCTGATCCTTCACAATGGTCACAGCTGGTCCTTGCAGCCTATTGGATTGCCAATAGCAATCAAAGCTCAACTACAAGAGGAGGGTGTACACAACCTACATGGGAATTGCCCTGGAGTGCTCAGCTAAGGTGATTGGGGAGCCTGTGTCACTGGACTCTATAGGACACCTACTATATAAGGCCACTCTACCAAGCCCAGGTGACATAGCAACTCTACCTGATACATAGAAACAAACACAGGGAGGCAGCCAAATATGGAGACAAAGAAACATGTCCTAAATTAAAGAACAGAACAAACCTCCACAAAATGAACTAAGCAAAATGGAGATAGCAATCTACTAGATATAGAGATCATAACAGGGGTTATAAGGATATTCATTGAACTTTGGGGGAAAGTAGGTGAACTTAGTGAGAACTTCAACAAAGAGATAGAAAACATAAAAATTGAGATAGAATACATAAAAAGGAACTAGTCAGAAATGAAAAATACACTAACTTAAATGAAGAATACATTACAGGGAGTCAATAGTGGAGTAGTTAAGCAGAGGATCAAATCATATATTTGAAAGCTAAGGAAAGAGAAAGTACCCTATCAGAACAGCAAAAAGGAAAGGAATTTAAAAAATGAAGATAATATAAGAGCCTTTGGCACAATTTCAAGCTTATCAACATTTATATAGGGGCACCAGAAGGGGAAGGGGGAGAGTAAAGAATTGAAAATCATGTGAAAAAAATATTGATAGAAAACTTCCCTTACCTGGTGAAGGAAATAGATATACAAGTCTAGGAAGCACAGATATTCTCAAACAAGATGAACCCAAAAAGGCCTACACCAGAACACATGATAAGTAAAGGCAAAGAGAGAAACAAAAGTAGCAAGAGAAAATCAGTTAATTACCTATAAGGGAGCTCCCATAAAACTGTCAGCTGATTTTTTAACAAAATCTTTGCAGACCAGAAGTGATTGGCACAAAATATTCAAAGTGATGAAAAGCAAGGACCTATAACCAAGATTACTCTACCCACTAATGCTATCATTTAGAATAGAAAAACAGATAAAGAGCTTTCAGAAAAGAAAAGCTAAAGGAGTTCATCACCACAAACCTGTACTACAAAAAATGTTATAGGGTCTAAAAGGAGGAGGAGAAGGAGGAAGAGAAGAAAGGGGAAGAGGAGGAGGAGGAGGAGGAGGAGGAGGAGGAGGAGGAGGAGGAGGAGGAGGAGGAGGAGGAGGAGAATAAAGAATATAGCAATAAATATCTATCAATAATTTCTTTAAATGCAAGTAGATTAAATGTTCCAATCAAAAGACATATGGAAGCTGAGGGGATAACAAAACAAACACTTAAATATGCTGTCTACAAGAGATCCACCTCAGATCAAAATATATCCACAAACTGAAAGTAAAGAAATGGGAAAAAGATATTTCATGAAAATGGAAACAACAACAACAAAAAGCTGGGTAGCAATCCTCATACCAGATAAAAAGATTTTAAAAGAAAAGCTATAAGGAGAGACAAAAAAGTACCCAACAATTCCACTTCTGGGTATTTATTTGAAGAAACCGAAAACATTAAATTGAAAAGACATATACATCCATATGTTTATTGCAGCATTATTTACAACTAGAGGCCCGATGCACAAAATTCATGCACAGGGGTCAGGGGGTGTTCCTCAGCCCAAACTGCACCCTCTCCAATCTGGGAACCCTAGATAGATGTCTGACTGCCCATTTAGGCCCGCTCCCAGTAGGATCGGGCCTAAATGGGCAGCCAGGCTTCCTTCTCACAATCCAGGACTGCTGGCTCCAAACTGCTTGCCTGCCTGCCTCCCTGATTGCCCCTACCCACTTCTGCTTGCCAGCCTGATCACCCCCTAATCACTTACCCTGCCAGCCTAATTGATGTCTAACTGCTCCTCTGCCAGCCTGTTTGCCCCCAACTACCCTCCTCTGCCGGCCTGGTCACCACTAACTGCTCTCCCCTGTAGGCTTGATTGCCCCAACTGTCCTCCCTTGCAGGTCTGGTCCCTCCCAACTTCCCTCCCCTGCTGGCCTGATCACCCACAACTGCCCTCCCTTGCAGGCCTGGACCTCCCAACGACCCTCCCCTGCTGGTCATCTGTGGCAGTCATCTTGTGTCAACATGGGGGCAGCCCTCTTGTGTGTTGGAGTGATGGTCAATCTATGTATTACTCTTTTATTAGATAAGATAGAGGACTGGTGCATGGGTGGGGGCCAGTTGATTTGCCCTGAAGGGTGTCCCAGATTAGGGTGGGGGTTCCCTTGGGGCATGGAAAAGCCTGGGCAAGGAGCCTAGGGTGGTTTTCAGGCTGGCCATGGCCCCCAGTGACCTAAGCAGAGGCCCTGGGATCTGAGATTAATTTATGTTCTACACTTGAAATTTTGTAGCCTGGAGCGGAGCCAAGCCTTCTGCTTGCTCCATGGTAACAGCCATTTCTGTTTGGGTTTGTTTAAATTCTATAATTGAAACTTTGCAGCCTAGAGTAGAGGCCTAGGCACTAGGGTTGGAGAAGCTTAGCTTCCTCCATCGCCCAGACAACCTTAGCCTCTGCTCTCTCTAGCTCCATGGCTGCTGCCATTTCTGTTGGGATTATGTATCTTCTATAATTGAAACTTTGTAGCATTGAGTGGAGGCCTAGGCTGGCAAGGGCAGGGGGAAAATTTGGTTTCCTACATTGCCAGGGAAACCCAAGCCTCCCTCCTGCTCTCAGTGGCTGCAACCATCTTGGTTGGGGTTTATTTGCTCCTGATTGGCTGGTGGGCTTGGCTTATGGGTGTGGCTTGTGGATGTATTAGAGGTGCAGTCAATTTGCATATTACTCTTTTATTATATAAGATAGCCAAGATATGGAAGCAACCTAAGTGTCCAGAAATAAATTGGTTTAAAAATGGTGCATATATCCAATGGAATATGATTCATTAATAAAAAGAGAAATCTTGCCATCTGCAATAACATGTATGGTTCTAGAGGTTATTATGCTGGGTAAAATAAGAAAGACAGAGGAAGACAAATGCCATAGGATTTAACTTATATGTGGAATCTAAAAAACAAAATAAACATGCAAGCAGAACAGAAACAGACTCATAGATACAGAGAACATTTTGATGGTTCTCAAATGGGAGAGGGGTTGAGGGACTAGGTGAAAAGTGTGAAGGGATTAAGAAGTACAAATTGATAGCTATAGTATAATCACAGGGATGTAAAGTACAATGTGGGGAATATACTCAGTGATACTAAAAAAACTATGTATGGTGTCAAATGTGTACTAGATTTATTGGGGTGATCACTTAATAAGTTATATGTCTAATCACTGTGATATAAACCTAAAACTAATATAATATATGTCAGCTATAATTAAAAAATATTTAAAGTCAAGAAAAAAGGATGAAAATCACACTATCATCTCAATAGATCGAGAAAGCATTTGACAAAATTCAGAATTATTTTATGATAAAAACTGTTAATAAAGTGGTTATAGAGGAAACATGCCTTATGATAAAGGCTATATATGATTGATAAACTCACAGCTAATATAGTCAATGGTGAAAAGCTAAAAGTTTTTTCTTTAAGATCAGGAACAAGACAAGGATATCCACTAACAGCACTTTTATTCAACATATTATTGGAAGTCCTAGCCACAGCAATCAGATAAGAACAACAACAACAAAAAGTTATCCAAATCTGAAAGAAAAATTAAAACTCTTATTTGCCAATTACATGATACTATATAGAGACTCTAAAGACTCTACCCGAAAAACTCCTGAAACTAATAAATGAATTCACTAAAGTTGCAGAATACAGAATCAATATACAGAAATATGTTCCATTTCTATACATCAGAAATGAATGATCAGAAGCAGAAATTACATTTAGATCCCATTTACAATTGAATTTAAAAGCATAAAATACTTGGGAATGCATTTAACCAAATATGTGAAAGACCTGTAGTCTGAAAACTATAAGACATTAAAGAAAGAAAATTTAGCCCTATCCAGTTTGGCTTGGTGGATGGCGCGTCGGACTGAAAGGTCCCAGGTTTGATTCAGGTCAAGGGCATGTACCTTGGTTGTGGGCACATCCCCAGTAGGGAATGGGCAGAAGGCAGCTGATTGATGTTTCTCTCTCATCAATGTTTCTAACTCTCTATCCCTCTCCCTTCCTCTCTGTAAAAAACCAATAAAATATATTTTTAAAAAAGAAAGAAAATTTAAAAGATAAAATAAATAGAGGATATAACTTGTTCATGCATTGGAATGATTAATATTATTAAACTATCCTTACCACTTAAAACAATATGCAGATTCAATGCAATCTCTATTAAAATACCAATAGCATTCTTCTCATAATTAGAACTAATCCTAAAATTTATATGGAACCACTAAATATTCCAAATACCCAAAGCAATTTTGAGAAAAAAACGAAATGGGAGATATTACATTCACTGATACTAAGCTATACTACAAAGTCACAATAATCAACACAGTATGCTATTTGCATAAAAACAGATTTATAGGTCAATGGAATAGAATAGAGAGCCCAGAAATAAATCCTCTCTTATATGGTCAATTAATCTATGACAAAGGAGGCAAGGATATACAATGGGGTAAAGACTGTTTAATAAGTAGTGTTAGAAAAATGGAAAGATACATCCAAAAATAAAATTAAACAACTTTCTTGTACCACATAATAAATAAACTAAAAATAGGCTTAAATGTAAGATCTGAAACCATAAAACTCCTAGAAGAAGATAGTAAATGCTTTGACATCACTCTTAGCATTGTCTTTTTGGATATGTCTCCTAGGGCAAGGAAAACTAAAGAAAAATAAATGAGATAACATCAAACTGAAAAGCTTTTTCATTGCAAAGGAAACCATCAACAAAACAAAAAGACAACATACTGAGTGGGAGAACATTTTCACAAACAGTAGATCTGATAAGGAATTAATATCCAAAATTTATAAGCAACTCAAACAGCTTAACACCATAAAAACAAATAATCCAATAAAAAATGGGCAGAGCCCTAACTGGTTTGGCTTTGTGGATAGAGCATTGGCCTGTGGACTGAAGGGTTCCAGGTTAGATTCCAGTCAAGAGCATATACCCTGGTTGCAGGCACATCCCCAGTGGGAGGTATGCAGGAGGCAGCTGATTGATGTTTCTCTCTCATCAATGTTTCTAGCTCTCTATCCTTTTCCCTTCCTCCCTGTAAAATATCAATAAAATATATTTTTTAAAAATTGGCAGAGAACCTGAATAGACATTTCTTCCAAGAGGAAATACAGATGGCTAGGAGAGATATAAAAAGATACTCAACATCACTAATCATCAGGGAAATGTCAATTAAAACCACAGTGAGATATCACCTCCTATTTGTCATAATGCCTATTATCAATAAATCCACAAAGAAGAAATGCCTGTGAGGACTTAAAGACATTGTTGGTGGTACTGTAATCAGTGCAGTTATATGGAGATTGCTCAAAAACTTAAAAATAGAGATTCCATACAATCTAGTAATTCCACCTGTGGGTATTTATCTGAAGAAAGCAAAACCCCCAATTTGAAAAGAAACATGCACCCTGTGTTCATTGTAGCATTGCTAGGAATAGCCAAAATATGGAAGAAATCCACACCTGCAGCCTGTATGTTCATGATGACCAATGTCACCCCAATAAACTTAATACAAAATATATAAATGAAATAACCAAATAAAATCTTATGTTTTATGCAAATTTTATTCTTAAGTAAATTTTAAATTTTATAATAGTTTTAGGTTTACATAAAATTTGCAAAGATAATACAGAGAGTTCTGTATACTCCTCATTCAGTCTCTCACTTATTAACATTTTATGTTACCATGTTACATTTGTCAAAGCAATAGAACGAACATTGGTATATTACTACCAACCAAATTCCAGGCCCTATTTGGATTTCACTAGTTTTTCCACTAATACCCTTTTTGTGTCCCAGGATCCCATCCAAGATACCACATTATATTTAGTCATTATGTCTCCTTAATTCCTTTGATATTTGAGAGATTATCAGTCATTGCTGGTTTTTCATGAATGACAGTTTTGAGAAGTACTAGGAGAATATTATCCAAAATGTTCCTCAATTTGGGTTTGTCTGGTATTTTTCTCATGGTTAGTGTATGGTTATTGGTTTTAGGGAGGAAGACCACAGAGATTAAGTGCCATTCTCATCACATATATGAAAAGTATGCACTATCAATACGATTTATCAGTCAAATGTTAACCTTGATCTCAATGTAGTTTTACAAGGCATTTTCATATTCATTACCTCATGTGATTCTTTTATGGAATATGATATACAAGGTTGGCATTGCCATCTCCATTTTACAAAGGTAGACACTGAGGTAGGGACTGGAACTAAGGCATTATGATTGCCATTTCATCAATCTCTTCAGGGCACCCTGACCATTGTTCTAAATCATACCTAAAGAAGCATTTATAAGAAGCAACATCATGCAATGGTTTCCAGTGTAATTCACTTTATGGCTCCTGTGGTTAAAAATGGTCATGATTTAATGATAAGTGGTATCTTCATATGTAACTATAATCCTAGGCTTGTTTGAACAAATTCAGAATATATTAAAATGCCCAATCAAGTATCAAGAAACAACCAACAAACTACATGATGTAAATTCACATTTGGAATGAACTTTCTTTTTTTAAACTATGTAATTACTTGATGTTTCATAGTCATAGCTTATTTTGGGGTGCTGTTTATTCAACACCTACTCATACTTTCATTTATTTATTTGATAAATATTTACTGAGTACTTGCTGTATTTCAGGCAGTTTTTTTAAGAACTTTTGAAGTATCAGTCAATTTATCCTCACAGTAAACATGAAGGTATAATAGTTATTATTTTATAGATGAGAAACCAAGGCTCAAAGAGATAAGTAATTTGCCAATAGTCACATTAGTTAAGAAGTATAGTCTAGGCTTGAAGAGGAAAATTTGAAGAAGGCAGCCTCACTCTAGATCCTTCACCTGCACTTCAGACTTCTCTTCCTTGCTAGCTGTTGAAGTGTCTGAAGATTGATAATTACTGCTGATTTTACTTTTTTTTTAAAGAAGAGTAATTATTACCATTACTAGGGGCCAAGTGCACGAAATTCGTGCACTGGGGGTGGGTGGTCCCTCCACCCAACCTGCCCCCTCTCACATACTGGGAACCATCAGGGGATGTCCAAATGATGGTTTACCCCCAGCCTGCCCAAGGCCTAAAGCTTCTGGCGAGGCTTTAGGCCTTGGGCACCCAGCCATTGCCCTGCTCAGCTCAGCCCCGGCTGCCTGCAACCACCCAGCATTGGGGGCTGGATGCTTACTGCCATTTCCGCTCACAGCACCCAGCGGCCAAGCGTTCCCTGCTGCCGCCACCACCACTGCTGCTGCTGCCGCCACTTCCCCTCATAGCGCCTGGGGGCCAGGCGCTCGCCACCACTGGCATTTCATCTCCACCCCCAGCCCGGCGCTCATGCCACTTGGCCCTGCTCCCACTCCTGATTGGTTGGTAGCATAGTCAATCAGGAATGAAGATACAGTCAAATTTTCATGTTTCTCTTTTATTATATAGGATTGCTAACTTAATACAATTCTGCTTTTCCTCCATTATCCTATATAATAAAAGGCTAAGATGCAAATTTTCTCTTCCACTGGGAATTCGACTGGGAATTTGACCAGGGGGCGGAGCCAGCTGGCAAACTGCCCATGCAACCCCTCCTAGCCAGCCCTTCCCCTGTTTACTCTCCCCCCCCCCCCCGCCCCATGATCAGGGGCAGGGCCAGCCAGCAACCTCCCACGTCCCCTCCCTCAAGCCAGCCTGGCCCAATAGACCACAATAAGGGCAGGCCAGCCAGTCTCCATTGGTGCATAAATTCGTGCACTGGGGCTCTCGTTATATATAATATGAAATAGTTACAATACTGTTCCCTCTTAATCCACTGGTTTCAGAGCATTAAAACAATATGTGAAGTTTTCTGATTCAAATTTTAGAACTAGGAACCAAGTCTTTAACTCTGAACTGATAGAAATGATTTTTAAAATAAAAAAAGAAGCAACAAAATTAGTGCTAGAAAGCATTAGGGGTGGACCAGGAACTTTGAGGAGTTCCAGGAAAGTAAACTACAGACAGGATTGAACCAGTGGAAAAACCAGACAGAAGAAAACAACCTAAGATAGCAGAAATGAACACAGTTCTTTCTGTGAGTACCCCCAAAGCTGAATCCATACCAGCAAATGCAAATAGCAGTTCTGCTCATAGTATTTGCTCAATAATTACTTTCAGAATAGTAGAAATGGTTGGAAATCATTTCTGCTTCCTCATGTAGTCATCAGTGATTTCAAGCTAAAATCTGAGAACTGTTCTTTAAAGAAAGATGGGTGGTTGAGACTTCTACTTAAGATGTAAAGAGAATCAGAGCATTTGGGGGTAGATTTGTGTCATGAAGCAGCCAGTGCTGAGAGATGAGGTAGAGGAGAGAAATCAAGGCAGCTCCAACAAGACCTGCATGAGATGCACTAAGCACCAGCTTTCAAAGGAGCCCTCCTTACGTTGACAATACAGCCAGCTTCTCCCTATTGCACTCCACAGAGAAGCTGACATGACAAGTGTATCCTGTCCATGTACTGGGACTATAACCAGTTCTTCCATTTAATAGGCAGATGGAAACTCTTAACAATTATACCAGATATATATGTCAGCCAGCCCAATTCCTTATTTGCAAATATGAATGAACAAAAAATCATTAGATCATTTGAGGATTACCACATTATAAAATCCTGAAATTGAAGGAAGAAATTGAATAAAACAAGCAACCAACAAATGAAAACAAAATAATTCAGGAAAGATGTAATTAAATAGTTATAAGTAACTAGAGGCTCGGTGCACAAAATTTGTGCACAGGGGCAGGGGATGTCCCTCAGCCCAGCCTGCAACGTCTCCAATCTGGGACCTCTTGAGGGATGTTCGACTGCCCGTTTAGGTCCGATCCCAGTAGGATCGAGCCTAAATGGGCAGTCGGACATCCTTCTCACAATCTAGGACTGCTGGCTCCAAACTGCTCATTTGTCTGCCTCCCTGATTTCCCCTAACAGCTTCTACCTGCCAGCCTGGTCACCCCCTAACCACTACCCTGCCAGTCTAATTGATGTCTAACTGCTCCCCTGCCTGTCCGTTTGCCCCCATCTTCCCTCCTCTGCCTGCCTGGTCACCCCTAACTGCCCTTCCTTGCATGCCTGTTCCCTCCCAACTGCCAGCCTGATCACCCACAACTGCCCTCCCCTGCAGGCCCAGAACCTCCCAACTGCCCTCCTCTGCTGGCCATCTTGTGGTGGCCATCTTGTGTCTACATGGGGGCATGATCTTTGACCACATGGGGGCAACCGTCTTGTGTGTTGGAGAACTGGTCAATCTGCATATTACTCTTTTATTAGATAGAATAGAGGCCTGGTACATGGGTGGGGGTCAGCTGGTTTGCCCTGAAAGGTGTCCTGGATCAGGGTGGGGGTTCCCTTGGGGTTTGGGGTGGCCTGGGCAAGGGATCTATGGTGGTTTGCCGGCCTGCCACCCCCCCCCAAGTGACCCAAGCAGAGGCCCTGGGATCTGGGATTAATTTATGTTCTACAGTTAAAACTTTGTAGCCTGAAGTGGAGCCAAGCCTTCTGCTTGCTCCATGGGGACAGCCATTTCTGTTTAAATTCTATAATTGAAACTCTGTAGCCTAGAGTGGAGGCCTAGGCGCTAGGGCTACAGAAGCTTGGCTTCCTCCATCTCCTGTGCTACCCTAGACTCTGCTCTCTTCAGCTTCGTGACTGTCACCATTTCTGTTAGAATATATTTTCTAAAATTGAAACTTTGCAGCATTGAGTGGAGGCCTAGGCTGGCAATGGCAGGAGGAAAGCTTGGTTTCCTCCATTGCTGGGGAAACTCAAGCCTCCCTCCTGCTCTCAGTGGTGGCAGACATCTTGGTTGGGGTTTATTTGCATAATTTCCTTCTAATTGGCTGATGGGTGTGGCTGTGGGCATGGCCTGATTGAAGGTATGGTCAATTTGCATATTACTCTTTTATTAGATAGGATATCTATACATAGACTAGCCTAATATGCAAAGTGTTCCCTTGGGAGTTTGACCAGGAATTCGATCACTTGCTATGATGTGCACTGACCATGAGGGGGTGGCACAGAATGGAGGAAGGCCACAGCTGGCAGCCGGCAGCTAGGTAAGTGAGGCCCTGGCTGGCAACAGGCAGCTGCTAGGAACCCTATCTGTGCAGGAATTTTGTGCACTGGGCCTCTTTTTAAATATATTAAAAAGATATCCCATCCATCAAAAATGAATAAGATGTTGTGAAAAAACAAACACACAGAGTTCAATAATATGAAAAATATCTTGACTAAAACAATCATTTATAGAGTTGAACAACAAAATGAAATCATCTGAAGGTTCAGTCTGTCATCTGAAAAATAAAATTAAGAATCTCTACCAGAACATGGATCAAAAAGACCAAGAGAAAGCACTAGCTGGTTTGGCTCAGTGAATAGAGCATTGACCTGGGGACTGAAGGGTCCTGGGATCCATTGCAGTCAGGGGCACATGCCCAGATTGCAGGCTTGATCCCCAATAGGGGTCTGCAGGAGGTAACCGAGCAATGATTCTCTCTCATTCTTGATCTTTCTATCTCTCTCTCCCTCTCCCTTCCTCTCTGAAAAGTAAAAAAGACCAAGATAGAAAATATAAACATTTTAGAGAAAGCAAACAAAAACAATAAAGAAGAAATTGTCAAAGAAATAACAGAAGGTTTGACTCACTTAAATAAAGACACATGACTACTGCACCTGGTAGAGCATGTAAAACAAAAGATCAATATCTAGATACATTGAAATGATAAGAATTCCAAGGAAAACAAAAATATTAAAATTCCAGACATTGAAAAAAATTTATCTAAAAAGAAAAGACAATGGGATGAACACCAAACTTCTTATTAGTAATATTGGTTTCTAGAAAAGAATCACGGTTCTCAAAGGTTAGAGGAAATATACATTATATCTGAAAAATACAATGAATATTAATTACATATCTTAGATATTATTTGTTGACTTTCAATTTTTAGGATTAACCAATTGCTAAGACAGTAGATTTACTTACAGCTAGAGAACAGAATGTTGTTATTTAATAAAAATTGGGTAGTAGAAGGGGAGTGAGAAATAAAGAAGACATTATAGAAGTATTGGACACTCCAACTTTCAAACTGAGAATTTAATATTGTAAATTGGTAAATTAAGAAAGGGAGAAACATAGATTTTTTTAAATGATATAATTGTAACTACCAGAAAAATTAATAATGGAAGGTTTTAATTGTGAATAATTCCTCTGGGAATACAATGTACTCTCTTATAGTGTATGATTTTTCCTCATGAATTATATTATACTAGGGGCCCGGTGCATAGAATTTGTGCATTGGGGGTGGGTGGTCCCTCAGCCCAACCTGCCCCCTCTCATATACTGGGAGCCCTCAGGGGATGTCCTACTGATGGCTCACCCCAGCCTGCCCAAGACTAAAAGCCTCTAGCCGAGGCTTTCATACTTCGGCAGGGGACCTCGTGACCAAGGGACCCCAGCCAACGATCACCCCGCCATGAGGCCCATCATTGGCTGGCTCTGTCCCAGCCCCGGCCTGCCTGCCCACCCAAGGCCAGAAAAAGCCTCTTGGCAAGGCTTTTTCCGGCCTTGGGAACCCACTGATCACCCTGCCATGGGCAGCAACCATCTTGGTTGGGTGTTAATTTGCATACTGCTCCTGATTGGCTCGTGGGTGTGGCTCATGGGCGTGGCTTATTTGGTATGGCAAAGGTACGGTCAATTTGCATATTACTCTTTTATTAGATAGGATAACTATACATGCATATATATGTACTAGTGTACTAGTGGGGTCCCTTGGCCTGGTCTGTGCGGATTGGGTTGAAACTGGCTCTCTGACATCCCCTGAGGGGTTCTGGATCGCAAGAGGGTACAGGCCAGGCAGAGGGATCTGACTGGTGCATGACTGAGGGCAGGGAGGGGCCATGGGAGGGCTCCAGGGTGTGTCCAGCCCATCTCACCCAGTTCTGATCAGCCAGACCGTAGCAGTGACCTAACCTGCTGGTTGGAGCATCTGTCCCCTGGTGGTCAGTGCACATCATAGTGACTGGTCAAATGGTTGAAGGGTTGGAGGGACAATTATTAGGCTTCTATATATATAGACTAGAGGCCCGATGCATGGAGATTCAGAAAGAATGGGCCTTTCTTCTCCTGGCTACAGGCACCACCTTCCCTTTGGCCAGAGCCACCTTTCCGCTTTCTCAGAGCTGCCTTTCTGCCTTCCCAATCTTCCCAGAGGCCCAGAGCAGCTGGAGTAGTGCCGAACACTTGTGTCATTGCCATGGTGATGACACAAGCATCACACCCCATCCCTGGCCACTCAGCGCCTGCATATGCAAATTAACCAGCTATCTTTTTTGGGTTAATATGCATGGGCATCACAAAAGTACAGTCAATTAGCATGTTACTCTTTTATTAGTGTAGATATGTACATGTGTATATATAAGAATGATGTCTGAATAGGATCAGAATGGAGCTAAGGTAAGAATGAACTTTACTCAGAGGCTGTGGCTTTTGAGACCAAACATGTGCTTGATTTCTGCAGGGTTCCAGCTCCCTTGTTAGGCTATATGTACAATTTCAATAACTACTACTTTTACTTGAGCTAGTTTGAGAAGGACTTTTTTGTGCAACTAAAATCACTTTAATTGAAGAGAATCCTGAAAACTGTGTTCACTTTACAGCATTAGTGGCCCCCAGATACAGGTGTGACTTTGGATGGCCTCACTGTTAGGAGCCATAGGTGAGCCCATAATAGTATGCACAATGTTTAGGGCAGGGACATCTCTAGCATTAAAGGTACAGGATGTGTGCATGTCATCCCAGGACTGAAAGGTACTGGATGTGTCAGTTAATGTGCCTGCTATGCTCCCTTTCTGACCCCTGCTCAAACCACCTTATCCAGAACCCCATGTGTAAGAATAAAGATAGCAGCACTAAATTGGTCTTTACATCAGAATAGCCAATGACAAGTCTGCTGTCAGTGGTCCACTGGTACCTAGAGTTGGAGAGATTCAACTGAATACCTTTCCTTAGTAATTTGAACTCAGATTAGGAAAAGATTTGGCTGAAAGCTGACATTGTCAGAGTTGCAACCATGAGTCCACAGCTGTCCTCTTGCTCTAGTTGTCCAAGGCCCTGCTCTATTACACCTCTGTGCTTGATTTCCACAGGATTCCAGCTCCCTTGTTGGGTTATGTGTACCGTTTCAATAACTACTCCTTTTACTTGAGCTAGCTTGAAAAGGACATTTTTGTGCAACAAGAATCACCCTAATTGAAGAGAATCCTGAAAACTGTGTTCACTTTGCATTCAGAAAGGAAAGGGGGCCTGGTGATTGCTGTCCCCTCAGACAATGAGATGAGTAGGTTCCACTTCTGTGCAATCCCAGTCTATATCAAAGGAACTTGGTGCATGAGGCTGAGATTGCTTTAAAAAACGTTCTAAATTTTTTTTCAATCTACTCTTTTTTTAAAAAAAAAAAAACTTTTTAAAAAAGTGTAGATTTTAGAAATTGGCTTAATTTATTTTCTTCTTATAAAATTCTTGAGCTTTTGGATTGGAGGTTCCAAGATATTTCTCAGAGACTAAAATGGGGTTAGGCGAAAAGAAAAAATAAATAACCCCAATATTCTCTTTAGTAATGGCTTTTTTTTCTGATCCAGAGACAACAGAACCTACACTGAATCTAAATCTTCAAAACATGGAATAGCAAAGCTGTGTGGAAGATGTCAGACTAACACTTCTCCCAGAGAGTTCTCCTAGGAGGCTAAGAAAGAGAAAAGCTACTCCTGAGAGCAGGCAACAGTTCTGGTACCTTCAACCAGGCATTGGTATCCTCCTGTTGAACCCAAAAAAAGCAGCACAGAAGGCTACTTTGTGAGTTTGATGGGTCAAGACAAAAAGAGGACCACTCTGCAATCATCTCTAAATACAGACCAAACATGAATATTGTCTAAACCATAAACAAACATTCCTACACATAAAAAGTTTTGTTAAGATCCCAAATCACAGAATTAAACCCATTTCCTGAAATCAGCCCCGCTTTATTAAACCCTCCAAAAAATCACTTAACACCAGCCCAAATCCTTTCTAATCAGACCTAGCAAGGTCTTTGAGCTTTCTCAAACCTTTTTCTGAGATGCCCCATGGTTTTCCATGGAGTGTGTTCTTCTCTGAAAGAGTAATATACCAACTTGCTCCTAGTGGTGCCAGTTGGAGGGTTTTGACAGGCCTTAGGAATGCCTCATTTCTTGGCTCCATTCCTATTATTGTCGCAGGTCATCAAAGAGCAGTTCTCTTGGACTAGCTTTCTTGGACCAGGCAATAATCACCAACATTTTCTAAACACTACCAGATAATTTGTATGGATTAATTTATATGATCACCACAATGGCCCTATGAGTCCATAGGCTTAGTACCCCATTTATGGATGAGGAAACTGAGCTTACAACACAATAAGTGGCTGAGCCAGGAGTCCAAGGCAGCAAGTCGGCCAGGTGCTATGGCTCCCATGTCTATGCTGTGCTGCCTCCTGCTGGATTGGCAGTCTCCTGTGCCATCAGTCTAGATTGAAGGACATTGTAACAAGCAGCCCCAGCATATCACTGCTGGGTTTCCTGTAAGATATGAGAGGATGCAGACCCACACGAAAAGAAGTTCCTCCCTACTCACAGTACCAGGAATAAATGAACTTTAAGCGGCTGGGTTATTCATCTATTTATTTTAACACAGAAGATATTAATCATCTATTTAGAGTTTTCGACCTAACTTTAAGAAAGGTATGGTAGGATTTTAAGTTGAATAAACTTAACCAAGAAAGATTTTTCTTCCAATTTTACTAATGTGGTCAAAAAAGCATTCTGGCTCAGTAGTAATATGAGTAGTTATCACCCCAGAAAGTGGGACCCTGAAGCACAGAGCCCCAGAGAGCAATAATTAATGCCCAGGGAGATTTCAGTGACTTAGTTTCATTTTATTTACTCTTGTAATTACCTTCCATCTATAGCATACTCTATTGATTTTCCATTTACAAGTGGTATAAAGTTTCCTTTTAAAATGACTTCAGTAAAAATCTGAGTTTGTTTAAAGGAAAATGTTAAGTAAATAGTGGTACAGGTGGTAGGAGACCAAACAGGGAAACAGAAATCATTAAGGTATTTCGGGAAACCCTGACTTCAGCTTCCTCTTTGCCCTGGATGCTGGAAAGACAGGAGTTTAATTTATTGGTCATTGACCTCAAGGTGCAGTTCGTTCCCTGCTCCATGAATTTCTCCTTCTATTCTAACTCCTAGCTCTCTATCCTCTATCTCCTTCCTCAATTTCCCCTCTGCCCTCTTTTCCTCTACAACATGCTTTCAGAAAAAAAAAAGTGGTGGAGGTGGAGGATAAGAGTGGCAGATGACACAATAAAGATTATTTCTTTTCTTTAATAGCACTGCGTCCAAAGAGTAGAAGCAACCCGGTCACCATGGATGAGGTTCAGGGAGCTCTCAGAAAGCCTGGGGTGTCTGATTTCCTCTAGTCCCTGGAACTTGTGGCTCTCCGTACTGGGCAGAAACCCTGTTTCTAAAACTGCTGGGACAGCAGATTCTTTGGCTCTCCTCCGTTCCAACGGAGAGTCACCACGACAGCCTGTTCCTGTAAGAAGTGTGAGTGAATTCAAGCCCTTTAGAGGCAAGCAACGGGGAGATGACCCAGATGCGTCCTCCTCCCCCTTTCTGGCTATGCAGCACCCTGTCCACCTCTTTTCCTTCCGATCTCTCGGAGTAAGGAAGTTCTTAGGAACTCCAAGGAGGTTGGGGTTGACCAGAGGGCAGGGATGGAGACTAGCTCCCGGGAATGGATGGGCGGGGGAAGGGGGGTTGGGATGGGCAGCTCTGGAGAATAACGCCCAGCAATCTGGGCTGAGAGCCCCAGACTCCCTGGAAAGCCCAACAGTCTGGAGAAGCTGGGCTTGGAGGCGCCCCTCTTTGAAGAGTTCTCAGGAAGTTTGGGGGAGGGGCGAGTCGCTCTCTCCTGTTGAAAGCTAGCGGGAGGTTGAGGAGGGACCACAGTGGCAGCAGGTCTTAGAGCTGTCACGTTCCTGGTTCCTGCTCAAGGGCGGGGTTGGGTGCTCCTGGCGGGGTCTTCGGGACCGGAGAGGGCTCAGGGCAGAGCGCGCGCGGCATGGAGGGACTGGTCCTGCTCAACGCCCTGGTCACCCGGCTGCTGTTCTTTCTGCACTCGCTCATTGGGGTCTGGCGAGTGGCCGTGGTGAAGAAGGAGCCTTGGTACTGGCTGCTCGCGCTGCTCAACCTCTTACTCTTTCTGGAGACTGCGCTCACCCTCAAGTTCAAGCGAGGCAGAGGCTACAAATGGTGAGCGCACCCGGAGGGGATGGGAGGGCGCCGAGTCTCCGGGCACTGTCCCCCAAGGTACTGGCAGGCTGACCGAGAGGCTTCCTCCCGAAGCCCACCGACTCTTTACTGGGATTCAGACCCCCTTTGTTCACGCTGGGAGCTTGGAAGGAGCGTGAAGTGGCGCGCGCGTCCCTCGGGCACCTCAGGGTCCCAGGGCATCACTGGGAAGACTCCAATCACAGCCAGGCTTCACCCAGTCCCAGCTTTGGCAACTTGGAAAATGAGAAAAAAAGAAAGGAAGCTCTTGCTTGTTCTGCAGAAAGTGCTCCAAATGAGGGATTTGGGGGTAAGGGGGTGTCATGTGACCTGCTTTCTGAATTTGGGGTGTGTGTGTCCATGCGTGCGGGTTACTCTGCATACATGCAAGTATGGGAATGCCCTTCGCTGGCCATCAGGAACTTTGGCAAGAGCTTGTGTGCATGGGACAGCGATGAAGGGCGAGAAGACCCTCACAGCACAACAGTCCGTGCTTTCAGCCGCTTAGCTTCCTTCCAGCCCTGGAGCCCAACACGGCACCAGCTTCAGGTGTCTGGGTTTGGTTGCTTTGGAGCTTGGTTAATGGTCAGCTCATCTGGACCAAGATTGGTTGCCACGCTGGTGGAGGGACCAGCAAGGGGGGAGGGGGGTTCAGACTTAATCTCAGTGTCAAAAATTACAGGCTCAGCGTGATGCTTTATTTCCTCCCCCAAAGACTTGAATACAATAGAAGAAATGAGAAAAGGATTCTCTTGCCATTTACAAAGAAACTCCACCTTCATCCCTCCATTCTCAATAGATTTTCATCCCAAAACTTCTCCAAAACCACTTCCTGTCTTAATTTTTAAATACAGTGAGGCTATGTTTTCATATATGTCAATACTTTTTATAACTATCCAATTCTGTGAGAAAGAAAAAAAATAACATTAGCCAATTCAAGAATTACACACAGCATGCAATTATAGTTAGCCACCATATTGAGGGAGAAAGAAAACAAAACAAAATAAAAAACCATCTCTACAGTTTTACCTATCAAACTACAAAAGACTGTATTTCATGACAGTGTAGGGGGTAAATGTGTTGTCTTTTAAAATGATTTAAATCTTGCTTAAATTTTTCACTGTTGAAAATTTTCTAAAATTACCAACAAAAAAAACATATTTGAGTAGGATCTTACTTTAATACAATAAGGATTGAAATGTTGTTGCCTGCACTCCTGCTCCCCTAGCCCCCTCCCCCAAGTCCCCTCACCCTATGAACAGCTTATAAGCAGGGGTTAGTTAAGGTATTTTCCAGTGTGCTTTTTGGAATATCTCTAAGAGAAAATGGTATTAGCTTCTCAATGGTATTAATGTTAAATAAACACAAGGGGAGAAAAGTGTGTACCCACCAGGTCATATGAAATTGATTTAATTTTTACTGAGTAACTTTAAAATGCTAAGGTAGAAAATATCTTCAATAATAGGAAGATGAAGTCTGAGATCTGAAAAGTGTTCTACCTCCAAGCATTAGATCTTCTGGAAGAAATATCAACCTCAGAAAAGGGATTAATTAGTTCAGCAGGCTCTGAAATATCTCCTACCCCTTCAAGAGTAAGCCTTAGCTCACATTAAATCAAAATGTCCCTCCAGTTGTATAGAACCACTATAGCAACTGGACCTTCATGTCTATATTACCACTGATGGCTGATTCAGACTAACATGTAACTTACAACCAAGAGAGGAGAAAAAAATTGAGGCAAAAATAGGTGATGGTCAATGTGTCAATGTCAAATAAGGGCCTGGGGACATATTCAGACAGGTAATGGGGTAAAATCTGGACTTTCCTACTTACTTTCTGTGAGGCATTGAGCAAGTTACTTGACCTCTCTGAGCCTCAGTTTCTCAACTATAGATATTTATCTCATATATTGTTATGAATTAAATAACATGTCGATGATTGATGATTAAAAAAGGAACAGCCTTTTCTAGATCCCAGGGTTTCTCTTTTTTTTTTCCTTATTATTAAAATCATTTGGTGTTAACTGGACACCTTTCCTGTCTGTACATCTTTATTTGAGGGACTGGCCAATAAACTCCTGGTTCAGAGCCAAAAAGTAGAAAGAAAATTCTTACCTTTATTTTAGAATAGGCTCATGATGTAATTCACAAGAATTTTGCTGACTCGTTATGTAGATTAATATTTAAAAGTAAGAAATGTTGATGGATTTGACTTATTATAAACTTTTGGGACCAAATGAGTCTTTGTAAATTACCTAAATTGAAATGTGATTTGTAATGCCTTATTCTACTGATATTATAATTGAATCTGAAAATATGGTAATTTTTGTGGGCAAAGCACTCAGGCTATTCTGTCATAAATCTGAGAAAAGAAATCAGAAGATGAAATGAGAAAATATATAGAAAGTCATCCCTGATGTAATATAGTAATAATATAGTAATAATTAAAAGTGTTTGACTTGGGACATATTTCATTCCTATGCTAATGTTTTCTAGGTAAGGCAAGGAATAACTTTTTGTTTTTTCTGAGTGTTAAGGGAAGTTTTCATCAAAAAATCAGGACCAATGGAATAAAAAACACACAAAGTAAATATATGGCATTAACTATTCATTTATATAGGGTAATGTTAATATATTTTGTAATTTACCCTCTAGAACCAAAAGTACCTATATGTGAATATATATGTACAAAAATAATAATTTCCATCTTGTTAGAGGAAAATTAACCTAAAAGCAACCAATTATTCATCAGTACACTGGCTGAAAATTGTAACATACCCAAATAGAAAGTAGTTTACTGATATTAAAAACAATGAGCTAGATTTTAATATTGACCTAGTGGGATATCCATGATATATTGTCAGGAAAATAACATTACAGAGTTATGTATATAAGGTCTCGGTTTTTGTTTTGTTTTTTTTGTAAGAAGGACTTTTCAAAGAACTACCCTGCATATCAGTCTAAAACATTATCTATTTACAAGTCAAGAAGAAGAAATAGAAGTAGGGGAAACCCTCCCATACAGAACATCAATCAGTCAATCAAGTAATGCCTGAATGGTAGATTAAACTCTGTACAACACATGAGGTGAAAATTTCTTTTCTAGAAAATCAAATCTACAGACCTCCTTTAGATTACCCTGGGCTAGTTTGAACAGTGCTCTTTTTACTATATTTGGCACCTAGCCCCAAATAAATCAAATCTACAGAAATCATGGAACAATAAACAGCTATAGAGGAAAATGTGAACAAAATTTCTTGAAATGTAGCAAACATATTACACTGATCCAAAGAATGTTTCTTTAGCTATCGTTTGGAGAGAAAAATGGAACTAGAGCTGCTGAGCTCAGCTATCCAGGGACAGGCAACATTACATCAACACTGATAACTTGCCAGTTGGAGAAATTTAACTTGGAATTCTATAGGAGAGGGTAAGCCAACAGCACACCCCTTGTTAAGTGCAATAAATATATGCTAGAGTAGTTTGTTTCATTTCACCTCATGCTTATTAATTTCACCTGCCCATTTACTTATATTCCTATAAGATAAAAATTAGTACCACTTTGCTTTATTTTGTTTTTCTATTGTCTGGGCAACAGTCCAATGGACCTGTGAATTACTATTTAGGCAAAAATCAAACAGAAATCAGTATTTCAGTTGCTTTCTAGCCAATAGTGATGACCAAGATTTTGACACATTTGAAGCCTGTTCACTTGAGAGTAGATAGCATCTGATAATAAGCAGAAATATAAGATGAATTTATTGGCAAAAGTACATAATTTTAAGCACTGAGCTTTTTTCAATGGAATTTCAAAAACACAAAGTAAATATAATTGAGTTAATAAAATACTTCATCTATTTGGGCACTTTTTGTCATTATTTCTCTTTCCCTCTTCCTTTATTAAGTTCAATCAGATAACTATTAGTTGAACTGTCTAATTAGTAAGCATGATACTATGTTAGATACTGCATGCACAGAGGAAACAGAAAACAAAGACTCAAAATTTTAAAATAAAAGGTAGCATTTTGATTAAGGACTCAATGTGTGGAATAATAATAAATATGACTAACATTTATTAATGTTGAGGTTCTTTTCAGGTTTTATACAGATTATCCCATTTGATACTGATAGAAGTTACAATTATTTTGTTCCTCTAATTTCACTCATTTTTAGATGAGAAAATAGAGGCAGAGAGCTGTTAAAAATAATTTTACTTAGGATCAATTAGTTGGTAATTGGGAGAGGAGGGTACTACTGTGATAGGTACTACTGTGGTGGGGAGGGGAAGGCGGACAACTGGGACTTCACAATATTTTATCTGTAGCAGGAAAAATGGGTAAGAGAGAGGAGTGCAAAGACTGTGTAGATAAAGGATATCCTGAGGTTGGTGAATGTAGGGAAAGTTGAGCAGATTTTTCTGGAGCAAGTACAGAGCCTTATCATTCTTCATTCAACAAAAGTATCCTGAACATCTAATATGTGTTAGACATTTTTTGAGGGCCAAAAACAGACAGGTAAATAACACAGGTGAAATCCTGTCCCAAAAGAACTCACATTTTAATCAGGGGGCCCATAAAATATTGAAGAAAATAAACAAGTGAGTGAATTCATAACAGTAAGCAAGTAAACAAATTAATTATTAAAACTATGTAGGCCTTAGGGGCATGGCTTATAGGGGGAAGGAGAATTTGAGAGAGGGATGGGCCTTGGGACATTTCTGACATACCCCCAGAAGACAGACAAACACTGACTTTCTTTTATACTTTTCCTTATCTCTTCTCCTTCCTAAGGAAAAATTTTCTTCTAAATTTTATATCTTTAGCAAATCTCATTTGAAACATCATGTGTTATAAATGTCTAGGTTTCTCCCAACTAAAAACAAAAAAGATAAAATAAGAATAAGGAGAGACTCTATCCTAAAAGAATTTCAAATTCAAACGAATTCTGTAAAAAAAAAATAAATAAAATAAATGAAATCTGTTTTGATTATTTAATTGTATTTAGACAGTTCAAGAGCAGAAATGAAAAACCTAGATTGACAGAAAACAGATGAAGTTTGAACTTGAACAAGTTTTGTGTAGTGTGGAACTCTATCTGATATAATTCTATAGTATTTGACACATGTATCTTTCTGATCAAAATTGTTTATGAAAATGCCAGAGAGGAAGTTGGGAAGTAAAAGCAGTCTTTCTTCTCTGATGATCTTTTTGGGTATCAGGGAAGATGAAATGAAGGTACTTGGAAGAAGACCCTGTGATTGCCAGATGGCCAACTTGGGTGCTGGAGATTCTCTCAGCAGATAGACTATTTCTCTCCTTGTTCACATTGGCTGTCCATATTTCCTGAAATCTCTCCTTAGTATTTTAGTTAATCCAGTAACACTTTAAACTATGCATTGGATTTATCCACACCACCTACTATGTAATTCCAGAGTTTTGCAATATTCAAGATTGTATGTGCACATTTTACCTCTTGAGCCTTGAGCTCAATGCAAAAAGGGTGTCTTAACTTTGGATACTTTTGGGAAGCACATGTTGAATGTTACCAGCAAATGACTTTGTTTTTAGTGACCTGAGTCATGGCTTTAGAATGCTACCTTGAATGAGTACGATGCTTCACTCTCAAAAAAAAAGTCTTATTTTTCAATTTCACAATGGATTTGGGAGGGATTAAAACAATAATTATGTCTGCTTATTGGGACCTCTGAGAAACTAAACCTTTGAATGATGTCCTTGCTTTCTCCATGGGTGTGTTCAACTGAGACATTTAGAACTGAAAATTAAACTTATAATATTTTGTAGCTTCTTGTACCAGACTGGGAGAAAAACAAAGTGTGGGAGCTCCCATGAACCACAGATAAATTTCATGCACTTCCCCTTCTCCTGGTGGTGGCATTATTATGCATACAGCATCAGGACTAATCTGAATAGTTTAACTTCTTTTCCAACAATGGAAAATTAATCTTTACATCAAAGATTATTCTCCCCCTACAAAGATTATGTTCCTCACTACTTTGGAAGTTCTGATATCAGGAGAGTTAAACCTGGGGTGCATAAATCCTTTGTTAAATAGCTTTTTATATACTGGTATAAAAAAAAAGCACTTTCTTTGAAACTCACATTCGAATAATACTAAAAGACATCCAGATTGTTAATATAAAATGCTAGGTGGAGACATATTTTGTTTCTTTTTTTTTCTGAATATAAGCTTACTAGTCATAGTTGTTTAGGAGAGGGGGGATTATATTTTATCTTCAGTTTGACTGACCTCAAAGAGGTAGCTGGGGTTGCCTTAATGTTGTTCAATGTTAGTAATTCTTAGGTAGGGGGAGTCCTCTTGACCATCTGTGGTGCTGTCAGCCCTCCTCATGCTTTGCAGTATTTCTGTTTCTTTTGATCTACCTGATTGAGCCTCCTGTCCCACATACCTATTTGATCCACCTGAAATAGCCTCTTAATAAAATGACTGTGCCATTTTCTGACAGACTGTTAATAATAGATATGAGAATGATGATGAAGTTAATGGTGATAATGGAAGTGGTAACAGATATCAATTATTGAGTACTGACAATGCTCCCAGCGTGCTCTACATTCATTTTCTCACGTAATCCTCACAATGACCTTATAGGTTAGTTTACATCTTTATCATTGTTTTATGATGAGGACATTGTTACACAGCAAGGCAAGATTGTTTATTTAGGGTCACAACTACTAATAATAAATCACAAATATAATTCCTAGCTTCCGGTGAGCACTCATATTTATTGAATCAGGCATTGGCATTGCATGCATATTACCTCATTTATTTCCCACAATAGCCCTGGTGGAACTATTCTTGCTCTTACTTAAAAATGAGAAAGCTGAATCTTAGAAAGGATTCTCCACCCTAGGATCAAATTCCATCAGCCTAATTATTATGCTCTGTTTTAATAAACAAATTAGACTTTGCCTGTGGATAGTACAACTCCATATATTTTTAGGGACAATGATTCCCTTATAGTTGAGATAGCGTTGCAATATTTTTTTTTCAAAGTTAGTTAGGTTAATCTCAGGTGACCTGCTAATGAGCACTGGGATAATTTTGCTTTTAGAACAAAACGTAGAAAAGTTCATACTGCATAAGGACATGGCTCAAAGACACTCTTGCAGGAGCAGACATCTTTTTATAAACCAAAATAGAATGTAAAAGAAGACAGAAGAGGGGAAAATTCTAGGCTGTCTTTATTTTTGGTGCTGAAGTGGAAAGCCAATCTCTTCTATAGAATAGAAATAAATAACATTGTCTTTTTTATAGAATAAAACAAATTAAAACTTTACATAAATAATACCAGCAATGCAGTTTGTACTCCAAAGACCATTAAAATTCCTGTTCACTTATTCATTTGTAATAATACTAGAGGCTTGATGCATGAATTCATGCATGGGTGTGGTCCTTCAGCCTGACCAGTGATGGGGGCCCAATTGGGCTGTCTCACCCAGTCCCCGATGTTGGCCAATGGGGGCCTGCCGACTGGGGAGGGATCATAGGAGGGGTCCAGAGTGTGTCTGGGACATCTTATCCAGTCCCAATCCGCTGGACCCCAGCAGCAAGCTAACCTACTGGTTGGAGCATCTGCCCTCTGGTGGTTAGTGCACATCACAGCACCTGGTTGAGCTGTTGACCAAAGGGTCTACCGATCGGTTGGACACTTAGCATATTAGGCTTTTATATATATAGAAAAGCCTAATATGCTAATTAACCAGACAGCAGAACAACCTTTTGGATGAAGCCACATCTCTGAGGGCTGAACCCCTTGCATAAATACCATGCATCAGGCTTCTAGTTAAACAATAAATTATTGTATTAGGTGCTATGCAGTTATATGAGAACAAGACAATATAAGCAGTTACATGAGAACAACACTCTGAGAACCAAACATTTTTGGTTCAGGCATGCAGAAAGACTGCAGAATAAAGATACAATCAGTATTTAGTCAGAGAAATTTTCTTGTGATTTATTCACTGGCTTTGAAGTAGCTGGTGGTTTTACAAGAGCGGAGAGAAGAGAGAAGGGCTTTTCTGGTTGAGGGACTATGATGATGACAGGACTGAGGGTTTCAGTTGGAACCAATTCATTTAGGAAGATGTCATGATTTGCTTTGCCTCAGAAATTTTATGAGAAAAAATAGTACATGCATCCTAAAATTGATGCATATTTTGTTCCTACAACTAGTTTACTCATAGTGAAGCATACTGCTGAGGTTTAAATGTGGGCAACTTCAATTTTAATAATGCTTGTTCTTGTTTTAGATGTCGTCTTGGGACATTTTAGGTTAAGTGAAGTCTACAGTACTGCTGCTACTAGTTTATATCATAATTTTGGATTATGATTTTATTTTGAAAGTGTGCAACAATGACAATTATTAATATTCACCCTCAGAAGTAGTTTTCCCTTAACAAAACATAAATGTAGGCATTTTAAAAGAGTTTGGAAGTATAAAAAATAATTTCATTGCAATGAGTATTCCCAACCCTTTTTAAATTCCTCCTTGTCTTTTCTGTTCCTTTTTTTAAAAGATCTGTTTTTATTGATTTTGAGAGATAGAGGAAGGGAGAGGAAGAAAAAACACTAATATGAGAGCATGATGTCAATACAACTCTATCATCTGATGTCAACACCTGTTAAAACATACACACTCCATATTTAATTCTCTATTTGGGTGTTTTCATGAGCTTATGGCCATTTAGTTGTGGCCTCCCCCCCTCTTTAGTGGCAGATACAGACAGCAAGCTCTGGGAGAGAGATGGTTGTGAGCAGGCTCTAATGAAGAAAAGTGGGTGGTAGCTGGAATCAGATTTGTGACTTTGCAGGTATGCAAGGGTTTTATGTTTTGCAAGAGCATGGGGTGAGTTTTGAGGGAATGCAGAGAAGTAGGTCATATGTTGAGGCTGTCGTATTGGCCATTTTTTGCCCCTGCATTAACAGAAAGGCCTAACTGAGCAGCCCAGGTGGAGCGGGTGGGTGTTAAGGTCCCCTTATAGAAAGCACCATACAGTACATGTAAGGAGAACAGATAATTCTTAAATTGTTAAACAGGGTTTAGGGGCCCACAAAAGGGTATCTTGACCTACTTTTTTCATTTACATGAAAGCAGGCCTATTATTATAAAGTGCTCCAGAAATTTTATTGAGGACACTCAAGGCAGTTTAATGTGAGATTTTGAAACGTAGGTCTCATATTCTTACAAGTCTACTCCTATTTGTAGAGTAGGAAATACTGAGAAATTGAAATCACAATTTGCACAGAAATAATTTTAGAACATTATTTTTGCTTCATTTAAATCTCATCTATTTTCAGGTTTATGCATATGATTGGAAGACTAGAATCCTCATTGTTTGCAGAGAACAAAGCTAAATAGGCTAGTCAGTGATATCATGGTTAACTTTTCTCCTATTTGCTTTTTTATATTATTATATGCTTCCAAAATGAACAAATGTTACTTTTCAATAAGAAAACAAAAATAATTGTCATATTTAGAAGGATGAAAATGGAATCCTAATTCTAGACTAATGGTGAGTTGAAGTAAATATAATTCATTGCAAGGCTAAATTGCTAAATGTCATGACATAATCATTTTGTGAAAAACATTATAATTTGCTGAAATGACAACTTTGTGTGATAAATAATATTTTATTTCTGAGTGAAATGAACTGAAAAGAAATACAATGAATATAGCTGTTTAAAAGCTCAGAGCAGTATCTAGCATGAAGCAAGACCTATAAATATATTTTATTAGTAAATTAGTCCATAAATAAATAGAGAAAAAATCCTTTAGGATGGTGCTCCTGCTGGGTACTTTAGAGAGAATTGCTATGCTGGCTAAGGGCTGTGAAATAAGAAACAAGCAAACAAACAAAAATGTCTGTGGAGAGAAAAAATATATATATTTAGGAAGGTTTTAGCAGTAATTTAGAAAAAATATCTGCGCAAAGGCAAAGTAATTGGGCATTAAAGTATTTATGTTGGGTACCTCCTGTATTCTGATAAGGTAGTGTAATTGGTATTGTAATAAATCTGAGTTTCTAAGGGCAAGATAGCTTATTAGCAATAGAGTATTCTCAATTTTGTAAACATTTTCCACTTGGATGTGCCTTATTCATTTACTCATACATTTATCAGTTTTTGTTAGTGTATGAATAGTATGTCTTATTTTCATAAACTAGTATCCAGAAACCTAATTTAAGTTATTTTTTAGTTAGTTAGATTCATCTGTAGTATTAGTCTTCATACAAAATGCTTGGCACCGACTTACTTCTGATGTCATTAAGACCCAATAAAATGATTTGATAGCCTCTGAGAAAGGGCATCAGGTTTCCTTAGTTACAGAGAACAAGGTAGGATCGGGCCTAGTTTTTAATTTTTAGAATGCATATTTCTCTTTGGTTCAAAAAATAAATTGCACTGACGGTGCACAATCAACAATATGGCAAACCTTCAATATAATAGGTAATGGCTAAAATGTCACTTTGAAATATTAAATCTTTCATAGTAGCAGAACAATATTAAATTCACACAAGAACAGAATCATTAGTTTCCTTCAGTAACACCTCTGATAAATCAATTTATGATGATATTTCAAGAGGAGGCTTCTAGTAACAGCAACAGAGAGGCAAGAAAATAGAAACTTTAATCAGCCATGGCCTTACCCTATTACTACATATTTGTGAGGAGCCCACCAGTATGGAAAGGGGATGAGGATATGATGATCAGCAGATAGACCTAGTTCTTATGCTGGTATTACTTAGAATACCAGCTGGGAGACAGCCATGCATGTGCACACACGTGAATATATAATTATAAATTTTGAAAATATATGGGGTAAAAGTGAAGAGTGTGAGGGACAAGCATAACAAGGAGATTTGATTTAGATGCAGGGGAGAGGAAATGTTTTCTGTAGAGTCCCATATAGCTGACACGAACTATGAGAAAGAAATAATCCGGTGAAAGGTGAGGAAGAGAAGTGTGTCAAGGGAGAGGAATATGCATGCGTGACGGCCTGAGTTAGGAAGGCACTTAGTTTTTATCCAGAACGGAAAGAAAAACACTATTAGAGTAGCACGGTGAGGAAGAAGGGGAACCAACAGGTTCTAAGAGGTAGGTAGCCCTGATAATGTGGCGTTTTATAGGTCATGGTGGGCAAATGGCCCTTGCAAACTACGACCTGTCCAGTGAATGTGAAATGAGGGGCATAATGTTGTCCTCAGCAGCACTTAAACATCTTCCCTTAATTCAAGAAGTCTTAAATAGGTTTAGTTCTGAGAATCATAGTTTAAAAATAGGATTAGTTATGTTATTTTAAGACAGTCTTCTAAATTGGTATCTTCTCTATCCCCTTTCAGCAAGGCATGTGTTTGCAGAGCTGAGCCTGTATAAGGCAGCAACTCATGTGTATTGAGCACATACTGAAATAAGAATTTTTAGTAGTGAAATGGCCAGGTTCAGGGAATTTTTAAAATAAAGGGGGTCCATGGAAAAAGTAAAGGGCTACAGAGCTGCAAAAGGGTACATTTCCATAAGACAAGGGAGTTGGGAGAGGCAGCAGTTACATTTCCATAAGGTGAGGGAACTGGGAGTAGCAAAAGGTCCATATTTATAAAATAAAGAAGGTGGGCCTCGTGTGTCCCATGTGAGGTTTGACCTTTGATCTCAGGAGTTGCTACAGTGACCAAATCAAAGGGGAGTGGTAGCCTATCACAGGGGATATGGAGGCAAAAAACTGCAGTCTTTATAAACTGGATAAAAGGGAACTTGGTGGGACTCTTACCCCCTTGGTGGGAGCCTGTGCTGTGAGATTATATCCCCTTATATTTGTTCTTCAATAAATGTCACCTTTGCTATACCACCTTTCATCCATGGTTTCATTCTTTGTCTCCACTGGACAAGAGCCCAGGAGACCATCTTGCCCAGGGGGACACCATGTGATCCAGTCCAAAAATTCCATATCAATACAATAAGTCACATAAGTCACAGTCTCATTTAATCCTTACAACTACCCTATGGGATGGATATTATTTCCCTATTTTATAGACAAGGGTATTGAGTTTCCGGAAAGTTAGTGATTTTCCAAAGATGAAAGAAAGATGCAAGATTCAAATTTGGGTCTTTTAATTTTGTGAACTTTCTTCTGCAGTGTGACAATTCCTCAAGGGACACAGAGAAAGAAGCATACTTGGCACTGGACCTCCTGAAATGGGAATAATAGGCTCTGGTAGATGCCAGTAGCCTCCATTCTCTGCTTTTGTTCAGTCCTTCCTTATTTATGAATTTTTAAGTAAATGAGCATTTGTTTAACAAGCATTAATTATAGACTTGATACCACTGAGGAGAGAAAAAGATGAAGGAAAGGGAAGAGGGAAGGGACATAACAATAAAATGATCAGGATATACCTTCAAAGAATTTAGGAAATCTAAGTCTCATATTTAAAAAACTATAAAACAGTGAGAATATGTTGGGTCCCAGGAGAAATACAAGTTAAGATTAATTCCTTGTATGACCTTGGAATACAGGTATAATGTTGATGGGTAGAGAGGAAAAGGGAGGGTATTCCAAAACAGAAAATTATAAATTGGAGGGACATTTGCCATAAAGCCATTTTAGCACCTCTCTTGTAGATTAACCAAGTGAAGGAGCACAGAACACTTAATTCTTAAAGGGGACCCATGGTCAAACAAAACATAGATGGCAGCCGAGACCTGTTTGGCTCAGTGGATAGAGCATCGGACTGCGGACTGAAGGGTCCCAGGTTCGATTCTGGCAAGGGCATGTACCTTGGCTGAAGGCACATCCCCAGTAGGGGGTGTGCAAGAGTCAGCTGATCGATGTCTCTCTCATAGATGTTTTTGACTTTCTATCCCTCTCCCTTCCGCTCTGTAAAAAATCAATAAAATATGTTTAAAAAAACCCACATAGATGGCTGAAATATATTCTTCATAGTCAAAATAACATATTTTAGTACTTCACTAGGTAATAGAGACTTTTATTTTCTCCATATTTTTTTCAAGAATTTGAGTTGTACAATTGCTACAGCCTGCTACTGGGGATCAGACAGAGAGGAAGGAGAGAAGGAAGCTCCTGATTCTGATTTGCCATTGGTCAGTATGTGGTATTACATATTGGGTTAAAAGGGTGGGAAATATGGTGAGAAAGATCATGGACTCTGACACTCCAGATTTGAATATGATTAATTCAATTTTGAATATGATTAATTCATCTCAAGGTGATTCCTTCTTTACTCCCTTTTCACTTATGGCAAATAAGTCTAATGAAGAGGGACTGAAGTGAGAGCAACTTTCCAAAATATTTTGTTTTGTTTGTTTTAAGTACATAAGCAGGTTGGATCTACACAGTGGGTTTCAAGTAGCTCAGCCTGACAGGAAGTGGTAAGGGAAGTGGAAAGGGAAGTGGAGATAAAGCTAAATAACAGAAGCTTAGATTATCAGATTATGGGATTTAGATTTTCTATAGTAGGAAACAGAAAAGCTTGGATCTTGACTTTTTTGAGGTGGTTTTTTTTGTTTTGTTTTGTTTGTTTTTGTGTTTGTATGTTTTTAACATAATTAGAGTTCAAATTAGAGGAAATAAGTTGAAACAGGATAGTATTTTTTCCAATTTTAGAAATAAATGTTATACATAGAAATGTTATAGGTCCCTAGCTGGTTTGGCTCAGCAGATAGAGAGCTGGCCTGTGGACTGAAGAGTCACAGGTTCCATTCCATTCAATGGCACATGCTAGGGTTGCTGACTCGATCCCCATTAGAGGGTGTGCGGGAGGCAGCTGATCAATTATTCCCTCTCATCATTGATATTTCTATTTCTATCCCTCTTCCTTCCTCTCTGAAACAATGAAAAATATTTAAAAAGGAAATGAAAATAAAATAAAATGTTATAGGTAATTGTTTTATTTTTAACCTCTTTTAAGAACTGTTATATTTTCAATCTATGGTTTCCCTAGATTTTTATTGTAACAGTATTGTCAGGGAGTCAATCCCAAAATTAGTCTCAAGAGGGTCAAAAAAATTGCAGTCTAGCTAACATTAGAGGTATCCAAACAAACATTTACATATTGCAACTGTCCCTCTGACTAGAATTTATTTCCTTTCCCAATCTCACAAAGGAAATAGTCTCTCCTCATGTTTCCTTTGATATGGAAGGTCAAAAATTAATTGTTTCTTTCCTTAAGAGCATGTTCAAACTGGAGGCTTTTGATATCTCTCTGCATCCCAGCCATCTTCCAAGTTAGAATTTAATAAGGTGACCAATAACCTTTTGTTTCAAAATTGGATTTTGCAAGAAATCAAAGGTGGAAGAGTGTCTATATTAAATATTGACTATTTTTAAAGAGCTCTCTTTCTCTTATCCATCCTCTCTTCTTCTCCCCATAAATTGAAACATATTAGTGGAAAGGTTGAAAGCCTTCAAAAAGTCCATTCTAAATGTTCTTTTCTATTTAGATTTGTTCACTTTTCTCTCCTGGATTATAATAGTACAGTTTTAGTAGCATTACATCTCAGATAATTCTACTTGTTGAGCAATTAACATTTTTATTTTTCAGGTCATTTTAAACCAGTTCATGTGTGTACTTCAAGTGTTTTAATAAAATTACATTTACTTATAATTTTGACTTTGAGATGGTCTATAAGAGTCCAATCTAAAATAAAATGCAATTTGGTAGCTATCTACAAACTAGGAAGAGAGCCCTCACCAAACCTCAACCATACTGGAATCCTGATCTTGGATTTCCAATATGAAAAACTGGGAGGAAGTGAATTTCTGTTGTTCATGTCACCCAGCCTATGGTATGGTGTTATGACAGGCCAAGCTGATTAATACACTGACTGTCCTCATTTTATGGATTAGGATGCAAACTGAGAGGTCAAAATTGACATTTGAACCTGTGAATGACTTTAAAGACTTCTCTTTGGATAACCCTCTGAATTTTGAGACAGAAAATACTAGTAATTAATATAAGTAGTCTTTAAAAATGACACAAAACCCTTCCTCTGTTGTTTTGTATATTTTTAGCAGATACAGATAAAGCCAGTTGATTTTGCTCATTTCTATTCATTATCATCTGATTTTTGTGTTCTAGCAGTATGTTATTATTTGAGCTCTCAAAATTCCAGGTTAATGAAAAATGTAGTCAATGCTCCTGAAATTGCAATGCTAAAAAATCAGAGAATATTTACTCATGCTGTATTTTCTTTTTGTAAAACATATTAAATACAAAATATCCAGTTTTGTGCCTGAAATTAATTGGCAGTGCCTCATTAAGCCATATTAAAATTAACGTCCATTAATTGGATTAGAAATTCAGTGAGAATGACAGCTGCTAGTGCCTTTTACAGTTACTCTGTTTTTCTATAATCCATATGGCAGAAATCACATAATGTTTTTCCCTCCATTGAAGTAAACACTTGAGATGAAAAGATTTGACTCACTGTGGGTCAGGATATGTGCATTTATTTTCTTTCTTTCCCTCTTTTTTATGTGTAAAAGCTGAACTATCTTCCCCCCGTTTTCACAGGTTTTCACCAGCCATATTTGTGTATCTGATTAACATCGTTCCATCATTGTGGATTCTTGAAGTGCAACATGGGAACCAGGTACATTCTTTTGGAAAGTAGAAAAGTGAAACTTTCATCAATAAACTGCTTTCATATTCTAATCCGATTTGTGTCAGAAATGTACTTTTCTAAGGAACTGGATTTATTAAGAACTGAATAAAAAGAGGTTATCAACGAACAGAAGCAAATTGGTGATCTGTCAAAACCAATAAAAATGGTCCATTCAATATTTAAGATTATATAATTAATTACTAATCTGTATTAGGATTTGTTCCTAAGACACCCCGCCCACCCCCCCCACCCCCCCCCACACAATATGCTAGAGTTTACATGAGGGTATAAAACTTTTTTTTTATAACCTTGCAGGGTCAATGAGCTCCTATATGGGGCTAAGAATGTGCAGGACTCCATAATCTGGCATCCTACAAAATGAGATTTTTAAGAACCACAAGAACAAAAACAAACCCCATCACCTCTACCGTGCTATACAAATACAATCAAATTTGAAGGTTCTATTTGAGATTATCTTAAATACAGACAGATTATAGGAGATTCACTGTTGATGAGCTACTTTAATGAAATAGGACATCTACTCTAGAGCCCCAAAATAACATTAAAGAAGAGGACTCATGAGACCCACCATGAGGAAATGTGGACTATATGTAGTAGAACCACATTGATCGAGAAAGTAAACAATGGCTTTCAATCAGAGACCCTAGTCTATACACAGACAGAGGTTCTGATTTTTAAGTGAGTTGCTTTTTACTTGGGCAACCTTAAGCAGCAGGCTTTAGGCTGGATTCAGCCATTTCTTACGATTAATGCTCCTGTACAACACCAGAGAGGTCATTAGTAACATCCATCAGACACCAACCCAGACTTCACATCTTCAGGATTAGGAGTACAAGGTTATGTTTACATATAAACTATAGCTATGAGATAATATTATTTTATTACCTTCACTAATAAAATATGTTAGATAAGATCTGTGAGAATTTGCCCCTCTGCAGATTTATTTGTTGCCATTCATCATTTTATAGCAAAGTTAAACCTCCTATATGTGTTTTGGATATTGAAACCTAGAAAGAAAATACAGTACTCCAAATTTTAGGCACACAGAGGGGAAGTTAGCTCTGTGGACTGTCTTTGAAAAATTCCACAAACATGAACCAATAATAGAGGCATTAAGGAAAACATTTATCTGCCTTAAATATCCTGCTTAAAATATTAAATATTAAAGTGATAGGATATTTCTATCCATGTAGAAGAAGTATTTCTCTAACAGTAGATTGGTTGGTTCAAGTTATCATGACTTTTAGAAACTGTACCATAGGGAGTTAGGGGACTGTTTCAATTTTCTTACAACTTACTACTTTCAGGGATATGGAAATAGATTGGCGATTTGAATCATTTTCCCCCTTCATATCCAATTCTATGACATGGCTATCATCCACAATAACAATTCATTTCCTCAAATGCTTTTACAATATAAGTGTATGGCACAGTTAATTGATATACAGGTCAAATCCCATTACAACAAATAACCTGCAACCAAAAGCTCTCTTTTTAATAAAAAATATGTTTTTGAGGCACAAGCAGTACCTCTTTAATTTTCATACTACAAAAGGAATTGAACATTTAGTAGTAATGCAATTGACTTATTTTGACATGAAGCATTAAAGCAAATGCCCAAAGATTGTATTGGGCAGAGTGGGCAGAAATAGAAATACCTGGTAGAAAAAAAGTGAGAGAAAAAGAGACAAAAAGATATTGGAATTGCATTTAAAGAGATAAGAAATGGCAGAATAAAAGAATTCTCTTTGTCCATTCATTTAAGCAATTTTGGTTTTAATAATAATCACTTTTCCTATTTATGTCAAAGTATTTTCAAATATGTTTTCTCATTTATAAACCCAGCACCTACATGAGTTTGACATGGTATACACGCTGCTGTTTTATAGAAAAGGACCCCAAGACTCAAAAAGATTAAGTACTTTTCTCAAGGCCATACAGCTAATCAACAACTTTCTGGGGCTTAGAACCTATGGCTTGACCCCAACTCAGCTAACCACACTGCCTTTCTCAGTTACGTGTTCCATGTTTTACAGGACTTGCCATCAAAATCATCTAAATTCTTCTTGATGGGAAAGAGTAATTTATTTTCCTTTCACTTTTTTTCATTTACTTTGAATCCTAAATGTTCTAACCTATGACTTGGCATTAGGAAAACATTCTGACCTACTGCAGGCAGACATTACTCTTGGACGATCAATTATGTGCTTTCATTTCTGAACCTGACAGGGTCTGCATGAATGGAGACAAAATGGTTATGACAACAATTATGACCTTACCTCTTAGGCTTACTTATGAAGTGGTACACTTAAAGCAATGGAAACTTGCTGGTCTTGATAGAGTCCATTTGGTTTGACCCAAAGGAATATTTTTGAAGCTAATAAGAGTTTTTATGACACAGACATAAAAAAAAAGTGACTTGTTGGCACCCAGGCCATCTACCTGACCTCACCTACATGGTGCTGATGTAAACAATATTACCATAAAGACAATAAAGACAGATTAGCTTTAAAAAGTCAAACCTGTTGCTCTTTGAAGTCCTAATATAGCTGCCACTTAAAGGGAAGTCTCATCAATATATTATAAGAATTATGAGAGTGAAGAGGGACTTAGGTTGGTTATAACATCATAATATGGATGACAGCTGTTTGCTGTCAAGTTATCTTATACTGCAGTGCAGGGGACTTCTTTAAAAGCAAAAGATGTCTCTGGAGTTTTAGTGACAAGGATATAAAAAAGTCAAAGTTTTTTTGGTCAAATTGTTGGTTTTTAACAAGAGTCACAAAACTATTCTGTAATTAGAATTTGTTACTTAGTTCAAGTATTTAATTTTTTATCTTTATTACCTTTTTTTTTCAGAGCCTTGGCAATATTAGACAAAAAGTGTGCAAACAGTTGTATTTTACTCTTAGAGATATGGCACATGGCCATTTTTCTTAATTATTCTTGTCATCTCACCCATAACACTAGTCCTTTTGATGGAGGGGAGGAAAACATAGCCTCTTGACATTTTTTATTTTCTACTTTTAAAAGAGCTCATAGAATGATGGATGAAGTATCCAGAATAATTAAGAAAAATACACTTCTTACAGCTTTCGTATTTAAAAAATAGTTTCTCTCAAAATCCAAATGTGTGATCATGGATAAGTGGTGGTGGTGGAGTGTGTTTCAAAAGTATGTTAGCCCTGCAGCTGTTTTTTCTTAAACCTTATTATTGTTATTTTTTAACCCATTTGTAAAATAATCATGGGTACAATTACATTTTTCAAGTGCTACTTCTCCCCTCTCTTACCTTCTCTATCTCAGATTCCTAGCATCTGCTGGATAAAAATCATGCATAGCTCACTTGCAGAAATTTACATGCAATATAAAGGAAAAAGAAGGAGGAACAAGAAATCTACTTTAGGTCTATTATAAGAATTTCTATAAACTTAAATTGACCTCTAAGCTGACACTAAATCTATATTTTGGTGGGCTAACATTAATCTTTTTTTATTGTTACAGTGCTTAACAGGCAAGATGGAAAAATAATTGGATCATCTACTTAAGCAAAATGGTATTTAGGTAAAGAGGCTTTTGGGGATAAGAAACAAACTCTTAGAATGAATGTTTTGACCATGTATGTTTTAATATTGTCATTGGTTGTTGTCTTATTTTACAGTTGTTCCAGGGTTCAAAATGGAACCTCATTGATCAATCTATAAATTCTACAGTTCTCTACTATGAACTCAGAAAGTCAACATCTTCATAGACTTATAGAATAATAAGACATATAGTTGACCAATTAAAAAATTGTTTTCTACCTCAAGCATATAATCTGAGTGTTAGGATTGTTTATGCATACTGTTTAAATTCCACATATCTGCTCACCATTTCTTAGATATATTGAAGCCATTTTCAATTTTTTCTATTGTGTTTTTTTAACATATTGTTTTTTTTTTACAAAATTCTTAGTATTGTGGTAGCCAATCTGAAGAAATATTACAGAATACCAGTAACAAAGAAGACTTCAATCAAACTCTGATGTCAAGTGAAGAAACCCATGGAGGTGATAGTCTCATCGAGACGGTAAGAGCTTCCCCACAGTATATTAAAAGGATCTAGCAAAGCTTCTCACCTAGCAAGGATAGTGTGATCCACACCTTTCAGCTCTTTCTAAGGAAATTAGCTCATTGTTTGTTTGACTCATGAGTTTGCAAAATAATTGTATTTTTGGTTTAATTAAACATAGTCAACATGTATAATGGGCATATACACTGAACAGACAGATTTTTATGATCTCTGAACGCATAATAATCTGGCCACTCAGTGTATATCCAATATAATAAAAAGCTAATATTAATATTGTTACCTCGACCAGGAGTTTGACCAGCAGGCAGGCCAGCCAACCACCCATGTTCCCCTCTCCTGGCCAGGCTGGCCAGACCCCACCCATGCACAAATTCATGCACCAGCCCCCCCCGCCCCTCTCTCTCTCTCTCTCTCACACACACACACACACACACACAAACACACTGAGTGGTCAGATTATTATGCATTAAGAGATCATAGTAATCTGGAGACACTGTATATGTATATTTACACACACGGGTAAATATACATACACAAATATACGTGTGTGTGTGTGTGTGTGTGTTTAACTTGCATTTAAACAAACTTTTAATTGTTAAGTCAGACAATATATATAAAGTGAGATCCATATATTTGTTAAGGGATGATATAACATTGAGATCTGCCCTACATTGTTTTAGATGTTCACATTAATAAAATAAGAAAGGTTTCCAGCCAAAATTGAATCACTTCTTTGTTATTCATATGCCTGATATTTTGAAAACTAACCATGGCCCTATTAGAAAATAATATATAGGAGAGACTAAAGGCCAAGGTCCCTACCATTGAGCCATATTTCAACAATAACATAGGCTATTGATTCTGTGAGGTTTCACAACTTACCAATATCACTTTGAACAAACCACTTAAGTTTCTGTATCTTAGTTTTTTTAACTGGTAATTAAAAATATGAATATATTTCATACTAGTATGCTCCCTGTAAGAAATGAATAAGATGTATGTGAAGTCTCATAGAAGAAATATAAAGAAGTGTGCAAATGAAAGATTACTGATCTTCATACATGGCTTTGAACAGATGGGCATTCTGGCTTATCTTTTATTTTCCCTCTACCCTTGCACTTGACATCAGCAAGTAATCTAAAGGGATAAACAGGTTTGCACAAACACAGTTAAGTTACTGCATAAGTCAGTTGGAATCATTATCCAATCCATTTGAGTCTATCTGTAGTCCTTAAAAGAGCTTAACTTTTAGGGTCAATGATATACTTTAAAAACTTTTTTAGAAGTTAAGTGGGCAAGAAATATTATCCAGAATACATAAATGGAATGTAAATTTTTCTTACAGTCCAAGAATAAAGGTAGAATATAATGTGATTGTTAGCTCCTGAACTTTTGAATAGCATGTCAAATATTCAGAAAAAAACTTTATAGTAATTCTCTTAATTTATACTTAGGTAATGATTAAACATTATTATATATTTTCTCATTTGATAGAATAGTGCTTTAAAACAATAAAAAAGAGAATATTTGTACCATGCTAAGATATTCCCAGATTTATAAATTCAGACTTAAAATTGCTGAGAGAAAAATATAGGGAATTTTCTAATTTTAATATGGGGATTTAAAAAATTGATATGTGTTATACTTATAGAGAATAATAAAGAATGAACTTTAAAATACCACAAAATTAGCTCTTTAAGCATTATTTAGAAGAATCCCACTAGCAAGTGTAAGGTTTCAATTATTTCTAGTTATAAAGCTGTTCATTTCAAGAACCACATTAGCTTTTTAAAATTTTTTGGAGTGTTCAGTTAAAGGAGTTTTACTTTCTTCAGTAAGTGAAGAATCATCCTCTGAAAGTAACCTTCCATGGAAGCTAACTCTTGATTGAAAGCCATGGTGAAGAAAGTGTCTCTCTCCAAGGTGGCAACTCATAATCCTTTTGTCTGTATGGCATTTCTGTTAAACAGGCCAAAGTATTTGTGAATAACTTATCTACAGTATGTGAGAAAGACTGGACTTTGGGACTCCATCAGACATTCCTACTAATGCTAATAATTGGAAGATGGCTTCTACCTATTGGAGGCACAATCACTCGGGACCAACTCTCTGAACTTCTCCTTTTGTTTGTGGGGACAGCTGCTGACATACTGGAATTCACAAGTGAGACCTTGGCAGAAAAATCTGTGAGGTAAGCAGTGAAAGGCCCTGCAAGGAATAGACCTTCTTTTCAAGGTCAGAGCCCACACAACTGACTCTTTGTTCCATTATTTCTATTCTGCATGAATAAGGATTTTTCGTATACTATAAGCCAAATGGTATAATCATAGAGTTTGATGCTATTCAGATACATATTGGGTACCAGCCCAGGGGAGATGAGATAGAGACAGAGACAGAGATAGACTTTAATACAAAAAGTAGGTTCCTGCGAGAGAAAAGGGGCAAATAATATTTCCTATGAGTGCGACAGAAAAGCTCTGCATGTCTGCGGGACCGCAGGCTAGGTAGGATCATGGTTACCTAAATAACTTCTGGAGATGGATGACCTTCACCAGCTCCCCTTTCAAATTTTCAAGTGTCCAGGAATGTAGTAAGATCCTCTTCCAGAGCACAGCACAGCTATAATTCCCAGAAAGCACCTAGAAGAGACTTGGCAAGCCTCTCTCCTACCCAGCTGGAAAATTTATATTCCCTGGTGTGAATGGAGAATTGGGGAATATTAGGTTTCATTTTACTAAATTTTATTTTTAGTCAGTTTTGTTCAAAGTGCCCAAGGCTTTCTGGAGTAGATGCCTATAAATTAAAACTTATTGAGTTGGTACTTTATTTTTGCCATAAGCAAACAAACTCAGAATCCATGATCACATCTGTTTATGGAACTACTTTCTTACCATAAGGGATTTAAATCTCAGTACCCGAATGTACTTTCAGCTTGGTTTGTTTTGCACTATGCTATAAAAATAAATAGCAATGAGGCTGGCTATTAATGCTACAGTTTACTGTATGCTGTGTTTTTCAAACAACAAAACATAAAGCTGAACAAAATACACTAACTGAGTAAACTTAATACCCCAATTATAGCGCAAAGTATATCTATAACCACAGGTTACATTTAAATGATCATTTCTTGTCTCACATACTTATTTTTCTTATACATCATTAAGTGGGCATAGAATTTTAAAAAGAATCCAATCTAAGTTGATACAATATCTTCAAAATGTTTATTTTAGTTTCATAGCTTTAATACCTTCCATTGGATTAGTGATTTTCATCATACAACTAATATTCAGATACATTAGGACACATACGATAGGGTTACAAGAAAAACAAAAAGAAATCCTTACCAAGTACATAAAAACAATAAATAACAGGTACAGTGACAGGAACATAATATAAAGATAATTAACTACACCTCTTTAGAAAGAAACATATAAATGCTAAATATCAAGGGGAGGTGGCAGAAATATTAAGTAGAAAATGGGGTATTTAGGAGCTATACAAATGCCATGATTCATTCATTTTTCTGCCCTCTGTTGACTGATTATCTAGTATGTCAATGTATTGGTCAGAGATTGGGGAGCAAACGGGGAGCAACTGACTAGTGAAAGAACATACAATCCTCTCTCAACTGAGGCAATTTCAATTTAGCAATTTTTTCTGATCAGAATATTTCACAAATCTTTTTTTCTTCTTCTCATTTTAAGCTTATATCATGTCCTGAAGATGGAATCGAATAAATTATTCCATGGTTTCGGTTTTTAAATTTCTTTTTAAAAGGTTTCATGGTCTCGGATGGAAGTAACTTTACTTTTAAAATAATTGCATTGTGTCCATGACCTTCTGTAGTCTCTACTCCATTCCTGCATATTTCTGTTACTATACTCAAAGACTCCAAAATCAAGGCCCAAAAAGAACCTAGAGCTTTTTCTCTCCTAAACCTCACCTCACAAATTCTGATTTCACCTCAGGACCCATCTATATTGTAAGAATTTCACTGCTAATTTCCCTTTCGTCAAATGAGAGATTTAAACCCTCTCCCATTATGGCATAGTTTTTCCGTGGTCTCAAAAAGATAATCACAAAGAATAAATTTAATATACACAGAAAAGATGTTTACATGTAATATCAAAGGAGGCTACTTCATTATAATTTACTTAGTGTTATCTATATTAGTCCATTATTTTATTTTCATCCATAATTTGGACTGATTAGGAAAAAGCATGCAATGATGTATACATTCCAATAATATCTACTTCTTTCCTATATCCTAACTAAAAACTCAAATCTAATTTTTAACCTAAATCAGTTTCCTTCATTATGCCCACATGAAGTTAATCTGCCTTATTTTTATAAATTTACATATTGCAAATTTTTCTTAATTGCTTATGCCAATTCTCCATTATTGTGATTGGTAGAGTGCTATGGTAAGTTTGGAACTGAATTCTATAAGTCTTCTAACATTGTTCTTTTTAAAAATTGTTATGGCTATTCTTGGTCCTTTGTATTTCCATAAAAGTTTTATAATCAGTTTATCAAATTTTACAAAAAAATCTATGGGAGTTTTGATAAGACTATATTAAATCTAAGCACCAATTTGTGAAGAAATGACATCTTAATATTGTCTTCCAATCTATGGAAGACATTAACTATCTCATATTTTATTAAAATGCTCCTTAATTTGTCACAGCAATGCTCTTTAAAATTTTTTGTTAATCCTCATCCAAGGCTATTTTTTCCATTGTTTTTTTTAGAGATAATGGCAAGGAGGGAGGGAGAGACTAAGAGAGAAAGAGATTGATGGGAGAGAGACACATTGATTGGTTGCCTCTGCATGTACCCCAATCAGACCCAGGACTTAATCCATAACTAAGGTACATGTCCTGAACCAGGAATGGCACCCATGACCCTTCGGTGCCAGAGAAGCCCAACACTTTAATCTCTGAGCCACATCGGCCAGGAGGGCTTTATAATTTGTAATGTACAGGTTTTACACTGCTTTTCCTTCTCTAATGTCCTTTAGAACTTTTATACTAGTTCACTCAGTGATTAATTAGCATCTCTCCTCTCTTTTGTTTCAGTAGAGGTGAATTCAATCTCTCTCCACTATTGCAACTAAGTCTTGAATACAATCATCCTTGCCTTGTTAACTCAGTTAGGTCCAAATTGTCTTTGACATAGCCAAGCTGGAAAAACATGGGAACATCTCATGAGCAAGAGTGCCTCAGACTCCACTGCTCTTAACTAAAGTTCTACCAGATTTTCATGAATAAATGTTACTCAATTTATTATTTGCTTTGGTTGACTTCCAGAGAAGTAAAGTGGTTTTTGTTTTGTGTGTTTTTTTTTTAACAATTTGTCCAGTGTTAGGTATGTTTGTTGGGGAGAGGATTTGCTGACTTTCTCATTTTGGTATAGCCACCCTCTAATACTGTAACAAGTCTGAATTTCAATGTCATTGCCAGGAAGAGTTAAGTGGTCATTCTATCTTTGGTGATGAGTCTTTTCAGTCTTTTCCAAGCATAGATCACTTATTAAAAAGAATAAATTTGTTCCGATAGCATTACTGTTATTTTACTGTGAGTATCTGATGACACAAAGGAAGGTTTTCTTATGTTTACTCTATTTTCCTTTTATTTGGCTCTTTTTGCTTGGTGAAACATTTCTTCCAGGCTAAATTATTATTTCATTTTCTTGTGTGTGTTTTTTTCTTTCTCTCTCTTACCGTTGTCTTCTACCTCCCAAAGAGATTTGTTTGTAAATCAAGATGAATTTTATTCACTGATTGTCTTTTATCTACAGGAATATTTACAATTCCAAAAAGAAATAGTTAAGCAAATTAGCAATGTATGACTTTATTTTTATCACTTAATAGATATGATGCACCAAATTCCAGTCTTTTATCCACTCAGTTTTCTATGTATAGAAGTGATGCTCACGTCTACGCTTATATGACTTCAGAGCCTTTGTCTCTTTATGAATAGAGTCCATTGTCTGCATACATGCTTTTCAGTTGACATTTATGGAGATAGATTATACATGAGAAAATGGGGCAAGACAATTGCGGGAGACAGTTACACAATGCAGACAATGTTGGACAAATTCACTCCAAAATTCCTATACAATTTTTTGAGTGTTTGCCATTTAAATTCAGTGATTTATTTATATTGTAACCTTTAACCTTTCTGAGTAACTTTTACTATTTGATTTAATAATACAAATTTATCTGCTTCAAAAATTATCTGCCCATCATTTTCAAAGTTATTTTAATAACTTTACTAATAAGTTTCTCAACACACACATTCTCCCATATTTTGTGTGTGGTCAGATAAAACTTGCATATGCAAAAAACATGCATTCATTATTTTAAGGTTAGAATTTGGATTACTTAGGGCTAGGGTTAGTATATTTTTTATTGCTATTTTGTAAGAAGGGTAAGAAGTATGCTCACATAATAAAAATACAACAACTACTAGATAATATTTATATTTTTGCTTGCTGTGTGCCAAGCACTGTTCTAAGTGTTTTAGTTGTGATTATTATTTAGTCTTTATAATAGCACTATGCAGTAGATACCATCATTTAAATCATTTTTTAAAATGTTGTACTTTAAAAACATTTTTATTGATTTCTGAGAGGAAGGAAGAGGGAGAGAGAGATAGAAGCATCAATGATAAGAGACAATCATTGAATGGCTGCCTCCTGCATGCCACACACTGGGGATTGAGCTCACACCCCGGGAATATGCCCCGACAGGGAATTGAACCATGACCTCCTGGCTCATAGATCAATACTCAACCACTAAGACATGCTGGATGGGCATTTACATCATTTTTTTAAACTGAACAGTGACAGGTAAGGAAAGTTGACAAAGTCTCAAGTTCAAATGAAAATAAAGGCAGTAAATAACTTGTAGTGATCTTTCATAGTCTTTATGGAGTATTGTTCTAAGAGCTTTATATGTTTAATGTATTTAAGCAACATACTTAATAAAATTGCTATCTAAAATACAATAGTTATTATTATTACCTTCATATCAAAGATGGATATACTATACATATCATTGTTTAGTTTTTCGTATCCATGTGGCTAGTTAATGATCAGTCTGGCATTGGAGGCCCAGATCTCTCTGGTGAGGGTGGAGTTAGTATTTGAACTTGAGCAACCTAGTACTAGAGCTTATGCTTTCCCATCACTTTCTGCTGCCTTAAAGAAAAATTGTACATGAGTTTTTGGTAGAATTGTTGAAGTTTTGGATTAGAATAAACTTCAAAAGTGACCACCCATTTTACATCTATTATAAAATCTATTCCAAAAATTTCTCAATAAGTTTTATCCAGCCTTTCTTTGAAATTGTTGCTAACAGAGAATACACTACCACAGGGGCAGGTTATTCTATTTTAAGTTAATATTATTAGAAAGAATTTTCCTCTATTGTGATGAAATTTGGATTCTTATAGTTGCAACTGAAGACCTTTTAACCTGAATTGACTCTCTGAACTCACAAGAAATAAGTTTAATTTCTTTCCCACATGATAGCCCTTTAAATGTATGAAATAAAGTTTTAAAAGAATCTTCTCTAGTTTTCAGTTTCTTGAACTACTCTACATATAGCATGGCTCTGAGTTATCTACCATACTGTCTCTCTCCTTAGAACCGAAAAGTTTTTAATCATTCCTCCTTAAAACAAAGCAAAACACATAATATTTCAGATATGTTCTGAACTTTGTAGAATAGAACAGGAGTAAAACTTAACTTCCTTTATGGAAATAGTATAATGGTTAAAAGGGTGGATGCTGAAATCAGCTATTTAGTTTTGATTTCTGCATCCAACACATATAATCACATGACTTCAAATAAATTACTTCAACTCTGTATGCCTCAGTTTCCCCGCTGGTCAAGTAAGAAAAATAGTGAATGTACTTTGTAGAGTTGGTATTAGGATGAAGTTTGATCATAGAATTAAATACTTAGAAAACTGCTTGAACATAGTTCAGACACTATAAGAAAAATTATTTAAAAATGTAGGTACTTGTTGAAGGTCTACTATAGATAGACATTGACATTGCAAAGAAGGAAAAGTAATTGACTGTGTTCCTTAGGCATTTCCACTTAAAATGCTAGTTTTTATTCTTTTGGTAAAGCAACTTATGATTGTGTTTGATTTTGGAAAATCATAAATCATGTAGCACTGTACACTCATAATTAGATAATGGTAAGGAAAAATATTTGAGTGTTTTTATGACTGTTTCTGTGAAATGCTACCTCTTTTATCCTATTCTAGATTATCCAGTCAAGATCTTTTGGGATCCTGACTGTGTCTCCTGGATTTTTAGCTTCCCATCCAACCTCCATGTCATATGAGCATATGGGAAGCCTTCCATCAATTTTGGCAACCAAGTCATTGATGAAAAACGAAGTAGAACAGTATCAAAGGCAGAGCCTGCAGCAACCCATTAGAGAGCTCCTTTTGGAGAGTCATTTTATGCAGTTAGGACTCCATCTAACTATATTCATACCCAAAATATTTCTTCATCTTGTTAATAAGAGCAACTATGAGAGGCTTTTCATAAACTTTGGTAAAATCCCAATGTCAATGATTAATTTATATATCATCACCTGCCTGGTAATCCTACTTCTATTTAAAAGTAAGAGAGAGAAAATAATCATAGTGGAGTGCTAATAATTCTCAGGTTACCTGTGTTGATTCCTATTTATTACTGTCTCCTATAAGGGCTCTCAGAAATCTTTTAAGTAGTCACATATAATCTAACTAGGGTTTAATACTAAGTGTGCCTTTTGTAGTTTAAGATATCCTTCTGCTTCATTTTGAAAGTTAGGACTTCAATTTTTTTTTGTCACCAACTTTGTCTCCACCATTAACTGCCAAAATAAATAATGATGCCTTCGAATTCTCATTTACAAACTCTCTCTCTCTCTTTCTCAGTTTTGAGATCTAATTTTTGAGCCACTCAATACTTGAAGCATTTAAAGATATTCCTTACAATCACTTCATGCAGTTTGGTTTCAATTACTCTTCTCTGATACTTTCCTTTCTCTCTCCAATCTGAAAACCCCATCTTGATAGGGAAGTTGGCAACAAGATCTGTTATTATACCACTAACCTGAAATTAATAACTTCATTTGAGTTTTTGCTAAAAAAGTGACTTTGATACTTTGAAATATGTTTTGTATTTTTGTAACCTCTATTCTTTATGACTTTAGTCTTCTACACTATTCTTCTAGATCTAGAACATTTGTTTACTTGCCAAGTGTGGGTCCTTCTTTTATACATTCAAAAGTTTCTTCCATAGGTATATGGTGATAGTCTATTATTGGCCTAGCACCGTTCTAGGTACTGGGGATAGAGAGATAAATAAAACAGTCATGTTCCCTGACTTACATTCTAAAATCTCGTGCAAATCTTTGATAATTGGATTTATCTCCCCACTTGTTTTCCAACTGAGGATAGCTTTCTTTTAATGCTGAGCTTTTAATTGTTGGGCATCATCTAGCACTTTTGAGATGGATTTTAAATTTTAAATCTTGGGTCTTAGGACAATTTTCATTTTTTCTCCTTGAAATTTTTTTTTCAAATCAGCCCTCTGATTTTTCAGGTCAACATCTAATGTTTTTCCCAGCTTTTCTCTCCTTTGATATTGGCGTGATTTTGCAAAACTAAAGACAACAATATGGCTTTGCCATAATTCACACAGATGTTGGCACATGTTGTGGTTAAGGCCAACCTCTCTGACTCTGTGTTTCCCCCCTTTTTTTACTTTATTCCATTGTAATCATGCATGGATTTTTCATGGATTTATTATATCAGCAATATATAATAAGATTTATTAGTGTATACTAAAATATGAGAAGAAAGAGAAAAGAGTTCTCTTTCCTGGATGTGATCATATTTTAATTGCTAATTTAAAATTTGTCTGCATTCTAGGAATAACCCTAGCCTAGTCTATGGCATCCTTTGTATTTGGACCTGGAGCATGTTGCAGTTTCCACTTGACCTGGCAGGTAAGTGTCTTGATGTTTTCTCAATGAAACAGAAAAGTACAACTCTTGATCATAAATTACAGTAAAGCTAAGGTGGCATTTAAGAGAATTACCATTTTTATCTTTTGATGTATCAGTGTTAGTTCCAGTTTAGTTTAGATGAAAAGTAGATTAAAACTTACAAAAGCCATCTGCAGATTTATTCTGATACATGGTGAGTCTGAGAAAGTTGAGAGGATAAGAGAACTTCATTCACTTTACACTTCATACAGTGGTCGCATCACTTAACATTTGGAAAGTCTCATGTAATTTAGTTAACACATCAGTGTGTCAGGTTTTTATTCATGAAATGGAAATGATAATCATAATAGCTAGGGTTGAGAATCTTCTTTCTTTTGACAGCAGAATTGTATTCCATTGCGTAACTGCACCACAGATTTTTTTTTAATCCATGTGTCTACTGGTGGATACTTGGGCTGCTTCAAAATCTTGGCTAATTAACACTGCTGGTTTATTTTTATGGCACCTTCATAAGTAATATTAGGGCAAGTATATTGCAATAGTTAATATTTGGAAGTTCCCAGGTGGACATCAGTAGATGAGTAGATAAAAAAAAAATCTGTGGTACATTTACACAATGGAATATTACTCAGCCATAAAAAGAAGGGAATCTTATCTTTGCGACAGCATGGATGGACATGCAGAGCAGTGTGCTAAGTGAAATAAGCCAGTCAGGGAAAAGACAAGTACCAAATGATTTCATTTAAATGTGGAATCAAATGAACAAAATAAACTAACAAACACAATAAAAGCAGACTTAGAGAGACAGAGACTAGACAGACAACTGTCAAAGATGAGAGATTGGGGGAATGGGTGAAAAGATGAAGGGACTGAGCAAAGAAAAAAAAATACATTGACACAGAAAATAGTGATTATCAGAGGGGAAATGGGGTGAAGAGAGGTAGAAGAAAGTAAAGGGGGAATAAATAGTGATAGAAGTAAAGTTGACTGGGTGGTGAACACACAATATAATACACAGGTGATGTATTAAAGAGTTGTACACCTGAAACCTATATACTTTTATTAACCGATGTAATGCCAATAAATTCAATAAAATAAAATAAAAATTTCTGCATCTTTTTTTGGCTCACTTTGATAGGCCTAAATATTTCAAAAGTTATTTTAAACCTTAGCATCTACTTTTGTGAAACAAAATTGTCACTAGGTTAGATGGAAAGAGTGGCTGTAGCTTTTTGGAAATACCCAAAACCTGATTAGCAGTTAATAAATACAAACAAACATAAGCCAAACACACACACACACACACACACACACACACACACACACACACACACACACACACGAAAGAGAGAGCAAGAGCAAGAGAGCGAGAGAGGGAGAGAGAAAGAGAGAGAGAGAGAGGTTTTGTCATAACGTGCCCTGCAAGTTGTCCTATACCCATTGATTGGCTGGTGTCTTTGGACAGAATATTCGAATATTCCGCACCATCACTCAACATATGGAAAAATAATATTCTTAGGAAGTCCGCTGGGAGCCTTTTCCTGACTCTAACTTCTTTGGAAAGACTATTATTGATCTTTTGTTGTTGTTGTTGTTGTTGTTTATTGTCTTTCAGTCTGCTGGTCTTAACCCTCCCATATCTTGTGGTTTATAGCCTTGCTAAGAAAATTTTTATTTAAGAAAGAAATTGTGTAAACTTTCAGGGGGTGATAATGTTATGCAGCTGTTTGAAAAACAAAGACCAAATGTTACTTCTAACTAAATTACTATTGTATTTTCCAGGGAACAATATTATGTTCATATGAAAGCAGCTTCATAATATTTTCAGGCTTTAGCAGACAAGCATTCTTTGTTTGAAAGCTCCAAATGGAAGGCTTCGTTATTATTGAGATTATTTTCTGCCCCTGACCCTAAATTAAATTCACATTTTAGAAGTTAAAACAAAAAGGTTCATTTGTTGATTAGACCTCATTTTGTTCAACTGGAAAATCAGTAATTATATCCAGTTTTCCTTGTAAACTGTGAAGCAAAACCATAAGGAATTAGACAAAATAAAATAACAATGGCCTTTTTAAAGTTTTTTTCACCACCATTAGAAAAGTATGTTGAACATGAGTTAAGTTTGAATTTGAAGGTAAGTGCTTAAATTTTCATAACACAGTGTGCACAGAGGATGAAGTGAGTCAACCCATAAATAGGTAGATCTCAAGGAGAAGAGCCCCGAGGTGCTGGGTCATGTTTACACTGTTGCATCTCCAGGCTTGGCAGTCAGGGAAGTAACTCATTATCCCAAGGAGAAGATAATGTGAGAAAGGAGAAAGGAGCCGGGGTATTATTCTAATGGAAACAAACAAGAACCAGTGAAATGGGGACTTTCTCCCCACAGATGTCATTGTTATCCCATTTTTCAAAGGAGACGAATGAAACTCAGGCAGATTAACTTGCCAGGCATCTTCCTGCCAAAAACTGAGGAAGCCAAGGAGAGGCAGCCAGGCCCCCTGACAAGGCCCAGGGCACCCGCTGTGCAGCCTCCCCACACTGCAGACCCAGGGACCAGGGTGGTGGTTTCCTCTGTTCTTGAGTCTATCTATCCTGGTTAACTGGTTTTTTTCCCAGTGTGAGGACTAGAAGGTGATCTGAATTGTTTACACAGACATAAGCTACAGAACTGGCATTCTTTGGTGTGTTTTATTGGAAACGTATCATTGAATATACAATGACCAAAGGGTGTTTCACCTGTTCCGACTGAATGGAATTCCAGAGTCACTCTCAGTCTTGAACTAGCAGGGCACCCAATGTTGAAGACCTGTTCCCATTTCATTCTTGTCTTACTTCTTGACATTTCAGAGAGATGCATTAATTGGTGTGTCTTGTGTTTTCAGTCCAGCAGGTCGCGTGCCCCTTGTCTCCGAGGGCGAGGGGGTTCCCCAGCCTGTTCCTTCGCCAATACAGTGCCGATCTGTGGAACATTGGAATCAGCGTCTTCATACAAGACGGTCCCTTCCTCGTCGTGCGTCTCGTACTGATGGCCTATTTCAAAGTTTTCAACCAGATGCTGGTGTTCTTTGCTGTTAAGAATTTCCTCGTGGTCATGTTACACCTCTACCGCTTGGTTGTCCTGGCCTTGGGTGCCCGCGCCTCTCTGCGAAGGCGGCCAGAGGTCCTGAAAGGAGGGCGGGGCGGGCCAGCTGAACCCCTGGAGAGTGGGGTGTCCCCGGGGGCCTGGGAGGGCGATTCCAAGGAGGGCGTGGCTGTGCCTTTGCGGGCCTCGCCTGGCGCCTCGGAGGACTCTGCCCACACCCCGTAGTCAGTGATGGACAGCGGCATGCCACTAAAAAACTTGACTTCCCATTTCTTCTTGCAAACAGAATCCCCCGCCCCCTTTTCCCCTAAACCTTACATGTAATAATTTTCAAAAGAACAACAAAAGGGTCCTGAACGATCAAAATGATATAAATGGGGCCACTTTAGAATGGAAGCGGGAGCTGCCACGCCAGAGGAACGGCCTTGCAAGTCGCATACCTCACCCTTTGGGATGTCAAAACGGGGCAAACCAGCCTCTGGACAGAGCCTACAGCAACCACGTGTCCCAAAGAAGTGTCTGCAAGGATGATAAGAAAGTAGGTATTTTGACTAGTGAACTGATGGCTACCTGACCAAAAATTAAAAACGCTTTTGGAATTAGCGTCACTACGTTATCTGCACCAACAGAAAGGCCTCTCTCCTGTTGATGTACTTGTTCCCCTTTCCTTCCTCATAAACACCCTTTGCCCTCGTCTCCTCATCAGAGCATGATTTGGGCTTCGGCCTACATCTGTGCATTCTGAAGAGCTATGTTTATTGATCGCAAATAAATGCTGTTGCCTTTCCTTTTGAAAGGCTTTTACTTTTAGGCAATCAAGCCGAAGCTGAGAAGTTCTCTTTTTTAAACCACATGGAAAGAACTTTGACTAGTGGCTATTGCTACAGTTTGTGTGAAGGAATCGGATGTTAGACTTGTTCAACAACTAAGTGATTTGTCTGTCTTGAACTGTTTGACAAGCGATGGCCAGGGTTACAACGGCATGCCCTCGAGAGACTTCGCGCAGACAAACTGTCTGGGGCTGTTACCTGAAAACAGAGGAGCTTTCAACTTTGGCTCCCTTGTCAGGCTGTCTCATCTGATCTTTTCTGGAATGTCCCTCTGACATTAACAAAGAAAAAATACATTCAGTGAATGCAGAACAAATAAAGGGAAATGTGCCTTTAACATTACCTCACTGGGGGCTAGAGACAAAAATCTCTGCACAGACCTCCCCGGGAAAATCATTTTTCTGGACTGATGTGGTATTCTGTCATGGCGCATATGCTCTGACAGAAATTTTATTGCTTCTGGCTTGGGCACAGCAAAATTCACAGCAAGACATTTCAGTTCCAGATCCACCGGGCGCGAGGCAGGAAATACTGGTAATGCTGCGAAGTCACAATTTCCACTCGCAAGGTGATTGGCGGCATTTGTCAGTATTTTCTTAACTGCACTGCACCGTTTCTGTATAGCCAGGTCAAATCATGTGGGCTGATGCAAGGAAGCACTGAAGCCATACAGAACGGGGCTACAGACCCTTTAAGGGTTACCCTGGTTTCTGGTATCTGCCTTTGGTTCCAGGGAAGATGTTGGGGACTGGGCTTACATCAGCCCTCCACACTGCCAGTAGCCCTTGGTTAGTGACAGGGTCAGAAGACGTATGGCACAGCATTGTGGAAACTGGGAAACTCACCATTCCTCCCTGCGTTAAGAGTTCATTTCCCCAATAATGACATAGTCACACTTTTCCTTCATACACTGCTATACATTTTAGATGGAAGGCGATTCAGAACCTTTTAAAACAATTTTTGCTTTTAAGGATACAGTGTGAAAATCTACCTGGCGGTATCACAGTAATTATATAAGGCAAACAGTGCTCAAACCGTCCTTTTGGGGTTCAAAGCACTGTTCCTCCTGTTACTATGCTCAGGAACTCAAAGAGACCCTGCTAAAGTCAGAGTAGGTCCCTAAATTGGGTGGGGCTTACTGACAATTAATTGAGACAATTTGATCTATAAGTCAGTGTGGCATGACATCTGTTCAAAACATCTGATGAAAAGTTCCATAGGCATTTTGTTTTTATACAGAGAAATTAATAATTTCCAATTATTGGCTTCTTCAGTGCCTGATATCATGTTTCTATTTCTTTCTTTTCTCCCATGTGTTTCTAATTTTAACAATATGATTGTAAAATTACACATGAAACTAATGGGATCCATTTATAATTTTCCATAATAATTTTATGAAAGATCAGGAAATCATATCTATCTAAAGGAAGAAACTTGACAACTTTTAAGGGCTTGTTATTTAAAATGCTTTGCAATTGAAAGCAAAATAATAGCTGCTATTTATAAAACCGCCTTCGCAGAATCTGTTTTTATGTTGACTGTTTTATGGTGAATGTTTTCCTCCACAACATGTATGTGCTACTTATTACTGCAGATTTGCTCATGGCATACTTTTCATGTTTTAATTTTTTCTTCCAGCAAAACAAACATTGGGCCTCTAAAAATAGATGAGTATAAAGTAATATGGGCTGTTACAAGGATATTTTTAAATGCTTTCAAATCAGAGACTTGGCTTGGCTTTGTGAATCAGTTTCTAGCATTGAAGTCAAGTATTTTGTAATTAGCCCTCCTCCAAAGGCCTGAAAATGTGAAGTCCAGAGTCTCGCTTCATTTGGAGTCCCAAGAAGGCAAAGAGCATCCAGGACCATCTCAGCAATCAATGGTGTAAAACTAGAAACATGTCCCAACAACATTTTCCAGGAAAATCTGCCAAAGGCATCCTTTGTTCATCTAACTGCCAGCACTTCCACTCTTTTGAACTTAGTGTTTTTATTGCAGAAAGAAAATCTCTTTTCATTTAGCTTATTTAAAAATAAAACTTAAGTTCAGGTTTTATCTCTAGGATCCCTCACGCAAAATTAAAAATGTATTGTTACTGTACTTATTTATTGTAGATTGGCAAACATGGTAGGTAATGTTTGACAACATCCAATTGTTTGCTATGCAGTTACGTCCCATTAATTGACATCCTGGGACTTGTTTCCTTTTAATTTGCAGTAAGACAAGTGCCTCAGATCATCTGTTTACTGTGATGCTGGCCATACCTCAGTACCACCCCCTACAGACACACCAATCCCCAATCACTGAAGAAATTGACTTATTTGTTATTGTTGTATTTTAACTGCTTGATTAAAGTTCAATCAAATGCCCTCCCTCAGAACATAGTGCACTTGTGAGAAAACAGAGTACGCCTGTTTTAAGGAGGCTGTGTAAAACCTCACCTCCCTACCACTTTGTTGGTGTTGCTTCCCCTCCCTAGATGGGTCTCAGAGGCCCTGACTTGGCATTGCAAGATGAATAATCTGTTTTTGTCTCTGATGATTTTGTTAATTTTTATTGAAGTTGATACAGATAACATGAAAAGAAAAACTTGCGTTATCCATAACATTCTTTTTAATCTTCCAAAATGAAGATTAAATACAAATGTGTCAATTGGCTTTGCTGAAGTTCATAGCAATGCCTCAGGATTTGTAGACCAGAAAGACATGGTTAAGAAAAATCAGGATTCGCTATTGTAATATTGATAATTAACTCAATAGCAATTTTTCAAAGCCATGGGAAGGCATGAGTTGTAGGTGTGCGTGCTTTAGGATTTCCATCAGGTTTCAGAGTTCAACACTGACTTTTATTATCTTTGGCATTTAATCTCAATGACTCTTAATCAACTCTGCTGTTAAAAGAAACAATTGCAAGAGGCCAAGTCTCTGTCCAGATTCCCGCTATTGCCAGGAAAGTGAGATACTGAAATATTACAGAGCCTCAGAGAAGTCAGTGAAAAACCAAACAATCTTGAATTATAAAAGGAGATTGTTACACTTTTTTCTAATTTCAGACTTGGCTTTTTTACTTAAAGGACATTCTGACCCACTGTCAGAAACATCTGATTTGGGGTTAAACTAGGCAGCTGGAGGATGTTTATAGCTCCTAGGCTTCAAATAACGTTCCATATGATGGGAGTTATTCTAAACAATGTTTCAATAATCAACTGCTATAACCTTATAGCTTATGGGTGTTCAGCCTCTGAATATTTTATATGAATATTTTCTCTTAATTACTCATATTTATACTATTTTGCTATGAATGACATTTGTATTTTATTAGATATACATTAAACAGTTTGTTTACAACTTTATCTCAATGTTCATTTTTTTGTTTGAATTACTTGTCTTTGTTCTCTACTGTAATTCATTTCATTTAGATTGTAAGCTTGGGTTTAAAAAAAAACACACACGATTTATTTAGAGTATGACTAAAGTGGCATTTCAAAGTAGTGAGGAAAGACTGACCAATTTTATAAATGATGTTGGGAAATTTTGCAAACCATCTGGAAAAAATAATGTTAGATTTTTATCTCACACAATATATAGAAATAAATTCCAGATGGATTAAAGTATCTAAATGTAAAACTGAAAACTATAAAATATTAGAAGAAAATATGGAATGTGTCTTTAGCATTGTAGAATGGGAACTATCTCTGAGAGAAAGATGTGAATCTCAAAAGCTCTGAAAGCAAAGACTGACAGTTTTTTCTTTGTAAAGCTGTAAAATTTCTGAATAGCCAAAGATATCATGAATAGATCACTATTTTTTTTCCTTTTGGTGCACTCATACAAAAGAAATAAGAGGTACAGAAATTAGAAAAGATGAGCCAATTTTATCATTTCTTTGTTGAAGATTGAGTCTTGAATAACCAAGAAATGCACATAAAAACCAAAGGAACTATCTATCCTATATAATAAAAGGCTAATATGCAAATAAATCAAACAGCAGAACGATGATGCGCACTGACCACCAGCGGCAGATGCTCAATGCAGGAGCTGCCCCTGATGGTGAGTGTGCTCCCACAGGGGAGCATGGCTCAGCCACAAGCTGGGCTCATGACTGGTGAGCACAGTGGCAGTGGCAGGAGCCTCTCTTGCCTTAAGCAGCACTAAGGATGTCCCACTGCTGGGATGTCCCACTGTTGTTTAAGTAGAGAGCATGCCTAAGCTGTCAGTCAGACATCCCTTGAGGGCTCCCAGAGTGCAAGAGGTTACAGGCCAGACCAATGGGACCCTCCTGACCCCTGAGTACACAAATTTCATGCACGGGCATCTAGTATATATATAAAACCCTAATATGCAAATAGACTGAATGGTGGAACAACTGAACAACTGAATAACTGGTTGCTGTGACGTGCACTGACCAACAGGGGGCATGCACAGAACATGGTGGTCATTGGCAGCAGGTGGCAAAGCACAGAACATGGCAGATGTTGGCCATGGCAGATGTAGGCCATGGCAGGATGGTGGAGCAGGTGAGAATGGGCACCAGACCAAGGTGGGGCACCAGTCATTGTCATCGATGTGAGCCTCTGGTTACTGAAAACTCTTTGTTCTTGTGTACCACAGTTCTGCCTGCCACTCACATCTACTGCCAGTGACCAGCGTTGGCCCTGATCACTTGGCGCCATCAGTGGGTGCAAGCAGTGGCTGTGGCCCCGATTGCCCCTAAGGGCTTCTCTACCTTCTCCTGCTCCTGAGGGGTGATCAGGATAGCAGCTGCTGCTCACATTTGCTGCTGGCACTGGCCCCAATTGCTCCACGCCATCAGCAGGTGCAAGTGGGGCCAGTGCCCTCAGTGCATGAGAGCAGCAGCTGGGGCAGGGCTGCCAGCAGACAGGGGACCAGGGGGGAAGGGGGCAGCAGGAGGGGCTGGGGGGGCGCATAGAGAATGGGCCAAGACCTGCCTCTGTGCCCAGTAGCCTTGCAATCCATATTTCCTTTCAAGGTGCATAAATTTGTGCACTGGGCCCACGTTAAAAATAATCTAAAATCCTGAAAAAATCAATTGCCTTTCTCTATATAAACAAACATCACACAGAATATGTATTTGAAGAAGATATTTCCATACAAAATGGACTAGAACTGAAAAATACACAGAAATAAACTTAATGAATGTAATGAATGTATAAGATCCATGTGAAGAAAATTTTTTAATTATTTTGAGAACCATCAGTGAATAATTTAACAAGTGGAAAGATATGTTCTTTTGGGGAGTGGTAAGAAGATGCTATTTTAAAATGTATTAATTTCTCCTAAATTGATGTATAATTTTAAAACAATCTTTATAGTGATATCAATAAAATTTCAATTTATCTGATTCTAAACATTTTATGATAAAACTACAGGCCCAATGCATAAAATTTGTGCAAGTGTAGGCCTTCCTTCCCCCTGCTGCTGGCACCAACTTCCCTCTGGCACCTGGACCCAGGCTCCCTCATAGCCCCTGCTTCATCTGAAAGGATGTCCAGTCTAATTAGCATGTTGTGCTTTTATTATTATAGACTAGAGGCCTGGTGCACAAAATTTGTACATAGGGGATGGGGGGGGGGTAACCCCTAAGCCCAGTCTGCAACCTTTCCAATCTGGGACCTCTTCAGTGATGTCCAACTACCCATTTAGGTCTGATCCCACAAGGATCAAGCCTAAACAGGCAGTTGGGCATCCCTTTCACAATCCAGAACTGCTGTCTCTCAACTTCTCGCCTGCTTCTGCCTGATTGTCCCTAACCACTTCCGCTGCCAGCCTGATCACTTCCTAACCATTCCCCTGACAGCCTGATTGATGCCTAACTGCTCCTCAGATGGCCTGATTGCTGTAACTGCCCTCTCCTGCCATCCTGGTCACCCCCAACTGACCTTCCCTTCCAGGCCTGGTTCCCCCCAACTGCCCTTCCCTGCAGGCCTGGTCTCTCCAAACTGCCCTCTGCTGGCCTGGTCACCCCTAACTGCCCACAACTGCCCTCCCCTTCAGGCCATCTTATAATGGTCATCTTCTGTCCACCTGGGGGTGGCCATCTTGTGTGTTGGAGTGACAGTCAATTTGCACATTACTCTTTTATTAGATAGGATAGGCATGAAGGATACCTGGAAAATACTAAAAGGAGAAAAAAATGAAAGAGAGCTTTCGTTATATTTAAATATATTATAGAGGTACAATAACCAAGAGAATTTGATTCTGTTGGGCAGAAAAATGGAACCAAATAAGGTCAAGAAATAGATTAAATTACATAAGGATTTTGCTATGTGATAAACCAGAGGGTGTGATAAAGTATTATAGCTGGTTTAAGGTTTTAAGAATATCAAAGTGGACCCTTACCTCAATCTTTTTATCCAAAACACTTTCAGATAAATCAAAGAATTAAACATTAACATGAAAAATAAAAACTATACAAAACTTTGCTTTTATATTTACAATATAGAGAATGTTTTCTAAGAAAAACATAAAACTATAAAGCTGTAGACAATCATACATTTCAAGTTGCAAAGTTGAATTTTAACATCATAAAAGCAACATAAGTGAATTCATAGTTTGAACTGAGTAAGTATTTTTGCAACAAATGTAACAAAGCATTGATTTTCTTGATGAGTGAATGGGTTCTTACAAATTAGGAAAAAACCAACACATTTAAATAATGAGTCAAATATATAAGTATATGGTTCTCTGAAAAAGAAATAGTTAAGGAAATGCAAATCAAATCACAATGAAATACCATTTCTGAAATGCAAACTAAACCCCCGATACCATTTTTGAATCATCAGGTTGGCAAAGATTCAAAAATATTTTAGAATGTTGTATCAGAGGGGTTTGGGAGAAGCAAGCATTTTTATTCACTGCTAGGGGAGATGCAAATTGTTACAACTTCTTTTGTAGACAATTTGGCAATATCAGTCAGAATTAAAAATTCATTTATCATCTGAGCCAGGACCTCAACTTCTAAGAATATATTCTATGGATAAATGTATGCAAAAATGTGTGTATAAGGCTGTTCAAAGCATTATAGCATCCACCAATAGTAATTTCTATAGCAACATCAACAGGGTCATTATACCATTCTATCTAATAAAAGAGTAATATGCAAACTTGACCATACCTTCGCCACATCCACAAGCCATGCCCAAACCATGCCCACCAGCCAATCAGGAGCAAATTATGCAAGTAAACCCCAACCAAGATGGCTGCCGCCACTGAGAGCAGGAGGAAGGCTTGGGTTTCCCTGGCAACAGAAGAAGCCAAGCTTTCTGCCTCCCTATGCCTCCACTCAGTGTTACAAAGTTTCAATTATAAAAGATACAGAAATGGCGGCAGCCACTGAGCTGGAGAGAACAGAGGCTTGGGTTTCCCTGGCAATGGAGGAAGCCAAGCTTTCAGTCTGCTATTGTTGGCCTAGGCCTCCACTCTAGGCTACAATGTTTCAAACAGAAATGGCTGCCACCCTGGAGCGAGCAGAAGGCTTGGCTCCACTCCAGGCTACAGAGATTCAATTGTAGACATAGATTAATCCCAGATCCCAGGGCCTCCACTTGGGTCGCTGAGGGGCATGGCTGGCCTACAAACCTTCACAGACCCCTCATCCAGGCTGCCCCTCACCCCAAGGGAACCACCACCCTGATTTGGGACACTCTTTAGGGCAAACCAGCTGGCCCTCACCCATGCACCAGGCCTCTATCCTATCTAATAAAAGAGTAATTTTCAGATTGACCATCACTCCAACACACAAGAGGGCTGCCTCCATGTGGTCAAAGATCCTGCCTCCATGTGGACACAAGATGCCCACCACAAGATGGCCAGCAGGGGAGGGCCATTGGAGGTTCCAGGCCCTGCAAGGGAGGGCAGTTGTGGGCGATCAGGCCAGCAAGGGAGGGCAGTTGGGGGGATCAAGCCTGCAGGGGAGGGCAGTTAGGAGTGACCAGGCGGGCAGAGGAGGAAGTTGGGGGCAAATAGGCTGGCAGGGGAGCAGTTAGACATCAATTAGGCTGGCAGAGTAGTGGTTAGCAGGTGATCAGGCTGGCAGGCAGAAACTGTTAGGGGCAATCAGGGAAGCAGGCAGGTGAGCAGTTTGCAGCCAGCAGTCCTGGATTGTGAGAAGGATGTCCGATTGCCCATTTAGGTCTGATTCTACCAGGATCGGGCCTAGATGGGCAATCAGACAAACCTCGAGGGGTCCCAGATTGGAGAGGGTACAGGCTGGGCTAAGGGACATCCCCAGCCCCCCTGTGCACAAATTTTGTGCACCGGGCCTCTAGTATGTAGTATAAAAGGCATGTAGCTTTCAAAAGGCATAAAATAGATCCATAAGTGCTGCTGAGGAACAATTACAGATATTGTAAAAGTAAGAGCACAGACCATGAGGTTAGTATGTCACTCTTTTTATAAATATAATCCATAGCTTTAAGTGTACAAAATAATGCTCACATTTCCAATGATCCTGGACAATTCCACCTTTTCTCTCTCTCTTTTTTACCTTTGTGCTTTTACAGTTTGCAGGTTTTAAGTATGTGTTCCTTTCATAATTTTGAAAACAATCTATACTAATAAAAGAGAAAGATGCAAATTGATCATACCTTTGAGATGCCCACCAGCCAATCAGGATTGAGTATGCAAATTAACCCAACAAATATGGAAGGTTAATTTGCATATGCAGACGCCCAGCAGCTAGGGCAGGATACTTGTGTCATTGCCATGGCAACGACACAGATGTTGGGTACAACCCCAGCTGCTCTGGGCCTCTGGGCAATGTGGGAAGGCAGAAAGGCAGCTCCAGGCCAGGAGTGAAGGCAGTGCCGACAGCCAGGGGAAGGAAGGCTCATTCTTGCACGAATCTTCATGCATCGGGCCTCTAGTTATTACTAAAAAGAAACCTCACCAAATTACAGAGCCTACTGCCATGTACAGGGTATTCTGATATAATTTTGTAAATAAAGCCAAAACATCACTTTTACCAAAGCAAAAAACTACTTTTATAACTAAGGATGATTTTTAGGTGCTTTAGATAAATCAAAAGTTTAACCTAAGCCAAATACTACTTATCTTGGGAAGCAACAAGCCCAGGATGGTGTAACAATGACTAGATCTTTAAGACCACAGGAGAATCAAATTGACCAAAACACTTCATTGGATATTGATGAGTACCATGCGATACTTTGTGACAACTGCTCTGACACTTTCACCCTCTCTGGCATTTATGGTGCCATTAAAACAAACCATAGAAGAATTTCACATTGAATTTCATAGTCAATTTGATTTCGCCAGGAGAGATAAGGAATGAAAGAACCCCGAAAGAGAAAACTTCTGAAAGAATATGTGCATCTGTTTCCAAGTTTGTAGCCATAGCCCATCTAACTTGTGTGTATAGAAGCTTTTTAGATTTTTGTTAAATATTTACTAAATTTACAATTGATTGTGGTAAGTGATCAAATGGATCATATGCAAATCTGATCAAATTATTGAAGAAAACAAAAATTCCTAAACCAACCATATGTCAGATATCATATAGTCTTTCTATCCAAACTAAGAATTTGGGCAAGGAAAATTGGATCTACATGACAAAATATGTTTTCTCTGTGGATGCTGTTGTTCAGCTTCTGCCAAGTGCATTGCAGGAGAATTCAGATGGCTCTGGTTCTGGGTTACTGGGGCTGTTTCTACCTTCTGGCAAAGAATGTTCTTCCATATAATTCAAAGGTTCCCATATGACCTGAATGACAGTTAACAGCTGGGTCAAAAGCTATAATTATACTATCAGCTCTCCTGTTTCAACAAACTGTGTAGGCATTGGTTTTATATTGGGATCTAACTTCACCCTTTCCTGGACTCTATGCTTGAATTTTCAGCCCCAGTCTTGGATATTCTTTAAGTATCATACACTCTATATATAGAATACATATCTTTTAAAAATATATCCATATTTTTATTGATTTCAGAGAGGAAGGGAGAGGGAGAAAGAGATAGAAACATCAAAGATGAAAGAGAATCATTGAATTGCTTCCTCCTGCATGCCCCACACCAGTGATCAAGCCACAGCTGGGGTATGTGCCCTGACAGGGAATCAAATAATGACCTCCTGATTCATAAGTTGATGTTCAACCACTGAGCCATGTTCGCTGAGTTAGAATACATATCTTAATATGCCCATTCTCCTATCCCCTCCCCTCTCCTTTCTGTATCCCATACAATGTTAGAAACATCTCCAGCCATTTAGACCCCTATGCTAAAACTGACCCTTCACTCTTCTTTCTTATCCCTCCTATGAAAGTAATCCCCAAATTATTTCAGTTATGCTGCTCATAATTCATTTAAGTCTTGCAGTCACACTCTCTACTTAACTGCTACTGTCCTATTTCAATGTCTTATCATTCCTTGCCTCAGTGACTGCAGTCATTTTTTGGCTGGTCATCCAACCTCCTGGTTTTATACCCCATAATAATATTTTAAACTGCAATCAGAGCTACTCTAAAATGCACAATTGAGCATCTCTCTCTTTTATTTAAAACGCTTTCCTGAAGCCTCGGTGCCAACAAGATCAAGCACGAAGTCCCAAGGAAATCATTTAACACCTTTCACAAGCTGGTCACAAACTTTTAAACTTTGTTTCCCTCCGCTTCACATACAGCTGCTACCATAGCATACTGCTCATGCTCCCCTAAACTTATCTTTATTCTGTACATTGCTATATATTTGTGTAAATCGCTGTTTCTTTTTCAGCAATGTCCTCCATTGCTACCACTCTGTTATCGAATCTTGGTTATCCACCCCTCACTTCTCAAGGGTAGCCCATTTCCCCAGGCAGAGCTGATGACCAGGGGAAGAGGAGACCTATAGGAACCCCAGGAGTGTGAGTGTGGGCATCATCTGATAGCTGAGACATTCTCTAGTCCTGGGTTCCTAATTTCTAGGGCTTCCTTTGAAGAAGAAACAATGCTGATGAGAACACCAGATAAGACAATGCAGGTGTAGAGCTATGGGATTTACCACTTATTGTGGCTTTGGACCAGGGTCTACGTGAGAAGCAATGGGTCAGTGGTCCCAGAAGATTTCCCCTCTTCTTCTCAGGTCTGGTTGAACTACGCAGTTTCTCCTATATTTACTAACCTAACAGCTTCTATTTATATTGCCTTGGTGACACCATCCCTGCTCCTTACAAAATTCTCCGTCCTAGCCATATTTCCCTCTCAGTGGTCACCAACTTGGCAACCCTCCCCAAAGACTTCAGAAGCTTAGCTCAACAATCACGTCTGCTTGCTTCCAGAACTGACTCTTCTTTCATAGCACTTTGTACTTTTCTCTGTCTCAGTATTTATCATAATATATGTAACAATTTGTTTATATGTATGTCTCCGCCAAGCCTGTCATCTGTCTGAGGGCATGAGCCATATCTTATAATAACCATGTAGCTCCAGACACGCTGAAATTTTGTCTGTTCCCAGAATTCACAAGCTTCTTTCTGTCTTGGAGACTTTGTTCTTCCTGGGAGAGCTCCCAGCTCCAAGTCCTATTTTCTGAGAGCTGGATTCTTCTTTTCATTTGGATTCCAGCTTAAATGCAGGCCCTCAGAAAGGTCACGAATTCCCCCCTTTCCTGATAATCTCCGTCACATCAATCTTTATTTTATGCATATCAAGTATTGCTAGTCAACATTATCTTTATATGTGTATTTATTCACTGTCTACCCTACCTGTAAGGTTGAGGTCAAGGGTACCTGTTTTCTTCATCTTCATCCCCAGTGGCTAGCTGCTCCAAAACTACTGCTGCATGCATTCTTATTTCTATGCTTATTTATATCTAGAATTCTTTTACAAAACTAAATCCATACTATATATATTCTGCTTTATTCATTTGTTATCATTTATTAAGCTTTTCCTAATGTTAACTATTCTTGAGGACATAATGCACACCTACTCCTCTGCATGAATGTAGAAATATGCCTAATCATCAAATACCACAGGCGTACACAGCCATTATCCACTTAAGCCTCTGCCTTTGGTGCTGTGAAATTCCTTTTCCTTGTGGCCTCTTCCACTCCCATGGTGATAGGTTCCTTCTAAGCTATGGATCTGTTTAATTCCTTCACTCTCTAATTGTACAACTTTTATTTTGTCCTTTTGGATTAATCTCCCCCTTTGCTATTTCACTCCCATTGATGGTCCCTTAAGTTGTATATCACCAGCTTTTCCCAATCCTCTCCCACATTTCCAAGGAGATGTTTTTCTGGCACTTGCAGTTCAACATGTCCATGGTTGGATTTGGAGTATGTCCTCTTCCAATTCAGTTCCTTTTCCTGAACCCTCAGTTTCTGTTCTGTTAATAGAACCACCATCCCAGTCATTTTGGCTCAAGCATTTTGATTGACACCTCATTCACGCATTTGCTGAATCCTATTTCTTGTTTTGCATAATGAATACACTTTTGTTTCTTTTCTCTGATTATATGTCATATGTGTCAAATGTTAGATTTCAAACATACAGAACAATAAAAGGGAGGAGGTAAAAATCACTTGAAAGTCCACCTTAATGTCCACAATGGACATTATGAATACTTTGGAGGCTGTTCTTTCATGAATATTTAACTTCATATAAAAATATATAGAAAATGATAGATAATAAATAAAGTTTACATAAATGGAATAATTTTCAAATTAAATATTTAAAAATAAAAGACATAAAAAATGTTACAAAAGTTGTGGCTTAACTTAAATTTGTTTGATGGACAACTTCTGCTCCCAATCTAGTCAATATTACTTCTATGAAGGCATTTATATCTTCAGTTGAACAAATGAAAAATATCTATGGTTCAGACCTTTTGTAAATTTGAAGTCTGGACTAAATGGTGCTGTGATAGACTCTGGAATTGGGACCTTGTTTTATTCATCTTTCTGTGTCCCATAGAGGCCCTAATGATACATGTGAAATAATGGTTTATTCTGTGGATGATCAATGGCATCAACAAATGCCCTTTAATACCTTTTATATACAAGCCAGTGCTAGCTATGTGAGGGATACACAAATGAGTAAGATACTGTCCTTGCTTTTGAGAAAATTTATATTCACAGTCTTTGAAAAAAAATGCTGCTGTAACCTCCATAAACTTTGGTCCCTACCACCTATCTTCATGCCAGTGAAGAGCTTGTTTTGGTTCTCTATGGGTTTCGTGTAGAACATGAAGACCCCAGCCTTGCTCCCAACATGCACTTTTAAATATGAGAGGGATGCAAAAAAGAAAGGAGATCTGAGAGGGCTGATTTGAAAGAAATGAAAGTGTTTTGGGGTTGTTTTTTTTAAAAGAAGGTTTTATAGGTAGATGGCTCTTGATCTCTGTGGGCTGGCCACTGTAGGATCCCTCAAACATTGCAAGAGCTCATCTTGCACCTATAACAATTTTGGCTATAATCTGCTGTCTTCTTTTCAAAGGATGCAGCTATTCTGGAGAGGCTTCTGTCTGAACTCAGCCATAGTTCTATGCTGAACATGGTGGGACACTATTCATGTGAAAGCATCATGGAAATCTTAAAAGCACTGTATGGACCTTCACAACAAACTAAAGTGTATTCCTAGTAGATGTCCACGGTAGAGGATGCTTGTTTATCACATGTGAAAGGCAGTAAGCTGGGTTTTTTTGTTTTTGTTTTTTTATGGATTCACTGGGCTGAAGGGAAATGTAGTTGGGGTCATCACATTCTAGAAATCTCAATGATAGCCAAACAATCTTAGAAAAAAAAGACATATTTGGTCTATACTTGGTGATTACAATCTCTTTCATAAACTCTTTGCAAGTATTTTTTCAAAAAAGTTTAAAATTATACTTAAGTGATATGTGCTATAAAAGCCTTAGATAAAATGCTAGGTTGGGGAACATGCCAGTCATTTGTAAGAGCAGATGTCCATCACTTCTCTCTTTGGGGAAGCAGCCCATTAAGCTGCATGCTGCTGAATCAGACATGACAAAAATATTAATCTAGTCCAGTTTATTCTGGCTTGAAAGTCCAGGCAGGCGTGGCCACGGCTGGTATTTCTGGATCCACCGCTGCTTCCACTTTGGAGACTGCTGAGTCAGACTTGACTGAACTCAGACATCTCTGGTTCTGCTGCACATACATCCTGAGCACTGGCTATCTACAGCATCCTGGTAATTTGTATTTTAAAATCACACACCTACCTGCACTGATGTAAAATCAGCACCAAGCAAAATAAGCTTGCCCTCAAATCTTTGTGTTCTTCCATAGAAGACTAAACATCCAGGCACTGATCCATTTATTAGACAGAACATAGCATCTCTGGGGATGACAGCCACATTCATCAAAGCTCCCATCCCTCGAAAGGGATAATGTTCAGGAAATATTTGAGCAGCTATCACAGAATTCATCCTTGCCTTATGGCTTTTCTAAAACTTAATAAAAAAATCTTCTTTTCAATCATAGCCTTCTAAAGAATACAGACCTCATTTCTCTAACTTCTTGGAGAAGCCAGAGCAAATGATTATAATTTCTTTTTTCTTTTTTTTTTTTAGCTTCCAAGTACCTAAAAAATGCTCTTTCCCTTTGTATCATGCTATTGACTTCCTTTCAAATGTTGCCCACATAGGATTTTACTCAAGATAGATTCTGCTCTTTATTTATATTTTGAGTCACATACCTTTGGAGCCTTTGAGTTTGAAGGGATGTTAGATCTTACCTTTTTCAAAGCTAAGGAATAAAAGCTGGGAGAAGAGAAGGGCTAGGTCATCCTAGTTGTACTCCAGTGGATGGCAAATTCAAGACCAAAATAACCTGTCATAAGAGCAAAATACAAACAAATTCATAAATAAAACAAAAAATTAAACATGTTCAGTTTTCTGCTAATAACATGTAATATCTATACTGCCCTTAAGATAATTTTACTTGCCCAACATTTTAGAGTTTATAGGCTCTCACATCAGTCCTTTCTATCTCACAACCACTCAGAAGAAAAGTTGTGTGTATGTGTGTTTTTTTTTTTTTTTAGTCCAATGAGGAAATGAATGCTCAGAGGGGCCAATAGATTTGCAAAGGTCATGTCTTTGGAGCTGATCAGGGGCTCAAGTCCAAAGGTTAAGATCCCCAGTCAGGAATTCATTATGAAATGATTCTGTTCCATCAGCAAGCACAAGCCAACTTAAGAAACTGAAAAGATTTGCCTTTCCCATTGGTCTGAAATTTTCCGAAGTTAGCTTTGACTGGCAAAGTGAGTTTTGCTGTCTCTGAAAGTGGGTCCAAAACCACTTCCATAAGGTGACAACAACATCTACTGGCATAATTGAAATGTAATTAAATTACCACCCTATTTCATTGGGCATGGGCTGCTTTGCTCCCACAGCTTCCATCTTTAGGAATGTTAGAGTAATGAAAGAAAATGTAGGCTGTGCACATTTGTTCAAAGAAAACTGCTGCTGTGTTTCTGTGGCACTGAGATTCATTATGTCACTGTTTTCTTTTCTATATTGAATGGAGCTGGGAAAAAGAAAACTCATTTTTTTGTCTTTCCCACACTGAAACCCTTACCATATTTTCTAAGACAATTAAGATAATAAGAGAAAGACATAGAGACATGGACTATGTGGGGCCTTTTACAGAAGATATTTTCAGTTTCTCCGACACAGACTTCCCCTATCCCTTCCTTCCCCTTCCCTTCTCAGCTCTTCCTCTTTCAAACAAGCACTTTAGGTCATTGGAGACAAGAGTCTGCAGCAAGTAAACTGAAACAATAAGTCTTCCTTTCTCTTCTTTCTCTGACTTCTTCATTTGCATAAATTAAAACCTATTCTAAACTGGCTTCTTTCTTTGTCATGAAAGTAAGTTCTTTAAGTGCTCATTAAATGCCCTGTCACAGCATCCTGTCTTCTAATTCAACTTTTTGTCCCTCAACTTCCCATGGATAGCTCTTGTCAGAAAGATAGAATTTTTTTTTTTCTGTACAACCTGAATTGGTAACCTTGGAAAGTCTGAATCACATCCAAAAGGAATTCATTACTGAGTGGGGTGACTTTGACTTTCATGAAAATGAATGCTCTGAAACCATCAGCTTTGGAAAATAATTCATTACACTTTTTTTTTCTGGTGGGGTGGATAAAGTGCCTTTCATAAAAGCACCTCTTGTATGAGTATCCTGCATGACCTATCTCTTATGAAAGAAAACGTTAGGACAGTCAGCTATTTGGAAACATTGTATGTACAAGCTTTTATGCTGACTTTCAGTGAGAACAAGATGAATCATGAATACTTAAATTTTTCCCCATGGTTCTGCTTAAATCCTAGCTTAATGATTTCCGAGTATGCACTTGGGAGACATTGTATGCGATATGATTTGGGAGTTGGAGCTTCCAAGAATTGTCCAGTTCCGTGGCCAGTGGGGCCAGAGCTCCATGAAGTTTCTTCCCAGTCTCTCCTCTCATTATTTGGGCAAATACTTTCATGTCTCTTTTTCTCTCAAGGCAAAAAATGTTTACCACTAGCCCCAGTATTTTGAAGGTTAACAAAGGTTGTGAGATTTTTCTTAATGTTAAATAATTACAGAAAAGATAGAGTGTAAGACTCATGCACCTAACACTCAGATAAAAAAAAAAAACAATCTATACTATTTCATCCCATTTGCTTCATATTTTTTATATTAAATACATGAATAAAACAGGAATTGAGTGAAAATATTCTTTGTACTCCTACTCAGTTGTATTCCTCTTTCTACCTTCCTAGAAGCAAACACTTTCATAAATTCCAGTTTTTATATCTTACTGTTTATCTTCAAACATTATGTCATATTTGAGGCAAAAAAATTCTAATTGCTCACCTAGTCATTGTTATTCCATATATATAGTTAATTTCAGAGGAAGGGAGAGGGAGAGGAACATCAATGATGAGAGAGAATAACTGATCGGCTGTCTCCTGCACACCCCTCACTGGGGATCCAGCAACTTAGGCATATGCTTTGACTGGGAATTGAACTGTGATCCCCTAGTTCACAGGTCGAGATTGAACCACTGAGCCATGGCGGTTGGGCTGTAATTCCCTTTTTGCACTCTATCTGAACATTGGTCTTGCCAGGAAACAGTGGCCCAGGAAATCCACTCATCCCTGCTCCCAGAGTCTGTTGCAGCTAAAGAGTGGAGGGGTGGGTAAGAAGAATGTGATCTAGGTTTGGTCAAAGGGCTAAAAAAATAAGTTTAAAAGGTGGGGCTATTAGAAAAACCATTGTTTTCTCATAAAACACCCCATCTTTTATAGTCTCTCTCTTTGGATCTGAAGCCAGGATTCAATGTCATGTCAAAGCTATTGTCCTGTAACCTTGAGGATGAAAGAGAAGATAGAATGAGCCATGAGCCTTGAGAAAGGAACACTGGTTTGCAGGTTTGAGTCCACCTGAAAGTAACTTTTCAGGTCACCCCAGCAAACGTAGACTAATTAAGCATATTTACACAGGTTATATACTCTGTTCCCCTTCTGGAACAGAGCATGGTTAACTGTATAAGTGCTCACTCTCTCCCTTGGTGGGACCTGACAGATGGCATCTTAGATACACCTTCATTTGGGTCACTTTCCATTGAATTCTTATGGGACAAAATTATAAACCCCTATTTGGTTAAGCCACCATTGTTAAATTTCTTTAAATGCAGCCAAACACAATCCTAATTGGTAATGTATTGTTTTGTTGTTAAGATTTTTATAGAAATAGTATTACCCCTACAAGTTGTTCTACATCTTGCTTTTTTCACTCAATATTGTGGTTGACCTTTCTCCATTTTGATACATACCTAGTTTATTTACTTTTAAATTTATTTTTTCATCCCTTTCTCTTTCTTAATTTTAATTCTATTTTTCAATTATAGTTGACATTTGATGCTTTATTAGTTTTAGAGGTACAACACAGTGATTAGGCATTTACATACCTTACAAAGTGATCACTTTGGTAAGTCTAGAACCCATCTGACACCATGCATAGATATTATAATATTATTCACTATATTTGCTATGCTGTATTATACATCCCCATGACTATTTATTTCTTTTTTATGGGAATTTAGACTGTGTGTTATGTTTCACCATTATCAAAGGGTATTATTCTGCATTGCCCACCACAGACTCACAGACATGATTTTATCTAGAATATATGCTATCTGTGGACTCTGATGGATCTTTTGAAGATTCTTAATTTGGGTCAAAGTGGCTTATTATTTTTAACAAAGTATATTTTTATTGATTTCAGAGAGGAAGGGAGAGAGAGATAGAACCATCAATGATGAGAATCATTAATCAGGTGCCTCCTGCACACCCCCTATTAGGGATTCAGCCTGCAACTTGGGCCTGTGCCCTGACTGGGGATTGAACTATGACCTCCTGGTTCATGAGTCAATGCTCAGCTACTGAGTCACACAGGCCAGGCCTAAGTGACTTTTTAATAGTGAATTGTTTGTGAATTTAGAAGAAAGGTGGTTAAAACAGCCTCCAGCACTCTTTAAAATATGTAGTGTCACATTTCCTCATTCTCTTCCCATATTTGTCAGGCTTCTGACAGAAAATGGAAACTAAAATCTGTAAAAAAAAAAAAAAATCCAGAAACACCAGTAATTGAGTAAGAAAGATTTTGATTTCCACCAGCTCCATGACAGTCCCCTCTGCTGTTCTCCCTTTGGCCATGGAACTCTCTCCAACAGGAATTTTCAACTGTGGCACTGCAGCAGACACTTGAGGCTGGATCATTCTTTTGTGGGACCTGTCCTGTGTATCACAGGATTTTAGCAGCTTCTCTGGCCTTATTCATGGGCCGCTAGGTACCATTAACACTCCTGTTCAGCTGTGACAACCAAAAATGCCTCCGGACATTGCCAAAAATGGCTCCTGAGGTAAAGGGGGAATCTCCCCTGGTTGAAAACTAGTGCTGTAACAGCAGCTAATCTTGTAGCATTTAGGGACAATGTAAATAAAGACTCTGATGAAGACAATGGTAGACCATGCAATTTTTTTAAAAATGGCCATTTTAAGTCCATTTAAGAAAGCTACTGTAGCTCATGATTTGTATAAATCTATATTTTAAAATCTTAAATTGAAAAAAATCAATTTAGGATATTTTCTAGAGGCCTGATGCAGGAAATTTGTGTAAGGGGTTCAGGCTTCACAGCACTGGATTCATCTGGAAGTCATCCAACAGGTTGTTCTGCTGTTCAGTCTAATTAGGATATTAGCTATTTATTATTTATACTAATAATAGCCTAGATGGTCATCACACCTTCATGCCATGATGCCCTCATGCCATCACAAGGAGGATGTGTAGGCAGCGGGCAAGCATTGGTGGGTGGGGACTTGATGTTGCATGCACACTGTGGAGGCGGTGCCCAGCAGCTGCTCAACTCCACAGAGGCAGGGCCCCCAGCTCGGCCTACCTCTTTGGGGCAATCCATCGAGGAGTTTTGTGCACCAGGTCACTTATATAGGATAATACCTCTGTAAAATAAAAATACAAGAATAATAGTTGCATTTATTCAGTGCTGGAAATTTTCCTAAAAATAATATGCATGCCTACTTGTTTAATATTAATAACCTGTTTGTGATATAGGTATTATTTTATACCCATTTTACAGGTGAGAAAACTGAGAAACAAGGTTAAGACTTACTCTTCATATAGATTATCTTTAAAGTTCTCACAATAAGCCTTCAATGTACATGCAACTACCATCATTTTATACTAGTAGATGAATACGTTGAAACTGATATTAAGAAACCTAGCAAGAATCCCATGGTATTAAATTGTGAAGTGATATATGATGTGGATTAATATGCTTATACCCACAAACATGATACAAATTAGAACTGGCAGCTACTATCAAAGCTATTTACCATTAGAAATATGGATCCCTCAAAAGGAACTTAGTAATTTTTTGTAAATATAGAAAACAATTGATTGTATAATTTATCATAGATTATAATTATATCTGAGTTAAATTTTTTCAACTTTCTTCCTTAACCCCACACTATTTCCAGTGGGGATTTAGGTAGGACAGCTAAGTATATGTATAAAGCTAACTAAACATAATAAAATGTGGATTTAGAAATGATGATGAGAAAACAGTACAAGGACTTGAAAAAAGGCTGTGAGAATTTTTCTGTCTCATAACCAGTCTGAAAAGGAAACTTGGTCAATTATGCAGTTCCCAGTGCCCATTGGAAAAATAAAATTGACCAAACTTTATTACCCAGAAGTACCACTGTTTGTGATACTAAGATCAGAGAAAAATTTTTCTCATTGTGACTAACAGAGTTACACTGAACATAGTGTACTGAACAGCATCCTCAATAGCTTTTAGACAATAAATGTAATGATGACACGACCAGGTGTTTATACATCCAGCTCAGGGAAAGAAGGATTATCAATTGTGAATTGTCCTTTTTATGTTATTTGTAATTTTATTCTCTCATAAATATTTCTAAAGTCATCAAAGTATCAAATGAGAATTTCACAAATTATCCATATGATTCTTTGGGATCACCATCAATCTCCACTTGACACTCCATTTATAAGTCTTTAGACAAGCTTATTTATTTTTAATATACTTTGTTTTTGGAGGGTTTGAAAATTCCTTATTGTGTCTGTTCTCCTGAAATTACTGTATTGAGCCATTATAGGGTCACTGTGGTTTCTGCTACTAATTTAATAGCAATTTACATAACTTTATTTCCCCAGCCTGCTCAGATGCTTATATTCTGTAAGGCTCAGGGCACTTTATAAATTAATAATTTTTAAAAAGCCTACAATAATAGTTGCAAAACCAGTAAAACCCACAGTGGGCAGCTTTTACTTTCTGTTTTAAATTGTTAGCACAGGTCTATTAGCAACCTGAACAATGATGAGAATTATAGTGTTTTTTCTTGCATTACATCTTGAAAGAAGATTCGGTGGGAGGGGGGCGGGGGGCAGGGAGATGAGGGGGTAAACTGAAAATAGGCGAAACTTCTTGTTCTTTCTGTTAATTCAGAAAGTACTGATATTATTATTCTTATTATTAATACTATTATTATTATTACAAATAGTGAAAGTAGGGATGCATAAATAAAGTCTGCCCCAGGGGCAGCCTGAAGCTATATTCCAGCAACTTACTGTGCTTCAGTATTATGAGAATTTTTATCCATCATCAATAAAAAATGAGCAGAGCAGTTATTATGGCAGTTGCCACAGTCAAGACAGTTTCTGCTATTACATCTCTGAGTAAAAGGGTGATATACTCTCCATTATACGATGTCAACTCATCCACCTTTCTGACATTAAAGTATAATGTATAATCTTTACATGGATTCTTCCCTAGTGAAGTCACATTTCCATGAACTTGGGGCAAGGACACAATGGGGCTAAATTAACTGTGGGCAGAAAGTAAAGTACATTACTTTTTTAAAAAAAAATAAAAACCAATAGCAGCACTGAACTACCTTCATTTCTTTTTTTTGTAGAGAAATGAATTTGAAATACATTTGATAATATAAATATTTTACAGAGCAGGCTGATGCTCATCGATGGTGGGATTATGCCAAACCAATGCCCTTGATTCTCCACTAGGTGGGCACACTCTCTGGAAGCACAAAAGAAGCAAATACTAGTATTTCTCTTCCCCAAGTTGTCCAGTACCACAGATATACAAGAGCAGGCTGAACAAACTAGCTGCTGCAACTGTCTCCCCAAAAGCAGGGTAACTGTGGGTGGTTCTCAGAATATCAAAGGCCCCATCCTTATACATTGATATTTTTCTTCCTTTATTTTATTTTATTTTGAACTTTTAAAAAATTAAAAAAAAACTAATTAGTATTGCTTATGATCATTAAAGGGATATACTAGTAAAAACTTCATGGCTAACTCATTAAAGAGTATATGCGGGGAAGTTCAAAAAGTCCAAAATTTGGAAAAGAAGGCCCCTGTTCAAGTTCAGCCTACTTAGATGTGTTACTTTGGCAAAATGTCTTTCTCACTTTTCAAATAGTCTTTAGGGTTTTTTGATCAGTTCAGAATGATCCCCACTTCTGTGGGAACTATGTTGGTCTGTCTGCATACTCTTTACTCATAGCTAATTGGATCTTACCCATCAGATTTTCTCCCCCAGCAGGGTTGATAAAAGGAAAATGTGGAAAGCTTCACTCTGCCATGTGGGCAATGAGCAGAAAAGCCTAATCTGCAGAGAGAAAATAATGTGGCAGAAAGAGAAGAGCAAATATAGGAAAGGGGGTCTGAGTTTTAGTGCATTCTTTAGCCATCCTGAGCAAGGGGGAGAGTCATCTTGGCAGTGTTCTCATACTGCCTGAGATGTGAGATCCTACCTGGGATTTGGCTGCACATGTGGAGTCTGGCTTGTGAGACACCCTATGTGATAATGCTGAGACCTTTCTATTGTTTGTCTAGATCCTGTGTGTCTTTGTTTCCTGCAATCACAAGAGTACTAAGACACTGTGCAAGTCTTGGGTTTTTTTTCTTTTTTTCACCACAGAACCAGAAATTCCTGACCCAATATCATCACCACAGAACCAGAAATTCCTGACCCAATATCATCACAGGCTTATTGTGTGGAGAAATTAAGATGATAGACAAGGACATTCTTTGTTTTTAAACATTGACAAGCTCATTCATTTGGTCAACAAATGTTTAAGGGGCATCCATCATGTGCAGCCTCAATAATGCAATAACATCTAAGACATGAAGGAAATTAGGGAGATAGGAGAACACCTGGACAACAGCATTCCAGCAAAGAGAAAGTAAATTCAGAAGCCTTGAGGAAGGAGTGGATGTGTTATGTCTATAGAACAGAAAGACCAGAGTAACAGCAGGAAATGAGATTCTGTAGTGGCTGCTGGGTTATGGTAAAGATTTTAATTCTACTCCAGATGAGATGGGAAGCTATGGAAGGCTTTTGAGCAAAGGAATGACATGATTTGACTTCCTTTGTACAGAAATTATTGGGATGCCATGTTAAGATTAGATATGAAAAGGGAAAGATGAAGCAAGAAAATATATTCTGAAGTCAGGTCAGAGATGTTAGTGGTTTGGATAAGAATGGTGGCTATTGGGGATAAGGAAGTGCAAGATTCTCATTTCATTTGAAGGCAAAACCTATAGAGTTTCCTGATGGCTTAGAGATGGATTTGAGAAAAGACAAAGGTAAGAAAAAAGATATTGGCCAAATAGAAAGATATAGATGTTGTTATAAGATGGGGGAAGATTACAGGACCAGAAATGATTTAAGTGGGGGGAAATAAGTGGATATGGTAGCTATTAGACATTGTGCTGAAAAGTCAAGTAAGAATTTGTATATGTGAGATTGGAGGTTGGGAGAGAACTCTAAACTGGAGATATGGTTTATATTCCTGCCTCCTTTCCACAACCCCCTCTTACCACCAAAAAAGCATCTCACATGGGCCTGCTAGAAGATTAATATTTTCAGTCAGTGGGATTTAGAATTAAGGAGATTAGATAGCATGATACTTTAAGATCAAAGTGTTTAGAAGGGAAGCAAGAGAATTAATTAAAACCCCGAATGACCTTTTTTGGCTTTCTATAATTAATTTTGTTCAACAATTTTTTTATCTTTGTAGAAACTATGATCAGTAGCAAAATATTTTATATCTATCTATCTATATATATATATTTATTGGCAACACTTAAAACTTCTGAGTCAGAAAATGAATAGAGAGATCATATCTGAGAATAATTAACAAATTATTCTTGATGCATGAGTTATTAGATGAACAGAGCAGTCATTGAACATTTATCAAGCACTGATTTTGTGCTATTTAGCACAGCCTAACAGGGCTAAGACTAATAAAACAGTCCCTTGCCTTCAAGGGGTTTAGAGCAGAAAGAATGAAATCTGGCATATTCCCAAAGTCAACTCAAATAAATTGTAAATTTGCAAAATGTCTTTGTTTCTTTTCCACCACCATATTCAGAATTTAACTTACAGCATATCCACTCTCCAAACCAATCTGTAAACAAGAGAGATTGTGCAACATGGCATTCCCCGAAAATATGTGAAAATAAAAATTACTTACATTTGAGATATAGAATATAGCAGAGAACCATAAGGCAATGAGGTTTGGGATAAAGAGCATCAAAACAGAGTCAAATTGTTATTTTCCTTAGTATGTCATTTATCAACTATGTCATGAATGATAAATACTATCATTTATATGGCAACTCTTCAATGCCTCATAGATGCAAGAGAGCAATTATCCTGCACCAAAGTCTTTAGAAATTTCTATCTCCAAGTTTTCAAACCTTCTTTTTTGCTTTATATAGCTTAGTTTTTCCAATCCTTATTTTTGTGCAGTTTACATATCCTTCAAAATATTTTAATGTTATCACACATGATACCAACACACATGACACTGATGAACCCAGTAAATATTAACTAGACACTTACTGGGGTCGGCAATGGTGACAGAAAGGATAAGATGCAGCCCCCCCCTTTTTTTAAGCAGGGAGGTAAAACCACATAAATATAATAAATTTCATAAATTGAAAATGTTTGCATGAGATATTATAAGAGTCAAGAAAAGGGACTTATCAACCCAAGCCTTTGGTGAAAGTTTGTTTAGGGAGTCTAGAATACAAGTGGGAGTTCCCCAGGCCAAGAGACAAGAAGGCCATGTAGGAAGAAAGATCATTCCTATTAGACAGAGCAATAAGAAATGTGTCAACTGCCTGAGATTAAGTCCTGTTAGAATATAAAGTTCATGACAGGGGTCACAAGAGTTGCAACTGGAAGGATAAGTTATTGTCAGATCATGGGGAGGGGGTGTCTGAAGTCTAAACATAATTCTTCCTTAAGCCAACTCATATCCTCCTTTATTTGGGGGGGTCTAGAGGGAGATTGGGGGAGTGAGAAGAGCATATTAAATAACTAAGAACTAAATAAATGACTTTGTAAAACTGTAGTGGTTTCTCCTTTTGTGTTTTTCTGATGCCTGGAGAGAAATTATGCAAAAGGCAGAAAAATTAATCATAAGAAAGTGCTTGTTTATTAAAGCCATCAGAAATAGTGATACATGTTACAAGCATCTTTTAATTGGTTATTTCAGGTTACAATAAAAAGCATAAATATTTAGTCAGTGACTTCTGGGATCTGTTCGAACAGTTGTAAAATTCTGTAATTATGACCTTGTTTTTTGTCTCATCTGTGGAGTTATCAGAGGGGAAGTATCTCTAAAGAAGGAATTAAAATATCAGTCTCAGCTTGTATTGCAATAATATCTCTCTGTTCTTAGAGGTCATTTTAGAACAAATAATGAGACCATTTACCAAAGGTTTCTCAGAAATGATTTCAAATTTCAAGAAAGTATATTATAGGAACTCATGAGGTTAGCCAGACAGAAGCTTATAAAAATATTAATTTAAGTAATATAACAAAGTAAGTTTATTATAGCTATATGCATGTGTATGTGTGTGTATAAACATAAAATACATATATATGTAAATATTTAAGCCATACCTCATTAGTGATTTTTATGAAATGTGTCTGATTCATATAGTTTTGATCTGGTACATTTTTTAAATTATTCCCCAAATCTTATACTTACTGAGACTGCTGACCAGAGCTATTTGAAAACTCTTTGTAGTTCAGGTTACTTATCATCATGTTGGATAAAAATAGGCAAATGACATCTGCTCCCTTTTAAGAAATAGAGTTTCTGGCTTCATCTAACCCAATTAACTGGTTAGGGTTACCATCCATAAAAACAGAAGCTAGCACTTCAAGGTCCATTAGTAGGGCCCCATGAAGCTGTTCTCCTTAGCTGGCTGATATCTCTTTCTAAGTCTAAGGATCCTAAATTTGTGATAGGCCCCATTCAAGTTTCCTTTTGCCTTTAATTATGTAAGTGGTTAGATTGGGTTGCTAATGATGTTAAATAATGAGATGATATCCTAGGCAGGTTTTCTTGTTATAGTTGTGTTCTTTCTAATAAGCCATCAAAATGAAGATGATAGTCAGTTGTAGTTACTATAGCTATGTTCTTTCCTAGAAAACACCTTCTACTTGTTTTGTTTCTTTTAATCAAACACTGAATTTTTTAGCAGTACAGAAGTCATCTTCTTTTTTTCACACTGGTCATGCAGTGAGTTCACAGGGAATGGGTTCCAGCAGCTCAGGCTCCTTTCCATTGGTTCACAGAGTGTGCTTTTCTGGATGGAGCAGGCTGATGTTTCAGATGAACCCAGATATCTTTCTCTTTGGCTTCCTTCTTTCTCTGATAATTTTCTTCACATGTTTCAGGAAGCTATCTTGGCTCTTAGAGTGCTTACTATGCTCAATATGTACAACATTAATTCTCTTGGCAAGAATCTTGTCCTTGTTGTTCATAGCAATGTCCACCACATCGTGGGTGACATTATAGACTCTTCTAGTTTTGCCATGCTAACATTTCCTGGACATTACTTTTTGAAGAGGGTCCATTCCCTTGACGTCCACAATATCACCTTTCCTGTAGACTCGCATGTATGTGGCCAAAGGATAAATTCCATGTATTCTAAAATATCTAGAGAACATGGAGTGAGTGCCTTTCCCCTTTCCCTTTGTGTTAGTTATTTTCTAGCAGAAAATAAGTCACACACTGAATTTAAATATTTGTTTTATAGACAAATATTTATAGTTCTCAAGGAAGTATATTGCTTAAAAAGTAAAGGATGGGAGGCTCCAGAATTAACATTTGCATGTTTCATGAATAGCCCACTCAAGAAGACCATTAACACATTAAAGGTTCTGATAGTTCTAGCAGTAAACAAATTGTTTGCCTTCATTTAGCCAGAATTATCAAGCTTGTCTGGTCAAGAAAGGTTTATTTTTTTTTCTTATAAACTATATTAACACTACATGTAATTTTATAGTTTTGAAGATGAGTTATATTAAATCAGAATCTTGGAGTCCACAGTGTTCAAAAGTTATTCATTTCATAGATCTACCACAAAGCCCATTTGACAGATGATTTGAAGGTCATAGATATCATTCTAAGGTTGGCTTACTCCAACTGCAGAACTATTAAGTGGCAATAAGGTTTCTTTATTTCTATCCCAAATCATCCCATTGTTTTTTTGTTTTTTTTTAAAGATTGTTGAGAGAGAGAGAAAGAGAGAAACATGTATGTGAGAGCAACTTCTATCAACTGCCTCCTGCATGTCCCCGACTAGGGATTGAGTTTGTAATCCGGACATGTGCCCTAATCAGGTATCGAACCAGCAACCCTTCAGTGCACAGAACAACATCCAAACAACTGAGCCACACCAGCTAGGGCCAAATCATCTCATTGTTAACCAAAAAACTATTGGTTATTTTCCCAATGATATTCTGAAATACTTATCTAGAGACATAACTTGCTTTGTACTAGATTTGGAATGAGAGAATAAGTATAATTTTCATTCTAATAACAAATTTCCAAACACATGCATAATGGAGTGGATCTTACATTTTTCCATACACACAGGTTCAAAATCATAGCAGTAAAAGGTAAAATATAATATTAGGTATTGCAAATGTTCTAATGGGGCTTACAAAGATAAATCCCTGAAGAGATGGGAAAAAGAATGGAAAATCATAGTGGTAAGCAAGACTGAATCCATGAGTCTAGATTCAGTTGTAGTAGCTGTTGATGGAAAATTACAATAATGATAGATGATTTTAGGACCAATACTAGAATCATTACCTGAAAACATGGGGCCAGAGTAAAGTTCTCCTGCTCATGAAAAAAAAAAAAGCTGGGGAAATAAAAACAAAAACAAATCATAACTGCTCAGTTGCTACCTGGAACTATGCAATTATAGAAATGAGGGAAGGCCATGACACAATTATAAGTGAAAAAAAGTTCCAATTTACTATAATAAGAATTTATTAATATAAATACCTATACAACTTAATCAGGCTCAATGAGAGATGAAACAGACTGAAGGACAGACTCTGTAAATAAAAAATATAGCTAGTAAATTTTTAAAAACAACAATACCCATTAGGTCAGTGGTTGGCAAACTAGGGCTTGCAAGCCACATGCAGTCTTTGGCCCCTTGAGTGTGGCTCTTCCACAAAATACCACGGCCTGGGCGAGTCTATTTAGAAGTGGTGTAGAAGTTTAAGTTTAAAAAATTGGGCTCTCAAAAGAAATTTCAATCATTGTACTGTTGATATTTGGCTCTGTTGACGGCTGAGTTTGCCAACCCCTGCTTAGGTGAAACAATTCTAAAGATGTATTCTAAGCCAGCTAAACACTGTAAAAGGGAGAGAGAGAGAGAAAGAATTAGATGGCTATACTAAGGATTTCACAAAGAGAAACATAAATTTCTAAAGGATAAAGACAAGCAGCTAAGAACTATGGAGGATTCATTTAAGAATTCCAGAATAGGAAAATAGAAGAAATGATAAAGAACAATATCTGAACAGATATAAGTAAATTATTCAAAAGTGAAGAAAGATAAAATGTTCAAAACAAATTATTGAATCCTGAGAAATGTGCAAAAGAAACATAAAGCTAGAACTAAAACTTTGAAGATATTACAAACAATTCTAAAAGCTGGAGGCAAAACGTTATCTTTAGAAAACTATCAGAAGAGTTGTCTTTAGCATAAAAACAAAAACAAAAACAAACACACATATGCACAAAGAAACCCAGAAGACAATGGAGTTATATATTTAAGATGCTGAGGACAATACATGTGACTCAAACTTTTCCCCAATCCTATCTAATAAAAGAGTAATATGCAAATTTAACCATACCTTTGCTATGCCTACCAGTCACGCCCACGAGCCAATCAGGAGCATGGGGGCATGGTCCAGGCAGCCTGGGCCCTGGGGGGCATGGTCAAGGTGGCCCGGGCCTAGAGGGGCCTGGGGGTCATGTCTCAGGTGGGACGGGCCGAGGGGGCGGCATTCCGAGGTGGCCTGGGCCGTGGGGGGGGGGCGTGGCCGAGGCGGCCAGGGCCTGGGGGCACCTGAGCGGGCCTGGGTGGGTGGGGCTGAGGCCTGTGCTAGCCGGGGCTAAGGCCCTGGCTGGAGGGGTAGGGGGACAGGGATGGGATGGAGCCAGCTATCTGCCCCATTGCAGGGCAATGGCTGGGTGCCCAAGGCCTAAAGCCTCGGTCACAGGGCTCCCCGTATGTGTAAGAGGGCAGGTTGGGCTGAGGGATCACCCACCCTCAGTGCACAAATTTCATGCACCGGGCCCCTAGTCTATATAATAAAAGCCCAAGCAACCATTATGGAGGAACAACCGGAACGACTGGTCACTATGATACACACTGACCACCAGGGGGCAGATGCTCAATGCAGGAGCTGCCCCCTGGTGGTCAGTGCACTGCCATGGAGGGAGCGCCACTCAGCTAGAAGCCAGGCTTACAGCTGGCAAGTGCAACAGTGTTGGCAGGAGCCTCTCTGCAGCAGTGCTAAGGAACAGCCAGCCTAGCGGTAAGGAGCAGTGAGTAGGCGGGCAGTAAGGAGTGAAGGGTCCCAGACTACAAACAGAATATCTGACTGCCAGCTTATACCACAGGGGTCCTGGACTGTGAGGACTGTGAGGAGAAAGAAAATTAATACCTGGGTGCATTAGAGAGAAACTACAACCCCACCCCCCAAAAAACAACACAAAAAATAAATCACAACAAAAACAAAGGCAGAGAACATCTTAAAAGTAGTAGTCAGAAGAAAACTGGCAGGTGGACATCCCTCAATGGGTCCCAGACTGTGAGAGGGAGCAGGCCAGGCTGAGGGATCTGCCCCCACCCAGTGCACAAATTTCGTGCACTAGGCCTCTACTAAAATTATAATAATGAAAGCAAAATGAAGACATTTCCAGTATACAAACACTGAAATTGTTAACTACCACAAATACTCAGCTTTAAAAAAGTGAAAGATTGTCAAGCAGAGAAGTGAACTCAGAAATTGATCAAATATGTCATTCAGTTTAATTATTTGTTAACTTCATAATAACTGTACCGTTTTATGTATTTTATAAATGTAAAATATAACTTTAATTGAAAATAGTGAGATGGTAGGTTGATATGATTAATGTATAGTTATGATAGGTCTGTGTAGTCTGAGAGTAGGGAATAAAGGTTGCATAGCTATAGACTATTAGAAAATAAAATTATATAGTATGTTTTTTAAAATTCCATAATATCTAATAAAATAACAATAAAATTTAGAGCCTCTAAACCTGTAGGCAAAAATAAAATGGACTTTTTATCAATTTAAGAGAAAGCAGGAGCAAAGGATTAGAATGTAAACAGAATACACAAAATAAGATGACAAAAATAAAACTAAATAGACCAATAAATATAATAGATTTTACATTTAACAAAGCTTATAAACAACAAAAGACTGTGATTTATAAAATTAGGTTTGGAAAACAAAACCTATCTAAGACTAAGCTACCTTTAGAAGTAAAAAATATTATAAATCATACACTAAACAATTTTATATATTATATGTAATTTATATTATATAATCTGATATATTATACTATTATATATCCTTCATAATTTATGATATATAATTTATGATATATGTCTTATATATACCACATTGTGTTGTTCTACACTGTTTTTAACATAATTTTATATTGTTGGCATTTATTTATCTTGATATATATAGCTCTAGTTTATTCATTTAAGCTTCTATACATAATATTTGTAACTATTATTTTATACTAGAGGCCTGGTGCACAAAATTCATATATGGGGGTCCCTCAGCCCAGCCTACACCCTCTTCAATCCAGGACCCTTGGGGGATGTCCAACTGCCAGTTTAGGCCCGATCAAGTCGGACATCCCTCTCACAATCCTGGATCGCTGGTTCCTAATTGCTCACCTGCAGGCCTGCCTGGTCGCCCCTGTCCTTCCTCCCTGCCACACACACTAGCTGGCCTGATCATCCCTCACTGCCTCTGCATGCTGGCCTGATTGCCCCTAACTCCCCCCTCCCCCCCGCCAGCCTGATCACCCCTCATGGCTCCCCCGCTGGCCTGGTCGCTCCACGCAGCCTGCTTGTTCAATTGTTTCATCATCCCTCACTAACCCTCTGGTGGCCTGGTCACCCCATGCAGTCTGCTTGTTCAGTCACTTGGTCATCCCTCACTAACCCCCCTGCAGTCCTGGTCATAGGCAGTCATCTTATAAGGGTTAATTTATTACATAGGATTAATAATAGCTATAATAACTATAACTTATTTACCTATTCTCTTTTGGAAAGCTTTTTAGGTTATTTCCCATTTTATTGCTCTTATTCACCATGATATAATTCACAGATAAATATCATTTTGCACATTTTATAAATTTTTTTCTAGATAATATACCTAAATGAGGAATCATAGCATCATTAGGTATACACTTCCTCAACTGTACTGGATACTACTCAAATGCTAAACAAAATGTTTGTAGTTGTAGCAATTGATACTCCCACCAATATTGAAAATTCTAAATTTTGCAAGACTTGTTTTTGTCAACATTTGATATTGTCATACTTCTTAAATTTTATCAACCCTATGTACATAAAATGTTTCTCATTTTTGTTTTGGTATAAATTGTGTATTTTCCCCTTAAGTACTAGTCAGGTTTAATATCTATTAATATGTTTATAGTTTTTTTTCTTATTTGAATTATTTTTTCATATTATTATTCCATTTTTCTACCAGATTATTTTAAAGTTGAACTGTTCTTGATTTATTAAACTGGTATTATTATGATATGTATATTAAATAATTTAATTTCTCTTTCTAGTATTTTATTTACAAACTTTATATATATGTTTATAATTTTCACTTTCTTACCTGGTTTTGGTTTCAGTTATTATTTTTCTAAAATGAATTGGTAACTGATTTTCCCTCTTTTCCTATTCTTTTACGTATTTTGTATGTTGGTTTTTTGAAGGTTGGACAATATTCACCTTGTGAGCAGTCTGGTTCCAGAGTTTATTCTGTTTTGTTACAAGAAAGGAAAGGAGAAATGGGACAATATTTTTATTATAAACTTATTTAAAATCTAATGGGTTTATTACACTTCTGTTTTTTAAAAAATTTGTATATTATTCTAGAAATACTTATACTTAATTCAAGTTTTCATGTTTTTAACTTAACTTTGTAGTATTCTCTTATGATTTTAAAATGGATACAGTGTCTGCAATCATGTCCCTTTCACTTATATTTTAATTTTTGTCATTTTTCTTGCTCACTCTATTTTATTGGTTCATTACAGAACTAAATTGAATTTGTTGATCCTTTCTTTTGTTTCTTTGACACTTTTTCTTTTAATTTTTATCTTATTTTTGAGAATTTCTTCTCCCTGATTAAGAGTATGTCCTTTGTTACTTTCTTAGCTTCTTGAGTTAAAAGCTCAACTCATTTATTTTCAAATATTATTGTATATCTATAATACTATCCATAACATATATTAAAATAAAATAAAGGCACTTAAAATTAAATTAATTTGTTATAATTTTATATTTAATATTCTTATTTTTCAACTTCAAATATTTTTAAATCTATATTTTAAATTTAGAAGTGCCTTCCTAAATTTCCAAATTTTCTAATTTTATCAATTTATTACTGAATTATTAATTTTATTTAATTTTACTAACAATTAGAGAGAGTGGAATAGAATAGTCTGAGCTCAATTTTGATACTTATTTCCTGTGTACTTGAAAGTATACTTTCTATTTTTTTGGTGCAAAGTTCTTTATTTCATTCCTTTTCTGTGTGTGTATACAGTGTTTCATTCAAAACATCTATATCCTAATTATTTTTGGCAACTTGGCCTATGACATTTCTTATAGACTTGAGTTAATATATCCCATCATGAGTGTTAGTTTGTAAAATTTAACTAAATTTTATCAGTTTTTGCTTTATAGGTAAAGACTATAATTTTAATTGAAAACAAACTCATGATTCTTACATATTCCTTGTGAATTATTTTTTATTCTCAGTTATTCTTCCCATAAGTTTTATTTATTTACATTTTTATAAATTCAAAATCCTTACCACACAAACCAAAAACACTCAATGAGGTTATCCCTAAGTTGTATGTTCACAAATACAAGGGACACTTCCAGGATCATGCCACCATGATCTCCAAATTGCCCTCAGAGACCAGAATTGTAGCATGTGAAGGTGCTGTTGAAGACTATTACATTTCACAGAGTGTACTTTATTAAGTCTTGGGAGAAACTTTCCCCCGGACAGAATACTGAAAATATTTGGGCTTCTCTTCCCTTAAGGGAAAAATTCTGAATTATATTAGATCCAGTTTTTACTTTGTCTTATTAATTAGAAACCTCAGAGCCAAATCTGTGATCCTTTCCCTATAGTGTGTGCTTTGAGTACAAATTGAAATCTTAGCTTAATTTTATTTATTTTAATTACTTATTTTAACATAAATTATTTTCCCCTATGTACTTTTTAACTTTATTTAATATTGAATCAACTACTCAAAGCCTTCCTGGACTATAACTAAGTAAAATGTATTAAATACATGATGAATTGATCCAGCGATTTTTGTTTAAAATGTTTGGGGTGTGTGTGTGTGTGTGTGTGTGTGTGTGTGTTGTGTGCGTGTGTTTTTTTTTCCCAGTCATTCTGCTGTTTGTATGCAAGGAGAGATTTTCATGACAAGTGACAGTAAGTTCCTTTTCCAGTCATAAGTGGCATGCTATTCTGCAGCCTAATGTACTTTTCTGTTCTCTATAGGGGAATGTGAAATCTTGGTAACTCTAACTGGGATATTCTGCAGCCTAATGTACAATTATGTTCTCTGTAATGGAATGTGAAGTCTTGGTGACTCTCACTAGGATAAGAAGTTTTATGGACCTTCATAGGACCCCAAAACCCTTCTGCATGGAAAAAACATACATCAAGGTGTGGGTGAAAGGGAAGGCAAAACAAGTTTTCTGACTCTTTTCTGAGCATCTTGTATTGAAGTGATGATATTTGCAGGTTTCTTACACTTGTGTCATATTTTATTTTATTAGGATTATTTTATTTCATTATCTTTTACTACATTGACTTATTGCAATTAAGTTATAATTGATAGAAGCTCCGGTTTCTCTTGCTCCCCCTACATACCTTTCATCTTACACACACATACACACACATCTTTAAAATAACTACGAATGATCTGCATACATCTCATTCTGTTTTCCATTTCAGTCTCATTAAAATTTCCAAAATCTACTCTAGAGTTAAAGTTTGTTCAAAGATCACTGCAGACTTCACTTACCATTGGGTTTTGTTGATCTATCCTTCAAGAAGCTAATTTAAATTTCTCCCTGCTCAGTAATATGGTAAGTCACTACTCTATGTCAATATTTGCTTTGAGTTCTTTTCCACTTGACGGAGTTTGTGAAATGTGTAAAGCATTTTTCTGGTTCTTCAAGAGTGAATTATATATGTATGTAAAAACAAAAAGGAAATGAGTGTAAACTTTCCAAAGGCCTTTCTAAAATGAATGATCATTTTATTATTTTCTCAGATAAAATTAACTCAGTCACTTGAAAGAATTACAACACTCATATTTAATGCAAAGTATTGAGATGAGAGAATGAAATATATCTGTATTTATAATTCATCATAAAATTTTATATTCAATTTTCACTTTGCCAAAATGCATTCATCACTGTATTTCAGAAAACTAGGGGAATTCTTAATACCTCATGAATAAAAATCTGAGGTGAAAGAATTCCCTCTGGTAGCAGTTTTATTTTAATACATGTTGTATCCTCAATTTTTTTGATACAGGCAAAACTCCCAATGAAAAAGTTTAAATGTTGCAATGTCCTCTTACTATTTAAAATATAAGAGCAGTAACTCCCTAGACTTAGAAACATAGCTACAACAGCAACCTCCCACCTCAGAGCCCATCAACTTTAGGAGCTGCCTATAGGATGACAGGAGTTGGCCAGTGAAAGAATAACATTTTTGAGAGTTCATTTTACTCTTGAGTCACTTTTGCATGAAATGATAGCATCCCTTTTGGGGACAGGCCTCAATGCATCTTTTTGTAAATTACCATATATCAATCTTAATTCAATAGACTATGAAATATAGGTGCTTGTTATTGGCAAGAATTTAGGGGATTTTTACAAAGGAAAATAATGCTCTGCAGCAGAACATTTTAAAAGAATTAAGAGTTATGGGGCTACAAGGAGAAACTCACCACTTCTTCCCTTGAAAAACCCCTTCCTTTATGATCTTTTCCAGCTCTCCCACTTACAGCCTACTAATTCTGTTGAAGAATAGTTGTAAAACTAATTTCAACTCAGACTTCTTTGATTCAACTCACATAATTAATTTAACATAGCTCCAGGTTTCTTTTCCTTAAACCACACTTTTTCCCTAATTGCCTGACTTTCTAATAAGAATTGAAATCTTCCATTGAGTCCTCTCAGAGCCTGATTTCATTTGTATTATAATATTGAAGACTGAAATTTTGGATTGCATTTTAACTTATTTTACATTAAAACTTCATGAATATAATTCCTATCTGATATTTCATTCTTTTAATAGCTAGGAAACCATGGAGACAATAGCATAGAATGCTTTGGTATAATCAAGAGTATTTGTCTCCATCCTTAGCTGTAATAAAGGAATCTCTCTGAAATAAAATTGTATATCTAAAGCACAATTGGGTGTTTTTAAAATTTTTTCTTACTGTGTTTACTTCAGATGTTGTTTAAAGCGTTCCAAATGGAAAGTGGGCTCACTATTTAAGGAAACCGTGGCAGAAATCCACCCATAAATTCACACATACACACAGGCAAATACAAATAGAGGTTCAACAAAAAGCCATTTAGCGCAAATGAGGTCTTAATAAGGTATAAGTATGAATTTAGTTTGGAAATACAAAATGGTAATGTGGTTTCTCAGAGGAAAATACTGCCCACTGGAAAAAAATCACCAAAAGAGAGTCACACCACTGACCAAACTATTTTCTGCTTTCCTATTTTCACTTCTTGCCATGAAGGAGAAAAAAAAAACAAGTGGAAACCAAATAAAAAATAAATAAGGCTGGGGACCTAAAATTGAGACAGAAATGAAGAAAATTAGAATCCCCAGAACCAGGTAATGAGACAAAAAGTTAAAGTAAATATGATCATTACTCAGTATCTTCACTCTAGCAAACTGAACTTTAGGCAGTAAATTGCCTAGAGCTGTGAATAAAATGTGTGGCTATAAAGAAGATAACTTTAAAACTTTTCATTTATGAATGAAAAACAAGGCTGAATTAGGTAAAACCTCATCAACAATGGAAAGTTCCCCCAGCAAATATAATCATCTGATCCAATCACCCCAGAGAAAACGGGATCACAGGAATTCAGTGGCATGCCCAACTTTTCAAAGCTTTTAATATTATTTATGAAGGAAGTAGCTAATAATGAGAGGATTTGCATGCCAGCAAGAGTATTGCTGATTCAGCAATTCCATTCTTTGGTATAGACTCCAACTGTTCAAAATAGGTCTTCAAATATAAACTTTTGAGCAATTAATTTTAGCAGCTCTATTCTCAATAGCCAAAAAGGAGAAACAACCCAAAATTCTATTAAGAGGTGAATGGATGAACAAAAACTTACATATTAATAAGTGGAATATTATTTAGCCATTAAAAATGAATAAACTTTGGGAAGGAACCAAGATGGCAGCATAGGTAAACACCTATCTTGTTGCCCGACACAACAATTCTAAAACTACAACTTAATGACAGAACCAACATCATCCAGAATTACCAGAAATCTGGCTGAGTGAAAATTCCACAAATAAAAGTACAGATAGGACACTGTGACTCAAAGGAGTGGCGGAGCGCAGCCTTGAAGATATGCCCGGAGTCAGAGGTTCGGAGCCGCAAGCAGAAAGGGCAAACCCGGCAGGTTTTCTCCAATGGGGAGGGCAGAGGAGTCCCACTGCACTGATTCCCCAAGTCCAGGTGAGGTCCGGGGAAGGCACGCTGAAATCCAGGCGCGGCACAGGTCTGCAAGCCTGTGGAAAGAGCCAGTTTGTTGAGTGCACGTAAACTTTGAAACAGCAGTTTGTGCATAAACTTGGGAACAGAAGTGTGCGACCGCACAGAGAGGACTCGTGACTTGTTCCCTCGTTCGGGAGACCACTGGACTGCTTTGTTTAACAACCCTGGGCGAGACTTTGGGTGTGCAGACTCATTTGGGGAGAGGCAGAGTTGTCTGGCAGCGGGTGGAGACTGGTGGTGGCTTTCACTTGGAGGAGCGTGCAGCCATTACCTCCTGGCACAGAGACCCAAGGGCCGCATAGGGCGGAGCTGACGCTGCCTGCTCAGCCCGGAGACTCCACCCATCCAACCTGAACACAGCTTACCCTCACAGTCAATTGCTTGAAGGTCAAAACCTCCTAGTCTAACAATAATAATCTGGGTTTAACTTCAACAATACTGTACAACCCATAAAGGATTGTAGTAAGAGTATCCAGAGAGAACCAAGATGGCGGCATAGGTAAAACACCTCACCCATCTTGCCGTCATACTCAGCAATTTTAATACTACAACTTAACAAAAGAAAAAACACCTTCCAGAATCACCATGAGTGAAAATTCCACAAATAAAAGTGAAAATAAGACACTGTGACTCGGAGGAGCGGCGGCGGACAGCATTGGAAGATTTGCGCGGAGAGAGGTTTGGAGCGCGCGCCAGTGGAGAGGGCGGGCGGCTGAAAACAGGCCAGTTTTCTCGAACGGGGAGACAAAGACGTCCCACTGGACTAATTCTCCAGCTCTGGGCGAAATCCAGGGAACCCACTATCATACGGGATAAAAACTGGACAGTGGGAGGGCACGCTGAAGCTCGGGTGCGGCAGGGCTCTCCCAGCTTGTGGAGAAGGCAGCTTGCGTGAACAGCTTAGCTGCGTGACCGCGCAGAGAGTGATCTGCGACTTGTCTCTCATTCGGGAAACCATCAGTCTGCTTTGTTTTATGACCCTGGGTGAGACATTGGGTGTGCAGAGTCATTTGGGGAGAGTCTGAATTCCAAGGCAGGCAGTGGAGCTCGGCAGCGGCTCTCTCTCAGAGGTGCTGGCGGCCATTGCCCCCAGCGCAGGGTTCCTGGGGCCGCACAGGGCAGAGCTAACCCTGTCTGCTTGGCCCGGGGACACCGCCCATCCAACCTGAGCACAGCTGAACTTCACAGACAATTGGCCTGGAGGTCAACACCTCCAAGTGCTAACAACGATTAACCTGAGCTTAACTTCAGCAAGACTGTGCAACCCATACCCACATCAGGTAACTGGGGAGTTCTGAGCCACAGTCCCTAGTAGGAAGTCTACCACACAAAGCTAATTGACCAACTCAGGGAAGCAGCCACCATGCAGAGACATGGAAGGAAATCAGATGTGAAAAAAATGGAGGGAAAAAAACGACTGGACATGGAATTCAAAACCACGGTTATAGGGTTTTTCAAGAGGCTCCAACAAAAGGTCAAGGCCTATAAGGAAATAAGCAAGACCGAAAAGGAAATGAATGAGTCCTACAAGGAAATGAATGAGACCCTCAAGGATATGAATGAGACTTGCAAGGAAATGATCAAGACCAACATGGAAATGAATGAGTCCTACAAGGAAATGAAGGAGACCCTCAAGGATATAAAGGAGACTCTCAAGGATATGAAAAAGGACCAATCAGAAATTAAGCATACACTGACTGAAATAAAAAATATTATACAAAGACCTAAAAGTGCTCTGGAGCACCCCAAGAACCAAGTTAAAGATGTGAAATACAAAGAGGTAAAATCCATTCAGCTGAAAAAGCAAGAAACCAAAAGAATCCAAAAAATTTCAGATAGTGTAAGGGGCCTCTGAGACAACCTCAAGCATACCAACATCTGAATTATTGGGGTGCCAGAAAGAGAGAGAGAGCAAGACAATGAAAACCTATTTGAAGAAATAGTGACCGAAAACTTCCCACACCTGGTGAAAGAAATTGACTTAGGAGTCCAAGAAGCGCACCGAACCCCAATATATAGGAACCCTAAGAGGACCACACCAAGGCACATCATAATTAAAATGCCAAGAGCAAAAGACAAAGAGAGAATATTAAAAGCATCAAGAGAAAAACAGTTGGTTACCTATAAGGGAGCACCCATACGATTGTCAGTGGATTTCTCAACAGAAACGATGCAGGCAAGACGGGAGTTGCAAGAAATATTCAAGGTGATGAATAGCAAGAATCTACAACCAAGATTACTCTACCCAGCAAAGCTATCATTCAGAATTGAAGGTCAGATGAAGTGCTTCGCAGATAAGAAAAAGCTAAAGGAGTTCATCACCACCAAACCAATATTATACGAAATGCTGAAAGATATTCTTTAAGAAGAGGAAGAAGAAAAAGGTAAAAATATAAATTATAAACAACAAATACACATCTATCAACAAATGAATACAAAAATCAAGTGAATTAATAATCTGATGAACAGGATAAACTGGTAAATATAACAGAATCATGGACATAGAGAGGGAATGGACTGACAATTCTTGGGGAGAAAAGGGGTGTGGGAGGTGCAGCAAGGGATTGGACAAAAATCATGCATCTATGGGAAAGGACAGTGGGAGGGGGAGGTGAGGGCAGAGGGTGGGATGGGTACCGGGTGGAGGGGAGCCCCAGGGGGGAAAAAGGGGGGAATAATGTAATTAATAAACTTGAAATAAAGATTTAAAAAAATTTAAAATTTTTAAAAAGGAATAAAATTTGAAAACATGCAAAATAAAACAAGTCATATACAAAAGGCCATACAATATGTCTATACAATGAAGTACTGTATGCCTTTATAAATGAATGTTGAATATCCTATATAATAAAGAGGTAATATGCAAATTGACCATCACTCCAACCCACAAGATGGCCACCCCCATTTGGACACAAGATGGCCACCACAAGATGTTCTGCAGGGGAGGGCACTTGTGGGCTATCAGGTCAGCAAAGAAGATCAGTTGGAAGGGACCAGGCCTGCAAGGGAGGGCAGTTGTGGGTGATCAAGCCTGCAGGGAAAAGTAGTTGGGGTAGTTGGCGGGCACCCAGGCCTGAAGGGCAGGGAAGTTGGGAGGGACCAGGCCTGCAGGGGAGGGCAGATAGGGGCAATCGGGCCAGCAGGGGAATAGTTAGGTATTGATCAGGCAGGCAGGGGAGTGGTTAGGGGCAATCAGGCAAGGAGGCAGGTGAGTGGTTGTGAGCCAGCAGTCCTGGATTGTGAGAGGGATCACAGATTGAAGAGAGTGCAGGCTGGGCTGAGGAACACCCCCCTCCCGTGCATGAATTTTGTGCACCAGGCCTCTAGTCTCTATATAATATTATGAAGTGGTACTAGTGAAAGTTAAAAAACAAACAAGCATTATGAAGTTAAGTGAGTATACTATATTGAATATTATATCTCACTTTATTTTAAAAATCAAATTTAGTCTCTTAAAACAATTATTCATTGTTTTCTTGTGTTCCTATGGGTTGACTGGGTGGTTCTTTACTCTTTTTATTAAAAAAAAATATATATTTTTTATTGACTTCAGAGAGAAAGGGAGAGGGAGAGAAAGATGGAAACATCAATGATGAGAGAGAATCATTGATCAGCTGCCTCCTGCATGCCCCCCTACTGGAGATGGAGCCTGTAATCCTGGCATGTGCCCTGACTGATTATCAAACCATGACCTACTGGTTTATAGGTCAATGCTCAACCATTGGGTTAAGCTAGCTGGGCAGTTGTTTTACTCTTTTCTAGGAAGTGTCATGGCAATGAGCAGCTCTCAGCATGGCTACCCTTGCTTGTCTGAGCACCAGTTGGGGCAGTTCAAATAAAAAAAACTTCAGTTCAAACACTTTTTAGAAAGTGTGTTTTTTCTGTTTTGTTTTGTTTTTAATTAAAAAGCAAAGCTGATTTAATAGAGTATCTGAAAATGTCAAAAGATTCAAGAGTTAAGTTGATAAAGCTGCCACTGGTCAAAGTTATGACAATTTATTAATCAATAAGTAAGACAAATGTAGTATTTAAACTACATCAAATATGTTTAAATCTATGAGTTAATAATGATACTAATTTATGGTTGCAGAGCATTGTAAATGTACTTAATACTGCTTAATTTAGACCTTAAAGAGTAAATTTTATGATATGTTTATCTTTTTCCAATAATAACAAAAAGCAGAAGTAGGGCCTTGTTAGCAGGAAGTGATGGCTAGCTCCCATATCTGTTTAGTTGACTTTACACATGCCAGTGAGCAGATAAGAGTTTAATTCAGTTAGCCTTTCATTACTGGGCACCAAAGCTGGACACTTATAAGTGGTCAGTGGAGATCCAGAGGATATAAGGTCCCTGGGCCAACTACCCACCATGAGGAGAGAAAAGTGACTGGCAACCAGAAGCTGCCTTAGGAAGTGGAAAAGAAAAGAGGCAAGTTGGATAGGAATTGAACTTTGGGTGGCCTTCATAATTTATGAAATGAGACCATTCAAACAAAAAATAAACTGTTTGGACATAAGGAGGGCCTGAGATACTGTAATTGGCAAATTTTCAAATATATTTTCTAACAACAGCAGGAATGGATGTCTCAAAGTGAGATGAAGGTAGTTACAGAAAATAAAAATACCACTTTTTTGTAAGCATCCGAGTATAGTATGTGTTTTAGGTTTTAATGAAGTGGAAATCAGAAGCAACCCATGTACAAGGCAGTGGTGTTTATAACCCATCTCTTTTGTTTGAGTGACTTTATGGTTTGTTTATCTTACAGTGATGAGGAGAGTGATGGAAATGTAAGAAGCGCTTTATCAGTGATGACGCTTGTGGTGGTAGAAAATGTTGCTCTTGAGCAAAAACCCATATGAAGTCAACACTCCATGATGTTTAGTTATTATAGTTCTACACTACATAATGAGGAAAAACCACCATGATTGGGAAATTCCTTCAGGATAAATACTTGTGTTAGAATCTAAAACTCTCAAGGTTTTAATGTCTATTTTCCCATTAAAACACTGTTTTCATGGGTTTTTTATGATGAACTTTTTGATAATGTGAGACTTCCAATAGCACAGAGCTCTCTCTGAGTTCCTAAAATAGTTTAATTGGTGACTATTTTTAAAATTGGGATATTTTACATGCATGCATGTGTACAGCTTTTGTGTTTTCTTAACATTTTTGCAGAGCTTGATAATGGGCTTGAGTTGCTGTGTGGCAACAATCAGAACTGAGTCACCAGCTTGACAAAGTCCTTTATTCTTATTGTCTCAACAACACCAGTTTCACTTCATTCATTTTAGTATTTTGACCTATGACCTGTAGGCACTGGCATTCACACTCCTTGCTATAGCCAAATGGGTGCTATTATAGCCAATGAAGGTGATTACCCTGTTGAATCATATGGTTTGGTTTAAGTGGCAAAATCCCAGAAATGTTCCATTTCTGGATGAAAATCACCACCAGCTCTATGACTCAGAATGACAAAAATCAGTAAGTGTACCATCACCCTTAAAAGAGAATCATTTAGTAACCAATGTGTCCATTAGACTGTCAAGTTCAAAATGGTATCCATATACTAGTATAAGGCATTATAACAGTGCTATCATTAACAAGCATTCTGGAGTTTGGCCAAAGTATCTAGAATATTATTTGATGATGATAATGATAACTTTGGTACAGTAAATACAACCTATGAGACCCTAGATAAGCTAAGACCATAAAGGGAGAACTGAGGACCTTCATTAGAAAAGCAGCATTTGGAATCTCCACATTTGTGTTAGAGACCATGCAGCCTTTCCAGCACATACAATAATAAAAGCATTAATTTTAGAATATAGATTTTTTTTTACTTTTAGTGCATAGATCTGTGTTTCTCAATAGCTGTAAGCACTTTTAGGAAAATGATGTCTTCAGTCCTTCTGGCATCTGCTGATTTTGTAGTTTAAGTGAACTCTCACTTTTACACAAGATATAAATGAAACAGAGAGATGAAGAAACTGTTTGAAGGACACACAGTGACTCATTGAAGAGAAAATGATGAACTGTGCCTCCAGTTCCCAGCCATTTACATAAACAGGTGCCAACACCCAGTTAAGCTTTGCATTTTACAGGAATTGACTTAATAAAGGCTCAAGATAATCAATGAACTTTTATTTTTTTGCATAGTTATCAATAGTTATATAGACATTTGTAAAAGGTTATTCTTGATGTGATGTAGGGATTGATTTTCTTTCAGACAATGCATCACTCAGAATTTTCAGTGGAATTCTTTTAAAGCTGACTTTTATGTCTTAATAAGATTATGGATAATCCCTTGAATGGTAATGCAGCATCCTTTATTCTTGGCTTTATGCTTTTTAATCGTTCATTTTGTTACAAAATCTTATTACATGTTTTATTCAGCTCTGTCAATAAGTACAAATATTAAACAGTCAAAAATCTCTTACTGGCCTGCTTTCTCTCTGAAAAGGATTCGTAGGGGGAAAAAAAAGACAAAAACCATTTCCTATTTGTTGTAAAATAAACTCACTCTGGGAGATTAAAAAAATAAGGACGATTTTCAAGACTTACTTGAAAAATCTACTTTCCTAGGCATTTCTGACCAGAGATAGGCTATGCAATCATTTATCATCGCTATGTCCTGTTGGGTTATTTATAAATTTTTGGAAAGAGACCGAAATGGGACAGTGGGAAACAGTAATTGATCCAATGATAAAAGCTGAAATTTGGGACTGTGGATTGCCTTTGTTTTAGCTGAGACACAGCTGAGGTTTTCTGCTACATGTAGTGGAAAATAAGGGGAAATGAATTATTGCCAAAAGAGTAAATACAATGATGGCTGAATATATATATATATTAAATTAGTTTCTAGGGAGCTTTTGTGTGAAAGCCTAATAGTGCACTTCAATACATTTACATCTTGGAATTTTAAAGGGTCTATCAGTGTGCTTTCTGAATGGGTTTTCAATTGCACAAATGGTCTCTATCACATGAAAAGCAATACTGTTTTTGAAAGGCAATATACTTATTGTGCTAACCACATGGGACTATCAGTGCCTATTGGCTACCAACAATTACCTTTGAAATGAAAAATATTGTTTGTATCAAAGAACTGTTTGAGTTTAAAGAAAAAGCTTTGCAGCCTGCCAATCATCCCCATATCCTGAGGATTATATTGTTGGGAATTTATACAATTTACATGCAGAACTTCAAAATGACTCGGTGAGTTATATAACCCCATGGGGCATTTTCACTCTGTTTAAGTTGCACTTCCTGACACTGCTTACATCAGATTTTTTTTTTGTGGAGCTAGGAATCAATGTCCTTCTATTTTTAGATATCTGAAGTCTGTCCAGCAAATGTTATCACTAGTGATTACTTGCAATATTTCTTTCCTTCTGATTTCAGAAATTCACCTTTAACAGTTCATCTGGGAATTAAGGAAAACCGTTATAAGCATCTTCCCAGATTACTGGTTTGGAAAAGCAGCAAACAGAATCACGAGTGTCACCTAGCTCACTAGAATAAATTTCCAGTGTTAGAAAATTACCAAATAACTTCCGAGATCTTTGTAAATTGGCACCTTAGAATTATTTTTTAACCTAGGCTTTTTAAAAAAGCTTTATCATTCATTTTTAGATAATCAGAGACAAGTTGTCATTCCAAAATTCATTCCTTGTTTTTTTTTGTTGTTTGTTTGTTTTAAAAAAAGCACCTATGATTTCTTTATAGTGTGTGATGCCATGGCAGGAAACAGCTCTGGAGACAGAAGACATGCCAATATCATTAAATAATTCATATGTCTGCCTAATGCATGAGAGTGAGTGATTGCTATAAACAGATATGTCATTTGATAAACATATTATCAGATATTTAGTGAAGGTTTAAGTGTTACCAGACACTCATGGGGTCTCCTAGGCATATTTCCAAAGGAACTATACTCTTAGCCTTGTCTAAAATTAATTCTGATTATTAACAGAAAGAGATTTTTTATTTTAATTAAAAACATACAGACTTTATATTTCAGAAACTAAAAAGCAAGAAGAGGTATAGGCGAAATTCATTTTAGAGATTTAGAGAATATTATTGCTCTCATTTATAAAGTAAAATATATTCTAGTTATAAATATTTACTATCAGATGGTATCACGTGGTGGCTATGAGTATATGGATATATTTATTTGAATATATTCATGACCACAAGTATGCATTATATGTAGTAGATATACATATTATATAGTTTACATAATATAACTTATATGTAGAAGATATAGTAAATACGTAGAAGAATCACCTTGTGGCCCCAACCCCTTTACTCTTTGGGAACCTGCTTTAAGTCCATATAAATTCCAAACCACAATAATTGGTAAAGTCAAGTAAATGAATATTTAGTCATTGGCCTAATGAGTGTTTAGGGTTTTATGGTGTGCTATGACTAATAGAAATCTATAAGGGCATTAAAATGAGAAAATCAAATTCATTTAATTGTTCTGTGCAACAGAACAAGATTCTCATTGTCTGTGGTCTGCAATGGAGCACCCGGGTTCTAGTGAAAGATAAGCATTATTTGAGAGTCAGTGTGTTGAGCAGCTGAATTTTGCTGATTCTTAAAAGGATAGGAAATAAAATAATGACAAGATCTTTTTTGCAGCAAGCATGTATAAAGGTTGCAGATCATGGATGGTAGTGTGGTGGTTGGGAGGTAAATGTGGGTCAAGGTCTGAAGCAGAATCAACCAGGAGAGCAGAATTAGCAGCAAATAGGTTAACTTTGAATCAACATGCACACAGTAGGAACAGAGTCTGTGTCACTCTTTTAATATGGACTTTTTTACCCTTTCCTTGGCACTGCCTGTGGAGGTGGCAACCATCTCCTACTCAGCATCATAGCCACCCTCAGACCTCTCATGAAGCCCACAATTGTAAAAAAAAAAAAAAAAAAAAAAAAAGGACCAACAAGTTCTAGCACCAGTCAGACCCTTATGTCAAAATGAAGTGTACCTGGCAGAAACACTGGTTATGGGAGCAATAAGAAAACAAAGCCACATACTGCCTGGTGTAATTTTGGAAGTTCCACATCATAACAGGAAGCACATCAAATATTCAAGGACCTTGAAGTGATGCAGATATGCAGCAGATCTTATTCTGCTGAGACTGCTCACAATGTCTCCTCAAAGTTCCACAAAACCATTGTGGACAGAGCAGCCCAGCTGGCCGTCAGAGTCACCAATCCCAATACTAGGTTGCACAACACCAAAAAATGAATAGATACCTTGTGTGCACATTGTTTTGTGTTAACAAAACCATAGAATCCTGTTAACAATATTGGCTTTTATTTATTTACTTGCGGCCCAGTGCACAGAATTCTTACATGGGTGGGGTCCCTAGGCCTGGCAGGCTATTAGAGCCAATCAGGTTTCTCTCCTCCCTGCCTTCCCACCTTCCCCCCTCCTCCTTCCCTTGCTGCCTGCATCTGCCACCACCTACCTCCAGTTCCCCGTCCCAGCCCAGGGCCTGGTCCCGATCAGGTGATCAGGGCCTGCCGGCAGAGGGAGGGATAGGGGACAGGACCTAGAAAGTTGGCTGCTGGCCCCAAGGTGGGAGCAGGCCCTTGCCTCCCACCCTGGTAAAGGGGCTTCATCTGCCACCACTCACCCCCAGTTTTGCGTCCCAGTCCCAGGGCCCAGCTCTGATCTCTCAATCAGGGCCAGCTGGCTGGGGGGAGGACCTAGGAGGTTGGCCAGCAGGCCCCATCAATGATAGGGCCTGCGGGCTGGGAAAAGCTCCTGCATTAAGTCATTGAGTGTCTGCCCCTTGGTGGTCAGTGAGCATCATAGCAACTAGTCGTTCCCTTGTAACGGACACCTAGGCATATATATACTATAGGTCTGGTGCATGAAATTTTTTTGGGGGGGGGGGGGCCGAGGAGAGGATGTCCCTCAGCCCAGCCTGCACCTTCTCCAATCTGAGACCCCTACTGGATCGGGCCTAAATGGGCAGACAGATATCCTTCGCACAATCCAGGACTGCTAGCTCCAAACTGCTCGTCTGCCTGCCTCCCTGATTGCCCTTAACTGCTTCTGCCTGCCAGCCTGATCACCCCCTAATCACTACCCTGCCAGCTTAATTGATGTCTAACTGATCCCCTGCCAGCCAGTTTGCCCCCAACTTCCCTCCTCTGCCAGCATGGTCACCCCTAACTGCCCTCCCCTGCAGGTTTGATCACCCACAACTGCCTTCCCTTGCAGGCCTGGCCCTCCCAACTGCCCTCCTCTGCTGGCCATCTTGTAGTGGCCATCTTGTGTCCACATAGGGGCAGGATCTTTGACCACATGGGGGCAGCCCTCTTGTGTGTTGGAGTGATGTTCGATCTGTGTACTACTCTTTTATTAGATAGGGTAGAGGCCTGGTGCATGAGTGGGGGCCAGCTGGTTTGCCCTGAAGGGTGTCCTGGATCAGGATGGGGGTTCCCTTGGGTGTGGGGTGGCCTGGATGAGGGACCTATGGTGGTTTGCAGGCCAGCCACACACCCCAGAAATTCAAGTGGAGGCCCTGGGATCTGGGATTAATTTATGTTCTACAATTGAAACTTTGTAGCCTGAAGCAGAGCCAAGCCTTCTGCTCACTCTGGGGCAACAGCCATTTCAGTTTGAAACTTCGTAGCCTAGAGTGGAGGCCTAGGCACTAGGGATGCAGAAGTTTGGTTTCCTCCATTGGCCAGGCAACACTAGCCTCTTCTCTCTGCAGCTCCGTGGCTGCTGCCATTTCTGTTGGGATTATGTATCTTCTATAATGGAAACTTTGTAGCATTGAGTGGAGGCCTAGGCCAGCAAGGGCAGGCAGAAAGCTTGGCTTCCTCTGTTGCTGGGGAAACCCAAGCCTCCCTCCTGTTCTCAGTGGCGGCAGTCATCTTAGTTGGGATTAATTTGCATAATTTTCTCCTGATTGGCTGGTGGGCATGGCTGTGAGTGTGGCTTGATCGAGGTACAATCAATTTGCATATTACTCTTTTATTAGATAGCATATATATATATATATATATATATATATATATATATATATACACACACACACACACATATACACATATACACTAGAGGCCTGGTGCACGAAATCTGTGCATGGGATGTGTGTTCCTCAGCCCAGCCTGAACCCTCTCCAATCTGGGATTCCTCAAGGGATGTCCAACTGCTCTTTTAGGCCACATCTCAGTAGGATGGGGCCTAAATGGACAGTCAGACCTCCCTCTCACAATCAACTGCTCACCTGCCTGCCTGCCTGGTTGCCCCTAACTGCTTCTGCCTACCAGCCTGAGCACCACTAACCACTCCCCTGCCAGCCTGATTGATGCCTCTGCCAGCCTGTTTGCCCCTAACAGCCCTCCCGGGCAGGCTTGGTCCCCCCAACTGCTTTCCCCTGCATGCATGGTCATCCTCAACTTCCCTACTCTGCTGGACTTCTCTCTGTTCCATTATTGGCTACTTTCAACACCCTGGACATTTATTCTTACTAGGTTTGTCCTGGCAGTAATTATCCTGTTCTTTTCTCTTCAAATACCTTGTCCTCTTGTCCTGTTGTTGCTTAGGACCTGTGACAATCTCAGAGACACTGGCATTTTAACACCAGAATTATCAAAGTTGCAGTGTCTGTATATCTCAACTGCTAGGAATACATGACAAAATAACAGTTTTCAAGATCTTAAACATGAGTCAATGCCTTGTAATTCTTCACATGGGGTATCATTAAAAAGAAAAAATGATACAGCTTTGTTTTTATTGGAAGGAAGGAAATGTTTCATGGAAGTGCCTTTTCCATTCTCCATCAAGGTTGTTTCTTATGATGGCCAATAGGACCAAGAAACAGAATTTCTTTTCATGCTTTTCTCTCTTTATAGCATACCTTGAATAAAACCAGGAAATTATTATTCTAATTTTTTAAATATAAGCTTTTTCATTTAGTGTCAACTCAGAAATGTACTTTGAAGACATTCTCTCTCCCCTAACACACCTCTCTCTCTCTCTCTCTCTCTCTCTCTCTCTCTCTCTCTCTCTCTCTCTCTCTCTCTCTCTCTCTCTCTCTCCAGCATTTTTCAACTTCTTACACTGTTTCAGACTGTGGTGTATAGGGGAAATTTTACTGAAATAGTCTCAACTTAATATAAGTGCTATAACGAACAGATAGTGGGTGCTGTAGTGGGAATTAGGGAGTGGAAGATATATCACCTCCCTAAAAAAAACTTGTTTAAACTAAAGGTAATAGACAATAATTTAATAAAGTTGGTAGGATTGGGCCTAAATGGGCAGTCGGACATCCCTCTCACAATCCAAGACTGTTGGCTCCCAACTGCTCACCTGTCTGCCTGCCTGGTTACCCCTAACCACTTCTGCCTGCCAGCCTGATCACCACTACCCACTCCCCTGCCAGTCTGATTGATGCCTAACTGCTCCTCTGCCAGGCTGTTTGCCCCTAACTGCCCTCCCCAGCAGGCTTGGTCTCCCCAACTGCTCTCCCCTGCATGCATGATCATCCTCAACTTCCCTCCTCTGCTGGCCTGCTCACCCCCAACTGCCCCCCCTTGCAGGCCAGGTCCCTCCCAACTGCCCTCCCCTGCTGGCCATCTTGTGTCCACATGGCAGCAGCTATCTTTGACCACATAGGGGCAGTCATCTAGTGTGTTGGAGTGATGGTCAATTTGCATATTACGCTTTTATTAAATCAGACTAGTGGCCTGGTGCACGAAATTCATGCACAGAGGGGGGTGGGTTCTCTCAGCCCAGCCTGCACCTGCTCTAATCAGGGACCCCTTCAGGGATGTGTGACCCCTAACCACCTCTGGCTACCTGCCTGATTGCCCCTAAGTGCTCCCCTGCTGGCCTGATTGCTCCTAACTACCTCTGCCTTGCCCCACACCTGGGACCCAGGCTTCCCTCCCTCTGGCCAGCTATAGGCACCCAGGACCTGCGCCAGCTTCACTCAGGCCAGCCACAGCCACAGGCACCCACAGGCATCCAGGACTACAGGGCATGCTGCCTAATCCCAGGGCCGGAAAGGGCCCCAAACCCTCTATGTGCCTGCCTGGCTGAGTCCCACTACTCTGACCGCTGTGGTTTAAAGAACTTTGCCATATATGTTCTCCCCAGCCTCCTGGGGAGAGAGCGTGAGCTGAGAAACTGGAGATGCTGCAGCCCCACTGAGGGCACGCCTTCCTCAGCATCTCCAGAAGCCGGAGCACCTGGTTGGAAGGCTCCCAGCTCCAATCCTGGCCTGAGGAGGCAGGGAGCTGCGGAGTATGTGTGGTGCTTGGGGAAAGGGTGATCTTATTGGACTCACACACACTACCACTGACAACATCATGAGGTCATGGAGACTGAAGGAGCAGAGAAATGCATCCAGAGATGGAGGGCCCGTGCCAACCCAGTAGGTGGGTGCCTCTCCAACAGCACACCTCACAGACAGCGTGCCCCGCAGCCCCAGGCGGGCCTCCCACAGCCTTCCCGCCCCTCCACAGAGCCCCCACCTGGGGAGCACATGCTGCACCGGGGCCATGCCCCTGCATGCCTCGCTGGCCTCGCCTCCCATCCTGCTGGCCATGTCCCCTGCTCCTGATTGGCGGTTAGCATAGCCAATCAGGAGCCAAGGTACAGTCACATTTGCATATTACTCTTTTATTAAATAGGATATTAGAGGCCTGATGCACAAAATTCTGCAGGGGGGGGGGGAGGTGTCTCTCAGCCTGGCCTGATCCCTCTCTTGTGATCTGAGACCCCTCACTCCTAACCGCCCGCTTGCTTGCTCCTTACTGCTTGGCCCCCTGCTCCTTAGCACTGCTGTGGAGGTGGGAGAGGCTTCCGCTGCTGCCGTGCTCACCAGCTGTGAGCCTGGCTTCTGACTGAGTGGTGCTCCTGCTGTGGGAGCACACTGACCACCAGGGGGCAGTTCCTGTGTTTAACATTTGCCCCTTGGTGGTCAGTACACATCATAGTGACCAGTCTTTCTGGTCATCTGGTCATTGTGCCATAATGGTTGCTGGCCTTTTATTATATAGATTGATTGATTGATTGATTGATTGATTCAATAAATAATTAGAACTCCTTGACTTTTTAAACCAATTAAGGTGTCTACAAAAGCAACAGGGTTGAGACAATTCCTGTGACAGAGATGAAGGAAAACACATGGTGTGTGAAACTAAATTTATTCAAGGAACTAAAAGAAGTTCAAATAAGACTAGACCATTAGGGGAATTGGCAAGAAGACTGGAGGGAGATGAGTTTGATCATGTGAGGTTGGTTTGACCTCCATAAATATATTATGCAATACACAGTGTTTTTGTTTTGTTTTTTAATACTCACCCAAGGATATGCTTTTTTATTGATTTTAGAGAGAGAGGGAGGGGGAGAAGGGAGGAGATAAGGAGAAACATTGATGTGTGAGAAATAAAACATCAATCAGTTGCCTCCCGTATTCACACTGATTGGGGATCAAAACCATAAACTAGGAATGTGCCCTGACCAGGAATCAAACACATAACCTTTTGACCTTTTGGTGCATGGGACAATGCTCCAACCAACTGAACCATCTGGCCAGGGCTATGTAACACACAATTTTAAACATAATAAAAAGGAAAAACTCAGTATATTACTATCAATAGATGCAGGAAAGGGGCATTATATAAAAGTTAACACTTATTCAGGAAAATTTCTTAGCAAACTGGAATTAGAAGCACACTTTATTAACTTCACAAAGGGTTTCTCTCAAGAAATATCCTATTTGACACTAAAAAATAAGAAGCACCTCTTTTAAAGTCAGAAACAATGTGCTATCACCACTTTTCTTTCACATTACAATGGTAATTGTAGCTAAGAAATTAAAAACAAAAAATAAAAGTAAAATAAGATATAAGAACAAGAAAATTGTAGGGGGCATGTTTTTCTTTGAAAATTTTCTTTCCAGCTAATAAGCAATGTATTGGATTATGAAGGATTAATCCAACTTTTACATGAACTAAAAGGACTATCAAAGAAAGTATTTCAACCCACCAAACACTTCAGATGATAATATAACTTAAATGTAGCAATAGCTTTGTGTCAGTGAATTACTAACCAAAGTTAATAGTCCATGTTTGTTTTTCTTCTGTATTTTTTACTATCCAATCTGTCTTTAATTTCCTTGCCAGTTGCATTTCAGTAGTTACTTGATGTATGCATGCAAACTATAAATGACTGTGGGAATATGCCTGTCAAGGTCATCTTTTTAATAGTGTGCCCAGTATCTGGTTAACTATAATGACCACAACATTTTATTTTAATCTAGTCTTTTAGGAGTTGCACAAAAAAACTTTATAAAAAATGTCTTCCCTTGAGAAAATCCTAAACAACAGTTTTAAATATTAACAATCCTCTTAAATAATAAAATATATTTCTTTAGGCATCACTAGCACTTTGGCCTCTAATTAGTTTGCTTCACCTTATCTGCAGCAAACTGTTTGCTGGCATTGTCACAGTGAGGGCAAACTTCACAGCAAACATTGTAAAACTTACATGTTGTAAGTACTCTACATTATACATCAATAACATTAGTTTTATAAGAATTATATTATGAGAGCAAATGTAGTATTATATGCAATTCATGGGTTTATCTATTTCAAATCCTTGCTCTGTTAGTTATAAAATCTGTTATGTAAATAAGATTCACTTAACTTGTTTGAGGCTTAGTTTATCTGGCATTATATGCAATGATAACTCTTATTTTACACGGATCTGGGGAGGATTAAAAGACATAAGCCCAGTCAAGCCCACAGGGACTGCTACTTGGGGCTGAGTAAGTGGTAGCCCCTTCCCTTTCTTCTTTCTGTATATAATATCAAATCATAACTGATGCCATAGCATCAAAACCTTAGCATGCTTTCTAACCTCTTAAGTTATCCCTTGATTTAAAGAGAACAAAGCATGAGACCTTAAACTAGGGTCACTGTTAGGAAGAAAAGCTCCAAAGATAAAAATAAGGTTAGGGATCAGGTTTTTTTTTTTTCTTTCTTTCTCATTATTGTCTTCTACAATGGAATCTTAGTAGAAATTTATTGAAAAGATGAATGAATGAACAAACTATGAGGGATCTTGAATATATCTATTACAACCACTTTATATTTTTATTGAGATAAAATTTACCACTTTAATAATTAATTTACCACTTTAATAAAGTGTGCAATTCAGTAGCTTTTAGTATGTTCAGAATGTTGTAGGTCCAATACCAATCTCTAATCCAGGATCATTTTCATTATCCCCCTGAAAAAATAACAACCTATACCCATTGAATAGTCACTTTCCATTCCGTGGCAATCACTAATCTGCTATCTCATTTTTCAGGTGAGGAAATTGTGGTACAAAGAATTAAAGTGATCCAACCATGATCACACAGCTAATACATTAATAAGCCAAGGATATTCATATAGTCTAAAAGGCTATACCCTTTTTTACTATTATTTAAATTTACATTTTAATTGTGAATTTTTATGGTAAATTTAAATTAGAACTAAAATTTTATTCTGGAAAATTGGATTTAATTTTTGAAATTACAAGGATTATCAGTAATATAGATTCAGGGAATGTGGAAATCAACAGTTAATCAATGTTCTACACTTGACTTTCTCAGAGCTTTTAATGATTCAGTTGCCTTTAAAGAATTTAAAGTCTTTAATTGATTAATTATGAATTTCATAGGAGAATATATGATATAATATTTCTCAAACATATTTGTGCAAAAGAGTTTTTAAAACCAATTTACTGAGTTGTAATATACATGCAGTAAGTATAATCAGTTTAAGTGAATAGTTCAATGAGTTTTGCCAAATAAAACCATGAACATGACCCCTTCCAAGAGAATTTCCTCACTCCTGGCCTCAGACAACAGCTGGTCTATTTTCAATCTCTACTGCTTTTCAAGAATCTCATATATGGAGTCATTCAGTATGCACTCTTTGGGTTTCTCTTCCTTCACTTGGCCTGATTTTGCGATTCATCCATATTGCTGAATGTTATATCAGTAGTCCATTCCTTTTATTGTTGAGTACCTTTTATTGCATTATATGGAAACACCACAATGCATTTATCACTCACCTGTTAATGAATCTTTCTGTTTCATTTTGATAGTGCATCTTCCACTTTGGAACTCACTGACATGAATTCTGGCTAATGTCAGATTTTAGATACTTATAGGCACTTTTGGAGAAGTAGAAATCATTGCAGTATGTAGGCAACAGTTCTCTTGCTCATGTAACAGCTATGCCATGGAAGGAAAAAAAAAGACATCAGGGGAGTACCTTTTTGTGGTATATGACATTTTGTTGGGCACTTAGCATACCTTACCCCATGTAATCCTAGAATGATAGGAAGTCATTCTCAGGACCGGGGTCAGAAAGTATTGGAGGAAAGAATTTGTGTGTGTGTAGGTGTGTGTGTGTGTGTGTGCGTGCGTGTGTGTGTGTGTGTGTGTGTGTGTGTGTGTGTGTGTGTGTCTGTTTGTGCGTGTGCACCCGAGTGTGCTCTGTATGGAATACAATAAATAAAACTAATCTTAATCTCTCTCTGGGCAAATTGAACAGGATTTTGTGACAGAATATTAATCTAGCTTCAGTCTATAGGTTGATGGCAAGTGTTTTGTTGAATGTAATTAATAAATATGAAGGATTGGATGTTGACTCTGATATCTGTTGACCTTGCAATTCTACAGGACTTATAGGCAATAAAATGTCCCAGTATGTTGTACTGATTTTATGTCTTGTTTTCACAATTATCTTCATAACTAGTCTTACTCAGTTACCATTCCAGAGAGCTGCTCTTCCCTATTACAGCACTAATAAATTAGGAGTTTCATAAGTGCCTTTGTTCAAATTCATTTTCTTCTTTCAGTTAATGAACAGCCATCTGCAGCTGCTCCTCGATCTTAATCCATCTGCATGGAGATGCCATTGTTATATACAGCATCCTATAAATATTGACAAGCTGACTGCAGATGGGGGGGGCATTTTATTATTATTATCCCTGATTAAGAGAGAGGCCAGATTGACAACACAAGGGCTCTGAGGTCCCTTCTCTTCTGTAAATTGTCTGTTCACATAATTATATTTCTAGTAACAATATTACAGTGTGCATTACAATCATCATTGTGGTTGTTATTTGTTATTCACTGAGTATCACTTCTGTGTTCTGCAGTGTGTAAGGCACAGCATGCAGAAAGACAGTTCATACTCAAAAGGATTAAATAATCCTATTATAAAAAAGAATTTTATCAGCCTTATGAAACTGAAAATAGACATGGTGTCTTGTGCCACATTTATATGGCATGAATTATAGCAAAGGAGTTGAGTTGTATCATTGATATGTTAACACCCTTCTTATACCATGAGATTGATCTGGAGTTAAAGCAATATGTTGAAAGAAAAATATCTTCATTTAGATCCAGAATATGAGTACATTTTTAGTGAGACAGTTTGGGATATGACAAGTTCACAAATAATGGGAAGAACTTTCATTACCAATAAGTTAATGCTATTTCTAGCCAGCAAAGTGCAAGAGAAATCTATAACCCAGTTGGTGTGAGGGAAAAATCCACTTATTATGTGTCTGATGTGTGCAAATCATGTTGGGTGCTGGGAACACAATTGTGAATCAGATAGGCAAGGTTTCTACCTGTGGGGGAGATTGTGCCTCTGTGAACCAAGACAGATATTGCACAATCACAATTAAGGAACACAGTTGCTATTGTGCAGAAGAGCAGGGTGCTGTGGAACATAAAATAGGAGGACCCAGGGGGAAAAAGGCATTCAAGCAGTTGACTTGTAGTAGGTTGAATCAGGACCCCAAAAAGATATAACCATATCCTAATCTCCAGTACCTGTGAATGCTACCTTATTTAGAAAAAGTATCTTTTCAAATATAATAAGAATAATTAGATAACAAGATGCATTTTTATTATTGGGGGATGTTTAAGTCCAATAAGTGTTCCTATGAGAGAAATGCAGAAGATTTGAGACAGACAAAAGAGGTGAAGATGTGGAAAAGAGGATGAGGCAACGTGTGGCCATTGAGACAGAGATTGGAGTGATGTGGCCTCAAGTCAAGGAATGTTTTTAGGTACCAGGAGCTGAAAAAGCAAAGAATGATGTCATCTACCTAAAACCTCCAAAGAGATTGTGGTCTTGCTGGTACCTTGATTTTGGACTTCTAACCTCCAGAACTGTGAGAGAATAAAATTATGATGTTTAATCTTTTCAGTTTGTGGTAATTTGTTACAGCAGTTATAAGACACTAATACATGGCCAATGATCTATTTCTCCTCCAATTACTAGGCAGGGGGCTGGGAGGTGGCTAGAGAAAGTACATGATAACTACACCTCCAGGCAAACAGACCAATGGTACTTGCTAGTATACGTGACCTTATCTGGGAAATCTTCTTCAGGATTTCTTGGGTTTAGGATCACTTATGGTAAACAAATCTGCAATATGTGGACCTATGAGGCATGGCTCCCCAGAGAATGTAGATCTCTCTAGGGTACAAATGGATATGTTTCATAACTTAAGTGCAAATATCATATGTAGACCACATTTAATATTCTGTGTTAAAGCATGCATGCCTGGGGCAGGAAGATCTCTCCAATCTCCTAATTTGTTTGTGATTTCTGATTGTTTGCATTCTAGAAACTATTTGTAAATCTTGACCATCTGAAATCTAGTAAGCCTGAAAGAGAGGCATTATGAGAAATTTTTCTTTAAAAGTTATGTGTAAGCTGACATCAGAAGAATGTATAGTTATTATCCTACTAGAGAGAGGCCCAGTGCACAAAAATTTGTGCACTCGGGGGGGGGGGGGGTCCCTCAGCCAGGCCTGAGCCCTCTCACAATCTGGGAGTCCTCAGGGAATGTCTAACTTCCACAGTTTGGCCTAACTATGTGGGAGGTGACCAGGCAGGCCAATCAGGGGGGCCAGCGAGTAGCCGACCAGCCCAACCATCATCCCTCCACCTCTGCAGGTTGCCGCCACGCCCCAATCACTGTTCCTTCCCTCTGCCCACTGCCACATGCCTTGACTGGCCTGGAGCCACCTGATCACTGGCCCCACCCCCTGCCAACTGGTCATTCTGCCATTCGGTCAATTTGCATATTATGCTTTTGTTATATAAGATGTGGTAGGCATAATTCTGAAATGACCCCCAAATTTCTTGCCCCTGTTGTGTGCACTGTGTACAACACCCCCATTGAGTGTAGTCAAATACCTGTTAATATAATGGTATAGCTCCTCCCTTGACCAGATTATATGGAAAAGGTAATGGGATAATCAGCCTTATGATTCTGCTACATTATGTAACACTCTGTCCCAGCTGAATGAAATAAGAGTCCTGCCCTAGTCGGTTTGGCTCAGCGGATAGAGAGTTCACCTGTGGACTGAAGGGTCCCTAGTTTGATTCTGGTCAAGGGCACATGCCCTGGTTGTAAGCTTGACCCCTAGTGTCAGGCCTGCAAGAGGCAGCCAATCAGTGATTCTCATCATTGATTTTTCTCTCTTTCTCTCCCTCTCCCTTCTTTTTGGAAATCATTAAAATTGAAAACAAAACAAACAAACAAAAAAAACAGGAGTCCCCAACAAGGCCCCAAAGATGGCCTGTAGTTGTTGAGAGTGATCCCCAGCCAACAGCTAGGGAGGAAATAGGGACTTCCATTCCACAACTGCAGGAACCGAATTAGGCCTCATTGGTGGGTTTGGAATGAGATTTTTCATTAGTCTCCAAATGAGACTTCAGCTCAATGGACAGTTTTCTTTTAATCTTCTAGACCGAATCTCCTCCTTTCACTACCCTGCTTTCTGCTCCAGGAGGCTGATCTTCACGTCCTACATCCGGAGGTGACTTTGCTCTCTCGCTCCAATTGGGTTCAGTGAGGGGGCAGAAGAAAGAGATCAAAGGAAGAGAGGAGAGTGAGGATTGGATATTTATTCCATTCGGTCTTTTTGTGCAGGGCTTTCTTGGGTTGGCTTTGTCCCACTATCTATCAGACAGCCCTCTCCATATAGCTGTCTGGCTCTCTCCCTTTCTCTCTCTCTTCTTGTAACCGCTTCCTTTCTTTGCCCTACAGATTTGGGAGTGCTAATAGCTTCCTGTTGTTACTAGGCCTTTTCCTAAACCTGGTCCACAATTTTACAAATAAATTCTTTATTAAACTGTCTTCTATTTCCTGCCAGAAGCCTGACCAATACATGCTCAGTTTTAGATACACTGATGACTGTAAGGTACCCTAGGGGACATTTAGGTACCTGAGTTTGGAGCTCAAAGGCAAGGTGTGAACTGGGGATGTGAATGTGGCTGTTACTAGCATAGCGATAACTGGAACTTTGGCAATGGGCCAGATCACTTAAGACAGAAATATAAAGTAAAGAAGAGGAACAAAAGAGAGCTTAAGAGAGACCAAAGAGGAGTTCTAATGTTTAAAGACTTGTGGAAAAATCCAAAGAGACTGAGTAAAATTAGCCAACAAGATAAAAGAGAAACTGAGAGGAAAGGATGTCGTTAACAAGGGAAAAAAATATGCATTAGTTGACTTCGGCTTCCATAACAAAATACCATAGACTAGGTGGGTTGAACAACAGAAAGTCCATTTTCATAATTCTGGAGAATGGGAAGTCCTAAGTCAAGGGGCCAGCGTGCTAGGTTTCTGGGGAGAGCTCTCTTCTTGGCTTGCAGACAGCTTCCTTCTCAGTGTCTTCACCTGGGGGAAAGGGATCGAGAGAGCTCTCCAGGGTCTCTTATGAAATCACTAATCCCATCATAGGGTGGAGGCTCATGACCTCATCTAAAAGTCTCCATCTCCAAATGCCATCATTATGGGGTGATAGCTTCAATGTATAAATTAATTGGGAGGACACATTTCAGTCCCAGAGCAGGATTTAAAGTGGAGTAATGGTCACCTCTGTCAAATGCTGCTGAGAAGTTACATTCCAGGACACACTAAAAAGGGACCAGTGGATTATGCAAAGCAAATTGTGTACTTGATAAGTATGTATTAATAACAACTTTACATAGTAATTTATTAGGTGCTAATGGCATCCAAGGTAACCCAGTTCTTGAGCTCATGAAGTTTCCCATCCAGCTGCTCAGTCAAGTCATAAGCATATATCAATTTAAACATAGCAATAAAATAAAGAATTAGTGCAGAGCTCTAAGAAGGCCTGAAAGAAAGGAAATACTTTCAAGTCTCATTTATTTGAGTATATTTAGACATCAGAAATCTAAGAGTAATACATACTCATTCTGCTACAAGGTAGGTATTAGTCTCATAATTATATTTGAACAAGAAAGGAAATTGAGATTTAGAGATAATAAGTAATTTTCTGTGACCTATGGCTAATACATTATAGAGCAGAGATTCATGTCTATTTGTCACCTGAAACCTAGGGTATACATTCATTAAAACAACAATGCTTTTACCTTGTTAGGAATAACTGATACATAATCTATGGATTTGACATACTTTTACAAATGGTACTTTTTATATGAAAATAATCATTTGTTTATAGAAAGTTGCAATAATATAGAAAGATCCAGGTACCCTTCACCCAGTTTCATCCAAACGGTACAATTTACATAAATATACTACAATATCAAAGACAAAAAGTTGACACTGTTATGTGTGTGCATCAATTCTGTCATTTTATCACATCAATCGATTGGTGTAACCATTATGACAATCACTACAAAGATTTTTTTTCCATCACTACAGAGATTTTCCTCATCCTATCCTTTTATAGTCACATTCATCACCCCGGCCCCTAGCAACCACTAAGCTGATGCCTGTCTCTATAATGTCATTTGAAACTGTTACATAAACAGATTCATACTGTTTGAGGATTGGCTCATTTCATTGGGCCTACGTCCATGAAATCCATTCCAGTTGTTACATGTATCAATAGTCCATTCCTTTTTACTACTGAGTAGTATCACATCTTTTGCATGTTCCATAGTTTATTTAATCACCCTTTAGTTTAATCACCCACCTTACAGGACATTTGGATGTTTCTAGTTTGAGGCTATTACAAATAAAGCATCTGTGAACATTCTCTCCCAGGTTTTCTACTGAACATTAAGGTTTTCTTTCTCTAACATAAATGCCCAGAAGAGCAATGACTGCTTTGTATGGTAAGTGTATGTTCAGATGTGTGTGTGTGTGTGTGTGGTGTGTTTTTTTTTAAAACAAAACTGCCAAACTATTTCCCACAGTAGCTCTATGAGAAATCCAGTTTCTTAGCCACTTCAGCAGCATTTGGCATTCTTGTTATTTTTATGTTAGTTGCTCTAATAGATATACAGTGATATATCACTTGGATTTCATTTTAATTTCCCTAATAGCTAGTGATGCTAAGCATCTTTTCACATTCTTAATTGCCATGCCATCTGTATATCTATTTTGGTGAAATATCTATTCATATATTTTGTTCATTTTCTAATTGAATTTTGGTTGTCTGTTTGTGTTTACCGTTGAGATTTGAGATTGATATTCTTTCAATATTCCAGGTACAAGTCCTTTGTGAGATCTGTGATTTACAAATATTTCTCCCAGTCTGTGGCTTGTCTTTTCCATCTTCTAATAGGCTCCCTCACAGAGAAAATTTCTAAATTAATTGCATATATGTGTACAAATTATATCTATATAACATATGATTTGTATGTGTGCACATATAAATTTTTATGTATAAAACTGTACAGACATCAATGAGGGAGTCTTTCTCAATGACACTGTCATTTGGATCAGAAATTCTGCCAGTGTTTACAAGTCGTGTCTTGGCAATACACATGGACTCACAAATGTCAAGGTTAATTCTATATCAGGCACTTTAGAATTATATGCACCCAAAATGCAAAGAGGCATGTGGAAAAGTGGCTACTAATCCATATGAATTGTATATTAAGATGGACTATACGTTATTACTCTTTCAAAACTCACTCAGGATAGTGACTGTTTCATAAGCAGCATGAGAAGGATTTTCAGAGTCAGATATTAAGAAAATTGGAAGGCAGTATTCAGGGAGATAGAAGTTATAAAATACAATTTCATGCAATTTCTGTAGGTATCAAAGTTTATATGAAATAGCTGTGTTACATTTCATAGTTGATTAATCTAAATACATACATTGGAAAGCAAAGTCTAAATTTTAAAGAACTGAATTCTAGAAAGTGCATTTAAGAACTACCCTTCTATGGGGTGATTGGGTTTATTGTAGTAATAAAATGAAAATAAAGACAATTTGTCTAGCTTTTTAAGTTGTCTAGATATTATTTGTTTGTTGCACTTGATTGATTTAAATCTTTTAGGAGTATTCACATAAAACAAGAAGATGGATATTTTTCCTTTTAAGTATTAGATTAGTGTTATTAATACTAGGTTTCACCTAACAGATTAACTGTCTATTGCAACTATGTATGGTATTGTTTTAATTACTATCTGGCTAGAGAAGCAGCTAATTTAAGTCTATGAATGTCTAATCTCTATTTACTGAAGGGAAATAGATTTTTTTCCTTGCCATTTCTTTTTATAATCACACAGACTAAATCCAGGAATAATAAAATACTCTAAATTCTAAATTACTGTGCCTCTATAACTTCAGTATTTTATTTGAAATATCTTCCTAATATTCAGCAGAAACATATATCCAAATTTTAACATATTGATATGCTCTAAAGTCTTCATAGCTCTCCTGCCAGAGTTTCTACAAGGTTTTACAAAATGCTTGTATGAACTGTAAAAAAGGAGGCAGTTTTAAAATAAATGGATTTGTTGCCTATAAGATATTCCACAAAACTACTCTGCTTTTGCTCCCTATGACTTGACAGCTTTGGACAAAGAAACTTTTATAGCAGCGACTGAATTGCAGAGTCATCCAAGACAACCCTTTCCACGAGGAAGAGGTCAGCAATTAGATAAGGTGCTGGCACTGACCTTACCACCAGGGTTTGTCCAGCTGGGGCTTCATGTTCATGCCGTTCTTTTAATTAAGTTCCTAAAGATTCCTGAGGAAATAAGGGGAAAGGGCAAATTGTCTTGAAAATCAGAACATGCAACAGAGGGCAGGAAGCGCAGGAACAAAAATGTATTCCAGATAAGTCTTTCTAAACTCAGCAAACCCATGTGTCATGGAAAGGGCAGACTTACAAATGACAAAACAATATCCTCTCAGCCCAGTGATAAAATTATTTCCTGTGGTGAGTGGTATTGAACTCCGGGAATATATTTTATAAATTAAACACTTATAAAACATCAACCCAATTTATCCCAAGAATGTCTGTTGAATCTCTCTCTCTCTCTCTCTCTCTCTCTCTCTCTCTCTCTCTCTCTCTCTCTCTCTCTCGGAGAGTAGGACTTAATGGCAGTTTGCCATGGTTATGTGATACCATGGCAAGAAAATACCTCATTTTATATCACAAACATATGGTCTGGTAATGGTTTTATATTATATTCCTTTAGTGTTTTATTCCTGTTTTAGACCTCTTCTAGACAAGAGCAGTATGTTTTCTTGTCGACCTATCACATCAACTGTTAACACATGTCTTTACTTTTAGAGTTCACAATGGTTAAAAATTTAAAATTTAACCTCATATTATGTGTGACCTAAATGTTGATTATGCAGTAAAGTTGATCTCGGGTGCTTATCTATGTTGAAGTTACTGTTTCTCTGTTTTCCTTTCAATTAAGAAATTCTGACCCTATTTACAATGGTTAATGTTCCTCAAGTTAAAAGTGACTACATAGAAATGTGTATAAAATGTGGCAACCAGGATGGTAAGATGAATCTAAACTTGAGGCTGCAAACTAGTGTCCCATGAGCCAAATCTGGCCCACAGATGTGTTTTGTTTGGCTTATGGAGTGTTCAAACTTTTTTTGGAATCATTTGCCAACATTTAAGAATTGGTAGATTTAAAATAGAAATCTTGATCCTTGGTTTCTCTGAGATCTCCCCAGCAGCCCTGGCCCAGACTTCCACACAGCATTATCTGCTCAATGCCAGGCAGCACCTGCCTCTTACCTGGGGGGTTCCTTCTCTGTCTGACTCACCTTTGTTCCACCCAACATGCATTCACTTGTTTACATTCTCTCCCCGACCCCATGGACATCTGAGTTTAAGACTTCTCAATTATGTTATGTGAAGTGTTTGGAGAGAATTGGTGTGTGCCCTTGAGAAATAAATAATCATGAAAGACAATTAGTGACCCTCAAATATATGGAAGATTTTTCCTTGGGACAAGTGCTCAGAGTAGTCAAGGACAGTTGTTTCAGTAGGTAGGGAAATCTAGAGGAAGGCAAATATTGTCTAAATGTAGCAGTAACACCTTAAATGCCAATAAGCCAACCAAAACCAGAATGCACTTTCCTGGGGCAAAGGGAGACTCCTATTACCGGAAGTGTGCAGGCAGGTATGGGCATGGTGTGAAGTCCAGTAGAACTACTGGCTGGGGTGTTGACCGGTGATTACACCAAGGTCTCCTCCAACTCCATGAATCTATAAAATTGACTTTTTAAATCATCCTCTTTGGAGCTACAAAATAGCACTATACTAACTGGAAAACAAGTTTGAATCCAAAACATTATATGGACATATAGGATTTTGAGATATTATTGGACTCTGGGAGAAAGCTTAGTGAATGCCAAGATATTATTCTTCTGAATCACAGGCAGTGCTCTGATTAGATTTTCTTCAGATTGTTACTCTCTAGTTGTAGGGCATTTGATTTCCTTTCTAATAACACATGGCAATCAGATGTACAGTTTTCTTCTGGGAAAAGCATTATTTTAAAAACATTAACATCAACACAACTGTCAGGGGAAAGAAAGCACAATAGTTTTGAAAACACTCTGAAGTTTTTATTTGCTGAAAGGATTAAAGAAAGAAAATACAGTGCTCCTAAAGTCAAACCACCAAAAACAAAAACAACAACAAAACACCCACAAACCTACAATAATTGTTTTGCAAAAAAACAGTTTTGGGAAAAACATAAGATTGATGTGGGCAACTATAGGTTTTGCCTTTTTACATAGATCAGAGATTGGAAAACTAACAGCCTGCAGACCAAATCTAGGCTACTCCCTGTCTTTGTAATAAAGTTTTATTAAAACAAGCCATACCCATTCCTTTACATACGATAATGGCTATTTGTCTTTGAGGTGAAAGAACCTTTGAGTTAGTGCCAACACAGATAGTCTGAGTCACAAAGCCTACAGTATTTACTATCTGGCCTTAGCAGAAAAGGTTTGTGACCCCCAACTAGTTACCTTGTACTATTTATATCACTACTTCTTGCAGTATAACAAAAAGCCAAGTGATATCTTGATGTGGCTATAGAAGAAAATGTCATATTCTATTGCTTTGGTGGTAAACAAAAGATCACTTTTCTTTCAACTTCTGACTGCTATGTCTCTGTTTCTAACTTACACCTACTGAGAAAAAGACCTCAACACCTTTTTCAGTCACTCACAGTCATTCATGCAGAGGTATCAGTGAGCAATGTAGACTATCACCAAGGAGCTTGGGGACAGGGAGGCATTACATTGCCCCTAAGTAAACAAATTTAAAATCCCTCCACAGTTCTTTCTGCCTGAAATTTGCTAAAAACTTAGTAAATGACAATTTCTTACCAATTTTAATTATGACCATGGTAAAGGAGAGGGGGCAAAATAGGAAGCTTATTTTCTTACCACAATTGCCTTCATTTTAGTTTCCTATTTCTTCTGGAGAGAAGCAGAGGACCCCACCCTTGTGGTTTAGTCTGTAATCCCTGAGTAAATTGTGGAGATCACGATTTAGAGGACTGATTTAGTTCACTAATGTGATATCCTGCACATATTCTATCACATTCTATGAAAGTAACAATATTACTGGTGCTGCTGAGATTTTCAACTCTAACAGTTATCCTAGAAATTACATTGGGATGATGGAAAGAAAATACACTGTTGCTACATACAGGGTTTGGCAAAAGTGGGTATTCAGTTGTTCCTATGGAAAATAATACAATAATTAATACAAGAATAAACACGTTTTGCATACTCACAACTGTAAAGCCACTTTGCCTCACCCTGTTTAATTTGTATATACAGTACAGTGTGTGGCTTTTGCTCACAATTTAAATATCCCAAAGATTTCTGTTGCAAGCCACTTGTCAAAGTAGATATGAGGGGGGAAAATAACAACACCTTTGTTCCAAACACTGGAAATAATAGATAGGATACAAATAACTCTTAAAATGCAAAGCCGAGTGAGCTCAAGAGTGAAAGAAACCCATGAGGGTCAAAAGCTAAGAGAGATGCCCCAAGAGTTTCCCTCTTATCTTTCTTCTATGCAGCACACAGCTTCCTGGATCTCTCCCAGGGAATGCCCACTTCTCTCTACTATCAGCGCCCTTTGGCTCCGCTCCAATCCTTACCACCGTAATTTCCTACTACATTTCCTCAGAAAGAAAAGTTAGTTTCTCTAAGAAGAGCCTACCCACTTCAGAAGGAAGTTTTGTGACTTGTGCCAGATTGAAGTCTCGCCATCTCCCCAACCCCATCCCAAGCAGAGGGGTCAAACTTATTTCTCCAAACAAATGCACTGTTCACCCCACAAAGAAATCTGCTGCATGGAATTTTCTCATCAATTACTAGAATTTGAAAAGGGATCGTGTGAATAGTGGGAGGACAGATTTTATTTTTCAGGCGGCAAAGCAGATGTAACTTGGTGCTTCTCTCTCATGAACAGGGGAGGACTCTCAAAGAAGTAGCCGGCTGGGGGCAGAGCTGATCAACACATACAAACATAGGCTCAAACCCCTCCCATCAGCTCCCAAACTTTTGCTCTAGCTAGATACTCATTGAGAAGTGCCAGTGTTGATGACTTGGTAGGCCAATGTCTGTCCATGAGCAATGCAAGGCAGGAATTAGTCAGTTTGGATGAAAAGAGAGGGACTGTGAAAAGGAAATTGTGCGAACAAAGCATTGACACAAAACACTGTCAGTATCAAAGGGGGCTTTTCTGGACTGCAAGTGAGACATGAAATGCCGTGAGATACCAATGGGGAATTGGAGAATATCAAGAGCTATATTAAAATATTTAAAGTTTCTGATACTGAACTTCATACTGACTCACTTCTTCAGATTTTAGCTCAAATATCACTTCTTATAGAAAGGGTTTCCTGACACCCCCTCCCTCCAAACCCCTCCGAAGCTGTCAGAGCCTCCTGGTACTCACTCTCATAATCCCTGGATTTGTTTCCTTAGTGTCACTTGCGACCACATAATTGCATAATTAATTGTGTAATTCATATCCAATGGACTTTTCCTCCCTAAATATAAGTTCCATGAAGGGGGACACTTGTCTGTCAGTTCACTGCTCTATTTTCAGTGCCCAATGCTTGCCAGACATGGAGCTGGTTGTGTTAAATGGAAGTGCTATAAAGTTGCTGCAATTATATGGTTACAGTCATCATAATATTATATCTGTTTACAGTGCACCTTCAAGCAGTTTTTTCAAACTTTTAAAAACTGTCATCCAGTAAGAAACACATCGTACACCCTGACATAACACACACACACACACACACACACACACAATTAAACAAAAAGTGCTGCTGTAAACAGTGCTGACAACCGTCACGTACAATTCATTCTAAGATTTCCTTTCCTCATCTCTTCTGTTTCAGTTTTCCAAAATGCTAGTAGTGAGCCTTTAAATTAACTTCATGACTCACTTGTGAAATGTAACCTACAGTTTGGAAACCCTGTCCTAGGGCTCTTCATACTCCTAGGATGCAATTGAATATTTACTGTGTTTAAACTTTGTCTTTGTTCATCTGTCTCTGTATTTCACAAGGTTTAAGATAAATACTCCTTGTAGATGCAGCAAGATACTTGTGAAGGGTTCCAAGCTTCCTGAAATGAACATTTAGTTGTCAATGCTCCACTGTGGGTACTCACAGGCAGAGGGCGCTATGGGAAAGATGGCCCACATGCCAAAGTCCATTGTGTCCTCAAGGAATAATTTACTTGCAGGAAGTGTAATTTACCTGACATTCTGCTTGTATGTTTATAATTAGATGTGGATTTCTTGCCCAGTTTTACTACATCAGACTAGCATATGCTGTGCTACAGATGGAAGTCCCAGGTTACACAGCATCAGGGACCCTGAGGTCTTGTGATTTCAAATTAAACTTGGGTGTGCATATAAACCATGCAAATTATGCTATGGCCACATGCTCAGCACTGCCAAAAAGAATTGAGACAACAGGCCTAGAAACAGAATGCATCGAGGATAGCCTCCTCTTGCTAGGAAGTTTTTATTAGGTGGGGAGTTGAGGAGTTTTGAAAGTAAACACTCAACTCCAATTGCCATGACTGGATGAATGTGTTTCCTTGGCCACCAAAACAGGCCAGGTGGCTAGGCACACTTTACAACACTCATCCACTTCAGTAGAGCGGGAGTAAACTTAGTAAACTCACCAGACTGTTTGTGGACTCAGTATGGATGACTGAGTTGTATTATGCTAGGGGGGATGCTGCATCAGTGGGGGAAAGCCTCTGTGTTCTTGCCCCTCGTGCCCGGGTGACACAGAGGCTGTTGAAGACCTCTCTGCCCAGCAGTTATTTCAAGTGTGGGCTCATGGGAAAGAGCTCACCCGTTCTGCAGGAGATCAGGAGGGGCCTGGTGCACGGAGGCTGGGATGTCCCTCCATGGACACCACCTTCACTCTGCTTTCCAGAGGGCAGCCTGCATTACATTTGTGAGAGTAAACCTTGTACTGGAAAGTTAATCTTGTAAGTACACTTTGTACAGCAAAGTGCAGAAATCATAAGGACAATAAATATTAGCAAGTGAATGTACCCTTATAACTAGCACTCATATCAAGAAACAAAACATTTCTAGTTATACCAGAAGCACAATCCATGCTTCCTTTCAATCATCTGTTCTGCAAGGGTAATTCTTATCCCTGCATCTAAAATTATAAATGACTCTTTCTTGTTTTGACTTTTATATAAATGGACCCCTGTAGAATGTACTTCTTTAAATATTGCTCTGTCATTTCCATTCTAGATTTATGAGATTCATCTGTGTGGTTGTAGTTGTTTGTTCATTCTTACAGCAGTATGGAACTTCACTGGATGAATGGAACACAATTTTTATATCCAATCTATAGTTGATGGACATTTTGGGTGTTTCCTGGTTGATAAAATTATAAATAATGCTGAATAGGAACATTCTTGCACATGTCTCTCAGTAAATATACTTACATATTTTTGTTGCCATATCTAGGAGTAGAATTGTTGGCACATTAGATCTGAGGATATTCAGCTTTAACTGAGTTCTCTGAATAGTTCTTCTACCAATTTACACTCCCACTGGCAAGATGTACAAGGCCCAATTGCTCCATGTTGTCTGTCTTTTTAATTTTAGCTGCTGTAGTGAGTATTTTTAATTTGAATGGCGTGAACTTTGGAATGAGACGGACATAACTTTTATTCTTGTGTCACATTATAGCAGTTTATATGGCTTAGCAAGTCACGCTTCCTAAGAATCTAAATCTTGTGTTTCTTATTTTCAATGTGGCAATAAAAATAGGTACTACATAGGAGAGTTGCCGATGATATATTAAATAATGTGTGAAATAATAACAATTATTATTTCTTAAGCACTAACATATACAACTGTTAAGTATTTACCTATACCTGTAAGTTTATGACATAGCACTATGGGTAACACCAGTAATAATAGCTATATTCCCCACCATCAGACTTATAAACATCTAGACTTCTGTAGAGATTCCAATTAGTCTCGCCATTGTTCCCAAAAGATAGAACTGTTCTATCTCCCAAGACTAAGGAGGTGAAATCTAGTGTTTTGTGGTTGTTCAAAAGTGTATGAGGCAGAAACCGGTTTGGCTCTATGGATAGAGTGTTGGCCTGCAGACTGAAAGGTCCCAGGTTCTATTCTGGTCAAGGGCATGTACTTGGTTGCAGTCAAATCCCCAGTAGGGGGTGTGCAAGAGGCAGCTGATCAATGTTTCTATTCTTCTCTGTAAAAAATCAATAAAGTATATATATATTTTTAAAAAGTGTATTAAGTTGCTGCTGGCACATAAGTGATTTGTTTCTTCCTGTCTGCTATTTCAGGGCTCAAAGTCTCAACATCACGTCAGAGTGTAATGACCAAATCAGCTTAGAGGTGACCTAGGAACTAGCAGATGAAGACATGAACTTTTATTTTCTACCAAATTAAGCACAAGAAATTTCTGCTTGGGGGTATCAATCATGCTTTTATTATTGAGTCTATATATAAATGTATCCCTTTGTCAAAATTTCACCACATCTTCTTCTGCAAAGAGGTGTCATATTGCTTTAAGAATTGAATGGTAAAGTTGTTTATGGTCTGTCTTCCTGCCCAATTTATGAAAGTAAAAAAAAAAAACCCCTACTTTTAGAAGAACGAGCCTATGATTTTTATAAGACATGGAGAATCTTTTAAGTTGGCAGATCCCTGTCAACAATTGGTATATATCCAACAGCTCTTCAAGAGTCAGGGTTTATCTATACAATAGGGAGATAAACATTGAAGCAGGAAATAAAACATCACAGGAAACTGTAGTTGCCAGTGGAAAGCATACCCCTCGTTCTCCCTCTGTTACTACTGTGTCATTGGCAAGGGGAGGAAGAATAGGGGATATTCATGCTTTCTCACTGGCTGGTAGGGGCCCACTCCCATTTGGGTTTACAAACATAAGCCTCTTAGCTCTTACTGAACCAAGTTCTGTGTTCCCACTTGTCTTTAAGTTTAACAAATAATTGCAGTGTCCCACCAATATAAAACTTTTTGGAAATCATGGAAGACTGATTCCTAAGTTAATAAACTTAAAACACATTTTCCTAAAACACAGTTCCTTTAATTTTTAGAGGTTTGTATAATTTAAAGGAATTTAAATCCATGTGTTTTTTATTCCCTTCACTGACATCATCAAAACAGCCCTTTAAACAGCTGCTTGAGCCTTTTTTAATAAAGTTCACTTCTGACTTCTCTCTTTTTGAAAACAAGATTTTATTTTTCTTTGCCAAAGGCAAATGAACTAAAATGCCAAAAGATTTGGATTTTGATCAAAATTCCCAACCCGTAAATTTTAAAGTTGATTTTTTTTTTTTTTTTGCAAATGGACTTACGACTCCTCATTGAAATTCATTGCAAAGAAGAAAAAAGTAGCATCTGCATGACGTTTATGGTCAAACCTGGTGTCAGAAGACTAAAGAAATATCTATATTTGCTGCTTCATTTTGTGCCAAATCTGAAATGAATCAATGTACAATGTGCATTGCATTATTACAGAAATGTGATCCACTGCCAAGCAGTTAACTTTTCCACCAGCTCTGCCTATCATGAGTAAACCACAATGCCATACTCTCCAGAGGTTAGAAACCCAGCCCACTGTGGCTGCCTGAGATTTGTGAGATGTGATTGTTTTAACAGAGTCATTTCAGAGAAAAATCCTTTGCTAAACATTGTAGATGCTCATTATACACACAAGTGTGTGTATATGAAATATATATGTGTATAGAAAAAATATATGTGTGTGCATAGGAAATCTATATTATATTATATAATCCCTAGAGATTTTTTCTTCTTAATAAGAATACTCTCCCTTTAAAAGTATGCTTAATAATTTAGCAAGTAAAATTATAATTTGTGCACAAACTATGTGAAAGATTTCAGCCTTTATAAATATATCCACATGCTGCAGATGAAATCAAACCCTTAAAGCTTTTCGGTATTAACAATTCAAGACTGTGTTTCTCCTTGTTGAAATATGTATAGGCCAAGCAGTAATCAGAGAGATGTATGACTGGGAGAAGTTGAATTTTATGGGAATCTATGAAACAAACAGGCATTCTGATCTCCTCCGGCCTTCCAGCAAAAGTGCAAAAACCAATGTTCCATTTAAGAAACAAATTTGTTTGCCATCACAAAAGTCCTCAAAGAATAATTTCCCTGGGATAGGAAATTAGAAGAGAGGAAAAAAGGGATGAGTTCTGTGATTTTATTTTACAGTTGAGATTTTTAAAGGATGAGCTTTACACATACACACTCACATGAAGGTGCATAAATATTAATAGACCCTGACTTCTGATAAAAATAGAAACCAGAATTTTATTATTGTATTATGGCTAACAGATTTGATTGCATTATTCTTTTTGAAGAACAGCTCTACAATTACCTACAGGTTGGATGCTGTTTGCTATGAAAAGCTTTGGAATCTTCAAAACAAGTTTTCAAAATCCAGTTTGTGTGATATGAAAAGAAACTTCATGAGTTTACAAAAATGTCTTCTTTAAGAACCTTTCAAAAGCAAATATTCAGATTTACAAATGAAATGATGATTTCTGTGCATTTCTTTTTGTTCAAACTTTGTCACAGATATCTAATTACATTTTAAAACTTTGCAAGGAGACATTGTCCTCAATGAATAAAATTAGAAAATTTGATATATAGAGGTATAATAGAATGAATGGATTTCGTTATAAATATATAGTCATAGAATTTTTAGCAGTTTCATTGTAGGGTCCATTTAAATAAGAATTTCCATTGTGTATGGAATCCTAGATAAAGGTTGCACACAATCTTATCTAATAAAGAGGGAATATGCAAGTTGACTGTCACACCATAATGGTCAAGATGACTGCACCCATAGCAGAGGCCCAGTTTCCTTGACAGGGGACTTCAGGCTGTGCCTCCCATCCAGAGGCCTGGCTGGGGGATCTCAGGCCACACCCCTGCCTGGAAGGGCTTGACAGGGGACCTCAGGCTGTGCTCCCACCCCAGCACTGGGCCAAAGGACCTGATGCTATGTCCGACACCCTGGCAAGGCTTGACAGGGCACCTCAGGGCACACCCTCCACCCAATGGGGATTGATGGGGGACCTCAAGAGCATCTCCCACCCCAGTGCTGGGTTGGGGGACTTTAGGCTGTGACCCACACTGAGCAGGGCTGGACAGGGGACCTCAGGGTGCACCCTTTTCCTGGTGAGGCTTGACCGAGGACCTCAAGCTGCACTCCCCACCCTGATACTGGGCCTGGTGACCTGAGGCCATGCCCCCCACCCAGTGGGGCTTGATGGGGGTGTGGTCAGCTGGGTCTAGCTCAATGGAGGTAGGGCCAGCCAGGTCTGGTTCTGGGTCTCACACGATTTTAAGGTGCAGGTGTGTGGGCATTGACTTGATTCTGATTCCCGTCACACACCCCAGATTCTGACAGGAGGAAGATTTTCATATACATTTTACTAATTTTCTTTCATCTCTGACACTTCTATTATAGAAAAAGGGCAAACAGCAATATTTCATTTAATTAATTCCCTTTTAATGTGCATGGATTTCATGCACTGGGTCACTAGTATAGATATAAAGCAAGAAAAGAAATCTAAAGAGGATACCACCCATTGAAGATCAAACTGAAATTAAAGAGTTGCCAATGACAGAATTTGATTTGTGTCTTTCAAATGAATCTTTAATTGTATAACATGAAATACATAACTATTTGCATTATTAAGCAATAGGTGTTTTCAGAAGTGTTTTGTATATTGACTTTTCGGCCCAATGCAGAGAATGTTGTTTCATATTGGCAGTAAAATTGCTGTATTCTATGACTGAGCTATGTGACCTCACCACGTTACAAAATTTCTATACTTCAATGTCCTCATTTATAAAATGATGGGGATGACACATTGACATATTGTACCAATGTACTGAAATATCTGAAAGTATGTGACTTCCTTCTAAGCTACAAAAACATATTTGTGTGCAATTATAATTATACACTGAAGTCTCTTATCTCTTCTGTCTTTCTATTCTCCTTTTTCCTTTCCTTCCAAACCAAACATACACTCTCATTATAGAATCATAGGTTTTCAGAACTAGAAAAAAGATATAGAAAGTATGCAATTCTATCAAAAGGGGAAATAAAGTTCTGGAGAAATAAAATAATTTATAGAAAATCTCAAAGCTACAAAGCTTTTAATGGCAGTAGGTTGAACTTCCAATCCTAACCTGTGCTCTAGTAGAGTGATCAGAGCACAAGGTTGGGTAATAGATAAACTGGGGTTCCATCTCTACCACTAACTAACTCTCTGCATCTGAAAAGAGGGATTGAATACAATATCTAACTCCTGGCATTACTGTAAGATATTAAGCACTTAGCAGAATACCTGGGACTTATAAGCACTGAATGAACATTATTGATTTTTCTCATTTTCTCATTACATTTCATTATTTCTCTTGAGATAGGCTGCATCCACATTCACAGCCAGGAGTTATGAATTCCTTTCTCAGTGGCCCAGGTGGTTCTGCTACAAAGTATTTACATCAACATGAGTGCTTGCTATACTTTGAGGTAAGTGGTAGCATTAAAACTTTATTACAGAAGAGAAAACTGAGGCAGAGACAAATAACTTGTTCAAGAGCACATCGCTACTACGTGGCTCCAGAACCCACATATTTGAGCATTTTGATACACTGCACCTAAAGCAGTGGAGAACATTTAGCACCATCAAGTACAGGTGAGCAGGAGTGGGATTCGGGAAATATGCTACCTTTTCCTTTCACCAAGAAGTCTGTAGAGAGCTGGCTTCTGGAGAATTATGTGCATGTAACTCACAGTCTGCAAAAGAAATGGGCTCCACAATTGTAATATGGCAGAATCACAGTTGCCCTGGAGACTTAAGCCAAGTCTCCCAAGAGTAAAATCAAATAAGATGCTACATCCAAGTCCCCACGGGTATTTGTCCAAGCCCAACCTACTCTGGTCAAATCTTTCTGTTGGGGTTAATCCTGACATCCCTACACCTGAGATGCTGAAGCTCAAGGTTGAAATGGTTGGTTGCCAGGGAAAAATGTGCCCACTGACATCATCATTCTTTGGAAATGTAGTCACCCCTCATTTCTGGGAGCATTAGATTTAAGAACACATTGGTGTTAAAAAGCTCATTTAAAAATGAAGATGGATGTTTAATTATTGTTTGATTTGGAATTAAAGCCTTTCATTTTTCAAATGTCTTAAGAGCAGAGAAATGAAAATTGTTACCTAAGGAACTACTGAAATTCTTCTGGGCATGTATTATGTATTCCATGAGTTCTCTGCCAGGGACATAAGTCAGAAACTCTCCTGCTGGTTTTGATTACAGCTGCAAAGTCACAGATTTGAACAGCCCTAGACAATCATTCTTCTGAACCTGCACATAAATATAAAACATTTTCTTTATCCTTATCACATAAACCTTCAACGAGGTTTGCTTCAAAGTAAATGCCAGTTTTCTCCCATTTTTTTCTCATTTATCATTTCAACAATTAGCAAACCAATTTTTTTTGCAACAAAGCTCCTGCATTTGCATATTCAAAGGTCATTGTACAGGTTCAAGCTATTTAATATCAAAACAGTGATAATTTAACAATCTCTTCCTCTGGATTCAGATAAAATACAAAACTACCCCTGGTTTTTTTAGTTTTGCACATTTACAGACACATGATGAAAATAGGAGATTAAAATAATGGCATGAGCGATATAATGAACCATCAGTTAAGCTGAGGTAAACTTTCTTCAGATCCAGCTCCAGGTCTTTGCATCGTCACTTTATTATTTAAAATGGAGCTGTTGCATTTCAGTAAGTGGTATCAAGAATATAATTTGCTAAGACACCTCTTTATTTGAGGTGCTGTCAGGACTGGCAATGAGAAATGACACAATCCCTCAGTTCAAAGTGACAGGCACCAATATATTAGTCCAGTGCCTGTGTATTTCTCTGCTGTTTTTGAAAAATTGAATTTCCTTTGTGTAAGCAGAACAAAAAGAAACAGAAATCAGTTCCATGTGAATTCTGCGGTCCTCTATATTAAACTGTAATTGTTTCCTGGTAAAAAAAAAAAATGAAGCCTGCAGGATTTCCTGAAAAATAATTTACAAGGATGGGTACTGGGTCCAGCTTGCTTTTTTCTTTCCCGGGCTTCTGTGATTGATGACACTGCAAGGAGCTGATACATTTGCCATGACTGCATCTCCAGAAAGTTCTTTTGCTTTAAACAAACAGCAATCTTCAAAAAAAGAAAAAGAAAAAAAACCCTTTATAATGGCATTCACTTTCCTGGCTTCTTGGTTAGGAGTTGCTTCTCAACTCTGGCACTGCTCTGAGGGACCCAGTTAAAAACCCTAGCTGCATCAATACAACCATGAAGACAGCTTGTATGGATTATGTAAGGTAATGGCTGGGGGAAAAAAACACCACCACAACAACAAAAACCCTAAAATTTGATCTAGGATCTTCAGAGAGGTAATATGGAAAGAACGCTAGCATAGGCATCCTACACACCTGAGTGCAGATTCTCCCTTCCCAACTGCATAACTTGTATGTGTCACTTAAACTTCATGAGCTATAATTTCCTCTTACTTGAAACTAGGGAATGACAAAACCTATTTTTTCATAAGAGGAAGCAACTAGCTTCTTGTGAGGGTCAAGTGAGTTAAAGCTTGGAACACACTCTATAAATTACAGTTTTACAAATAATAAAGCCCTACACATGGTGAGTCAGAGCCTTGGGGCCCATTCTTTGAGGATCCTTGTGTTATTTTAATAGTAAGTGCAAAGGAAGAAAAGCTAACTGTCCTTAGGTCTTACTACGAGTTAGACATTGTGCCAGGCACACAGCACACTAATTCCTCACAAAAGACTTGTAAGGGATATGTCATTCTTATCTTCTACAATAATAATTATGTCTAATAATTATTGACTACACAGTGTATGCAATGATCTGTGATAAGAAATTTACACAATAATTTCATGTCATCTTTAAAACAATCCTATGAAAAAGATGCAGCTTTATCACTACCAAAGAAACAAAGGCTTGGGGAAATTAACTTGTCCAAAGTCATGTGGTCAATTATGGGTCTCATTAAACTCACCTCCCAACAAAAACATTAACCTTATCTCTCCTTACATACCCTCTGACATTCTGGTTTTGGTTCTTTTCAAACACTGGGTACATTTTAAACTGACTTTATTTCTAAAAATGTGTATTGGGACCAGGATCATGCAATATGATTTGTTTTGGGACCCTCAAATATTTTATACCTCCCATCTCACTGTGGCTCTGCACACTGTTTAAGATCAGACAAAAGCCCTAAGGAAGTTCCCTCTTGTGTCCCTTGGAATGCTTTTAGGCAAGGTTTGGCAGCATGAAAAGAATAAAGATCCAGGCATATTATTTCACATAAAATGAGGTTAGAATAATGACATAAGCTATTTAATAAATTCCACTTGTGATAGCTTGCCCATACGTCCAGCATGGATCATCATATGGTCATTTATTATTGAAAATTGTGCCTTCATGCTTTATAGAAAGCAATACCAATTAAGTAACACACACACGCCTATTCCATTCATTCCAAATATTTCAGTCACAGCCACAGATAATAGAACTCTGAGGGGCTGCAGCACACACAAAAAATCATAACCCTTCACACCTGCTCTGCTGGGCCAAATAGATCAGAGAGGTGTATGGCTGACAAATTCTCTATCACCTAAGAAAAGATTGAAGAAGCATAGCATAACACAAAATAAGCAGATGAGGACCTCAGAGGCCTGCCAAATATCAGATAAGTACTAGCAAGTACTTGTATTAGCTTTTCAATCTTTGTCCTGATAATTAAATGATGAAATACATTCCCAATGCAAAGCATGTGTCAGGCACAAAGCAAAACTCTGCCTGACAAAGTGCATAGTCAATAGATGTTGGTTGTCATTGTTTTCATCACTTTCTCACATTTCTTTCTAGATTTTCTTCACCAGTGAAAGCCATGTTCTGCCCATTTACCTACCATTTTGGAGAAAAAGAGAAGACAAAAGTGAAAGTAAGAAATTAAAAAGTACTTAGATATAGGGGAACACAGATTTTTGTTCCAAGATTTGATGAACTGCTCTGACTCTCTCAGCTCAAGGATTTACAAGGGATTTAGGAATACTTTACCTCAATGTGTTTATATATAAAATGGGACGATGGATATTATGAATGCACTGGCCTCCTCCAGGGAAGACATGCTGTTTGACAAGCAACAGAATAATTTAACACTAATTCACAACCAACGAGCAAATAATTCATAAGATTTTTGCTGAATTCTTGAATGTCAGTGGAAGACATAGTGTTAATGTGTAAGATCTCTTTCATTATTCTTCCTTCTTTGTCAGAAATATAAGCAACATTTGCCTTAAACATAGCTGTTCTCACAGGGTATTAACTATTCTGCTGTGAATAAGGAAGTTCTTAAGAGTCTTGTGAGGACAAAGCAACATGTGATAATGTTCATCTTAACTTCCCAAAATAAAGAGACACACAACATAATGTAGGTATCTCTCTCCCCCCCCCCCCTCTCTCTCTCTCTCTCTCTATATATATATATATCCACACAAAAAAGACCATCCCCATATAGAACCCAGAACATTGGCAATTACTTAAATTTACTTCATTGGTATTAACTTATCCATTCTCTTCCCCTTGAAAATTGCCTTATCTTAAATTATTGTCTACCATAAATTTGCTTTCCATTTATATCACTTTATCATATCTAAACTTATATTCTACTGGAGGCCTGGTGCATGAAATTCATGCACAGTAGGGTGGGTGTCCCTCAGCCCAGGCTGCACCCCTCAAGGAATGTCCGACTGCTCATTTAGACCCAATCCTACCTGGACTGCTGGCTCCCAACTGCTTGTCTGCCTGCTTTCCTGATTGGCCCTAACCACCTCTGCCTGCCAGCCTGATTACCCCCTAACCACTCCCCTGCCAGTCTGATTGATGCTTAACTGTTCCCCTGCCAGTCCGATTGCCCCTAACTGCCCTCCCCTACAGGCCTGGTCCCCCTAACTGCTCTCCCCTGCAAGCCTGGGTTCCCCGCAACTGCCTTCCCCTGCAGGCCCAGTCACCTCCAACTTCCCTCCTCTGACGGCCTGGTCACCCCTAACTGCCCTCCCCTGCAGGCCTGGTCCCTCCCAAATGCCCTCCCCTGCTGTTATGATCACCCAAAACTGCCTTCCCTTGCAGATCTGGTCCCTCCCATGCTGGCAATCTTATGATGGCCATCTTGTGCCCACAGTCATCTTTAACCATATAGGGGCAGCTATCTTGTATGTTGGAGTGGTGGTCAATTTGCATATTACTCTTTTATTAGATAGGATAGAGGCCTGGTGCATGGGTGTGAGCCAGCTGGTTTGCCCTAAAGGTTATCCCAGATCAGAGTGGGGGTTCCCTTGGGGCATGGGGTGGCCTGGGCTAGGGTCCTGTGGTGGTTTGCAGGCTGGGATGCCCCCCACTAACTCTAGCAGAGGCCCTTGTATCTGGGATTTATCTTTTATAATTGAAACTTTACAGCCTTGAGCAAAGGCTATGGCAGGCCAGGGCAGGGAGGACAGGGTGAGAGGGGAGAAAGCTTGGCTGGGGAAACCCAAGCCTCCTGCTTGCTCATGGCTGCAACCATTTTTGTTGGGATTTATTTATCTTCTGTAATTAAAACTTCGTAGCCTTGAGGAGAAGCCAGGCAGGCTAGGAAGTTTGGCTTCCTCCATCACCAGGGAAACCCAAGCCTCCTAGTCACTCCATGGCTGCCACCATTTTTGTTGGGATTTATTTATCTTCTATAATTGAAACTTTGTAGCCTTGAATGGATTTCATGGTCAGCCAGGATGTGTGGGAAGCTTGGCTTCCTCTATTGTTCACTCTATGGCTGCAGCCATCTTGGTTTGGTTAATTTACATACTCGTTCCTGATTGGCTGGTGGGCATGGCTTGTGGGTATAGCGGAAGTGCAGTCAATTTGCATATTGCTCTTTTCTTATATAGAATTGTGCTAATTGTTTTTAAATTTTAAAAATGCTCTATGTAATATTTTGGACTTACTGTTTGTATTTAAAATCATATGAATCCATTTTGTTTTATGTAATTATATTTTATTTTTTTATTCCTATATTGTTTTTCATAGCATAAACACACTACACTTTATTTTTCCATTCTTATTTCAATGGTATTTGTATTATTTCCACATTTTGCCATCTGCCTGACCTGAAAACCAATAATAATTCAATGAACACCCAATGCCTTTTTTTTTTAACTACTTCTATCCTTTAGACATGGAGCCATAAAACCAACTGAGCCCTAGCCAGTTTGGCTCAGTGAATAAAGTGTCAGCCTGTGGACTGAAGGGTTCCATGTTTGATTCTAGTTATGGGTACATGCCCAGGTTGTAGGCTTGATCCCTAGCAAGGGGCATGCAGGAGGCAGATGATCATTGATTCTCATCATTAATATTTCTATCTCTTCTCCTTCTCCCTTCCTCTCTGAAATCAATAAAAATAAATTTAAAAATAAACAAAAATCCAAAAAACTATTGAAAGGGAAGGAATAAGGGTTGAGAGCATTATAGTAAGAATTGCTGTTTGGGATTAGGGGGACTTCAGTTTTAGTAAGGACTGATGTTTGTCTATTAACTCAAATGGATGTACTCTATAAAAATTTCAATTACTTCCCCTGGACTAGCCATTTTTAATTAATATAGCTTTGTTCCTTAAGGAAGTTGTTGTGCCTCAGTTTCTTTCTCTGTGAAAATAATCAGGCTGATCTCAAAAATATTTAAGATTCCTATCACCCTCTAATATTCTAGGGACTGCAGGAAAGAGAGGCACCTCTCTCGAGTAGGAAAAACTAACTTTTACTGTGCAATTATGAAGTACATGATACCTTTATTTTATACACAGTATTTTATTTAATGTTGACAACAACCTGATTAGGTAGCTATATTACTATTCCAATTTGGAGGTACACAAACTGAGCAGGAGATAAACAAAAACCACATATGTCTAAGGTATATAAAGCTATCTTAGAGAGTCCTGAAATGAAGATGGAAATCCATGCAGCCTGAATTAAAACTCCACCCTCTTGGTCAGACACTCTCTGGATCCCTCAAAGTCAGTTGATCATCTTCAGATTCCCTAAATTTAGGAGTAATCATTGTTAAATTCAACCACAGACTAAAAGACCAACTAAAAGACCTTCCCTGACAAACTAAAGAAAGTAATTCACACCTTTCTTCAAACAGATGATTTTTCATCAATATCTGTTTTTTAAAAAATCACATATGAATTTTTTGGTTTGTTATGACCATACATAAGTAAACACAGAAAAATTAAGTTGATAAGACAAAAGATGTACAGTGAATTCTGATGAGGAACTCTTGTGTCAGTGATGTTCCAAACTGCCATAAAACGGTGTATGCCTATGTTTTATACACTTATTTCTTAGTCATTTCCCCATAACATGACTAGCAACATGGGAAATTTAATTCAAAATGTAGATATTAGTACAATATTTAAATATTTTAGCCAACATTCCAAGTTGCAGTACTTTCAGTTTATTAAATATCATCAGCATATGAAAGCTTCAGCTCATTAGGAAGCTGAAGGAATACAGAGTCGCCAACTTATAATCAGTTAGTCAGTGAACATTCATCTTGTGTTGTGTGTAGAATACTGAATGAGGCAGTTGGAGCATGATAAAAGGAGTAGAAGACTCTTTCTGCATTAAGTGATTTTATAATTTAATTGAGAAAATTATCTAAACTTAAGAGCAGCTTAATAAATATCAAATACAAATTTAAATGGTATGAATTGAATTGGTGTATACTGAGGGAACATAGTAAAAGAGGATTTATAAATTAATTAGATAAAGCTCTAAAGGAAATCACATCTGCTCTACAAGTTACAACTTTTGTTGTGTACCTACTATGTGCAAATCCCTGTGCTTAGCACTGCACAAGCATTCTCTCATTTAATTTTCATAACCATCCTTTAACAAAGTATTATTTTTGTCCCCATTTTAAAGATGAGGAAACCAAGGACTAGAAAACCAAGACAATATACTTTAATTCACCCTCTTGATGACAGAATGAATCAGGATTTAAGCTCAAGATTGTTTGACTCCAAAGCTGGTGTGCAAGCCATTATATAATAAATTTAAAGAAACTACATTAAGATAAGTATTGGGGTGAGGGGAGATTCCTTGAGACCCTACAAATGGCATTTCTCCACAAAATTGTCTCCTAATTTTAATATCCATTGGTAGATCTTGTTTACAATATTTATTATTGGTATAGTATTTGTTAATGGTCCTCTATTTCTCTCTTTTATTCTGCACTAGAGGCCCAGCACACAAAATTCAAGCATAGGTAGGGTCCCTAATGGCTGCTGGTTGGGGCCTCTCTTTCCTAGCTGCTAGCTGCTGGCTGGGGCCTTCCTTCATTCTGAACCAACCCCTAATGGTAAATGCACATCAGAGCAAGTAATTGAATTCCCTGTCAGTTGAACTCCAGAGGGGATACTTTGCATATTAGGCTTTTATATAGTATATAGATTTGTGATTTGAATTCTACTGTAAAGAAGAGCAGTTTAGCCAAACCGGTTTTGCTCAGTGGATAGAGCATCAGCCTGTGGACTGAAAGGTCCCAGGTTCGATTCCGGTCAAGGGCATGTACCTTGGCTGTGGGCACATCCCCAGTTGGAGGTGTGCAAGAGGCAGCTGATCGATGTTTCTCTCCCATCGATGTTTCTGACTTTCTATCCCTCTCCCTTCCTCTCTGTGAAAAATCAATAAAATATATTTTTAAAAAAGAAGAGCAGTTTATACTATGTATGTTTATACCATATAGATAGATAGATAGATAGATAGATAGATAGATAGATAGATAGATAGATAATAGATATAGATATAGATATAGATATAAATTTGATTACCTGTGTTAAATCCAATACTATTATTATTTATTTTGTTGCTTAAATTGTTCTACCTTTAGCTATTGAGAGGTCCTTCAGGTTGGACCTGTGTTCTTGTGATGAGCCTCATGTTTTTTAAAGCATTTCATTGCTTTCTAGTATGATAAGCTATTTAAGGTTGATCTTGTATATATATTGCCATACCCTGGAACCAAACACTTCTCCAAGATGATCTATTTCCTTTTACAGAAAAATAGTGATTAGAGGCCAAAATGTAGATCTCATGCATGCTCAGATCAGTTTTTATTATCATTCTCTAACTTCAGATCTCATTATTGGGAACTAATCTTGGTGAGATGGGAATGACAAGAGGTTTTTGGGTAGTACTTTAAAGTATTTTACATACCAATCTAAGGAGTTGTATCACTGATATTAGAAATTTTGTAAAGCTAAACAGGGGAGTGGGTAATAAAATTGTTGTAAGATGATTATTCTCATATTTGAATAGCAAATAGATGAATATCAAAATTCATCTGGATGATTAAGAGTATCTAGTTAAACCTATCTATGTGTGGAATGAGAAAGGCCTAATCCTAGAATAAAAGTGTAGAAGGAAGAGAGAAAAAGAAGAAACAGAAACTTCAGAGAAAAATAATTGGCTAGAGATGGAGAGTTGGGAAAGTGTAAAGTTATCTTGGAGCACTGAATATATGAAGGTGCCTTTGGTAATGTTGTGAATAATTGTCTCTGTGTCCAGGAATGTAGACTTCAGTTGTGACACATTTGATTTAAGAATTTACTGAAGTATGTTAATGGAAATTCCTCCAATAGTGAATCAGAGGTATGATACTAAAGGTAAATACAATATTTTTGAATTTCTAATACCTACCTCTGGACCTTACTTTTAGTGGGTATTTAGAATAATAATAGCTGCCATAACTAAGTGCTTACCTTGTATCAGGCCTATGTCAAGCATTTTCATATATATGCCCTATTTAATACTCATAATAATACTATTCTTATAATTTTCATATTTTATAGAGAAATCGATTTAAGTTAAATAGCTTGACCAAAGAGGCACAGCTAGCAATTTATGAAATCAAGATTTGACTCAAGCTCATAAGACTCCAATGCCCCTGGTCTTATCCAATACTGTTTTTGAGAGAGAGCAATAGGTACATATATAGAGGTGAGCAAACCCAAAATTTGCCTTACAGAAATAGATTCTGTAATAGAGACTCATTATGTAAATAAATTTACTGAAAAAGTAAGACAGTCTCAAAATAAATGTAAAACAAAAAAGACAAAGTAAAAGATGATTGCAGGTAAAAAATTGGAAGGGAAACAGAAAATATTATTGGCATATCAAAAGGAGAAAAACAAAATGATACAGTAAGAGACTTGACTTCCAGTAATGGTAGGTAAGCTTACTGCAGACCAACACTCCTGCTAAGAAAAATTATAAAATTCAGAAAATGTTTTAAAACACTTGTTTGAAAGTTTCAGAAAGCTTATCAAATTAGCAAAGACTTAAGAGCCAAAGTCTTAGATGAAAGTGAATCTTCTAGATAAACCTAAAGTCATGCAATTTCCTCTCACAGCATTTCTCAGTTTCCAAGCTCAGGAGCTGTATAAAATATCTGAAGTTCTATGTGACTTGGAGTAAAAAATGATAGTTCCGGGTCTGCCAAAAAGAGGCCTTAGTAAACAATCCATGCTTTCAATTGGAACTCTGGAAATTTACCACCCCTCACATAAAATAAAGCCCTCCTCCAATCTATTCAACCAATGATTTATTTAAAGTTATCTGGTCAACACTATGACCTTCTAGAAGAAAAAGTAAATCCTTTTTGGAGGATAATAATACTTTATAATTTTTCATATTCCATGTCCAGAATTCAATACAAAATCCACTAGTATCTAAAAGACAAGAATAAGTGCACCCAATCAAAGATAAAAAGCAAAAGACAGAAAAAGACCTTTATATAAGATACAGATATTTCTTAGACTTGATGTTAAAATATATGATTAACATAATTCAAAAATACAGAAGTTAAGAAAGATTTCAGAGAAGAAATATAAACTATAAAAAATCAAATGGAAACCACAGAATTGAAAAACAAACTGAAATTACATCTTAATAGAAAGGTTTAAGAGCAGATTACACAAACTGAAGACAACATTAGTTATATAAAATTTTTGTCAGAAGTATTCAAGCTGAATCATAGAGAAATAATGGAAACCACATGTTTTAAAGCACATATAAAACATGGTCAATGGGTAGTATACATATAATTGGACTCCTAGGAGAAAAAAGAGAACAGGGCAAAGGTAGTACTTAAAAGACATGTGGCTAATAACCTTCCCAAATAGATGAAAATCAGTTCCATAGATTGAAGAAGTGCCACAAATGCTACAAATAGAAACAACCATATATAGATACATCAAGAATTTCCAAAATTAAAGAAACAAAAGATAGTAACTAAATTCTTTACAGAAACATACAAAGCCAGAATAAAATGGAATGATAGTTTCAAATTGCCAAAATAGAGATTTCATCACCATTAGGTCTATACTAAAGGAAATACTATAAGAACTTCTTTAGGCCAAAGAGAATGATCACTGATAGGAGCATTGAAATGCTGAAAGAAGTGAAGAACAAGAGAGAAGGTAAACACACAGGGAAAGTATAAACAAATATTGAGTGTACACAAGAAAACTAATAATGTCTTTCTTGTGGGGCTTAATGCACACACACATTAGAGGTCTGGTGCACGGATTCATACACAAGTGGAGTTCAGCTGGCCTGCCCTTATCAGGGTGATCAGCCTGGGCTGGCTGTGGGAGGTGCTGCAGGTGGTTGCCTGGCCGGCCCTGCCCTTGATCAGGGTGGGGGCGGCAATCTAGGCAGGGTGGGCTGGGAGGAGGTGCCATGGCCAGTTGGCCAGCCAGCTCCACCCCCTGGTCAAATTCCCAGTTGAGCTGCCAATCAAACTCCTAGTCGAGGGGACAATTAGCATATTAGCATTTTATTATATAAAATGATTAAAATATATATATAAAAAACACAAAATTGAGAAGAATAAAAGGTATTAACATGTTTTAAGATCCCTGCATTACTAAAATATCACAGAAATAATTAATTTGGACTTTAATATGTTAAAGATATTTGCAGTGATGCCTTAAAGTAAACATCAGGGGGAGGGGGAACATAAAAATTATAGTAACTGTTTCTTTTAAAAAAGCCAAGTCCTAGCGGATTTGGGCAGTGGATAGAGCATTGGCCTGCGGACTGAAAGAGACCAGGGTTTGATTTCTTGGTTGCAGGCTTCCCATCCTGGGGGGTGGGGGGGGCATGCAGGAGGCAACCAATCCATGTGTCTCTCTCACATTGTTTCTCTCTGTCTCTCCTTCCTTCCACATTCTCTAAAAATCAATGGGGAAAAAATATTTTCAGGTGAGGATTGAAAAAGAAAAATTCAAGAGAAGAAGGAAAAGTGAGTCTAGTATAGAAGGAACAAATAGATGAAATTAAATAACACATTTAAACCCAAATGTAATGATTGCACTAAAAGAAAATATACTAAACACTGAACTTTTAAAAAATCATCAATTAGTATTTAAAAAAACAATTATTGGCTGCTTTTACACTTTAAAAATAAGGAAATAGAGAGTTTGAAAGTAAAATACTAGAAAAAAATACAATGCAAAATAAGTTAAAACAAAGCTGGTATACTGACTATATGTCCTCTTTGGAGAAATGTTATTCAGGTCTGATGTCCATTTTTTAAAATCAAATTATTTGCTGCAGATTATTTTATTTTATTTTATTGGTGTTAAGTTATATGAGTTTCTGATATATTTTGGATATTAACCACTTATCAGATTATTACTAGCAAATATCTTCTCCCATTCAGTAGGCTGCCTTTTTATTTTGTTGCTGGTTTCCGTGGCTGTACAAAAGCTCTTTTGTTTGATGTTGTTCCATTTGTTTATTTTTTATTTTTTGGTTGTTTCCCTTGCCTGAGAAGACATATCCAAAAATATATTACTAAGAGTCATGTCCAAGAGTTTACTGCCTGTTTTCTTCTAGGAGTTTTATCATTTTGGGTCTTACATTTAAATTTCAATGCATTTTGAGTTTATTTCTCTATATCATTTAAGAAAGTCATCCAACTACAAAACTTTGCATGTGTCTGTTGAGTTTTTCTAATATCATTTATTGAACAGACTGTCATTACCCTATTGTACATTCTTACCTCCTTTATAGACTAATTGACCAGATAGATGTGGATTTACATCTGGGCTCTCTATTCTGTTCCATTGATCTACGTTCTGCTTTACTGCCAGTAATATGTAGTTTTGATTATGGTAGCCTTGTAGTATAGTTTGATATCAAGTAGCATGATACCTCCAACTTTGTTCTTTCTCAATATTGGTGTGGCTATTCAGGATCTTTTGTGGCTGAATATACAATTTAGGATTACTTGTTATAGTTCTGTGAAAAAAAAATGCCATTGGTATTTTGATAGGGATTGCAGTGAATGTATAGATTTCTTTGCATAGTATGAAAATACAGAAGGAAAATAGGCATATGAGAAGAGGTTAAACAACACAAATCATCGGGGAAATGCAAATTAAAACCACAGTGAGATATCACATCACAACTGTCAGAATGGCTATCATCAATAAATCAACAAACAATAAATGTTGGCGAGAATGTGGAGAAAAGGAAATCCTTGGGCACTGTTGGTAGGATTGTTAACTAGTGCAGCCACTATGGAAAACTGTATAGAGGTTCTCAAAAAATTAAAAACAGAACTACCATGAGACCCAGCAATCCCACTTGTGAGTATCTGAAAAAATCCAGTTATAAAAACAATCATGGTGATGTAAAGTACAACATAGGAAACAGAGTCAATAACATTGTAACCTATGTATGGTATCAGATGGGTCTTAGATTAATCAGGGTGATAACTTTATAAGTTCTAGAACTGTCTAATCACTATGTTGTACAACTGAAACAAATATAATATTGTATGTCAACTGTAACTGAAATTTTTTAAGACAATTAAAAAGAAACAGAGCCACTATAACTATATTATTATTTGAAAAGTGCATAGAAAGGCAGAAAGTATAGCTAGGTTGTTTTTTTTAATAATTATAAAATGGTCTATTAATAGGAAGTTGAATAAAAACAGAATGTATGTACGCAATAAAATATCCCCATAACAGAGAGTACAAAAGTTGGGAAAAGAAAATGAGAAAAAAATCAATAATTATAGTTGAAAGGTTTAACACAACTTTCTCTGTTACAATAAGTAGACCAAAACAAAATATAATAGGTAAGAACAACATGACTAATATACTTTGCCTATATAAAACTCTGCATTCAAAGGCTGTACTTTTTTCAAAAGTGTACAGAACATTTACCAAAATTAACAAGATGCTGGGCCATAAAGCAAATGTTATCAGATTTCAAAAGATTGATGTCGAGAGAACTAAGATAGCGGCAAAGGTGAAACACCTATCTTGCCGTCATAATCAGCAATTTTAATACTACAACTTAACGAAAGAACAAACACCTTCCAGAATCACCAGAACGCTCGCCGAGTGAAAATTCCACAAATAAAAGTGAAGATAAGACACTGTGACTCGGAGGTGCGGCAGCGAACAGAGTTGAAAGATTCGCGCGCAGAGAGAGGTTTGGAGTGCGCGCCGCGGAGAGGGCAGGCGGCTGGAAACCGGCCAGTTTTCTCGAACGGGGAGACAAAGGCGTCCCACTGGACTGATTCTCCAGCTCTGGGCGAAGTCCAGGGAACCCACTATCATACGCGGTGAAAACTGAACAGTGGGAGGGCACGCCGAAGCTCAGGTGCTGCTGGGTCTCCCGGCTTGTGGAGAAGGCAGCTTGCGGGAACAGCTCAGCTGCGTGACAGTGCAGAGAGCGCAACGCTACTTGTCTCTCATTCGGAAAACTGTCAGTCTGCTTTGTTTTACGACCCTGGGTGAGACATTGCGCATGCAAAGTCATTTGGGGACAGTCTGAATTCCCCGGCAGCCGGTGGAGCTCCACAGCGGCTCTCTCTCAGAGGTGCTGGCGGCCATTGCCCCTGGCACAGAGCCCCTGGGGCTGCATAGGGTGGAGCTAACGCTGTCTGCTTGGCCCGGAGACTCCGCCCATCCAACCTGAGCACAGCTGAGCTTCACAGACAATTGGCCTGGGGGTCAAACCCTCCTAGGGCTAACAACAACAAGCTGGGTTTAAATTCAAAAACACTGAATACAACCCATAAAGGATTGCAGTAAGAGTATCCACCTCAGGTAACTGGGGAGACTGAGCCACTGTCCCTTTGAAGATAGCCACCACATAAAGCAGCCACCATGCAGAGACATGGAAAGAAAGCAGGTGTGACAGAAATGGAGGAGAAAAGACGACAAGACATAGAGTTCAAAACCACGGTTATAAGGCTTTTCAAGAGGCTCCTACAAAAGGCCGATCAACTTAATGAGAATTATCAGGAAATAAACAAGACCAACCAGCAAATGAATGAGAATTACAAGGAGATGAATGATACTTACAAGGAAATGAATGAGACCCTCAGGGAAATGAACAAGACCTCTGAGGATACGAACCAGACCCTCACAGATAAAAAAAAGGACCAACTAGAAATCAAGCATGCACAGACTGAAATAAAAAATATTACACAAAGTCCTAAAAGCAGTCCAGAGGGCCACAAGAACCAAGTCAAAGATTTGAAATACAAAGAACCAAAATCCACTCAGCTGGAAAAGCAAGAAACAAAAAGAATTCAGATAATTGAAGATAGCATAAGGGGCCTCTGGGACAACCTCAAGCAAGCCAACATCCGAATTATTGGGGTGCCAGAAAAAGAGAGAAAGCAAGTTAATGAAAACCTACTTGAAGAAATAGTGACTGAAAACTTTCCCCACCTGGTGAAAGAAGCTGACTTAAAAGCCCAAGAAGTACACAGAACCCCAAAATATAGGAATCTAAAGAGGACCACACCAAGACATATCATAATTAAAATGCCAAGAGCAAAAGATAAAGAGAGAATATTAAAAGCAGCAAGAGAAAAACAGTTGGTTACCTACAGGGGAGCACCCATACGATTGTCAGCGGATTTCTCAACAGAAACGATGCAGGCCAGACGCGAGTGGCAAGAAATATTCAAAATAATGAAGAGCAAGAATCTACAACCAAGATTACTCTATCCAGCAAAGCTATCATTCAGAATTGAAGATCAGATAAAGTGCTTCGCAGATAAGAAAAAGCTAAAGGAGTTCATCACCACCAAACCAGTATTATATGAAATGCTGAAAGATATTCTTTAAGAAGAGGAAGAAGAAAAAGGTAAAAATATAAATTATGAACAACAAATACACATCTATCAACAAATGAACATAAAAATCAAGTGAACTGATAGGCTGATGAACAAGATAAACTGGTGACTATAACAGAAACATGGACATAGAGAGGGAATGGACTGACAATTCTTGGGGAGAAAAGTGTTGTTGGAAGTACAGCAAGAGATTGGACAAAAATCTTGCAACAATGGGAGAGGACATTGGGGAGGGGGGGTGAGGGCGGAGGGTGGGATAGGTACAGGGGGGAGGGAAGATATAGGGGGATAAAAAAGGGGAAACAATGTAATTAATAAACTGAACAATAAAAAAAATTTAAAAAAATCAAAAAAAAAAGATTGATGTCACAAAGTATATATTTCTAAACTAGAGTGGAATAAAGCTAAAATTAATATACTAAAGATAATTGAAAAGTCCACAGGTATGAGAAATAAGCAATATGTTTGCAAAAATACATAGGTCAAACAAGAATTCATAATTTGAACTAGCATGTGATAATCATGTAATCAAATATATGCCAGAGGCATAGTCTAGAAAAACTTGCAACTCACAATGAGTCCATGATTCTCTGAAAAATATGAGCCCACACAATTACAATGTAATCCTCAGCCCATGAATGTGTTGCAAAATTACTTTTAAAAAGTTAGCTTTTTAACTTTTTCTTATTTTTTTTACAAATAAATAAATGTTGTTATTAAATTTAATTTTCAGCATCAAGATAGAAGGGTTGGCAGATATTGCGGAGATGGAAATATGAGTATTCTTGATTCTCACTGCTGTGTCATTTGTTTGAAAATTCAAAAACTGCCTTTTTTTCTTTGAGTTCTCAATTTTCTAAATAATTATAGGAAATCCTAATATATAAAAACCCAGGGTCCATAACATCCACAACAACCAAAGGCTGAACCAACCGGAAATCATTGCTGGGTTGCTATAGCAACTTCTGGTGCCTTCACTGCCAAGGGGGTGGGGATCAAGCCCGAAGAGAGGTCTGGAGACAGAAGCAGGGTCTGATCCATAGCCTCCATTGAAGCTGTTGATCAGCATTTGCCACTCTCTTTCACCCCAGGCATGGCCAGCAGCTGCATCTCTCTTTCTCTTGGACCTCCCCTGGGGCTGGTGATCAACACCACCTCTCTGATAAGGCCCATTGATAGGCCCGGAGACGCTGACTGGCATAGAAACAGACCATTCAGAACCAAATATGAGTGAGGTGTGAGGAGCCAATGGTTGCCTAGGAGGCAGAGCTTTTGACACTGATTGGCAGAGAAACTGACCAATCAGAACCTAATCTGGGTGAACTGTGAAGGCAGGGCCTAAGATGGGGTCTGAGGAGGGGTTTTAAGAGCAACAGCTATTTGGTGTAAGGTGTAAGAAAGAGGTTCAATATTTTAATGACAAATTTGGCAATATAGTGCATATGATCTGGTTATCAGTCCAGATATAGGGATAATGTATTTTTGTCTGCCAAGAACATCTCCTCCTGATGAAAAAAAAGGTCCCCCCACAGCCATTTAAGCAATCCTATCCTATATAATCCATCTATACTAATAAAAGGGTAATATGCTAATTAGACCAGATTGACCAGCCATCTTCTGAATGTCTGATTTCCTTCTGGACAAAGCCATGGTGGTAGGGGCTGAGGCAGAGATCATTAGAGGTGATCAATCCAGCAGGGGAGGGCAGTTGGGGGCAAGATGAGGCTGGCAGAGGAGGGCCATTGGGGGTGAAATCAGGCCAACAGGAGAGGGCAGGTAGGGGCAATCAGGCCAGCAGGGGAGAGCAGCTGGGGGCGAGATCAGGCTGGCAGAGACAGTTAGAGGTGATCAGGCCAGCAGGGGAGAACAGTTAGGGGCAAGATAAGACCAGCAGGGGAGGGCCGTTGGAGTTGAGATCAGGCCAGCAGGGGAGGGCAGTTGGGGGCGAGATCAGGCTTGCAGGGGAAAGTAGCTGGGGGCAAGATCAAACTGGCAGGGTAGGGCAGATTGGGGAATCAGGCAAGCAGGCAAAGGCAGTTAGGGGTGATCAGTCAGGCAGGCAGAGGTGTTAGGGGCAATCAGGCAGGCATGGAGAGGCAGTTAGGGGTGATCAGGCAGGCAGGCAGGTGAGTGGTTAGGAGCCAGTGGTCCCAGATTGTGAGAGGGATGTCCAATTGGAGAGGGACAGCCCACAGGCTGGGCTGAGGAAACCCCTCCCTGTGCATGAATTTCATGCACTGAGCCACTAGTATAATCATAATCATAATGACCATAGACATGATTAATGGCTTTAAAATCCACAACCTGGTACTGCAGTAGATTTGTGTATTATCTTTTGTATCTTGACAAAATGAAGTTGAATGATTCACAAGTATCATTCATTTTGACTCTTGAATATTTAAGGCTGCTGAGGACAATCTTCCCCATGAAAGGTTGCTCCTTTCTAAACCACACACCCAATTGAGATGTTAATGTCATTTACAAACATCACTACTGATTCATGTAAACACAATTTAGGCTACAGAGGTTTTTGTAAAATAAAATAGAAATATGTTAAATATTAAATCTTAACCATATTGTTTTTTTCTTTGAATGCCAAACACTTTAGCAGAGATTTCATATATCAGTTTTTGAATTTACAGATAGCTAGTGTAGTGATGAAGGTTGGGAATGCATATATTCTTATTTCTATAGTATGACTGCCATTCAGAGGAATATCTGAACCTATATATTAGAGGCCTGGTGCATAGGGGGAAGAGGGGCACCCCCTCAGCCCAGCCTGCACCCTTTCCAATCCAGGACCCCTTGGGGGTATGTCCAATTGCCAGTTTAGGCCCAATCCTGGGGATCGGGCCTAAATCAGCAGTCAGACATCCCTCTCATAATCCAGGACTGCTGGTTCCTAACTGCTCACCTGTCTGCCTGCCTGATTGCCCCTAACTTTCCCTGCTGCCAGCCTGATTAACCCTAACCACTTCTGCTTGCCAGCCTGCTCGTCCCCCATTTGCCCCCCCTGCCGGTCTGGTCACCCCTCCCTGCCCCCCCACCACCTGGTCACCCCCAACTGCCCTCCTGCCAACCTGGTCACCTCTCACTTCCCCCCTCTGTTAGCCTGGTCACACCTAACTTGTCCCCCCTGCTGGCCTAGTTGCCACTCCATGCCCCCCTCTGCAGCCTGGTCACCCCTCACAGCACCCCCTGCTGGCCTGGTCACCCTGAAATGCCCCTCTCTGTTGGCCTGGTCGCCCCTCACTGCCCCCCCCCCCCGCTGGTCTGGTTACCCCATTCAGCCTGCTGTTCAATCATTTGGTTGTCCCTCACTAAACCCCCTGCTTGCCTTGTTGCCCAATGCAGCCTGCTGTTTGGTCGTTACTGTGAGGGCAGCCTGAACAATTTGCATATTACTCTTTTATCTATCTATCTATCTATATGTATCTATCTATCTATATCTATATCTAATCTATAACTATCTATCTATATTTACATATAGATGCAGATATAGATATAGATGATTTCTAAAAATATTCTATCAAACATAACCTTTTATAGAAAATAACTTCAATATCCAACCAAAGCATATCTTTACTTGGATGTTTACTATAAACAAACTATTCCAATGTTAACTTTTGTATATCATAAGGTATAAAAGACTTAAAGTTCTCAGGGTATGAAAGAGTAAACATGAAACTGTGATTATTTCCAGAAGACATAATTGCATATGTAGAAAATCTGAAAGAATCTTCAGATAAATTGACAATTTACCATAGTCATTAAATGTAAGGCTAAAATACTAACAACATGGTGTCAAAATAAGCCAAAGGAAAATCGTCAGGCAAAAATAAAAAGGATCCCAAGTCAAATTTATAGAAAAGATTCCTTCATTAACTTTTGGTCAAGAATATGTTTGTATATATATTCAGAAAACAACTCCAAGACCACATGGAATCCTGCATCAGAGAGGAGTTGAGAGGTCTGCTCCAAACACGAAAACAAGAGGAGAGAGAGTCCAGAGATGAAAGATGCTGACTTCTCCTTGCTATGCTAGCAGTTAGCAGCTGTGCATTGCTGCAGGTTACCCAGGACCAAACAACAGAGGGTCAGACCTGCATTGCCAACATTTGCCCACCATCCAGATACCATTGCTGACATGTACACATAAGGAACAGTTTGAAATTAAAGCTGGGTTTCAGAACTGTTGGTCACTGAAACTGGATCTCAAACATTGCTTGTGCTCGTATGTTTATTTCCAGTCTGCAGAAGAAAGATTTTTTTTTAAAGAAAGAAAATGGGGGAAATAAAAATAGATACAGAGGCAAGGAAGCATGGAACAGATTGTCAGACTACAGGGGGAAGGCAGGGGGGATTAGGGAGAGGTGCTGCAAAAGATCAACCTAAGGACTTGTATGCATGCATAAAAGCATAACCATGGGATGCAAGAACTGGGGGTGGGGCAGGAGAGGGCATGTGCTGGGGGGTTGGGAAGGCTGGGAGGGGGGAAAGGAAACATATGTACTACTATTTGTAATACTTTAAACAAAAAAAAATTAAAAATAAATAAATAAATAAATGTAAGGCTAACATACAGAAATCAACTAGATTGCTATATACCAGCAAAAAAAAATCAATTAAAAAATAAAACAAAGATATAAATTAAAACTAAGAGTGCACCTAAAATGATGTCCAATAACTATAAGACTTTGTAGAGAAATATTATAGGACATCTAAATAAATGGATGAATACATCAGGATCATGAATGATAACACAATACTTCAATTTGATCAACATATGCAATGGTCTGCATCAAAATCCCAAGATAATTTTTTGTGTGGATATTGTCAAATTTCATGTAGAAATACAAACAGGTATTTTAATAAGCCTCTGATAATTTTATTTTTAAGAAAGAGTAGGTGATAAACTCTATTGGAAACAGATGTTGAACAATATTTACCTCATTTGGATGCTTACTTTCAGAGACAAAAGAAATTACAAGTTACCACTGTTTTTATGTGTTTGGTCTTTTCAACATCTCCACTGCTACTAAAATCACCATTTTTCACCTATTGTACTCAATAGTCTCCTAACTTGCATGTGTAATTCCACCCTGTGCTCTTCTGTCCAACCTTAAGACAGCAACTTGTGTTGTTCCTTGAAGGCTTTGAGTATACTTGTACCCCAGGGCATTTGTATCCACTAGTTGCTCTCTTGCCCACATTCCTTCCTCCCTCAGCTCTTCTAGATCTTTCTTTACTCAAGTCACTTTCTCTGTCAGTCCTTCTTTGTCTACACTATTGGAAGTTGTAATCCCTAATTCCATCCAGCACTCTCTGAACTCCTTTTCTATAGATTCTTTTCTATACCAACTATCTTCTTCAAATAAACTGCATTATACTTATCTCCCTCTATAGTTTAAGCTTTGCGGAGACAGATTTGTTACTTATTTATTCATTATTATATTACATCTATAATAATGCCTGTCATGTAGCAAAGCGCTCATTAAATATTTGTTGAATGAATTAAATAAATGAATATATTAATGACTTAAATGGCACTTTAAAGTTTCAAAGTTATTTTCATAGGAGAAGCTATTATAATAATTCATTTAGTTTTTATTTTATTTTCATGTACTTGTTTGGTATTTTCTTTACTGTAGTCCACTTAGACTCTCAGGGGCCCACAAAGGTCATATTTCACAGTGTAGCTAGAACATTCCATGACACACAGAGTGAGAAAAATGAAGAAACTTAATTCTGCTCTGAGAGTAGAGAGGTTGAATGTTGGCTTCAATATATTTTAATACATTAATAAAATGTTTAATGAAAGTGTGATTAAAAAAGAAGAGCAATTTTATTAAAAGAAAAATAACAAAGTTCTGTGTTGTTTCAAGGGATGATCTTTGGGTTTAACACTAAAATGAACTGAAGTGAGAGAACAAAAATATGCTTGAAAATAACTGATTCAGTGTGTTATTTACAATCTATGATGGAACATGTTCCTAAGAAATTAGGTTATTTTCATGCACATATAAATTTTAAATTAATACAATAAAAAGTTGAACATCTTTGGTGAAGCAGGAAAATGGGGTCAGACCGTTAAACTCATAATAAAAGCATTGCTATAGCCAGTACAGAAAGTTACTCTGATCTTTTTAGGGTTTTTCAATAGGTTTTCTAATGATTTTTTGGCCTCCCTTTTTTTTTTACCATTTTTATAGCTTCACTCTTAAGATTCATTTTCTTTTAAGGATAATCACTCCAGCAAAAAATGAAAATCTCAATATTTCAACAATAGTTTGGTTTGTTATAGTTTTGAATTTTAAAAAGATAGTGCTTTGAAGAAAAATGACTAATCCTGTGGTCTTTAATTATTTCTAGAGAATCTATGAGTAATTTTGGCATGCCACCTTACAAAATTTTTTATGTCTTGAACAAACACTCACTTAAAAATAACTATAATTTTTGAAAAAATATTATGGAAAAACAGTCAGTTTCTAGAAGCCAATGTCTTTTAATCTCACTCAGCTGGAAAATAAAGACTTTAAATTATTGACAAATAAGAAAGAAATATTGACAATCTTTGAACATCCTTAAGAAATTTTCTTTCTGGTGAAGTATCCTGGAAGATATCAGTACATCTAAAACTTAACAAAAATTACCCAGGGGTGTAAAATGACATAGGTAAACTTTTGATTAAAACAAAGAATACATTTTCTAGACTTACCGCTCCTACTCAGATTTTTTACCACCCCACCACTCCACACCTATTCTGAATAAACATGGACTCTGAAGCCAGTCAAAGCAGATGAAAATCCTGCCTTTTACTAGCTGTATATACTTGGCCAACCTACTAACCTCTTTGGACCTGAATTTGCTCATCAGTAAAATAGGAAGAATATTATTTGAGAGAGAGCTGCCATGAGGATTTAATGAGGTAATTTATGAGCATGACTGGCATATAGTAGGTATTTTGGGAAACGATAAAAAATTATTCAGTCTTTATTTCTTGTTTTATGTAGGATTGTGATAGATCCTTTTCACTCCCAATACATATCTAAACATATTCTTCTCTAACCTCAGCCTTTTTACTCTGGCCTACCAGTTGTACAACTTTGAATCAGTGGTTCACACATCTGGAGCTCATTCTGTATGTATCTCTCTAGAAAATATAATAATTAAAATAATACCAACAAAACAATACTTAAAATATGCTAGCACTGTCCTAAGTAATAACTCAGCAGAGACAAGAGTCAAATCCAGAACCTCTAGTTGAAATCATTATGCTAGAAAACACATCATTTATTTTAATTTGACCCCAGAATTTAATCTAAAATGATGTTTAAATACATTCATGTTTTGAATTTAAGACTGAAAAATACAGTAGTAGGGAGTTAGATGGTTCGTAGCAAGAGACAACCATGAAGTGTGTCCCCAGAAGGTGGAGTGGCAATATTATATGGCAGCCCTTTGCTGTGGTAGACTTTTATTTGGCTTCCCTTTATTAGAAATAAGCTGGGAGGGACTCAAGTAGAAAATGTGATGTGAGAAATTCCACTGCTGGAAATAATGTATTCTGATTAACTACCTTATCTGTTGCCTTCTTATCAAACTGCATCAAAACTCTGCCTCTTAAAAGTCAAATAATAGATATTATTTATTGAATACCTACTCTGCGGCAGCCACTGTGCTGCACAGGTTCTTTAGGTAATCTTATTTAATCACCACAGCAACCAGTTTCAGGAAAATATTATTATTTTGTTTACTGTATAGATATGGAAACTATTCAAAAGACTAATAAATTTGTTTGTGATCATCTAGTTGATAACTAGTGGAACTGGAGAGAGAATTTGCTGTATGAATTTCATTGACTGAATGAAGGCAGAAAATTTGCCTTCTAAATCATAGAATGTTAGAGCTGAATTCCTTGGTTTAAGATTCATTTCCTGGTTCATCCCACTCTGTGTGGATGAAGAAACTGAGGCCAAGACCAATGAAATGACTTGCCCAAGATCTTCAGATCATTAAGGACAATGAGGGTCTTAAAACTGTACTTTCCTATTTGCCTGCTCCTATAATTATCCTGCCAAACCTCACTGCCTCTTTCTTGGAGTTAAACAGTGATTACAAAATCCTTGAACATAACTTTTGAAAACTACCATGATGTTTGTTTTCTGCAGTTAATTCGAAGGGAGTGGGAAAGAGGGAGCTGGAATTAGTGAGGTTAGAGAGGCTTTCGAAGTAGGTCAAAGAGTCAATATGATGAGAAAGGTCTTAAAAGGTGTCCTTAGCTAGCCCCTAGTGAACACTGGAGCGCTTTGTTCAAAGGAACTCAACTAAAAATAAACTGGGGAAAGTGTTCCTATAGGAAAAACAACATTTCGTGCAAAAGTATGATTTCAATAAGTCAACCGAGTCCAAGTTTAGACTGTGATTCATTTTACAAATGAAGTTACACCCCCGGATCATGTATGCATCCAATTTCAGCCTCTGGCCATATTCTTCATCACTCTTGTGGGACATGTGTTTATTAAATTATATCCCATGCCCTAGTTCTGTGGTGGGGACTGTTTATCTTATAGATCTGAAATAACATAATTATTTAAAGCAAGTTTGAATGGTATATTATTAAATTTCTTTTTATTTCTTTCCCACCAGCAGAAAGTATTCTCATTTTCTAAATTTAAAATATTTATCTCTTTAAATTTTGATACAATATCTTTGATACATACACAATAACATTAAAAATTGTGTCTGTAATTATACTGTCAAATGGTTCTGTCTTCCCTCTTAATCTTCCTTCAGTGTATCCAGCCTCGAAGTAGTGGTGCTGCCAGACTCTAATAAATCATCCCTGCAGGCCTCAAATATTGTGCCATACAAGAGAAATTTGGGGAGGATACATATTTTTAAGTGCACACACATGGACATTTTGTACAAGTATTTGTACATGTGGATGCATATTGTTGGATTTAATTGCCTGACTTTTGAATTAAAAACATAGGTAGTTAAGGGTAGCAGATCTATTCCACACAAGGCTCAGTCAAGGTGATATTTAAAATTTATTGGCTGACTTGACGTTGTATGTTGGATAAAGACGGTGTAAAATTGTGTGTATACAACACAACAGTACCAATGATCATGAGCCCATTATGTAGTAGGCACATTATCTTTAAAGCTCACAGCCTCTCTGAAAAATAAATTATGTTTTTTTATGATGAAAACAACAACAATCTTGGGACTCAGAGAGACTGAACAGTTGAGGGAGGTCAAGCAGTAAGTGGCAGAGATTGTGACCTTATTAACATGAGTTGGAGAATACTTTAGGAAAGGTTGATTTTAATGATTTGAACAATGCCAACCATGAACCTCTTGATTTTAAAGAACATGAGCCATGTTTTACTCAAACCCTCTTTCCTTCATTCCAAGCTGCGTTTGGTATTTCTTAAGGAAGGAAACCAACATTTATTGAGCGTTACTTTCTATCAGTTTCCATGATGGTCCTTTGCACATGCTGCTTCGCTTAAAATTTTAAAGCACTTTGGAAACTCTCTGACTCTGCTCAGCTGCCTCCTGCCATAGTCAAAAAATCAAACCATTTGGCGGTAGTCCAAATATGTGCGTTCTAGATGTGTGAATAAGGTATATCACAAATCCTCTCTGTATCCTCAGTTTCCTCATATGTAAAATGGGATAATAATACAATTCCTGCCTACCTCACTTTTCAGTTAGGGGTAACATATTAGAACAGAAAATATTAGAAAGGAATAAAATTATATGTATGAACAGGGTGGTCATGTGTATGATAGTCAGATTGTATAGTTGTAAAACATCAAATGTACGCGGCTCAGGACAAAGAGAAAGGAGGGGAAAAGGAAAAAAAAAGAGTAAGAGAAAATCCTTCAAACAGGACCAATAATTCCTCCTGTTGACTACTCAATGAGAATAAACCACGGTGAAGAGGAGGTGGGCAGCCTTAGTCCTTCCCAGTTATCTTATGCCTCTCCAAGTGTCAGTATCTCTCCATGCTGGATATGGCTTCTAGAAATTAGATGCCTAATTTTCTAATATGATGTCCTATAAATGCAAGCCATCTGGCTCTCTTACAAAAAAAATAGCCACTTATTTTAATGCAGAATGAAAAACTGGCTGTGAGAGAAGATATTCATCAGGGCATTTTCAAGGATAATTGAGGTTGCGCTTTCAAACCATTATATTTTCCCCAATACTTTAAAACTACTACTTTTGTAAACAGAATAAAAATTAATTACAAGAAAATGACCACTTGCTTGGGTTCCAGCTCTGGCTTATCCACAATTTTACAATCTCATTGTTGACCAGAAACCAATAACTCAACGTGTACCAGCTCAGAAACCATCTTGTGAGTAGCACTGGTCTAGATTACCAACATTAACACCAGTGATGATTCTTAAACCCAATACCTTCATTAAAACAGGACTCCACTTTCTACTCAAGTGAGGGCTTTTTATTGTCTTTTTTCCTCCCTTCTCTCCTTACTACATGAGGCTCTTGTTTCCCAAGTCATCCCCTCTTCCAACCTCTCTATCCTTCATCCTCAGCAACAGAGCTCTATGATTTGGGAACCTCTGTCCCCAAACATCTACATTTCTGATCTTCTTTCCTTCCTAACTTCCATATAAATGGACCCATCCTATGATCTACCCTCTTAAAATCTTGTCTGAAGTAATCAATAAGCTAGCTATGTTGATCAATTAGTTTATGCTGAGATGCATGAACTCATGGTTCACCCCATTCAATAGAATTCCATATATAAATGTCTGTTTGCAGTATTACATATCTGCTATATTTAAGGTATTCTACTTGGAAAGATGCCATAAAAGACACAGCATCTGTTTTCAAATAATTTATCATCATGCCACCTGGATCATTTTCAAAATAGATTGTCAAGTTCTTCAACATTCTTACACTCCATTCTCCTATCAGGCCTCATTTCCCACCATTCCCTAGTCTGGCCAGCCCCCTAACTCTTTCCTGCACACACCATAATTTTTCAGATTTCTGTATTCTTACTCATGTTAGTCAGTCACATACTAGATGTCTTTCTCTCTCCTTTCCATTTTTGCAGGCCCTGCCCAGGATTCATGTTTATCATGCACCTTCTGAAAAGAGAAATTCTACAGGGTCACATAGATAATGCTCTTTTCTGGAGTCCTGTTGAATTTATAGCCATAGTATGCAATGGAATACCATACCATGAGGTTCTTGAGTTGTTAGAACAGCATTTGCCTTCCTCCATGATTAGACTGTAGACCTTCCCTGAGCAGCATTTCTTTGTTTGGTAAGATGACAACTCATGTTTATTAAACAACTTTAGACGCTGCCCTCTGAGAGCAAGGCTATGTCTTTAATGTTGGGAAATGCAAATACTAAGGCCATCAAGGAATTTACAGTCAAAGGCTGAGATCGTCTTTCTGCTCTTAACGTATTTTGTGAAACACTTGTCTGTCACCTAAAAAAAATGTGTAATTGTCATATAAATTTCAAAACTTTTGTATATTATTTTTCCCTCTTAGAGATTTATATGGAAGTTAGCATACATATTTTTCATATAAAAATATTAATAAATTATAATACAAGAATAAACTCTTGTTTCACATACTCAAAACTTAAACCTACTTTTCTCTCACTTTGTACCGATTTTAAGAAGTCCTGCAGGTGGATAATTTGTTTAATTTTATTTAAAGTAGGAATTACCCCAAATAATTTGACCATAAAATTATTTTGTCTAAAAATACCCTTTGTTAGGATCTAGTGGATTGTAACATCAAAATATTACATTTAAAATCACAATACATTTGGAGAAACACCGATTAGGTTAAAATCCCAAGAGTTACCATTGATTTTGTTAGATATATTAATGGCATGTGTTTTTTGTTTTTTGTTTTTAAATAAAAGTACCATTGTTTAGAAATACAGACTGAAGCATTTATGGGTGAAATGAAATAAAGTTTGAGATTTTAAAAAAATATTCCAGGAAAATGCAAGGAGAATAAGATAGATTAAATATTGGTAAAGGCTGATAATTATTGGACCTTGATGATTAAGACATAAAGGTTCATTTTATAATCTATCTATTCAGTATATTTGAAAATTTCTGTTATGAACAGTTTCATTTTCACGTCTCATGATATTTGAAATACATAGTCAGCAAAACTTTATTTGAAATTTACTAATTTAAATTCTGCAGTCATCCTATATAATAATCCTATATAATGAAATGGTAATATGCAAATTGACCCTAAAGGCAGAATGACCAGAATGACCACTGGACCAGTCACTATGGGGCACACTGACTACCTCTTGGTCACTTTCTCCAGCTGGCAGTCTCCGATCACCTGATGGCCACCCGGGGCAGGAGTGGGGCTGGCAAGTGGGCAGGAAGAGCTGACCTCTTTGTTCCTTCCCCCAGCCACCAGGCCCTGATCACCAGATGGCGAACAGGGAACCAGGAATGGGTGGCAGTGTGGGTGAGGCTGGCTGCAGGCAGCTAGGGGAGATGGCTCTGATCACAGCCCAGGGACCATACCCGTACATGAATTTCATGCACCAGGCCTCTAGTCTCTCTCTCTATATATATAAAAGGCTTATATGCTAAGTGTCCTCACTGTCTGACTGGTCGCTATGATGTGCACTGACCATCAGGGGGCCGATGCTCAACACAGGAGCCCCCTGTGACATGCAAAGAGAAACAGCTCCAAGTGGCACTGTGGACCTGGCGCCAATAAAGCAACACTCAGCTTCCCCCAAGTGGAACACAGGCCCCGCCACCACCCTGGAGCTACTGCCTACCAAACTGCAGCTAATGTTGCCATGGTGCAAAATGCAGCCCACAGCCCAGCCCAGCCCGCAAACATGGCTGTGGGCTCCATGAAATGACATCACGTTTTTATTGACATTCTGAAGCAGAAATTATTGACAGAATATGACTGAAGACTAACTATTGCCACAACACATACCTCTGAAGCTGAAGGAAAATGACATTGTCACCCTAACCGGTTTGGCACAGTGGATAGAGCATTGGCCTGCAGACTGAAGGGTCCCAGGTTTGATTCCGGTCAAGGGCATGTACCTTGGTTACAGGCACATCCCCAGCGGGGGGTGTACAGGAGGTGACTGATTGATATTTCTCTCTCATTGATGTTTCTAACTCTCTCCCTCTCTCTTCCTCTCTGTAAAAAATCAATAAAATACCTTATTAAAAAAACAATGTCCTCAACAGAATATGTCTGAAGAACAGTATTCGACAAGTACTACCAATACTGGTAGGAACTGCCTTCATAATGAAAATGAGGTAAATGAGGATGCAATTACCAAACACAGTTGTGGTGGAATGAGGGTTACATGTCAATTTTGCCTATCCTTAAATTTCTTTGATGAAAAACCACCTAATGGAAAATGTACTCATTGTAGCAAAGGCAAAGTTTGTCCAAATGATATAAATTTCCCAGAATACCCAGCAAATTTTTAAAAATTAATGATAAAGATTCTGACAGTAAAAATTTCATGGAAAATATTCATTGTTATATAATGTTGTTATTGTTTATTAATTAATTTATACATCATTTTCATGTACATTTTACTAATTTTCTTTCATCTCTGACACTTCTATTATAGAGAAAGGGCAAATGAGCAATATTAAAATATTTCTTCTAATTAATTTCCTTTCAGTGTGCATCAACTCATGCACTGGGCCACTATTTAGGATAATACATTGATTGAGTCGAACTGAAATTTGTCTTTGTTAGTAAAATATATTCAAAGTTAAGGTAAATTTAGGGTACACACAAAAACAGCAGAAGACAATTTACAAATCCTCAGGGATCTGGTGGGGCATTAGCTACACTTGGTACAGCAGGTGACCAGCTGGGTTCCTGCCCCCCCTCCAGCAGGTACAGTCTGGGAATCTCGAATTTAAACTCCATACCAGAGTGTAGATGTATGTGAAACTTCATTTTTTAAAAGGGTCTCACTATTTGAAAATATAAAAATGTGAAAACCATTGCTATATGCCATGCCACTAACCCAGATGGAAGTGGTCTTCTAGCCTAATCTGGTAAAGCCCTTCATTGTTCCGATTTATCTTGATTTTAAAAAATAGATAGTTAACTCCCTTTCCTTTGCCTTCCCACAGAGGCCGGGGAGGCCGCATTTTGGTGCTTTGCTGGGCTTGTGGTGTGTGGTTGGTGGATCGCTAGCAGCCAGCCTTCTGCATGGTCTGGTGTATATCACACCTTGATTCTTTCCCTCAACTGCCAGCCAGACAGCGAAGTCTCAAATGGGATTTTTCCATCCCAGTTAACATCTGGAGCAGCTCTGTAAGATCCAGGTCTGGTTTCATTGAGACTCTGTTTAGAGAACATGAGAAGAGGAATGTCCCTTTCTCCAAAGAATATTCTAGAAACTAATTCTTGCTTTTGTCTGTATTAGAGGTACTATTTTGAAGAGCAAAGAATCCACAAAGAGATTTTACAGGATCACTGAGAAAATCAGAAAATACCTCTACGTAGTATTTTGTTGTTGTTGTTGTTGTTGTTTGTTGTTGTTTTGTTGTTGTTGTTTTGTTTTTTACCAGGTGATAAAATGGAAGCAAAGAGGTCTTTCTACTGCACTCCAAGATCAGCTCCTTGTTATGGAATATAGGTAGGGGTTCAGAGCACCAGCTCTGGTGCATCTCAGCTGTGCCACTCCTTGACTTTGGGCAAGTTAGGTAGCCCCTCAGTTACTTAGTCACAACCTCCTCATACTTCAGAAAGCTGAGAATAATATCACCTACCCCAAAATTTTAAATATGCTGTTTCCCTAGTATCAATGCAAAAAGAGAGATGGTGTGGAAGCACTTAGTATAGAGTCTGTTCTGGTACAAAGTAGAAACTTGACCTATAGTTCCAAGCTGGTTGCTATTCTCCTGTTGGTAGTGGTGATGGGTATTATGATTACTGAGATTATGTACCCCTCCTCCCTGAGAGCTCACCTATGAAGCACTTTGGACTAGCACTTCTCCCTTTGTCATCAAGAACAGTTTCCTGGAAGATCTTAATTTAATATTCTTGGCTCTGGGCACACCTGAGAACTAGGAAAGCAAGTTCTGGTTAAGCAGTGCCCACAGAGCAGGGCTGTCAGTCTCACTGTGGCCTCTCTAATGTGACACGGTCCCATTACAGTCAGTGAGGATCAGGAGAACTTGCATTCATTTAGTTATTAGCTTTTGTAGTGATTCAATGCTTAGAATAAAAAGTAATGTCAATCCAATATAATAGTTTGGGCACAGTTAACGTATTCTAATTAGTCTGGCACCACTATCTGAAAGCCAGGACCACTAGGGATGATTTCCAAACACGGATGGAGTGCCATCACTGCCAGAATACAAACAACAGCCCTTCCAGGAACAAGACTGACCCATAGAACTGGTTACTGATGCCAGTTTTTAATTTTTAATTTTTTTTTTTTTTTTTGGCTGGAGATATTTCCTCTTTGCCTTCCCCTTTATTCCTAATGTTTTTTAGGACAGGCAAAAGACATTGTCCCAATCAGAGTAAGATTCATTTTCTCTGTTGATAAATGAATTTACTAAACGGGCTCTCTCTGATGCAAAAGAATATAAATCTCTACCAAGAGGCTTCAGGTTGGTTTTGGCACCTGTGAACAATGAGGCAGCCTCAGGAGGCCACCTTTAAATACTTTAGAAAAGCTTCTTAACAAAGACTCCCAAAGTACAGACAAGCAAATCAAACAAAATGTCAAAACCTGAATGCCCCCCCACCCCCACCCCAGCCCAGCAAAGCGTCAAAAGAGCTGCTAGGAAGGGAAGAATGGGCCTCCAAATAATGTATATCCAGGGCAAGAGGAGAAAGGAAGAAAGATAGCATCCGATTTATAAATATTTATAAAACAATCATTAGGCTTGGCTAGAACATGCAGTTCTTCTCTGAGTTCACTGCTGGGAAACAATAGTAAAAGGCATAGAATTATTCAAATGGGGGCGAGTGGAGATTTAATTGTATATTTTTAGAAATCTACCAGCGGCTCTCCGCATGGCCTAGTGCGGGAGGGGATGTAAATGAGCCCAATGCAATCCAGTACTTGGGCCACGCCGGAAACCAGCTCAGCCACAGAGGCGCCTCCTGCTGTACCAGGTCAGAGCCTGGCCACCGCATGCCCTACAAACTGGACCTGGTGGCAGTCCTCGCTCCCCTGGGCTGAGCTGTGGCTGCGCTGCCACCTTCATGGCCTTCCATTTGTGAACTGGCTGAATGGGGCCCAAAATTGTTCCTCTTTAAAAGGCCTAGCTTGTTTCTTCTGTTTTCGACTAAGGCAATTCAGTAAATTCTTCTAAAAACAAAAACAACCCTCCTCTTAGTTAAAAGTTCTCTCACATTTGTTGTGGGTCAGGCTTATACAAAATAGGGGAGGCAATGGGAGATGTCAGAACTTCCCAGCCACCAGGATATGGCCCACCACTGCTTGCTACATCCAAACTACAAGTCAGCCAAAGAAAGGCGGGGTTACTAACCTTCCTGGTGCTAAAATGTCCAACCTTTCTAAAAGCAGCCCTTCAGCCCTGATCGGTTTAGCTCAGTGGCTAGAGAGTCAGCTTATGGACTGACAGGGCCCAGGTTTGAACTGGTCAAGGGCATGTACATTGGTTATGGGCACATCCCCAGTAAGAGGTGTGCAGGAAGTAGCTGATTGATGTTTCTCTCTCATCTATGTTACTAACTGTAAACCTCTCCCTTCCTCTCTGTAAAAAAAATAAATTAAAAATAAAACCAACCCTTCACTAAAGTTTCAATGGTTAAGATTATCTTTAGGCATGATTTAAATGACTCCCTCTATATACTTTTTAAATGCAGAATTGTTATTTTGTTACTTAAGGCCCTTAAGCATCTCCTCTAAACCATTTTCCACCATCTGTTTGTAGTAAGATTTCTATTAGTGATGACAAATACGTTCAAGTTTCTCATTACTACAGCTTTTGAAATTATTTTAATTGAAAGTAATATACAAATTTAAAAGTGTTTTCCTATTTATATTTTCTTATGGTAACCATACAATATAAAAATTAACTCTTTTTTCCAACAAGTCCCATAAAGACAACCCAAAATTGCCAACTCCCCCACTCCAGTTTCCTGCACTGTGCAGTACAAATGACATCACTTATGTACTCCTGGACATGGAATGTAGTATCTCACACTTAATTCCAACTCTGCCTCCAGACCTTCTCTCAGTGCTTTATATGCTTTTAATACCCATAGCAAACCTATGAAATAATCAATATTATGCCCATTTTATAAATAGAACTAAAGCACAGAGGGGTTAAATAATTTGCTTAAATCACAAAGCCAGAAAGTAATAAAGTTTAAATTCTAACTCAGGGAGTATGCTCTTAACAGTAGGTTATATCCGTCTCTGAACATTGGCCTATTAGTGTATCACTCACAACTGGGCAAAAATTGGTTCTCGAAGTGTAAAAATCTACTCTTTTTATGTATAAAGCACAGATTACATTAGTATATAAACAGATAGCATTATGTCATGGGAAGGAACAATTAGAAAAAAGCTGTTCTTAGGGGAGCATTAATGAAAAAAAGATTGAAAGTATTGGGTAGGAGGCAGGTTAGTAGGATACTATGAAAAATATGTCTCTAGAAGCAATCCCCTCTTCAAACATGCAGGCATGTGCACACTCAAATACCAAACTCAGATTTACAAACATTATTTCTCAACTAGAGGCCTGGTGCATGAAATTCATGAAAGCGGGGGGCAGGGTGTCCCTCAGTCCAGCCTGCACCCTCTCCAATCTGGGACCTCTCGAGGGATGTCCGACTGCACATTTAGGCCCAATCATAGATGTCTGACTGCCCACTTAGGCCTGATCCTGGTAGGCAGTCAGACATCCCTCTCACAATCCAGGACTGCTAGCTCCCAATTGCTCGCCTTTCTGCCTTCCTGATTGCCCCTAACTGCTTCTGCCTACCAGCCTGATCACCCCCTACCCACTCTCCTGCTAGCCGGATTGATGCCTAACTGCTCCCCTGTCAACCTGTTTGCCCCTAACTGTCCTCCCTTGAAGCCCTGGTGCCCCCACAAAAGCCCTCTCCTGCATGCCTGGTTCCCCCCAACTACTCTCCCCTGCAGGCCTAGGTCCCCCACAACTGCCCTTTCTTGCAGGCCCAGTCACACCCAACTTTCCCCCTCTGCCAGTCTGGTCAACCACAACTGCCCTCCCCTGCAGGCTTGATTGCCCACAACTGCCCTCCCTTGTAGGCCTGGTCCCTCCCAACTGCCCTCCCCTGCTGGCCATCTTATGGAGGCCACCTTGTGTCCACATGGGGGCAGGATCTTTGACTATATGGGGGCAGCCATCTTGTGTGTTGGAGTGATGGTCAATCTATATATTACTCTTTTATTAGATAGGATAGAGGCCTGGTGGCTGGGTGGTGGCCAGCTGGTTTGCCCTGAAGGGTGTCCTGGTTCAGGGTGGGTGTTTCCTTGGGGCATGGGGTGGCCTGGGTGAGGGGCTTGTGGTGGTTTGCAGGTTGGCCATGCAGAGGCCCTGGTATCTGTTTATCTTCTACAATTCAAACTTTTATCTTGAAGTAGAGCCAAGTCTCCTGCTCAATCTGTGGCAGCAGCCATTTCTCTTGGGATGTATTTATCTTCTATAATTGAAACTTTGTAGTGTTGAATGGAGGCCTAGGCCAGCACTGTGTGTGGAAAACTTGGCTTCCTCTATCGCCAGGGAAACCCAAGCCTCCCTCCTGCTTGCTCTATGGCCACAGTCATCTTGGTTGGGGTTAATTTGCATACTCGCTCCTGATTGGCTGTTGGTGTGGCTTGGGGGTGTGGCTTGGGGGTATAGTGGGGTGATTATTAATTTGCATATTACTCTTCTATTAGATAAGATCAGTGTGTCTTGGTGCCTGAAATTTTCCATATGAGAGAATCATTCCTTTGGATAATGGAAATACTGTCCACAGATTACCTATTTCAATAGCCAATATTTGCTTTGATGAGTGAGTAGTATATTAACCTCTTCATATCAGTTAGGGGACATAAGAATAATAAGGAGTTGAGGAAATAAGAGGAGGACAAGTCAGAGTTCAGAAAACAAACAGATCAAAATGGGGAGCATATGACCTGTGAGGACAAGGGGAGACCCAAGCAGGTACAACTAGGGGAAGTCATAATATAGAGAGGATTTATTAGAATAGCAAGGACCCAAAGGCCTGAGAAAAATGAGGCTAAGAAAGGGAAAGACAAGAATCACTTCATTTATGGCCTTTGCCATCAGACAAAATTATGTCTGCATCCTCAGATAAGTGACTTACATCTCTGAGCCTCAAATGTTTTGTCATGGATTTAATGGGTCTTAAGAGTATAAATGCACGGCAAATGCCCAGAATGGAATAGGCACTCAACATACACTAGCTTAAATGCTGGTCGTTCCATCTCTATATTTTCTATGGTGTTTTTATAATGATCAGCATTGTCCAGGACCAGCCATGTGCTTTAGAAGAACTGTACTCTTTCCTCTGCATTCAATGAGAAGCCAAGGAATGAGAAGATGCAGCTCTTTCTTACTCCTCTCCCTCTTCAGCCAGTTTTAGTGGCAGCTTCTCAGTGGTTCACTAATTACATTATTGTACAGAGATATCAAAGCAGCTGTCTGACTTTAAGGGAGTAAATTCTCCTCTTCATTGTTGCAAGTATTTCCAAAGGGAAATTAAAGTGTGATTTTTCATAATCAATCGAGTTATTGCCAAGACAGACTAAATGAAGGGCTTTTTTTAATCACAAAAAAAGAATCAGCAACAAGAGAACAGATAATTCATCCTTTCATTTCCAAATTCACTGGGGCTTTGATTCAGCCAAATTTAGGTCTTCCTGATTTCGATTCAGTTCCATAGTTTGGGAAAAGAGAGGGTGAACTTGACCTCCTTAGAGAGAAGGCAGAATTTAAGAAAAAGCAGAAATACATGAAAAAAGTGGAAATTTAGAAAGCCATACACCTTTATTGGAGACAAATTATCACAGTGCTAGCTCTGCATTACCATAGTCTTCAAATCTATTATGAATTCCAACACAGTTATGCATAATCAAGGTCTGTCCCTAATAGAATAAGATACCCCCAAACCTGGAAGGTTCCATCCTCCACCAGGAAGTAAACATTCTTTCTTCACTACTGAAAGAATGTAGAAAGAATCCCTCTCCTAAATCCCTAGAAAGAAATATGTCATCCAGTGTGACCATAGGGGCACAGAACTACATTCAGTGTTCTATTTTTTATCCTCACATCTTATGCTCTCCCACCCACCATAGCCTCTTTACATGCTTGCACTTGCCAGGATCAGTCAACTGTTGTCAACATTTAAAAAAAAATTGTTCATTGATTTTTAAAGAGAGAAACATTGATGCGAGGGTGTAATAGCAATTGGTTGCCTCTTGCACACCCCTTACCAGGCATCAAACCAACCTGGGCAAGTGCCCTTGACCAGGAATGGAACTGGCAAACTTCGGTGCACAGGACAATGCCCAATCAACTGAACCCACTGTCCAGGGCTCTTGTCAACATCTTATAAGTCTCTTTAATCCTTATTATGACTCTAATTTCACATTCCCTTAAGTCGACTCAGATACACTTTTTTATGACTCTGGTACCCACCCCCATTGAGCCTGCTTCCACTACATCAGAAGCAAAGAGGGGGAGGGCAATTGAAGACCTTTTGGCTCCTTCTACCAACTCACCTCTTAGGGAGAGGCACAGACAGGAAGCACCAAAGTGAAACTCTCTAAAATTGTGCTAATACAATAGCCATTAAGCAATAATCCCCCATTTCCCCCTCTCACCATCCCCTGGTTACCTTTAATCTACTTTTGTCTCTATAAATGTGCCTCGTCTAGACATTTTATAGGTGGAATTACATAATATTTGACCTTCTATGTCTTCTTATTCTATTGCATAATGTTTTTAAGGTTCATCTATAGTGTAGCATGTATCAGAACATTCATTTTTATATCTGAATATGATTTCACTGTCTGTATATATCACATTTTGTTTAAAGGATGAGATTATTTTAAAATAACCAAAGAACTAAGGCACATTATTTTACCTGATTGAATTCTCTGCCATTTCACTTATATTTTGCTGTGAAAAGTGGAATTATTTTCTACTTTCTGCCTTACTGCAGGAGTTAAAGATCTCTCTGGGACTGTTATCTTCTGAGAGGTAAAGTAATTGCACAAAGCCTGGCACAGAGTAAATATGCTATATAACTGCCATTATTATTATCGTTGTTGTTGTTGTTGTTATTGTGTTAGATCATTAGTACAGGGTCGACAGCCTGCATTTGGGTTCCTGAGAATGCATTCAGCATGACTTTTCAGGCTACCATGCGGGCAAGCTTTTCCCGTTAGTTGAACTGGACATTGGCAGGACAGCTGAATGGAGTGGCCTGAATGCTTTGGTGCATTCTCAAGCTGTTAGAAAGTCCATCAAGCATTAAGAGCCAATCTCCCAATCTGTCATTTCTGCCAGCAGTTCCAGCTCTGCCCCTGGAGTGACACATTTCCAGTCTTTCTCTCTCTAGGTGGCACTGCTTTAGTATTCGGAAGTGACTCTACTTTTACTATATCTTCACTTCTCCAGGGCAATCATACCTATTTCCTTACTCTGTTCATTCTACCTAGTAGCTTCTAGATCTTTACTTGGCCTAGATTCCTTTTCTAGGTATATCTTAAATTGTTTAGAACCCTCATAAAATGTACAATCCAGAGCCATAAACAAAATTCCAAATGTGGTCTGATTGTGGGCCATTGCTCAAACTTTGCTGATTAAAGATAGATAAATAAATGTATACATACACATACACATATGCTTATCTATGGTATGTATCTCTGTATATACACGGACTTACTCGGTACAGATATACACACACAAACACATATCCATCCAGGCACTTTTATTGTGATGGCACTGATGTTTTGATGTACATGCCCTTTAGACTTGAATAGCTCTGAAGAACACAATGTTCTATTAGGTCAGCCCCCAGAAAGGTCACAGTGGTGACATGCTTCTCTTGCTCATCTGTAGGACTGGCTGGTCATGGACACCAACGGTAGTGATGATCTGTTGCCTTTGGAGGCCTCCCAGAAGAATTAAGTCTGTTAGCCAGGGAAAAGAGCTTAAAGAAGTTAACAGATCCTGACTTTGACAGATTTCCCTCTTTTACACATTAAAGCAGAACCTATTATTTTGTTTGATACTACTCAAAGGTGTTAAGGACTTTGACAGATTTCTAATAATTTTTAAAAATTAGACATAAATCCATTAAGAATTATTGCACCCCTTCTTCATCTATAATAACCTCTCCTACGTGCCCATATTTTCCTCCTTCTAATCCCTCTAAAGTAAAATGTAAACTCCAATAAGTAAAAGTCTTAAAAGTTGGGTAGCTTGTTTGCATATGTGAGACCTGACAACAGAGGGAAGAAGACTATAATCATTTAAGGAGAGATCAGCAGCACAGGTGTGCCACAGCTTGATCAGAGGAGCTGCTGCTTGCTTATTGATGTTGGAAGGAGGAAATAGAAGGAAACACTGAGCTTCTATAATAAAATGGCTTTTCTTTTGAATAGAACAGCTTCATAAGTGAAAATGAGTCAAGGCCCAATCTAATATCTGGGGAATAATGTCCTCTGTTTTTGAAGACAGATGTGATTATGACACATAGTCAACATTGTTTTTCTTCATTATTGTTTGGCCTGAATTTGGGGTTTTCCGGGAGAAAAAAGGAGAGAAGTGGTTGAGGACTTAGAGAATAATAGGAAATAAATGTGAATGTATTTGTGGTCCAAGTCTCTATTACTGGGTTTTACTGTTGGCTTAGGTAAAAATATCATTTGGAATTTATCATAAGAAGGTCTCCTAGGCCTTTCAGGAGATCATTCTCAAATTAAAGGATAGAATCTGAGTCTCGTGAGGTTGTTTTTTTTTTTTATAAACTTTAACAGAAAAACCATACTCTCAGAATGAGGAACCAAAGCCAGGATGTGGGTTTCCTAAGCTATCATAACAGTGCAGTTTAGAATGTGGTACATGTATTGCAGTTAGTTTACAGATTGTTCTTTTAAGACATTCAAAATATGACTCTGCCTGTTCTAAGACAACTTTTGGGTTCATTAATTAGGTGATTCTTACAGCTCTGTGAGAACAAATACCAAATATAAAAGCATGAGGAGTGAGACAATTCCTGGCTCATCCCTCTGAGATACTCTTTTAAAAAATAGAAAGAATTTGGAAAGAAAAATTATTGGAAGGAAAAACTGGATTGCAGGACTGCCTTCAACATTTACTGGCTAGACATTCAATTTTTACATGTCTCAAATTGTAATCTTTAAAATGGGTACAAATGCATCAAATCCTATACACTTAAGGATTATAGTCAGAAAAAAAACAACAACAACACTAAATGTATAAGAAAGCACTCTGGAAAGTTAAAATAAATTCCCACAAATAATTAGACCATATTAGCCAGAATACATTGCTGTTTCCACGCATCAGGTACTGTGTGTGAAGCAATTTACTGATACAATCTCATTTAATTCTCATAACAGACTTATGAGGTAGCTGCCTATTTTGAGGCTAAGGACTGAACACATCAACAGTGATAATAGTTATAACAACAGTTATAAACTCAGGGAACTATAATTTGAATCTAGTTTGTCTAACACTAAAAGTAGCTCTCTTATGCATTAGGATAACCTGCCTTGGCTAGATTACAAAACATGTTTGATTAACAGGGCAAAGCATTGATCTATAATATAATTTCAAGGGGTAATACTCATAAATATGCCACTAATGTCATGGTTGGTGGCCTCTGAGAAGGCCCTTAATGAGCTCCATTTCTTAGTATTCTTTATATAACATCCTCCCTTAAGGATTTCATGAGTCACTTCTAATGAAGAGACTACAACATTGCCCTTTAACCCAGTGATCCCACTTCTGTGAATATATCCTAAGAATCCTGAAACACCAATTTGAAATAATGTATGCACCCCTGTGTTTATAGCAGCATTAATTACAATAGCCAAAATCTGGAAACAGCCCAAATGCTACTAGTGGATGGGCATATAAAAAAAGCTGTGGTACATTTACACAATGGAATACTACATGACCATGAAAGAGAAGGAAATCATACCTTTTGAAACAGTATGGATGGACCTAGAGATTATTATGCTAAGTGAAATAAGCTAGTGAGAGAAAGACAATACCATATGATCTTATATATATGTGGAAAGTAATGAACAATATAAACTGAACAAAATAGAAACATGGAGGTATGGACCCATGGAATAGACTAACAGCTAGGGAAGGTGGATTGGATAAAAGAAGGTGAAGAATAGATATTCATAACCCATAAGCTCAAAATTCTTTCTACAATGCTGGAGAAGAAGTAGAAATATGGAGGCCAACTAGAAGAACTACAATTCCCATCTGCAGATATGGAATTTGGGACAATAATGTCTCTGAGTTTCAGTTTCTTTATTTGAATACCGGTACTACTACCAAAAGTTGGTAGAATTAAATAAAGATTGCATGGAAAATGTCTGGCACATTGCCTGGCATATATTAGGGCTCAATAAATGACAACTGAGTGTATACTCCTCTTTAAAGTAGGTTATAATCATGCCTTACAGGATTATTCATTTTGTAAAGATATATGTACCCAAAATGTTAGCACAGGGCATAGTCTGTTTTATATGTACTCAGAATATTAATTCCATTAGCTTCTGTAGACCCTAGAAATCATGTATATCTATAGAAGATGACAATAATTTTATAAAATAAACTTATAGGGTTTCTAATTTTTGTTTAAAATCACTTCTCTATTTTGTTTCTTCAACTGAAGATTTTATTATCTTTTGCAAAGGCTCTTACTATGAACCAATGGAAAAGATGAAAAACAAGGACAGATGGAACATCTGAATATATAACAAAGTAAGAAAGCTGGTGACTGGAGTTCCATGTTCACTTTTTGCCTCTGAGTGACACCAATCTCCAGCACCAAATGAGGGCATCGAATAGTTTCAGTCTCTTAGGTATTGTATTGCTTACAATAAATTGTCATCTAAAATAGTTATCCTATATAATAAAAGGATATTCCCCTTGATTGGAGTTCTTCTGGGAGTTTGACCAGGGGCTGGGGTGCCTGGGAGAAGGGAGGGAGGCCCTGGCCAGCGGTGGCAAGTGTCCAGGGAAAGGGAGGGAGGCCCCAGCAGTGGCAGGCAGCCAGGGGAAGGGAGAGTACCCAGCCAGTAGCTGGCAGCTGGCAGCCACTAGGGACCCTACCAGTGCATGAATTTTGTGCACTGTGCCTCTAGTTATTTATAAAACACTGATATATGTATCACAGCATGACATAAAGTATTAAAGTTCCCCATTAATTTTTGAGCATTTGACCAACAGCATTACCATTTAATATGACAGTAACAAGTAAGACTAGCAACACATACACACACTCACACCCTCTTTCTTTCACACACACATACACATACATACACAGACACCCCTTCCAAATCCTCTTTTTCTCTCTCAAACACAGACACACACATACACAGACGCACCTTCCAAAACAAGAAGTGAAAAGTCAGTATTAGTGTATATTTGATTTTATTTCTAGAGGAACTAAATATGACCACTAGATGGCAATGGAGTCTGATTTCATCTTTCTATTTCCAGAACAGTCTCTGGGAAAAACAGCTATAAAACTATCATAAATTTTCTGAGTTCAGTCACTTGCTTATCTGATATGGTGCAAAGTATAGGAAGACATGGCGGTATTCTTTTTTAAGTTCCTGGCACTCTCCGGTCAATAAATGAATATCTTGCCAATTCAACCGAAGCAAACTGATCTTGTCAGACAAGCTAGTTTCATGATCTTTTGAAGAGCTTCTTCTAAGTAGACTTAAGTTACTAAAAATAAAATAGATTATAATTTACAAGTCAAAAAAAAAAAAGCATGATAGCCTTATATTAAAGTGCTGATTCCAGCTGTTCATTTCCTTTAGCAATTCAAATATCAGTTCCAGCACAGCTAAGGAATGCCTGAAAATTCATTCATCAAGTATGTATGGACACCAGTGTTCTAGGGTCCACTTATACCACTGATTCTCAACCTTTTTAATTCCGTGGTAGACTCACAGGTTGAGAACCACTGTTAGTGGGCAATGGATTATATGACACAAGGTAACAATATCAAGTGCTCAAAAAATGAATAGTAAATACATAATTAACCTTTTTAATGCCATGACCCTTAAATACAGTTCCTCATGTTGTGGTGACCCCCAACCATAAAATTATTTTCGTTGCTACTTCATAACTGTAATTTTGCTACTGTTAATGAATCACAATGTAAATATCTGTATTTTTTGATGGTCTTAGATTCCCCCCGCGGTTCTCAACTTGTGAGTCTACCACTGCTGTAGAGCCTAAGACCATCGGAAAATACAGATATTTACATTATGATTCATTAACAGTAGCAAAATTACAGTTATGAAGTAGCAACAAAAATAATTTTATGGTTGGGGGTCACCACAACACGAGGAACTGTATTTAAGGGTCACGGCATTAAAAAGATTGAGAACCACTGACTTAGACACTGACATGCAGAGGGCATCCCTCATTCTAGTGGAAGAGACAGACAGTAAGCAAATGAATAGGCACAACAATTTCATAAGCCATAAAGAAAATAATAATTAAATGATGAAGGTAGGTGGGGGCAGGTACATTTTATGAAATGGTCAGAAGTCTTGGAAACGGTAAAATTTGAGCTAGAATTCGAATGACAAGATAGATTCAACCATAGAGAGAAGGTCAGCGATGTACAGGCTTTATGAGGGAAGGGGAGAGTAGTAAGAAAGAAGTTGGGAGAAGCAGGCAGGCCAAGCCATGGAGGGATGTAGAGCTTGTATTTCATTTTGTTATGTAAGTTGCTGAAAAGTTTTCAGCAAGCAAATAGTACAATTTATCTTTTAAAAGGATCATTCTGGCTCTTAGTGGGCAATGGATTATATGACACAGGGTAACAATATCAAGTACTCAACAAATGAATAGTAAATACATGAATGAATGAATGAATGAATGAATGAATGTTTACTGTGTGATTAGCACCAGCTAGGTGCTCATTACTCATTGAAATTCACTTTACACATATCACACTGATAGAATTAGGAATACTCTTAAGACAGTAGTTGTCAAACTTCAACATCCATCAGCATCACTTGGAATACCTATGAGATACTGATTACTATATCACACACCTAATCATACCCTCATTATTTCCCCCCTCCATAGCTTCTGATTCAAGAGTTTGGGTTGAGTCTAAGAATCTGCATTTCTGGCAAGTTCCCAGATGACGCTGAGGCTACTGATCTGATGACCACTTGGAGAACAACTGCTGTAAAAGGTTGAGTATGAAATGCCAACAGCTGTTAAAAAAAAAAACAAACAGGGAGAAATTATGTCAGTTCTATTACTTTTGGATCTTGAAGGCCACAGACATTCTTTTCTTGTATTATTTATGTGGGGAATATTATTAATTCTCTGGCCAAGGATGAAGTCCCTGTTTTCCCGACTAATAGAGCCTCAGTTTTGTCCAGGATTATTGTGTTCAGCTCCATAGTTCAAGACAGGATTGTCTTAGATCAAATATGAAAGCCCCTTCTTTTGTCTGGTACTCACTATCCCAGCTTCCCTTGAATGACCATGGGACACAGGTCTAACCAAGGAGAAGTAACAGAAAGGTAGTGAGGATTCTGGGGAAGACTTTCTTTCATAATAAAAAAGAGAGAAGGGAGAAAAAAACCTAGTCTGGTCAGTGAATTCTCTCATGTAGATATAGCCACAATTTCAAAAATGTAAATTCCTTTCAGGCAATAGTGTGCTGGTAAGTGTTTAACATCAGGCTCCCAGAAAAAAAAATTGATTATTTCCATGGTGTAAAGTAAAGGCCCACACAGTAACTGATTTGTAAAGTAATTGGGAACACAAATGGGAAAAGATGTCAACAATAGGCTCTCAATAGCCAGTATAAGGTAGGTCCAGCAAACCACTGCCTGGAATTCTAAAACCAAAAGTAGGGTGTTCCTTATCCTGACATATAAGATAAGCAAGACTAATCTTTCATGTAGTGAGATACATAATCTCTCCTAAAAGCCATTTGCATGGCCACATAAACAGTTAAGAAGATTCAAGTATGATTGTAACATTAAAGAACATATCCAGATTTGAGGTGGATGGAGAGCCCATTTGCATGATTACACTTTGCTGAAATGTAAACCTAACAGTAATTCTCTGTAGACTTTTATGCATCATTGAAGGAAGCATGTTAGAAAGCAAGAGACAGTCTAAGGCTACTCCACAAACTACCCATTTTATTCAACTAACTACCTTTCTCCTTGGTGGAAAAAGGAAATAATGTTTAAAACAAATGAAAGCCAACTTTATTTGAGGGTAGTTCTGAAAAATTAATTAGCAGGTCCAGTTCCTTCTGTTGAGTAGGCATTAAAATCCTTTTCACCCCCACATCCCAGTACTCACCTAAGCTTCTGATCAGCCATTATGCAAGGTTTCAACATCTTTAAAATGATTCCAGTAAATCTTTCCTGATCTTCACCTGACAGCAGGGTCTGCCCTCTAGTGGAAATAGCTCCTTTGAGGTCCTCCCTACCCTCAATGTGGCAGGCTTCCTGAAATGCTTATCACCTCATTTAGGATTTCCAAAACTTCTTGGATTGCAAGAACCTGGGGAAGCTATAGATTCCTTGACCTCACCCATTGATCTACTGAATCAAAATCTCTACAAAGAGGAGCCTGGAAATTTGCCCAGGTGATTATTAGAAAGTAGTTTTAGAAAAACTCTGGTTTATCTGTTTCCTTTTTATTGCTCAGTCCTCACCTTCACAACTGTTTCCTCAGAGAAATCCTCCTTAATCACTAAGATAGGTTGGATCCCCTTCTTAACTGCTTTGGGCTTACAGTACTTTGAATTACTTTTTAGCCTTTGCTCAAATGAACTTTATTGAGAGTCTTTCCAGTAAACTGAATTTCTTGAAAGTAGAGAGTGCCTGGTTTTAGATTGTATCTTGAGTATATAATACCATCATTGGCAAATAGTAGATTCTCAACAAATATAGGTTGATTGACTCATGAGCCCATCTCATACCTGAAAATACAAAGATAATGACCTTTTTATCAATAAACATTCATAAAGACAAACACATTTATCTAGCCTACAATCTAAAGTTTGTGTCTCTGTTACACGTTCTATACCTACCATGGGCCTCAATTTCCTTAATTCTAAAGGAAGTGGGAATGGGGATGCTCCACCCTGGCTAATTTTGTTCAGTGATTAGAGGGTCAGCCCTCAGACTCAAATGTCTCAAGTTTGATTCCTAGTCAAGGACATGTACCTTGGGTGTGGTTTAATTCCTGACCTTGGTCAGGTCGCCTGTGAGAGGCAACTAATCAATGTGTCTCTCACATCAGTGTTTCTCTCTCTCTCTCTCTCTCTCTCTCTCTCTCTCTCTCTCTCTCTCTCTCTCTCTTCTCTCTCTCTCTCCCTCCCTCCCTCCTCATTCTCCTTCCCTTCCACTCTCTTTAAAAATCAATGGGAAAAAAATCCTCCACTGAGGATAAAAAAATTAAAAAGTGGGGATGCTCCTACTATGGTTAGATATAACATATTAGGGGTTGAGTATGAGCATTAGAAACCTTACATAACAATGAAAAGATAATTTTGCTCTAAGAAAGTATACATGAAGGTCACAGTCCACCACGGCTATAAGGCTATCCACATGTGCTTGCACTTCCAATCTGGGGTCACCTCAGTTCCTACTGTTGCAATCCTTGTGGTGTTGGTTGCGCTGAACTCTTTCATCCCACTGTCTCCATAAGGCCAATGTTCATCAGATATTTAACGCCATGTGTCAAGGGGGAGGCAGTGGAGGCGGAGATCAAAAAGGAGATACGGCATTTTCAAAGAGCACCGTATGTGTATTTTCATTTCCAAACCAAATGAGATGGGTTAGGGAATAAATGTAGAATTTGTGTCAATTTCTTGATTCTTAGGGATCAGACAACTTACTTTTATTTTTATCTTATTCTCAGTCTGCTTCTGCACCAAATGCTTGCCCTTTCAAACACTCATTTTCTTTTTGGCCATTCTTACCAGTTCCTTTGGCTAAAATATAAAAGTCTGAACCTTATTGGGACCAGGTCGCTATTTGATACCTATTGATTGCATTCATCTTATGTGCTATATGCTATACCAGTGAGTTAACCAAATGAGGGCTGTCATTATCAGATATGACCAGTGAGGGAAAACCACTGATTTTGGAAGGAACTTGGTTCAAATCCATTCCTGGGATTTTGCAAACATAATCCTATCTAATAAAAGAGTAATATGCAAATAGACCATATCTAAACTATACACACGAACCATGCCCACCAGCAGATCAGGAACAAGTATACAAATTAACCCAAGCAAGATGGCTGCAACCAGGAGAGAGCAGGAGGCTTGGGTTTCCCTGGCAATGGAAGAAGCCAAGCTTTCTGCACACCCTGGCAAGCTCAGGCCTCTACTCAAGGCTACAAAGTTTCAATTATAGAAGGTAAATAAATCCCCCCCAAAAAATGGGAGCAATCACAGAGCTGGAAAGACCAGGAGGCTTGAGTTGCCCCTGGCAATGGAGGAAGACAAGTTTTCACAGCACTAGCCTGCCTTGGCCTCCACTTAAGGCTACAAAGTTTCAATTATAGAAGATAAATAAATCCCAGGACCTCCACTTGGGTCACCAGAGTGTGTGGCCAGTTTGAAAACCACCACAAGCCCCTCACTCAGGCCACCTTTCAACCCAAGGGAACCCTCACCTTGATCTGGTACACCCTTCAGGGCAAACCAGCTGGCCCCCACCCATTCACAAGGCCTCCATCCTATCTAATCCTATCTAATAGAAGAATAATATGCAAATTGACCATCACTCCAACACACAAGATGGCTGCCCCCATGTGGTCAAAGATGACTGCCCCCATGTGGAGACAAGATGGCCAGCAGGGGAGGGCAGTTGGGAGGGACCAGGCCTACAAGGGAGAGCAGATGGGGGCAATCAAGCCTGAAGGGTAGGGCAGTTAGGGGTGACCAGACTGGCAGTGGAGGGAAGTTAGGGGCAACCAGGCCTGCAGGGAAGGACAGTTGGTGGGACCCAGGCGTACAGGGGAGAGCAGTTGGGGGTAACCAGACCTTCAGGGGAGGGCAGTTATGGGTGACCACGCTGGCAGGGGAGTAGTTAGACCTGAATCAGGCTGGCAGGGGAGTAGTTAGGGGATGATCAGGCTGGCAGGTAGAAGCAATTAGGGGCAATCAGGAAAGCAGGCAGGAGCTATAGTCCTGGATTGTGAGAGTTATGTCCAACTGTCCATTTATACCTGATCCTACCTGGATAGGGCCTAAAAAGGCAGTCAGACATTCCTTGAGGGGTCCCAGATTGGAGAAGGTGCAGGCTGGGCTGAGGAACACACCCCTCCCCATGCACAAATTCTGTGCACTGGACCTCTAATTGTTAATAAAAAAGTCAATGTACATAAAAGCCCTGGTGTTTTCAAATTGATCTTAGACTGCAAAGCTGTTACAAACCTTCAAGATGCTCTAGTGCCCTTTTTGGCTGCCATTTGCACAAAATCTTATTGAAAATAAATAAATTAAACAGTTACAGGCCAAGCTGCTAACACTGTCACAGCTGCTAACTCTCCCAATGATAGCTTCTGAGAAGACTCCCTACATTCAGCTTAACAATTATGTATCTACTGAAACAACTTTAACTTATAGATGAGAAAACTGAAGTGCAAAAAGGGCAATAATTTTCTCAGGATCATAGAAGTCATCAACAAAGAGCCAGGCCTGAGCTAGCATCTCCTGGCACAGAACCTTAGCCATTGTTCCTTCCTAATGCATGCTGTTGCTAAAATCTGTCCCTTGGTAAGTCTAGACATTTCTGCAGGTACTTCATTCTAGCATTCAGGAAGGTTCTAGGGAACAGACAGATGCCAAACCCAACCAGCCCAGTGCTAATGAAAGAAAAAAAAAGAAGTATCAACACTGATATCCCACTTCATGTACACATTATGAATCTCAATGGCCAAAACACAGAAATAAGTCAGAGGAATATAAAGTGCAGGACGGATTGCACCACTGTGCCCCCTTCCAGAAGAATTTGATTATTTACCTACTATAAAATAAACTCTTCCAAATGTACTAGTATTCAGAATTTGGGGGGCCTAATTGGTTCATTGAGATCACCAGCCCATTTAAGGTGAAAGGTCACTTAAGGGACCTAACATGGGTCAAGCTTTTCTTAGTATCCCTTATAGAAACATTTCTTGCCCACTTTTTTATATTATTTGGTTCTACTTACAACTCCATTACAGTTTAGGGGCAGACACTAGCTTGGCCAAGACCAAATGAATTAATGTGACATGGTACATTAATATGAGTGACCAAAAAGGAACACATTTTATCTTTATTTGATCTGGCAGGTTACGTATTGTTACCTGGAAGAGTAATTTGTGACTCCTGAAAAGGATGCTTTTACTGGCTACTTCTGGCGAACTGTATTTTTCCCTTTGTATTTATTTTGCTATTAATAACATTGACATAAACTACACTATCCTCAGAAACATAAGTCTTCCTTTATATTCATTTAGCCATCTTTCATGATTTTCTTCCAGGAACCCATCTATACAGAGCAAATTTTGTTACTTTGACTTGCGCGATGCTCTCTGCCAACTACTGTATGTTTCTTTTAATTAAGTAGAAAAGAGATCTTAAAAGCTCACATAAGCCCAGGAAACTCTATTTCTGGCTGACAGCAATGTCTCTTCATTTGCTAGCAAAAGCACAGATTGACAGAATAGAATAGATCAAGAAAATTGATCGTTACTCATATGCTGGATTGAGTCAATATATGTAAATCCATCCATTGCTGGCAGGCACTGAGATGCTTGCCATGCAGAACAGACACAGTTACAGCCTGTTTTCTAGTCCAAATGCCAGCCTTCACTTTAATGCAGCAAAACTACAGTTATGTACTAGGAAAGCTCTTTTGTATTCATAACAACTGCAGTTTGAATGTAGTTCGGGACAGAGAAGCTGTATTTATGAGCCGCCATCTCTTCTGAGTCAATACAATTTGCAGTAAATACAGTTTAAGTTAGAGCTATGGTATAGACACTCTGGGAATTTTCTTTGTGGTTTTACTACATTTTTTTGGAAACATTTTAAATGTTCACTGCTTTCAAGTTAATTTCTGTAAAACGAGCAACCTCACATGGTGGTTGTGAAGATCAGTGAAATAATAAAGATGAAATAGGGTGGAAAAAAATTAAAAGCATTAGACAAATGAAAGATTTTATATATATATATAATGGCCCTTTTACTTAAAGGCAATGCTCTCTAATTATCCCAAGGCCTGTTTTAATCTTGATTTAAAATAGTAGAATATTAAAAGTAGCAGTGCATGAAACGAGACCTGGGAAGATAAAATACACCTGATGTGTTTAGATATCCCTTAATATCGTCTCAAAGAGAAATAATTATGAACCTCCTAGTATCAAAGAAGAGTCATATTTCTTTCCTCAGGAATAGAACTCAATGATATATTTATTTGAGTTTTTGAAAACTCTTAGAAGTGCTCTTCTGCTCTTTGCCTAACCATATGTTTAAAGGCTAAAGACAGCCATCCATTCTATGCTGTAAATTGCAAAAGGACCACAGTTTATAAACAAGGAGAGGTAAACCATCATTCAAGCTGAGTTAGTACTCTTGCTATATATGACAGTAATCATAAGGAAAGCCCTTCTGAAAACAGTTGAAGCTGAGTGATAAAGACTGGGGCCTGCTGAAACTTGAAGAGAGATCCCAGAAATAGCACATCCATTTATTTCCATCCATTCTAGTCTTTCCAAAAAACACGGGGTCTCTCTATTTCTCTCACCCTAGAAGTAGTAAATGCTTCAATTAATCTGGGAATGTGGCCAGAAATGTTTGCAGGGACGGAATTACATGTTAGAGTGGAAAGGCATTTTTAAAGATCTTTTATTTAAGGTTTCATCTACAAATTATTCCTCACCTGAAATTTCATCCCTCTTATAATGTTAATGTCTCCTTGTCTTCTCTGGTCTTTATTTCCCTTCTGCCTGTGAAATTCTCTAGTCTCCAAATTCTTAACTTTGCTTAACCCATATTTGACCACTAGAAGAAACCTCTTCAATTTAGCCCATGAGTCTTTTTGATCCAACCTTGGTCATTTTGACAGTTTCCTTGCTCTCTGGTATGTTGTAGGCAATCATATATATATTTCTTTCCTCAGACTTGGAATCATCTAAATGCAAATATTAGAAAATAGTATTTCAAGACTAGTCTGCATGTGAGATGTGCTCATTGCTAATAATTTGGTCACTGTTTCTAGGTCTTCACAGTGAGTGGAACTAGGAGGCAGTTTGTATATATAGTCTCCCTATTCCACAAACCCCCATTTTAAAATAGTCGTGTTACCTATGCTGCTAGAGCATGGAGACATTACACACTACAATGTGTCCCTTAAGAGTGGTATTTGGTCTTAATCATACAGGTAAATTTATATGTAATTATCACTATCCACCTTATGGTAAATTGGATTGTCTGAAGCTCATTTATTAATACAGAGAGCTAAAAATTTTTCCAAACATTTATGGACCAATACTTTTATAGAGTACAATGAAAATAAATTACTAGAGGAATGATTCATGGGCTTGGGTGTCATGACAATGTCAAAGTAGTATAAAAGTTTAAACTGCTTACTATTAAATTCCATTCTCATTTCACTGTGGTCTGGTGAATTCCTCAGGAAAGGCACATGAGAACAATATTCTCTGTGTTCTTGACTGTTTACATCAGCTTACCAGAGGCTTTTTATATTTAAAGGTCAATTTGGCTGAACATAAGATTCTTGGCCCACATCTTCTTTCCTTAGATTTCTTGAATATATTACTATATTTTTTCTTGGTCATAAAAGTGGTGCTCTTAAAGATTCTAATGCAATCTAATTTTATCTCTATGGGTCTTTTTGCTGGGATGTCCATAGGGTTTTTCTGTACAGGATAATGTTGGCCATTATGAGTCAATTTCTAGTCCTCTCAATATGTAATTTTGAATTGTCTTTTATTTCAGGAAAGGTTTTTTGAATTATAATTTTCCTTCAGGGACTCCTATTATATGATAGAGATTACAATATTCATTGTACCATGGAAACTTTTTGCCATCTGGTGAAACAATTGGCCTTTCTCAGAATAATATTTTTAGATGCATAAAATGGAATTCATATAATATACAAGGAAGCTAATTATATTTAAATAAAGTTATCAAAATATTTTTAATTTGTTACAGTAATATATTTGCTTCTTTATTGACATTAAATAATAAGATCTGGTGGCAAGTCAAATAACAACTATAAGTTTGAAAAAGTTATGAACATAAATGATATTTGGAAATATAAAACTAAATTTTGATATATGACATTTGTCATTAGTTTTGGTGACAAAGTAACAGGTAGTATTAATACTACTGTGTTCTGGTGCATGCATTAATTTTTTTTCTTTATTGCTCAGTTTATTAATTACATTGTTTCCCCTTTTTTATCCCCCTATATCTCCCCTCCACCCTGTATCTATCCCACCCTCCACCCTCACCTTCCCCATCCCAATGTCCTCTCCCATTGTTGCAAGATTTTTGTCGAGTCTCTTGCTGTACTTCTCACACCCCTTTTCTCCCCAAGAATTGTAAGTCCATTCCCTCTCTATGCTGATGATTCTGTTATATTCACCAGTTTATCCTGTTCATCAGATTATCAATTCACTTGATTTTTAGATTCATTTGTTGATAGATGTGTATTTGTTGTTCATAATTTATATTTTTACCTTTTTCTTCTTCCTCTTCTTAAAGACTATCTTTCAGCATTTCATATAATACTGGTTTGGTGGTGATGAACTCCTTTAGCTTTTTCTTATCTGCGAAGCACTTTATCTGATCCTCGATTCTGAATGATAGCTTTGCTGGATAGAGTAATCATGGTTGTAGATTCTTGCTCTTCATGATTTTGAATATTTCTTGCCACACGCGTCTGGCCTGCATCGTTTCTGTTGAGAAACCCACTGACATTCGTATGGTTGCTCCCCTGTAGGTAACCAACTGTTTTTCTCTTGCTGCTTTTAATATTCTCTCTTTATCTTTTGCTCTTGGCATTTTAATTATGATATGTCTTGGTGTGGTCCTCTTTAGATTCCTATATTTTGGGGTTCTGTGTACTTGTTGGGCTTTTAAGTCAGTTTCTTTCACCAGGTGGGGGAAGTTTTCAGTCACTATTTCTTCAAGTAGGTTTTCATTACCTTGCTCTCTCTCTTTTTCTGGGACCCCAATAATTCCGATGTTGGCATGCTTGAGGTTGTCCCAGAGGCCCCTTACGCTATCTTCAATTATCTGAATTCTTTTTGTTTCTTGCTTTTCCAGCTGATTTTGGATTTTGCTTCTTTGTATTTCAAATCTTTGACTTGGTTCTTGTGGCCCTCTGGACTGCTTTTAGGACTTCGTGTAATATTTTTTTTATTTCAGTCTGTGTAAGCTTGATTTCTAGTTGGTCCTTTTTTTTAACCGTGACGGTCTGGTTCGTATCCTCAGAGGTCTTGTACATTTCCTTGAGGGTCTTATTCATTTCCTTGAGTTTCTCATTCATTTCCTTGTAATTCTCATTCATTTCCTGGTTGGTCTTGTTTATTTCCTGGTAATTCTCATTAAGTTGATCGGCCTTTTGTAGGAGCCTCTTGAAAAGCCTTATAAGCGCGGTTTTGAACTCTATGTCTTGTCGTCTTTTCTCCTCCATTTCTTTCACACCTAATTTCTTTCCATATCTCTGCATGGTGGCTGCTTTATGTGGTAGATATCCTCAAAGGGACAGTGGCTCAGCCTCCCCAGTTACCCGAGGTGGGTACTCTTACTGCAATCCTTTATGGGTTGTATTCAGTATTTTTTAATTTAAACCCAGCTTGTTGTTGTTAGCCCTAGGAGGGTTTGACCTCCAGGCCAATTGGTTGTGAAGGGAGACTGTGTTCAGGTTGGATGGGTGGAGTCTCTGAGCTGTGCAGGCAGTCTCAGTCCTATGCGGCAAGTGCAGGTCTCTGTTGGATGGGGATGGCTGCAGACACCTCCAAGAGAAAGCCGCTAGTCTCTTCCCCTTGCCAGACAACTCTGCCTTTCCCCAAATGTGCCTGCACACCAAAAGTCTAGCCCAGGGTTGCAAAATAGATGGTTTCCGGAACCAGGAGACAAGTTTCCAGGGGGCAAGTCGCGGTGTGCGACCCTTGCGCGGAAACTTCTTTTCACCGCCTCCGGGTTTCTAGCAGACTAGGAGCCTCTGCCGCGCCCCACTTCCAGGGTGTGTCCCCCGGACCTCAGACCTCGCCTGGCACTGGGGAATCTGTGCAGTGGGACGTCTCCACGTACCCCGGATCTCGGACCTCACCTGGCGCTGGGGAGTCCATGCAGTGGGACGTCTCCGCCCTCCCCGTTGGGGAAATCCGGCCGGGGTTGCTGCTCCAGCCCCAGCCCGCGCACGCGACCAGGACGGCTCCTAACCTGTTTCCCTCTGAAAGGCTGCGCTCCCGCCGCTCCTGAGTCTCAGTGTCCCACCTCTACTCCTATTAGTGGAGTTTTCATTCAGCCAGCTTTCTGGCGATTCTGGGTGCTGTCTGTTCTGCTGTTATGTTGTAGTTCTTAAATCGTTGCGCAGGGCAGAACAATAGGTGTTTAACTATGCCGCCATCTTGGTGTTCCCTGCATTAGTAATTTTAAAAAATGTAAAATTTCATCTAGAGATTAGTGAAAATAAAGACCATATTTTTCTACCCAAGTCAGTAGATTACCTGAATTTTATCTACAAATTCTGAAGTCCAGAACTATGGACAATGAATCCCTGTATTGGATGTATGTCAAATGTTCTAAACGCATTCTTTGCTCTTAGATGCTTTTTTAAATGCTTTTTTTTTCATATCTTTTTGATATTTAAAATGTTCTTCCAATCTGTGTTCTATTCTCTCATTGAATTATCCTTTCTGTTTATGTGCTTTTGTGTGTTTCTTGACTCAATTCATTATAGAACTGATTTTACTATTTTTTTTCTCTTTTTAAATCTTCCTTAACCACCTCATTTCTGAGTTTTTATATTTTTAATTTACTGTCATAGCTTCTACCATGTGCTTGGTTTCTTCAGCTCAATTTGAAATTCTGGATTTCACTTTTCATCCATTTTGTGGGCATGTCTTTCCATGTACCTCCCAGGCCACAAGAATTCTTTCTGGCCCTTATTCTATTTATTAGACAGCATTTTATTTTATTTTTTTTTGCTTTGGTCACATGTAAATAAATGAGAGTTTTTGTCTACCTTTAGGAAGGAGGAGAGGACAAAATAACTTTTCTAGATTCATGATTCTAAATTCCTGTTTGTCCTCTCAAAGTGATTTTTAAAGTATGGACTTATACTTTGTCAGATCTCCTTTTCTACTCTATAAACCCATTTGCATTTGGATTTTTGTTTTGCCCCTTTTGTCCTTGTTCTGCTCAGTTTGGAATCTATCCCTAATAGTTCCTCCTGGAGGGTAATGGCTTAGTAATTATCAGAAGCTTATACGGCCCAAACTGCTCCAGCACTATTAAATCTTATCAAATGTAGTCCCCTTGCTCCCACTCATGATTTGATTCTGCAAAAATCCCACCCAGTTCAACCATGTTTTCTGGGGTTACTTCTTGGGGATAATAGGATACTTTAGTATTGGGGTCTCAGAATCCACATTGCCTTCCCTTTACTTCCATCTACAAATGTGCTGATACTGCACCAGTCTCCTGGCTCTCAGGGCTTTTTCTAATGTATTCATATTTTGGATTTGTAAAAATACCTTTAAACCTAATAAAAGTAGATAGGTAAAATATATGATAGATTAGTTGATAAATATTAAGATACTAGAAGCTGGTGCACAAAATTCATTCACGGGGGGCTGGGAGGGATGTCCCTCAGCCCAGCCAGTACCCTCTCCAATCTGGGATTCCTTGGCAGATGTCCAGTTGCCAGCCATTATATGGTGGCCATCTTTGACCACATGGGGGTGGCCTTCTTGTGCGAGGTCAATTTTCATATTATCTCTTTATTATATAGGATATATATATATATATCCTATCTAATAAAAGAATAACATGCAAATTGACCATACCTCCACTACACTACCAGCCAATCAGGAGCAGAGGGCATGGTCAGCATGTGTGGCCAGCAGACAGAGAGCATGGCCAGAAGACAGGGGTGTGGCCACAGTGCCAAGTAAGCAAGCATCACGCTATAAGCTGCTCACATGGTACCTAAGGGCCTACAAGATCCCTCTCTCATTATACTTACTATTGACTGAATCGTGACCTTTCATGGTGACCTTTGGGACGATTAGGGGAATTTGATGCCATGATATCCCCTCATGATACTCGCATGTAGGTTGCTCTGTTAGGCTGTGACTGAAGTGTGGGGTTTACCTGTTGCATGGGACATGTAAATGAGCACCAAGCATCTTGGGTAATGGGAGCCAAGTGCCAGGCAGGGCTGTGAGCCAAGCAGCAGTCTGCTCCGTGGGGCGCTGTGGCCCGCTGGGACTGCTGACACCTCTTCCCCCTGGCAGCCGCCGCCGTCACCTCCTTCCCTGTCACCGCAGAATCAGCACCAGTCGCTCCGGATCCCAGCGCACTGAATGCAGGTGGGGAAGGGGACACAGGGCCTCCCCACCCCGGGCCCCACGAGCTCAGTCCAAGACCCTCCAGCCTCACGGCTTCTCTATGGGCAGGGTGGGCGGGCCGGGTCTCCGGAGGAAAGGCAGAGGCAGCAGGAAGGAGGGCGGAGGGCGGCTGAAGGAATCAAGGAGATGGATGGGGGGCGAGGAAGGAAGGGGACTAAGGCTCTGCTGCTGGGGTTCATGGACGGGTGACTCTGTACCACAGGAGAGAGGTCCCACGGCTGCCACCAAGAAAGGCCTTCGCCAGAGGACGCTTACTGTGGGGGCCATGTGAAGCCTGGCTTTGGGCTCCCCTGCCCAGCCTGGGCCCCACCCCCTGAGACTGGAATGGGCACAGAGTAGAGCACTGGGACTGTCTGCACACGTTGTCAGCCTGCTCTCTAGTATTGGGCTCCACAAATCCCATGAAAACTGAATTTGCTACAAATAAAAGTGCCCTTTAAAATTACTACGAACACTGAAGTAAAATGTTTTCATTTTATAAGCCTATATTTTACAGTATGCACATTTCACATAATAACACCCCAGAATTTATCTAGGGCAGGGGCCAAATGCCATTGCCGTAAGGAGCCAGAGTGCGGCTCAATTTTTGTGGGCTACACATGGCCTCAAATTTTCAACTTCTGCAGTCCTAGCATGCAAAGCCCAAAGGAACGGGATGGCTATGTCCCAACAAAACTTTATGGCCACTAAAATTTGAATCATATCTAATAGAAGAGTAATTCGCAGATTGACCATCACTACAACACACAAGAGGGGCTGCCCTCATGTGGTCAAAAATTCTGTCCCCATGTGGACACAAGATGACCATCACAAGATGGCTAGTAGGGGAGGGCAGTTGGGAGGTTCCAGACCTGTATGGGAGGGAAGTTGTGGGTGATCAGGCCAGCAGGGAGTGGCAGTTGGGCGGGAGCAGGCCTGCAAGGAAGGGCAGTTGGGGACTATCAAGCCTGCAGGGGAGGGCAGTTAGGGGTGACCAGGCCAGCAGAGGAGGGAAGTTGGGGGCAAGCAGGCTGGCAGGGGAGCAGATAGACATCAATTAGGCTGGCAGGGTAGTGGTTAGGGAGTGATAATGCTGGCAGGCAGAAGCGGTTAGGGGCAATCAGGGAGGCAGGCAGGTGAGCAATTTGGAGCCAGCAGTCCTGGATTGTGAGAAGGCTGTCCAACTGCCCCTTTAGGCCCGAGTAGGATGGGGCCTAAACGGGCAGTCAGAGATCCCTCAAGGGGTCCCAGATTGGAAAGGGTGCAGGCTGGGCTGAGGGAACCCCCCCCCCCATGCAAAAATTTCATGCAACAGGCCACTAGTATATATATAAAGGCATAGATACAGATATAGACATAGATATATAGATATAGGTATAGACATAGAAATATAGAGACAGAGATAGAGATACATAGAGATACAGAGACAGAGAGAGATAGAGAGAGAGAGAGAGAGAGAGAGAGAGAGAGAGAGAGAGAGAGATACAAATCTAGTCTGTGGGTTGTTGGATTTTATATCCTGTTAGCTCTATTAGTTTTATATAGGACAGTGGATCTCAACTGGGAATAATTTTGTCCCCCATGGCACATTTGCCAATGTCTAGAGATAGTTTTATTTTTCACAACTGGAGACGGAGTTGGGGGTGGGGGCAGCACCACAGGCATCTAACTGCTAAAGATCAGGAATACTGTTAAACATCCTGCAGTACACAGAATAGCCCCCATAACTAGGAATTATCCAGTCCAAATTTTCAATAGTACTGAGGTTGAGAAAACTTTGTCTATGAAAATTTGAGGAGATTCGAAAACTGACATCTTCCCTGCTGCCTCCCAATGGCCTAATCTGGTCTTTATCCAGAAATGTTCACTTCTCTCCCCTAGTTCACATCCGTATTTGATTTGAACTATTGTGGTAGCTCTTTAGATGGTCTGCCGGAAATAACTCTCCCTTTCCTCAGCCCGAATATCCTTTTCTATGATGCCAGAGTACTTTCCCCAAAGTAGAGCTCACATGATGCCAAACATTTGCTCAAAGAAATCCAGTGACTTGACAGTGCCCTATAAATAAAGTTCAGTCTGGAAATTAAAAGTTTTCTATGCTTGTTCCCCAATTTATCTTCCTGACTGTTACTCCCTCTATTCCTCTACACATAATTTGCAATATAGTCAAGTAGTCGCTCCACCATTTAACAAATCTCTCTTTTATCTCAATTCTTTGTTAAGACCACTCCCTCATCATCCTTCCAGAACCAGCCCAAAACTCCCTTCTATAAGAATTCTTCTCTTCCTCGCCCCTCTTTTTCTTCCTACCCACTCCAATAAAAAAAAAAAAAAAAATGCCCTCTCCCTCTTTTAGGTAGCTTGAAATATTTTGCATATTCCTCTTTTATAGCATTTAAATTATTAAGCCTGGAAACTTTTTTCACAGGAACACAGTTAACATCCCTAAGGTTGCTAGTGTTCCACAGCACACCATTTGGGACATGTTAATCCATAGGATAAAGCCAAACACATACCATGATATTCAAGTCCTTCCACAATCCAGCCCAAACCTACTTTATCATCATGCTTTTATAATGTTTTATATCGATTTATATTTTCATAATAAAAATTATGGAAATATAGAAAAGAGAAAGTAAACAATTATATATAGTCCTGTCATCCACATATAACCAGTATTTGATTTATATTTCCTTTCTGTCTTTATGTTATATTTTATATATTTTATGCAAAATATAGCACACTAAAATTATAAACAGAAACTTCTTTATATTCAAAACAAATCCATTTATAAATAAAATATATTTCTATTTTATTTTCAATCTTACTATGAAATATTTCAAGCAAATAAAATTATATCTACTATCAGCTTTTCAGATATTACCATCTTTATATTATGCCTCATATTTTTATGCTTTTCCAAGACAAATAAACAATTGCAGAATGGCCAACGCCTTTTGTGTTACTCCTCCCCAATTTCAAGTCCATTCCTTTGCTCCCCAGAGATAACTACCATCCTGAATTCATCATTTCCTTGAACACTTTTATAATTTTGCTACATATGTCTGTGTCATAAACAAAACAGAGTTTGCTTTTTATGTTTTTGAAATTGGAATCATTCTATATATATTCTTTTGTAACTTGCATTTATTCCACTAACATTATGTTTTGGTGCTTTTCCATATTGTTCTATGTAGCTCACATTCAGTTATTTTAATTATAATTCAGAAAATACCACAAATTATTTTATACATTTTCCTCTTTGGTAGATTTATAATCCAATTTTTTGTCACTACAAGCAACACTGAGATAACCTAAAAGTGTATTTACTGCATATGGACATTGTTAACTTTCCTAGATATTGTCATATTAATCTCCAATGTGATTATGCTAATTTTTATTCTAACAGTAAGGGTTAAGTTCCATACCACATCCTCACTATTACATGTGTAGCCAAATTTTTAAATTACTGCCCACTCTGATAATCATGAAAACATATGCTATGGTTTTAATTTGAATTCCCTTAATTACAATGTTTTCATATTATTGGTCATTCCATTTTCTGCTTTTGTGAGATGCCTGTTTGTATCCTTTGAATATTGTGTGTTTTTATGAAACTCTTTCCTAATTATAAGGGTAATATATGCTCAGTTGAAAAATTGTAAGGAAAAATAAATCACTTCAAATCGTACCACCCACTGGTTAATATTATTAACATTTAGCTATATTTTCCTTATAGCGTTTTAAAACACATAATTGTTTTATATATTGAAAGTGAGAAGAAGCTGTGAAGAAGGTGTTGGTGGTAAAATTTTCTGTTGGGTTGTTTATAATCCTTTCCAATCAAATACCAAGGGCTGGAGTCATTCAGTGTTTGAAAAATACAGAAACTCTTACTCAAGATCTTTGGCCTTGAAAATGGCCAGAATATAGATATTTGCTTTGCTTTGTGTAGAACAAAAGAAGATCTTTTGTTGAGTCATTTTCTAGGCTCTGTAACCCAATGTTGTGCATAGGTCAATCATTTCAACAGCACTCATAGAGAGGTTTCATCTGAAAGAGAGCATAGTGGACTAAATTATACAACTCAAGAGTTACACCCGATGCCAAGAAATTAAAAAAAAAAAAAAAAACAAGAGTGCAAAAGAATGCTGCAAGGCTAAGATTAGCCATGTAATCCGGTTAGGCTTCGAATTAGAAAACTGAATTTATTTTTTATTTCAGAGGGTAAAGTGTGATGTGATCAGCACAGTGTCTTGAATTTCTACTTTTGCTCATTTTTCATCTCCTACATGTCTTTAGTATATTTTACATAATATTTTAAATTAATAGATGGATTACATCCATGAGTAGTTTCTGAGCTTTAAATAATGGTTGTGCATGAAAGACAATATGGGTGCTTTTTAAATTCTTGAATTACAAACTTCTCACCCATAAGAATTAACATTTTTCTCCAATTCTGGCATTTGCTATTACAGAAAGGTTAGAGTCAGTCTTTGTAGGCAACATTTTTCTTTCTGCCTGGGTGAATGTAGGATTTATTTTTATTCTGCTAATTCAAACATTTTGCCCAGTTGTGGTGAAGTAGAGTTCTTTTTTCTTTGATTTTTGCCTGGCATGCAGTGAATCTTTCTGCTCTTGATACTTAAGTCTATATGACTCAGAAGAAAAATTACTTTTTATATAACACTAGACACCTGTTGCATGACATTCGTGCACTGGTCCCGGGGGGGGAGGGGCGCGGGTCGTCCCTCAGCCCAGCCTGTTCCCTAACGTAGTCTGGGACCTCTTGGGAAATGTCTGACTGCCAGCTTAGGCCTGCTGCTGAGGAGCCAGGAGAGGCTCCTGACTGAGCAACACTCCACCTGTGGGAGTATACTGACCACCAAGGGGCAGCTTCTGCATTGAGCATCTGCCCCCTGGTGGTCAGTGTGTGATAGCAACCAGTCATTCCTCCATTCAGTTTGTCTATTAGCCTTTTATTATATAGGACTAGAGGCCTGGTGCATGAAAATCGTACACTCTGGGCGGGGAGTTCCTCAGTCCAGCCTGGACCCTCTCACAATCCAGGACCCCTTGGATAGGGTCCCTAGGCCTTCCCTGAGATCAGGGTTTATCAGGGCTTTTCTTCCCTGGGCTGCAGGCAGCTGGCTCCATCCCTGCCATTGTAACTGCTTGCCATCTGTGCACTGCCCACCCCCCTTCCTGCCACCGGTGGCCTCTCTCTGCAGGTGACAGGCTGGGGTGCAATGGCTTGGCTGGCCTGGACCTCCCTCTTTCTTTGCTGGGGGATGGGGCCAGCCCTGCAAGGGGCCATCTGCCTGCCTGATTGATCCTAACCACTCGTCTACCTACCTGATCACCCCTAACTTCTGGTCTGTCTACCTGTTCACACCTAACCACTCTGCCTACCTGCCTAATTACCCCTAACTGCTTGCTTGGGGGTGGGGCCAGCACTGACTTCCAGTTGGTCAGCCTCAGGTCATTACTGATTTTATGACCCAAGGATTTATATATTAGGATATGTCTTTGATTATTGCTTCATCTCCAATTGTTCTTATTTTCTACTCTTAAACACTTAAAGTCATTAGATTTCATTTCCATTCTATGTTTTGTAGAGCCACATTCTCCATCATTTTTATCTTCCTATACTTTTCTCTGTATTTTGTAAGAGATCTATAGTTTGTTCAATGCATCATTAATTTGATTTTCTATAATGTCTACTCTATTAGTTACTGCTATACAATTTTATCCTTTTATGCTGTTTTTGATGTTCTAAAACTCCTTATTTACTCAGCATTCTTCCTTCTCAACTCATCCAATTTTCTCACTAAAGGATGGGATGTCTTGCATTCCAATACTGATGATCCAATTTTCATAAACATTCTCTTCTGTTTATTGGAAGAAATAATTTTGTGAGGTTACTTTCTCCTTGAAATCTTTAGACTAAAATTCTCTCCCTCTATAGTGTACTATTTTTAATATCTTCCCATATTTTATTTTTCTGTTTATTTTTCCTCCAATGAGGAAAGACCTCTATTTTCCTCCAATAGGAAAAGTATGTGAATTGCCTTCAATCCCTTTCTTTGTGGGCATGGATAGAGAATGAATTCCTTCTTATACCCTGCTGAAATTATCATTGGTGGGCACAGCTCCTTATCTTAACCACCAGAGTCCATTGGTCCTTAACCCCCATTTATTCTACAATGACCCTGTTAGCCAAAAAGGAAAATTCTATTTGCCACTGTATAGTAGTCTGACTCTGACTCTACTCTTATTATTCTAAGGACTTGCTGCTTGTTCAGATTCCAACTGGAGGCAGAAATACATAGTGTGAACCAATATCAGAAATACCATTTTAATTATTTGAAGGTTGAACTCCTGCAGATCACCAAAATGTCCTTAAGTCTTTACTTTGATATTTTTAAAACTGAAACTTGGCTTAATAGAAAATTTTAAGTACATATGTACTGAATTAGAGTGTGTCATTGAATAATAAGTAGAGGTTTGCTATTCAACCTCAGACTTCATTTTATATCCTCCTTTCAAAAGTCAATGAGCACTCTATAAAAATTAATTTACTCTTATTATTGTTCATAAAGCAATACAACTTTAATCATTGTTTTTCAGTATTGTGTATAAATATAATTTTTATGTCTTAACTAGGACTCTAAATGTTCCTTACCCAACTACAAAGGCTCAAGGAATGGATAAAGTACAACTCTGTTGTGGTAATCAGGGTTCTGAGTTATAAAAACAAACAGAAATTAACTCTGGCGGATTTAAGCAAAAGGTGCCATATTGAAAGGATGCTATGAGTTAAGTGAGTTAACAGGTAAGTTGAAGAACAAGTTTTAAAGATACAGTAAAAGTACAACCTGAAAATCTGGAATCAACAACTACAAAAACTAGAGGAATGAACCCACAGTAGGATGAATCTGGCTACTTTCCAAGGTAATTAAATTCAGATCATGCATTGTCTGATTGTTACTTTGTTCAAGATTCATATTCCAGGGAATGAGTGTCCAGTCGGTTTTAGATCACATATCTACTCCTTTTAATTGGTGACAATGGGGTTCCTTACTAAGATCTCACCATATGTTATACTGAGAGGAAGAGGTAACTCCCCCACAGAAACCACGGTGCGGGTAAAAAGGGAAAATTAACTCTGGGAAGCCAAGATTCCATGAATCTCTACCACATGTGAGCATTAGCCTGTACCTTCAGATTTCATCTACACCATTTTATATTTTGCTTATTCAGTTTCTTCTCACATCATAATTACCGTACTTTCACTATGCTACCAGCCAATCAGGAGCAGTGGCCAGGGCTGCGGAGCAAGGCAGGGGTGGCGGGGCGAGGCGGCCCATGAGAGGCAGCCAGTGCAGGTGCTTTGGGGCTGGGTGGTCGCCCCAATGCACACAAGAGAGAGATGCTGCCAGTGCGGGGTGCCACTGGGGCTAAGGCCAGGGCGGGGGGCGGGGAGGGGGAGGAGGGAGGGGCTTGCCTGCGTGCCATGCAGGACAGGAGCTGTGCAGGATGGGAGGGGCCTGCGGACAGGAGCCACGTGGGACGGGACCTGAGTGAGACGTACTCACAGGCCTGCAAACACGTAACCTATGCCTCCCTGGACATCACCCTCCAGTCCGGATCCTCCAGGTCCCAAGCCCTGGGGTCGCTTAAATTCAGCAAGAGTTTGCAATTTGCCCAAGGCACACTGAACAGTTTTCTCCTAACCCATTTGTGGGAGTGTAATCTGAATTAAAACTAATGGACTAAACTAGAAAGTCAATTTGGAAATGTGAATCAAAATTCAAGTGAATTAGCTTTGGGCCAGGAGTTCCATATCTGTGAATGTGTCCTAAGTGAACAGTCAAATAAGCAATTATGTTTACTGTCATTGTTGATGCCAGGGGAAACCAGAAGCAACCTGCCCCACAATAAAGGATTAGTGAAGTAAACCATAGTAATGTCAAACAGTCAGGGATAACACTGTAGCCATTAAAAATTATGTCTGTACATCAAATTCGTTGACATGAAAATAAGGCCATAGCCAAATATTAAGTGGAGGGCAGGGGAACATCAGAAGAGGACATGTATACTTATATGTATATATATTTTATATGTCATGGAAATAATAGTTTTAAAACCACTGATTCTTCCTGAGCTCTGCAATTGTGTTAGCAAATTGTGTTTTAGGTGTGACAGGTGTCCTTTGGTGTCCCATACACCCAGACATCCTTGCCTGCGGGACAGTCTGAACCTTTGCCACACCTGCCCCTCTCTGGTGTGGCAACGGCCCAATCAGACATTCTCTTTTATTGGCCTGGTTTCCTTTTCTCCTTTGCCCAAACGATGCCTTTCCAACAAAAGAATATTAACCAAGCAATCCCAACAAGTTTTGTTGCCGACTGCAACTTATGCCCTTTTAAGCAAATGTTGTTGCTTTCAAGTCTACCAGGTTGTATTTCAAAACTTTTATTTTTCTGCAACTTGACTATTTTTATTCGCATAAAATATTCTAGAGTATTTTAAATACATATATAAAAGTAGTGAATAATATGACAAATACTTATCTATACTAATAAAAGGGTAATATGCTAATTAGACCAGACATCTTCTGGACATCCTTCCAGATATCCAAGGACTCTGTGTGGGTGTGGGTGTGTGAGTGTATGTCTCTCAGGTCCATGCTCATGCTCAGGCAGAGGTGGTTAGGGGCAACCAGGCCAGCTGGGGAGGGCCGTTAGTGGCAACCAGGCTGGTAGAGGAGGGCAGTTAGGGGCAACCAGGCAGGCAAATAAGTAAGTGATTAGGAGCCAGTGGTCCCAGATTATGAGAGGGATGTCCGACTGCCAGTTTAGGGATCAGACCATCCCCTGAGGGGTCCCAGAATGAAGAAAGTGCAGGCTGGGCTGAGGAGACCCTCGATCCCCTCCATGCACGAATTTCGTGCACCAGGCCTCTAGTCTATATATATAAAAGGCTAATATGCAAAGTGTCCCCTCAGGAGTTTGACTGGGAGACTGGGAGTTTGATCACTCACTATGACGTGCGCTGACCACCAGGGAACATCACAGAATGAATGAAGGCTCCAACAGGCCCTGATCGCTAGCTAGGCCTAGAGACCCTACCCATTAACAAATTTCATGCGCCAGGCCTCTAGTTAATATATAAGAACCTCATATCACTCAAAAGCAAAAACATCAAATAATCCAATTAATAATGATCAAAGGACCTGAAAATATATTTGTCCAAAAAAATATACAAATGGTCAAAAGGTACTCAACATCACTAATCAGCAGAGAAATGCAAATCAAAACCACAATGAAATATCACCTGACACCTGTTAGAATGGCTGTTAGCAATAAGACAAGAAATATCAAGTGTTGGAGAGAATATGAAAAAAAGGAACATTTGCACACTGCTGGTGGGAATGTGAATCAGTGCAGCCACTATGGAAACCATTATGAAGATTCAAAAAAATTAAAAATAGAACTATTAAGTAATTAAGCAATTCCACTTCTGTGTATTTCTACTACCTAAGAGATATCTGCACCCCTGTTTTTGTTAATAATAATTCCCAATATGGAAATAACCTCAATATCCATCAATGTATGAATGAATCAAAGTGTGATTTTATATGTATATATAATATTACTCAACCATACAAAATGGTTTTGTGATACCATAGATGAACTTGGGAGTTATTATGCTAATTAAATCAGTAGGTCAGAGAAAGACAGATATTTTATTATCTCACATGTGGAATCATTTAAAACTCATAGAAACAGAGTATATTGGTGTTGCTATGGGCAAAGGGTAAGTGCATAAAGGTGGTGAAGGGTAACAAACTCTCAGTTATGGTAAGTTTAGGGGATCTTATGTATGATATGGTGACTAAATTAACAATTTAGTACTGTATACTTGAAAGTTGTTAAGAGAGCAGATCTTAAAAGTTCTTACCACAAAAGAAAAAGAAAGAGAACTATGTGAAGGATGTGTTGACTAACATTTGTGTGTTTCATTATACATATATCAAATCATCATTGCATACGTTCCACTTATACAATTTATATGTCAATTATATTTCAATAAAGTTGGGAAAAAGGAGAAAGAGAAATATAAAAAACAGGTGGAAGAGCCTTGTCATTACCAAAGAGAATGAAAGTCCTCTGGTACATGCTTAGACTGACAAGAGATTATATCCAAGTAATAGCAGAATCAGGGTGCCCCCAGAGCTGTGAGCCAGGTGTTTTTCATTTTGTAATAGCCACCATGGGCCTTGCTAATGGCAAAGGTCAGGACTATGGCATCACACCTAAAAGGTCATAAATTTGGTACAATCACTTAGAGGAACAACAACAAAAAATTAACTCTAGAACTATCTTTCTTTATCATTTTGGAAGTTACCCATTGAATTCCTAAACATAGTTGCCACTTGTATAAATGTCAAGCGTGGCTCAGTGGCTCAAAGATTCCTTTCCAAGGAAGAGGATCATCATAAACTGTGCTTCTCAAACTTTAATATGCCTATGATTTACATAATAATTCTTGTTAAAATAAAAATTCTGATTCAGTAGGTCTGGGATAGGGCCTGAGAAACAGCATTTCTTAAAAGCTCCAATGTTACATTGAGACTTCTGCCCACAGACCACAGTTTAAGTAGCAAAGTTTAAAGGGTATAACAATGATTCTCCACAGTTTTCTAAACCTAATAATAGAAAAATTATACTGACTTGTTCTCACAAACTATCAATTATAACCTTACAATACAAAAGGATGATGCCTGTTCACTGCCTTTGAACATTTTTCACAGGCCCTAAAAAACAATAAACAAAACAGAAAGCTAATAATGTAGGCTACTGCATCTTTAGTTTGTTTATACATCACCCAGGAGCATGTTTAAAATGTAGATTACCTGCACTCCTATCTCTCAAAGATTTGGTTTAATTTTCATGAAATTTTCATTTTTAATATGTAGCCCAGGTTACTTTCATGAAAATGGTTATTTCAGAAATATTGACTAAATGTTTAAGTGGATATTGTTGCCTGGTGTAGTACAGATAGGATATAGACTATGTTGCTATAACAAATATCTCCAAAAAAGGATGGCATAAATAAGAAAGATGTTCATATCTCCCTCATCTATCAGTCCACAGATAGGAATTTCAAGAAGGCATAGCAGCTCTGTGCCATAATATCATGACCCAGGTTGTTGCTATCTTGTTGCTCTGTCATTTCCCAGGATGTTGTTTTGTATTTCATTTTCAAATCTAAGTCACACTACATCAGTAGTCCAGCCCACCAGAAGGGAGAAAGAGAAACACTGAAGGGCAAACTATTTTTCATTGTATTCTATCTATTTTTAATACCTATTGAAGTATATTTCATATAGATTAAACTGCACATTCAACCCAATTGTCCATCCATATGTGAATGAATAAGTCATTGCTTTTAAGCAATGTAACAGATTATACGCACATGAAATACTGATGATAAACTAGTCAAAAGATCAAACAGAGGCTGGTTACATTTTCTCAAACTGGGAACCACATGCACAGCTGCATCTCCAGCGCTATAGATAAGAGAACAGATTTTATGAGACAGCGATCAAAAAGCCTTAAAACTGCCAAGACCGGTTTGGTTCAGTGGATGGAGCGTCGGATTGCGGACTGAAGGGTCCCGGGTTCGATTCCGGTCAAGGGCATGTACCTTGGCTGCAGGCACATCCCCAGTGGGGGGCGTGCAAGAGGCAGCTGATCAATGTTTCTCTCTCATCGATGTTTCTGACTTTCTATCCCTCTCTTTTCTGCTCTGTAAAAAATCAACAAAATATATTTTTTAAAAAGCCTTAAAACTTATAGCAGGTATTACTTCCAGGAAGCTTTTGCTGACCCTCAGAGTTGAATTAAGTTTCCCTCCTATACTCGCTGAAACCCACTATTCAGGAATCTATCACTATACCTAGGATGTTGGAATTATTAAAATTACTTCTGTGTCTTCACCTATATAATCCCTTTTAGCAGTGCCTAGTTTATCTTCATCAACAAATGTCAAAGTTGAACTAAGCTGGTACATTTATAAAGTTTGATTATGACTGATATTTTCTTTTCAGTATTAACAACATTTATCTCCTATTTAACGGATGCCCACTAGGTGCTAAACACTATTCTAGGCTCCTTAAATACATTGCCTCTTCCACTTTTCACAATTCTGTGAGATAGGAATTATTATCCCAATTTTATTGATGAAGAAGCCGAGGTTTGTAGATGTTACAAAATTTGCCCCAGTTTACAGAGCCAATAGGTAACAGAAGCCGAATTTAACTTACCTGTCTGACTTGAAGCCTATTTTCTCTTTTACTTGAGCACACCTCTTGTCCACTGTCATTGTTAGCTGACTTATCACTCTAAAAATGCACACTATGCATATATTAGCATCTTTATGTATTTTACTATATTTCCCTGGGAGAAAATGTTTCTTCACTTCCTTTTCCATATGTATGTTATAAAATATTATCTGTAGGGTAGTGTTCATATAAAGCAACAGCTAACCTGATTTAAAACCAGAATATCAGTCCTAAAAGGGCCCAAATTAGAATCTGAGATCTGACTTATAGCTCATTTCACAGAAGGAAAATGGAGACACAAAAATACAAATGGATTGCTGAAGTCAAATAGGACACTGTTTCAGTGGGCCTCAGGTTTCCTGTCTCCAATGAGTCAACATGTGTTTGGAAAGAGTATGGACTATGCAATCCAACAACACAAGATTCAGATAATGACATCCACTTTAATATGTGACCTCAGGCATGCTTTCTAACTTCCCTCAGACTGCTAATAATAATACCTACCTTGTAGAGGTGCTTGTGAATATTAGAGATGAGTGATGGAAAGTACCTAACACAGTGCCTGGCAGAATAAGTGCTCATTAAATGCTACTTCTCTCTCTCTCTGTCACAGTCTAGTCTTTTCCTGGAGCACATATTGCTTTACATAGGGTGATGTTCTTCATCCTTTTTTGGCACTCACATAAGTCTCTCATTGTCAAATTCTTGAGCTAAGTGTGTATGAAGCAGAGTCCATTTTAAAAGCTTTTTAATTTAAAGGAAGAAAAAGCGAAAAGTGCTGAGCCAATATTTCTACGATTCAATCATTAAATATTAATCGATGTCAATGCATTTGAGGGAGCCTTTAGCTATGACAGGTGAGCTGAAAGTAGAAATTCTGATTTAACGAGGCCTCCCAGATGCTTTGGGAAAATGCCAGGGTGCAGGGCGCAGGGTGCAGGGTGTGGTGGGAAATAATTAACTGATAAACAACCTTCAGAAAAAGATCAGTAACTATTAAATTGGGTACAAAGACAAGACTTTTATTTTTTCCAGAACATTTTTCTCTTGGGATTTTTCAGTCCTTTTTGAATTGCCCCTGATTCAGTACCCCCTAAGTCAGAATGCCCTTAACTGTTTTGTTTGGACTGGGCTATAAAATGATTAGTCTGTTGAAATGATGAATCAGGGAACGCTGCAGGATTTTTCACAGTCTCTCTGAACAATGTCCCATATCACACTTACACTGACAGGTTGTATTTTTATATTTGACATGTTAGAGGAACATGGAAAATAACACACTGACAGCGCCTTAGATACCAGTCATACATCTTCCTAACACAGATTGATGGGTGGAAAAGAATATTATTTAGTGAGCCCCTCTTAAGCTCTCCAAGGAAAATATATAGATCCACCACTGGATTGACTTGAAACTCATATTAACATTCCTTACAAGCAAGAAACAGAAAAGTAACCACCATCCATTTCTGCACTAGAAAACAGATCAGAAAAATTAGGAGAAACCAATTCAGTGCCTGTGCATTTTTTATTGATGGGTCATGGCTTGTTCCCCCCCCCACCTAGCAATCAGATAGGTAAAATTTCCCCATTGAGGTACATTGGTCTTTCTCAATTTCAAACCAAAGGTGAAGGATAGGCTGCTAGGAAAATTGAAGCCACAGCTATAGCTGTTCAGGGAACCAAGCAGAAATAGAAGAGAGAGAGAGAGAAAGAGAGAGGGGGGAGGGAAGAGGGGAAAGGGGAGAGGGGAGAGGGGAAAGGGGAGAGGGTAGAGGGGAGAGGAGAGAGATAGGGGAGATGGGGAGAGATGGGGGGAGATGGGGGAGATGGGGGAGATGGGGGAGATGGGGGGAGATGGGGAGAGATGGGGAGAGATGGGGAGAGATGGGGAGAGATGGGGAGAGCATGAGAGAGATGGAATAGCCTATATAGGCTAACTGTATGACTATGGGGAAACTCAGGGAGAAGAACCATGTGGGATTGTGGCTGTCACATAATAGAGGACATAAGCATAGGAAAATGAAAAGGAAAAAAGAAGTTCCCCTGTAATAGTGGATACTATAATGTGCCAGGCAATCTCCCTCTAAGAAAGCAGCATTTATTTCCACAATTGACAATTGCTGGGAATGTTGCTAGTGACGGCTGTCACCTTTCAGCCTTTTTCAGGAAATGCCTTTGCTGAAGAGAACTGTCTCACCAAATAGTATGCTGCCTCATGGAGCAGCCCACATCCAGTGACCAATTATTACAGAAGTGTAAGGGCCTGGCCCCTGATACCCAAAAGGAACAGCTGTGAGGGTCAGCCAAGCTTCACCCTATGCCCAACCAATCCTCCTTCCTTCCCTTTTCTTACACAGGTATAAATCCCATGAATATTTCATAATACATTCCCTGATCTCTAATCTCAATCTGGTTGATTCCAGGAATATCGAAACTACAATACTTCTTTCATCTCCAACTCCCCTAATGTACCAGTACCCTGGAACTTAAATATCTTAATTAATAAAATCACATGATGTTATCAAAAATGAATATCTACATTAATAAAAGAGAAACATGCAGCTGTACATTGCTGCAGGCTGCCCAGGACCAAACCAGAGAGTGTGGGACCTGCATTGCCACCATCTGTCCATCATCCAGATATCACTACTAAGATGTGCACAATAAGGAACTATTTGACATTGAAACTGGGACTCAGAACTGTTGGACATTGAAATTGAGACTCAAACACTTTTTGTTCTTTTATGTTTATTTCTAGATGCAGATGCAAGATTTTTTAAAGAAAAGAAACAGAGCCAAAGAAGCATTGAACACACTGTCAAACTTCAGTGGGAAGGCAGGGGAGTTTGGGGGGCAGGGGTTGTGGGAGATCAACCGAAGGACTTGTATGCATGCATATAGGCATAACCAATGGATGTAAGATACTGGGGTGAGTGGGGCAGGTGAGGGTATGTGCTGGGGGAGGGAGTAGGGGAGACTGGAGGGAGGTCAATGGGGGAAAAAAGGAAACATATATACGACTATTTGTAATACTTTAAACAATAAAAAACAATTTAAAATAAAAATAAATAAGAGAAACATGAAAATTAACCACCACTCCACTACACCCACAAGGCATGCCCACCACCCAATCAGGAGTATGCAAACTAACTCAATCAAGATGGCAGCTGGCCACAGAGCTAGCAGGAGGCTTGGGTTTCCCCAGCAATGGAGGAAGCCAAGCTTTCTACCCATTCTGGCCCACCCTGGCCTCAAGGCTACAAAGTTTCAATTATAGAAGATAAATAAATTCCAGATACCAGGACCTTCACTTGGGTTGCCAGGGGGCGTGGGTGGCCTGAAAACCACCACAAGGCCCTCAACCTGGCCACCCCATGCCCTAAGGGAACCCCCACTCTGATCCAGAACACCCTTCAGGGCAAACCAGCCAGCCCCAACCCATGTACTAGCTAGCCCTCTATCTTACCTAATAAAAGAGTAATATGCAAATTGACCATCACTCCAACACACAAGATGGCTGCCCATATGTGGTCAAAGATCCTGCCCTCATGTGGACATAAGATGGCCACAAGATGGCCAGCAGGGGAAGACAGTTGGGAGGGACCAGGCCTGCAAGGGAGGGCAGTTGTGGGCAATCAGGCCAGCAGGGGAGGGCAGTTAAGGGTGATCAAGCCTGCAGGGGAGGGCAGTTAGGAGTGACCAGTCTGGCAGAGGAGGGAAGTTCAGGGCAACCCGGGGTGCAGGGAAGGGCAGTTGGCAGGGACCCAGGCCTGCAGGAGAGAGCAGTTAAGGGCAATTAAGCTGGCAGGGGAGCAGTGAGGCATCAATCAGGCTGTCAGGGGAGTGGTTAGGGGGTGATCAGGCCGGCAGGCAGGCAGGTGAGAAGTTGGGAGCCAGCAGTCCTGTATTATGAGAGAGATGTCTGACTGCTCGTTTAGGCCCAAATCTACTGGGTTCAGGCCTAAACAGGCAGTTGGACATCCCTCAAGGGATCCCAAATTGGAGAGGGTGCAGGCTGGGATGAGGGACATACCACCCCCCATGCACAAATTTCATGCACTGGACCTCTAGTATATAATCATCCATATCATTTTGAAACCCAAATAACAGTCATGCTGGTTTTCAAGGTAGAAAATAAAAACAGAGAAAGATGAACACCATCTTGTGGAAGGACATACCACTGTAAGTTTCAACCTCTTTGTTGTTACACAGATTTTTTGCCTTTGGTTTGTTTCTTTGTTTTTCAGTATATTTGCCTAAAGTGGGGGTGGGGGGGAGTGAATAAGATGAAGAAATATATACAGGAATTTTAATACCAAAATAAAAGTGTGTGAAGAAATCTTTTTCCTATTGTAGACCATACAAAAGAACCAAGAGTCAGATCTGTAAATTATTGAATCTTAGGACTGAAGAGTACCTGGCATTCTGGTTTCTAATGGCAAACAGTGGGATATGAAGATTTTCAACTAGCAGCTTAGGGATTTTGGAGAGAAGGCAAAAGGAACTCTACACATTTAGAATCTGACAGTGAATTTTCAGCATTTGGCTCTGAGAGTACTGAGTCATTTGTGCTGCCCTCTGGCCTTCTCTAATTTCCTTAGTTTTTCCCTTCCCTTCTCTATTCTCCTTTTGCCTCCTCTGTTTCTGCTGTCTTCTCTTTGGCTCTCTTTCTAATGTCCTCCCCCTCCCAGTTTACTGGGCTTTTTAATAAACTGGTGTTTCAATACTAGTTGCATCGCACATATTGCTGCATCAGCAATGAAGCGCTGATTTTGAAGAGAGAAAGAACTTTTCATCTCTGTGAAAAATGCGACTCAATAGGGTGAATTAATTTAATCCCTAAAACTTAATTAAAACTAATAAAAGCAAGGGAGCAGCTCTGGATGGAGGCAGGACGTGGGTGAGATGCATTCTGTTGGGCCATTCAAAACTTAACATTTGATTTGGCCCCATGATATTCAGAGGACTTGGTTTGGTTTTATATGCTACTAAAATGCTTTTAAGTATTTAATGGTTTATTCCAATTGGGGAAAGTTTTGTTAGATTTCCTCTAAAGTTTCCCACAGGAAAGCCTTGGGTTTTTTTATTTGTGACTGAAATATTTTGTGGCTTTGGAAATTACCACAAAAATCAAAAATCAAAAATGCTACTTTTGAAGTTTTCCAGATGTGAACAAGTATATTTTCAATATGTTACATCACTTCCCTGGTCTTGAAGTTATTTTTTCAGACAGAATGAATAAACATGGTCAGACAGGAATTTGCAGAAATAGTGACTTCATTCTGAGATTCTCAATGATACTTTAAGCTTCTTGATTATAGAACTTAGTCTTGGTCACTTTTAAAATCCCTCTCACCAAACAGAGAAACAGAGTAAAACAGAAGGCTGGATGGATAAATCAATCCATGAATCCCAGAATGTTGGCATATAGTTGTCAATAGTTTTCCTGTTGGAAACAGAATTAGAGGTGACGTTGGAGCTACTCCACGAGCCCCATTTAAGAGCATAAAAACTGTGCTACCCATGGAATCCCAATGAAACTTTGTGTCCAGCACAAAACTTTGCCACACTGCTTAATAAACCTTGATAAATTGAATTGTGAGCCCATTTTGATTAAAGTTTATTTCAAGGGCAGTATAGGAGTGCCAAAGGTGATTATTTTATTTTATTATAAAACATTTTTTTATATATTTGACTAGAGGCCTGGTGCACAAAATTCATGCACGGGGCTGTGTGTCCCTCAGCCCAATCTGCACCCTCTCCAATCTGGGACTACTCAAGGATGTACGACTCCCCTTTTAGGCCTGAACCCAGGTAGGATCAGGCCTAAATGAGCAGTCAGACATCCCTCTCACAATCCAGGACTGCTGGCTCCCAACTGCTCACCTGCCTGCTTTCCTGATTGCCCCAAATTGCTTCTGCCTGCCAGCCTGATCACTACTCCCTTGCCAGCCTGACTGATGTCTAACTGCTCCCCTGCGAGCCTGGTTCCCCCCAACTGCCCTCCCCTGCTGGCCATCTTGTGGTGGCCATCTTGTCTCCACATGGGGGCAGTCATCTTGTATGTTGGAGTGATGGTCAATTTGCATATTATTCTTTTATTAGATAGGATTAGATAGGATAGAGGCCTGGTAAACAGGTGGTGCCAGCTGGTTTGCACTGACGGGTGTCCTGGATCAGGTTGGGGGTTCCCTTGAGGTGTGAGGTGGCCTAAGTGAGGTGCCTGTGGTGGTTTGCAGTTCAACCACGTTCCCAGTGACCCAAGCGGAGGCCCTGGTATCTGGGATTTATTTATCTTCTATAATTGAAACTTTGTAGCCTTGAGTGGAGGCCTGGGCCCACTGAAAAGCTTGGCTTCCTCTATCGCTACGAGCAACTCAAGCCTCCTGCTCTCTCCATGGCTCCAGCTATCTTGGTTAGACTAATTTGCATACTCATTCTTGATTAGCTCATGGGTGCCACTTGTGTGTAGCTGAGGTATGATCAATTTGCATATTAGTCTTTTATTATATAGGCTTGTAGAAATTTCCAACACAGAAAAACATAAATAATTTTACACGGAACACCCTATACTTGTGTCCTAGATTCTACCATTAACATTTTACTCTGCTTGATTTTATCACACAGCTCTCTTTATTTATCCATCTCTATATTCATCTAACAACTCATTTTTTTATGTAGTTCAAAATTAAGTTACAGACATTGGTACCTTCTAAGAAAATACTCATCATACCTGTAATTTGTGTTCAATATTTGTTTTAAAGCTTTTTCTTTTATGTAGAAGTGATCATTCATTGAATTTGACAAATTCAAACCCTGTGTAGTTCAAATTCCTACCAAAATATAGAACATTACTGCATTACCCCAGAAATTTTGTAGTAGAGATCTGAGTGCAAAATCGAATTAATTTCTTTACCTCTTTACCCCTAGAAAAAGGCTCATTTGGGGTAAAAAAAATTAGAAATTTCTCAAAGTGTTTCAGATCACAAGCTATTAAAATTTTGCTTTTCTTTGTTTGTTTTAGCAAAACACACACTCCAAAAGCACAGTTGATGGCAGGAAGAGCTTTATGTGAATGTACAACATTAGCTGAATATACAATAAGTTGGCAAATAGGCAGGAGAGAATAAAGCAAAATTAGAACCCTAATTTCTTACATGAATTTTAAAAACACATAAATGCAAATATTTTTGTCAGAATAACAGGTATGCTTTGTTTGGGTCTTAATACTTGCAAGCATGTTTTCTTAGTACTGGATGCTCTTGGGACATGACCAGTGTATGGGGGTAAAACAACCAAGGAATCCTCTATGAAGCTGTGCATGTTGCCAAGTTAAATCCAATGCCAAGCTAAATTCCTACCACATGGTACATGAGTTGAATCTCTTCCAAATGCAGGGTTCCTTCTTAAGTAGCTGTGTTGACTAATTACTTTCATCAGGATAATTGCACCTAAGAAAGGGGTACAATTATTTCTACTGAGTGGAATATTGACATCGTTTAATGAAGAAATGTGGTGACAAACTATGTGTTTAGAAAGAAAATAAAGCGGTTACCAACAATCTGTTACCAAGAAAGAATTTTTAAGCATGTCTAGTATACTCAAGTATTCTGAATGAAGCTAATAGGCATTTCCACAGCACACAAGGCTCAGCCACTATCTAAGGCTGTGCATGCCAATAAATTGCCATCAACCAGGCACTAATGAGTTCTCTGACATGGCTGAGGAGCAGAGGAGCAATTAAATTGGGCTCAGCTTAGTGCCCAGTCATACCACCACATTTCAAAAAGTAAATGCACATCATCCTTCTTTGTGGGAGTAGCAAGTATAAGAAAACTTCCATGCAGAAGGGTTATAGTTAAAACTTCTAATGATTGACTGATGTGTAAGAACCCTAAAATTCATTCTTTCATTTACTCATTCAATACATGCTGATCAAACAACTATTACATGAAAGGCACTATGCTAATGGCTGTATTGTTACTCAAAAGGAACCAGAAAAGGAATCTACTATCAGGAGGCTCATAACCCCAAAAGGACCAACCATTGAATCATTCATTCACATCTCCATAGGGAACTGTGATAGCCTCCGTGGCCCACTGCCCAAAAGGTCTTTGAAAACTGAGCCATTCATTTCCCTAGTTGCAAGGAGTATAAACCATTGATAGTTCAGAGCTGACTTAGTCCTCTCCAGGAATTGGTCTTCTAGACTCTTGGCCAAAAGAATACACATCTGTTTTCCTGGAGGCATCTATATCTAGTGACCGAAGGTGCTAGAGTACAAAGGTTCTGGACTCAATTCGAACAAGTGTGAATAGTATCAAAGTTCCAAATCTCACCTTAGGATCAACTGAAGCCTCTTTTGCAACTGCATCACAATTCAGCGTCTCCATCTGCCCAGTCCTGTTACTCTCACTCATCACAAGTGATGTTACTAAAAGCACTCCTCAGTTGACTTCCTGCATGCAAATCTCAAAGTCACAGAGTTTGTCACCAGTGAAAGCCAAGCTGAAATAGTTTCTCCCCAAAGTGACTCTAGGACAACAACTCTAAAATGGGATTTAGAAGCTGGATCACGTAGTTCCAAAATGAAAATCTCATCACTTGTATGCAATTACGGTGCAACTATTAAAAAAAAAACACACCACTAATGGAGAACTGAGGTGACAATGAAGCCTAAGGGTGAAGTACTACCAACATAAGGCAGTGTGAGAACCTAAGGGCCTTCTTGGTAATATATATATATATATATATTCTCCTCTTCTGCAGCCCAAGGGCAGAAAGAGCTGAGTCTCAAACCTGGCAGAGCTATAGAGAGGCTGAATTCTCAACACCAGCATGTCTTCTATAGTAAGGGAAGGGCTCTGTTGGAGAGAGAGTGGTAAATGGATATGTCAGATGGGAACATGTGGGTTGCTGCACTAGAAAATCTTAAATCTTTAGGTTTCTCAGATTCCCCCAAATATTATAGTTATTCAGAGTGGTCCTTCTCCCTCTCAAAGGCTTACATTTCCAACCCTACTTTTCCTTAAAGAAGGTGCAGAGAAGCCTTTGTCTTGCAAAATAATACAAATCCCTTCACAATCTATCCTTTTTTCCCTGGCCACCAAATCGTGGGAAAAATTATAACATAATTCATCTAGGGAATTATGGGTCTGGTGAAACAGGATAGAGACTAATATCAAAGAAGCTACAACACCTAGCTCACCTATACTGGTAGAAGCTACAAGAATTTACGTGGGATGGCATCCCAAGGATGCTGTACCAAGGAGAACAGGATGTGAAGTTGGAAAGGGAGGAGTTTATCAGTATGTGAACACTCTCCTGTGATCTAAAATTTGCATACCATCAAGGACCCCAGGAGACAGTGCTAATATACCAACAGGATGGTTCTTGGAAGCTGGGACAAAGCAATAGCCCACACCTAATGAAGTATAAATGTGACAGATGGTGGAGGCAGTAATCAAAAGATTCAGAGAAGTGAGCCTGCTAGAACACGGATATACTACATAAGGCCAGACAAACCACCTACCAACAGTGTGCTATGAAAGGAACTAAAGGACAATCCGTTTACCAACGTGTTAAGGAACATTTTGGTGAGAAGGACACTAGCTTTGTCCAGAAGCTCAGTGGCATCTGTCCTTGGCAGACCAGGGCAATAAGAGATTCTGTTAAAGAAGTGGCTTCCCTGGTAACAATGAGAATGAGATGATCCTAAATACTAGAAGTCAGGTGGCTGCACTTAACTGAAAAACAATAACAAAGTTAATTCAGTAATCATAATGAATAATAAGGTCAAAATAATAGTCAAGGAAGCTGACCTGTAAAGAACCATGAGGATGGTTAATAGAACATGGTATTCCAAATATCAAGATAAATGGCAAGTCTTTGAGAGTATTGCTCAAGCTGTACAATGCAAAGAAATCAGGAATGGATGATCAAGAGGCTTGGGGTAGATATCCCAATAAAAATTCACAATCTCTTGCCAAAAGTTTAGGTCTGAAGCATTTTCAGATCTGGAATACAATGACTGGTGGAAAAGTCATGACCCCAGGAATAACCATTATGTTATTATGACAAAGTTTAATTAGTAATGATTCCTTCAGTTCTTCCATAACGGATCTCTTTCCATTTACTCAAATAACAGTATATCAGAGAAAAGGAAATGCAAAACATTTCAATAACTACTAATACAGAGTCCAAATTGACACTGACATCTCGTTACCACATTATCATGGACCTGTTATATTGGGGCTACATGGGTGCCATGTAATAAATGGAGTTCTGGCCAGATCCTGCTTACCATAGGTCCACTGGAGTCCACTGACCTACTCCATCATCATTTCTCCAGTCTCTGAATTTAAAATTGGCATGAACATATATATTTGTAGTTGTCAGAACCTGTACATATCTTCTTTAGTCTGAAGAGTAACCAATAAAAAGCTTTTTTTAGTTTCCTTTAGTCTGTACTATTTCAGTGGAAAAGGCTGAGCGGAAGATTAAGAACTGTCTTGCCATCCCCAGCTAACATAGTATGCTGGAACATCCTCTTCAAAGTAAATGATAAATTATAGCATCTCATAATCCTACCTTTCTGAAGGAAGCACAATGCTCAGCAGGCCTTTTTTAGGTCTGGGTATAGGATACTCCACATTTAAGAATACTGTTTCCTTCTTTACTGAGAAACCTGGAAGACTTCCAACTTTGAATGTGTCCCAGAACAGTAAAGAGGTCTGCAACAAGTCCAAAATATAGTTCAGGCATCCATGCCACTTGGGACATCACACCTAACAGATCCTTAGACTATTAGAAGTATCAGTGCTGAGAATAGATGCTGCACATAGTTTATGGTAAGCTCCAATAGGAGAAGAATACTATAGACGCCTAGGTCTATACATGTTGTCCAAAAATGTATATACACTTTAATGGCTGGTAGCTCAAATTTAAAATAAAATGCATGTTAATAAACACTGCCTTTATAATTATTCAAGGTGTGTGTATTCATTTGGGGAGACACCTTATATTTGTAGCCAGGCTTATTTCATTTACTGCACAGATTTCTAGTCAGTTTAAAATAACTTTTCATATGCTACTGAGCCCTAGCTGAAATGGAGCATTGGACCATGGGACATAAAGTACCTATGCTGTCAGAACTCCCTATCAGAAACTGGGTTGCCAGATCCACCAAGTCACAAGTTTCAGAAGGCTCAGCAGCATTACATGGCAGCGTGAAAGTGGCACTGCTGATATCAGACACCTTGAATTTCCCTAAAAGTAAATATAAGAAAAATAACAAGTAAGAATCTTCTAAAATATTTTTAAAGAATGGTACTAAAGGAACAAGTACTATTAACCTCTGTATTTCTTACAGTTGCCTAAAGTTTCCTTCAAAATGCTAACAATACTCACCATCTACTTTTCTTCATTTATCCAAAGGGAACAGCTTTCAAGATAAAACATGTAAGGTAAATTTTTATTTTTTCTTTAATCTAGCAATTGATTATAAGTTATACTAGGGGCCCGGTGCACAAAATTCGTGCACTGGGGGTGGGTGGTCCCTCAGCCCAACCTGCCCCCTCTCACATACTGGGAGCCCTCAGGGGATGTCCTACTGATGGCTCATACCCGGCCTGGCCGAGGCTTTAGGCCTTGGGCACCCAGTGATCGCCATGCAATGGGGTCAATCACTGGCTCTGCTCCAGTCCCAGGCTGTCCAAGATGGGAAATTTTGGCCTTGGGCAGGGTACCTCAGCCAGAGGACTCCCAGTGATTGCCCTATAATCAGGCCGATGGCTGGCTCTGGCCTTGGGCAGCAGCCATCTTGGTTGGGGGTTAATTTGCATATCACTCCTGATTGACTGGTGGGCATGGCTGGTATGCATGGATGATGAGGGTAGCAGAGGTGTGGTCAATTTGCATATTACTCTTTTATTAGATAGGATTTGCCACCATGTTTCCATTTCAAAAGCTTTATGTGTTGCCGAAACCGGTTTGGCTCAGTGGATAGAGCATCGGACTGCGGACTGAAGGGTCCCAGGTTCGATTCCGGTCAAGGGCGTGTACCTTGTCTGCGGGCACAACCCCAGTGGGGGGTGTGCAGGAGGCAGCTGATTGATGTTTCTGACTTTCTATCCCTCTCCCTTCCTCTCTGTAAAAAATAAATAAAATACATTTAAAAAAAAAAAAAGCTTTATGTGTTAAACATTAGTGATCTTGCCTGGGATTCTTGGAAACAAGAACCAGGTCTTGTGTTCCACATACACTCCTTCTCATGTGCCTTGCCCAATGATAAGAGGATTAGCAGTGAAGAATTGTAACACTGGGGAATTGTAACCAACCCCATCTTTCTTTTGAGATTGTTTCTGTAAATGCTGATTATGACTAATATGTAGCTTATAGATAAACAACAGTTTGCATAAGAATCCTAGGAGCTAACTTCAGAAGATAGACTGTGCTCTTCTTTTATCCCACCTCTAGGAGAATTGCTGACCTCCAATCATAAAACAAGGATGATGTATAACCAGGATAACAAAAACCAGGATGACACACCAGACTATCATTTGACCAGTTTCAAGGTCCTTATCAGAATGGACGGTGCTGGTCTTCACACAGAGAACTTTTCAATCCCCTCCCCTTGATCTCTTTGTTCTAATTTCCCTCTCCCTCCTTATAAAAACCTCTCCCTGAACTGAGATGTGAAGATGGGCTTTGGGACAAGAGTCCCCCTCTTTTAAGTAGCCAGCGCCTGAATAAACCTCTTTACAATTTCACCAGCACCTGTCTCATGAGTTTAGCTTCTGTGGCCACAGGTGGAGGTAACTGAACCTTGGATTCTGTTACAGAGGTATTCAAATAATATTTGTAAGACAGAATTAATATTTTTATAGTGGATAAATGAATTTAATTTCAGAAAACTTACTGGGTTTTATAACACATTCTACTTGTAAGAGACATGGTCTATGTACCAAACCATGCCTCCCCACACTTTTCTCCTAAAGCAATAAGAATGATTGTAAGAGGACAATTGTATATAATGTATCCAAAATAGTGGTTACAAAATTAAATGGAAAAGTACATAAGTGGGCCAGGTAAGAACCTAGGGGAAAAAAATAACACATGTCCATACTAAAAGGGGAGTTGCTACCCAACTCCAAATAATCATAGCCATGCAAGAACACTAGCCTACTGATGTTAGTTAGGTCTTCCTATTACCTAAGAGAGGTGAGAAATTCAACTGATATCCCAGTTTTAAAACATTGGTTATTAATCTAAGTTATTAAATTGGGTGAAGAGGAGTCAAAAGCAACAGAAATGTCACTCGAAGGCTGGTCTATAGATTTGCCACCTCTGTCCTAAATTGGCGTAAAGACCTTTGAGAATAGGCGTTAGTTACAGCTCAGCTTGTCGAAATGAGTACACTGACCCTAAATCATTTCATAGACGGTGGGCAGAAAGAAGTACTACCATCCTTCTAAAAAACTTAGATTAACGATGCTACATTAAGTTCCATAAATTATACCACTCAATGGGAGCTATACCTCCATTTATATATCTATAGATACCAAGTACTTCCCTTAATGAGATAAGCATCCAGACTGTCTGGGATGTCCCCAGTAAGCAATCAGTGTACATGTTCCATTGCCTCATAAATTTTCAGGATTATGGTGACTGTTCTATTTTTAGTTTTCTCCTGGATTATTAATGAAGAGAGTTGTAGACTGTCTGTGTGATTTCACTAACCTTTCTTCAAAACAGTGGATTCCTTGGTTTACCTGTGTCTTCTAGAAACTATTTCTTTCCTGTTCCATTTCATTTAGCTAGAATCATCCTGGATGAATAATAGGCTGGTATTCTCAAAATGCCCGTGTGTGTGTGTGTGTGTGTGTGTGTGTGTGTGTGTGTGTCTGCGTGCAAATGCATAAGTGCATACATGTACATCTTCCCTCACACTCACTGTATACTGATTTTAAAACTTGGAAACATGCTTTAAAACTTGCCCCTTAACTGGAGTCATAAACTCAAATGTAATTATCTATCTTGTAAACAAAAGAAACAGTTTTTTTTAAAGATCCCTAATGCATTAATTATTGGCTTTGACCTGCAGGAAACATTTCAACTTATTTTTAAAGCACTTTGCTCCATTTCAAGTAGAATGCGGTTCTAGATTTGGGCACAACATAGATACGTATGGTTTAGGGTTACACTATATTGTCAAATGATGAATATCGTACTTCCCACTCTTCCAAGGAATAATGTAATGCTGGGACACATTTCACTCTGTTCTTGCACTTTCCTTTCAGGGATCCTAACAACCTGCTTTCATAAGTTAACCCTAATCTTGAGGAAGCGGGCAAGCTGCTCCTTCTATGAGCCAGAGTGAAGAAAGCTTCAGTGGGACTTCTTTGGCTTCTGGGGTATCAGGTGGCTCTCTAGCTCTCAGTAGCCTTTCTCACCCTAACCTCCCTCTGGCTGGAAGATGCTTTTTTTCATATTATCAGCTTGCTGTCACATACATGACCTTATTCAATGTTTGTGGCTATCTTGCAAGTTTGGGGAATAAAGATGGAATGATTACCTCCCTTTAACAGGTGGGGGAAATAGAAGACCAGGATTGAACAGTGGTGGAAGGGGGACAAGAAATAGTTCTCCTGAATCATCCGCCAGATTTCCTTTGCTATTAACCATTCCTAGACAAATCGAGCTTCAGTCAGTCAATGTGTTCCAGCTTAGAGCCCTGTGTTTTTGTCTGCCTAGAACAGTGGTCAGCGAACTGAGGCTCATGAGCCGCCGATTGCCGCTCTGTTGACTAATGAGTTTGCCAACCACCAGTCTAGAAGGTTCTTGTCTTCTCACCATTCAGCATCAACCCAGATGCCACTGAAATTATCTTTTTTATTTAATGTTATATATGTTTGTTTTCTACTTTCCTACTAGAAGGTATGCTCCAGGAAAACCAAAAGGATGTTTCTCTTGTTCATTCCTGAGTTTCCAGAACTTGAAATATTGCATAGTATATTGAAAGTATTCAACAAATATTTATTGATTAAATGACTTCCCAATGATTGAATTTATAGTACACAATTAATCAGGCAAACATCATATATGGGAAAACTCTTGTAAGAAAAATATCAGAAGGCTGGGTTTCTAGTAAGACTTTCCACTATCTAAAAGTGGCCATGGCCTAAAATATTGGTTCCTGGACAATATATGGTTGAGATATCCTAGGTTACCTACCTCATTATTTGCAGCCTCCCCCTGAACTCTGATGTCTTACCAACCAATCATTTCCATAAATTACTATTAAGCACATCACCACTTCCTCACAGTGAAAATTTCATCTAATAATTCCCATTCTTAATGACAGAAGAGAAAATAACTTATGGGTTCAAATAGTCCATGCTTCAGTAGCCAAAGAGGTTACATGGTTCATTAATTCCTAACTCTCAGAATCCTGATCCTAGTTGCTTGTAGGAAGTCCAATGTTTTCCCAGTTTTCCTTGTGCACATATTGCTAGGAATCTTTGGAAAATTTTCTTAGGATTCTCATACCTATTCTAATTAAGGCTTCCCCTTGCAGCCAACCATCTGGCCTCAATGCACTGTTCTGTTCCTCCACACATCTCCCTCCTCTTGCCATCTTGAACTCATTTTCAGTTGGGCTGCTATTGCTTGACACTGAGCCCTCTTATCTCTACCTTGGACACAGATCTTTCCTTCAGCTCCTTTGATTGTAAAGACAAATATGTAGCTCTTAACATGTGTTGGTGACAGGTGAGAACAGAAAAGAATAGTAACATAAAGAACCTAGAGAATTCATAAAGAATTCACAAGCCTTCCCTGGGGATCTTCACTCATCTCTTCTCTTTATGATTTCCTTCTTTGCTCTTACTTTGGGTTTGCCTTTTTATTTTTCTTCTTCAAGTGGAAGCATAGATAATTTCTTTACATACTTGAGCAGTTTGAAGATATTCATAATGGGTGTTTTAACATTCTTGTCTGGTAATTTAACCATCTTATTCATTTTTGTGATTTTTAATTTTTACTGATCTTTTTCATTTGGATTGTTTTTATTTTTATAGAAACATCAGCACAAACACAGAAGAAACATAAGCTCTCAAGGAGAGGGACAAATAACCCTTGCACAGCAGCTTGTGGAACAATGCCCAGCTCTGGGAAGAAAGAAGAGCAGAAAATTCAAGATACAAAGAGGTTAATGCAAACATTACCTGATGGTGTGCGCCTCTAATTCATACCTATTGCAGCTCAGGGACAGAAGGCCATTAACGTATTGTACTTTTGGCCCATCAGTGAATGCTACATCTTGGGACTATTTGGGGCATCCTTGGTGATAGGGAGTGCTTACATGTAGGTACTTAGTTTCTAATTTTCATGGCCCACACATTCATCAATTAATTGATCATTCACAATTTTCTCTAAGGTGCCTCTCTTACTGGGATCAAGAATGAAAATTCTGGGGAACACCAAGATGGCGGCATAGGCAAACACCTATTGTTCTGCCCCGCGCAACGATTTAAGAACTACAACATAACAGCAGAACAGACAGCACCCAGAATCGCCAAAAAGCTGGCTGAATGAAAACTCCACTAATAGGAGTAGAGGTGGGACACTGAGACTCAGGAGAGGCGGGAGCGCAGCCTTTCAGAGGGAAACAGGTTAGGAGCCACCCTGGTCGAGCATGTGCGGGCTGGGGCTGGAACAGCAACCCGGCCCGATTTCTCCAACAGGGAAGGGCGGAGACGTCCCACTGCCCGGATTCCCCAGCGCCAGGCGAGGTCCAAAATCCGGGGTAAGTGGAGAAGTCCCCCTGCACAGATTCCCCAGAGCCAGGCGAGGTCCGAGGTCCAGGGGACAAACCCTGGAAGCGGGGCGCGGCAGAGGCGCCTAGTCTGCGAGTTTCCGCGCAAGGGTCGTGCAAACCCGCGACTTGCCCCCTGGAAACTTGTCTCCTGGTTCCGGAAACCATCTATTTTACAATCCTAGGCTAGACTTTTGGTGTGCAGGCAATTTTGGGGAAAGGCAGAGTTGTCTGGCAAGGGGAAGAGACTAGCAGCTTTCTCTTGGAGGTGTCTGCAGCCATCCCCATCCAACAGAGACCTGCACGCGCGAGCGCCGCATAGGACACAGCTGACGCTGACACAGCCTGCGCAGCTCAGAGTCTCGGCCCATCCAACCTGAACACAGTCTCCCTTCACAGCCAATTGGCCTGGAGGTCAAACCCTCCTAGGGCTAACAACAACAAGCTGGGTTTAAATTCAAAAATACTGAATACAACCCATAAAGGATTGCAGTAAGAGTACCCACCTCGGGTAACTGGGGAGGCTGAGCCACTGTCCCTTTGAGGATATCTACCACATAAAGCAGCCACCATGCAGAGACATGGAAAGAAATCAGGTGTGAAAGAAATGGAGGAGAAAAGACGACAAGACATAGAGTTCAAAACCACAGTTATAAGGCTATTCAAGAGGTTCCTACAAAAGGCCGATAACCTTAATGAGAATTACCAGGAAATAAACAAGACCAACCAGGAAATGAATGAGAAACTCAAGGAAATGAATGAGACCCTCAAGGAAATGAACAAGACCTCTGAGGATACGAACCAGACCCTCACGGATAAAAAAAAGGACCAACTAGAAATCAAGCATACACTGACTGAAATAAAAAATATTACACAAAGTCCTAAAAGCAGTCCAGAGGGCCACAAGAACCAAGTCAAAGATTTGAAATACAAAGAAGCAAAATCCACTCAGCTGGAAAAGCAAGAAACAAAAAGAATTCAGATAATTGAAGATAGCGTAAGGGGCCTCTGGGACAACCCCAAGCAAGCCAACATCCGAATTATTGGGGTGCCAGAAAAAGAGAGAGAGCAAGTTAATGAAAACCTACTTGAAGAAATAGTGACTGAAAACTTTCCACACCTGGTGAAAGAAACTGACTTAAAAGCCCAAGAAGTACACAGAACCCCCAAATATAGGAATCTAAAGAGGACCACACCAAGACATATCATAATTAAAATGCCAAGAGCAAAAGATAAAGAGAGAATATTAAAAGCAGCAAGAGAAAAACAGTTGGTTACCTACAGGGGAGCACCCATACGATTGTCAGAGGATTTCTCAACAGAAACGATGCAGGCCAGACGCGAGTGGCAAGAAATATTCAAAATAATGAAGAGCAAGAATCTACAACCAAGATTACTCTATCCAGCAAAACTATCATTCAGAATTGAAGATCAGATAAAGTGCTTCGCAGATAAGAAAAAGCTAAAGGAGTTCATCACCACCAAACCAATATTATATGAAATGCTGAAAGATATTCTTTAAGAAGAGGAAGAAGAAAAAGGTAAAAATATAAATTATGAACAACAAATACACGTCTGTCAACAAATGAACATAAAAATCAAGTGAACTGATAGGCTGATGAACAAGATAAACTGGTGATTATAACAGAAACATGGACATAGAGAGGGAATGGACTGACAATTCTTGAGGAGAAAAGTGTTGTTGGAAGTACAGCAAGAGATTGGACAAGAATCATGCAACAATGGGAGAGGACATTGGGGAGGGGAAGGTGAGGGCGGAGGGTGGGATAGGTACAGGGTGGAGGGAAGATATAGGGGGATAAAAAAGGGGAAACAATGTAATTAATAAACTGAACAATAAAAAATAAATAAATAAATAAATAAATAAATAAATAATAATAAAAAAAGTGAAAATTCTTTGACCAAGTTTTCGACATACTGCATGGACAAGTAGAAAGGACTATTAATTATTCTGATCATTGCCCATTCCCACAGCATCTTAAAGTTCTGTCCATCAGAGGCAGGGATCCACTCATCGGATGGCTCTCAGGATCCACATATCTACCTATGTCCATTGTGTTTTTTATCTTGAAAGGGTTTGGGGCAGCACTGTGGGTGATACCACAGAAGGTATTCAGTTTATTGCCAAAGATGAATTCATCCCTGAGCAAAAGTCTGCACTCTTAATGCTCATGTCAGCATCCAAAGCAAGTTTTCTGCCTCTAAGTCCCTATAAACAATACTCTTCTAAGGGCAGTTCTGTGCAACAAAGGCCTCAGGTCTCTTTCTTACATACTGCTGGCAAAGTTCTGGTGAGTCTCATCAATGATTTTCACAGCCATCTCTTTTCTAGTCAGCATGTGCTAGACCAAATTAACCTTAGCCAATTTACCCTGCTGATTGTCTCAAGAAGTAAGCAGTTGGCAAGATGGATTTACTCCTCAGTAGAGGGCTGAAAGGCCCTGCAGTATGAGAGACTTACTATTAAGCTTAGAATCAAAGTACCCCAAAGTGGGCTTCAAATTAAGGAAAGCTGATAAGGGCTTTGGTTTAATTCACTGAAGAATAAAATACTTCTAAAGCCCACCTAACAAATTGGTCTTTTATTTATTTATTTTTTAAATATATTTTATTGATTTTTTACAGAGTGGAAGGGAGAGGGATAGAAAGTCAAAACATCAATGAGAGAGAGAGACATCGATCAGCTGCCTCTTGCACGCCCCCTACTGGAGGGATGTGCTCGCAGCCAAGGCACATGCCCTTGACCAGAATCGAACCCAGGACCCTTCAATCCGCAGTCCGACACTCCATCCACTGAGCCAAACCAGTCTCGGCCCAACTGATCTTTTAATGGAATAAAAACATAGTGCCAGATAAAATAAATTATTAATTTTCAAGAGGAAAAATAATAAACAGAAAAATAAGAAAAATAACAAAAATAAAAAGCATAAAGATAAAAGAACAAATGAGAGTGAAAAATATAATTTTAAAAAATCACTCTCTGTTTTTCTTCACTTAACAATGGTCGGCAAACTCATTAGTCAACAGAGCCAAATATCAACAGTACAACGATTAAAATTTCTTTTGAGAGCCAAAGTTTTTACACTTAAACTTCTTCTAATGCCACTTCTTCAAAATAGACTCGCCCAGGCTGTGGTATTTTGTGGAAGAGCCACATTCAAGGGGCCAAAAAGCCCCTGTGGTTCGCGAGCCACAATTTGCCGACCACTGGCTTAGCCTAATACTCTCCAGGTTCCTCCATGCTGTCTCAAAGGGTAAGAGCTCCTTCTTTATTATAGTTATACTCTAGGCCTAATGCACAAAATCCGTGCAAGAGTAGACCTTCCTTTCCCAGGCTCCCAGCATTGGTTTCCCTTTGGCACTCGGGACCTGAGCTTCCCTGGCAGCCATGGCTTCATCTGGAAGGATGGAATGACATCCAGTCTAATTAGCATACTACACTTTTATTATTATAGATAGTATTCCTTGGTATACATGTATCACAGCTTTTTATCCATTCATCTACTGATGGGCACTTGGGCTGTTTCCAAATGTTAACTATTGTAAATTGTGTTGCTATGAATACAGAGGTGCATATATTCTTTCTGATTGGTATTCCTGGTTTCTTAGGATATATTCCTATAAGTGAGGTCACTGGTTCAAATGGCAGTTCCATTTTTAATTTTTTGAGGAAACATAAGTATCACATGATCTCATTCATATGTGGAATCTAATGAACAAAATAAACTGATGAACAAAATAGATCCAGAAATATAGAAGCATGGAACAAACTGAAAAATCCCAGAGGGAAGGCACGTGTGGGTGGTGGTGGGTGGGGAGAGATTAAGCAGAGAACCTATGTGTATAATCCATGGACACAGACAATAATGTGGTGAAGGCCTGGGAGGAACAGTTGTGGGGTACAGGGGTTCAATGGCAAAAAGAAGAGGGGACATCTGTAATATTTTCAATAAAGCCAAATTTTTAAAAATCAATAACAAACCGTAAAATAGATTTTTAAATGCCAAGAAAGCTCATTTTGGTCCAAGTCCCATAAGTCACTGAAAACCACCTTAATAGATTAGAAAGATTAAAAACCTAAGCCACGCCAAGGACTTATGTAGGTGCTTAAAATTCCATAACAATGGCTCCTATGCAACCCTACCAAGCAAAACTGATTACAGCTGGGGATTATCTACAATGTGTGCTTACTTTTTGGCCTATGAATGCTTATTCTTTTAAAAAAGTATTGAGGACCCAAAAGGCCTTTGTGTGGGGAGGGGAGGGCAGTGGTAGGTTACAATAGTTATCAATATTTAACATATTAGAAATAAAAACCTACAGGATGTTTTAGCATCCTTCTCACTTCTAATTTGAACAATTGCAAAAAAAATTGGCTTTTAAAGAACTCAACATCTACAATTTAAAAATTCAATTCCTTTTACTTTAACCTGAATAATTGGTCTTAAATGATGCCACAACTTAACTGTTACCATGCTACGATATCAATATATTGCTGCTATTATTTTTATTATTTTTTGTAGAACGTATTATTATTTTTTTAAATCTTTATTGTTCACTTTATTAAGGACACTGTTCCCCCTTTTCTATCCCTCTATTGCTCCCCTCCACCCTGTACCCATCCCACCCTCCTCCCTAACCTCCCCCTCCCCACTGTCCTCTCCCATTGTTGCAAGATTTTTGTCCAGTCTCTTGCTGTAATTCCCACACCCCCTTTCTCCCCAAGAATTGTCAGTCCATTCCCTCTCTATGCTCATGATTCTGTTATATTCACCAGTTTATCCTGTTCATCAGATTATTAATTCACTTGATTATTAGATTCATTTGTTGATAGATGTGTATTTGTTGTTCATAATTTATATTTTTACCTTTTTCTTCTTCCTCTTCTTAAAGAATATCTTCCAGCATTTCATATAATATTGGTTTGGTGGTGATGAAATCCTTTAGCTTTTTCTTATCTGTGAAGCACTTTATCTGATCCTCAATTCTGAATGATAGCTTTGCTGGATAGAGTAATCTTGGTTGTAGATTCTTGCTCTTCATTATTTTGAAGATTTCTTGCCACTCGCGTCTGGCCTGCATCGTTTCTGTTGAGAAATCCTCTGACAATCGTATGGGTGCTCCCCTGTAGGTAACCAACTGTTTTTCTCTTGCTGCTTTTAATATTCTCTCTTTATCTTTTGCTCTTGGCATTTTAATTATGATATGTCTTGGTGTGGTCCTCTTTAGATTCCTATATTTGGGGGTTCTGTGTACTTCTTGGGCTTTTAAGTCAGTTTCTTTCACCAGGTGTGGAAAGTTTTCAGTCACTATTTCTTCAAGTAGGTTTTCATTACCTTGCTCTCTCTCTTTTTCTGGCACTCCCATAATTCGGATGTTGGCATGCTTGAGGTTGTCCTAGAGGCCCTTACACTATCTTCAATTATCTGGATTCTTTTTGTTTCTTGCTTTTCCAGCCAGTGGATTTTGCTTCTTTGTATTTCTAATCTTTGACTTGGTTATTGCGACCCTCTGGACTGCTTTTAGGACTTTGTGTAATATTTTTTATTTCAGTCAGTGTATGCTTGATGTCTAGTTGGTCCTTTTTCATATCCTTGAGGGTCTCATTCATATCCTAGTAGGTCTTGTTCATTTCCTTGTAGGTCTCATTCATTTCCTTGTAAGTCTCATTCATTTCCTTGTAGTTCTCATTTATTTCCTCGTAAGTCTTGTTCATTTCCTGGTTGGTCTTGTTTATTTCCTCGTAGCTCTCATTAAGTTCATCGGCCTTTTCTAGGAGCCTCTTGAAAAGCCTTATAACCGTGGTTTTGAACTCTATGTCTAGTCGTCTTTTTTCCTCCATTTCTTTCACACCTGATTTCTTTCCATGTCTCTGCATGGTGGCTGCTCTATGTGGTAGATGTCCTCTAAGGGACAGTGGTTCAGCCTCCCCAATTACCTGAGGTGGGTACTCTTACTGCAATCCTTTATGGGTTGTATAGTATTTTTAAATTTAAGCCCAGCTTGTTATTGTTAGCCCTAGGAGGGTTTAATCTCCAGGCCAATTGGCTATGCAGGGAAACTGTGTTCAGGTTGGATGGGCGGAGTCTCTGAGCTGAGCAGGCAGCGTCAGCGTCACCTAAGTCCTATGCAGCGTGCAGGTCTCTGTTGGGTGGTAATGGTTGCAGGCACCTCCAAGAGAAAGCCGCTGCTTGTCTCTACTCCTTGCCAGACAACTCTGCCTCTCCCCAAATGAGTCTGCACACCCAAAGTCTCGCCCAGTGTTGTAAAACAAAGCAGTCTGGTGGTTTCTGGGACCAGGGGGCAAGTCGCCAGGGAGCAAGTCACACATCTGTGCTGTAGCACATTGTAAGCGCGCAAACCGCTGTTCCAAGCAACCCCGAATTCTCCTCAGACTAGGAGACCTCTGCCGCGCCCGGCTTCCAGGGTGCGTACCCCAGACCTTGGACCTCGCCTGGCACTGAGGAATCTGTGCAGTGGGACGTCTCCACCCTCCCCGTTGGAGAAATCCCACCAGGATTGCTGCTGCCAGCCCTACAGCCCGCGCACGTCCCACAGATCCAAACCTCTGGCTCCGTGCATATGTTCAAGGCTGCACTCTGCTGCTCTTCTGAGTCTCAGTGTTCCACCTTTACTTTTATTTGTGGAATTTTCACTAGGCCAGCTTTCCGGTGATTCTGGATGATGTTTGTCTTGTTGTTATGTTGTAGTTTTGGAATTGTTGCGCGGGGCAGCACAATAGGTGTTTACCTATGCCGCCATCTTGGTTGCTCCCCGCTGCTATTATTATTTTGAACAAATTGTTATCTGTTACGTCAATTAAGAGTAAGAATATTTCTGTGCACATAAGACAAAATAAGTATATTATTCATATCTATAAAGCTGCATAGAAGATAACTGTCAACATACTTTAGTTTCTTACAATTTTGCCCAGCTGTCTTTGGAATAGATTCCACACTTCCCACTTCAGGTTCTGCACTAGCTCCTAATTCTGCCTAGATCATTTCCCCAGAGATTTTCCTAATTTCCTCCCCACCCTCCTTCAAGTCTTTTCTCCAATGCCACTTCCTTAGTGATCTATTTGGTCTTCCAACACTTTTTGAACAACCTATCCATTACCTCCATCCATTGCTTTCCTTAAAAAATAAATTATCTTTATATTTTGTGAATTTACAAATATATACAAATTTTTTAAAGTATAAGACCATCCTTTATATATTTACCATTCCAAAAGAATTATCAATATTTTTGAAATCTCATTTTATCTTATCTGTAAATACTTCAGATTACATTTTTAAATTATAACACTTTTATTTTTGGAAACAAACCATTATACCATCATCAGATCTAACAAAAATAACAGTGTCATGTATTATTAGTCCATATTCTAATTTCCCACCTGACTTAGAGATGTCCTAGGACAGTTGAAATGTTTGACCAAAGGACCAAACAAAATATATGTAAATTTTATTTTTTATAGTAAATAACCATTCAAAATATTACACATTTTATTTATTTGCTCATTATCTTCCTGTTTCTCCCATTAGAATATCAACTCCACAATATCAATGATCAATACCAATTATACTTCCTTTTTCATTTTTTTAGTTGTTGCCTTGGAATTTGCAAATTACATTTATAACTAATCCAAGTTCTCTTTCAAGTAACCTGATACTACTTCATGGTAGTACAATTACCTTGAACAGAGTATATACAATTCCTCCATCCTCTCCTTCATACTATTTCTGTCATTCATTTAGCTTATCTATAAGTAAAAAACTAAAAATATTGTTTCTATTATTATTTTGAAGATACTGTTATCTGTTAAGGCATAAGAATAATAAAAATATGAGATTTTAAAATTTTTACTTTCTTTTTTTCCCTTCTCTAACACTCTTCCTTTATTCAGATAGATCCAAATTTCTGACACATTTTCCTTCTTTCTGAAGAATTTCTTTCAAAAGTTCTAATAAGGCGGGTCTACTGGCAAGAAGTGTCCCCAATTTTTGTCTGAGACAGTCTTTATTTATCCTTTACCTTTGAAGAATAAGTTCACTATATACAAAATTTTTTATTCATTTGGTTGTTTTTCCTTTAACTCTAGATTCTTCCTGCTTGCACGGTTTCTATAGAGAAGTTTTATATAATTCCTATCCTTGCTCCTTTATAGGTAGGTATTGTTCCTCTGGCTTAAAATACTATCTCCATCTTTGATTTTCTGCAGTTTGAATATGATATGCATTAGCTAATTTTTTACATTTATCCTTCCTGGTGTTCTCTGAACTTCTTAGATCTAAGCTTGTTATCTGTCATTAATTTTGGAAAATTCTCCATCATTGTTACTTCAAATATTTCCACTGTTCATTGTCTTGCTCATTATATATATATTATACCTTTTTTAATTGTCTCAAAATTTTTGTATATTCTGTTCTAACTTTATTTTTTCTTCTTCTTTGCATTTCAATTTAAAAGTTCCTGTTGTCATTTCTTCAAACTCTGATTTTTCCCCCCCTTGGCCATGCCTCCTCTACTGATGATTTCATTAAGCAGTGGTAACCAACCAGTGGTCCATGAGGTCCAAAAGGTTGAACGACCGCCACATTAACAGCATTCTTTACTTCCATTACAGTGTTTTTGACTTTTATTATTTCCTTTTGATCCTTTCTGATGTCCTCGCAATACTGGCTTTCCATATCTCTGCTTCCATTACTCATATATTATTGCATATTGTCTACTTTTTTCAACAGAACCCCTAATATGTTAATTATAGACTTCAGAAATTCTTTATCTCTTAATTCCAACACCTCTGCCATATCTGAATCTGATCCTGAAGCTTACTTTATATTTTCAAACTGATTTTTGTCTTTTAGTATGCTTTTTTTTTTGCTGAAAGTTGGACATGTCAAACTAAGTAACTGGAACTGAAGAAAATAGGCTCCATTGGTGTCATGGTAACATGTAGGGGAAAGAAACCATTCTACATAACTATGATTGGTCTCAGCCCTTTAGTGAGCCTGTGCTTCTGTGCTCTTTGACTGTCTGGTTTCCTACTCCTTGTGCAGTGGCCTGAAAATGCCTCTGGGCATAAAGTGATGGCAACTGTAGAGCTCACTTCATTTATCTTTTTTCCAAACTCACAATCCTGTACTGTTGTAAAATGTCTGAAAACAATCACTTCATATATTTTGTCCAGTTTTCTAATTGTTAACAATGAAAGGGTGTATCTGGACCCTTTTCTCCCTCATGGGAAAGCAGCCTTTCTTAAAGGAGTTATGGACACCAGAGAAGTCCATTCATCTCAGGACAATCCCCACTTTGTCCCATAAAAACTAAGCCTTAATATCTGCATCTCCTCACCTCTTGATAGTATCACAACAGACAATATCAATATATTTTCCAAAGTCTTATTTATTCATCCTGGAAAATTCTGCATGTAGTATATAACATAATCATCCTGATTCCTTTCTGTATCCATCTAATAGCATCAAAATAAAACAATGCCACCTTATATGCAATGTTCTGGGTCTTTCTTCTTGACCTCTGTCCCAACTATGAATTAAGAACTCATACTCAACTTCTAAATATAATCAACTAGAGGCCCAGTGCATGAAATCTGTGCATGGGGAGCAGGGGGGTGTCCCTCAGCATAGCCTGAACCCTCTCCAATCTGGGACCCCTAGAGGGATGTCCGACTGCCCGTTTAGGCCCAATCCTGGTAGGATTGGGCCTAACAGGCAGTCGGACATCCTTCTCACAATTCAGGACTACTAGCTCCAAACTGCTCACTTGCCTGCCTCCCTGAATGCCCCTAACCACTTCTGCCTTCTAGCCTGCTCACCACCAAACCACTTCCCTGCCAACCTAATTGATGTCTAACTGCTCCTCTGCCAGCCTGTTTGCCCCCAACTTCCTTCCTCTGCCAGCCTGGTCAACCCTAACTGCTCTCTGCTGTAGGCTTGATAGTCCCCAACTGCCCTCCTCTGCTGGTCTGATGGACAACAACTGCCCTCCCTTGCAGGCCTGGAACCTCCCAACGACCCTCCCCTGATGGCCATCTTGTGGTGGCCATCTTGTGTCCAATGGGGGCAGGATTTTGACCACATGGGGACATCCCTCTTGTGTGTTGGAGTGATAGTCAATTTGCATATTACTCTTTTATTAGAAAGGATAGAGGACTGGTGCATGGGTGGGGGTAAGCTGATGTGCCTTGAAGGTGTCCCCAATCAGAATGGGGGTTCCCTTGGGGTGTGGGGCGGCCTGGGCGAGTGGCCTGTGGTGGTTTGCAGGCCAGCCATGCCCCCTAGCAACCCAAGTGGAGGCCCTGGGATCTGGGATTAATTTATGTTCTACAATTGAAACTTTGTATCCTGGAACAAAGCCAAGCCTTCTGCTCGCTCGGTGGCGACAGCAATTTCTGTTTGAAACTTTGTAGCCTGGAGTGAAGGCCTAGGCTAGTGCTGCAGAAGTTTGGCTTCCTCCATAACCCCAGCAACCCTAGCCTCTGCTCTCTTCAGCTCCGTGGCTGCCACCATTTCTGTTGGGATTATGTATCTTCTATAATTGAAACTTTGTAGCATTGAGTGGAGGCCTAGGCCAGCAACCGCAGGCAGAAAGCTTGGGTTCCTCCATTGCCGGGGAAATACAAGCCTCCCTCCTGCTCTCAGCAGCAACAGCCATCTTGGTTGGGGTTTATTTGCATAATTTGCTCCTGATTGGCTGGTCGACATGGCTGTGGGCATGGCCTGATCAGAGGTACAGTCAATTTGCATATTACTCTTTTATTAGATAGTAAATTGGATGAGACAATGTAAATCTTAACATGTAAAATACCTATTTTCCTAAGGGAAACATAATACAAGATGAAATGCTGGCTAAAGCAGCTTTTTATACATTATTATAGAGAACTGTTCAGCTTTTACATTCAGACTTTCTTGAGTCTATTTTCAAATTTGCTTTATCTTTGAAAAACTTCAAGGATTATCAAAGTGGTCTTTCAGTGCAAAGAGTATCTGCATAATGTCTTTATGTCCACAAATTATATAAAAAGAGTATCAGATTAAAGCCTGAAGCTTTTAAATTATAGTCTTTCCGAGAATCTAATATTTCCACCAAACTTTTAGAGATTCACAGGACTTACTTTAAATTCTGGGCTAAATTACATTTTTTCCTTTCCCTACAGCAGTCTCTCTAAAAGGGAACATTTTCAAAGTTTGTGGCTTCTGAAGGAGTGCTCAATTATGAAATGAAGTCACATGAAATTTCCCCCAATCTTTAAGGCGTTCTCTTTGTTTCTTTTCTTTTCTTTTTTTTTTTTTTTGTTCAGATACATATTTGTTACCTGGATATAATTATGCTGCCATCTAATCATGGTTGGGAGTCAGTGGTAGATACATGATATTAAGCAAATTCTCTTACCTATCTCATATATACTAAATAATTGTGCTATATAACCCAAGAGGCTGTTTTGAAATAACATCAGATTATTTGATAAATGTATTTTTCTTTATTCATTATGGTGTTCCTAAATTAGTTTTATATTCATATATTCTCTGCATTTGTGTATTCTAAGAACCATGTTAAAAATTCCATCAGAGAAAGCATGAGGTTTAAATGAGCTCATGATTGTAAATCACAGAAAAATGCTTGGCATATAGTAGGCACTCAATCAATGTTTAACTATTATTTTGGTTATGTATTGCTCCTTTGCTTTTAAATTTTGCCTACATATGTGTCTCTCTCTTTTAACTCCCCAACTAGATGATAGATCTATATTTTGAACATCTTCAAAAAAAACCACTTAAGAGTTAAACAGTGGATCTTGCATGTGCTAGGTGCTTTGTAAATATTCATTGATTGATGTTTAAATGAATACAAACCAGATAAATGTTAGAGGGAGTGTGTAAGGGGGAATAAAGAAGCGAATATTTTCAAAGTGGCCTTCTATTTGACACATCAATAAAAATAATCCTATTTTTCACCAAACTGTCTGGAGATACATTTCATCTACACCTTTGTCCCTAAAGGACTTGTTTCTTTCTCAGTGTATTTATATATCAGTATTGAATGTCAGTAAGATTCTTCTCTTAATAACTTTAAAGTAGAGCTCAAAAGAAGGTGTATCAGCCTCACAAAGGGAAGGTACTCACCAGGAAGCCCTTGATGGAACAAAACAGCTGTGCTAACAAGTAAAATGGTGAGTTTTTATAGAATAATTCTTAGTTCCAGATTGGGAGTGCCTTCTTTCAAAGATCACTAATGGGGTAACATTCCATTAAGTACTGACTTGTAACAAAAACTAGGAAACACAATGGAAGTAATTTTTATCTTTTCTAAACTCCAAAAAGAAATGATCAAAATTGAATTGCTCTAAATTGAAGAGGTTACAATATATCAAACATAAGATCCATCAATTTTCTAGGCAATGGAAACATCTTATTCTTATTATTGAATAATATAATACATTTATAAATGGAGATGTTTGGACCACAATTTTTAAGTGGCATAAAAGACTGACTGTCACTGTCAAAAAATTGACTTCCTCCTCCCAACAACATTCCATTGAGTATCCTTTGTCCAATAAAAGCATATAATTAATTGGTAAATAGCTGCCTTATTTTTGGTATACCATCCAAAGACTATATTAATAATAATAACAAAAATAATAGCTGGTGTTAATTATGTATGTTTGAATTTATTCCTCAAAACACTTTGGGGTAAGATATTTGTATTATCTTTCTTTTGCAGAAAACTGAAGCTTATGGAAGTAAATCAATTTATCCAAGGCCTAATTACTAAGTGACTAACCAGCATAAATATGTCTGAATTCATAGCTGGCTTCTCTTCTGGCTGCCTGGAACTCACATCAAATTAACAGTAGATTTATTGCTCCATTCCCTTCTTTCTTGTACCTGTAATCAAAACTTCTCTATGTTGTGTTCTATTGCCCAAAAGTTTGATTGGTCATATGGCAATGAATTAATTACAGAAACTTATCCCAAATAAAATGTTAGCCAGTTAATTATTACCTCTCCCCAAAAACATACTGAGTAGATTAGGTATACAAGAGCCTTTAAATGTTATCCAGGGAATTTCAGAAATCAGGACTAATTAAAAGGAGAAATATTTTAGTTTGGGGTTAGCTTTGGGAGACAAAGGAGACTCCATTCATCATCATACCAACAAACATGGGAAGTACTTTTTCTATGAATGGTCCATCCTAATTTTTAAAATATGTTTTATTGATTTTTTACAGAGAGGAAGAGAGAGGAACAGAGAGCTAGAAACATTGGTGAGAGAGAAACATCGAACAGCTGTCTCCTGCACACTCCCCACTGGGTATATGCCTGCAACCAAGGTACATGCCCTTTACTGTAATCAAACCTGGAACTCTTGAGCCTGCAGGCTGATGCTCTATCCACTAAGCAAAACTGGTCAGAACCATCTTAATTTTTTAAAGACATTTCTATGAATAGTCCATCTTAAGTTTTATACAATTTAGGTACCAACTATCTGTCAGTACCTCTTCACCACATATGACAAACAACATGAATGCTAACCACAATGAGCTTGAACCGAACAATCACAGTCAAGAAACATCATGTGGAAAAACCTACTATATAAATCTAATTGTCTAGACTAATGATTCTTAAAGGATCTCTATATATAAAAGCCTAAGTGACTGAACGAACAGTCGACTGTTCACTATGATTCACACTGACCACCAGGGTACAAATGCTGAACCTGCCCCCTGGTGGTCAGTGTGTTTCCATAGGGGGAGCACTGCTCAGCTGACCAACAGGCACCAGACCGGGCCAGGCTCACAGCTGGCAAACACAGCTGTGGTGGCACAGCCTTTCCCACCTCCCAGCAGTTCTACAAGAGAGGTGGTGGCAGACCCAGCAGGGCCAGGATGAGTGGGAGCAGCACGGTGCCTGGCCTGAGCTTGGACTCCTCTCACCTAACTGTTGCTTCGCAGAAGACTCTACATCCCTTGGGGGATGTCGGACTGCTGGTTTCCACATCTCATGCAGAAATATATAAGATACTACTACAATCTCTCACCCTAACCAGTTTGGCTCAGTGGATAGAGCATTTGCCTATAGACTGGAGGTTCCCAGGTTCGATTCTGGTCAGGGGCATGTGCTTTGGTTGTGGGTGCAGCCTCAGTTGGAGGTGTGCAGGAGGCAGCTGATGGATGTTTCTCTCTCATTGAAGTTTCTAACTCTCTATCCCTCTCCCTTCCTCTCTATAACAAAATCAATAAATTATTTTTTAAAAGACTACAATATCTTGTCATACTAGATATCAAATAAGCTGTCAAACACTACCAGAGACCCCTGAAGGGTCCTGAATTGCAAGAGGGTGCAGGCCAGGTTGAGGGACCTCACTGATGTACCAGGCCTCTAGTATTCCATAAGATGGTAGTCAGAAGAAGATAAATGGGAAGTAATGTAATTCCAAAATCTGCTTGAAAAACACTGCTTATTGTAGTCTCTCTTAAAGACTCAGAAATATAAAGGCTCTGAGATGTACCACAAAAATTAAACCAGTTAAACTGTATATGATCCAGTGTTACCAAATGCAATGTCTAATTAATATTCTTATATATTGAGGTTCAATGGAACACACTTTGGAAAATATGATTTGCAATCACTGAAGAGATAAAGAAAAATAAAAGGGTACAGTGATGGTTGAATTCAGATCATAAAGTTCAAGTGGTTTCCATTTGGAATCTGGATTGAGTAGAATGAAGCTACTATGCATCTGAATGGTGATTATCCTCATAGACTGACTGCTGAAATATCCCCTACAACCTGAATAGATTTACACAAGGGAAGTTGATTTATAACTCATGTGACAATTCTATGTAGTAATTTAAAGACCCAGGATTCTTCTATCTTGTACCTCAAAATACCTCCCTGGTGCCTCAAAATCATCTTCTATATTCTCAGCATCAGACAGAGAAAGACAAAGAATAGAGGCGCTCACAAGAGGCTTTTTTCATCCAAACTTGAAAGTGGCGTGCATCATTCCTTACATTCCATCACATAGAAGTCAGCCACATGGCCATATTTTATTATAAAAGAGTATAAGTAATGTAGTCTAGCTACGTGCCCTATAAGAAAAGAACACCAACACTATTATCTGCTAAAGATGGAATTAAAATCTGACTAGAAGTCACAGAAAAATTGAGAGAATACCTTGGTCCCAGAACCCAGGTTGGATCTGTCCATAACATTCTCAAACAAATTTCCCACAGAGATGAGTATTTGATATTTCTACCTTGGAAATAAAGACTTGGTTCAATGAGCATCAATTTATTTCTCCTCCTACTTCAAAAAGAAACTAATTATGGTTCTTAACTACCGAGTGAGGAAACAAAGTCTCCTGGGGAAGAATAAACAATGAAGTTACACCAGCATTTAAGGTTTCGCTTCCCTGCAAAACAGTGTTTTTCGGTCAGTTAAAGAAGAAACCTTTCTTAAAAGCCTAATAGGAAGTAATAGGAAGAATATGAGCACGTCAGTTCAATTCAGAATACAGAGCTCTCTTTTTTCTTCCATGATAAAGGACTTACTAAATATGCCAAGAACATTTATTCTCACAAGATGTTATATAAATGGACTTTCAAGTGACTAATGACACACAATAATGCCTTACATTAATTGGAGCATATGTCATATGTCCAAGTTATAGCCTTCACATAGGTGGGTATGTGTGCATGGTTATTACAAGACCAGCTGTTACCAGATGAGGTGCTTATGAAAGAATTTTCCATGAATATAAATAGAAACTGGCTCACCTACCTACACAGGGAAGAAATACTGTCAAATCTCTACCAGTAGCCTGATACAGCTAGGGACTGAGTATTGACATAGTATTATTCACGAATATGAAATTTAAGTATTACAGAGGCAATTCACTTATTGGAATTTCCAGGAACACAGTGGTTAGTAAGTACCTTTAGATTTGTCAGGCAGGAAAAATGTAGGTTTAGAAGAAAGACTTCCCTTGAAGGTTGCCATTGGTAAGAAAATTCTATTGGGAGTCTCCAGGGCTGTGCTTCAGCCACTGCCCCAGGGCCCTGTGACAGAAATAATATCACTCCCATTTTACAGAGAGGGAAATGGAGAGGTTGAGGTTTATGCAAGATCATAGTAGAAAAGGAGGGATTCAGAGTTTGAAACTGATCTTTTTGGTTCCAGTGTCTGTATTTTGCCTTCTGCATCATTCTATCTACCTCTAAATTGACTGAAAACAAGTCATGGTGACATGTCCTAATTTCTGAACCATTTCCAAACAAAGATGTCATTTTCTCCATAAAAAGCTATTACAGTTTGCTATCTCAAAGAGAAACTTTTTCAAGATATTGAGTTGTGTGTTTTTACGGGGTTTTTTATTTTTTGATAAATGGCAGAGTATGCCCAGATCTTGCCATTTTGCTTTGTTTAAAATAAATTCTGTATATGTGCATATAATTTATATATATATAAATTCTACCTGATTCCTAGGCTTTTGTGTCTGTGTCAATAAAAATAAGATTGAAAGAATCATATCAAACATCTAAACTGGCTGAAAATGAATCTGTTCTATACCACATATGCCTTATATATAGGAGATATCAGCATTTAATAAATATTTACTAAATGATAGAATGCCTGGGAACTTCATAGGGCATTTGGGAACTATTTGGAAAAATAGTTTTTAGTTCCTTTCATTTTTCTGGTTGAGTGGTATGAAGCAGAAATCAGTAGGAAATCCATTGGCCTTAATAATAGATAATAATGGTTTAATAATAGATAATAGGTTTCTTTAGATGTATAAAAATCTGACTACAAAATAATTAGACATATTTTGAATGAAGACTTCAAATAAACTTATACAAATGAGTATTATCCTTAAATTAGTATAGTAAGGGGCTATAATATCACTTCAACAATGATACTATGTTTTAAAAATATTGTGAGAGTACCTCAAGTGAAACTGCTTTCACGAAGGCAAGGATGAAAGGAGTCTGTGGCAGGAGGAAATCCAGTGAATCAAGTCCAACCTGAACCTCCAAGCAAGTGACCCAAGGCCCACCAGGCAGATGGCTTTCATAAGGGAAATTTAACAGTTGGAGAATGGGAGCAGCTGGCTCCAACTAACTTGGCCACAAGGACAAACATGTAAAAGAAACACTTAGGCACATAATGAACTCTCTGCCAAACAGCTACTTTCTCCACACTCTCTAGCAGTAAATGGACCTGTGATCTACCAAAATAAAACCACAGCAAATAAAAACTGTTCCTTTATCTATCAGCCGGGACTGAAATATTCTAAAGCTTATCTACATAATTTTTCACAAAACTCACCCCAATTCCTAATACTTGGAAAATGTAGAAATCTTTCCATAAGAATGAATGAACAAATAGAGTTCCAATAATATAAAAAATACTCAGTAGTTGAAAAAGAAGAAATAGAGATTGAGATAAAATTAGAGGCAGACAAAAATGGAGATGGAGACACACATAAATATATGTACAAGTGCATATGCTGTTACATATATACACATTTATATACATATATATTTATATATAAACTAGAGACCCATTGCAGGAAGATTCCTGCAAGAATAGGGCTTCCTGCAGCCTAAGCAAAGCCCCCTCCCTTCTCCGCTGCCTTGTTCCTTCCTGCCTCTGCTGCCTTGCTCCCTTCTCTGCTGCCTCACTCCCTCCCATCTCCTCTGTCTCACTCCCTCCATCTCCTCTGCCTCGCTCCCTCACGTCTCTGCTGCCTCGCACCCTTCCTTCTCTATTACCTCACTCTCTCCTGTCTCTGCTGCCTCGCTCCCTCCCTTCTCTGCTGCATTGCTCCCTCCCATCTCCCCACCCTGCCTGTTTCCTTTCCTTCTCCACAGCCTGCCTGGTTCCCTCCCTTCTCCCCGACCCCGCTTGCTTACTTCTCAGCTTTGCTCCCTTTTGCAGTGCTTGGCTGCCTTCTATGCTGTCTTCTGCACCCAGATATGCAAATTAACTGTCATATTGGTTGGGTTAATTTGCATACTTGCTCTTATTGTCTGATGGGTGTGGCTTGTGGCCATGGCTTGTGGGTATATCAGAGGTATGATCAATTTGCATATTATTCTTTTATTAGATAGGATAATTTCAAATTTCTCTAAAAAATTTACTGCAAGAATATTAAATATCATATCTCTCAATTATGTCAAGGAAATTCAGAAAAATATTCAGTCTAAGAGTAAACAGCATGAGATTATGAAATTTTACTTTTCATATTTAAAGTTACTTGATTATAGTCATTAAAATTATAGTGAAGGACAACAGAGAATTACAAGTTTCAGAAGACAGAATTAGAAGACAGATTTTTCCTTTTAACCCAGAAGAATTGTAGATAATGAGAAAATGAACAGAAGAAAAAAATTAATAAATGACACATCAGGTGAGATAATATACATACAATAAGAACAAAGTAAGTGATTGAAATGAACAATTAAAGAAATAACAGAAGAAAACGTGTTGGATTGAAGGAAGATCTAATTATTGAGGTCAAAGGATTTGTTCCAAGTATGGGGCAAAACTAATAAATGACTCATTCATCAGAACTCCAAATATTTCCTGTATACATTTTATGTATAAGGAAAATTATGAGGACCTAGCAAAAAGAAATCAAATCCTACATGATAGGGAGGGGAGGAGACTCTTATTGATACCAAAATCTCCTCCTCAACATAAAATGACAGAAGGTAAAATCTATAAAATTTTGAGAATAAAGATTATGATCCAAGATTACTATACTTAGTCAAGTCATTTTTAAAAGAGGACAGCACAAAGACATTTTCAGATATACTATCATTTGCTTAGTATTACATAAATGTGAATGTGGCTATAAAAATGCAGAAATTCTGACTTTTTGCAACAGTATGGATGGACCTAGAAATTATTATACTAAGCAAAATAAACCAGACAGAGAATACCACATGATCTCACGTATATGTTGAATCTAATGAACAAAATAAACTGTTGAATAAAATAGAACCAGAGGCATGGATACATAGAACAGACTGACAAAGATCAGAAGGCAGGGGGAGGGGGATACTGGAGGAAAGAAAGTGAAGGGATTAACCAAAGAACATATACGTATAGCCCATGAACACAGACAACAGTGTGGTGATGACCAGAGAGGGAGGGGGATAGAGGGAGGTGGAGGTCGGTAAAGGGGGAAAATGGGAGACATCTGTAATAGTGTCAAGAATAAAAAAGAAAATACTCATGGACACTGACAAGAGTGTGGCAATTGCCAGGGAGAGGGGGGATGGTGGTGGAGGATATAGGGGGAAAAAAGGTGATAGAAGAAGACTTAAGTTGGGGTGGTAAACACACAATATAATGTACAGATGATATGTTGTGGAATTGTGCACCTGAAACCTGTATACATTTGTTAATCAATGTTACCACAATAAATTCAATAAAAAGGGGAAATATGATAATAAAATAAAGAAATAAAATATATAAATAAGTACTGAAAAGTTAAAAATAAATAAAAGTGAGGAGGATGTATAAAATTTTTTAGTTAATAACTAATTAAAAATAAAGTGACCTTAAGTGAGAAGAAGGTTTAGGGAAAAATGGTAGAAGTAAAACAGGAAGAAAAAAATTTAGCAAATTAATAATTAAGCAAATGTAAATTTAATGCTTCCTTAATTTTACCAAAATATCATGAAGATCCTTAAACAGGTATGTCATAATTATCACATTGGTTCTAAGAGATACTGACTTTAAAAAGCATCCTAATTTGATTTGATTTTTCTTTTTACTGAATTTATTGGGTAACACCGGTTAAGACAATTACACAGGTTTCAGGCATATAATTCTATAACATATCATCTGTACACCATATTGTGTGTTCACCACCCCAAGTTAAGTCTCCTTCCATCACATTTATTCCCCTATACCCTATTCCACCTCCATTTACCCATGCAGAAAAATAATTTTGAAAAAGAAGAAACAATATTTTTAAAACAAGGTATAGATTCTACTAACACTTTTAAAAGCTGGAAGTACTAGAGAGAAATTAAAGATAAAAGTATTTCATATTTTTTATTTTAAAAGAATGAATCAACATATTTGAAAACCTAGAAGACCTTGGGTATGGTGATAACTTTAAATATACACCACCAAGGACACTTCTGCAGAAATAGAATAAATTATCCTAAAATTTACATGGAATCTCAAAGGATGCCAAAGAATCAAGCCTGAGAAAGTGAAACTAAGCTGGAGATGTCATGCTTCCTGCCTTTAACACTTACTTTCAGTAATCAAAACAATATGGTACTGACATAAAGACATATGCTGCATCATTAAATTACTATAGTGAAACAGAATAGAGATCCAAGAAATAAACCCTCACATATATGGTAAAATAATCTTTAGCAAGCACACCAAAACTACACAATGGGGAAAAGACAGTCTCTTCAACAAATGATGCTGGAAAAATTAGATATCCACATGCAAAAGAACTCACCACACAATATACAGAAATAAATTCAAAATGGGTTAAAGACCTAAACATACACTTGAACCTGTACAACTCCTAAAAGAAAACACAGAGTAAAAGATTCATGACATTGTATTTAGCGATTATTTCTTGGCATAATGTCAAAAGCACAGGCAACAAAAGGAAAATATAGACAAATGAGACTACATCAAACTTAGAATAAATCGAGTAAAAAGGCAACCCAGGGGAGAGGAGAAAAAAATTGAAACTATATATCTGATAAGAATCGAATCTCCAGAAACCTATATAATAAAAGCCAGCGCTAAGTGTCTGACTGACTGACAATTTGACCAGTCTCTATGACGCACACTGACCACCAGGGGGCATACACTCCAACCAGTAGGTTGCATGCTGCTGGGATCCAGCAGATTAGGACTGGGTGAGGTGGGCTAAACATGCCCTGGAGCCCTTCTGTGGTCCCTCCCCAACCCCAATCATGCACCAGTGGGGTCTCTCAGCCTCGCCTGTGCCCTCTTGCAATTCAGGACCCTGAGTGGGGTGTCAGAGAGCCAGTCTCATCCCAATCCCCACAGAACGGGCCAAAGGACCTCACTGATGCATGAGTCAATACACCAGGTCTCTAGTATATAAATAATTCCTAAAACTCAATGACCAAAATAGCCTGATTTAAAAATGGACAAAGGACTTGAATATATATTTCTCCAAAGAAGATAAACAAATGAATATGAAAGATGTTCAGTATCACTAAATCATCAGGGAAATTCAAATCAAAACAACAGTGAGTTATAAGCTCACATCCATTAAGATGGCCACTTTAAAAAATAAGTAAATGAAAACTGTGAGGATGTGAAGAAATTGAAACACTTGTGCTTGTTGGTGGGAATGTAAAATGGTGCAGCTACTTTGGAAAACAATGTGCAGATATGGAGATTCATCAAAAAATTAAAAATAAAATTATATTATCCAGCAATCCCACTCCTTTGTAGATATCACAAATTATTGAAAATGGGATTTTAAAGAGATATTTGCACACCCATGTTCATTTCAGCAATATTCACAAAAAGAGGTTGAAGCAACCTAAAAGTGAATCAACAAGCAAATAAAGGAAGAATATATGGAATAAATGGACAATAGAATAACATACAGACTTTATAAAAATAGAAATTGTGGCATATACTACATCATGGATTAATATGAGGATATTATATGAAGTGATATAAGCCAGTCACAAAAAGAAAATCATTGAATGATTCCACTTATAGGAGATATCAATCATAGTCAAATTGATAGAAACAGAAAGTAAAACGTGATTATCAGAGATCTGGGGAGGGAAATTGTTCAATGGGTACAGAGTTTTGCAAGATAAAAAAGTTCTAGAGACCTGTTTTTCAGCAATGTACATATAGTTAACACTACTGCAGTCTACACTTAAAGAGGGTTAAGTTGGTATTATGCTAAGTGAAATTGGCCAGTTAGGGAAACACAAGTAGCACATGATCTCATGTATATATGGAATCCAATGAACAAAATAAACTGATGAACAAAATAGGTCCAGAGGCATGGAAGCACAGTACAGACTGAAAGATCTCAGAGGGAAAGGTAGAAAAGGGGTGGAAAAGATTAACCAAAGAATTTATATGCATACTAGAAGCCCAGTGCATGAAATTCGTGCATTGGGGGGGGGGGTATCCCTCAGCCCAGCCTGCACCGTCTCCAATCTGAGACCCCTAGAGAGATGACTGAATGCCCATTTATGCCCCAATGAGATCAGGCCTAAATGGGCAGTCAGACGTCCTTCTCAAAATCCAGGACTGCTGGCTCCCAACTGCTCACATGCCTCCCTTCCTAATTGCCCCTAACTGCTTCTGCCTGCCAGCCTGATCAACCCCTAACCACTCCCCTGACAGCCTGATTGATGCCTACCTGCTCCCCTGACAGCTTGTTTGCCCGTAATTGCACTCCCCTGCAGGCCTGTTTCTCATCCCCTCCTACCCCAATGGCTCTCCCTTTCAGGTCTGGGTCCCACCCAACTGCCCTTCCATGCAGGCCTGGTTGCCCCCAACTTCCCTCCTCTGTGGGCCTGGTCACCCCTAACTGCCCTCCCCTGCAGGCTTGATCACCCCCAACTGCCCTCCCTTGCAGGCCTGGTCCCTCCCAACTGCCCTCCCCTGCTGGTCTGATCATTCACAACTGCCCTCCCTTGCAGACCTGGTCCCTCCCAATACCCCTCCCCTGTTGACCATCTTGTGGTGGCCATCTTTGACCACATTGGGGCAGCCATCTTGTGTGTTGGAGTGATGGTTAATGTGAATATTATCCTTTTATTATATAGGGTAGAGGCCTAGTGCACAGGTGAGGGCCAGCTGGTTTGTCTTGAAGGCTATCCTGGATCAGGATAGGGGTTCCCTTAGGGTGTGGGGCAGCCTGGGTGAGAGGCCTGTAATGGTTTGGAGTCCAGCTACCCCCACCTCAGCGACCCAAGCAGAAGCCCTGATATCTAGGATTTATCTTCTATAATTGAAAATGTGTAACCTTGAGTGGAGCCAAGACTACTGCTTGCTCCATGGCCATGGTTGCAGCCATTTTGCTGGGATTTATTTGTTTTATATAATTGAAACTTTGTAGCCTTGATTGGAGGTCCTGGCCAGCCAAGGTGTGCAGAAAGCTTGGCTTTCTCCATTGCTGGTGGCATCCCAAGCCTCCTGTTTGCTCTGTAACCATAGCCATCATTGTTAGGTTAATTTGCATATTTGCTCCTGATTGGCTGGTGGGTATGGCTTTTGGGTGTAGTGGAGTGATGGTTCATTTGAATATTACTCTTTTATTAGATAGGATATGTATAGCCCATGGACACAGACAAAAGTGCGATGAAGTGCCGGGGTGGGACTAGGTGGAGGGGGTACAGAGGGAAAAATGGGGGACATCTGTAATACTCTCAACAACAAAAACAAATAATAAAAAATATTAGAGATGCAAATCCTAAATTAAATATTAAAATACATAATTCAGCAAAACATTAAAATACAGCAGGTGAGTTCATTTTTGGAAACTAAAGTTGGTTCAGTACTTGACATATATTGTGATAATGTGCTACACTAATATAAATCCAAGAAAAATATATTAATTTCAATAAATGCCCAAAAGACATTTAATGAAGTTCAATATTTAGTGCTGATTTTAAAACATAGATAAATAAATTCATAGGAAAACTATAATAAAATAGATATTTTCAACCCAGATAGCATTAGGCTTTGGGGAAAAACATTAGGAACTTTAAAGGACAAGACTTCCCACTCTTGGCACTATTTTGAGAACTTGTTTGCTACATACAGTCTACTAAAACTAGATAAAGGTATGAATGAAATATATACATATTATATCAAAAATTAAAATTTTAAAAGTGGCTAAGTTGTTTAACTTTATGTTATGTGTTTTTTACAAAAAAGAAAATATTATTTAAATAGCTTTAAAATGAGTCTAAATAAATATCCAATCTAATAAAAGAGTAATACGCAAACTGACTGTCACACCAAGACACAAGATGGCTGCCCCCATGTGGACACAACATGGTCACCACAAGATGGCCTGTGGGAGAAGGCAGTTGGGAGCCAGCAGTCCTGGACTGTGAGAGGGATGTCCAACAGCCTATTTGGGATCGGGCCTAAATGGGTGGTTGGAAATCCCTTAAGGGCTCCCAGATTGGAGAGGGTGCAGGCTGGGTGGAAGGACACTCCCTCCCATGCACGAATTGTGTGCACTGGGCCTCTAGTTAAAGATAAAACAAATTGATAAAATTGAAAACACAAAAGCAATCTTAACTAGTCAATTTAAAATCTGAGTATTTGTAAAACCCTGTAAAACAGAAAATGTATAACAAATTGAATTAGGAGATACAATAAATCCTATCTAATAACAGAGTAATATGCAAATTAACCATCACTCCACTACACCCCCAAGCCATGCCCACTATCCAATGAGGAATGAGCATGCAAATTACCCCCAACCAAGATGGCTGTGACCATGGAGAGAGTAAGTAGGAGGGAGGCTTTGGTTTCCCTGGCAATGGAGGAAGCCAAGCTTTCTGCACACCCGGCTGACCCAGGCCTCTGCTTAAGGCTACAAAGTTTCAATTATAGAAGATAAATAAGCCCCAACAGAAATGGCTGCCACCACAGAGGGAGCAGAAGGATTGGCTCCACTCCAGGCTACAAAGTTACAATTGTAGAACATAAATAAATCCCAGATACTAGGGCCTCTGCTTGGGTCCCTGGGGTGTGTGGTCAGCCTAAAAACCACCACAGGCCCCTCACCCAGGATTCCCCATGCCCCAAGAGAACCCCCACCCTGATACCGGACACCCTTCAGGGCAAACCAACTAGCCCCCACCCATGCACCAGGCCTCTATCCTACCTAATAAAGAGTAATATTCAAATTGACCATCACTCAAACACACAAGATGGCTGCCCCCACGTGGTCAAAGATCCTGTCCCCATGTGGACACATGATGGCTACCACAAGATGGCCAGCAGGGGAGGGCAGTTAGGATGGATCAGGCCAACAGAGGAGTGGAATTGGGGAAAAACAGGCTGGCAGGGGAGCAGTTAGACATCAATCAGGCTGGCAGGGGTGTGGTTAGGGGGTGATCAGGCAGAAGCAGTTAGGGGCAATCAGGAAGGCAGGCAGGCAAGCAGTTGGGAGCTAGCAGTCCTGGATTGTGAGAGGAATGTTCCAGATTGAAGAGGGTGCAGGCTGGGCTGAAGTATCCCCCATGCACGAATGTTGTGCACCAGGCCTCTAGTTAAGAAAATAATAGGTATGAGAAAGGGACCAAAGCTATAAATAAAGTCAAGTGGATTTCTTTTATTATAGGATGATCCTGTGTTCTACTGTGGTAGACAATGGGCTTTGGGACAAAGGGAAATGATAGCTTTTATCCACATGTTACTATTGTAATAAGTTAGTTATTAATAACAGGAAAGGATCAATGGCAAGGGCAGACATGATAAGCATGGCCATCTGGGGAGCTTCACCAGAAAGCTGCAATTTCACACTCCCTAGGGAACCAGCAGTCCATTCTCTGCAGATCACTGGGGGAGGAGGAAGATAGTTATATGCACCATAAAGTCAGGGTAATACAAGGAAGGTGCCTGTCAGTCTAACCTGTAAACAAAGATAAATTGGCTAGAGAGGGTGAGGCCACTGCAAACCTATGAAAATTTGGGAATGGCCGAAACCAGTTTGGCTCAGTAGATAGAGCGTCTGCCTGTGGACTGAAAGGTCCTAGGTTCAATTCTGGTCAAGGGTATGTACCTTGGTTGCGGGCACATCCCTAGTGGGGGGTGTGCGGGAGGCAGCTGATTGATGTTTCTCTCTCATCGATGTTTCTACTTTTTATCCCTCTCCCTTCCTCTCTGTAAAAAATCAATAAAATGTATTTTTTTTAAAAAGAAAGAAAATTTGGGAATGTATAATCCTCTAGATAAAGGAGTTTTTTTCTCTCTCAGCTCTCTTGCCCCTCTGGTTTTTCTCCTTCTTCCTTGCATTTGCCCATGTTCCTAGAAGCCACATGGCCACCCACATGCAATGGACTGATGGACTGCAGCTGGGAACACAAGATAAGCTCGCAAGATGTTGGATTGATCTGGACTTTAATAAGGAACAGAAACTCTGCAAAGTGGCCTTAATCCCTGGGCCTGTTAAAGACCAGTTTGGACTTGTTCCACAGTGGGAGACAAAGATAGAAACTTACAGGAGAACTTCTTAATTCTACATAATCAATAAAGCTTTCCACAAAATCTCATCTTCCCATGTGGGTGTTCAGTAAATTCTTTTCTCTGAGACACCCCAAGAACTCCACTGATAAAAGATCCTGATTCAGATAGAACTCCACCAATAACAACAACATGGCCTCTCACCACTGTCTTTCTGTGCACATCTGATTTCTTCTTTTCTCTCTATAGACATCCTTCTCCATGCAAAAAGGCATCCTCAACTCCTATTTAGATGTTCTCAGTTCCAGCCACACTTAGGGACCACCTAATTCTCAGTCCCAATTCCAGATTCCCAGGAGAAATATGATTGACCCAGGCTAACAGAACATACTGGTTCACCTCTATGGCTTGGGGGACCTTTTCAGAGAAATGTGATCATCATGAGTTGGGCAGTTTCTTCTCAAAGTCTCTTCAATAGGTAACATTTTAAACCAATAAAGAAATCATAACTGATCAATAAACTTTCTGGGAGAAGAAATTGAGGGGAAAGATGATAAAACTTTGTCATGCCTTATAAATCACATGGAAATTAAAAAGTAAATTAAAATATTTTAAATACAGGGGTAAAAGTGAATTTTACTCAGTGATTTTTATAAATACTTTGGATTATTTCTCAAGTATAACAACTCATATATTAGTTACATGTTATTCTTAAAAAGTTAGTTACCAGTATTTAGTCCCAAAGAGTGAAAATTTGTCACATATGAGAATTTTTTAAATGTTCAATTCTTTGAAATATTTTCAAATACTATTTGAAGTAATATCTGCATTATTGATATTTAGTTAATGTTTTCCAAGATGATTACTTTGCAAGAGAAGGCAATTATCCAAATGTATAAATACCACTAAAGCTATTTTTAAGATTTATTACAGAATAGTTTGCACAAATCTCACTCACTGTTTTCTATTTATGGAAACTATTGTTTCTCTATATCAGTGGTTGTTTTCTGAGTGTGTACTGTTATTTTAGGTAACTGGCCTCATCAAATGATTCTACAGTGTTAAAAAAAATTGCTTCTTCATTTAAATGAGGTTGTTCTAGAAATATCTAAACTACACTAGGAAAAAACTAACTTATTCCTTTATTATAATAAAAGCTCCTTTAGAACTGTGATGGTAGAGTAGAAATCTTGTTGATTTTATTTATCATTTAATAAGGGTATCTTGAAAATACTTTAGGATTACCTTTTATTATTGAAACATTTAAAGAAATACTTTACTCTACCTTCCTAACTTACTAGGTGAATAAAAATGGACATATATGTAACATTGATCACTTAGAATGACATGGGGCACATAGGGGGCATTCAAGAGTGATGAACGAATAAGTGAATGGGTTATTTTAAAAACATTTATTGTAAACAATAATTTGCACTGACTAGTGTTTTGAACAAGAATGTAAAATTGAGAAATATTGAATGAATCTTCTTGTCTTTAGTACATTTGTATAAAACTTATATTTTTATTTTTATTTTTTTAAATATATTTTATTGATTTTCTACAGAGCAGAAGGGAGAGGGATAGAAAGTCAGAAACATCGATGAGAGAGAGACATCGATCAGCTGCCTCTTGCACGCCCCCTACCGGGGATGTGCCCGCAGCCAAGGTACATGCCCTTGCCGGAATCGAACCCGGGACCCTTCAGTCCGCAGGCCGACGCTCTATCCACTGAGCCAAACCGGTCTTGGCAAAACTTATATTTTTAAATAACTAAGCATATTTCTTTCATTTTTTCACTTCTGCAAATTGAGAGCAGAGATCTCTAGTTACATTAAAATGTTATTTTTTTATTTTCATCAATTAATGCTTTATCATACTTAACTCATTTTCCTACATTCAAGTCTGAGCCAATTAAATAAGCCCAGCAGAGAACAAATTTTTCTTCAACTTAAAATGTCTGAAATAATACCTGTGAAAGTATACAGTAAACACAAAAAGGTATTATTCCAAATAGTATTAATAATAATACCTATCCTTTACTGTATAATTAGTCCCAGCTATTGAGATGGCTGTTTTATATATTATCCTATTTGATCCTCAAAACCACCCTCTGAGATAATGCTATCATTTTCACCCTAAGAAACATGAAGATTAAGAAGACTCTGAACCAGGGAGGCAAGGCTGTAGAAAATGAATGGTCAGCTTATTTATGGATGCCTATTCCTTTGCATCTTCAGTGCTCCCAGATCAATTCATTGGAAGAAGTTCTAAGAGATATCCATTGTCTAATCTAGATAAATCCATACAGATGACATAATACAAATATTGGCCCATCACACTACAAGACTAAGTGGATCAAAAACCCATTTTTAAGACAAGCTTTCATAGAAATTTTCTAGTGAAGAAAAATGGAAATTCACTTGGGATTTAGTATATAGTGGTGAAAGTGCTTTCAGTTACATAGATTCAAATATCAAAACTAAAAATACAAGAAAGCAGAGGACTTGTAAAGCATCCCCAGCCAACTGTTTCCTGACTGCTGATGGTAGGAGTGAAAGAATTCCCAGTGAAACAAATTCTTATTGTTCAGCTAAATAGCTCTTGATTTTGTGAAGAGCAAAATAATATCCCCTTTCTACTGTGGTATATTGGGTCCAACTAAGAAGTATGATTGGCATAAGTCTTCTTGGGGTCAACTGAATTGATTTCACAATCTCAAAATTGAAAAGGAAAGTAAGGTACTAAGTTTGACAAGCTCCTCCACAATGTATATTGATTTAACATTTGGCAATCTTATTATATTTTGAGATTTCATCCACTTATTACCATATAATTTTGGAGGAGGCTGTCATATTCTATTTTCACCCAATAAAACACAGTGAAATGATTAAATATCTTATACTTAGTAATAAACAAAGGACTTTGATCTTTTCCAAAATCATTCAGAAACTGCCAATAAGATGATAACACACACAACTAATTTCAAATAGGAAAAGTCCCTGAAAGAAAAAGACACAGAAAAGAACTGTCTTTTAAATTAAAATAAGAACTACATATCTTAGAGCATATGAATCATATCTAATAAAGAGGGAATATGCTAATTGACATCACAAAAAATGGCTGTACCTACAGCTGAGGCCAAGTTCCCATAAGGAGCCTTAATGAGCAATCAGCAGGGACCCAAGGCTATGCCCTCTCCTGGCCCCGTTGGGCTTGACAGGGAACCTCAGGCCACGCACCCTGCCCTGGCATCAGGCTGGGTGACCTCAAGCTGCACCCCCAAACCCAGTGCCATCCCAGGGGACCTGAGGCCATGCCCTCCGCCCAGTAGGGCTTGACAGGGGACCTCAAGGTCTACCCCCAGTGCTGGGTCGGGGGAACTCAGGCCACGCCCCTGCCTAGTGGGGCTTGGCAGGGGACCTGAAGTTGTGCCCTCCTCCTGGTGCTGGGCCAGGGGACCTGAGGCTGCGCCTCCTGCCTGGCAGGTCTTGATGGGGTATCTATGACCATGCCCCCCACCCAACGGGGCTTGACAGGGGACCTCAGGCCATGTCCCCCACCTGACGGGGCTTGATGGAGGACCTCAAGGCATTCCCCTTATCCTGGTCCGAGCTGGGGGACCTCAGGCCACACCCCACATCCTGATGCCAGGCCAGGGGACCAAAGGCTATGCCCCCTGCCCGGCAGGGCTTGACAAGTGTGGGACTGACCAGGTCTGGATCTATCCCAATGAGGGGAAGGGCCAGCTGGTTCTGGATCTCATGTGGTTTTGAGGTACATGTGGGTGGGCGGGGACTTGACTCTGGGTCCTGTGGTGTGCCTCAGACTCTGACATGAGGAAGATTTTCAAATACATTTTGCTAATTCTCTTTCATCTCTGACACTTCCATTATAGAGAAAGGGCAATTAGCAATTAAATTATTTCCTCTAATTAATCCCCCTTTAATGTGCATGAATTTCATGCACTGGGTCACTAGTACTAATTATAAAAAAGCTTGACATCTTCATCAGTTGGCATTATTGGTACCTGTGACCTGTATTGAAAAGGAAAAGGAGAAAAATAACACACATTTTGGTGTTCTGGAATTAAAAGATTGATATGAAAGCCTAGGCATGCTACATTCATTTGCTTTTGTCTGCTAAGTAGCTAGATAAAAATAAATAGAATGAACCATTTGGTCATCTCAACTCCTTAGACTGTCTTCTGTAGTACATAATTCTATTCTCATATTAGACTAGAGGCCCATGGGGAGTGGGCCTAGGCTGTCAGTCAGACATCCTTACTTAGTGCTGCTGAGGTGGGAGAGGCCTGAGAGAGGCCTTAGAGGCTACCACCTAAGTTACGGGTGACCAGGCCAGCAGAGGAGGGAAGTTGGGGGCAAACAGGTTGGCAGGGGAGAAGTTAGACATCAATTAGGCTGGCAGGGTAGTGGTTAGCACTACCTGGATTGTGAGAAGGATGTCCGACTGCCCGTGTACGCCCGATTCTACCAGGATTAGGCCAAAACTGGAAGTCGGACATCCCTTGAGGGGCCCAAAATTGGAGAGGGTACAGGCTGAGCTAAGGGACATCCCCTGCCCCCCATGCACGAATTTCATGCACCGGGCCTCTACTATGTACGTATGTGTGTGTGTGTGTGTGTATATATATATAGTACATATTCCACTAGAGGCCCAGTGAATAAAATTCATGCATGGGAGTGGGGGATTGTCCCTCAGCCCAGCCTGCACCCTCTCAGCCTGCACTGTCTCCAATCTGGGACCCCTTGGGGGATGTCCTCCTAAACAGAGAGTCAGACATCTCTCTCACAATCTTGCACTGCTGGCTCCTAACTGCTCACCTGCCTGCCTGCCTGATTGCCCCTAACCACTTCTGCCTGACAGCCTTATCATCCCCTAACTACTCCCCTGCTGGCCAGATCAATGCCTAACTGCTCCCCTGCCAGCCTGATTGCCTCCAACTGTCCTCCCCTGCCAGCCCAAGTGCCCACACCTGCCATCCCCTGAGGGGTCCCAGACTGAGAAAGGGTGCATGCATGACTGAGGAACCCTCCCCGAGTGTACCAATTTCATGCACTGTGCCTCTAGTATATTCATAAAACTACAAAGCTTTGGTATATAAATAAGGAAAATAAATGGAAATATCTGATGTGCCTTAAGAAATCTCAATTTAGTTAAAGAAATCTATTCATTGAACCCCATTTGGACTCTTTTTGGGAATATGATTAAAGTTAAATTAAAGGTGACTTATAAGAATGATATGTTTGAGAATATTCAGTTATTTTTGAAGAAAATAATAATGAAAATATTCTTTGCTCCACAGAGTCATTCATGGACCTAAGCTGACAGGGGCTTCCCTATTTTTTAGGTAAAATACTTGAAATATATATGATCTCCTTGATAGTCTGGCAAGAGAGCTAATTTAAACATCATATCTGCTCTTAAATGCTTTGCCTGGAAATAACAAATTTACAAAACTTATGACCTGCCTAATTGCAAAGGGCTAAGAAATGTGAGTGGGTTATGGATATTTTGTGGGAAATAAATGTCTCTGCCACAATGGACAATATATGGATTATTTTTTTAATGGTATATGGACAAACTGATTCATTATTTTGATTAAACTAAAACCAAGATAATCCGTTGCCAGCAAAAATCTATACTAATAAAAGGGTAATATGCTAAATTAGACCAGGAGACCTTCCTGGGGACCTTCAGGACGTACTTCACAACAAAGCTGCAGTGGATGAAGCTCATGCAATCCATGGATGGCGCTACTGCTACCCAGGATCTGCTCGAAATTCAGGGAAGCTGGGGATGACTGCTGTGAGCTCAGGCAGGCTAGGGATGGTGGCTGCCATTTGCCTAGGGCTGGCCCAAGGCTCAGGGAAGCTGGGGATGGTGGCTGCAAGCTCAGGAAAGCCACCAAAGGCAACTGCTCGGCCACCCAGGGCTGGCCTGAAGTTCAGGGAAGCCGTGGACGGCAGCTGTGAGCTCAGGCTAGCAGGGGAGCAGTTAGGGGGTGATCAGGCTATTAGGGGAGTTGTTAGAGAATATGCCCCAACAGGCTGGGAGGCAGAGGTGGTTAGGGGCAATCAGCAGGCAGGTAGGCAAATGGTTAGGAGCCAGCAATCCCAGATTGTGAGAGGTATGTCCGACTGCCCTCCCCTGCCAGCCTGGTCACCCACAACTGCCCCGCCCTGTCAGCCATCTTGTGGTGACCTTCTTTTGGCAGCCATCTGAGGCTCCATCTTGTGACACAGTGTATGACACCACCTAGGCTTTTATTATATAGGATATGGTCCATTTGATCAGGCCATTGGACTATAGAATACTTTTTTTATCAGTTATTTTATTATTTCATCATCTCAGAGAATCTGAGTCAGGAAAATTATCAAGGCAACATTTTTCTTCCTTTTGTTTATTTTCTGGTTTCTTTTTTTTTCTCCATTTTTTGCTGTGCTGTTTAAAAATTGCATGAAATCTTGGGCTCATCTGGTCTTCTCTTATTTTTATGTAAGAAAAAATAAAATTTATTTTAGAGAAAACTCAGTTTCAAAGCCACACTGACTTTAATTTAATATTTATGTACTGAGAACTTGCTATGTAGGAGATATCTAAAGAGCCCAGAATATGCTCCACCCATAATCCAAGATAGGCATGTAGTAGCAGCTCAATAAATGTTTGATTGATTTGATTGCTTTTTCAAAAATAATATGTTATTGCTAAGGGTCATTGGACATTAAATTTATGGAAAGCAAGTACTACAGTCATGACAATTATTTGAATGTAATTTTGACTCAACTCATACTTATCATAAAGTCATTTTTGTGAATTTCAGAGGGAAAAAAAATCTGTCTTTGTAACTAGAAAAATATAAGGCAAGCCATGTGGAGCTTCTGCAGGAAGTAGGTAAAAGATTTGTTTCCCTCTTTGGCTTCCTAAATTATTTTCCATCTTACAATAAATTACATGTGTTTCTCTGGCCCCAGGAGCCTAGTTTTCTAAGTTTGTTTTTAATCATGGCAGGGGGTTGCAGACAGCTGCCACTGGAAACATCTATGGCTTTATCCCCTTCAGTGAACAGCTGAGAACATTAAGACATAGCAGCACTTTCCCAAGGGTCGCATCCAAGCCAAAGGAGATTAGGACAAGAATCAACTCATGCGCAAAAAAAAGTAGTGCAAGTTAAAAATAGAAATTAATTTGTAAGGGGCTAAATTAAGAACCATGGATAAACAAGTCAATGTGTATTAGGGAGAAAAACTAGAGTATATATCAGGCTAAATATCTGCCCTTAAAATTTAGTATATAATCAAAGTTAAGACTACATCCTTTGTAGCTGAAGTCTTAACTCTGCTGTTTTCTAGCTGTGTGATCTTTGCATTTACTTAACCTCTCTGAGCTTCAGTTTCCGCATAAGGAAAACACTATACTTACCTTTAAAGGTCTCTTTGGAGTTATATATGACCTTGGCAAATTCTTGCTACAGTGTCTTATGCACAGTAAGCCTCAACTAAGCAGTATCGACCCAAGGAAGGCAGGTGAATACCGACAGATGCTGGTCTGACCCAGGAGAACAGAAATTACATTCAAATGTTTTTAAGCCAATAGTTTAAGTGCTGGTTTTAAATTAATCAAAATTGAGAATTTCCTCAAGCAATATTATTACTTGAACTCAACTATATATAAAGCAGTAGGCTAGGTATTATGAATTACAAGGATGAAGAAGGTATAGTTTCACCGATCAGTGAGCACTAAATCTAAGAGGGGTGAATGGAAAATCATACAGGAATACAAGGGACTATACGTAATAATACCATGTGACCATCAAAGAACTCTCTAATCTCAGAGGGAGAGAGATTGTGTTGGTTGGTGTGAGCATAAGAAGGAAGGAATATTTATACAGAGTTTCAAAGAATCAGTAGGGTTTTATGAGATGGATGTGACTAGAAATAGTTGAATAGAAAGAAATAGAATGAGGAACAATAAATAAAATGTACTGATTATACATTCCTTAATTCATTTACTCACTCATGTGATAAATACTAGATGTATGGGGATAGAAATTGTTGAATTTGGTTGAAATATAGAATATGTGTGGAGAAGTCGGGAAAACATTCTTAAACAGACAGGTTGGGGTATGGGCATGGAGGGTATATGGATACCATGCTATAATCCAGAGTATAGGAAAGTCAGGGGATCTCTGTGAATAAGAGAGTATTAGAATTTGGGGAGCTCTCCTTTTAAGATAATTATCTCATAAGTTAGAGGTTCTTCAGTGAGTGCAGGTGAGAGGTGAGAAGAGCCCAGGTTGGAGAGTAACAGTAAGAATAGTTTGGAGGAATGTGGGAAAGATTAATCACTGGCCAAGGAAAGGCGTAAGACCCAAATAAATCAGGTTTCTCATCTCTCTGCCTGAGAAAATAATGAATCATTATCAAGTTCTTAGTTTAGGGAAATAAAACAATATGAGGGATGATATAGAAGGGATGCTGATGCTACAGTGAAATGGACATAATGGTTTTGAGGCTTTCCTTGGAGAGTCTGAAGAAGACTGAGTCTGAATGAGATCACCAAGGAAGTAAAGAAAGGGAGGAAGCACAGAACCTTGGAAAAGGCCTATATTTAAGGGATGGAAAAGAGAAATCAGTGGTGACACATTTAGAGGCTCAGAAAGGAAGCCTGAGGAGCACATGGCCACCAAGTGGAAGGGAATTTCATGGAGTTGATGATAAGTGGCATCATAGCTTCAGAGAGACTAAGAATAAAAACTAATTAAAAAATATAAAATTTAGTAATTACGACATCACTGGTGACTTTCAAGAGAGGAAACGTCAAAAGGCAGATTGCAAAAAGTCAAAAGGTGAGATTAGAAAATGTAGTATAGAGCAGATTGGCTTTGTAAAATTTGTCAATGTGCCCTCAATAAAGTTACAAGAAAGCCTATAGCCAATTTTATCTTCAGTGATGAGCCCTTTAATGTGTTAACTGCTTGCATCCTTTGTGTTCAAATGGTTTTAATTCATACTACCTTCTGGCCTTACAAGGTGGTTATGAGAATGAAATCAGGTAAAGTACTACTTTCCCCATTTATAAATGAAACTAGAGGCCCAGTGCACAAAATTCATGCATGGAGGTATGTGTCCCTCAACCCAGCCTGCATCTTCTCCAATCTTGGACCCCTTGAGGGATGTCTGACTGCCCATTTATGCCCGATCCTGGTAGGGATCCTCTCACAATCCAGGACTGCTGGCTCCCAACTACTTACCTGCCTGCCTTCCTGATTGCCCCTAACTGCTACTGCCTGCCAGCCTAATCACCCCCTAACCACTCCCCTACCAGCCTGATGCCTAACTGCTCCCCTGCCAGCCTTTTTGCCTCTAACTGCCCCCCCCTGCAAGCCTGGTCACGCCTAATTGCCCTCCTCTTCAGGCATTGTTCCCCTTAACTGCTCTCCCCTGCAAGCCTGGGTCCACCCCAACTGCCCTTCCCTGCAAGTGCAGTTGCCTCCAATTTCCCTCTTCTGCTGGCCTGGTCACCTCTAACTGTCCTTCCCTGCTGGTCTGAATGCCTACAACGTCCCTCCCTTGCAGACCTGGTCCCTCCCAACTGCCCTCCCCTGCTAGCCATCTTGTGGTGGCCATCTTGTGTCCACATGGAGGCAGGATCTTTGACCACATGGGGGCAGCCCTCTTGTGTGTTGGAGTGATGGTCATATTACTCTTTTATTAGATAGGATAGAGAGGTCCAAGATATTAAGCAACAGGGCACAACAAGAACCCACGCTTTCTGTCTCCTAATCCAACACCATTTCCAAACCAAATGTTCAGCTACCTCTTGCTAATGTGCCTCATGTTACCTGACAATGAAAGTGTACGAACCATATATAAAGCCCACATGAAATTATGGTACATCAGAGTTAAGGTGTGTTTCTCTTATCTAGCATCTGGAGACATGAGAGTTAAGTTGAATTTGAATTTCTCAGCCAGAAATGTCTGTGCAATGAGGCTAAAATTTGAGGTTATGTTTCTCTCATCTTTTCCTCTTAAATAGCCAGTCAAGAAGAGCCATCACTTTCTTAGTATTTTGATTGGCCCACTGACTTTCCTATCATTGCATGCCTGAGAAATTGGTAATAAGCACAACTTCCCGATTCCATCAAAACAAATTTATTTTGGAATAATCTACATTGGAGGCCTCACTCTTTTCTTTGAGTTCCGCCAGGCCCTAAAGACAAGTATCATTGTTGGTGACAATAAAAGTTGCTGGAGATTTAGAGTGAGGAGAAGGGAGATGCCAGTGGAATTTACTAGGATGCTTTCCTTAAGAAAATCATTTTACTTTTCCTCATTAAAGCACGATTTCTCAGTTCCCACTCCTGACTTTCCCTCTCCTCTGTTCTCTAATCCTTAGCTATGATCACCTTTTGACGTACAATTTAAAAAATAGTCAAATGAGCCAAGATGTTCCTTGTATATCATAGCTTTGTCCTTAATGGATATCTCAGAAAACAAATACCTTTAGTTAAAACAAGGAAGTCACATACTTCTGCTTCCTGATTCATGGTAATTAGATAAGATTACAACATATACATATTCCTGAGGTTGGTGCCTCATGCTTCAGGAGGCCATGTGCTCACAACTATTTGTGAGTTGTATTTTTATCATGGATCTTGGAGCTATTCAAATATTTGTGTGCTTCTATTATTTTTAACAAAGTGTGAGGATTTTTAATGGGAGTAGTGACTTGCTGGCCCAGGAGACTACTTTGTTCACTGGTAGAAGAAGGTGCTATTGAGTGAGATTTCTAGACAGTGAAGTCCCTTTGCTTCTCTGCTCATCACTGGCTTCAGGATTCTGAAAGACAGGGACTCTAGAGAAACATGGTACCTCGGATAAACATGTATCTACTATTCCTGAACATGGATGCTCAACAATTCACCTCCCCTGGGGAACCAGGTGTAACTTCATGGACCCTCTACTCTTTTATCCTTCAATAAAGCCAATCCTAAAAGGTCAATTCCATAAAATTGGTCCTCTATATCACAGCCCTTTCCTGGTAATTCTTCACTGATAGTTTAAATACTAATTAAAATACTAGTTTTTAAAATACTAATTTTTCAGAAACCCATATTTATTAAGTATCTGCTATCTGCTAGGTCAGAATAAAATCATTTAGCCTCACAATGACTCCATGAGGCATGTATTATTCCCATTTACCTGATGGAGAAGCCAAAGTCAAATTCAATAGAGTAATTCACCCAGAGCAGCCAGGAATCAAACTCAAGTAGTGTAGTCACCAATATCTTGCACTTAAACACTGTGCTGTTTCATCAGGTTGAAGCATGGATTTGGACAGGGATGAAGTTATGCAGTCTGGACACTACTTACAGGTGTTCAAAGACAAGATTCAAGGGACTGAAATCCAGCCTGCCCTCTGCCCACCAAACTGCAAGCACCAGGGCTGCATCTACTCAGAGGGGGCAGCAGCTGCTGAATCGAAGTAACAATCTGATCTGAGGTTGGACTCTGCTCTGTCCATAAAGCCTAACAAAAAGTATACCTATAAAGTGCTAAAAACAATACTTGGCAAAGAATAAGGACTCAATACATTTAACATGTTTTTATTGTTATGTACTAAGATGCACATAATGTAACGCTATTATATTTCTGTGGTGTTTTTTTTTCTTTGCTTTGCTCCAACTAGAGAAATGCCATAAACTATCTAGATGGTCCTCAAAATGGCACATTAATTTGAGGTGTTAGTGGTAGTTCCCTCTCCTAAATGTAGAGGGGCATAGTATTCCCCTGGAGACTCTCTGGGTTAATGTCACTAGAAGATAGAAAAAGTAGGGAAAGGAGGCTTTTCTTTGACTATTCCTAGGTGGTTGAGTCCCTTGGGGGCATTTAGCATAGCCACCTTTAAGAGGGGATGCTGCTAGCTTCATGGTTGTAAAAGGGCAGTGTAATGGAATATTTTCGTGTTATGACTGTTGAAAACAAAAGTCTGACTCCTGGGAAGGAGAGAAAATGGAGACCTAAATGCATGCAAGAGCCAAGCTGCATAGAGGTTTAGTGTGGGAACCCCTTTTCACGTCCTGTGCGATTCAGGGTCCCTGGTTCAGGGTTCGGGTTTCTAGAGGAGGATGCATACAAATGAATAAAGAGACTCAGAAAAATATTAATTTGGAAAATGGGGGTCAGGCAGTAGTTCACCTCTAGTGGCAGAACTCCCTCTCACTCTGGCTTTACCACTCCTTTTATTAAGATTAAAATCATAAGATACAGCTGTATCCCCCAGGCCAGAAACACCAGTAAAAGTCAATCAGTAGAGCTTCTTAGGACTAACAGGTGGGGGCTGCTTCAACCATCAACATCCCAGTAACCAGCTCCAACCCTTCAGAGTAATCAAGGTTGACCAGCCCTCCTAACTCCCTGTCCACAGCTTTCTATTATTAAAACACTGATTGGCTTCTGACAGTTTAGGAGATACCTTTAGACAGAATGAAATTGCTAAGAACCAAGAACTGTGATCATAGGAGCCTAACATGAAGCAAGGGAAGCTCTTGAAAAATTAGGCACCGAGAAAACAGGTTCAGCTCTCTCAAAGGAGCAAACACTGGTTCACCAGCTTCTAGCACTATTTACCATACCACTCTGGAGCAGTTGTCAACAGCAACCCTTAATAGTAGTAACAAGTAATCATAGGAATTGCCCCCTCTTGCATGTGCAAGTCTGAATGACTTTCACATTCTTTTGAGCTCCTGGAATCTAATGTATGGTTCTAGAACATTACAAAAGATGGAGACCCCAAAGAAAGATGCAAAACATCATGCTATTCTGACATGCAGGATGCAAACAGGATTTAGTCGAAAAATAAATTTGACCATATTTCACCCCAGGTTTGGGGAGTAGTTCTTACTGTTAATTATTATTGTTAATATTTATAAGAATGATGGTGGTGACAATAGTAATAAGTGTCATGAAGAGAAAGCAACCCAGATTAACTTCATATTTTCTAACATGAATGAGATATCAGAGCTACCAACAGGCTGAGGACTGTGATCCCCTCCTTGCCTCTGTCCACCAGTGTGGTGGCTGTGAGTATCCCTGATGACATGCCCCCCCCACTTGAGGAATGATGAAGAATGTTAATGCACAGAGAAGGATATTTAGATCTAGGAGTACTTATTTTTACAAAAGTACAAATCCAAGCTATTAAACAATGACTAGTTGAGGAGCTCTATGTTTGTGAAATTATATTCAGGGAGCCTAATGAAATTGTTTCCACTCTCCTCACTGGGAGAATTGAATTCCAATGTGGGTATACGTATGGCTTTATCCTATAGAAAGCTGGGTTTGTCACAGAAATTGGTGCTTTTTCTTCTGGACTTCTCCCATCGTAACCTCTATGCAAAGGGAGTCAATCTGGGTGAATAACTCAGTAGCATAGTTTCTTTCTGCTGTGAATCTTGTAGGCACAAAATTGAGTTTATGAGATTTAAACTTTTTTTCCCCAAAAGTACTTCCTAGCTATGTTTTTTACTGGTTGTAACAATACTGTGATATAAGCCAGACATTTGATGAGAAAGTTCAGACATTGAGAAGTTACATAATTTTTCAGAGCTTGCACAGCTGCTGGGTTTAATGAAAACCCTGAAATTAGGATCCAGTCCCTCTCACGCCAGCCCAGCTCCTGATGACAGCATTTTGTGAGTTTTTACAAATGAAAATAAGTGAAAACAAATGACTGTTTTGTTACTGAAGTTGACTATTTTTCCTAATTAACCCAGAGCTATGGTACCAACCACAGAAGCAACGATAAACATATTCTTCTCAGGTTTTACAAATCATTCATTTTATTTATAAAACAAGGTGGAACAAAAATAATAAATAGCTGCATGTCTACCATTTATTAAGTACCTGCTGTATGTACTACAATGTGATATTATATATGTGTATATACTCACAATACCTAAAACAATCTTGTGAAGAGGGTATTCCTCCCCACATCACAGATGAAGAATTCAAAACTCTGAAAAATGAAATAATCATTGTGCATTTGAGTCTTTGTATCACATATGATTCTGCATTCATGCTGGGTTATATTGCTCCCTGAGTTTTGGTGCTATTCCTCGTTCTGGTTCTAGACCCTTGCTGAAACCAGGTTTCAGAACTCTGTGAGATGTTCCTGTTTTTGCTTAAGTACCAACCAAAATATGGAAGAACATTGGGTTTGTTAATTAAGCTATAGAATTTTAAGGACAGAACTAACAGGCAGTGTAAGCAAAGATAAAAAAAATGTTAGTGCCAGTAAGTGTTGAATCCCAGTGACATTATTTAGGATAGTTTATTTATTTCTTCTGAATAAATATCAGTATCACTATTTATAAAATGGGAACTATGACCCTAACCTCGTAGGACTGCTGCAAAAATTAACTTACTATATATAGTGAATAGGTTAGTTGTAATAATTAGACTAAAGGCCAATTGAGAAAAGCTATGGAAAGGGCAAAGGTCACATCATGGAAGGTCTTATGTGTTATGCTTAGAAGGTGAGACTTACATTTCAGGCAACCGAATAATAATTAAAGGGAGAAAAAAGACAAGGTCAGAGAGATCACAGAGGCATTATTGTACAAGGAGATTTGGAGAGGAGATGGGAAATAGAAGAAAAGGGCACAGAGTAATGAGAAGGCTACGGCCAAAGTCCAGGGGTTGAACGATGGAGGCCTACTTGGAGCCACTGGCATTGGGTTTAGAAAGTGAGAGACAGCATTCTCCTGGATTTATGAATGGAGTGAATTGAGATCCTCCTGTGGAGAGGCTTTTTCATTGTTGTGTTTTGTTTTAAAAGTCACCTGGCCACACAGTATGTATCACAATGAGAAAAGTGTTCAAGATTTCAGAATCTTGGGAAATAATAATCATAATATCAGGAAGCCTGAGTATCTAACAATATCACTATGGCCTTTAATCTCCATGGTTATACCCCAGGATGGCAAATCTCTTTATTTGAAATAAACCCCACATAAAACCCTACCTTATCCATGATAGCACCGAACCAAAGTGTCACTGTTCTTTATCGAAGGAGGTACTAGAAAATCAAAAGTGGTGTGTCAACAAGGAGAATAACTCTGCTAGCATCACTGTTTAGGAAAAATCAAAGGCCCCCTGTGGCTTTATCTTTAGGGCCACACAGAAGCAGACTCAGAGGTCCTGCTTTTTCAGAAACCAGCTCCAAGATCATTGCTGAATGTGGGCTGCACAGACAGCCTCAAAAGGACAGATGAAATGTTTCACTTGCCCACAATTTGTATAGAAACTCAATATGTCTAGCACGTGACTACCCATATATATTTTTGTGTGTGCTTATTCTAGTTATAGTTGGGAGTAGGGAACACAGAAAGAAATTAAGTTTCATAGAAATGCCTAATTTAGAGGATGCAAAAAAATATATGTTATTTCAAAAACAGTTTTGAAATTAAGACAAAACTTCCAATCTGTTCCATGAGCTCTGTATTGCAAACTGGATGCTTCAATCTAGTCTGGATCCCTATCCTACCTAAACTTCTCTCTCCTTCTCTAGCCCACTTTCCATCCCTGCTCCCTGACAGAAATGAGGGTGATTTTGAGGACTCCCAAACTTTGCACTGGCACTTTTAGGTATTTTCACTTACTATGGTACATGTATCACTCCATGTAGCATCGCCTATTTATTTTCTGAGAACAGGGCAACTGTGCCTGTTCCCTATTGCATATCTAGAACCCAAATCCTGGTAAAATGCAGCCATTCAGACATTGGTGGAAAAAATTCAATGAACAATATATTTATCTATCCTATCTAACAAAAGAGTAATATGCAAATTGACAGTATCTCTGATCAAGCCATACCCACATCCACGCCCATCAGCCAATCAGGAGCAAATTATGCAAATAAACCCAAACCAAGATGGCTGTGGCCACTGAAAGCAGGAGGAAGGCTTGGGTTTCCCCAGCAATGGAGGAAGCCAAGCTTTCTGCCTGCCATTGCCAGGCTAGGCCTCCACTCAATGTTACAAAGTTTCAATTATAGAAGATACATAATCCCAACAGAAAGACCGCCACAGAGCTGGAGAGAGAAGAGGCTTAGGGTTGCTAGGGTGATGGAGGAAGCCAAATTTCTACAGCCCTAGCCTAGGCTTCCACTCTAGACTACAAAGTTTCAAACAGAAATGACTGTTGCCACTGAGTGAGCAGAAGTCTTGGCTCCGCTCCAGGCTACAAAGTTTCAATTGTAGACATAAATTAATCCCAGATCCCAGGGCCTCTGCTTGGGTCACTGTGGGTGAGACAGGCCTGCAAGCCACCATAGGCCCCTAGCCCAGGCTGCCCCTCACCCCAAGGGAACCCCCACCCTGACCCAAGACATCCTTCAGGGCAAATCAGCTGGTCCCCACCCATGCACCACGTCTCTATCCTATCTAATAAAAGAGTAATACGCAGATTAACCATCATTCCAACACACAAGAGGGCTGCCTCCATGTGGTCAAAGATCCTGCCCTCTTCTGGACACAAGATGGCCACCACAAGATGGCCAGCAGGGAAGGACAGTAGAAGGTTCAAGACCTGCAAGAGAGGGCAGTTGTGGTCCATCAGACCAGCAGGGGAGGCACTTGGGAGGGACCAGGCCTACAAGGAAAGGTAGTTGGGGGCGATCAAGCCTGCAGGGGAGGGTAGTTAGGGGTTACCAGAGCAGCAGAGAAGGGAAGTTGGGGGCAAACAGGCTGGCAAGGTAGTGGTTAGATGGTGATCAGGCTGACAGGCAGAAGCGGTTAGGGGCAATCAAGGAGACAGGCAGGCGAGCAGTTTGGAGCTAGCAGTCCTAGATTGTGAGAAGGATGTCCAACTGCCCATTTAGGCCCGATCCTACTGGGATCGGGCCTAAACAGGGAGTCAGACATCCCTCAAGGGGTCCCAGATTGGAGAGGATTCAGGCTGGGCTGAGGGACATCCCCTCATCCCCCATGCACGAGTTTTTTGCACCCGGCCTCTAATATATATATATATATATATATATATATATATATATATATATATGCCTAAGTGAACATTATGATAGACTGGTTGACCAGTCACTATGACGGCATACTGACCACCAGGGGGCAGATTCTAAATGCAGGAACTGCAATATGGTGGTTAGTGTGCCCCCTCAGCCAATCTCCCACGGTCAGCCAACCTCCTGCAGTCCCTCCCCAGCAGTCAACAGGCCCTGATCAACCACAATAAGAACTGGGCTAAGCGGCCCTGATTGGCTCCCATTGCCAGCCAGGCTGTGGAACCCCACCCATGCATGAATTCATGCACTGGGCCTCTAGTATTGATATAAAACCATACACCGTTCCCTAGGACTACTTTAATTATAGCATGAATCAATTAAACTGAGGACAATAATACTTGAGAGACCTCCAAAGTACCTCATTTCACAAGAAGCTTGTTTTTATGAATTTTTTTATGATTTCACTGATCTAATAATAATATTTAGACTAAAAAGGAATGGAAGATTATTTTTCAGGTAAGCTTCCATTGGTATTATTTTCCCCTAACTGACATTCTAATAAAAATTACACTGAAGGCCCTAGCCGGTTTGGCTCAGTGGATAGAACATCAGCCTCCTTCTAGATTACAGGCTCCTCTTTAGCTGCAGGCTTCTCCCTGGCTCAGGCCTTGGTCTGGGCTCGTGCAGGAAGCAACCAATCATCTGTTTCTCTCACATCAATGTTTCTCTCTGCCTTTCCCTCTCTCTTCTACTCTCCCTAAAAATCAATGGGAAAATATCCTCGGCTGAGGATTACAAACAAACAAAAAATACACTGAAGAATATGAGGGCTTATTTTCTGGAATATACCTTGAAGGCAGATAAAAGGTTTGGGCCAGAAGTGTCTTAAACCAACTGAACCCAAGGCAGGATTAACACAGATCTGAGTGGAATACAGGCATCTGACCAGGACAGCTGGTTGAGCAAAAGGCTACCACAGGCTGGATAAAGACCATCAAATTTATTTTGTTTGTTTTACGTTAAAATATAAATAGCTGCAAACTTTACCTGAGTCTACCACAAATAACATCACAGGTTAAACTTCTTAATTCCTCTGAATCATAATCTACTTGCCTGTAAATGGAGATAAAAACAAGCACCTTGCTTTACAAAGAAATTACAGAAATCAAAGGAGCTAATAAGTTTAAAAAACTTCAAAAATACCAAGCACATATATAATATTGCACTTCTAGAAACATATCCCACCTGCACACTTATTTTATATTTGACATTGTTAGTCAAAAAGAAAATGCAATAAATCACCAATGTCTACCATGTAGCCCAGTCAAAACTGTGGCATAGCAGCAGCTAATTTTTATTGAGTTCTTACATGTGCTTAAGGGAATAGACTTCCTTTACATTATATCATTTTACCGTCATAACTCTGCAAGGTACATATGTTATTTTTCCCATTTTTAAAGTTGAAGAAACTGAGACTAGGAAGTATGAGGTAAACTGGCTAAGATCACATAGTTGATAAGTAGAAGAACTGAGACTCCAATCAGACTTGTCTCTCTTTAAAACCCTACACAGACCTGCCCCTCTGTGGAAGGACTGGGAAAGGGAATATGTGGTATGTGTGTGTCTTTTCTTGTGCAGCTATGACTAGGGCAATAGTCGGCAAATTGCGGCTCTGTTGACTAATGAGTTTGCCAACCACTGACCTAGACTCTCGATTCCAATAATTACAGGCTTCACACAAGATCACAGTAGGCTGAGCATATCGTATATGGATATTTTAATATGGAATGTATTGCCTGCCACTAACCATAGTAGATATTGTACCTCCATTTCAGACTGAATCCTAACACCCAGAAAAGATTGCACACGAAAAGTTTGAAAGTCTTGTCTGCTTTATAATCCATTTGAACAGGGTGCTGAGACAAAATTAATTCATGACAACTTGTTTAAAAACTGTGAATTTTAGGGAATATTGCCAGTATTTATTAGCTCTCAGATTCACACTTCCACCTGTGTGTTGAAGGCTGTTTTATCAGTTCCCAGAGAAGAAGGCTAAAATATATAGAGAAACTAACTTTGCCTCATTTTCTCCTTAATTAGAATTTTTAATTAGATTAAGATTAAGAATGGTGGTCAAGAGTACTTTAACTCCCAACTCCCTCCTCTGTTTAACCGTTAGTTATTGAATGTCCATTTGTTATACTCTGGGTTTCTCTTGAGTGGGAATCTTGTTGTTTTAAGTGTAAAGAGTAGGCTTTGTTAGAAAGAAGCTTTTTATAATCTATAATAGCTTTATTTGCCAATAAAAACTAAAACTGATCTTATTCTAAGACAACTATAACATGTAGGCCCCTGAGCTTAATGCTACAGAAAGGCTCTCATTGAATATTTTATTTTCAGCACAAAAAAAATTGAACAGGAGAGTTAACAGCTATTACCTGGGTAGTGAAGCCACAGATCTCTTCTCTGGTAGTGGAGTTTAGCAATTCCCAATATAATTGGGTGAATATGCTCATATTAAAAATAATCTAATTCTTCCCTCTTCAATGTTTACCATAGCATACATTAGGCCTATTTATTACTTATGGCCTATAATAACATAGCCCAGTTGGATTAGCATCTCAATAAGGCTAGGAATACAACTGATAGATTTTTTCATACACAAACCCCCACCCAACCTTCCATCCATGGACCCCACAACTGTCTTTGAAATTTCACAACATTGGTAATTTAAAATATCCTATCATTCCCCCATCTGCTAATTCACACCCAAGGAGAAACAAATCAGAACAGATGTTCTCTCTTTCGTTTTTCTGCCTATCTGACAGAAAGAGGTTTTGGCAACAGTTACATCTGCAAGGAACACTGAAAGAAAAAAAACAACATTAAGAAGGACATGAAGCAATATCATGATCAAAGGGGAGGAGCATGGCACTGACCCTCAACTTCTCATCTGCCCTCAGTGTCCTACCTTTTTATCTTTGTCTCTGCTTCCTAGCTCCCTTATTTCCCTTTCAACTACCTCACATTAACATTTGAGGAGCCACACACTTTCCATCAAAATTTTAACACCCTTTGCTAAATACTTTTGGCAAATAGAGAGTCAAGTGTGTGAATCATCCAGATGAATTTTCTCGATTATCTGTTTTGCATGCTCAGGAGTTACCAATTAATATTCAGCTGTGTCAGTAAAAACTATTAAAGACGTTTCTAAAGCAAGTGTTAGACGTTTCTAAATACAAGCAGTTGTATTCTTTAAAAATAAAAAGACTTGTCAACTGGGGGGGGGGGGTTATATATAAAAACAAAACACCTCTGATTTGATGAGAAAAGAATACATTCAGAGATATGTATGTGGAAGTCATGTTTGTATGACTGTAAATTTTCTAAGCAGCAAGGATCTGCTGTGTTTTAAAATAGCCAGATAGAGAAATCTTGGTATGAGCAATTTACACCTGAAGTGACTGTTCTGTCTGTAGAACACTGGGGAAAGCGAGGTGTTTAATATATCTTCCAGACAATTACAAAGCAGTCCTTGATCAAAACCCTGTGCGAGGGATATCGACAAACCTGCCCAACTGCAAGAATCTCTTGTAGAGAAAATGATCTATGAGATTACTGCTGGCGGGTTCATGGGTCAGACTGTCAATATCTAGAGAAGGATCACAGAAATAAACATTTAGTGTTTGCCGTCTGACATCTATATTTATGGTCCTGTTCAGCAGTTGGTCAATCAAAACCAGTTAAAGCAATTACAATTTTCCCCAGTTACATGCAAAGGGAAAGACACTAAATTCATTGTGATGAGAAGTCAATATGGCAAGATAATCCAAAATCACTTTTTATTCATGTGGAGGGAATTTGGTACCATTATATCTTGTCACTTGTAATTGTCTTATTAGATGAATACAGTGAAGATGTATTAATGTAATATAGTCAATTAGATTTTTTTTCTTCCCTTACTACATTGTTTGAGGTCCCAGTCTGAATTTGGAACAGATTATTCCTTTCCATATTGAGATTGGCTCCTTTATATTTGGCATGTATTTATTCTTTTATCTATGTTTCATTTGGAGCTGCAATGGATGGGTCCATTTTTTCATGACTTGACTCTTGCTGTCAAACAATACAGATGATGTTGTTAGGCATAAAATTATTTTGAAGACGACATAAATCACTAATGAAAGACAGATTTTGTGCTGATTTATAATAGCAAACTACTTTGAGGAATAAGAGAAAGCATAAATGGCAATGTTTGAAGGAGGCCATGATTTCCAAAATATTGATGCAGAGCTTGAATGCAATCTAGAGAAAGATGCGTGAAATTGTAAATCTGGACAGCTAAAAAGAAGGCAGGCATAGCAAACCAGCACCTGTTTTTGTAAACTTATGATTCAAATAGTGGAATTGGGAGTAATATCATTTCTGAATAAGAGCTCGGCTTCTAGAGTTAAGCAAAACTATCTTTGTCTCCCTTACTGATTTCATTACTGTAGGCAAGTTATTTTACTTCTCTAAGTCTCATCTCATAACAAAAATAATTATGGAACTTGCCTGATAGAATTGTTATGAGTTTTAAATTATTAATCTCTGCAAAGCTCTGGGTACAGAGTCTGCATCATAGTAATCACTCGGTAAATGTTAGCTATTGTTAGCTAATGTATAGTCAGTGTATGGTTATGGATAGAATACTGGCTCACAAGCACTTATTTAGTACACAAGGAACTGGATAGATTCAAAGGTAAATAACACATCATCCTTTTCCTCATTTTAGGGAAGTTAACTCGTGTGCTCACCATTACCTTAGGAAGTAGACTTTGGTGAGTGAGATACTATAAGACTATAAACTATCTTCTTACTTCCATCTGACCCTTATCCTAATCTATTGTAAGGGTCAGATGGAAGTAAGAAGATACTTTATAGTCTTATAATATCTCACTCATCACACTGAGATAAACCAATTTCCATCTGACCTATTCTCTAGATAAACCAATTTCTCTGTGATTTTCTCTTACAACTAATTTTCCTTTATAAACCTTACATATTTGTGTCTGTGATTTAGAAAAAAATATATCTTGCTCCCTGCAGATTCTATACAATAAAATCCTTGAAGTGAAAGGCCATGACTATTATGATCATCATTATATGACTACTTCCTTGCACTAAACTTGCCATATAGAAGTTGTACAATAAACACTAAAGAAATGTGTTGAAGGGTAATTTTTATTTATTTTTTTAAAAAAATTTTTTGCAGTAAAACTTAGATTTAATAGCAGTACATATGTTTTCCTTCCCTCCCCCATTGTCCCCTCCCCAGCCTTCCTTACCCCCCAGCACATGTCCCCACCTGCCCCCCCACACCCCAGTGTCTTGCATCCATTGGTTATGCTCATAAGCATGCATACAAGTCCTTTGGTTGATCTCCCACAGCACCCGCCCCCCACCCTCTCCAGCCTTCCCCCTGTAGCTTGACAGCCTGTTCAATGCCTCCCTGCCTCTATATCAATCACTCTCCCCTGTTTCTTTTCTTCAAAAATATCTTTCATCTGCATACTAGAAATAAATGCATAAGAGCAAAAAATGTTTGAGTCTCAGTTTCAATGTCCAACTGTTCTGAGTCCCAGTTTCAATGTCAAATAGCTCTTTATGTATACATATCAGCAATGGTATCCAGATGGTGGACACATGGTGGCAATGCAAGTTCCATCCTCTCTGGTTTGGTCCTGGTAATTTTTTAAAAGGTCAAGTCATGATTCTTATACAGATGTAAAATTAAAATATGTATGTAATGAATGTACAAATTGAGACAAAACTAGCTTCTTCCATAGTGGGGAGGAAATTTAACTGAAACTTCACCTAATAGCATTTTGTTTGTATATTTAGAGAAGAGTTATTTTACATTGCTATCAGTTATCTGCAACTTACTGAGTTGTAAAATAGCTCAAAGGCAGTGGAAGGCTAAAATCAAAAAGAATGTACTCCAAAGAGTGCACCAAATTTTCTACTGTAATATATTTTTCTCTCTCTACAAGAAATATAAGTTATGGCACATAGGAGGGTACACTTCATTCTTGACGTGGTTGAGAGGTTTCAGAAGTCTTTATACAGGAAGAATAGTTAAGCTAAGTCTTTTGAAAATTAAGTAGGATTTCAGTAATGGTAAACTACTTGATATTTTTTAGCAGAGCTATAGAGAAATTTTTCTGTTATCAATAGAGCTTTACAAGGAACAATATAGTCTGAGCGACAAGTGGCTATTAAAAACGTCCAGGGGAGAAATTGCTAGAAAAAGTGAATAAGGTGCCCTGAATTATGTTTCTCATACCAGTATTTCTTCTGGACTAGTTTATAGACCTCTCTGCATCTAATGCCATATTTATTTAGCACCTGGCACTGGTGATAGAATAGTGAAGAAAGAACTGGCATGGAACTTAGATTCTGGAGTATTATCTGGATAATAAAAAACTGTTCAAGTCTTAGGAGCTTCCAACCTCTATGAGGTGGTAGGAGTAGGTGTACTTCCCAACATCATATTGAAATGAGAACAAATATCCCATATCTATGACAGGGTTACTTAGTACATGAATAGCATAAGAAAGAGATTCCTTATCACACGATTAACATTACTAATTGTCTTCTAGAACAGAGGTGAGCAAACTTTCTATAAAGGACCAGACTGTGAATATTTTAGGTTTTGCATTCTGTACTGTCTCCATTGCAGCTATACTTAACCCTGCTATTGTAGCTCAAAAATAACCACAGACCATATGTAAAGAAATAGATATGCTTGTGTTCCAATAACATTATTTTCAAAACAATCAGTGGGCCAGAAATGCCCTGCAGACCAAGGTTTATGAACCCCAATTTAAGGTAAGTGCCCAAGTACCACTGGGTTCATTGTGAGCCAATGGAGGCAGCAATCATTTTATTTACCTCTGTCCCAAACAGTGCTTTGCACATAATTATATTATATGTGCTTTGCATATAATTAAATTAAATATTATATATTATTCAAAGCATATACCATATGCTAGAAAATATATTATAAAAGAAACGATTTTAAAAGGAAACCTCCACTCAATTTTCAAAGCAATTTGTAACTCTCCAACAGTATTCATGACACCCTACTTGGTATCAGAATTATCTGTGACCATGTCTTTATTAAATTTTATCCTAAAATTTAAACTCTAAGATGGTAGAGACCATGCCATTGTCAGTTTTTTATTTGTTTCTTTATCTATAATAAATGCTAAATAAAAAATGTTCCCTCGGGAGTGAATTATATTATGTTGTTTATTCATTTTGAAGCTCTCTTCCATGGCCTCAGTAAGATGCAAGGCCTTCCTTTGAATGTTCACTATATCTCAGCGGCTTTGCCCAGGAATGAACCATCTCCAGGAGCAGGACCCTTGCCTATGATCACTGCTGCCTGTCTACTCCTCACTATCCTCCCTACTTGGTGGGACTACTCTGGAATGAGTGATTAGTTACCTTCTTAGAAAATGTCCTCTTAGTGGCTGGCCCTGACTCATTTAACATAATTCAATGCAGCATTTATATATTTCTCCCCAGGGCTGTTCATTTGCGTGCAAGTCTGAGAGCTTTTGAGGAAGGCACAGTGTTTTGTTGTGGGTCATTTTATATACACCACAGATAATAAACTGTTAATGAAAAGAAATATCAGCTGCATTCAAATTTCCAGTTTGTTTGTTTCTTTTCAATTTTCCTTAAGTGTTCCTTGCTTTGTGAGAACACCAAGCTTTCATTTCCTTGCCTACTAATGGCTTTTTCATGAAGTGCTTTTTTTCCCCTTAACTTTTAAGCAGTACCAGATGTTGAAAGAAACTTTCTCTGATTGGTGTCCAGAGAAAACAAAAAGCATGTATCACTTCAAGCCTGACCTGCGCAAGGGGAAAATGGACCAAACAAAGACTGCCAGGATTAAACACACTGCAGTTTGTATAAAAGAAAAATTCTAAAGTATTTTTAACCTCTGTGCTTCCATTGTTCCTCTTCATATCTGATTAAAGAGTTCATTTTTGTTAAGAAGAAAGGATAGAGTAGGATTCAGAAAAGCCACAAAGAAAGGATTTTTTTTTAGATGCATTTCCTGGCTTATTATGTGATCCTAGGCCAGAGTTCACTGAAGGGAGGTGCACATTCCTCCTGTGGGATGCTGAAGGATGCTCTGAGAGAAAAAGAGGCACGGGGTGATTGTGGCCAAGCTAGTTTGCCATATGTTGGGTTCGACAAGTTAAACAATAGACTAACAAATATCATACATTTCCAAAGGTGTGTGTGTGTGTGTGTGTGTGTGTGTGTGTGTGTGTGTGTGTGTGTTAAGCCTTTCCAGAATATTTTTATTGTAGAATATTTTATAGAACTATTACTATTTGACATTTATTTCAGGAAATTTCCTGTTAGGAATAATAAATTTGCTGTAAGAATTAGGTGCTATGATCTTTTACATCATGAACTCTTTGATATTTATAAAATGCCACTTGATTGTCCATCATGTAACGTGCAATGGAAGAGTCTTGAGTCCTTGGTCTCCTATCTCTAAAGGATATGCAATCTGATTGGGAAAATATGGCACACACACCTGAAAAGTTACTCAGTGGGACAATGTCAAATCAGCAGCCAGAAAAATAATCACTACACAATGTTTTTTGAATCGTGTGTGGTAGAACTATAGGAATACAGAGCCACCACTGAGGCAGAATGGTTAAGGAAAAAGTCAACCGGGAAGAGATAAGTAGCCAGTCCTGAATTAGCAAGTACAATTCCACCTGAAGGTAAGATCCTCCTGTTGTTCAATGTCCAAACTGTTAATGTATACATTTCTACTCAATAAATCAAAGTACGTTGTGGCCATCCATTTGCACCCCGCTAGACAGAGGGATCCTTCCTATGAGGCACAAAATGGGAACATAGACCACGAAATAGGACAAGAAGAAAAAGTAGAAAAAAAGAATTATGAAAAAAGTTAGAAAGAGGTCCATAATAAACAGATTAGGAGGGAATCAGGAGGGAGAAGAGACTGTGAGTGAAAGAGTAAAATTCCCTAAGATAGCCAGTGGAGGAAAAATTTGAGGGGGTTTTCATGAGTGAAGGGCAGAAAAACGGGAGGATAGAGTGACATGAGAAATGTGGATGGGCTTACGAAGTAATACTGCTCAAATGTCTTTAAAAAAAAACTAAACTCTTTTTAATTACTTTTTGGTACTATGCTTTAAAAAAAATATGTTTCCATGCAGATGCTGGGTTACATGAGTTCAAAATTCACAGATAAATGTACCATTCGAATTAGGCATTTTAAAATACTTCAAATATCTTGAGGATCCCATCATTACCTCTGAGCATTCTGAGATACTTAAGGGTGCCTGGCAGGGGAACTCATTGCTTAGATAATGTTGATAAGAACTGTTTAGGGAGCCCAATGAGATTAACAACTTTTATTATTTTACTGAAGTTGATAAGCAACCTTAAGTGCTTTGCTTTTTCCTACTCAGATTCTGCTGTCACCAAACCTTATAACTCGTCTGCTTCTAGTTGCTATAGAAATGGTGCATGGAATCATGACTGATTCGTGCTGAATTCATTTCTTTCTGACACTGTTGCCTTTAAAAGCAACATTCAGATTGTTTGTGAAAACTGGGTCACTGCACTGTGTGGTAATTACAAATGCTGCTATTTTAATTGAAGGCTATGAATTGGATTTCTGATTTTATCTTACTCAGGTTTGATAGGGTTCTTTGAGGTTATTTTTTTAATCTGGGTGTCTAATATAATTCTCAAGTTTCTTTCTTCTTACCTTTTTTTTCTCTTTCTTTTATTTTTAGTGATGTTCCTATTGGCACTTTTTTTTCCCTGACAATTTCTTCCTCAGTTGCTTATAGTTGACTTAAACCAAAGAGGGAACTCTTTATTTCTATCCATGCTACATTCTGGAACTACTCATCTTGCTGCTAACAACCATTTCATTGTGGGTTGTCTTAAGGGATACGAATTAATAGAGAAATAATTCATTGCCTTCCGGAATCATCTCCTATCCTAAATTTATGGCCCTTAGGCGGCCCAGGGCATGATTCTGAGGTAATTTTCTCTACATTCTGTGACAAGGATAAAATTATGAGAACCAAGAGTGTTCTTTTCTTACTTTAGTCAGGTGAGGGGGTCAGAACACCTTCATCTCTCTTCTGACCTCAAACAGAATTTTGGCTATCTTCTGTAATTAGAAGCATTCAATGGGAGTCTTGGGTAACTCGGGTGCAGATGGCCAAGGTCTCATTACCACAGATGAAATGATGATGCCTTTTTAAGAGACTACTAAGACATCCTGCTTCCAATTTCCTTTTTGCTCCTTCTAGACTTATCTGTGTCCCTCTGCTTAAGCCACTTCATCATCTTAATAGTGACTGTGAGGCCAAATCTGCTGAAAGCATTGTTTTTCCACAGAAGATCAAGTCTTAGGTTTGGCTACACATTTTTGCTGCATTTTCATATATGGCAGTCTCTGTAGAGCTTAATATAAGAGGGCCATTATAAGGATAACTTATTTTAAACAAATCCTACAACCCATGTTTTTCACAAAGCTGATAAAACTGAGGTCCTAAGAATTATGGGGCTGCCCTAGCCGGCTTGGCTCAGTAAATAGAGCGTCATCCTGTGGACTGGAGTGTCCCAGGTTTGATTCTGGCCAAGGGCACATGCCTGGGTTGTGGCTCAATCCCCAGTGGAGGGGAGGAGGGATGAGCAGGAGGCAGCTGATGAATGATTCTCTCTCTCATCAATGATGTTTCTCTCTCTCTCTCCTTCTCTCTTCCTCTCTAAAATCAACAAAGAAATATATTTTTTTAAAAAAAGAATTATGGGGCTGAAGGTGGGAGCAGTTAGCAAGCCCAACAATCTATTTGGGAGAGACTTCAAATTTGGTCTGAGGAGCACTCAGGCATCTTTATCAGGCTCCTGAAAGGCTTAGAAATAACAATTAAGATTCTTACTACTTTCTTAGTTCTGCTACTTCCAAACTTAGCACTACTTATATTACTTAGCCTATACAAAAAAAAGTACCCTCCTCTTTTTTCCACAGTTCTCTTGTTATTTGCTTATAAATGGCTCATTTAGCTGTTCTTCATTTCCAGGAAAGCTTCCTGGGGCCTCATCAAGCCCTCATCTCTCACTCTTACATCTCCCTGCAGGTCCCTTTCTTGATTGCTTTTAAAAACCCTTTTCTTTCAGAGAGGCTCTGAACATGCCACCTTTCTTCTCTAAAACAATCTCAAATCAATTTTCAGACACAAATTGTTATAATTTAAATAAATTGTACTTAGAAGCCTAAACAAGAGAGAGGAGATTAAGAAAGCTAACTCTTTGTTATATGTATGGTATTAGTTTAAAATGCAACAACTATATAAAATAAAAAGAAGTTCAGAGAACTTGCTGAGAACTTTACAAATTCTTCAACCAAAGCACTGGACTGGAAAACAAAGGGTGAAGTGTTCTCACACACACACACACACACACACACACACACATGCATGTACAGTTAACCATTGAACAATGCAGTGGTTAGGGCCACCAAGCCCCCATGCAGTAGAAGATCTGCGTAAATCTTTTGACTTCCCCAAAATTTAGCTTCTAATAAACTACTGTTGACTGGAGAAAGCCTTACCAATAACATAAAATCAATTAACACATATTTTGTATGACATAGGTATTATATGCTTTACCATTACAATAAAGTAAGCTAGAAAAAAGTTATTAAGCAAATCATAAGAAAAATGCATTTACTGAATATCTTTGGGATCCATATACAGCTATATTCAGTGTTCTTTTTTTTTTTTACCAGTTTTTAGAAATTTAAATAAAATAAAATAAAAACTGGCTTTTGTTCCTTATTCATATGTCCTCCTTTATGAAATCCAGAAAACATAAATTAGTAAATTATGACTTCTAAAACAGCCTTTATCAAAACAATCAAGCCAGTCAAAATTATTTATAAACATGTTAGTAAAAGCTGTCAAGCCAGTTTTGCAAAGGAAATCAACATTGTGCATGAGGTAGATTATTGTGGTATTTGCCCATATCCAAGTTCAGGTTAAATGCCATTGAGAGATATGAGCTGAAAGTGGGGAGGACAGACTTAAAAATCAGTTATTTAACAATCCTATTTTTCCATCTTCAAGACATCTTCCCACAAAGAGATTTTCCTTCACATATTTTATTCACTGAATTTTTAGATGTCATATGTTTATCAAGTTCATAACATTTTGGGCTAAATAGTCCATATTAGCAAATTTATAATTGGCTGAGGGTGAAAAATAATGTTGTTTCAGATACTGGGCGAATCAAGGGCTTCCTTTTTTTTACACTAATTTAGATTCAGATTCTTCAAATTAGAATGTTTAAATTTTTTTCCTTTAAAATTGCCTTTAAATACAATAAATACTGAGTTCAGGATGCCATGCCCTAGCCAGAAACTCAGGCTCAAAAATTAGAATCTTTTTCTCATCCTCATTTCTCATCCTCATTTCCTTCTAGCTCTCCTTCCAAAAGTTGTCCCAGAATTGCATAGTGCTTCGTCCCTGCCTCCACGGGACATTATCCGTGCCCTAACCAAACCTACAGTAGTTTCAAAAGCCAGCTGCTTTCTGTTTTTCAGAATTCTCTACCAGGGCAAGAAAGCCACCTTGCATCATGCAGCCATCCATTTGTTTTTGTTTTTTGTGTGTTTTTTTGTTTGTTTGTTTGGTGTGTGTGTGTGTGTGTGTGTGTGTGTGTGTGTGTGTGTGTGTGTGTGTTATCATTCTTTTCCAGAATTTTTCCTGTTCTGGTCACCTGTTTTTGCAGGTTAAAAAAAAAAACCTGCCCCAGAAAAGTAGCTAAAAGCAGTGACAATCATTTATCTTGCTCTAGAGGATGGCTGGGTTTAGCTAGGTAGTTCTTGCGTAGAGTCTTTCATGAAGCTACAATCAGATGGTAATTGGGGTTGGGGTCGACTTGAAGGATTCTTGCTTAGATAGCCACCATCTGGACTGGGGATGTTAAAAAAGCTGGAAGCCAGAACAGCTGGAGCTCCTTGGACACTTGTTCTTATCATGGTGGTCTCTCCACATGATCTTTCCACATACCACCTCACAGTATACAGGCTTCCAATACAGAGGATAGAAGTCTCCCAAAGGGGATATCAAAAGAGAAACCAGCAAAAATGGCATGGTTTCTTGCCTCAGAAGTCACCCAGCATCACGTCAATCACTTTATTTTTTTAATTTAATTACTGTATTTATTTTATTTTACATTTTATTTGAGAAAATCACAAAGGCCAGCCCTGTCTCAAGTGAAGAAAGGGCATCAAACATGTCTTAAAACCACCAGACATATAGAACACAATGCTGGGGCTATTTCCCTAAAGTCTCATGGTGGTCTTAACACTGGCCAATTTAGAGATATGGCTTCATTCTCCTTTCTTTCTAAAGTGTGATTCTTCTACTCTCATCTGGAATACCTAGCATTAGTTCTACAATAGCCTCAGGCCAAGGACGGCAGATAAGGAAAAGGAGCCAAAAGATTTAAATATGAACACTGGTATAGACCCTAGAATGAATACATAATCCTTTACCATAAAAAAAGTCAGAGAAAAGTAATAAATAGCAACTAACCCTGGAATTCATTTCAGAAGACACAGGGAGCATGAGTACTGGGAAACCTGTCCAAAAGGAGCAGCTACTATTTGGCTTGAGCCAGCTGTTGTCATGAGGGATACAGGAATTATTTCGTCTACCATGAGAGTTTTTCTAGGAAAATCAGAGATCTCAATTTTTATGTGAAATATCCTGATTATTAAATGCTAATTACGAATTCAAATGCCTTGAAAACATCATTTGAGACAAGCAAAATATGTCATTGGCCATAGTTGACTGATGTCAGTTTATAACCTGTCTTGGATTTCAGAATAAACAGGAAAGTTATTTTAAGCCCTTTCTGATTTCTGTTCTTTCAAAATCCCCAAGTCAAGGAAGCATGAAAGAACTTGTCTGCACATGAGTAATAAAGAAATGAGAATCTACAAAGAGAAAAATATAAATTAATATTTCAACAAAGTATCCTGCCACATGGGTATATATATACCAGGGACCAGCAAACCATAACCCATTGGCCAAATCTGGCCTGCTGTCCATTTTTATAAATAAAGTTTTATTGAAACATAGCCATACTAGTTTTTTTATGAATTGCCTATGACTTCTCTCATGCTACAATGTAGGTGTTACATATTTGCAACAGACCAGACTGTATGACCCCATAAAGACTGAAATATTTATTATCAGACAAAAACTTTCACAGTATCACTGAGGCTGGAAATCAGCAAAGCTAAAGGTTCTTAAATATATTTGCTAACTTTAGGGCTACAGAGTATATATAGCCTTTTTTAAAGAAAAGGCTGTAGTTTCTCCAGAATATTAGTAACTATTGTGTTTTCCTGTTGAACTTGGTCTCTAATTAGCAGGTGTAGTCAGCCTTGACTGCTTTCCTTGTGATGTGATAGTTAAAGCCTATAACTCAGCAGCTTTATTCTGGCCAAGAGGAAAAATGAAAGATACATCAGCTAATACTTTCCATCCTCTTCCATGGCACTCTTCTTTAAAAGTCAATGACATTGTCACTAGAGCATGACTCCCCTTTGCCAAGAACAGATAGCTTAGAATGAGGTTATAGTTTCTATATTAAGATGTGTTTAAAGAGACCCTTAAATATTTTCTAAGAAAAAAATTAGTTGATATTTTAAGTAAAAAAAATTAACCTCTTTATACTTTTTTACAAAAACAAAAAGCTTTTCATTACTCATATAATAGAAACAATCATTGACCAATGAGTACTGTTTTTCTCTCAGAAAGAAGTTAACAAACTGGTTAGTTCTGCAAATACTTAAAATTTTTCAGCTTAAGCATCATCATTGCTATAGTTTTATTTGGATTGTGTGTTGCACCAACTACACAACAAAATGAAATGAAATTACTCTAAAACTTCTAATGCAGGACCAAGATAGTGTCATGCAATTCTCCTTATCTCTTCCATTATGCACAGTTAAAAATACTGTACATTAAATATAAAGAAAACATAACTAAATGTTGAAAGATAGAAAAAGGTGGACTGTGTAGAAACTTTGAGACCCAATGGAATGACAGACACCGTGTCAGTAGAGGCCAAGTGGTATACCTAGATATCTACCTCCACCTGGGTGGTAACAGGCAAGAAACCCCTTCACCTGCCAGCATGGTGTGAAGGGAGGTTGGAGAAAAGAGATTTAAATAACATGTTTTTTTATAACACTCAAGATATCCAGGACAAAAATGACAATCAGTCATCATACCAAGAACAGGAAAACCTAAACTTACACAAGAAAAGACAATCAACAGATGCTAACACCAACATGACATAAAAATGATTCAAAATTTTTTTAAATAATCATCAAAATATTTCTATAAGCAATTAAAATCACACTTGAAACAAATGAAAAATAGGATGTTTCACAAAGAAAGCGAAAGTATTAAAAAGAACCAAATGAATGCTTTTGAATTATACAATACTCAAAATATTCAATGGGCAGGCTCAATAGCAGAATGGAGAAGACAGAAGAAAAATATAACTGATCTTGAAGGTAAAACAATAGAAATGACCCAAACTGAACAAAAAAGAGATCACAAACTGAAGAAAACCTAACCAATCCTGAAGGACCCGTGGAACTATAAGCAAGAGATCTAACATTCCTGTCATTAAAATTCCAGGATAAGAGAAAGACAATGGAGCTAACAAAAGATATTCCTAATTTTGGCAAAATACATAAACCTATAGAATCAAGGAGCTGAGTAACACTCAAAGATGATAAACTCAACTAAATCATGCCAAGTTCAGAAAAACAAGGAAAATAAATCTTGAAATCAGAAAAAAAGACAACTTCTATATAGGGTTAAAACAATGCAAATGCCTTATATTTCTCATCAAAAACCATAGGGGCCAGAAGGAAACAATACATTTTTCATGTGCTAACAGAAAAGACTGTCAACTCTAAATTCTATATTCAGAAAAACTATCTTTCAGGAATGAAGGGGAAATAATGACATTTTCAGAGGAAGGGAAATTAAGAGAATTTTTCACTAGTAGATCTAAATAGGAAATTCTTGAAACAGAATGAAAATGATTAAGAAAAAAATCTTGGAACATCAGTAAGGAAGAAATAACAGAAAGAACAAAATATGAGTAAACACAATACATTCTTCTTGGGTTTTCTAAATTATGTTCCATGGATGAAGCCAAAAGTTTAATGTGTGATCTCAACATATATAGAATATGTGAGGCAACTATATTATAAACGAGGAGGGTATAGGACTTTAAGGAAAATGAAGTTTGTACACTTACAGTCATCTATATCTTGATAGTGGTGGTTATACAAATTTATACGCATAATAAAATGGCATAGGACTATCTATACACATAAAAAAATAAGAAATAGCAAGTGCTGACAAGTATGTGGAGAAAAAGGAATACGTGTATACTGCTCATGAAAATATAAATTGGTATCACCACTATGGAAAATCAGTTATAGGAAAGGACATTAAAAATTAAAAATAAAAGGACCATAAAATCTTGCAATCTCACTTCTAGGTATATAGCTGAAGCAAACGAAGTCACTATCTCAAGGAGATATCTGCACCCCCATGTTCATTACAGTATCATTCACAATAGCTATGACATGTAAACAACCCAAATTTCTGCCAATAGATAAATGAATTTTAAAATGTCATGTATACTAGTATATACAATGGGATATCATGCAGCCATAATAAAAAGGGAAATCCTGCCATCGCAAGAATGTGGATGAACCCTGAGGATATTATGTTCAGTGAAATAAGACAGAGAAAGGCAAACAACAGATTATATCACTTACAGGTGAAATCCAGAAGAGCTAAAGTCATAAAAACAGAGTAGATTGGTGGTTGTCAGGGGCTGAAGGGTTGTGGAAGTTGGAAGATGTTTGTCAAAGGGCACAAACTTCTGGCTATAAGACAAATAAGTAATGGAGATCTAACGGTGGCTATAATTAACAATCTAGGGGAGAAATCTCCACCCCACATACACACTCAAGGTAACTGTGAGATGATATATATGTTAACTAATCTTACTCTAGTAATCATTTCATATATATACCTATATCAAATCATCACCTTGAACACCTTAGATTTATACAACGTTATAGGCCAATCATATCTCAAGAAAGCTGGGGGGAAGAACATTCACTGAACCAAACTCAATGTCAATTTTCTGATTTTGATATTATATGGTAAGTACACAAGTTTTAACCATTGGAAGAAATTGGGTGAGGTGTACATGTGACCTCTCTGTATTATCTTTGCAACTTTATTTAATCTATAATTATTTTAAATAAATAGGTGTTTGTTATTGTTTAAAAACTCTAAATGGGTATAAAGTTTGTTAGGGATGATAAAACTGTCCTGGAAATAGTGATAATGATTTACAACATTGTAGATGTACACACTACAATGAACTGTATATACCACTGAATGATATACTTAGAATGATTAAAAGGATACATTTTATGACATGTATATTTTACTACAATAAAACATTGACTCAAGATTCTCTTTTCCTCAGATTATCAGATTTAATCTCAGGAAATATGAAATTGATCCAGAGCAGATACAAAGGAATGTTATGGATTGCTTAATATGGAAATTGGTTCAAATTTTCTATATATTTCATTCTTTCAGCATTTAATATTATAAATGGATTTATTTTATAAATAAAAAAAAACAGAAAGTAAACCTTCCCATTCACATCTCTTCTCCCCCTAAAGACATTTGGTGCCACCTGGTGTTGAGGTAGAAAGATTGAATTTCCAAAGGGATTAGTCTGTTTAAAGGAGGAAGTTAGCACAGAGATTTTTAACCTGCACTGACAAATGGCTCTGGGCTATTATCAAGTTCTACAAATAGATTAAGCCTCTTTTCTTCCTAGGAATAAAACTGACCTGTGAAATCCTAAAAATAGATTACTAATAACCTGGCCTATTTTCCTACCATTATTTGAAAAGGAAAAAAAAAAAGAACTCTTTTGGCCAGACTTCAGTCATTCTTATTCACCTAATTAAGAAATTAAATATAGTTTTCTAATAGAAGCTTTTTCTGATAAGTTGTCTGCTTTAATAAGCTTATGATTTCCTATACCAAAAAATACAATTGAAGAAAAAAAGAAAATAAGCAGTTCATGTCTTCCCAAAAATTAGAATGCAGCAGGCAACCGAAGAGTTCTTTCCTAAATCTTTACATATTAATTTTTCCAATAAATAGAAGGTCTTGATTTGGGATTAAAATTGATATTTGAACTGTCATAATGAACATTGTTGAGTTTGTTGTAGAGAATACTTGGAAAATGTAATTAATACCCTCATTTTTTTCAGTAAAGCCTAAACTTACAGATGTTCTAACACCATAGCAGAAACATACGCCTCCAAAAGAAACCTCATGTTTTAGTGGTAGTCAAAGCAACAGATTTATCCAAGCCTTTTTAGATAAATTTACCATTTTGTTTTGTTCACTTGACTCATTTCTCTGTAAAGTAAAAGTCTTCACAATTCTCTGACCAAAATGTCTATGAGAGTTGACAGGGCATTTTAGTTTCTAATAGAGGCCCAGTGCACAAATTTGTGCCTGGGTGGAGTCCCAAGGTTCAGGAAGGAGGCCAGAACATGATTGGCCCTCCCAGTGTGGGTTGGGTAGGGGGCCGTGGGATGCCCTTGCCAGCCTAGGATCCAGATCCATCCCCATGACATTGGTACCAGTTGTTGGGAGCCACCTGGTGGCCACTTTTATATTGTTACTTCCTTGTGGAGCATCTAGGGAGGGGAAGTGGCCACAGTGCCCAAGGCTCACTTCCAAGAGGCCAACATCACTGTCAGAATCATGCTGGCAGTGCTGGCCCTTCGGTGCCTGGTCCATTCTTGAGATTGGACCTGTAAGACTACTGAAGGAGTAGTTGCTGCCAGGTTGGTGGGCCGCCTGGAGGGTGGGTCAGCTGAGCGGCACTCCCAATGTGGGAGCATACTGACAACCAGGGGGCAGCTCCTGTGATGAGCATCTGTCCCCTGATGGTCAGTGCACATCATAGCGACTATTCGTTCCATTCATTCCATTTGTTCTGGCCATTCTGATTGCTCAATCACTGAGGCTTTTATATATATACTAGAGGCCTGTTGCATGAAGATTCATGCAATATGCTTTCCTCCTCCTGGCTGCCAGAACCAGTTTTCCTCTGGAACCTGAGACACAGGCCTTCCCTCTAGCTGTTGCCTTCTGTTTTTGCTTTGGCCGGCTGGAGGCTTCATTCCAGCTGGAGCCTTCAGTCTTCTCTGCTCTGGCTGGAGTACTACAACGCCGCCACCGCCACCTCATCTCCTACCCCCAGGGCTGGGCGAGCATGTCACTCGGCCCCGCCCCCCATTCCTGATTGGCCAGTAGTGTAGCGAAGGTATGGTCAAAATCTGCATATTTCTCTTTTATTAGATAGGACTAGAGGTCTGGTGCAAGAATTTGTGCACAGGTGGGGTCCCTCAGCCTAGCCTGTGATTGGGGCTGATTGGGGCATCTCACCCAGTTCCAATCTGGCCAATCAGGGCAGGCCGGCTGGCCTGGGGGAGGGACCATGGGAGGTGGGCCATGGGATTGTACTGACCACCAGGGGGCAGCTTCTGCATTGAGTGTCTGTCCCCTGGTGGTCAGTGCCTGTCATAGCTACTGGCCGGTCATCTGGTCATACAGTCACTTAGGCTTTTATATATAGAGATAAATTAAAGACCCAGTGCATGAAATTTGTGCACGGATGGGGTGTCTAGCAGCTGCTGGTCTGAGCTTCCCTTCCCCTAGTTGTGGGCCAGGGCCTCTCTTCACACTGCCTTGGTCTGGTGCCACCCACTCACTTGCTCCACCATTCCACCACAGTCCCACTCTCATCAGGGGCCATCGGGGCTGGCAGCTCCTCCATTGCTGCCCACAGCCAGCACTGCATCCCCTAGTAGGCAGCGCATGTCCGACTTTCATTTTGACAAACTCCCACCCGTAGGCACAATTTGCATATTAGCCTTTTATTACATAGGATGATTAAAATGACACCAACAGTAGTAGTTCTTTCATTTTATTTACATCTTCTTGTTCCAATTTGGATTTAAGGTAGTTGTAATTATTACAGGAGCTGCAATTCTAAGTGCTCACTACATGTCAGAGGCCAAGCTGGGCAATTTAACCTGGAGTCACACAGACCTAGTTCAAATCCAAGTTGTACCATTATGTGACCTCCACCAATTGACCTCCCCTCTCTTAGTCTCTCTCTCTCTGTAAAATTGTGTGGGGAGTATGAATTATAGTTCCCTTCTCCTGGAATTTTGGTGATGGTTAACTGAGATACTATAGATAAGCCCTAAAGGTGAGTTTCATTAATTTAATCTTTGTAACTTTTCAAAATATATAATGTTCGTCAATAGAACACAGGCTGAGAGAAATTAAGCAATCTTCCCTAAGAGGCATAATTGAAATCCATGGTCTTCTGCCCCCAAAGCTTATGATTCTTGCCTCATTCCCACAATTTTATATATTCTATTCATTTTATTGTAATAGCCATGCTCATAAAAGCTGTATTACTAAAAGTAGAAAAAAAATGAAAAAAACTAACATTATCTCTCACTCCATATCTCTCTTCCAGTAATTCTCTTCCTCTATTTTGGCAAAGTGAAGTTTCTGGTGTCTGAGTCAGAAAATTGCTTAACTTGGTATTAATCTTGCTGAGGGAGCGAAAAATGCATCAGGATGGGGACTCAGAACCTCAAATGCCTAGGACAACTGAGCATGCTCAATGAATCAGACCTTATCAGCCTGAAGACAGAAAGACTGGGTCCTCCAGGTGGCCATTGTCTTGAATGATGCTTATCAAATTGGAGCTCTGTAACTACAGACCAGTGAGAGCTGCTAAAGGCCAGTGCCTCCAGGGGTGTTTTGTTACATGGTATCATCCAACAATAATAACACATGAGACAGATGACAACTGCCATTGAGAAAACATTGCCAAGCCTGGAATATTAACTCACGTTCACCTCCCCCAGCCTTATCATCTGTTGTAATGAGCATGCTTGTTTGTGTATACTTTGTATAGGTCATAGTTTGCTTTTTTTATTTAGCTGGTTGCACAAGATTTATTTCTATTTCCCTTCCTTTTCCTTCCCAACTTTCCTATTTTCTTCTTTTCCTTTTCCTTCTCTACCTCCTTCTTCTTCTACTCTTTCTTTTTCCTCCTCTTTCTCTTTCTTTCCATCATCATCATCAGCAGCAGCAGCAGCAGCAGCAGCACCATCATCATCATCTGGTTTTCTCACACTTCCCTAAACTCATAATTTCCACTTTGAAGCTACTCTAAATATTCCCTAACTCTTCCTTTAAAATAACTTCCCATTCAACAAGTAAGGTTACAAATCTATGCCTGCAATTCTTCCTGTTTGGAACAGGCTGTCCAATCTTTTTTTCTTTTTTAATAACACCTGTTGCCTGGTAAAAAATGTATTTGCCAACTAGTCTATGATTCCCCCACTTGTCTCATGCTCCCTGATTGAAAACCCCATTTTAGTTTTATGGCTTTGGCTGTCACCTTTGTAAATTACAGAGCCAGTTCAGGAGACACTGCTGCAGCTGGGAATTCATTTCAAACTGATATTTTTGGTGTGACCACATGTGGGCCTATTTGTTCACTAAAACCTGCAGGAATGGGAATGTGAGCATTTTAAATCTCACCAGGCTTTCATCTCTTGTTCTAGGCTGTCCCTTTGCTGACACAGACCATTATTTTCCCCTCACTCACTCAGCCTCTCTGATTTGCTTTCTACAACCCTACACATTTCTCATCAGCTTGTTGTGAGCTCTGACACATTCCAAGTAAGTTATTTATTTTGACAGTTGTGTGTGTAATACATCTAATGTGGGATGAACCTAAGAGTCAGATAACCGGTTATTTTAGTCCTGGGAAACAACTTCATTATCTTGTGAAATGTACTTTCAACACTCAATTCTAGCAAGTAATGAATGATATTGTGTAACATGTTTGCGGCAATTACCTTTGGAAATGAAGACTCCCTCTGGTGCTATCGATAGAATGTGAGGTGAGACCCTTTTTCTTGTAGAAGTCCAGGGTTTCTGTGCAAGACCAGCAATCATGCAATGCTATCAGAAACCATCCTTGCGAATGGGTTGGGTAAGGAAGTGTGCAACCCTCTGCTTGACAGCCCTCTAGTCCCCACATACTTCTCTGGCTTGGCCTTGTCATAGGCGTAGAAACCAATCCTGATCCTTCTTAAAGGGAATTTAAGAAGCTCCCCTACTTTCATTAGGTCAGACTTTATTTAATTAGGCTGTGGCCATAAACTCTTATTCACATAACCAGACCATCAATATGGGCATGACAATGAGTTCCTTGTCTCCTGTTACTAGTTCTATTGAGAAGCATTTAGGTATTTTGGTGCACCCAGTTTCCAAATGCTGGCTTTCTCTTCTGGGTACATTTATTACTACTTCAGAGGACCCCTGAGAGTCCCTCCCTATGGGGGATGCCTGCACAACCTGGCCTCTTCCTCTACACCATGCCCTCTAAATATGGTTTCACCCTCAGACCCTGAGCAAGTCCATTATTTATCTACCTACTCCTCTTAGAGCCCTCTGGGGGGTCCCCTGTGAGTTGATTGAAATCCTAGCTCTTCTAACAGCATTCAGATCATCTAGTTATGCACACCACATATTGCAGATACCCTTCTTTCCTGGGCTCTCCATTCTGACTCTTACACCTTCTCCATATACCTGCAGCATCACACACAGCAACCTTCAAATGGGGTATAATTACCCATCCCCTACATACTCAGATTAATTACTTAGACAGTTCTGACTGCAGGGAGTTAGTACTTGGTGCATTCCACCTCAGGAGGAGAGAATCCAGAATTCTCCAAAGGACAAGCTCCTCTCCCCATCTCTAGATTTCTTTATATAACCAACGGGTAGGGATGATGGGATGCCCTCTCTGTATAAGAGATATGGTGAGATGGCTGTCAGCTCTCCCTACATTTAGAACGTATGGCATTTAATACCTTACTGTGCACTTGTGGATGATTGTCAGAAATTCTAGGGGAAAAAAAGTAAGTATCTCAATTGACACTTTATACTTTCATTTTATAATAATGCTATAGTGAGTGCCTATCATGTTCTAATCATATATTATTTTATTCAAACCTCCCCCTAGTCCTGTAACTATTATTATACCTATATTATAAATGAGAAGCCAGATTCTTTGAGATTATTAAACTTGCGTTAAGTCAAACAGTTAATAAAAGCAGTATTTTCATTAATTTCATAGGTATATATCTGAGCAAGTCATATGTTCTAGGGAATATCCTGAGTCCTGACAACACAACAGAGGCCCAAACAGTTCTGATTGTCTCTGTTTCTTCCCATTATAATATGAACAATTGTCTCTGTTTCTTCCCATTATCATATGAACTGTTTGAAGGAGGGTTATCATCTCTAATACACCAGTAACCACCACAGTGCATACACCAAGAGCTCAGTAATCATTTATAAACTGAAGCAGCTACTCATCAGTCCTCCAGGTCAGTGATTCTCAACCAGGGCCAATTTTGTTCTGCAGGATACATTTGGCAATGCCTGGAGACATTTTTGTTTGTCATGACTGGCATCTATCGGGCAGAAGTCAGCAATGCTCCAAAACATCCTAAAATGCACAGGACACACCCAACACACACATACAGCAAAGAACTGTCCAGACACAAATGTCAACAATGTGGAAGATGACAAACACTGCCTTAGGTCCTGGCTGTCTCCTGCTGTGTCCTGGCAGTCACCAGGCAGGCCCTGTTATAGCCAATTATATAGTTCTTACAATGGGTCCTTTACCAGTTGTATGAGGTTAAATACCATGAAACCACAATCCCTTGAAAATTATGCTACCATTTGAGCCACAATTAACCCAGCTCTTAACTATAATCCTCTAATGGACTTCTTCTGAAGCTGTGATGTTTCCATTTCCCCTGCGCTTTTATATCTTGAAACTTAGTCTTAGACTAGACTAAACCAAGATTTTTATTTATGAATACAGTGAATATTAATGGACATGACTCCTAATATTTGAAACTTCTCCTTTTCTTGAAATGATTCCCAATACACATAGGTAGGCTCCAGTAGCCATAGCTGGCTGACACCTTACTCAATGTCTGCCACTGTGAATCTTCCCTTGCACTTTGGATCGTGACTAGAGAAACACAGCTGCTGGAGATCTTGGGAATTGAGCCGAGAGGCTCCAGGAAACTGCCCATGTGCTGGTCTTCTCAGAAGCTGATTCTTCAGCCTTTTTCTCAGTTCCATAAGCAGTCCTCTTTATTCCAGTCTTTCCCCACCCTCGCCCCCCACTTTGGCATTAAGTAGTCAAAATTGATTCCTCTTGATTGTCTCCTTAAGAACAGTAAATAATATAAAACACAACACTGCAATGTCCGCTTTTAAAAAAGATCTGAGCCAGCATATAAGAAAAGCATTGGCACAAGAAGATTAAAAAAAACTACTGCCTGGCTTGAATTGCTCAGTGGTTGAGCACTGACCTATGAACCAGGAGGTCACGGTTCAATGCCTGGGTTGTGGGATCTATGCCCAGTAGGGGGCATGCAAGTGGCAACTGATCAATGATTCTCATCATTGATGTTTCTATCTCCCTCTCCTTCTCCCTTCTTCTCTCTGAAGTCAATAAAGACATATTTTTATTATATATATCCTATATAATAAAAGTGTAATATGCCAATCAACCAAACGGTAGAAACCCAGTGGGTGGGGGGCGGGGCCAGTGAGCAGGCAGCAGCAGGCCAGCCAAGGCATGTGCCAGTGGGCAGAGGGAGGGGACAACAATGGGGGGGGGGTTGGTGCTGTCCACCTGCTCACCTCCTGCAGAGGGAAGCCAGAGTGACTGCAGCTCTGAGGAGTGGGCCTAAGCCATCAGTAGGACATCCCTGAAGGGCTCCTGGACTGTAAGAGGGTGCAGGCTAGGCTGAGGGGACCCCTCTCCCCTGAGCGCACAAACTATAATTAATATAATATAATATAATATAATATAATATAATATAATCCTATTTAATAAAAGAGTAATTTGCAGATTGACCATCACTCCAACACACAAGAGGGCTGCCCTCATGTGGTCAAAGATCCTGCCCCCATGTGGACACAAGATGGGGAGGGCCATTGGAGGTTCCTGGCCCTACAAGGGAGGGCAGTTGTGGGCAATCAGGCCAGCAGGGAGGGGGGCAGTTCGGAGGGACCAGGCCTACAAGGGAGGGTAGTTGGGGGTGATCAAGCCTGCAGGGGAGGGCAGTTAGAGGTGACCAGGACGGCAGAGGAGGAAAATTGGGGGCAAACAGGTTGGCAGGGGAGCAGTTAGATATCAATTAGGCTGGCAGGGTAGTGGTTAGGGGATGATCAGGCTGGCAGACAGAAGCAGTTAGAGGCAATCAGGGAGGCAGGCAAGCAGTTTGGAGCCAGCAGTCCTGGATTGTGAGAAGGATGTCTGACTGCCCATTTAGGCCTGATCTAGTGGGATCGGGCCTAAACGGGCAGTGGGATATCCCTTGAGGGGTCCCAGATTGGAGAGGGTGCAGGCTGGGTTGAGGGACATCGTCCACTCCCTGTGCACGAGGTCTCTAGTGTGTGTGTGTGTGTGTGTGTGTGTGTGTGTGTGTGTGTGTGTATACAGAAAGCAAAATACAAACACCAATAAATTTGAGAGTAAGTAAATAATTTCTTCCATTGGTTTCCTCTTTCTCTATGTACATGACCCCCAAAAACATTTACATAATCTCCCTTCTCTTTGCCCTCCTTATTCAAATAATATGACAATATTATAGTCTAGATCAGTGGTGTTCAATACTATTGGTATACTATAATAAATTTTAGAGAATTTTATTAATCCCCACATCCATCTCCCCTTTTTGGGACACTCTAATTCAATATTCCCAGTGAGGGCTCATCAATAATTTCTAAGAGTTGCAAAAATGATTTTAACATATAGCTGAGATGGAGAGTCACTTTAGACTAGTGGTTTTGCAGTCTGGCATTCCAAAGACCAAACAAAATCTATGGACCTGTCTTCAGAAAAATGTACATATACCTTTTATTTATTTTCAATATTAGGAGGTACAAAAATGCCCTCAAGGCCATCCATGATTGGCTTGGTTAGGAAGCCAGTTTCTAGACAATGTTAGGCAATGGAGGTAAAGGTATATAAGGACATTGAAAATAAAACATAGCTTCTGCCCTAGAATAACTTACATTAGCAAAAGGTCATAGACATATGAACTAATAATTTTCCTTAGGCCCACTCAATATCTTTAGCTTTCTTCTAAATCTATTAACACTGAACTTTCTCCTTACTTCAATCTTCCAGATCTTTCTCTCATGCTAAATATAAAGAACAGTTTTTGTATCTTAGAATTGACTATAAATTGGATCCAAATTTTCAGCTAAGGCATTAGACACAAATTATAGTTTGAGTCCTTTTTGTGCATAATAAAATTTGTGTAATTATGCATATAATTACTCACCAGTTATCACTGGGTTAACATATGAATTGCCTACTAGTTTCCAAGAGCTTGTTTTATACAGTTGTTTAGGCATTGCATTTGTGTAAACTTCTGGAAGGTAGAGATTGTGATAGAAATGCCTCATGCAAACTGTTCGAGAATCTTTTGCAAGATTCTCAATGCAAGTTGCACCTCCAAGGAAAAAGACAGTGGTGGCAAGCTATGGCACACACTAGCCTTAAACCTTTGGTGTCTTTGATGTAATGGAAATGGCACAAGATGAAAAGTCAGAGCATCTGGATGTCAGGTCCAGCTGCATAAATCTTTAAAAGCTTTCTAACTGTTTCACTGTCATCCCCTATCCATTACTCAGTGACAAAAATCACTTCCCTGACAAGCAATCCTAAGCACCCAGAGACCAAAAATAAATGAGGTCTATTATCAATTATAAACTACTATAAAAATAATGTAATTGAAGTCAGCCTCACATAAAGGAAGGAGAGTGGGCTTGCAGTTAGGCAAACCTGGTTTTAAGCCCAATGTCTGCATTTAATAATAACAGGATCCTGGGGAAGTCACCTAACCTCCATGAGCCTTATTTTTTTTTCTTTATAAAATGAGATTGCTCACATCTATACTAATAACAGAGAAAGATGAAAATTGACCATACCTTTGGTATGCCCACCAGCCAATCAGGAGTGAGTATGCAAATTTGCCCTATAAATATGGTGGGGTAATTTGGATACACAGACAGGGAGTGGCAGGGTGCAGGATGTTTGCATTGTTGCCATGGCAATGACACAGATGTTCTGCACAGCCCCAGCCACTCCGGGCCACTGGGCAGCATGGGAAGGTAGAAAGGCGACTCCGGCCAGAGCCAAGGCAGTGCTGGCAGCCAGGGGAAGGAAGGCCCATTCTTGCACGAATCTTCGTGCATTGGGCCTCTTGTTATGCTATAATATTGTTGTGAGCATTATATGTGAAATGCTTAGTACCAAATTTGCTCCATAGAAGGCACTCAAAATAAATCAGTTTCTATTATAAATATTAATATTAGTTCTTTAGTAAATATGGATTTATATTAATCTAGTTATAGTCTTTTATCCCACATCTCAGCTAACACACACACACACACACACACACACACACACACACACAAAAGACTGAAGTCAGGTGAGCCCTTGATCACCCTGTAATTGGCTACACCCTGGTCTCATTAGCATAGGGATTAATTGATGTACTTGACATAGGAGAGTCTTCCACTATGTCTAACATAACAAAAGATAAAAAGGAGGGAAAATGATATTTGCCTAATAAAATCTATTTCCTTATAAATATATTTTTAAAAACTGATGCTATGGTGTTTTTTTTTATATCACTTTAAACACATTTTAGAGCTCTAGTGGTGATAAAAACTCCATTTCTAAAAATAGTTTTATTTTTTTCTTACAGCTGCTTGTGGCTTTAGAGAACTGCTTATCTTCTGTTCTAAAAGGGCTTACACCCTAATGTCAAAATATCTGGAAATTACCTTGGACACTAATGTCAATCTCTCAGACAACAAAACTTCTAATATTTCATGTGAAAATAAAGATCACTGTGCATCTGACCACTTGTATGTCAGGATTGTTCCTGACCCTGAATTTCTGTAACAACCACAAATCCATATGATATGATAGACATGTTTCATGACTAAAGCAGAGCTCTGAAGAACCAGTTAAGCAATTTCCCTTGGTGTTTCTAACCCTTCCAGACTGCTGAGGCAAAAACATTTACTGATCACTATGTACCCAGACACTGTGAGCACCCTGGGCTTAAATGATAAATAGATATACATGGGCCATGATTTCAAGTTCTTGGGGTTTAACTTTTTAATTAAAACACAACTAAATAAACTTCTTGGGACCTAACATTTAAGAATGAAGTCTTGAGGGATCATGGAAGGTGCTGCAAGACTAAATTTATTTGAGGCCATCAAGGTTTATTTAAAAGCTCATTTAGTGACTCTTTCACTGAAAACCTTACAACCATTTACCTTCTAAGAAAGAAATGGTTTGTCATCAAAATATGCCCCTGAAATCAATCTTGGGAGCAATAACATTCTTTCAGAGATGGCATAGAGATGGCCCGCATCGATGAAGACAGAAACACCTACATACTTCCAAATATTTTCTCTAACAACTCCTGGCCTGATATTATTACCATTAAGTTACTTTCTTCAAGCTCAACTTTTTCTACAGGACCAGTGCATTCCATTTACACTCATTAACTAACACGGAGATTATTCTGCTTGGTATTTAACAAACAGTGGAACCTCAATGGACTTACCAGTGGGACAAGATGGAATTTTTATTGTTGCTAGGAAAGGTCAGGTTTAAGTACTCAGCTCCAGAAGATCTGGAGGGCATAAGACACGGGGGAGAAGGCACTAATGAAAAGTTGCATCTCCCTCACAGGTGTGCTGGCACTGCTAGAGGCATCATCTATCCAAGATCAGCACCCGCATTCACAACTCTCCATTAGACATTGCTGCTCCATGAGAGAGCCCTTGTCAGTTAGTCCAGATGCAGCTCATAATCTCTCTCCATTCATCCATCTAGAAGGTCACTGCGTTCATCTGAACTGGTAAGAGATGATTAACCCAGTTGCCTTCTAAGATCAACATCTCCTTTTCCTTCAGGCAGACCTTCAGGCTGGCTTTCTCCAGAAAAGAAAAAAAGTATCTCTCCTGCTTGAAAAACATTCTGAGAAGAAAATGAGATAGAAATTAGTGGTTGTTTCCATTTTTAAGGACTTTGGTAAATGATTTGTTTTTAGAAATTTCTTCCTGGAATTACATCATTTTCCTCCCACCTTTCCTCTCCAGTGTCCATTTTGGAGAAAAGCACCTCGTTTATCCTTGGGAGACAGTAATACAGAAACTGTAACTGAGCATATTTCCCCATGAGGATCAAAATATTTGTGTTAAATGAAATGAGAAATCTGCTAAGTGGCGGCATGAATCCCCCAGGGAAGGATATTTTGTAATTTTGAAAAATTCCTACTGAAATTCTTCTTTTGCCAAGAAAAGAGGAATGATTTCTATTAAAATTACTTCATGTCTGAATTACTCTCTGCCCCTTGGGAACATATAACATTACAGCTTTTACACTCAGTAATTTAGAAGGACAGGGACACCTTATTTGGAAAGCACGCAAGCTTAACACGAAATTTTGGGTAGTAAGTATTTTCGCTACAAAAGTCTCCTTTTGAAAACTTTGCATTTAAACTGTTCAAATTAAAACTCATTTTCAGAACTGATTTTCATTATGGTCTCTATAAGACCTTTTAACTTGCTATCCTTATCCCACCATTCCCTGAAGCTGCAGAGAAAATTCTTTGATTGGAGTGCAAGAGTTGCACTTCCAATGGAGAATAGGATAGATGGCATCACATTAATAAAGAAGATGAATGTTTTGAAGCCAGTCAAATAAGTACATTTTATGAATATATATGGATATGCTTGAGTTTATGATAACAGGTGAGCCTTGAGAAAGGGCAGTGGAAAGTCACAAGTGATGAAAACCAGATATCAACCCACGGACCAAGTTTGATCAACTATTATAGATCCCATAGGCACTGTGCTGGGAAAGCTTCTGAGGCCAAATATGGTTAAGAAAATAAAATGCCACTAAAGTGAATAATATGCCATGATCCCAGAAGGTCAAATGTAATTGTCATTGGAATTGGTGAAATTTGAATTGTTTTTTATGTTTTATCATTTTCTACAGTAAATATATATTGTTTTGTAATCAAGTTAAAACTATTTGAATGTTTTTTAAAACTGAAAACAATGATTTGTCCATTTTTCCTTAAGTTGTCCCAAAGCTTGGGAAAGTAATTAAATCATCATCTTATACCCTATTCAGAAAAAGACATTTTTGGAATCAGTGGAAAGCTTGCCATCGTGTAAAGTCTGTTTCTATGTGTTAAAAGTCAGTAATTCTTTGGATTGTTGATTACTAATTATTTGAGTTATCATGAAACATATTTATAAGGTTTATCCAGGCAGAATTCCCAATGTTACTCTTGTGTTAATGGTGTTGGGCTACATATAAGCAGATATAGGATGCCTGAAGGAGAAAGGCTACAAGAGTATGAACACTAGAACAAGACCGAGAATGGTACTGATTTCTACAATGATTGTGGGGTCATGTTCTCTCTCTCTCTCTCTCTCTCTCTCTCTCTCTCTCTCTCTCTCTCTCTCACACACACACACACACACACATACACACACACACACACACACACACACACACTCCTAGCCTCTCAAAGGGAGAAAATAGTAACATCTATCTCACACATCACTGTGTGGTCCAAAATAACTAATGTATGTGGAAAGTGCTTTGTAGTGTACTAGATCTAGCATACTGGTGCTAGTATACTATACTAGCACTATGATAGTGCTATCATTATTATTAGTGATTTTAAATATCTTTGATTTCTACAGTTGGCCAGTTAGCTCAGTTGGTTAGAGTGTGGTGCTAATAAATATCCTTGATTTCTGTTAATTAAAAGAAACAGTAGTATCCAAGACACAGAAAATCTAAATTTATTTCCTCATGTTTTAGTAACTTATTTCTAATTAGCATAGACTCATCAATGACTCTATGAATCTAGTATCAGAACATATGTGGTTCAACAAGTCACTGATGAAACAGCCCCAAAAAAGTTCAGTGATGATTCTGGGGCCGCATTTACAATTGGTATTAGGTGAACTGGAAACTGTTTTGGGGTTTCTTGTGTTTTTTTTAAACTCTCCATTTAGTCTCTTTTCAATATACACTGCTACTTCTTATTTACCTTTATAATATTTTCTGCACTACTGGATTTGAATAAATGGTCCAGATTTGGCTGAAGATATCAACAAAATAATTTGGCATTCCCTGAGCAATCTCCATCTGAGAGAGGAGACTTCACTTGGATAGATGACCTTATCTAATAAAAGAGTAATATGAAAATTGACCATACCTCTAATACACCCACAAGCCACACCCACCAGACAATCAGGAGGAAATATGCAAATAAACCCAATCAAGATGGCTGCAGCCACAGAGAGCAGGAGAGATGCTTGGGTTTCCCCAGCAATGGAGGAAACCAAGCTTGCTGCCTGCCCTTGCCAGCTCAGACCTCCACTCAATGCTACAATGTTTCAATGATAGAAGATAAATAAATCCCAACAAAAATGACCTTGGCCACAGAGCTGGACAGAGCAGGAGGCTTGAGTTGCACTCAGAGATGGAGGAAGCCAAGCTTTCCACCTGCCCTGGCTGGCCCAGGCCTCCGCTTAAGACTACAAAGTTTCAATTATAGAAGATAAATAAATCCCAACAGAAATGGCTGCACCACTGAGCGAGCAGAAGGCTTGGCTCCACTCCAGGCTACAAAGTTTCAATTGTAGAAGATAAATAAATCCCACATACCAGGGCCTCCGCTTGGATCCCCTGGGGGGCGTGGCCAGCTGCAATCCACCACATGCCCCTCACCCAGGCCATACCATGCCCCAAGGGAACCTCCACCCTGATCCAGAACACCCTTCAGGGCAAACCAGCTGGCTCCCACCCATGCACCAGGCCTCTATCCTATCTAATAAAAGAGTAATATGCAGATTGACCATCACTCCAACACACAAGATGGCTGGCCCCATTGGTCAAAGATCCTGCCCCCATGTTCACACAAGATGGCCACCACAAGATGGCCATCAGGGGAGGGCAGTTGGGAGGGACCAGGCCTGCAAGAGAGGGCAGTTGGGGGTGATCAAGCTTGCAGGGGAGGGCAGTTAGGGGTGACCAGGCCTGCAGAGAAGGGCAGTTGGGGGGGACCCAGGTCTGCAGGGGAGAGCAGTTGGGAGGGACCAGGCCTGCAGAGGAGTGTAGTTAGGGGCAAACAGGCTGGCAGAGGAGCAATTAGGCATCAATCAGGATGTCAGGGGAGTGGTTAGTGAGTGATCAGGCTGGCAGGCAGAAGTGGTTAGGGGCAATTAGGAAGCCAGGCAGGTGAGCAGTTGGGAGCCAGCAGTCCTGGATTGTGATAAGTATGTCCGACTGCCTGTTTAGGATTGGGCCTAAATGGGCAGTTGGACATTCCTCAAGGGGTTCCAGGTTGGAGAGATTCAGGTTGGGCTGAGGGACACTGTCCCTCCCCCCCTGCTTGCACAAATTTCGTGCACTGAGCCTCTAGTATAATATAAAACACCTTAGCCTGAAATAGAAAACTGCCATGGATTACCAATATTTATACAATATTTGAATAAATGTCACTGCAATGAATAAATAACTTAGGTTATATAGTTTAAAAAATAAGCATGCCATGTTTGAACTTTCACATTCTCCTTCCTCCAATATTTGGATATTAAATTATAAAGAAAAATAAGAATACTTAATTTGCAGGGGACTGGGCCTAAAATAACATGTCAAATAATAGCTATCATTTAGTATACACACTTTGTCTCAAGCATGTTAAACATATTATAAATTATCTTTTAGCACCTATGGCATACAGTCTTTATCCTTTTACAGGTGTGAGAACTGAGGCTCAGACTCATTCAGTATTTTTTTTTAATTTACTAAATAGCAGCTACTTACAGAGCCAAGGTCTGAACCTCCCTAAGCCCATGTTCTCTTCTCACTGTAATGAGCATATTTATATTACACTCATTTTTCTGCTACTAAATTGCTTGGCATAGTGGTAAAAGTGCTTGGGACCAAAATTTTAAATTGTTATCCCAAGGTCATGTAATTTGATACCAGCAAAGTCAGACCTAGAATCCAGATTCCTGACCTCTTCGACTTTTTCGGTTAGCCATCAGCATGAACCCACAACTAAACAGGAGGCCCACTGGCATTCTGGGCCTCTGGACTAACCCTTCTCTTCTAAAATTGTTCTTATATGTGATGAAGTAGCAATCAATAAATTAACAAGTTGAGCCCATGTAGGTGCAGGAATTGGTGCTGACTGGTGGTGAAGAAGGTATGAACACACAGCGGTCTCGGAGGATAAGAGATTGTAGGAGAGGGGTACCTCAGGAGGGCTAACCTCCTGGAACGATCTGTGTTTAAGCAGGAAACACCTCAGGTTCCCTAGAAATTAGATAAAAATTAGCGGAAATAGAACAGTGTGTCTGTGGCCTTGCCTGTGCCCTTGTGCAAGTCACTGGCCTCTCTGTCCTTTAAATAAAGATCCTATTATCAATCTGATTTGTATATCACAGAATACAATGACTACACAGCTGTCTACCCAAGATATGTGCAATAGATATTATTAAAATTAATGATCTGGGCTTCAGTTTGAGCCAAGTTTTTTTGTTTGTTTGTTTTTTTTTAAGAGCTCTGCCTCAATTCATTGAATTGGATTATTTAAATGAAATACATTTAATAAGTTCCCTTGGGCATCACTTGATACTACTTTACTATTCTTTTTACCTTTTTTGTATTAGATTTAACACCTGGGTAATACTAAGTGCCATGGTTACCATAAATTATAGGAGACTAAATAAATATTTGAGAGAGCAGGAGATATTTCATTAAACTGGTAAAAATGAAAGGCTGAGTATTATTTCCCACACCAAGTAGACTTTCTTGTTTGAACATGCACTGCCAACAGTGGATTTAGTTTTCATAGTCCCAGACATTTTCTAAATGGGAAAATTGCCAGCAAGACCACTTCCGTTTTTCTTTCTTGTTTAAGCCTCAACATATTTTTCATCTTTTGACTTTAATCCAAGCTGGTAAGTATGGCCAAGAACTGAAGGTTTGATAATAAGGAGTTGTAATAGAAGAACTCTTGCAAAATATACCTGAAATGGGAAGGAATATTTATATTGCAAATGTGGGTTTTAGAGTCATAAGATTTATGATATGTCAAAAGCAGAGACCTTCCTGATAAGTGGGTATGAATGGAAGAACTCAGCTAATATGAATTAATAATAATTATAGCAATGCCAGGAAATTTGGAACAGGCAAAAAAGATTACTGGGTGCCTCCAATAGAAAATTATGCACTGTTTAGAGCAGTTAATTTCAATATTCCTGGACTACAAATAGTCAGATCTTTGGATTCTCCCTTTGAAATGGTTGTACTCATTTACTTAATAACGCGTTAAATAAAACTCTTTGACACATGTTTGTTTTATACCTCTGTGAGAGTCATAATTATACCTTTTAAATTTTTTTAATTACTCTTTCTTAGTTTTAATAGCTAATATATAGTGAGTGCTTCCTGTGCTCAATTCTGCATGTGTATCTTTCATTTAAGCCATACAACTGCATATTTTAGTCTAGTCCTCCTTTTTTCCTATCTATTCATTTATTTATTTATTTTTGTTTAAAGTATCACATATGTCTCCTTTTTCCCTAATTGCTAGTCCTCCTTTTAAAAGATGAACTGAGTGAGGTATAAAGAGGTCATGTTAGACAAGTTTCCGATAGAAGAATTAAGATTAAAAATCAGAGACACGTCTTCTGCCACCCCCAAAAAATGTTCAAATTTCTGGTTAGTTCTCCATGACCCCTGATTAGATGATTTTATTATATAGAATTTCTTGATTGATAGATCTATTTCCACTTTGAGAACGTATTCTTCCAAAGTGTACCCTGGTCCACATCCTGTCTGCAATCTCAACAAATCACACTTTCCTCTGGTGGCTGATAAAGAAGTTAGCTTCTCATTCAGTCCTAATCTAAGCGTACCTCTAAGGAGGGGGAGAGCTAGGGAATGATGGGAAGAATTAAAGAGTTTTGAGTTTAGAAGACAGAAAGAAGACGGTGGCAATTGCAAAACGCAGACAGCTGAAGTATTTGCAAAAATGCAGTGGCAAGATGTGCCAGGCAATAAGAGAACATGTGATGGAATCTGGTGCCTGGGGAACTGCCATTGAATTCACAACTCCACTCTCCATGCAGTCCCCAGAAATGCTCCCCCATGCCATTGCCTGTGGCTTCCATCCTCTCTGGAATTTAGCTCTCTGCCTTCTGAGCGTAATTAATGTTCTCATGGGATCTAAGAAGTGCTTCCTTGGCCCCATGAATGGACAGACACTAGGAATTAGAATGACCTCAAGAACATTTATCTCCCAACTTTTCTCCCCACTACAAACGTAGCATTCATTTATATTACAGAGTATGGCACATGACAGTCAAAATGTCTACAAACAGCAACTACATATATGTAAAAAACATCCAAAGAGGGACCAACCTCTCTTCTGAGACTCAAGTCAAAATTCCCCAGGAAGGATTTGGCCATGATTGGGTCAAATGTCCATCTCTTGATCAATCAACAGTGGCCACAAACTGGAAAGGTCCTCTGATAGAAATATGTGCTCTTCCCTCCTCCAATCAATTATAACCTGGGGGAAGTGCCATACTGTGCAAAATGGCCAATAGGAGCCACACACCCACCAATGGCTGAGGTGAAAGAAAGGAAAACTCCCAGAAAACAAGGGGATGGAACAACAACTACAAAGATGTCTACCATAAATCCCACAAAGGCAACCATTATTAAGTGATAGACTATTCATAAAACTTTAAATTAAGTAATACCATAAGCCTTATTAAAAACCCCAGCTAGAGGCTTTTTGTAACATTTTGAAACAAATAATCAGAAGGGATCAAGGAAAATTTGAATAATGTATTTTCCCTCTAATTAACATATTTCTTTACTTCTCTAGGGACCTCTATATATGGTCTCAATAAAAGACTCTGCACGTTCCCAGAGTTCTTCACCCATTTTCTCAGCATTTTTATTTTGCCTCTTGGATTTAATTTAATCCATAAAAGCACATTGGAACATCAATGTACATCCCTGTTTTTTTATTGTCCTCTCTGCACAATTAAGCATAATAATTAAAGCATCCCCTTTATGTGACAGGCAATTAAAATACAACTTTGGAAACATGAGAAAATAATATTGAATGATGTTACATTTGTCATTGGGGTCACTAAATGGGCAATAGATCTTAGAAAGCAAACAATATTTCCTTTGTAAACAGATCACTGCTACTTAAATGGTTCTAATAGAAGGAACCAAGATGGCGGCATAGGTAAAACACCTATCTTGCTGTCATGCACAGCAATTTTGAAACTGCAACTTAACGAAAGAACAAACACCTTCCAGAATCACCAGAAAACTGGCCGAGTGAAAATTCCACAAATAAAAGTGAAGATAAGACACTGTGACTCGGAGGAGCAGCTGAGGACAGCGTTTAAGATTCGGGCAGAGAGAGGTTTGGAGTGCCTGCCAGTGGATAGGGCGGGCGGCTGAAAACTGGCCAGTTTTCTCCAATGGGGGAGACAAAGACGTCCCACTGGACTGATTCTCCAGCTCTGGGTGAAGTCCAGGGAACCCATTATCATACGGGGTAAAAACTGGACAGTGGGAGGACACGCCGAAGCTCGGCTGCTGAAGGGGCCTGCCAGCTTGTGGAGAGGGCGGGCTTGCAGCGCAGCTGCGTGACTGCGTGGAGAGTGCTCGCAACTTGCTCTCTCATTCGGAAAACCATCAGATTGCTTTGTTTTACGACCCTGGGTGAGACATTGCCCATGCAAAGTCATTTGGGGAGAGACTGAATTCCCTGGCAGCTGGTAGAGCTTGGCAGCGGCTCTCTCTCAGAGGTGCTGGCGGCCATTGCCCCCAGCACAGAGTCCCTGGGGCTTTATAGGGTGGAGCTAAGGCTGTCTGTTGGCCCAGAGACTCCGCCCATCCAACCTGAGCACAGCTGAACTTCACAGACAATAGGCCTGGAGGTCAACCCCTCCAAGTGCTAACAACCATTAACCTGAGCTTAACTTCAGCAAGACTGTGCAACCCATACCCACCTCAGGTAACTGGGGAGGCTGAGCCACTGTCCCTTGTAGGACGTCTAACACACAAAGCTAATTGACCAACTCAGGGAAGCAGCCACCATGCAGAGACATGGAAAGAAATCAGATGTGAAAAAAATGGAGGGAAAAAAACGACTGGACATGGAATTCAAAACCACTGTTATAGGGCTTCTTAAGAGGCTCCAACAAAGGTCGAGGCCTACAAGGAAATAAGCAAGACCAACGTGGAAATGAATGAGTCCTACAAGGAAATGAACAAGACCCTCAAGGATATGAAGGAGACTCTCAAGGATATGAAAAAGGACCAACCAGAAATTAAGCATACACTGATTGAAATAAAAAATATTATACAAAGACCTGAAAGTGCTCTGGAGCACCCCAAGAACCAAGTTAAAGATTTGAAATACAAAGAGGTAAAATCCACTCAGCTGAAAAAGCAAGAAACCAAAAGAATCCAAAAAAATGAAGATAATGTAAGGGGCCTCTGGGACAACCTCAAGCATACCAACATCCGAATTATAGGGGTGCCAGAAAAAGAGAGAGAGCAGGACAATGGAAACCTATTTGAAGAAATAGTGACTGAAAACTTCCCACACATGGTGAAAGAACTAGACTTAGGAGTCCAAGAAGTTCACCCAACCCCAATATATAGGAACCCTAAGAGGACCACACCAAGGCACATCATAATTAAAATGCCAAGAGCAAAAGACAAATAGAGAATATTAAGAGCAGCAAGAGAAAAACAGATGGTTACCTATAAGGGAGCACCCATATGATTGTCAGCGGATTTCTCAACAGAAACGATGCAGGCCAGACGCGAGTGGCAAGAAATATTCAAAATAATGAAGAGCAAGAATCTACAACCAAGATTACTCTACCCAGCAAAGCTATCATGCAGAATTGAAGGTCAGATAAAGTGCTTCGCAGATAAGAAAAAGCTAGAGGAGTTCATCACCACCAAACCAATATTATATGAAATGCTGAAAGATATTCTTTAAGAAGAGGAAGAAGAAAAAGATAAAAGTGTAAATTATGAACAACAAATACACATCTATCAACAAATGAATCTAAAAATCAAGTGAATTAATAAGCTGATGAACAGGATAAACTGGTGAATGTAACAGAATCACAGACATAGAGAGGGAATGGACTGACAACTCTTGGGGAGAAAGGGGGTGTGGGAAGTGCAGCAAGAGACTGGACAAAAATCATGCAACTATGGGAGAGGACAGTGGGGAGGGGGAGGTGAGGGCGGAGGGTGGGATGGGTGCCAGGTGGAGGGGAACTATAGGGGGGAAAGGGGAACAATGTAATTAATAAACTGAACAATAAAGATGAAAAGAAAAGAAAAATAAATAAATAAATGGTTCTAATACATCCATCTACCGCTGGCTGCCAAAGCAGGTCTTTCTAGCTTGCTTTGTTTCTATCAGAAATTAACGCTTTGTGGTAACTGGCAGATATCCATTGAAATAATGATGAAAAATGAGTCTATAACCACTTGTTAATCAGCAGACAGCCAAGAAAGAAGAAAGAATTACAGATTTAAAAAATAATATTCCAAAGAAGGTCTCAGATACAGCATGAAAGATGATGCACTATCAAATGTTTAACTATAAATTGGAAAACATCAATGACAACTACAGAGTAGCTACTTAATAAATGCAGAAGCACTGTCCCACTACAGTTTCACAATAACATTAATTTTCCTTCATTGCACATTTCTGTCTCCTCTATTCCCCACTAAAAATCGCTTTCATGAGGGCAGGAATATTATTGGATTGGTCATTATATCATCCTCAATACTTGGATAAGTGGCTGAAAGCAGGGGCCAATCAAAAAATGTTTGTTTTACTGTGCTTATTTTGTTTTTGTTTTTTTAAGTACAATATACATAGAGAGAGACATACATTTCATAGGTATAAAACTCACTAAATGTCCACAGTTTGAATACATCTATGAAACCAGAACCCAGAGCAAGAAACAAACATTACCAGCATCTCAAAAACACTTTTGTACACTTTCCTGCTTACTACCACCCTCAGTAGTAACCATCATCCCAAATTCTAACAGCATAATTTAGTTATGCTTATTGTTGGACTCTATATAAATGGAATCACATAAACTGTTTTGTGTATGACTCCATTCAATACTATATTAGTGAAATTTATTGATATTTTGGGTAGCTGGATTTTACCTTTCTCCTTACTGCATCATATACCATTGTGTAAATGGTTTATTTACCGATTCAGCTGCTGATGAGCATTTAGACAGTTTCCAGGTTTTGGCTAATACAAATAGTGCTCTTACAAACATTCTAGTCCGTGTGTGTGTGTGTGTGTGTGTGTGTGTGTGTGTGTGTGTACATGTTAACTATTTAATCAGGAGTAAAATAGCTGCATTATAGAATATGCACATGTTCAGGTTTAGACAAATATCTATTGATAACTTAATAATTTGAGCTTTAAAAGAACTTATATTTTAACTGAATTTAGAATGAAATTAAGATAACTCAATACCTGATTTCCACATAAGAAAACTAAGAGCCAAGATCATTTAAGAGAAGCAGTAGAATGGAACACATGCTGCTACCAACTAGCTGTGTGGCCTTAAGCAAGAATCTTCTGGTCTCAATTTCTTCACATAAATTGAGGAAATTCAGTAAGATAATCTCAAAATCACTCCCACATTTCAGTTCTAAATTTCTTTAACTCACTTCAAGTATAATTGTCAAAGCCATGACTAAAAGCCCTGCTTCTCAACTCATATCCATAAGCCTTCATTTCAGTGAAATTAATTATTGATGGAAATATTTATCAACATTAGTAATGAATAACAGTTAATATATTTGAATGTTCTTTTCACATAGTTTTATATACTAGTTCATCAAAGTCTCATATCAACTCATAAAAAATTATCCCCTTTATAAAGTTAGAAACTGAGGCACAGAGTAGCTAAATGCCCAGCCTAAGGTCACACAGCTACTAGGAGGTAGGTTCCTTTTTTTAAAAATATATTTTATTGATTTTTTACAGAGAGGAAGAGAGAGGGATAGAAAGTCAGAAACATTGATGAGAGAGAAACATCGATCAGCTGCCTCTTGCACACACCCCCACTGGAGATGTGCCCGCAGTCAAGGTACAAGCCCTTGACCAGAATTGAACCCGAGACCTTTCAGTCCAAAGGCCACTACTCCACCACTGAGCCAAACCGGTTTCGGCAGGAGGTAGGTTCTTTTGGGCACTATACAAAAATAACCAGTTTATGCCTGGCTATCTTTCAACTGAAACAATATCCAGTATCAAATAATTTTGCTATAACTTACAGTTGTTTCTAGCCACTTGTTCCAATGGAAACTTGTTTATCCTTTGATTCCTATGTGGCTTTTGCATTTCTACTTTGAAGTAAGCAACATCAGTAGCATTCTCGGTAGAGTTCTCCCAAACTGGCCTTAGCACTCTGAGAATCAGATTTTTTACATAAATCCCCATCTTCAACAACACTGGGTGGATCTCTTAACTTAGGATTTTATGAAGGCAATAAAATTAATAAATTACGGATGTCTCAACCTAAATAGGAAATAATACTAAACGGAATGGTAAAATTGCACACCATTATCTTCTATAAACTATAAATATTATGCTTTAGGTACCTGATATTAACGTCCAAATTCTGTTTCTTAAGAAACTGGTAGAAATCGGAAGTCATGTGATTTGTGAAATATCTCTGCCCTGATAAGATTCATATTTTTGCTTTCATATTCTTTAGTCTGTTTTATGAAGATTATTATAGGCTCTAAATTTCCATTTTCTTGCAAGCTAGATTTCTGACTACTCAGTGAAGAGAGTTCTCAGATCCTGTCTGAAGTCACTCTAACTGCTGACTTTTAATGGAGATGATTTTTAAGGAGATTTTCCTTTCAGTCAAAATACTTTGCAGAAATATATCTATGGTATGTCTTACCTAGAAACTGTTTCTTTATTTCTCTACATAAGGTCCTGAATGTCATAATATGTTTCTTCTCTAATCTATAACTGGTCTTCTGGTCAAAATCTTGCACAATCTACATTTATTCCAGCCTCAATGTTGAGGGTGGGAGTAGTAAGTAAAGAAGGGGCCATACTCTACAAAGTTTGGGGTAGAAAGAATGTCTATTCTTCCCTCCCTTACAAAATACCTTTTTAGAAAATCATATTATGACATACACACGCCCTCATTACTACATAATCTCTCATCAAAGTCTATTCAACTGTTTACCCCAGAGCTTGACTCTGCCATTACAAATATATAGGACTAGAAGCCTGGTGCATGAAATTCGTGCAGGGGGGTTGGGGGGGGGGGGAGGTGGTATCCCTCAGCCTAGCCTGCACCCTTTCCAATCTGGGACCCCTTGGAGGATATCCTCCTAAACTGGGAGTCAGATATTGCACCCTCTCCAGTCTGGGATCCCTTGGGGGATGTACTCTTAAACCAGAGTCAGACATCCCTCTCACAATCTGGGACTTCTGGCTCCTAACCACTCACCTGCCTGCCTGATTGCCCCTAATGGCTTCTGCCTGCTAGCCAGATCGTCCCTCTACCACTCCCCTGCCGGCCTGACCAATGCCTAACTGCTCCCCTGTCGGCCTGATTGCCTCCAAATGCCCTCCCTTGCTGGCCCAATCACCTACAACTGCCCTCCCCTTCCAGCTGAGTGCCCACAACTACCCTCCCCTGCCTGACCTGCCTCTTCCACCTGTACCTGCCTCTTCCACATAAGGAGCAGAGATGCTGGGACCTGCCTCCTCCATGCTACGGGGAGCCATGGGATTCCCAGGCCTCACCACACGGATCAGCCACCAGGCCTCATCTTTGTTGTGTGTGCAGCCATCTTGTGGTGGCCATCTTGTGGTGGCCATCTTGTGGCGGCCATCTTGTGGCAACCATCATCTGATGATGTCACATGCAAGAGCACAAGGACCACCTAGGCTTTTATTAGTATAGAGAGCACTCCTACTGGTCATTTTGCTCTGATATGAGCAGGCTTTTGTTACCTGGAAAGTGGCCCTAGTTCCCAATTAAAGAGGATGGCATCTCAGCAAAAGCTGCAATCATGAAGACTGCCTTTCCCTAGACTCTTGTTCTTTGGTAATGTCCACTGCCTGGATCCGTAATGCATGTGTGATGCTCACTGAAATTTAATAACTGCAGCTATTTCCAGGCCTTTCCTACTACCTGTGGTTCAGCCATTAGTAGACCTCAATGCCCTTACTTTAGTCACTGGTGATTGGTTGTGCAATTATTTAATATGAGTGAGCTGACCAATGAATAAGTGAGCAGTAGTTACTTTGATTGGCAGATTTCTAGTTCTGTGGAACATCAAATCAAATCTAAACAAATTGGTCATGGTGAGTTCGGGAACTCTAAGTCCATAGGTCAGCCCCAAGAGAGGCATCCTAGATTCCCTTTCGTGGCAGCATTCTGGAGGGTAGATATAGAACAACAACACTGCAATAGAGTCAAGAAGAGCGATGGTGTTCAGTAATAATATGATAGCTTGCCAAGTTAAAATTACATATTTACTGAAGCATTTGGTATGTCATTGTAATAAGTTCCATTTTTACTAAAAGTAATCAGACTTCTCTTGTTGACGTGACTAATGTCAGTATTGTTAGTTTTGTTTCTTACAGCATAGAGAAGAAAAGTTAATACTCATGATTGGCAGAAGAAGAAATATGTAAAATACTAAGATTGCAATCAAGTCCCTTACTAACTAGGTATAAATTAATAAAGAGTAGGGCAGAGTAGTTGCCTTTGATCTAAGGCTGTCTACTACTATTCCATCAAATCTTTAAACTAAGAGACAGAACTAGAATCAGGCTGGATCTGAAACATATTAATGGTGGGTTGCTGCTATGAAAACCACAGACTCCAGCTGCTAAGATCCCTTAGGACTGCCCTGCATCTGGTCCATTCTATGACATAATTTGATAAAGCAATATAGATCAGAATTAGAAGCTATTGCATTGAAGAAGGTACAGTTAAAAACAATTTGTGTATATTCAGTGAATTTGAGGAACATTTTAAAGTTCCTCAGACCTTATGGAAATAGCCAAACTAAGGAAGTGAAAGTTTACATGAAATGAAATGAGACTCCATTAATTATAGCTAGAGTTTGGCCAAATGAACTTAAGGTCTGCAGATAACCCATTCTTTTTGTCTGGACACAGGTCTCTTTGCCCTTTTATAAGATCCTATCTAATAAAAGAGAAACATGCAAATTACCATACCTTCACTACACTACCAGCCAATCAGGAACGGGGAGCGGGCCGAGGTGCATGCATGTGAGACGAGGGGCGGGGCCACCTAGGACTGTCTCTCACCGGCCGTTGTGCTGCTGCGTGGGGGCCCGCAGAGCGAAGGAGCAGTTCCTCGCGCGCTGGTCCCAGGCCGTTCCACCACTGCACGGGGTCCCTCATGTCCCCTGCCAGCCTTTCCGCTGCTGCAGGGGGCCCTTGTGTTCCGGGCAGGCCATTCCACCACTGCACAAGGATTTGTGAAGCAGAGGGGTGGTCCCTCGTGCCCTAGTCCCGGGCAGCCCCGGTGGTCCCTCGCATCCCTGGCCGGCCATTCCACCACTGCAGAGGGCCAGCGGACTGGCAGGGTAAAATCTGCATTTTAGAAAGTTCACATAGGGCAGCCACGATGCTGAGCACGGGCCACCAACAGTTCAGAGAAAAAGGGGAAGCAGAATCTGTGCCCTGGTGGAGCCTGACACCCTGGCACACACCTTGGCACACAGCCTGGCACAGAGGGGGCCTCAGGGAGGAGGGACAACGACAGAGGATGCTCAAGCTGTCCTGTGGAGCATGCCGCTGTGCAGGGAAAGATGCTGTCACAGTTTGGCTGTTTCCAACTTTAACTTAGTCCGCCAGAAACAAAGCAACAGTCACGCCTTGGCCAGACCCTGAGCACCTGGAAGCCCTCCCTGCCGCAGTCTCTGGCTCCCAGGCAGGGAGTCCCTCCCTCAGTCTCGCTTCCCTCCCTCTGGGGGGGTGGGGGGGGGCACACGGCCACGCCCGCTTCCTGGCTGCCCTGAATGGCAAAAACAAAACAAAACAAAAAAACATTAGGGGCCAGGAAATGTTCAAAGACATGGGAAACCTTCCCAGCTTAGGAAAGGAAGTCACAGAGTGTATATTATTGCTACAAATCCTGTATTTCCTACTACTTAACAACATATATAATATAATGTATTAGATGCCTTCCTATCTCATGAAGTACATATTCTCATCCTATCTAATACAAGAGTAACATGCAAATTTGACTATACCTTGGCCACACCCATAAGCCACACCCACAGTCACACCCACCAGCCAATCAGGAGCAGATTATGCAAATAAACCCCAACCAAGATGGCTGCCGCCACTGAGAGCAAGAGGAAGGCTTGGGTTTCCTTGGCAACAGAGGAAGCCAAGCTTTCCACTTGCTGGTGCCGGCCTAAGCCTCCACTCAATGTTACAAAGTTTCAATTATAAAGGATACAGAAATGTTGGCAGCCACTGAACTGGAGAGAACAGAGCCTTGGGTTTCCCTGGCAATGGAGGAAGCCACGCTTTCACCCTGCCATTGCTGGCCTAGGCCTCCACTCTAGGCTACAAAGTTTCAATTGTAGACATAGATTAATCCTAGATACCAGGGCTTCTGCTTGGGTTGCTGGGGGGCGTGGCCAGCCTGCAAATCTCCACAGGCCCTTCGCCCAGGCTGCCCCTCACCCCAAGGGAACCCCCACCTTGATCTGGGACACTCTTTAGGGCAAACCAGCTGGTCCCCATCCATGCACCAGACCTCTATCCTATCTAATAAAAGAGTAATTTGCAGATTGACCATCACTCCAACACACAAGAGGGCTGCCCCCATGTGGTCAAAGATCCTGCCCCCATGTGGACACAAGATGGCCACCACAAGCTGGCCAGCAGGGGAGGGCCATTGGGAGGTTCCAGGCCCTGCAAGAGAGGGCAGTTGTGAGCAATCAGGCCAGAAGTGGAGGGTATTGGGAGGGACCAGGCCTGCAAGGGAGGGGCGTTGGGGGTGACAAAGCCTTCAGGGGAGGGCATTTAGGGGTGACCAGGTCAGCAGAGGAGAGAAGTTGGGGCAAATAGGCTGGCAGGGGAGCAGGAAGACATCAATTAGGCTGGCAGAGTAGTGGTTAGCGGGTGATCAGGCTTGCAGGCAGAAGCGGTTAGGGGCAATCAGGGAGGCAGGCAGGTGAGCAGTTTGGAGCCAGCAGTCCTGGATTGTGAGAAGGATGTCCGATTGCCGGTTTAGGCCCGATCCCAGAATTGGGCCTAAACAGGCAATTGGATATCCCTCGAGGGGTCCCAGATTGGAGAGGGTACAGGCTGGGCTAAGGGACATCACCTGATCCCCATGCCCAAATTTCGTGCACCGGGCCTCTAGTAGGTAATATTGGTAGATATGTTATAGTTATGGTAGTGTGTCATATCCTATCTATATTAATAAAAGGGTAATATGCTAATTAGACCATGAGACATTCCAGAAATCCTTCTGGACAAAGCCATGGTGGTGGGGCCGAGGCATAGTCGGTTATGGGTGATCAGGCCAGGAGATGAGGGCAGTTGGGCGTGATCAGGTTGGCAGAGGGTGCAGTTGGGGGTAAGCATGCTATCAGGAAGAGTGGTTAGAGGAGATCAAGCAGGCAGGCAGGTGAGCAGTTAGGAGCCAATAGTCCTGGATTGTGAGGGGGTTGTCCGACTGCCAGTTTAGGCCCAATCCCACAGTGGTCCCAGATTAGAGAGGATGCAGGCCAGGCTAAGGGACACAGTGCACAAATTTTGTGTACTGGGCCACTAGTATTATGGTAAGATTCTATATAATAAAAGGTTAATATGGAAATACACAAAGAACAGCAAAACCAGAACAACCGAACAACCAGTCACTATGATGTGCATTGACCACGAGGGTGTGTGTGTGGAACATGGTGGGCACTGGCCTCAGTAGGATGGTGGAGTAGGTGAGTGGGAAGCACCAGACGAAGGAGGAGTGCCAATCGCTATCATGGGGATGACCCTCTGGTAGTTACTGAAAATTACTTGCTCCCATACACTGCAGTCCCACCCAGTATTTGCACCTGCTGCCATTGCTGGAGCCACTGCTCACACCCACTGCCAGCGCCGGCCCCACTCACACCTGCAGCCAGTGCCCAGTGTCAGTCCCAATCCCTCAGTGCCATCAGTGGATGTGAGCAGCAGCTGCCAATCCTGATCACCCCTGAGGGCTTCTCCACCTCTCCCTGCTCCTGAGAGGCAATCGGGACAGCAGCTATTGCTCAAGCCTGCTGCTGACGCTGGCCCCAATGGAGAGTCTTCTGAGTACCAATGACCTTATACAATCCCCACCATCTCTGGTAAAATCTAAGTGGATAATAAATCATGTAGTTATATAACCACATTTTCCCCATTTGTGAGAACACTGCTTTAAACAAACCTTGGAATTGAAAGAGGCATAAGTTTTCTTCAGAAGCATCGTAAAAGTTGACCTGGGGTTGTGGTAAAACAGTCAGCTGTAGGTTAGTTTGATATTCTTATTCATATTAGCATCTGAGGGTTAAGCCTATCCAGAGTAGAAAGTAGAAGAGATTTCATTTTCTATATACTATTAATAAATTTTGTATTTCATGAACTCTGTATATACTGTATACTTGCAATAAATCTCTTTTTACTTAAACTAAATTAATTTATAAGGTTGCTCTTTTTTACATACAAGCAATCTTTGGCAAAGATGGGGTCTCAGCAAAAAAAATAAATTCTTTCATTGAGTAGAAACATTATATACCATTGGGATTTCCATCAGAAATCAGAAACCATTGAGGAATCTCAAACAGATAGAATTCAATCTAGGGAACTGATTATACTAGTATGAATTACTAGAGAATCAAAGAGCAGAACAGGACATGGTGAGGCATCCCAGAGATTGGCAACAATAACAAGAAATTGCTACTATCCTAGAGCTAGAAGAACATAGTTCTTAAATACAAGAGATGTGGTCACTGTGTATAAGTTGGAATCCTAGTGGATCTTTCCAGTGGGACTATGAAGATAGACGTTTTCCAGCTGTTTGATCTGGACCCATAGAAGAGGCAGAGATACTGCCAGAGATGCTAACACAAGCAGAGAGGAGAGGCTTTATATTAGTGTAGCCTATTGGCCAAACTTGCAGAGATGTTAGAAAATTTGAGGCCTGAGAAATATAATTCCTTGAAATAGAAAGCAGGGCAGAAAAAAACAAAGTATAAATCTGAAAGTAAGCCAACCATAATGTGCCCCATGTAGGCTTCAAGAAATACTTTGCATCATACTATTAAACATCTTGCAACAATTTTAGGTGGTCTGGGGGGGCATAATAACATAACTTTAATTTGTGTGATCCTCCTGTATTTTTCCTTTTACCCATCTCAACATTTTTGCCTCAGAGATTTTTGCAAAATGTAAAACATGAGTGACTTGAAATCAAAATTTTTTGAAATAAACGCCTAAACTAGTTTCAAATATTATGTTAAACATACTATAGGAGAAAGGAAAGAGGGATGCACCTCTGGGAGCAGCAAGTAGAAAAAGGAAAATGATTCTAAACAACAGTGAGAGGACAGCATATAGGTATCTTGGAAAATCAAAAACTCATATGTCATGCAGTGTTGACTCCCCAGGGAGAAGGAATGCCTTTAGAGGTATGTGGTATTCCCTAAATCATAAGCACAGAAGATCCCTTCCTTGCCAAAAAATTTCATGCCAGATACAACCCAGCTTTCAGACAAAAAGGGAAGTGCAAGTTGAGATACCAGGTGTATAAAAAGGAGCCAGTAACTTGGGCTAATTCCCTATTCCAGCTTCTCTGCTCAGGCTTAACCTCAATACCTGTGTCAGTCCCAGCAGAAAACAAATGGCACACTTGAAAAGTTTAACCAAAAGGGAACTATTTATTAAGGGAACTATTATGTAAATCTTGGACAGGATTAAAGAAATCAATAAGCATGGTGAGGCATCTTGGAGAATGCTATTACATCCAGGGCATGAAGGAGAAAATGAGGAAAATGGTATTACTGCAGCCCCATAAGAACTAAAACCAGAGATCTGGAGCCTTCCACCAAGTCCTGATGCCTCAGAGAAGCACATTCACTGTTATAACTATGGTGAGAGAAAAGAAGCAAAAGCAGTAAGTAGTCCAACCTTCTCTTTCCTTTTGAATTCTAGCTGGTACCTCTCTTTGACTAAACCCATCTGGAAGCCACGAGCTCAACTAAGACAATTTGTAGTGGTCCCACAGTACAGAATAGAGTACATAAAGGCTAAAGTTGGAAGAGGTTAAACAAAAAGCAACCAGAACCTGGCCGCTCTAGACTTTGTGGGGGAGTCTAAGATTTCCACAGTTTTAGGGGCAAACTTTAAAAATAATAATATTATTAAGAATATAAAATAAGGTATGAAAATGATTATTTGTTTATATTAAGAAGAAAAAACACAACAAACAAGTTTTAAATAGCTGGAAAATACTCAATTTTCATATAACCCAAAAAAATCTTATTCATTAACAGCCTAATAATATTAATAATATTAACCTTCATGGTTTTGGTTGCAATTTTTCATCTTTTTAAATAAGAACAACTTAATAACGAGAACAGAAAGATAGTTTAACATTTTCTAGAATGATACAACAAAAATTGTTTTATTATAGGATAGGTGGCATGACTCAGTGGTTGAGTGTCAACCTTTGAACCAGGGGGTCAGGATTCAACTCACGATCAAGGCACATGTCTAGGTTGCAGGCTCAATCCCTCCTGTGTGGTGTGCATAAGGCAGCCAATCAATGATTCTCTCTCATCATTGATATTTCTATCTCTCTCTCTCCCTCTCCCTTTTTCTCTGAAATCAATAAAAATATATTCTGAAAAATTTGTTTTATTACTGATAGCTGGGGTGCATAAAATATGCAACCTCACAAAAACGTGTTTTTGTAGTTTCTAGTCCTGTTGTAAATTTGCAGCCTACAAACATGGGAATTTTGACAAATTTTATTTGGCAAGATTACTGTAAATTTTTTTAATATATGCTGCTTTTTGTTTTGTATATACTGCATTGTCAAATATATTCCTAACAGCAGAGCACTTTTCATTTTTACTAGGTGTTGATGAGAACTGTATTCTCCACTAACAAACATGTCTGATGACTGAAAGAATTTTCCATGTATCAGCTTCATACTCCATACATCTCAAGTCTAGGTTTTACTCTAGTATCCATATGTTTTTGTATCCAAGAATCACAGAATTAATTCATACACTGATGGCTAGCAATAGCTTAACTACACTAAAGTGACTAAAATAAAATCACACAAATATACCACCCAAACTAAATATGAACTCAATTTTACCTAAGCTGGATCTTATAAAAGACTGAAGCATAGTTAAAGGAAACACAGGTCAATGAGATATATAGACTTGCATTTGAATTAAAAGTCTAATATACTCATTATATAGTTTATTTTAAAAGATTGTTATCTAGCTCTGTTCACAAAAAGTCTGGAAGCAATATCCAGCTCAGTGGCCAGGGTGCCTCTTGTGTCCATACTGTGGTTTCTAACTACCATTTCTAGAGAAAAGAACCTGATATCCTTAGAGAGATGGTCATCCTAACTAAGTCTGGTGCAGTAAATTCACAATATAAACCTGAACCATCTTTTCATACTGAAAAGCAAAGAAGTTATTCACATTCACAAGGGCTATCTCAAGAGATAATAGGACACAAATGTAATGTCTTAATCAATAAAGAAATTTAAAAAGAGAGAGAGAGAGAGAGAATAGGAGACAAATTAAAGGAACTCTCACTGGCCAAAGATAAAAGTAGTTTGTGCATCAAAACATGTAATAATTATAATAAATTAAAACATAGCAAATGCATTTTTTAAAAATATATGAGGTCATAATGAAATTTTTAAAAATCTTCCTGGTTCCATTTGAAGATTGTTAGAGCACCAACCTCTCATTCTGAAATTTGATAAATAAAGGAATTGGAGAAATCAAGCATCTATCCTGCCTTTCCTATACTAACTGTATTCCAAGATAATCCATTGATAAGGAAAAATTTTTTATAAGAGAATGACACTTAGTAGGTACAGATATATTCAATTAGAATGTCTATATTTTGTGGCCCCTAATAAAATTATAGTTCTAAGTATTGAACATATTCAAAAAGAATATGGAGTCTTTGGATAGAAATAAATAATAAAGATTTATTCAAGGGTCTTGGGGTTTTTTCAACCAGATACAACTAGGCAATACCTAGGGTGTTCTGAAGAAAAAAGAAAACCTAAGTTCTCTCAAGGTAAAAAGTACATTCTTGAGAATACTCAGGCCTGCATTCTTAGCCTTTGATTGGTCCAAGATGCTAATCTTCAAGATGACCTGTGGTCTAGATAAGGGATGTCAGGTGGTCTGGGTACATGAACATTCTTTCCTCAGCCTTTCAGGGAGTAATCAGAAGATTATCTGTAGGTTTGATTAGTGTATCCAGGCATTGACGCAGAACTGGCAAGTTCAAAAGTTTAAGTTCCCAGGCTACTTAAAACAATCATGGAATTGTTTTCTCATGCTCAACCTACTTCCTTTCAGTAATTTAGCAGCTTGACTATAGTGACTCCATTTTATTTCGGCTCTCTGTTCCTAATAGGCAGTAGTTATCAAAGGTTGTTAAAACAGTATGGATAATGAAGCATGAATCAGGTTGACTACATCTGAACCCTTTGGCCAATCTTAACATTACAAAAAATACAGAGGTGTTATGTATCATATCCTCCTATGTGATATACTAGTGAATACACAGCATCACCTATAAAATTTTCTTATTAAAATTTGAACTTGAATATGATCAAGCATCTACATACAACTACTAGTTTATGGGAAATACACAGAGGACAGATGAACACATCAAATGACACCACAGGGATTATATGCCAGCCCTAGAATGTATGATATTCTATGGGATTCCAGACCCAATTTCTTAAATCAATAAATGGCACTTTTTTTAAGGAGGGAGGAAATTGATATAGATTAAGAGAGCTTCACTAAATACCAAATACAATAAGTATACTTTATTCGAATCTAGGCAATACCTAGAGTGTGCTGAAGAAAAAAGAAAAGCTAGGTTCTCTCATGGTAAAAAGCACACTCAAATAAACCTTGACTCAATTTTTAAAATATTATAGCACGATAGGGAAAGTTAATAGTGAGTTAACAGTGAGAGCACATTGGATGCTATTAAAGAAATAGTGTTAAGTATTTTTTGGCTATAACAATGGTTAAGAAAGTAGTGTCCTTGTCTCTTAGAGATACATACTAAAATATTTAGGGGTGAAGTGACATAGTGTCCAGCATTTACTTCAAAGTAATACAATAGCTAGGGTTAAGGCATGGGTGAGATAGTGTAGATGAAAAAGGACTAGCTGTATGCTGATAATAGTTGAATCTGGGTTATGAAGATATGGAGGTTTCTTATTCAATTCTCTCTAATTGTGTGTGTATATCCAAAACTTCCATAACTTTTTTTAAAGCATTTGAAAAATATTAAACTTTTTAAGAGGTTCCCTAAAACAGCAAAAAAAAAAAAAAAAAAAAAAAACATTTTCCTTTTATCCAGAAGAAAGTCTATTTGGGCCTCAAAATCTTGAAACAGACAATTGGACACCAACATGATTCTCTTTTCTCCTTTAAATCCTTAAATATTGCCTCCTTTGTCAAATGATGAAGGTCAATTCCTTTTCTCATCAGAGAACATATGTCTACCTCACTACTGATATTTGACAAAGATAGAAACCTTGAGTTAGGGTATCATTCTGAGCCCTAAAGTTTGGACACTATTTGGAATAGAATTTAAATGAACTGATTCTCCCCTATTATTTGAAGGCCTTGGCTGAGTTTTGTGGTTTTTTTGTTTGTTTGTTTTTAAGCAAGTGAGCCTGAATAAGCAATCATTAAAGGTTACTTACGATGACAGATCTGGTGAAAGAGATCAGAATATCAGTGAGCTCAAGATCTGTGAGGCTTTCCTAACTTCTCCCTGAAATAGCTAAAACACTAGAACTCTACATAAATATATAGAGTTATATATATATATAACTATATATATAACTATATATATAACTATATATATAACTATATATAACTATATATATAACATATATATATAACTATAACTATAAACATATATATATATATATATATATATATATATATATATATATATATATGGTTTGCTTCCTTCCCTTGCCCCCAAAAGCCTCTGGAGTCGTTGTTTTATGGAAACCTAATGTTCAAAGTTTCAACCCTTTCGCACTGATAAAGTATGGAATTAATTAGGAAAATAGAACCTTGAAATACATAGGATATTTTTGTTTGAATATATCATGTGTTAGACAGTGACACCTATTGGTGAACTATAATAATGTAAAACTAGGACTATTGAATACTGTATCATACATAGTATAATCCACCCACTCTAAATCAGACACAATGGAAAAAAGCTATACTGATTTGGGGAAAATTGGTGGTAGGAAAAAAATCACTTTAATATGCTTTTATTACCTACAAATAAACTAGGTAGTTTGACTTAGACTGTAAATGAGATCTCCTACTGTTACAGAAAGTATTTCTGATTAGTACAAAAAATATTCAGCCTACATTATAATGATATTGCACTTAATTCTTTTTTTAAATTGGAGTTTCTGAAGTTTTTAAAGTAACTTTGTTCATTAAAGTGAACAGACACTTCACCACCTAATTTTGAAAAATGTGATTGATTTTTAAAGTAATCGGATCTGAAAATTGAAATTCATAATAATAAATTTGTGCAAGCCAAATTAATAAAAATTATATACTGAAATTAAAACAAAAATGAGGAGATTCAATTTGAGCATTATGTATATGGAAAGAGGGGATTTCTAAGTTTGAAATAAACATTCCTTGCCTCAATCAATTGCAGACAGATCCTTTCATTAATAGATCAGGAAAAAAAGTAAGGAAAAGTGAAATTAGAAATAATTCTCTAAAATGTCTATTATGCCATAGGGCCAGCCATTAACTTAACCCCTTCCTCATCAAAAATTCTCACTTAGTTTACTAGAATAAGTTATGTAACTTATTAAAATAATTTATACAAAATCACTTATATATATTATAGTATAAATATATTTATATGGTATAAATAAATATATATTTAAGTATATATCATATAAATAGACTTAAGTATATTTATATTATAATATTGCTTTGCAAAATAAATTTAATAATGAAATCAGTAGGAAAATTAGACTCACTTTAAGTAATTTGTCTCATAAACTCTACTTGAGGGCATATACCAATACATTGTATAATGAGTGATACCTGAAACTAGAAGTACTCTTGAACCCAGTCTTCTTTCAGATATAAAATAATTTTCACTGCCAGTTCTCTCATTCATTTCCTTCTTAACCACTGGAATGCATTAATAATGAATGGTGTGATGTTTTCTCACACTCAGTTCTGAACTCACCTTCCCCTGCAGCTTCTCCTCATTTATCTCTTTTCTCAGGTACTATAGTCTCTTCCCCTCAGCGACACAGTGAAAGCCAATCTAGACTGCAGTTTAGCACAAAGGAGTACTAACATTTTATTTTGCTCTGCTGTTCTTTCTTTTCCCTCTCCTTCACCTTTTAATCAATGCCAGGGGAGTGCTTTTAGGAATCCATTCTCATGCCCACAAGTCACTGTGTGGCAAGTTGCTGGATCAGCTAGCGCAGTGATCGGCAAATTCATTAGTCAACAGAGCCAAATATCAACAGTACCACAACTGAAATTTCTTTTGAGAGCCAAATTTTTTAAACTTAAATTTCTTCTAACACCACTTCTTCAAAATAGACCTGCCCAGGCTCTGGTATTTTGTGGAAGAGCCACACTCAAGGGGCCAAAGAGCAGCATGTGGCTTGTGAGCCGCGATTTGCCGACCACTAACTAGGGAGCTGTGGGTACAGCAGAGATCACAATAGCCTTCATGTCTCTGGAGAACAAATAGGAAGCATGAATATAGATTCATTGCAGTGGAAATGGTAACCACACCAATTTTATGGCAAGATGTTCCAAGTTGCAAAAACCTAGACTGCAAGATTTTATACTAGGAAAATTTTAAAAGAGAAAGAGATGCATACTCTGCTAATTCTTCCGAAGACCAGAATGGCAACTTTGCAATTAATTTTTATTTTCTATTACCATCATCAGAGAATGTTTAATATGTTCTGGCATAGGCCAAGGGCCCTTTCCAAAATTAAAATCAAGAAAGACTGGCCATCTGTGAGAGTTAAAGAAATAGAAGGAGTCAGAATACCAAGAAGAAACTGGTGGAATAAAGAAGTATTTTTTAACTCATATTTTTTTGGGGGGGGTTTGTCTGTTCAACATAGGATTATGAGGTGGGATAGTTCACATCCTTCAAATAAATAAAACATTACAGGCATGCTGGGTTATTCAAGTCATTCACTCAGGGAGTTGACCCAAGAGAGAGTTTGTTAGCATCACTTGGGGATGAGCAGGTACCACTTGCTGTAGAAGCCAAAGGAAGCCTGAGAGGAAGTTTTTGGAAGAGTTAGGGCAAGGCTTTTGGTTCATGAAGACCAATTAGTTGAGCCCAAGAGAGCTCGATGAGCTAAGGTAGATCCTGAGGAGTAAAGTCTTAGATTCAATGTTTTATTTAGATTACAGGATGTTGATTACCAAAACCTGAGAACATGCTCATCTGGAAAGGCCCAAAGGCTATAATCCTCTTTATAAAAAGGCAGGAATAAATCAATGGTTCTCAAAGTTCCAAGCAACAGCAGCATCCTCTGGGAGCTTGTCAGAAATTCTCAGGCCTCACCCCTACTCACTGAATCAGAAATTCCATTATTAAAACACAGTCATCTGTATTTTAATAAGCTCACAGGTGATTCTGATGCACATTAAAGTATGGGAGCCACTAGGGAACACAACCACCAGCATAAATGACAGAAATGGTTCAAGAACTTTATTACAGCAAAAAAGAACTCACGGAGTCTTTTCCTTCCTGACATTTCACGCTAGTCTAGGCCACCATTGCCTCCTGCCTGACACCTGGAGTCGCAACTTCCCTGGCCTCCCTATCACCAGGCTCAGGCAGCTCCTCCTAATTTCTTATAGTGCAGGCAGAGTGCATCTTTCAAATTACAAATCATCTAGTATCATTCCCCTAATTAATATCCTTCAGTAGCTTCCCATAATACTTAGAGTCAAGTCCAAGTCATGACCCAACTTCTGCTGGGTTATCTGCATCTTCTCAAGCTAGAATTTCTTTGCATTCTAGGCTTTAGCCAAGTTGAATTGTTTCTGCTTCCTCTAATCCAACCTCCAGGCCATTATACTTGCTATTTCCACTAACTGAGACACTCTTTCCAGGTCCCTTCATCAGGCCCATCTGGAGGTGATGGTGGAAAGAAGAGGAAACCCACAAGGATAAAGAATGAGAAAGCTAGGAGGAAGAGGAGAAAGGAGAGAAAACCTAAACCAAAAGAGTCCTAGCAGACAGTGAACAAGGTGGCATGGGCTGCCCTCCCCTTCAGTCTTCAGCTTCTGCAGGTGTTCAAACTATCCTTAATTTAATGCACCCAACCCCTTCAGGACTCTCTGAGCCCCAAATATAAAACACACTCTGGAGATTAGACTGATAATGGCTTCCCTTAGAATGATAATTAGTTACCTGATGTGCAGAGACTCTCAGAGAGTAATCAGGCGAGCAGCAACATCAGCACCACTCAGGAACTAGGAGAAATGCAAATTATTGGAAGGTAGAACAACTATATGAGACACTGTAGGACAGGACCCTGCAATCTGTATATTTTAAATTCCTCCCCAGAACCTTTTCTGCACTAAAATTTGAAAATTACTGTCTAAAGTCTCTTGATAGAGCTCATGCTAATGGAACACCAGATGTTCCCCTTGGCCCATAAGGGTGCATTGTAATTTAGGCCTTTGGGTCTTAATGCCCCTCCCTTTTTTGTGTAAAGATTGAGTCCACTGATAAGACTAAAGGTCAAACCAGGTGGAGTTAGGCAGAGAGTAGGCTCTTTGAAGGGTGCAGCCCCCATCAGATGACAGTAACAATTATAGCAACACTATGATAATGAGTAAATACTGGTGATCATATACTGAACCCTTATAACATACTATACATACACACACGTCACCCTAGAAAATTGGAATTATATCCCTTTAACAGAAGCAAAACAAAATAAGACAAAAGTCTCAAAGAGATCACATGATAAGACACTCAACTAGGAAGTAATAGGTCAAGCACTTAAATGTGGCTCTGTCTAGCTCCAAACCACTATATCCTACTTATTCTTACAAAAGTGCAGGCACAGTTACTGGAAGAATACTGGACCTTAGCCTAGGGCCTCTTCCAAGTAAGCATGGCAACATGTTGAGTTTTCTTCTTCCCCTCCTGTTCATTCAGCCTCCTCTTTCCGTGTTTGCTTTGGGGTTTCTCTTCTCCTCAAGGACCAATGAATGAATCTTGCATATTGTATTTTCGGTTGCTCTGCAGAAGGCTGCAGAAAGCCATCAAGGGAGGGAGGGCTGGGAGAGAGGAAAAGAAGGAAGGGAGGGAGGAAGAAAAGGAGAGGGAGGGAGGTGGGAGGGAGGCAGGAAGGAAATGAAAAGGGGGAGAGGGAGAGCTTTCTGATGAAATGCAATGTATAAATGGCTATTGTCATCATTATCCCTTGAATAAATGGAGACGATGCACACTGGCTGTGGCAGAAATGGATGGAAAAATTGGACTGTGAACAAAAGCATTATTAATTTAAGCAACTGCCTGAATTTGCCTCCAGCAGTTTCCTTTGTAAACACTGTTAACACCCTGGAATGCTTGAATTATATCTAAATTCATAGCTTAAATATGTGAAAAAAATAGAATCCTAGGCATTACTTTTAAGCATGCAAAGAACTATTTGCTTCTAAAATCTGCCAGAACAAAATAAAACCAGAATATGAGACTTCCAAATTATGAAGGTCTAATATTTCTTATGAAATTCTTTCATGGACTATAGGATTTTTGGCTCCCTCCTACCAAGACCAGACATAATTTATAACTGACAAAACATAGCCCTGTAGCACCGTTGGTGCAGAACGCACTTGTATTTATTTGTATTTCTCTGTAACATGAACATGGGTCTTGGGGGTAAATGGTTGCAGCAATGAATATCTTTAGACAATAGGGTTATTTAAGTGGCCATGTCACAGCTGAGTAACTTCGTAAATGAGCCTGGTGATAAAGAGAATAATTGCATGTTATGACCTTATTTTGAGGTGGAAAACCCTTCATTTAGGCACCATGGTGGGAGACATTCGCAGAAGGTATATTTTGTATGTTAGAATCAAATAATTTACTAGTATGTTTCCTGGGAGGAAAATATATCTATGATTTTGGATGTGGTGATTGTAAGTGTAAAGCCATTCCATTCACACCAGGTTCACAGGTTTTCCCAAAAAATCGGGAAAGTGTCCCAAAAATCTGGAGCCTGAGAAGCATTTGGGAGAAATCCTGACTGAGTTTGAAGAGTATCCACACTCCCTATTTAGAAGCAAGAGAATAAAGGAGGGGTGACATAGTTGCTGCTAATTGTGAACCAACCAGCCCATAGGGGGGAATGGTAGTTAGCTAGCATCTCCATGTTTGAATCCCTTGTCAAAGTGTAGAAGAACAGTAATGACAACCCCAGTACAGATTGGGTGTTACAATGGATGGGGTAAGTACTTCATAGATATTGTGATTTCATCTTCTCAACAATCTTAGAAATATTATTGCTATAATATAATTCCCACTTATGGATAAGGAAACTGAACCACAGAGGTTATATGATGTGCCCAATGTAAAATAGCTAGAAAGCAACAGAAGCAAGATTGAAAAGCAGTCTGGTGCCAGAGTCCCTGTTTCAAACCACTTATACTAGTAGTCATCACTACTACAGACAGACCAGGGACTTTCCAGTTTGACACTATGGAGCTGAACTCCAGCTTACAAGTAATCACTTGGAGGTCAAATGTGACCCAGAGGAAGTGACTTAACTTTATCTCTTACTTATAAAATGGGTAAAATTCTGAACCAGCAGATTATCATGAAGGTAAGCACTTAGCAGAAACTCAATAAATAATTTCTTAAGGCACAGCTTCATTAACCTCACCGACCAGTTCTGGCTACAATCCAGCATTGGAATGGCATTTATCAACTGTAGACTACCTTCTAGCTCAAGATCTGAAAGGCACGATAATGTTGGATGGTTGTAAACTATAAAGAAAAGAATCATAAGCATACACACACACACACACACACACACACACACACACACACACACACGATCACAGACTGGATTTCTGATGAACTCAAAAGACAGAAAACAACTGACTTCCATAGTCAAATCTATCACATTTATCAGGTGCACAGCACAAGTGGCTAGGATCCAAACAATTCTGAATCTAATTTTGTTTAAAGAGTGTCAAAATATTTACATTTTGAATGCCAATAATACATATTTTGTTTTAAATACATATAATTTTACATACATAAATGAAATACAAATATATAGTGTGGTGTGTGTATGTATGTGTGTGTGAGAGAGAGAGAGAGAAAGTGCAAGTGTGAGCACATGCATGCATTTATGTTTCCCTCAGGGTGACTTTGTAACTATTGACCTCCCTGTTACTGGCCATTTTGACCTTTCTGTTGACTATGCTTTCTCATCCAGCTCCCTAGTATTTGGTTTCTTTCCTTTGTGTTCCTGGAGAAGAGAAGCTATTTCAAGAATAGAGAAGGTTGGTTAATTATTTTCAGATGCCTCCTTTTCCTTGTTTTGTTAGACTCTAATCTCTATGAATTTATTTAAAATAACTTTCAGCTCATGGGGTTATTACTAAGGAAATTGTTATGGCATATACTAACATGCATTTTTTCAGTTCTGAAAACACAAGAAGTTTCCAGGCTGTAAGTAGGCCCTAGTGTAATATTCTGCCACCCTAATTTTAGTCAACATCTCCAGGTAAAATGCCCATTGAGAAAAAGAAAGTAAAATGATTTTCTGTTTGTTAAGCTGTTTTGATAGACAGGAACAGACTCCTTAAGACACTTCAAAGAAAAGGGAGGCTGGATGTAAACTAGATTACTATGATGATCATTTCACAATATATAAAATCAAATAATTATCATGTACCCCTGAAACTAATATAATGTTACATGTCCATCATATCTCAATTAAAAAAAACTCAACCCTTAAGATTGGGGTGGGAGGAATGAAAGTAGAGTGGACTATCAGGGAGTCATTATAAAAGGTAAAGAAGTGTGCATAATTCAATTTGCCCTCCAAGTGTACAGAGTCATTTCCTGTTCTCTCTGGCCAACTCAGAGTGACTTTGTCCTCCTGAGAAAAGTAGGAATGGTCCCTCTCCTGTCCAAGAAGTTCCTCACTTTTGGCAGCAATGAAGAGGACAAGGGACACATGACTAGCAAGTCAAGTGAACCTGACCTACTCTGGCAATCACCAGGGACAGACAGGCAGCCATGTCTATGATGACTGGTAGGTACCTGCCTAGACAGATGGTGGTGTCATTGCACTAACATAGAGAACACAGAAAGAGAAGGTTGAAGAGGAGGAGGAGAAGTTCACATCAGCACATATTGACTTTGGGCTACCTAGGAAACATTCAGGAAACATCAGGGTTTGAATTTCACAAGAGAGCTCTGAGCTGCAGAGGTGAGTCAAGTGACCTGCCCCAGGCTACACAGCTTGGTGGCAGTGGTGACCATGCCTGAGACTTGAATGGAATCAGGTCAGTATCAGTTCTGTCATCCTACACTGCCCATTTTGCCCACAACAGGCCAATGAGCAAGGCTGTGAGGTATAAAATTGCCTTTCTGGCCCTAACCTCTCTGCACCTCTGCCCGTGCTTCCTTCCCCCTTCTCAGCTTGCAGACTTCCTGTGCCTCCTAGTTTCCCCTTCTCCTTTACCTTAATTAAAACTGTACTTAGGAAAGGATCCACTAATACTGTCTTTCCAATAGAGATCGACTCTTAAGCAGCAAATCACCAGGGGGGATGATTAGCATGGTGATCACAATGATGAGAGTAGCAGAATTATTTATAGATATTATTATGTTTGTCCATGGTGGGTTTTTCACTGTACCTTTCTAAGTGTATATAGACTGTCTTCTCTCCAGGGCACTGAAGATTTGTTCCAGAAAACCGAACCCTATACACAACTTCTATTCTTGAGTCTTCCAAAAGCAGCAACTCCTAGGGTAGAGTTGCAAGATAAAATGTAGGGTTCCCAGTTAAATATAAATTACAGATAAGTAACAGTGTTGTTGTTGTTGTTGTTGTTATGTGTTTCTTTGTCTGGCTGTTTTCAATGCAACTAAAATTAGGCTTTGCAGGGCAAATAGTTATATTGAAAAGTTATGCATTGCTTATCTGAAATCCACAATTAACTGAGTGACTTACTTTGTTTTCTGCAAAATCTGGTAACCTTACCATAGGGTAAAAGGAGTGAACCTTCGCAAACATGAAATGTGATGAAGAAGAGAGAAGAAAACAGCAGAAGTGAGGAACCCCCAAGACCAGGATGGATCCTGAGCCCCTCTCACACAATGGAGAGGGTGAGGGACTACATTGGAGAGGCACTAATTATTGTCTCACAGGAGGCTGGACTTCTGGCCTCAGAGTATGTTCCACAATCCCCAGGACCATACAGGGCAGAGATGCCCAGGGTGCCCTAACATCAGGTAGACACGTATACTTAGACAATTAGTTTTTTCTCTATTAGCCCCCAAGGACTGAAATGGGATAGTCTAATAATGACTGATAGTAGACTTTCTGCCAACCAGCATGAAGGAGACTTGAGGCTAAATTTAATTGTATCTAAAGAAAATGTGACATTTCTAACATCCATTTTTTAAATAAACTTTCACAATTCCCCCCCAAAAAATTATCATCACTGCTAAACACTGAATATTTTCTATTTGACACACACCATGTTAACTGCTTTGTATATAGTGTTTTGTTTTCTGTTTACAAAATTATTATGTAACTAAGTGAGGAGTCCTAAGGTAATAGTCTGTCAGGCTTTGAGGAGTTTGTGAGTGAGATGCTAAGAGAAGGGAAAAGGAGAACATAAAGCAGTGCCGCTTCACTTATTGATTAGCCTGGCTCTAGCCCCACAAACTCATTCCTGTACATGAAAAAATTAGCTCAGAAAGATACTCCACTGAACAGAGAAAATATTTGATTCAGGGGCCAGCCTCTGCCAACCTAGGTCCTGCCCTTTCTGTTAAAAGGCAAAAAAAAAAAAAAAAAGGAGGGGGGAGAGGTGTTTAGTCCTGATGGGAATGTTTAACAGCCTCACTTCAGATATTTTTTAGGCCTAGCTCAACCTTGAGGCCTTTCCAGTGACCAGGTTAAATTCTTCCAAATTCTGTAACTCCATAAGAAACAACCTGTATCTTTGGGCCCAGTCTCAGTGAAAGCATTACATTTACTCTTAACTTGAAAGAGAGAAAACTTTCTTTTCAGTTGACACTGAATCATGTCCCTAGACTGGGAGAATTTGTTCATCTAGGACTCAGTGTTCCTTCCTCATTACTAAGAAGCAAATAGCTATTGGCCTCATTTGGAAACATATTGTCCCCTCTCCCCCTCCCACCCACACATCTTAGTAAAGAGATTTGAAATGGTTAAAAAAGAAATGACAGTCGTGCAATATCCTGGCTGGTTCTGCAGTATCAAGTCATCTTCAATCAGTCACAAAAAATAATAATCATGTTAATAATCTTGCTTAACAGTGACTTGCATTATAATGTCCACCCTTAATTATAAAGATTATGAAAAGAGACAAATCGTGAAGAGAAACTTCTTCATTTTTGAACAAAGGCTCAGCAATTGCATTTTGAAGAGGTTTTACAGACTGAACTTTTACAGGTTGACAGATGAACTCCTTATCAAAATTTATTGCAAAGGTATTTTTAGGAGAGTTTTTTGTTTTATGAGATTTATTTCCAAGTCCATGGTCTGTGGTATAGAAACCTTATACCACAAATAGTTCAATAAGAGATCGGTCTTAAATACCTCGATGTTGAAGGCAAGGAGTTATAAAAACCCATATAAGCATTCAGCACAGAAGTGCTCCCCAACCTCTGCAATGAAAGCAGAAATGGTTTCCTTATGAAGACACTAGTCATCCACATGACTATATAAGCCCTGATCCCATGCAGATTCTGCAATATTGACCTTCTTAACAATTATACCACTCTGTAAAATGTAATAAATTAAGGACAGCTCTTCATTTGGTAGAAATAACTCAGACCCATCTCCACCTGGATGTCACATAGATTCTTCTAAGTCAGAATGATTTTATTTCTCTCTGCCTTTTAAAAATGTATTAATTCTGAGCTAAGTATCTTAACTGAAGTTACAAATATAGAAGCAAGACAGATTAGAATGTACTATAATCAGTGTGGACTCTGGGTTTTATTAAATGTAGAGAGATAAATATGTATCATATCATATCGTATCATATATTATACTAGAGACCGGGTACATGAAATTCAGCACTGGGGGGTGTCCCTCAGCCCAGCCTATACCCACTCCAATCTGGGACTCCTTGGGGGATGTCTGACTGCCGGTTTAGGCCCTCTCACAATCCGGGACTGCTGGCTCCCAACCACTCGCCAGCCTGCCTGCCTGATTGCCCCTAACCACTTTGGCCTGACAGCCAGATCACCCCCTAATCATTCCCCTGCTGGCCTGACCAATGCCTAACTGCTCCCCTGCCAGCCCAATTGCCCCGAACTGCCCTCCCCTGCTGGCCTATCACCCCCAACTGCTCTCCCTGGCTGACCCAGTTGTCCCCAACTGCCCTCCCCTGCCAGCCCAGATGTTTCCAACTGCCCTCCCTTGCAGATCATTGCCCCCAACTTCCCACCCCTGTAGGCCTGATTCCCCTACAACTTCCCTCCCCTGCAGGCCTGGTTGCCCACAACTGCTCTCCCCTGCAGGCCTGGTGCCCCCCAACTGCCCTCTCCTACTGGCCTGGTCCCCCCTAACTGTCTTCTCCTTCTGGCCTGATTACCCACAACTGCCCTCCCCTGCTGGCCATCTTGTAGTGGCCATCTTGTGACCACATGGGGGTGGACATCTTGTGTGAGGGCGTGATGGTCAATTTTCATATTACCTGTTTATTGCATAGGATTATACCTGAGGCCCAGTGCATAAAAATGCATGTACTCAGGTGTGGGAGGGGCTTTGGGGGGGGGGGTCTCTCAGCCCAGCCTGTACCCTTTCTCAGTCTGGAACCCCTTGGGGGATATCTGACTGCTCCCCATGAGATCAGGCCTAAGCTGGCAGTCAGACATCCTTTTGGCAGCCCAGTAGGCCTTGGGAGATGTCCAACTAACAGCTTAGGCCCACTCCCCACAGAGTAAGTTTAAGCCATTAGTTGGACATCCTTAGCACTGTCAGAGAGGCTGCTGACACCACCGCTGTGCTGGCTAGCCATGAGCTGGCTTCCAGCTGAGCAGCCCACCCTTGTGGAAGCATGCTAACCACCAGGGAGAAGCTCCTGCATTGAGCGTCTACCTCCTGGTAGTCAGTGTGCATCATAGCAACAGGTCATTCCGGGTCATTCTGCTATTAGGGTCAATTTGCATCTTACCCTTCTATTATTTAGGATATTGTATTGTAATATAACATAGCAATATAACAAAACATAATATAAATACTAGTTTTACCAGTTAATAATGCGGATTTTTTTCAATAGATGGAGTTGCACATATTTTGATATATATGTGATTTCATATGTATGTTATTTTTGTTGTATTGACAGCAAACTTCAAAACTTCATATGTCAAATTTGCTGAAGGTGTTAGCATCATAGATATTTTTATGCTTTAAGTGTCGAATTTCTTAACAAAAAACAAGCATTTGCAGGAAGTTATAATTCATTATTTTCAAGAAAAGTGCCAATAAAAGTTATCATATACTTTAGGAAGCTTATAGTGAACATGCTCCACCTCAAGATACTTGAGAACACTGGTTTAAATGCTTCAAAGGAGATTATTTAGGTGTGAAAGACAAAGAACGTTCAGGTCAACTGAAAAAGTTTGAAGACCAACAATTACAAGCATTATTAGATGAAGATGCATGTTAAACTCAAAAACAACTTGCAGAAAGATAAAATGTTACTCAGCAAACAATTTCCAATTATTTACAAGCAATGGGAAAGATTTAAAGGAAGGAAAATGGATACCACATCAACGGAATGAAAAACAAGTGGAAAACTGAAAAATCATCAGTAAAATGTTGCTTCAATGGCATTAAAGAAAGTCTTTTTGCATCGAATTGTGACTGATTGGTGATGAAAAGTGGATTTTTTTCAAGAATCCCAAATGCTCAAGATCATGGGTTAATCAAGGCCAACCATCAACATTAATTGCAAGGCCAAATTTCTTTGGAAGAAGACAATGTTCTGCATTTGGTGGGATCAGGAAGGTGTTGTGTATTATGAGCTTCTAAAACCAGGTGAAACCATTAATACTGATCACTACCAACAAAAAGTAATCAATTTGAACCACACTTTAACACGGCAAAGTAATTTTGCTTCATGATAACATACCATCACACACTTCAATACCAGTTAAAGACACGTTAAAAGATCTTGCCTGGGTTAACTCACCCGCTGTATTCACCAGAACTTGCTCCTTCAGATTACCACTTGTTCTGATTGATGGCACATGCACTTTCTGAGCAGCACTTCAAAATGTATGAAGAAATGGAAAATTGAGTCTCTGAATGGTTTGCCTCAAAACAAGAAAAGTTCTATTGGGATGGTATTCACAAATTACCTGAAAGATGGGGAAATGTGTAGCTAGCGATGGACATTACTTTGAATAAAGCACTTTTCATGTTTCTCTTGAAATTACCTTGTTTTCTTTTATTACAAAATCCACCATATTAACTGGTACACCTAATTATAGCCTAGCTTTGGCCACCAAAGATATTAGACACAATAACACCCCAATAGTAATGCATACACTCAGACTTTGGTACTAGGAACCTAGTGCTCCTTGGGCAAAAGATATATTGATTCTAAGACTGGGGCAGGGAAAGTACAAAATGATCCCTGAGTGGTATATTTCTCCAGAAAATCAAAATGTGCTCAGAGAATGATAGACATCCAAAAAAGAAAGAACCAATTTGAAAGAATTTCCACAGGTAAAATAAGAGATAATTTGAACATCAAAATAATGATATTAGTAGATTACAACTTGTTTTTAAAAAGAGATGAACCCATAATGATATATGTAAATGAATATATAGGTGTGGAAACCAGAAAAGCATTTCCTTATAGTGATAAAGATGTAGCAATATGTAGGCAGGAGCAATTATAAATTAGAAAGTCATCAATGGATTCTCAAATCATCATATGAAAGTTTGATGAGGGACATGGTATTTACATAGCCTTAAAGTATCTCTCCACAAACTGTTTATGAATTACACAGGAGAAAATTAATAATTTTATAGTGAATAAATATAGTGGACACCATCCTAAATTATCACCATAAATATCACTGATATTGGGACAAATCCACACCTTGTGCCTCCTCCTATGAGGTACTAAGAAGGATACAACCTAAATTCTTTATTTCAAAAAAATACATTATCTGAAATTAATCATAAAGAAATCTGATAAAACCAAATTGAGGGACATTCAAAAAAATAAGTGATTTGCACTTTTCATAAATCTCAATATCAAGAAAGACAAAGGTTAAGGAACCATTTGGATGACAGAACAATTACAGAGACAATTACATGTAATGAATGAATCTGCATTGGATCCTGCACTGAGAGAGAGAAACCTATAATGAACATGATTGAGATAACTGACAAAATCTGACTATGGACTATTGATTAGATAACAGTATTATTCAATATCATAAGTTTTATTATTTTACTGTGATTATATAAAAGTATGTTCTTCTTCTTGGGAAATACAGACTGAAATATTTACTAGTAAAGGAGCAAAATATCTTCAACTTACCCTCAATTGGTACATAAAGAAATCATAGATCTAGGAAGCAAAGATGGCGACATAGGTGAACACCTATTGTTCTGCCCCGCGCAACGATTTAGGAACTACAACATAACAGCAGAACAGACAGCACCCAGAATCGCCAGAAAGCTGGCTGAACAAAAACTCCACTAACTGGAGTGGAGGTGGGACACTGAGACTCAGAAGCGGCGGGAGCGCAGTCTTTCAGATGGAAACAGGTTAGGAGCCGTCCTGGTCACGCGCGCACGGGCTGGGGCTGCAGCAGCAACGCCCGTCCCACTGCCCGGATTTCCCAGCACCAGGCGAGGTCTGTCCCACTGCCCAGATCCCCCAGCTGGGCGAGGTCCGGCCGAGGTCTGGGGGACGCACCCTGGAAGCGGGGCGAGGCAGAGGCTCCTGAACTGCGAGTTTCCTCGCAAGGGTCGCGCAAACCCGCGACTTGCCCCCTGGAAGCTTGTCTCCTGGTTCCGGAAACCATTTATTTTACAATCATGGGCTAGACTTTTGGTGTGCAGGCACATTTGGGGAAAGGTGGAGTGGTCTGGCAAGGGGAAGAGACTAGCGGATTTCTCTTGGAGGTGTCTGCAGCCATTCCCATCCAACAGAGACCCGCGCGCAAGAGCGAAGCATAGGACGCAGCTGACGCTGACGCTACCTGCGAAGCTCAGAGACTCCGCCCATCCAACCTGAACACAGTCTCCCTTCACAGCCAATTGGCCTGGAGGTCAAACCCTCCTAGGGCTAACAACAAAAAGCTGGGTTTAAATTCAAAAATACTGAATACAACCCATAAAGGATTGCAGTAAGAGCACCCACCTCAGGTAACTGGGGAGGCTGAGCCACTGTCCCTTTGAAGATATCCACCACATAAAGCAGCCACCATGCAGAGACATGGAAAGAAAGCAGGTGTGAAAGAAATGGAGGAGAAAAGACGACAAGACATAGAGTTCAAAACCACGGTTATAAGGCTTTTCAAGAGGCTCCTACAAAAGGCCGATCAACTTAATGAGAATTACCAGGAAATAAACAAGACCAACCTGCAAATGAATGAGAATCACAAGGAAATGAATGAGAACCTCAAGCAAATGAATGAGACCCTCAAGGAAATGAACAAGGCCTCTGAGGATACGAACCAGACCCTCACGGATAAAAAAAAAAGGACCAACTAGAAATCAAACATACACAGACTGAAATAAAAAAATATTACACAAAGTCCTAAAAGCAGTCCAGAGGGCCACAAGAACCAAGTCAAAAATTTGAAATACAAAGAAGCAAAATCCACTCAGCTGGAAAATCAAGAAACAAAAAGAATTCAGATAATTGAAGATAGCGTAAGGGGCCTCTGGGACAACCTCAAGCATGCCAACATCCGAATTATTGGGGTGCCAGAAAAAGAGAGAGAGCAAGTTAATGAAAACCTACTTGAAGAAATAGTGACTGAAAACTTCCCCCACCTGGTGAAAGAAACTGACTTAAAAGCCCAAGAAGTACACAGAACCCCAAAATATAGGAATCTAAAGAGGACCACACCAAGACATATCATAATTAAAATGCCAAGAGCAAAAGATAAAGAGAGAATATTAAAAGCAGCAAGAGAAAACAGTTGGTTACCTACAGGGGAGCACCCATCTGATTGTCAGCGGATTTCTCAACAGAAACGATGCAGGCCAGACGCGAGTGGCAAGAAATATTCAAAATAATGAAGAGCAAGAATCTACAACCAAGATTACTCTATCCAGCAAAGCTATCATTCAGAATTGAGGATCAGATAAAGTGCTTCGCAGATAAGAAAAAGCTAAAGGAGTTCATCACCACCAAACCAGTATTATATGAAATGCTGAAAGATATTCTTTAAGAAGAGGAAGAAGAAAAAGGTAAAAATATAAATTATGAACAACAAATACACATCTATCAACAAATGAACATAAAACTCAAGTGAATTGATAGGCTGATGAACAAGATAAACTGGTGACTATAACAGAAACATGGTCATAGAGAGGGAATGGACTGACAATTCTTGGGGAGAAAAGGGTTGTGGGAAGTACAGCAAGAGATTGGACAAAAATCTTGCAACAATGGGAGAGAACATTGGGGAGGGGGAGGTGAGGGTGGAGGGTGGGATAGGTACAGGGTGGAGGGGAGATATAGGGGGATAAAAAAGGGGAAACAATGTAATTAATAAACTGAACAATAAAGAAGAAAAAAAAAGAAATTTTACTGAAGGAAGAATCTAGATACTTTCTCCAGAAAAATCCTATATCATGGTGAGTCTGTTTATTCAATAGCTAATCAATTGAAAGCTATCATTTATCTCCCCAATTATATTGTAGGCTCCTTGAGACCTGAAAATGCACCTTACAAGTTCTTTAATCTTCTGACCTCTCCCTCACTTTTATCACCCTCTCCTATCCTTATCCCCATGACCCACAGTCTGTCAGAAACAGAAAACCAAACTGGAACTCCCTCCTACTTACTTCTTTAACCCTCCTGTTTTAATTTAGATACTATCTCCTCCAGTCCTTTAAGATACCCTGTACTGGGTTAGATGACCCTTGTACATATTACCCATGCTTACATTCTTACACCATTGTAACACTTATTGTGCTAAAATTGGCTACTTTCTTGTTTATGTCTCTCACCACACTCCAAGCTCCTTGAAAGGTGAGATTTTCATATAGAAAAACACTGACTTTAAATTAAGCCAACTATTATATATCCTATATAATAAAAGCTAGGTGGCATCACACTCTCAAGCGATGCCCTTACGTGACATTGTCACAAGATGGCTGCCTCAAGATGGCCACATGCACAGCGAAGGTCGGGGCACAGTGGCCACTCCATGTGGTGAGGCCTGGGAGTCCTGCAGCACTGCATGGCATGGAGGAGGCTGGTCCCAGGGTATCTGCCATCTCGTGGTGAGGAAGCAGGTTGTGGTAGGGGAGGGCAGTTGTGATGATCAGGCCAGCAGGGGAGGGCAGTTGGGGACCATCAGGCTGTCAGGGGAGGGCAGTAGGGGGCAATCAAGCCAGCAGGGGAAAGCAATTGGGGGCCATCATCTTGGCAAGGAATGGCAGTTGGTGGCCATCAGGCCAGCAGGCGAGCAGGTAGGTGTCAATCAGGCCAGCAAGAGAGTGGTTAGGGGGCGATCAGGCTGACAGGAAGAAGCAGTTAGGGGCAATCAGGCAGGCAAGCAGGCAGGCAAGCAGTTAGAAGCCAGTGGTCCTAGATTGTGAGAGGGATGTCCCAGATTGGAGAGGGTGCAGGCCAGGTTGAGGGACAAAACTCACCATGCATGAATTTCCTGCACCAGGCCTCTAGTAGTTATATATCCCTTGAAGTATTAGCCTTGCTCTCAAAGTTTAAAAAAAGGGGGGAGCATTTAAGTTGTATCAAGATTTACTGAGGGTCCTAATGGAGTAATATTTTTAGTCTGTGAACAAAAGGTGGTAGGTTAATGGGGCCTGTTTATAAGCCACATAACCTCATTGCTATGTGAATCTAGATGAATAGTAAATATAAGACATTCAATTCTCTTTCAATCTCTTAAATGCTATGCCTTTAACATCATCTTTACTTTAAGGTTAATGAAATGAAAAGACAGACCAAAAAAATCAATGGACAAAATCTTGAACACTGTGCCATAAATTATCCTTGAGTTAATAATTTACTAGATTATAGAGCCAAGGGAGATAAAGCAAGATCCGACTGTAAGTGAAATATAGTGTGTGCACATTTAAATAATTCATATTTTAATTAAAATTGCCTATGGAACACTGGATATTCCAAAATCATTTTGACCAACACCTACTTTTATCAGCTTAAAAAAGAAAAAGAGTCACCAGACATAACTTTGAAGGGTTTTTGGAGGTCCCCAAACTATGGACACATAGGTCACATGCTTTCTCCCTATGCCCTGTGCTATAATTAGCTTGTGGTGTCAAGAGGAGAAGGTACACACTGAACAGCAGGTACACTGTGGGTTTTGCTGCATGGAGCATAATGAGGATTTCAGATGTAACACACTAATACTTGTTTTATTACCATAGTCAATTGTCCGTGCATCTTAGAATTCATGGTGGATGCACTGGCTAAGTCATGTTTCTTTCATTAGCTAAAGCAATTAATGTACATTCAGCCTTTTAAGTACTATCTCTTTATGCTTTCTCTTCATGTAATTCAGTTTGCAATGATTAAAATAATTTTTCAATGGCGATGTCAAAGCTTACTGAAAAAATATATAGCACTAATGTAAGAAGCATTTGTAAACATTTTTAGGAGGCTATTGTTTGTTGTTACACAACACTGTAGCAGATGGCTATAAAAAAATAGCTCAAACTGGAGAACCAGCAGAGAAGCAGACCTCAGGGAATCAGGGTAAATAGTAGAAGAGATTTTACTCTTTTAAAATAATTTAAAGCCACATCAGAAACCACTTTAGGTCTTTTGGTGTGTATGGTTAAGGACCAAATATGACTATTGCTTGCAATTAACGACTCAGTCTTGTTCAACCTTTTAACTGTTAAGCAATTACCTTGTGTCAAGCCCCAGGCTAATCTTTTTACATATAGCTTCTTATGAACTCATAGAAATTGTGAGAAACTGAGATGCAGAGGGATTAAATAACATTCCCAAGAGTCTCATGTCTAGTTACCCGGGGGTGGGGGGTGGGGGGGGGAAGAGAAGCTGAGATCCATCCCACATTCAATTCCCTGTGGCCACCTAGTAGAGTGGCTAAGGAGCCAGGCTACTTGGATTTGTCTGTCCTTCCCTACATATTAGCTATGGGACTTTGAGCAAGTTACTTAACATTCTGAGCCTCAGATCATTGTCTATAAAACAGAGATAGTATTAGAAACCTAACTCACAGTATTTTGTGAAGATTAAGTTAATATGTGCCACATGCTTAGAAAACATAACTGCCACAGGGCAAGTGCTCACTAGGTATCTGATCTTATTATTATTAGAGTTGCTATACTAAGTTGCCCAGCCTAGGTTGTATGCTTTTCTCTTTTAGGACTGTTTCTTTTTTTAAAGCATGATATATGCTATTATGATAGCCAATTAGTAAAGGAATGTGTCTGTAAAAGGTTCCTAATTTAGTGATTGATTATACTTCTAATGCACACAGAAAATAATTTCTATAGATATATTTCAAAAATTATTTTTCAATTCTATGGGTAGCTTCTCAAACTATTCCAAAAAATTCAAGAGGAGAGAAGACTTCCAAGCTCAATTTATGAGGTCAGCATTATCCTAATTCCAAAACCAGATAAAGACTCATAAACAACAAAAATTATAGGCCCACATCTCTGATGAATATAGATGTTATAATCCTCAACAAAATGTTAGCAAACCAGATCCAGCAATAGATAAAAAAGATTATACACCATAATCAAATGGGATTTATTCTGGGTGTGCAAGGTTGGTTCAATATCTGCATATCAATAATCATGATATCACATAAACAAAATGAAGGATAAAAACCACATGTTCATATCAATTGATGCAGAAAAATCACTTAATAAAATCCAGCACCCATCTACGATAAAAACTCTCAGAAAAGTGGGAATTGAGAGAACATATTGCAATGTAATAAAGGCCATATCTGACAAATCCATAGTCAATATCATACTCAAGATCAAAACAAGAGAGAGATGTCCAATTTCACCACTCTTACTCAATATAAAATTGAAGTCTTAGCCACAGCAATCGGATAAGAAGAAGAAATAGTAGACATCCAAATTGGAAAGGAAGAAGTAAAACTGTCACTGTTTGCAGATGACATGATACTGTATATAGAGAACCCTAAAGATTCCATAAAAAAAAACTATTAGAACTGACAAATAAATTCAGTAAAGTAACAGAACACAAAATAAATAACGAGAAATCAGTTATATTTTTATAGACCATAAATAAACTATCAGAAAGGGAAAGTAAGAAAACAATCCCATTCATAACTGCTTCAAAAATAAATAAAAAAATACCAGAGAAACAAAGGTGGCAGCTTAAGGTATACACCTGTACGTGCTGCCTCTCACAACCACACCAAAACTACAACTAAAAGACAAAACAACTATCAACAAGAACCATGGGAAAGCTGGCTGAGTGCAAGTTCTACAACTAGAAGAAAAGAAAAAAGTGCATTGAGACTGTGCAGGTGGTGCAAAGCCACAGAAAAGCAGAGGTACAGAGATGTCCGCACTGCGAGGGAAGACAACCAAGGACGTGGTTATTTTTTTTAAGCAGGTGTGAGATACAAGCTCCTGACTGCTCTGAACTCCAGTTTCCAGTGAGTCTCTGGAGACCCAGACTCCTTCGGTGAGAAACTGGACTGTCTGCCATCGGGTTGGAGAGTGAGGGTAGCTTTCTCACAGAGGTCCTCACAGCAATCATTGTTTACTGCACTGGAGCATGGAAAGCAGGGATGCAGAAATATGGAGATGCAGAGAGGGCTGATTGGCAGCCATCACTGGTTGCCATGCCCTAGTGATTCCCTGAGACACTGCCCTGTCCAATTTACAAACCCACCAAAACTGTGTACAGTGGCTTTTGCATATGAATGGCCTGCCCTTTCACAGCTTAACTTAACAAATTTGAAACTGGGTCAGACAACTCTAAAACTTCCAAACCCCAAAGAGGAGAAATTTGCAGATCTCACTGTACTTCTGCTGGGTGACCTCATATAGTAGCTGACTATAGAAGATAGAAGATCCAGGAACCAGTGTACCTAGTGGTCATTGTGACATGACACTCTTCACATTCATAAATGACACACTCAAGAGGCAGAATCAGTGAGTACCAAAGCCCCACTGAAGCAAGTACTGCCCTATAAAGGTATCTACAGCACAGCAGTTCTTCCATTATAGACACAGCTAATCCTCATAGCCAATTGGTAATCAAGAATTAAATACAACATAACTGTGCACCCAGCCCACAAAGGGGTGCACCAAGAGTGTCCACTTCAGATGATTGGGGAGGCTGAGCCACTAGGCCCTAGAGGACACCTACCACACAAAGCCACTCCATCAACACAGGGAAGTAGCCAAAATGTGACAAAGAAACATGTCATGAAAGAAAGAAATGGAGTAAGGCAAACTACTGAATATAGAGTTCAAAACCACAGTTATAAGGTTACTCAAGAATCTTCTAGAAACCACCTAGAAACTTAGTGAGACCTCCAAGAAACTTAGCGAGAGTTTCAAAGATTGTAATGAGAATGACAAAAAAGTGGAAAAGGACCAGTCAGAAATTAAGCCTATACTGTCTGAAATAAATAATAATATACAGAAATCCAACAGTAGACTAGATGACTCCAAGAATCAAACCAAAGATCTGAAATATGAGGAAGCAAAAACACACAACTAGAAAAACAAAAATAAAAAAGAATAAAAATATATGAAGATAGTGTAAGGAGCCTCTAGGACAACTTCAAGCATACCAACATCTGAATTATGGGGGTGCCAGAAGAAGAAAGAGAACAAGATATTGAAAACTTATTAGAAAAAATAATGACAGAAAACTTCCCCCACCTGGTGAAAGAAATAGACTTACAAGTCCAGGAAGTGCAGAGAACCCCAAACAAAAGGAATCCAAAGAAGACACATCATAATTAAAATGCCAAGAGCAAAAGACAAAGAGAGAATATTAAAATCAGCAAGAGAAAAACAGTTAGTTACCTACAAGGGAGCACCCATACAACTTCAGCTGATTTCTCAACAGAAACTATGCAGGCCAGACAGGAGTGGCAAGAAATATTCAAAGTGATGAACAGCAAGAACCTACAACCAAAATACTCTATCCAGCAAAGCTATCATTCAGATTTAAAGGTCAGATAAAGTGTTTTGCAGGTAATAAAAAGCTAAAGGAGTTCATCACTGCCAAACAAGTTTTATATGAAATGCTGAAGGGTATTCTTTAAGAAGAGGAAGAAGAAGGAAAAGGTAAAGATAAAAATTATTAAAAACAAAGTGACAACAAATACGTATCTATCAAGTGAATCTAAAAATCAAGTGAATAAAATATCTGATTAACAGAAGAAACTGGTGAATATAATACAATCAGGACCATAGCAAGGGAGGACTGACAATTCTTGGAGGGAAGAGGATATGAAGGGTGCGGGAAGAGATTGGACAAAAATTTTACACCTATGTGGACCGAGATTGAGGGTAAAGGCATGAGGTGAGGGGAAATCAAGTGGAGGGGAACTATGGAGGGGAGTGGAACATCTGTAATAATCTGAACAATAAAGATTTATTTTAAGAAAATAAAAAGTAAAAACTTAGTGAGCCATTGGTAAATCTCAGTAAATAGTATAAATATATGGCAAAAAATATATATAAATAAATAAAATAAAAATAAAAGATAAAAATAAACAAAATACCTAGGAATAAATTTAATGAAGGATGTGAAATACCTGTATCTCAGTAAATAGTATAAATATATGGCAAAAAATATATATAAATAAATAAAATAAAAGATAAAAGATAAAAATAAACAAAATACCTAGGAATAAATTTAATGAAGGATGTGAAATACCTGTATTCTGAAAAAATAAAGAAAATAAAATAAAAATAAGAGTTTGCTGACCACTGACCTAGACTCTCCATTCCAATAATTACAGGCTGTTGTTGTTCCTTGTGATTAAGCCCCTATCCCAGTGGTCAGCAAACTCAGTAATTCCACTTCTAGGAATATATACCCCCCAAAAAACAGGAATACCAATAAGAAAGAATATATGCACTACTATGTTCATAGCAGCACAATTTACAATAGCCAAGATTTGGACCGAGCCTAAGTGCCCATCAATAGATGAGTGGATGAGAAAACTGTGGTACACTCACACAATGGAATACTATGCTGCTGTAAAAAAAAAGAAGGAATTCTAACCATTTGCAACAGCAAGGATGGAACTAGAGTGCATTATGCTAAATAAAATGAGCCCGTCAAAGAAAGATAAATATTACATGATCTCACTCATATGTGTAATATAATGAACATAAACTGATGAACAAAAATAGAACCAGCGTCACAGAAGCATCGAACAGACTGTCCAACCTTTGAGGGAAGGTGGAGGGTGAGGGGTAAGAGATCAACCCCCTCATGCAATGGACACCGATAGGCAAATGGGGGGGGGTGAGAACATGTATTGGGGGTTGGTATTGCCAGGGAGTGGTCAATGGGGGGGAAAGAAGATTTATTAATACTTTAAGCAATAAAGAATTTAAATTTTTAAGACTATCACCCTCTCCTTGTAGCTAGGTCTGGGTAGCCATGTGACCATAGTTTGGTGAGTAGGATGAAGAAAGAAGTGCTGTTTGCTTCTTCTAGGTGGTATCCTTAGAGAGAATGGGGCATGCAATTTTTTACTTCTTCCTCCTTCCAGCTTGCTAGACTATGGATTTAATTACTGATGCTTGAGCAACCATTTTAAATCATGAGGTAGGAGTCAAGTGTTGGTGATATTGAAACAACTAGGTAGAGGAACCTGAGCTCGGTGTGATTATAGAGTCACCAGACAGCCAGGACTGCCTATCTCCAAAAATTGTTTATGTAAGAAAGACATAAACTTGGATTTTCTTTTGTTTGTATGTGAACCTACTCTTGACTCATTCCATTTCTTTAACATTTTGTATTATTCGTACCCATTTCTGTTGTATAGCACTCACAATATTGTATTATATTTAACTGCAAGAACAGCTGTTGTGCCCTAACTGGTTTGGCTCAGTGGATAGAGCATCAGCCTGCAGATTCAAGGGTCCCAGGTTCTATTCCGGTCAAGGGCATGTACCTTGGTTGCGGGCACATCTCCAGTAGAAAGTGTACAGGAGGCAGCTGGTCGATATTTCTCTCTCATCAATGTTTCTAACTCTCTATCCCTCTCCCCTTCCTCTCTGTAAAAAATTAATAAAATATATTTTTTTAAAAAGAACAGCTGTTGCTATACTGGATGTGAGTTCCTAGAAGTGAGGACTGTTCAGAAAGCCCTCATCAGGGTGCCATGTAGGTCCTAAATAAATGCTGACAACCTGAGTCAAAGTGTGTGGAATATACAAAAAGAGAGGTCCTACTGACACTAAATCAAGAGCATCCGTTTTGTATAAAGGTTTTTTACATGCACAGATTTATAATGCAAAACAGAAAAGGGACACAAAATTTTTGTGGTTGCTGTGCCAATTCCATTGCTCTAATTCAGAATAACTTTGTTGTAGTAACGGGAGTATATTTTCTTGCTTTAGGATTGTTTGCTTGTATGCTCCAGCAATAAAGCATATACATTTGGCTGAAGAACACTCTGATGTGAAAAGGTCATCCCCTTGAGTTGAAAGACTTAGGAAAAGTAACTAGTGGCTGTGAGGGAGATGAGGCCCATGACTCTGTCATAGGATTCTTACATACGACCCAAGATTATGGGATACGATTATGAAAATCATGAGAGATGCCTATGTCCTAGGTTTAACCAGTTAACTGCCACGATGTTTTGAATTTAATTTAAAAAGGTCCGCCACTTGCATCTATAGAAGCTTATGGGATACAAATGGTTAACTGCTGTCTATTTCTATACTTTGTCTAAGTTCTTATCTAGAGTTATTTTTCCAGAGGGTCACCAAAATGGAATGTTCATCATTTGAAATAATCTATATTATTATGATTTAAAACTAGCAGGAATAGGACAATTTAAGTTTTGAAAAGCAATGTTTTAGCAGAAGGTAATGCTTCAGAGAATATAGGCTTTGGATTTTTTGTTTGTTTTTTAGAAGAAAGTAATCAAATAAGGGAAAACAGAAGATCTTGGGCATGATTTATCCTTTCTCTGTTATGATCCTGTGTCTCTTTGGTAATGCCAGAGATCAAAATTACTATATAAACTCTGTAAAAAGCATCATTTCAATGTGAATTCAAAATTCAATTCTCATATCTATCATTTAACTCAGTTAAATTTTCCAACACAATTAACATCATGAAGGTCTTCAGAAGGTTTTGAATAGAATAGAAAAAAAAAGATTTGTCTGAATTTAAGAGCTTAGTTTGCCTACTGTAGAAGAAAATAATAATCCTTTTTTGATGGCAAAGCTTTTTTGAGATGTAATCATTATGCTAATTTGACTGTAAATTCTTATATGGCAATGAAAGATGAGCCATGTACTTTTTCCCAAATTCACACTTGGCCAACAGTGACAATCCTTTCATACCACTTTCTCTGAAACAGCATTACTTTATCCAAAGAACAGGGAAGATAGAATTACTAAATGTATAAGCTGCAGAAAATACCCTCCTTTCGGAGGCCCAAGTCAAATTGGAAAACATATATCCCTCTGATGTCAGAGTCTCCTAGCACATTACTCACCCTAAGGTTGTGTCTTGCATGATCATGTGTTGGCCAGTTTAAAAGCTAGTTCAGTAGTACCACATATCAGGTACAGGTAAGGACTAATTCACTCTAGATATTTTGCCTATAGGAAATAGGTATTACATCAGCATTAAACAATGCAACAATGTCATGGAAACAACTTAATCATGGAGCATAATTATTAAAACAACTGAGCATGGCTAGATCATTCTACTGTAAGTGTGAGTGAGATTCCTTATCAGAGTCATTCATCACTTAACTTCTTTGCAGTTATAAAATGTTTGCCATCAAGGAATGAAGGGAGGAAGGGAGAGAAAACATCTTCAGAAAGATGTCATAAATCCCTTAACTTTAAGAACCTTGGACCAGAATGTCTTGTTTAAGAAAATCTGAATCTATAATGACATAACTGGCCTTTGGAATCTCCAAGAAGCTGCAGCATACTTGTCCATAACATTTGCTTCTGCGAAAGTCTAGAAAATTAATAACCACAAATTCTGTCTGTGGTTTTGTCTAACCCTGGATTCTTGATTAAGCAAGTCCTTCCCTTTCTCTTTCTCTGTCCGGGTATTATTATTTCCCAAAGGGGAGAGAGAGGAAGGATAAGAGAGACAGAGAGAGCAATAATATTAACATATGGACATAATTCTTATTTTTAGCCCAAGTTTTCCATATATATGGGAGTCTGGGTGCTAAAAGTCCTGGAATGTGGGACCACATTTAGCAACAGTGCAGAAATATTTTGTACTAGAAGTTCTAAGTACTAAGGTGGGGGGGGGGGGGGCGACAAAGAAGAGCAGAATTATGGGTAGAATCAAAATCCTGGCATACAGGAGTCTGTGTCTCAATAAAACATGAGAGCAGTTTTGGTAACCTTGAACCCACAAGCATTTGTACAACAACCCAACCAAATGCTGGCACTCCAATCTGAAACCACGATTTCAGAATATGTGACCAATCTGAATTTAATTCCAGTTCATAGAAACTCACTAACATTTTCTATTGAAATGAACACATACAGTTCCATGGAGATATTTTTTGACTCACAGAACACTCTGAGTTTATTAAAAAGGATTCAAACTGAACTCTAAGGAAAATTTTAAATGGGTAGGAAGTAACTTTTCATGAAACCAAATCAAAGAAAAAATTCCCAGAAATTACATGACTTTTTTTTATGAGACAAAGCAAAACTGCATTGACAATTGTTAAAAACGAGACAACAGGCCTAAAATGGAGTCATTTATGCCAAGATACCATGTCACCAAATTGAGTATTAATCGCAGTTTTGGCTCTCTCAAAAGTGGAATCTTACACTGGTTGATCAGGAAACTCCTAATCAGCATTACTCAGGTAATTTGCCTGATAGACACCTGTCATCCCTTAAAGGAAAGTGACTTTGTAATATCCAGTCACTTCTTTGCCTAGTGTAACTTTTTTGTTCCCATTCCCTTTTGCCTATAAATTTCTTTCATTCTGATATTAAATATCAAATTTATTTCTTTAATAAAAGTTTGCTAGTAAATATGCAAGTTGGCATAAAAAGCTTGCTTCTCAAGATGATTTTTATTGGCACAAAAATCAATAGCACTACTATCTTTGCACCCACAATAATGAATTGGAAAATATATGAGAATATCCCATTTACAATAGACACAAAAAGTATAAAGTACTAAAGAGTAACGAACAAAAAATGTACAAGGCTTTTATATGGAAAATTCTCAATTATTATTAAACAGCTTTCTTTAAAAAATCCAATCTTCATGAGGCTTCTACTTTTTATCTTTAACTAGAGGCCCAGTGCATGAAAACTCACCGGGGGGAAAATGGGAGTCCCTCTGCCCGGCCTGCACCCTCTTGCTGTCCCGGAGCCCTCAGGGAATGTCCAACTGCTGGGTCAGGCCCACTGGCAGCCAGACATTCCTCTTGCAGTCCAGGAGCCCTCCGGGAGGAGGCCTAAGCCATTAGTTGGACATCCTTAGTGCTGCTATGGAAGCAGCAGAGGCTCCCACCACTGCTGCTGTACTGACCAGTCTGGAGCCGGCTTCTGGCTGAGCAGTGCTCACCCTGTGGAAGTGCAGTGACCACCAGGGGGCAGATCCTGAATTGAGCATCTGCCCCTTGGTGGTCAATGCGTGTTATAGGGACCAGTTGTTCTGCCATAAGGGTCAATTTGCATATTACACTTTATTATATAGGATTATGTTCAGCTAGTCTTCAGACGGCTCTCCAGATTAACTGTTTTATGGTATAGCTGTAATGTCGATGTGGTCATAGGAGGAGGCCAGCACAGCATTTACCTACTCCATCTTCTTACCTGGAACTCCTAAAGCCTTTCATTCTGTACAGCTTCTCAGAGCTCATTTCTGTCTGCTTCATGGGATGCTGCACAATTCAAGTTGACTTTTGCTTAAATAAACTCTTAAAATGTGTAACATGTCTTAGTTTATCTTTTAACTGGCAACTTACTCTTGCCAAAATAATCACCCTCCTTTTTTAAAACTCAGAATATTGAGTCTTTTGGGTTTTATCCCTGCAATTTGGTAACTAGATTTTAATTGTGTTAACAGATACAGTAAAACCTGAAACTTGACTCTGGAGGACATTTTCTATTTATTACTTTTTAAAATGCTAATGATAATAATTGTAACTGGAAGAAAACCAGTTTTAACACTAACACATTGTTTACTACTAAAATATTGAGTTCCCTGTTTTTAAGAAATCTACTGAGGGAGAACCTTTGTCATCTAAGTAGGTCTTTCATAGTTTGAGAAGCGCCTTTCTTCTTATCCCTCTCTCCTCACTGCAACCTTCCTCCACCTAAAAAATTAAAATAAAACAAATCTTTTCCGTGATTTATCCCTCTGGATTTATGCAAGATACTCCTATGGGTAATGAGAAGATTCTGAGAAAAAACTTGATTTAATTGATCATTTTGCCTAATGTGCATTTACTTCGGCAATAATACAAAATCTGACCGTTGTAGACTGGTGTCCAAGCTGGCCCCCATGATTCAAGCTCTCTGATATAGAAGCCTGAATAGCTCCCTCCTTCCCCTTAAACGAAGAACAAAACCTGTGGATATAATGGAACATCATACCCATTATTTGAGTTAATCAGAAGTGCAATTATCCTGGGTGTGCCGAACCAAATCAGAAGATCCTTTAAAAGAATATCAGAGGGTCTGCTGGCCAGGAAGAAATAAAACTGCCATTTTGTAAGAGGATGATGTCCCTCGCCAATAGCTAGCAAGGAATTAGAGATCTTGATCTTAGGAAACCACACAGAAATAAATTTGTCAACAACAACTGCATTCCAAGGATACTACAAGTCTCAGCTAACACCTTGATTTCATCCTGGTGACAGTCTGAACAGAGGACCCATCTGACTTATATTTGATTCTTAACCCACAGAAACGGTGAGACAATAATATTGTATTATTGTAAAACAGTAAATTTTTGGTAATTTGTTAGGCAGCAATAGAAAATTAATATGCTGGAAAAACCAAGATGGTGGCATAGGTAAACACCTGGACTGCTGCCTCACACAACAATTTCAAAACTACAACTAAAAGACTAAATGGACATCATTCAGAACCACAGGAAGGCTGGCTGAGTGGAAATTCTACAACTAGAAGGAAAGAGAAAAGCACACTAAGACTCACAGGAGCTGCAGAAGACAGAGGTACGGAGGTTCACGGCAGAAAGGGCTGGCAACTGAATACACGGCTGGCTTTCTCAATCGAGAGAGATACAAAAGCTCCTGATTGCTCTCAACTTCAGTTCTGGACTAGACTCTGGGGTCCCAGATTCATACGGGGAGAAACTGGACTATCTGGCAGCAGGCAAAACTTGAGGGCAGCTTTCTCTCAGAGGTGCTTGCAGCAATTACAGTGGGACACTGAGACCTAGGGGTCTCTTAGGGCAGGGCTGATGGGAAACCATTGTAGTTTGCTCCACCCTGAGACTCTGCTCCATCCGACTTGAGCACATAGGCTTTTGCATATGAATGGCCTGGAGCTGAGTCAGTGAGACCCAGAACATCCAAAAGAGGGCCCAAGGTCCCACAGCAGCTTGCATTGCTTCACAGCTAGGCCTCATTTGAACACCTCCAAAACCCAAACAAAAAAGAGGAATCTGCAGATCTCTCCATAGATCCTGCTGGGTGGCCTCAGGCAGAGCCTAAATTAGCACCTCCTTGGAGACCCAAGAGCCAGTGTACCCAGGGGTCAGAATGGGACCATCCAGATTACAACTCCTCAGATCCATAAGGGACACACTCAGTGAGCACCAAACCTCACTGAAGCAAGTTTTGTCTCATAAGGGTGTCTCTAGCACAGAAGTTCTCCCATCCTAGACACAGCTGATCTGCATAGACAATTGGCCTGGAGGTCAATTTCTCCCAGTGATATCAACAACAATCAAAGCTTAACTACAATAAGACTGTGCACACGGCCTAAAAGGGGTGCACCAAGAGTGTCCACCTCAGGTAACTGGGAAGCTGAGCCACAGGTCCTATAGGACATCTAGCACACAAACCACTCTATCAATGCAGGGAAGCAGCCAAAATGTGAAGACAAAGAAACAGGTCACAAATGAAAGAAATGGAAGAAAGCAAATGACTAGATATAGAGTTTAAAATCACAGTTATAAGGTTTTTCAAGATTTTTCTAGAAAAGGCCAATAAATTTAGTGAGATCCTCAGAATATGAAAAAGGACCAAGTAGAAATTAAGCATACACTAACTGAAATAAAAAATAATATACAGAGATTCAACAGCAGACTATAGGATCACAAGAATCAAGTCAAAGATTTGAAATACAAAGAAGCAAAGACACCTAACTTGAAAAGCAAAAAGAAAAAAGAATCCAAAAATATGAAGATAGTGTAAGAAGCCTCTGGGACAACTTCAAGTGTGCCAACATCCTTATTATGGGGTTGCCAGAAGAAGAGACCGATAAAGATACTGATAACCTATTTTAAGAAATAATGACCGAAAACTTTCACCACCTGGTGAAATAGATTTACAAGTCCAAGAAGCGCACTGAACCCCAAACAAAAGGAATCCAAAGAGGACCACACCAAGATACAACATAATTAAAATTCCAAGATCAAAAGACAGAGAGAGAATATTAAAAGCAGCAAGAGAAAAACAGTTAGTTACCTAAAAGGGAGCACCCAATGATTGTCAGCTGATTTCTCAACAAAAACTATGCAGGCCAGACAGGAGGGCAAGAAATATTCAAGTGATGAATAGCAAGAATCTACCCACGATTACTCTACCCAGCAAAGTTATCATTCAGAATTGAAGGGCAGATAAAGAGCTTCACAGATTAAAAAAAAAAAAAGGCTAAAGGAGTTCATCACTGCCAAACCAGTATTATATGAAATGCTGAAAGGTATTCTTTAAGAAGAGGAAGAAGAAGAGAAAGGTAAAGATAAAAAATTATGAACAACAAATACACATCTATCAACAAGTGAATCTAAAAATCAAATGAATAAAAAATCTGATGAATAGAATAAACATGTGAATATAATAGAATCAGGGGCATAGAAAGGGAATGGACTGACAATTCTTGGGGGGAAAAGGGGTGTGGGGGTGGGAGAAGATACTGGACAAAAATCATACACCTATGGATGAGGACAGTGGGGAGGAGGGTAAGGGCAGAGGATGGTGTGGGAACTGAGCGGACGGGAGCTAGGCGGGGGGGAAGGAATAACTGTAATAATCTAAGATAAAAATTTATTATATATGAAAAAATAAGAAAACTAATATGCTGACAAACACATATAAAAGTCAATCACTCAACAGAATCTGTCAGTTAACCTCAAAAGAAAAGTCACTACTTTATAATGGTGGAAGCAAAAGTGACAATATTCAATACTGTCTTCTTTTATTTATTCAATTATGACATTTGGCATAAGTGCCTGGAGAGAAATGTTTTCATTTATTCTCTGTTATCTTCTTTCTGGGACCACATAATCAACTTCAGAAATGACATCATGGAATGATTATTTTATAATAAGCTAATTAAAGTTAATATTCTTTTGAAAAGAATATATGCAATTAATCATTTTGATTATCTGAAGAAGTTCACCCTTTAGATATATGCTAAAATTATAATTTGGTCAATTTAAAAATGTGTTTATGAAGAGAGAAGCACATAGGATCCAATTATATGTATGGATTATATTAACATTCTCATCATTGACGTATTGATTTGTTTTCCTTTTTCCATTTTGCAAAAATAGTAGTAAGTATGTAATAGTAGTAATAGTAGCAGTAGCATCCTTTATGGGAAATTGTGTTTTGCTGTTTTCTCTCTACTGAGGCTCCTGAAGCAAACAGACATAAGTTGAGTAAGGAAGTACAATGGCCCGGATATTAGAAGACCTAGGTTCTATGACCTATCTTGACATTAATTAGCTCATGATTTTAAACATAATTTTCTTTTTCTAGGTCTAAGGTTCTTCATATATTAAAAGAGGGTTAAATGAGCTCACTATAGTTTATAGTGTTTAGAACCTGAGGGAATCCTGAATGAACACATTGCAAAAGCAAAGATCACGAATAGAGTCAGGAGGTGGGGAACCAAGCAGGCAGATTCAAGGTCTCCATGTCCACTCCCACACAGATTAGTTATTTTCTATTTCATACAAATGGGCTTTATGAAGGATAGCATCTCAAAAACTTTCCATAGTTTTAAAACAAAAATTTTCAAAAGAACTGGAATATATGGTCTGTAAGATCTTTCCCATCAAAGACCATATGAGTCTTTCAGAAGAAATCAACCAGGATAATGAGAATATGGTCAACATTTCTTCTGATCAACAGTCCGGTCTTAGATTCCGCTAAAGTGAGGATACATTTTTTTCTAAGGACAATTATATGTCCCATTATCTATCTGGCATTCAGCTTTCCTTCTCGTGCAGATGCTACCCTTTATTTTTTCTGTGGTGGTAAATTTCATAGGCAGCACATAGTCAGTGCAACCAATATGTTCCAGTACAATAAGTACTCACTTCATTTACGTTTAGCTGTATCATTAAAGCCAATTCATTGAGAGTGATAAAAATTTATTACTTTGTAAAGCTGCTTAAATAAGGAAATTTTAAAAATCAAGCAAAATTATTTTATGTCCTTCTACCCTATTCTTGGCTCTGGTCCCTAAGTTTATGTTAGATGCTGGGGTAAGACCAGCTCCACCAACAATCATATCAGTTCCTTAGTATTGTAGGAACCTACATAGACTACTAAAGGGAGTGGGCATTTCTGAATGTGGGGAGAGTAGGAGAAAGACTGAGAGAAATGAATAGGAATGAAGTTTTTAGAAATTAGTGATGTCAATCTTCAGGAAACAGAGATGCAGTTTTGTATTACTCTTACCAAACCTCAACTCCATTCATATCCTGATGTGATATTGAGCATACTAAGGCAAACATTTCCTATCCCTTCTGCTGAATGGTAGCACAGTCTGGTGTTGACAAATGTTATTGATCAGTTTAACAGAAATTACTTTATTAAAATGATAATTACTGCTTTTTCCAATACTTATTGAATTACTAAGTGCCAGAAACTATGTTTAGCACTTCCTTACTAACTACGACTTCATTTAACCTATACAACCACTTGTGGGGTATTATTTTCTCCAGTTTACTAATGAGAAAACTGAGGCTCAAGGGAAGTTATTTAACTTGCTCGTCACACAACTTGTAGTTGACAAAGCCACATCTGTCTGACTCCTAACACTTAACCACAAGTTGTGCTCTTCTCAAACTATTAGTTTGATATTCTTTGGAGCAAAAGCCAAGCTATTTATTTTGGAGTGGCCTCATCTCTAGCACAAAACCTTGAATAATGAATGACATTCAAATATACTGGTTATTGAAAGATCTATCCCTATATTTTGGTGATAGAATTAAAACCAAATCAGTTGACCATATTCTCATTATCCTGGTTTATTTCTATATGAAAATGTAATACACTGTTCAATGGAGCTGATCTTTACATGTTACCGTGATGACAGAACAAAACACATTGAGAACTTTAATTTTAATAATCTCTTCCCTAAATGATTTGTAAACATAGGACAACTGTCTTCTCTACACTGAAATTCCTAATTCTCAATAATGCAAAATTATCTAAAGAAGACTATCAAAGCAATAGAATATATATATATATATTCTATTACATATACATATATGTATATACATATATGTATATATGTATATACATATATATACACATATATAGTATAACCCAGTGGTCAGCAAACTCATTAGTCAACAGAGCAGAAAACCACAGCTCTAAGCCACACCGCAGTTTGCTGACCACTGGTCTAACCCATATTAATTTTAATTTGTATATGGTAATCTTTCCCCTAAATTGATTTGTTGTTATAGGACCACAGTCTTCGCTACATGGAAATTTCTAATTCTCTAGAAAGTAATAATATTTAAAGAAGAAAATTAAAAGCATGAATCTAAAATAATGACTGACACAGTGTGGGTTAGTTTGGGATTCAACCTAAAAAAAATTTAGCTCGTTAGCAATAGCAGCCTGATCTGTTCTCTCTACTTAGTAAGTGTTACATATGGTATTGGCTGTATATTCCAAATCCTGAATGAGGGTACATGACATAGGATTGCTAGGGGATATCCAGAACATATGGTCACCATCATATTAGGAAACAGCCACTGAAGATACTGTGGAATTGCTATTTCTGCAGCACATATGTGTTTCAACCAATAACCTCTTATTTTCCTAAAGAAATAACCACAATATACCAGAAGTCTTTGAAAGCTAAAGTTAATTATATATCCAGGTAGGTGGGCCAGCAGGAAAGCTCAGAAAACAGCTTGATAATACCAGAAATCAACCCTTAAACCATTTCCAGTTTAGAGAATCCACATCAAATCTTAATGAGAAACCACATGTAGTGGTAAATTCTGGCATTTAATTTTATGATTATTTACAGCCATTCTGGTGCATAGCATATGGCATAGAGTTGCCTTTTTTAAAGTACCAAAAAATAAGATAGAATGGACTACATATATAGAAATCTAGATTTATTTCTCTTGATAAAGAGATGAGAGCCATATTTAATTAAACAAAAAAGATAAAATGGATAGAGCTGTGAGTAATAATTCATCTTGTGGAACAGCTTGGCATTATGCCTTAGGCAAAAACTGGTAACAAATATTTGAAAAAGTAACCAAAGTTCCAAAGTAATTTATTATTAGGTGAATGTTCTATAGTATACCAAAAAAACTTCATTCTTTTAATTCTATACTCATTTATCATTCTAATAAAATGTTATAATAAAATATATTATAAAACCTTTCACCTATTTGGTTTTTAAATTATTTTCTGAAGGCTCGCAGAAGACTGGCAATAGAAGTAGCAGTAAGCTTTATTTTTCTCTCCCAAAGAATAATGCCTTTGCTCATGAAATCCCTGAATATAAACATAACAAATTTGAGTAAATTTACTTCCAAACTTAATTATTATGGTATGTTTCATTATATGGGAAGATGAATAATCAAATGTCCCTTTATATAGTATAAAAAGAGAAGCAGAATAGTTTCAGGCACAGGTGGCAGACCAGGGATGTGTATCTTTTGCCATCCAAAGGCCTATCTGTTGAAAAGTCTATCAGTAGAAAAAAAAGTAGGACCATATGAATAGACAGAATGGGAGAAGAGGGCAGGTCTTTGCATTTCTACAATTGTACAGCAGATAGAAGTATGTTGGTAGATAAATCAGTAAAAGAATCCACAGTCCAGTCAAGAATCTACCATACGGTACAAATCACTGCAAATGCAGTATAGAACTAGAGAATCTCTCAGAAACAAGCTAGTGTTTATCTATATTGGAATGTACTTTATAAAAGTTATATATTCTAGTGGAATGTGAGCACTTGGAAAGCAATCTTATTCTTTTATGTGTCTGGTACATAAAGGGTGGTTAAATGTTTGGAAATGAGGAAAGACATTTTCTACATCCAAGTTTATTTAACACCTTGACCTCTCTCTCTCTCTTACAGATTAAACCGATTTTCCTCCATTAAGAGGGAAGACCAAAAACAGGAGCAAGAGTGTGCATCCTTGATAATAAAAGGGTAATGTGCAAATTGACCATCACTCCAACACACAAGATGGCCACCCCCATGTGGACACAAGATAGCTAGCAGGGAAGGGTAGTTGTGGGAGATGAGGCCTGCCAGAGGGGGGTATTTGGAGGTGACCAGGCCTGCAGAGGAGGGCAGTTAAGGGAGACTGGGCTGGCAGAGGAGGGCAGTTGGGGGGGACCAGGCCTTCAGGGGAGGGCAATTGGGGGCAACCAGGCCTGCAGTAGAGAGCAGTTGGGGACAACCAGGCCTGCAGGGGAGGGCACTTAGGAGCAATCAGGCTGGCAGGGGAGTAGTTAGGGGGCAATCAGGCTGGCAGGCAGAAACAGTTAAGGGCAATCAGGCAGGCGAGTGGTTGGGAGCCAACAATCCTGGATTGTGAAAAGGATATTCCAGATTGGAGAGGGTGCAGGCTGGACTGAGAGACATACTCCCCTGCCCACATGCACAAATTTTCATGCACCGGACCTCTAGTTACAAATATAAATATGTAAGCTTGTATTCTCCTATATTTAACAGACTTTATTATTAATATTGTTCAGCAATATTAGCAGTCCCCTTTTAAAAAATGTTTGTTAATCCTACCATTTAGCAGCCTCAAGAGTCAGGGCAGCTGCATTAGCTCTGAGCTGATGCTTGAGTGAGCCTTAAATCTTCATGGTTTTGACATTGTGCTGAGACAAACTCTTTGATTCAGGAAAACTGTACACTCTGTGGAATAAGTCTGAAGCAATTAATCAAATATTTAATTATATCATAACAGAACACAGTTATCAAGCTTTTTTAACTAAATAGTAACGAGTCCCAAGTGACCCAGGCAACAGAAGACACTAAGACACAAAAGGCTGTTTAAACCTCAGTTCTTCTAGTCTCAATGGAAATGTGTGGAAGATCCTGGGATTGATTACTACCAAAAGGCTGAGAATCTGGGAGACAGGTGTTTAAAAGCAGTCCCTTTTCTAAGAGTGTTTCTCATATGAGGACCAAAGGTTTCTAATCACTGGTCCAGACTGACCTGCAATTTTTTGCTACCGTGCACACCCTGAAACACAGGTCATTGGCCCTTTCCCCACCTTTGTCTCCTTTCTCACACCTGGAGTCCATAGTCAAAACTCACTGCAAATATCTCTCATAGTAATTCACTGAAATTTTCAATTTGTCTGTTGCTACAAAGTTACCTAATATGCATGATGTTAAAAATATCACCATCTATTATCGGCTTACTTTACAGTTTAACCTGCCACCCTTCTTTCCTCCACAAACTATATTTATGCCAAAATGGTTAGTTCCTAAATATACCCCATACTTTTCCATCTCCATGGTTCTGCTAATGAAAATCCTTTGGCCTAGAACAGTGGTTGGAAAACTGAGCCGCAGTTTGCCACTCTGTTGACTAATGAGCTTCCTGATCACTGACCTAGAACATACATGTTCTGGTGGAAGGAGCACATGCTAACCCACAGTGTGAAGCCAACACCATCACTCAAATAACTGTTCTCTCAGAGTCTCAATACCTCTATCTACATGGATTTGGGTATGCAAGGGTGGGGGTGGGAGTGGGTTAATAAGAAAAAAAAGGCAAAAGCATAGACTTAAAAATTGAGACCAACTCATATTCTCTGATAATCATAATTTTGAGCTAATGACTTTGAGCCTTAATCTCATCACCTATAAAATAGCTGTTAGGCTCACTACATGACACAGAATTGGGAAATCAAGTAGGACAGTGCTTGACAGTACTCTTTGTTATAAGACAACCTATTGGATGTTCTTCAAGACCACAGACTGGCTTTTGTCCCTTTTCACTTTGGCTATTTTTAACAATAGGATTTATTGGTTTGAATTACTATCTAAGAATTTCATGGATTCACTCCTGATGTCGAAGATCAGGAAACATTTAATTCATAACTTTTTTATTAACCAATGTAGTAAAAAATAAAACTCACAAACAAAAACTAAGTTGAATGAATCATTCTGAATTTAAAAAATGAAATAAAAATAAAAAATAAATTAATGTTATGTAGTCTAACTTGTAAATGAATGATATTGAAATAATACACACTGTGGATATATTAAGGCCTTATGTAGTTTTGTCTGCTTGTTCTGCAGTTATGTCTAAGACTACAGTATATGATTCTCTTCAAAGTATATCAAGTATTGTGAATGCTTTGGATCAGATGTGTCAAATTAACAGTAAAACAACAAATATACCACTCAAAAAATTTTCATTTGCACTGGAAATTTTAAATAGATAGATAGATAAATAGGAAGAAAGAAAGTACACAAGTAAGCTAAGAGATAGATATAAACCACTTTTAAATTGACAGATTAATATACATGTATTTTCTAAATTATTCCCCACAGATTATTAGTTTTGCTGGAGATATTAACATGTATTTCTTGAGAAAAGTGTCCACAGTTCAATAAGTTTGGAAACTCTTACATGAAATACCTCCCTTTGGAGGTATGGATAATGCACATTAACAATTAAAGGTCTGAGAAGTCATATGATAAAGAATCCTATTTAACTTAATTTAGTACCCTATACAGTTACCTGCCTATCCACTGTTCCCCTACTGAAACACCCATTAACACCCAATGTTTTTTCTGAATATGATGTGTGCCTCAGTGTGCTCAGACCACCATAACAAAATGCCAGAGACTGAGTGCCTTAACCAACAAGAATTTTTCTCACAGTTCCAAGAGCTGGAAGTGTGAGACCCGTGTGCCAGCATAGTCAGTTTCTGATAAGGCTCTCTTCCTGGCATGAAGATGGCTGCCTTCTCACTATGTCCTCATGTGGCAGAGACAGAAACACAGATAGTGACAGAGAGAGCTCTTCCTCTTCTTATATGGCCACCAATTCTATTAGATTAGGGTACCACCCCTATTGCCTCATTTAACCTGAATTGCCTCCTAAAAGCCCTATCTCAACATGCAACCAAACTGCAAGTTAGGACTTGAACATATGAATGAGGGTGGAGAAGGAGGGGGGAATGCAACTCAATCCATAACAGTTTGGGAAGTGCTGATAATATCTATATCTATATATCTATATATCTATATCTATATCTATATATCTATATCTATATCTATATCTATATCTATATCTATATCATCTATATCTATATCTATCTATATCTATATATATAGATATATAGATATATAAAAGCCTATATGCAAATAGACCAAATGGCAGAACAATCAAAAACTGGTCACTATGACATGACCTGACCACCAGGGGGGCATGCACAAAACATTACAGGTGTTGGCTGTGGCAGGATGGTGGAGCAGGTGAGCGGGGGTACTAGACCAAGGCAGGGTGTTGGTTGCTGTCATCAGGGCAAGCGTCTGGTGGTTACTGAAAATTCTTTGCTCCCATGTGCCACAGTCCCACCAGGTGATCGCACCCGCTGCCAGTGCCCAGCAACGACCCTGATCTCTCAGAGCTGTCAGCAGGTGCAAGCAGTGGCTGCCAGCTCCAATTGCCCCTTAGGTCTTCTCCACCTCCCCCTGCTCTTGAGGGGCAATCAGGGCAGCAGCCACCACTTACACCTATTGACAGAACCAGCACTTGCACCTGCTGCTGGTGCTGGCCCCAATTGCTCCATGCCATCAGTGGGTGAGAAAAGGGCTGGCACTGTCAGCAGGTGGGAGCAGTGGTGGTGGGAGTGGGACTGCCAGCAGTCAGGCAGAGGACTAGGAACCATGGCAAGAGGGGCCAGGAGGTGGCATGGAAGAGGAGCTGAGACCTGTCTCTGTGCCCACCACAGCCTCACAGCTCACAGTTCCTTTAAAGGTGTATGAATTCATCATACACGAGGCCCGTAGGAAGGAGTATAATAGGATTGTACTAGGATAAATTCAGTCTATGTTGATGGAGAAAGGAAATGCTTTACTGAGGTAGGAATTAAATTCATCTGGAATTCAGAGTGGATTTAGCAGGTTACTTGAGAAATCTGTAAAATAGTCCATTTTAAGTTAATATGCCTGTCAAATTTCAGGAGTATGGGCAATTTGCTGGCAGGTAGAGCATATATCAGAACAATGTGGAAGATGTCTCCAAATATTAAAATCTGACACATTCAACCACCTGCCTGTCTTGCACTTCTTCCCACAAATTTCCTACATCACTCTACTATGAAGATTTAGGAAGAAAAGATTTACTCCATCATAATTATTTGGGAGGCCACCAAATGTAGAAAGAGGAGGCAATTTTATGAATTTATGACCATCTTTTGAACTCAAGCCAACTCCCTGTCAAACGTATCCTACCTAGAGGAGACAAGTCTGAGAAAAGAATAATATAATGAACTTAAATATTGCCAATAATTCAGCTCCATAGAACAAAAACCAAGAGTGAAGGCAACTGGAATCATTCTATCAACCTCTATGGTAAATTCCAATGTGTTACTCATACAGATTTCTAGTGAATATTACTTTGTAGATATGTAAAATTAGTGCTGAAATATGTGATTTTTCAAGTAAAGCTGGAAATCTGGATTTTTATATAAAATTGGCAGCTAGCTAAACACGTTTAAACTCTATATAGCTATAGCTATATTGTCTATACACACAACCAAACCCACACACAAAAATGCACACACACTTGCAGGACAAATCCAGCTCACAGATAACCAGTTTTTAACCTGTGACATATGCAATAAATACATGCTGAATGAAGACATCAAAGCTATCCTAAAATACAATACTTATCTCTCTCCAAATGAGGGCTACAGACCATAGAAGTCCTGATATTTTGAGACCAGTAGCTTGGATTGCCTGAATGGTATACAGCATTAATTTTCATCTTTGCTCTATAAAAAGAACTGACCACTAAAGTTTGTGGAAATGTCTGAGAGCAGTTGTCATTAAACATTATTTCTTCTCTGTTAAACAAATACTTCATAAAAAGAACACATCCAGGTGTCATTAGAGGTGAAATAGGCATGGACTTTTACCACAGGATTCAATGTCAAATTGGAAACATTACTCTTTCCATACTCTTGATGAATATTACTTCAAGATGATGATATTAAGTCATGCGTAAAAAGTTATGCATTAATATTATGTCATAGAGATTTAATTGTAGGATGTGTTATATTTAAATCCATACCTCTTACAGCTAGCCTTGATTTTTGTTTGTTTGTTTTTTTATCTAACATGGCCTGATCTCAGGAAGAAGATATTTTAAAGGGAAGGAAGGAAACTACATTCAATTCCTTTTTTTTTCTGCAAAATTGTTTCCTGTACTCTTTGTCCGTCACTATCCCTCACTCCTCTCTCACCAGAAGAGAAAGCAAGGTTGTAGGTATTGACAACATGCATTTTGCTCATTTCTTGAATAATTAACTTTTGAGACATCTTCCTAATCCCTTTTCACTACTAGATGTCTGACCCTCCTCCACCTCATCCCTCCCTAACCCCTACATATACCCACCTGGCAGTCAGACTTGTGCCAAGCTACACTAATTAGATTGTTTACCCTGTAATTGGGAACGTAATCTAAGAAACAGTCTGAGCCCTTCTGAATATAGGAGATATTAGATGGGTATCTGAGGTGGCCCCCTTCCACTAGCCTAAAAAACAGAAGAGTAGTGCAGAGGATGGAGCAACTTTTGAGGCAGACAGAAAGTTCTGGGAAGTACTGCTCAGGTTTTCAATTGCATCCTAAGGCCTGTACACACTCCTACTTTCATAATAAATACTTCTTTTTCCAAGCCAGTTCAAATCTGTTATTACAAAGTGATGAGTTCAACAATAGTTCTATTTGGAAACCTCACCAAGTTTAATATAGGATGTTATGCAATTTATAAAAACTAAACAGCCCTCTTTTCACTTCAAAGATGAGAAAATCAAATTTAAGGTGTAACTTAGGAGACTTCATCCCAAATTTATTCAAACTTTAAAGGAGAAACTGAGCAGAAATGCACATGCTGAATACGTAGTGAGAACAAGGAGCTCTTTATTACAAGCCTTTGTATTTAGAACACTGTTCAAACAATGTAAGACACCCAATCTCCTAGTTGCTCCAGAGAATTAAGAAGCTGCAGAAGCTGAAACCGGTTTGGCTAAGTGGATAGAGCGTCGGTCGGCCTTCGGACTAAAAGGTGCCAGGTTCCAGTCCAGTTAAGGGCATGTACCTTGGTTGCGGGCAAATCCCCAGTAAGGGGTGTGCAAGAGGCAGCTGACCGATGTTTCTCTCTCATTGATGTTTCTGACTTTCTATCCCTCTCCCTTCCTCTCTGTAAAAAAATCAATAAAATGTATTCCAAAAAAATAAGAAGCTGCAGAAAAAGGCAGACAGAAGTTTGAGCCCACCTTTCAACTGGTTTGGCTGAAAAGTCAAATCATGGAGTCAGACAGTCATTTACTAGTAACTTAAGGTAATCATTGCGACTGTACCAAAATTTGATACCAAAACCTTCCTGTAATTTATTCCATATAAGAGAGTCCCTGCCTTGGTCTCTTTATGTTGGTCCTCAACCCCACCCCTCCATTCCCTTCCACCATAGCTTCAGATTTTTACTTTTAATTTCACCCAACTCTACTCTGAGCTTTATAATGACTATAACTGTTCAATATTTAATGAACCAATTAATTAAATGACATTTATTATACTGTAGGACAGTAGTTCTCATATTTTAGTATGCATCAGGATTACCAGGGGAGTTTGTTAAAAATTCCAGGCACCCACCAACCCAGAGATTCTGATTCAGTAAGTCTGAGATGGGAGCAGGGATTTTATTTTTAACAGTCCCAATGCATCTGATCTTGGTGATCGGCTGGATACATTTTGCGGACACACATATCTAAGGCTATAGGACTATGAGACTATATGCACTGTAGGTGACAAAGAAAACTGCAATAGAGTACAAATCCCTGCTCTAATACTTACTAGCTGCGTGATCTGGGACACGTTATTAAATGTTCTGTGAATCAGTTTTCTCATCTGTAAAATGAGAAAGATAATATTTGAGTCATAGTGTTGTTGTGGACATTGAGGGGATATAGGTAAAGTCAGTATCTGACCTTGCTTGGGACTCTTGCTGATTCTAGATGCCTCCTGCTCCATCAGCAGTTCCCATGCAACTAGGGAAGAAGGCTAAGCTCTGCTAAAAGAATTATGGAAAACTCTGAAAGAGAAAATATAGATATTTGTTTATCTGTGTACTGGGAAAGAAAGGGACAGCAGTCTAAGGTAAAACAGGTGTGATGTGAGAAGCCCCCCTTCCAGTGTTCTTAGAGAGTGAGAGACAGTGCCACATGAAGGTAAATAAGGATGTCACTACTACTAAAGTGACCAAAAAAATCCCTTTAGTACAAGTGGCACATTCCCACCTAAAGGGTCCTATATATGGGAGCATTTACAATGTGTATACAGATTTCACTGTCCTATTTTTAGGGAAAAAAATGGGTAGCTGCTGGTCACTGACCTTCACTGGCCCAGGGTGACCACCTTAAATCAAGAGCTTGCTACAACACAGCTGAGCTTAGCAATTTTAATGAGAAATCTGGTCCTGCTGGATTACTGTTCCTAGGCCACATCTTGTCAGCAATTCCTCAGGAAATTATTCAACCATCCCCAACTGCAAAAAAAACAGATGGCTTACCAAAAAAAAAAATACTCTGAAGTATATGCGTTGGTAAAAAGCAAATTAAGGACACAAAGGCCAAGGATGACACACATACTAAAAGTACTTCCTCCCCCCCCCCCAAAAAAAAAATGGACTTGCAGATATTTCAGTTTTCCCTGGCCTTTTAAACTGTGAACTACACCAGTCATCACCTTGCACTCAATGGAGAGATTTGTTTGCTTTTCAGAATCATTGAGGAGAGGCAGCTTGTTTTAATAATACAGAATAATACAAATGAAACGCTCTCATGAAAGATCAAATTCTAAAATTTGTATTAATGTCTTGCTTGCCACTCTATTATGCAATTGGCCATGAAGAAATGCTGAATTATTATTAAAAATTATCATGGCACCTGAGAAAATAGCAGTGTAACCCTCATGAATATTAAATCTTTTCATAATGATCAGTGTTATTACCATGAATACTAAATGTAATGAATTCATTGCAAATTCATAATGTTTAATATGAAAACTTGGCCTTTAACCAGAAAGTCCAAATTATACTTGGCAAATACTTGAATCAATTTTAGTTATAACTACACAAAAAGGAAAATGGATAAAATTTTTGACCTTCAGTCTCAGAGGCCAAAGGGTGTTAGGAAACTTACAAAAGAAAGGCCAGTTGCAATTTTCAAATATTTCATGTGAATTTTTAAATCTTTTTCAGGGTTCCCATCCATGCTTAATTATATCCCAAAGCAGAAGAGCCCAAGAAGTATCAAGAATGAAAACCATCATATTCCGTTATTAATCTGTGTCTGTACTAAATGGCATTAACTTTCAGAGATTGCTGCTACAGCATATCATCAGAGTGATTCTGACCCTAGAAGAAATGTATGAAAAATAATCATTATACAACAAAGCCTGTACTTACTACAAACTAAACCAACTTGTAGTCCTCACATGGCTCATAAAGTGGGTACAACCAACATGTTTTGCTTCAATAACTGAAAGCCACATCTCCAAAAAAAACCAAATATCAGGTGTGTTTGCTACTGTTAACTGATCACAAACCTTAGGTTGTGTGTTTTTATATCTGCCTGATATTCATGGAAATAAAATGGAATGATTGATTCACAAGACATTCTAAGAGCAGAGTAACAGACAGAGGTTCAGGGGAATAGATCTTAATGAAAATCTGATGGGAGAGTGGACTTCTCTCAGGGGGGTTCCAACTGAAAACCTGCTGGGCAATTTACAATAAACTGAAAGTCTCCATTGCACAAGTATCCCTTTATAGGGTCATTTATAGCTATATTTACCTGACTAGGTCTCCCCATTCATGCCATGTGATCAAAAATTCTTAGGACCCACAATTTGAATCAAAGTAAAGAAGCTCAAATCACAATTTTCTCCCTGAAAAATACATGTCCAAATCTGCAGATACTTAGCATCCTTCAGAGATTAAGAGCATGTTCAACATGGAGTTTAAGTACTGTGATTTTTTTCCCTAGTTTAAGCTCCATATGATTTTTTTTAACATATCCTAAAATATCCTTAAGAATTTGAGGGAGGTCTGACTAAAAGACAGATTTAAGTATCTCATTATTTCCCAAAACATTATCTTACAGTCCTCAACAATAATTTCTTAAGGTGATTCAGAATAGGGCACAGATGCTAATTTTGCCTCTGGGAATTTCTATGAAGTTATTGGATGTCACTGAAACTGTGAAACAGCAGGATTTAACTAAACAGAACATCAATCAGTAAAGAACAGTATGGTGTGCCTAAAATCTATTCAGAATGTCCTCAAGGCAGATTCCAATATATTTTTTTCCTCTAAATTTTAAGTCACATAAGTACTGTCTTACATTCTTCCACTAATTCCTTAAGTTATATAATCATGACCAGCCAAGTGGCTCCTGCGAGTTACTCAGCTAATAATCCACTGGAAGGAATTATTGGGCTCTTCAGAATAATTACTTTGCATTCCTCCTGAATCCACCCAGATTCCTTTAGCGTCCTCTGAATCTCCTTGGTTTCAACAGTGCAGAACTGCTTCAGAGTCTGAAGGTCCCAGATTAGAAATGCAGATTAAAATTATTCATAAAGTCCCAGAGAATCATGCATAACATTTCTAAGTTCAAAAATAGCCCCTACTTACTTATCAAGACTAGCAAACTGTGTAAAATTTTAAAGTAATACCATGGAGACAGAAAAAATTCAATATTCCAGTTTAAATGAAGTCAAGATATGAGAGCATGGCAGAATAAAAAATAAAATGGTAGAATTTTGAATCCTGGGTCTTTTATATAAAGTGAAAGATTACTTAACTTTTCTTGGTCTCTGGATCTTCATCTATAAAATGGTGATAGTAACTGCATACCTTACAGGGGTTTTGTTAAAGACTAAATGAAAGAGATAGGTAAAGCACCTGGTATAGTGACCTACATCTAAATTTGGCTTAAGAAACATTTATTTTCCCTACAATTAAAGTATCTTCTCACAAGTATGATTTCTCTGGCAGAGGCCTTGGGCAGTGCCAGACATATTCAGTAAGCCTCCTATTTATAAAGCCAACTCATTAAATGATATATTTTCTTCTTCATCAGAGATTTAAAGCAACAGATACCCACTCAAGTAGGACAACTGGAAGGATATGAAGAAGGCTCAAGGAAAGGTGTTTTGGTAACCCAGGATTCAAAAGTTATCAGTGACCAAAGCAGTACTCAGCTTCTCTCAGTCTCTCTCTAAAGCCAACTGGCCTCTCTTCTCTGCTTCTCTCTGCTTGTCCACTTGTCCCTTACCCTCACCTGCTTTCCTTTGGTGCCAGCTTTCTCCACTTATTAAAGCTAAAAACATATCTAGTACCTGCCCTCTTGCTTGCTTTGTAATTTCTATATTCAAGCATGCACCATCCTATGGGTATACACCTCGTGGCTTTGACACCAGATTCATAAGACAGTTAATATAATTTTTCTCTGACAAATTAGGTATATCTCTGGTACAAGAGGTTGTGGCAGGGGTGGGAAACAGGGGAGGCAGCTGTACCATGAGGTCCACAGCCCATCCCTTCAGCAAACACTGTAACATGGGTCAGTACAAAAAAAAATAAAGAGTGAACTAGGCAGGTATCCCAAAACAGATAAATGTCTCTATAGGACATTACCTTTATCTTCTTGTTTCTTATTCATCAAGAGCCTGGAGGCATTAGTGCAACTGCAGTACAGTGCTGTTGGCCAATGGCCATGTATAACTATCATGTCTATCAACAACTCAATCATGAGCAACCTAGAAATTCTGGAACTGAACAACTATGGGAATGTCCACCACATCCAGAATCAGAGAATGGTGCCAAGCTTACTGCCTTTCCAATTTCCTTCCCCACCATTGTGAATACCTATAGTTACTACTATATACAGACTACATACAACTACATTTCATGGGTCCACGCTCAACTCAGTCAATCAGCAAACCTGCTCATCCTCTCTTACCTGTCCCCTCCTGAAATGCATTTACTTCTCCCTCCCATTCTGTTTCCCACCTACTTTCCTTTACAATATTCTCTATCCCTCCCTCTTTTCTTACTCCCTCAGCTCTCAATTCCAGAACAAAGTTTAAACCTGGAAATAATACTAAAATCAAATGATAATGGCTGAGTTTTATTGATAGATATCTAATGGATGCCAATACGCTTCACACTCAGAAGAAATGTCTCCTTGATTTGTTCTCAATCAAATTTACTCTGATGCTAAGCCCCTCAATAATCAGCACTGACAAACTGAATCTCAGACTTATTTAGGTAGGCCCTCCTTCTCTCAGATTATTCAATAGTCTCAGAGGGCACACTGGGACCTAGTGTATAGATTTTTTGGCTATATATACTGTCTATTCCCTTCTGGAGGATAGCGATCTTGGGATAGTAGTAAGAAAATCTCTCTCTCTCCTTTCAGCCTAACGTATCACCTATTTCTCCTTCCTCTCAGATGATCCATCCTTTCAGTGAATGTAAATTTTCAAAAACAAAGAGCTGGTCATTTCCCCCTGAGTCCAAGAAATGTTCAATTTCTGAAGTGTAAGCTTGTATACTCTCTGGAAGGTAAAAAAGAGATAAACACCTCTTATTTATTTTCCAACTCTCCTTAAACTGTGAAAACAGGACAGATTTTACTATCACTTGCTTTAGCAGCTCCCCGAGCTGCTGACTTCAGGATCATTCTCTCGGGAGCTGAAAGTGCACATCTTGATCAACCAGTTGGTTCATAAGGGGTCATGGAAAGTAGGCATTTCAGAAACTGGTGACAACGGCCCCAAGGAGTGTTCTCAGACAGCTAAAAATAGTGTTGACCTATAGACTTCTTAGTTTGACCTTTCACTTCTTTATCAATTAAGTAATAATAATACTTCATATGGCTGCTGGATTATGACAACACTTGAAAGTGTAGCTCATATCCTATTGTGCATGAGGTGACCTAAGGGAATGCCACATGTTCCTGAAAAGTGTTACACAGGAAGTTGATCACCCTGAATAGTGAGGGAATCGCCTGAACTCCAAGCAGTCAGTCATTCTGCAAAGGAGAGTTTAAAACATCCCCCCTCAAGCAAAAACAGCTTGCAAAGAATGCCAGTCAGAGTAGGAAAAAAAGCAAGGCTAAGACAAAAGATAGACCTTTTGAGTTACAGAGATGGACCCCACAGTTCAGCAATGAAAGCCAGCAGCCAACATTTTGCAAAGTATGTCATCCGCTTCCTCCGCTCATTTCCTCACCTCTCATCAGAGGCAACAAAGGATCCAAATGTCACCCCAGGCTAGAGGCTGGGAACCAATATCATACATGGAAGCAAATGATGTTAGAATAACTGGGGCAAAAAGAAACCTTTCTGTGGAAATACAGGGTTGGGAAGCAAGGAACAGCCAAAAAGTAAAGTCCTTGGAGTTGTCAGATAAGAACTGAAGGCAAAGACAAGGTCTAGAGCACGAAGTACACACAGCTAGGCTAGGCAAAGAATCTGGAGCTAGAAAACATTTTCTGAGCCAACTTGAGTGAGGTAAGGTACCTTTCATAAGAGATCCAAAGGTAAGGATGGTATAGAAAGATCAAGGAGAGGAATGTTACTTAGACACCTTAGATAAATGCAAATATTTCAGTAATAATAGTACTCTAGAACTACTGATAAAATATAACTAACATATTGTGCTTTCTATGTTCAGATGACATTTTACACACTTCAATGCATTTACTCTCACAATACCCTATGAAATAATTTTATTCCTACCTCCATTTTACAGATGCAGAAACTGAGGCAGGCACCAGATCCTGCCAAGATGGCACAGCCAGGAAGTAGCTGAGCTGGGAATCCAAATGCAAGAGTTCTGACATAAGAGTCCAAACATTTACCTGGTTCTTATGAGATGCTATGCACTCCTTCAAGTATTTTACATATGGTAACTCAGTACTCACAGCCATCCTACTATATAGGTGCTATTACAAATCAATTCTAAATTTATAAATATCAATGCAACAAATATACTATTCAAAGACTAGTATGGTAACATACATAAGAAAAAACTAACAACATTTATCAATGAGTTCTAAGAGCCTTGAAACAGAAATCTCAGGGTGGACAATCTCCATGCAACAAGAGATGCAGTGCAAGTCCAAAGAGGACATGGGTGGACCAGCACATGTCCAGGCCATGACCACTTTATACTACACCAACAACAGCTTTGTAAAGAGGAACATGAGACTCAACTCAGTCCCACAGAAGAGCATTTATTCAGTAGCTTATTATGTAAGATAAATTCAGTTTATTTGTATATATAATATACATGTTATATTTCTGTTATACATAAGTGTGTGTTATATGCATACACTTACATATATGTGTAAGGTAAGCAGTACAACCTTACAAAATTAATCTGAGTTGTGAACATGTTCAAAAAACAACAACACATACTCACACACACACACACACACACACACACACACACACCTCGTATAGTTTCTGAACCTCTCAACCTGTAGGAGAAATAAGCAAACCAATATTTGTAAGGGCTTTAATTCTGTGTTAAGAAATATGTTAGGCCCTTCATTCTGCTTTAATTATTTATTACACAACAGCATAGCTAATATAAATCTAAGAAATTTTCTTCTAAGACCAAGAATTGCCCTCAGGGGCAAAAAATTGAATAAATAGAATACTATTGAAATTAAAGTATTTCAAGAAGAAATAATTCCACGTTAAGGTGTAGCTTAAAAGCATTGGAGGAGAGAGGCCGGCATGCCTTAATGGGAGAACATACCACATGCCCCAGCACAAGAAACATCTTACAAAGTTATGCTCTGGCCAAAGGGACTGAGGACCATAAGGGCCTTATGGTGACAGACCATGAGAGCCATCCAGTTTCAGTAGGAAACTGCATATTGCTGAACTGGGGTATTCTACCCAGAATGGCCTGTACAAATCTTCACATTGTCAAAGATGTGCAGAAAGAAAGAAAACCAGAGATCAGAGAAATAGAGAGATGCTCAGAAAAATGGAAATGGAAGAATGTCTTCTCAGCAGAGCAATAATGTGCCCTGACAGCTCACACTTTGGGTTTTCAAACGCAAATTTCAAAAGAATATGGCCATCCTTTAAGCTAAACTGATGGCAAAAACTTGTATCCTATCTACGCTTCAGCTCAAATTACGTGACATAAACTGCTGACAGGCAGGATTCATAGCAATCATAATTCAATATTTTGACAAAGGATTTCTTCTCAACATGGCCAGTACTTCACTGGCTTTCTCTTTCTTATGTGGCATAGAATCTAAGGGGAGGGAAGCTACTGTTGAATTCAATATTTCATCCATAAGGTAGGAATATAAAGAACACTTTTGGAGTATCAGTTATAAAAATAAAATATTTTCCTTATTTTTTCTTTTATTAAAAAAGTGAGGGGCCTCTTAAGGAGACAAATGGCTTCAGACATCCTCTTTTCTAGCAGGTCCAGGCAGGATGGTGAAATAAACTAGGCTCTGTAATGCCACATCTGGGTTTGAATCCATCTTTGAACTACCTAGCATTGATATAATCTGGACCCCATCACTGAGCTAGCATTTATGTTCTTGACAAAGTGCTTAAGTTCTCTGGGCTTCTGTTTCCCTCTACAAAACAGCTAAACTTACATCTTTTTTGTAAGGGTTTGGGGAGATTATAAATCCAAACACATCTGAGTGTAGTTTACAGTTTCCAGAATGTTTAGCTGGGGATCATGTGATCAAACCTGCCAATAAACATATCACATGAAGCCATGCCAATCAATTCTAATGTCAGCACCAAAAGATGAAAAGGAAAGGCTGCTTTAAGAATAATTTGTGTGTTTTTTGACACTTATTTCTTAATTTTTAAAATTCTATCTTTTTTTAACTGGCATAAATATTTGTATTATTCAATCTTATAATTCGTACAACTTGTAATGCTAAAATATTATTCCCTATTTTGAAAAATGACAAAATGCCTGAAAGTCTAGGTAAAAATTCTATGCACATGTGAGGCCTCATAGGGATAGTCATTCTATAAAATCTGCTTGTACCTTATAAACCTTTGTTTTATGCAGACAACTAGATAGTGCTCTGTCAAGATTCTGATCATTGGATTTAAGTGGTGCATGAGATTGTTAATTGGATTTACAATGAATTCTATGAATAAATAAATATACAGTATTAATATTTTATTAATAGTTATTCAGATACATTGCAAAGGGATATGTCATACTAGATACTTAGTAATATAATGTAAAGTATCTAGTACAGTGCTGGAATAAAGTGGACACTCAGAAAATGATAACTGGCCTCAGTAAATGTAGATGTCCTATAAAATATAAGAGAATAGTTGCAGGGCTGGTGTTGCTCAGTGGTTCAGCATCGACTCATGAACCAGGTCACAGTTCAATTCCTGGTCAGGGTACATGCCCAGGCTATGGGATTGAGCCCCAGAGAGGAGTGCACAGGAGGCCGCCAATCAATGATTCTCTCATCATTGATATTCCTGTTCCTCTCTCCATCTTCCTTTCTCTCTCTGAAATCGATAAAAGCATATCTATTTTTAAAAACTCACAAATTGAAGAAATGCCAGTCTGTTCTTTTGGAACATGCCTTGCTAAAATTAAGCCAAAATTGTCTGCCTTTTATAAATGGTTGCACTCTACATTGCAAAAGAAGCCATTTTGTTTACTTTTAAATAGTTATTAGAAGATCAATTGTACACATTTTGAGTCCCTAATTCTCTTTGTCAAGAATTCTTAACATTTTTATGTCTTAATCAGTATACACTAGTTAATTTAGTCTCTTGGTTTCAACACCTATTAAAAACTCCTGATTCTGTTATTAAAAACATCACTCCACCAATGACCGTCTGTTTTTGCTCTACAGCATATATCACAATTGTCAGCATTTGCTTTTCTGAACACATCAACTGGATAGAATTCATTACTGTGAATTTCTAAATCACAATTCTCCACCTTTCACATTCAACAAGTATCTTGTCTTCCTCAATCAAAAATTACATCCTTCTTCTCTTCTAGGGCAATATTTGAAAGCCTGACACTATATACCAGTAAAACATATGTATCTGTTAACTCCTAGTTTGTATTCATCTTGCTAGGATATTGATAGCTTCTGGTCTTTCTGAACTTAGGGCCCTCAATGTATCTTAGTTAAAAGTACAGTAGATGCTTACATCTCAATATGGCATCTGTACTTCTCTCCTCTTTTGAGACTCATCATACAGATACTGAATGAAGAACTAAATATAAACTCATCATAGCAAGGGGAATGAGAGAGGAATCACCAGTGAGCAAAAGAGTTCATAAACTTTCTTCACAACAAAATGCAGGTGATCAAACCTGAAGATTGATGGAGAAAAACGGGGAAACCACAACTAAGAATACTAATAAAGTGGACTGCAATCAACAAGAGAACAGATTTGCTCTGGAGGACTCAGAAACAACAGCTATGACAGAGAACATATTCAAAGAATAGGCTTGCCCTAGCTGGCTTGGCTCAGTGGATGGAGTGTGGCCTGCCGAATGACGGGTTACATGTTCGATTCCAATCAAGGACATATGCCTGGTATACAGGCTCCATCCCCAGTGAGGGGCGTCCAGGAGGCAGCCAATCAGTGATTCTCTCTCATCATTGATGTTTCTATCTCTCCCTCTCCCTTCCTCTCTCAAATTAATAAAAAAAATATTTTTTAAATAGGCTTGAAAAGAGGATTAATTGAAAGCCTACAGATGGAACAGAAAATATTCTTCTTTTCACTTATCTGCATGCAGACCACTCTAAAGTGAAATAACTATCCTCCAGAGGATATGGTGAATATATTACATGGCAGTCAGAGTAGAAATTAGTGCCTTTGAGCAAATCCCTCATTATTCCAGCACTTAGAAGTCCCAGTGCATAATTTCTGGATACCTACCCTCTCTCCATATTGATTCCATCCTCTTCAACAAGTCCTATTCACATACACAAGATTCAGGCCAGTTATTAATGTCACCAATGATGACATTTAAGAAAATCTCAAAATATGCAAAAGTAAGACAACAGATAAAAAAAAGTTAATATGAATGTTGGGCAATTCAGGGAGAGAGAATGAGAGAGTGTGGGGGAGAAAATACTTCTAATTGGTCTTCATAGAAAAGATAGGGAAGATATTGCAACCATCAGCCAAGAAGAGGATTCTGTGAATAAAGTGCAGAAAAAACTCTCAGAAATCCAAAAATTGTCGATTTTTTAAAAAAATCATAATACATTGTAATACTAAATCAAGCAAGTCTCCCAGACAGTACAACAAAGACACTGAGATAGAAAACACTGTTATGCCTTGTCTAAATAATGTAAATTATCTTCATTTCCAATTATTAGAAACAACTTGTAGATAAGCTGTGAAATACTGTACTATAATTACTGAACAGAATTTATATATTCTTAACCTTGCCAGTAGAAAAAAAAGGTGTAACTAACTAAGGATAGAATTGGATTTGAAGTGGGAATAGAGGTGAAGGAAAGTATGAGAACACTGAAGCTATTATCTTCATAGTAGAAAGTCAGTAAATACTATCAGTTATGATGCAATAAGAAATGGTGGCTTAATAATGGTGGAGCTGCAAAAATGACCTATGAAGGAACTGAGAATAATTTTGGACAGATGTATTATTTAGCTAAATATTTATATATTATAATGAATGAATGAAGAAAGGTAAATTAAGAAACAGCAACAAATTTTACCTTTAAAAAAATGGAGAAAACAGATATAAAGACAAAAGCAAAACATAAGAAGTTACCTCTGAGAAGTGTAACTAGAGTAAGGAAATAGCCAGATACCAAGAATTATTTATTTTCCTCCTCAGTGTCTTCATACTATTAGACTTTTTAAAGCATGAGCATTACATAAAATATATACATTAATTTTAAGAAAAAAAGTAGTTTTCATGTTCCTCAACCTCAAACCATCTGCCTTTGTATTTCTTCAGTGGTTGCTCAACATTCTTAGCACTGTGGCATCATGGGAGTCATTTCCCAGACATTCCAATATCCTTAAAAACCATATTTTGCTGTTTGATCAATCCACATCCAAATTAAAGACAAAGTAGTAGAGAGAAATAAGGAAAATAATCCTATCTGACCTGCAGAATCAGATGTGCCCTGGAAGAATTTCAGTGTTTAGATTTTGAAAATATGCCGAGTTTATTACAAAGGAAGTAAAGTCTTGATTCTTTAGAATTCAGTGTGGCTGAATTACTGTGGCTGCTATTACTGCTACTGCTGTTGTTTTGCTGCACACATATAAACATCTCACTCCATTTCTCATCTAGTGGAAAGATTAAGTTACCAACTCAGTGCAGAATCACATCAATCATCCTAGACTAAGATTCAGAAATATAACCCTGTAGAACTAGAAGGCATTTTCCCCTCTTCTTTGTACTTTTTAATATGTTCTGGACTTTGCATAATGTAGGCCTATTACTTTCAGTATATAATAGAAAACTCTCAGGGGGTTTGAGAACTTGAAAGACCAAGAATGAGAACTTGAAAGACCTCAATTATCAAAGAAAGGGAGATACATCTCAATTCCATATGATATACTTAGAAGGCAAAAAGGATGTGCATACATTTTGGATTCTACTACCATGTGGGACAGATTCCCAAAAGAGGTTTTAATCAAGTAGCCCAATGTCAATCTTATAATTTACACTGCTAAAATCTCTATCGGTATAATTTCCTTTACATTTTCACACAATTTTGCCACAAAATTCATTTTCTCATTGTGTGAATTGGGTTTGTTTTTCTACACAATATATACATGTTCAATTCATAAATGTTAAACAATATTGAAAAGCAAAAAGTGAAAAGGATTCATTATCCTACTACCTGAAGACCATCATTATTACTAACATTTTGGTGAATGTCTTCTAAGTTATTTTAATGTGCATATAATTTTATACAAAATATGATTTTGCTGCACATATAATTTTATAAACTGCTTAGCAATTTATTGTGAACATTTTTACTTCAGTAAATATATTTCTTCAAAAATTGTTTACTGGTCACAAAATATTCCCCCTGGTGCCTGTTTTATACTCTTTTTAATTATTTTTTATTGTTGGATATTTCAGGTGTTTCCCATATCTGCCTATGTTCAATAATGCACTGGTGAATACCTTTATACATACATCTTTGTACACATCTGTGAGAATTTCTTCAGGGTAAATCTTTAAATAAGAAATTACTGGGTGGGAGGCCATGCATATTGTTAAGTTTTTCTTACAGTGCACTATTTTTTTAGAATGTTTTTTTCTTTTTTTAGTTTTTATTTACTTATTTATTTTATTCTTTAAAGTATTACAAGTAGTAGTACATATGTTTTCCTTTTCCTCCCCATTGTCCTCCCCACAGCCTCCCCTATCCCCTAGCACATGTCTTCACCTGCCCCTCCCACCCCAGTGTCTTGTATCCATTAGTTATGCTTATATGCATGCATACAAGTCCTTCAATTGATCTCTTACAGCCCCCGCCCCCCTTTCCTCAACTTCCCCCTGTAGTTTGACAGTCTGTTCAATGCTTCTTTGCCTCTATATCAATCTATTTTTAAAAAATTAATTCACTTTAATCCACAATAGAGAAATGAATCTGCATATTCCCATTCTTTTAGAATGTTTCTTTATTAAAAATAGCCTTTTTAGATTTACACATAGAAAAAAGACTGGAAGTAAATATACCCAAAATGATTTTTCATTTAACTATGGGGAATGAGATTGCGAGTAATTCTGTTACATTCACCCTTTGCAGGGGAGGGGAGGGGAAAGGAGGGAAGAAGGAGAGGAGAAAATACATATATGCATGGGTTTTTTTCTTTGGGACTACAGCATGCTTACTTGAACAATGTGTAACAACTGAGGTTAGTGTGAGAACATTGACACTCTAAATGTGAAGATACAAAAAGAGAGCCCATGGGCTTTATTCCACCTCAACCATGCTCAACTTGGCTACACAGTGTTTTTATACTGGACAAGCATTTTATATGGACAAGCATTTATAATGGGGAAATTTTACACAATGTGAATTCTTATCTTCTTCTGAAAATATTTCATAGATCGAACATCATTGTACCTTATAATTCTATGAAGCCTAAATTGGCTAGAGTGGAGCAGTTGCTGACTCTTAAATGCAATGTGTCACCTTCAGTTCACATTCTGCGCCACTCAGGATACCTGCTTAGAAACCTTTCCTGGTCAGCTATGTTCCCTTCCTTTACCATCCAGTCCCCATAGCAAATAAAGTTCCTGATCCCCTATTCTAAAATACCTACTGTGAATTACTCCCTCTCCTTTTTCTGCTTCTGAAGGTCTGAGTCCTGGATTTTTTACATGAGGTTATAAGCAATGCTCATTCTATCTCGTGGATTCTCACTTTTTAACTAATGTTAAATGATTTGTCATTAAAGAATTATGTTGGCACCTGAGAACAAGGCATTTCATCTGCCTCAGCAGTACATCTGTGGCAAAGGATAAAAGATAGAAAAATCAAATGCCTCCTCATTTCTCCTGAAAAACCTTCCTTTTTCTACATTAGAAACATTCATTTTAGAATATCTTTGTTTGCAGAGTGAATCTTTGACACCACATCATTATCCCAAATCCCAAATACAAGCTTCAAAGTCTGAAGGATCTGATGAAGAATGTAAGATGAATGTTAAAATTATTATGTTTCAATTATGAAATAGCCTGGTTTATAGAACAGTTTACAAAAATGTTCATTTTGGGACCCTGAAAAACTGTTTTGAAGAAGCAAACGAGACATTATGATATTTCCCACATTAGATGGGAACAATGCACATTGGCTTTGAGCATCTGCGGTGAAGCCTTCAGTGAAGCCTTCTTCACTGTTTGATGTGTCTTGGAAAACTCAAAGGCGATATAATCTGCTAAACCATGAGGAAATGCTTTTTATTACAAGAGGATACTTTTTGAAGACTATCTGTAAATAAGCAAACTATTTTCTTTTATAGTTAACTTCGGGAAGCTTTTGACCTTAACTATTAATATCTTTTAAAAAGACCCCAAAATCTGGTGAACTAACACATTTGTGAGGATACAGCCTTTGCTCTTGAGATCTGAATGAACATTTCCAATTTAATACTTGAAGAAGACTGATTGGGTAGAGTTGTGGTACATATATACTATGGAATACTACTCAGCCATAAGAAAAGATGAAGTACTGCCATTTGCAGCAACATGGATAGATCCTGAGAATATTATGCTAAGCCAAATAAGTTAGTCAGAAAAAGCTAAGAATCATGACTGTACTCATATGTGAGATATAAAACTGAAATTCATAGGCCCAGACAATAGTATGGTAGTTATCAGAGGAAAGGGGGTGAAAGAATAGTAAAGGATAAAAGGGGACAAAAATATGTTGACAGATGACTTGACTGTGGGTGGTGGCACACGATGCAATACACAGATCATGTATCATAGAAATGTACACTTGAATCTTATTAACCAACTGGAGGCCCAGTGCACAAAATTCATGCACTGGGAGGAGGGGGTCCCTCAGCCCAGCCTGCACCCTCTCCAATCTGGAACTCCTCAGGGGATGTCCAACTGTGGGGTTGTGTCTAAACCAGCAGTCGGACATCCCTCTCACAGTCTGGGACTGCTGGTTTCCAACTGCTCACCTGCCTGCCTTCCTGATTGCCCCTAACTGCTTCTGCCTGCCAGCTTGTTTACCTCCTAACCATTCCTCTGCCAGCCTGATTGATTCTTAACTGCTCCACTTTCGGCCCAATTGCCCCCAACAGAACCTCCCCTGCTGGCTTGATCTTCCCCCAACTGTCCTCCCCTGCTGGGCTGGTTGCCCCTAACTACCCTCCCCTGCCAGCCTGGTCACCCCTAACTCCCCTCCCCTGCAGGCCTGGTCCCCCTAACTGCCCTCTTCTTCAGGCCTGCCCCCCCCCCAACTGTCCTCCTCTTCTTCAGGCCTGATCACCCACAACTACCCTCCCCTGTCGGCCATCTGTGGTGGCCATCTTTGACCACATGGTGGCAGCTATCTTTGACCATATGGGAGTGGCCATCTTGTGAGAGGGCATGAGGGTCAATTTGCATATTACCTCTTTATTATATAGGCTGTAACCCCAATAAATTTAATAAAAAAGAAGTACTAATACTGACATTACTTAATGCTAAAATGACAATTCCTGAATTTAAAAAATCATTGATTTAAACAGGAAATATTTAGATATTTGTGATTCCAGAAAACATAGTTTCTTTTTTATTCTAAAAATGTAGATGGCTCATAGATCTTTCAATATAATAAGTAAAATTTAATTTTTAAAAAAACTAAATCTCAAAGCATGCTAAAATATATTTGATAAAATTGCAAATCTATTCTTATATTTGTTTTTAAGATGGATATTACATTTAGCATAATAAAATATAGTTCTATTATACCAATAAAAAGAACACTTGAAGGCAGATCAAATCTGGAATTAAACTAATTTCAGAGTAATGAAGGATGTCCCACATCTCCTGTACAAGGCCAGGTTTGTTATTAGGGAAGAGGGAAGGTACTGACTATGCCACTGTGTTCCATTAATCAAGAAAATTTGTTGCAGAAATATTCTAAACTGTCCATTTTGAACACTAAGTCAAATTAAAGGTCAACCAAGGTTTAACCACAATCAATACTACCCATACTCTCATGAAATTATTTTAAAAATTTACAATAACAATAAAATAGAATATATACATTTATCCAATTTACCATTCTTCCAGCAGTGAATAGTCACTCTTGAAGAATGTTAACATATCTGTCTTGACACTAATTAAATGTACACCTAAAAAGCACTGCACACAAATCTGGATGGAATTCAACCCTTTAATTCTATAGTAATGTCTACATTACACCCTACAGCTGACTTAACATTATACACTGAATATTAAATGTTTGCTTGTATTCATCATTACAGAGATTTGCAAAGACCTTTAAATTATAAACCCATCTAAATAACCACAGGCTTGTTGCTAGGTATTTGTGGCATTTTTAGCAAACTTGAAAAAATGAGGGACTTCAGCGGACAAGGAAGAAATAGTCAGGAGCCTGCTGGGATACAATCCTGTGATCTCTGCCCAAGAAACCTTCTGGCCTCAGGCCAGGTCTCAATTGAGGTCCAAACCCCAGCATCCTCTGTTTCACATCACTAAGAAAGGCATTTCCATCCTCAGGAAGGAACATCTGTGACAAAATGTTCAGCATATTTCATTAGCAACAATGACCCTGGTGATAAAAAATGACTAAATCATTTCTTAAAATGCTGGTTTGCTAGAAAAAATCTTAACTGAAAAAACAAAAAATATTTTTAAAAAATATATGTACCACTTTTTCTTCCCTAGCCATACTCCATCATATGTGAAATATCAGATCTCAGGAGATTAAATCACAAAATTCCATTTAGCATTTAACAGACACAGTCAGAGAATAGTTAGTTACAGGTGAATAAACTTTCCAAATAACTAAAATTTAATCCATTAAACATCAGTTTTTTAATATATATATGATATAAATATACCTAAATAATAATTTTACAGTAAAACATATAATTTATAAAATTATATATTGTAAGCACATAACTCAGTTTTTGCTATTTGAAACTGGCGACACTGACATGAGTGCCCCTTGATAACATAGGTCCCTAATCAGAAACATGTGTATGTGGTAATCTCAGTATCCTAATATTGCTGTGCATTTTATTTGGCTTTTTATAGATTCTTTTAGTGTCCTTTTAATTTTCAGCTATTTGGCATCATATGTTGGTTCTAGTAATCTTTCAAAGCTAGCCAAAATCCCCCTTGTTTTGGTTCTTTATTTCTAATTTGTTATGGACAAATAGACTAGATTTTTAGAAGAGTGAGTAAGAGTGTGTGTGTGTGTGTGTGTATGCGCGCACGCGCATATAATATTATGGTAAAAACCTTTAAAGACTCTCCCAGATATAAAATGCAGGAGTTTTAGTTACTGGAAACCACAGCCCATTTTGACTTCTCAAAGCTCTCTTTCCCTGTTTCTGAACTAAGCTCCCAATAGTTGATATGCTTGGTTAAGTGACACCCTAATAAATAAGGTATTAATGGACCATGATATCATATAAATTCTTTTCAATTGAAGGTTTAAGGAAACAATTCAAGTTTCAAGAATGGATTATTTCCATCCCCAAATTATGCAACCTTGGTGTTGAATATAAATCAAATATTATTGCTTGTAAAGCATAATTTAACACATAAAGAGCAAAGTATTAATTTGGAATCACAAATGTTTGGAGAGAGAAATAAAAGGCAGTGCATTAGCAAACACTCTTCTATGAATTTTTCAATGAATTATACCTGTCACACACTTCAGAGTTCTAGGTGAAACATGTCCACAGGTTCAAGCATGCTGGGGGCCCTGACTGGAGATTCCACTACTGAAAATCAAGGGAGGAGCATTGCCTCCCTAAGTTTTAAAATTCCCTAAGTTAATTCTGAACCAGGGTTGAAAACAAAAACAAGGAATAATTACTCCCATCTAGGTACTGCTTTCCCCATTTTATATTAATACTAGATGCCCAGTGCATGAAATTCATGTACTTGGGGAATGGGGGATCCCTCAGCCCAGTCTGTGCCCTCTCACAGTCCAGGAGCCTTCCGGGCGCAGGCCTAAGCCATCAGTACGACAACCTTAGCGCTGCCACAGAGGCAGGAGAGGCTCCTGCTGCACTCGATAGCTGTGAGTCCAGCTGAGGGCTTCTGGCTGAGTGGTGCTCCCACTGTGGTAGCACACGGACGACCAGGGGACAGCTCCTGCATTGAGTATCTGTCCCCTGATGGTCATTGTGCATCATAGCAATTGGTCATTCCACTGTCTGGATAATTTGCATATTATACTAGTACTAGAGGCCCGGTGCACAAAATTCATGCACGGGGGTGGGGGATGTCCCTTAGTCCAGCCTGCACCCTCTCCGATCTGGGACCCCTCAAGGTATGTCTGACTGCCCATCTAGGCCCGATCCTGGTAGAATCAGACCTAAACGGGCAATCGGACATCCTTTTCACAATCCAGGACTGCTGGCTCCAAACTGCCCACCTGTCTGCCTCCCTGATTGCCCCTAACAGCTTATGCCTGCCAGCCTGATTACCCGCTAACCACTACCCTGCCAGCCTAATTGATGTTTAACTGCTCCCCTGCCAGCCTATTTGCCTCCAACTCCCCTCCTTTGCCGGCCTGATCACCCCTAACTGCCCTCCCCTGCAGGCTTGATCGCCCACAACTGCCCTCCCTTGTAGGGCCTGGAACCTCCAACGGCCCTCCCCTGCTGGCCATCTTGTGGTGGCCATCTTGTGTCTACATGGGGGCAGGATCTTTGACCACATGGAGGCAGCCCTCTTGTGTGTTGGAGTGATGGTCAATCTGCAAATTACTCTTTTATTAGGATAGAGGCCTGGTGCATGGGTGGGGGCCAGCTGGTTTGCCCTGAAGGGTGTCCCAGATCAGGGTGGGCGTTCCCTTGGGGTGAGGGCTGACCTGGGTGAGGGGCCTGTGGTGGTTTGCAGGCTGGCCACACGCCCCAGCTACCCAAGTAGAGGCCCTGGGATCTGGGATTAATCTATGTCCACAATTGAAACTTTGTAGCCTGGAACGGAGCCAAGCCTTCTGCTCCCTGCAGGGCAGCAGCCATTTCTCTTTGAAACATTGTAGCCTAGCTGAACCGGTTTGGATCAGTGGATAGAGCATCAGCCTGCGGACTGAAAGGTCCCAGGTTCGATTCTGGTCAAGGGCATGTACCTTGGCTGCAGGCACATCCCCAGTTGGAGGTGTGCAAGAGGCAGCTGATTGATGTTTCTCTCCCATCAATGTTTCTGACTTTCTATCCCTCTCCCTTCCTCTCTGTGAAAAATCAATAAAATATACTTAAAAAAAGAAAAAGAAACATTGTAGCCTAGAGTGGAGGCCTAGGCCAGCCTAGACTGAAAGCTTCCTCCGTTGGCCAGGGAAACCCAAGCCTATGTTCTCTCCAGCTCAGTGGCTGCCGCCATTTCTGTATCTTTTATAATTGAAACTTTGGAACATTGAATGGAGGCCTAGGGAGGCAGAAAGCTTGGCTTCCTCTGTTGCCAGGGAAACCCAAGCCTTCCTCCTGCTCTCAGTTGCATCAGCCATCTTGGTTGGGGGTTATTTGCATAATCTGCTCCTGAGTGGCTGGTGGGTGTGGTAGTGGCCGTGGCTTGTGGGTGTGGCAAAGGTGCAGTCAAATTTGCATATTACTCTTTTATTAGATAGGATAGCATTCCTCTCATTTTCACAGTCTTCATCTCCAACTCTGTTGTTCTCTTCCTCTGTTCTCCTGCCCCTTAGGCTTAATAGTGCTATCTTTGGGAACTGAGAGAGCTGCTTTTTCTAAGGCACTAATGTATGTTCTAAACTTCCTTTGCTCAAAATCAAAATATCCCAACATTCTGTACTTTCCCACACATGTTGCTATTTAGTGATTTCCTCTTGAGGCTGGTGTTCTAGGGTTCCTGAGACCCAAGATCTGGGATCCATTGTGGGTTCCTGACTTCTAACAGAGAAAGAATTCAAACCCAAGCCAGCATAAAGTTTAAAATTAAGGTATAAATTTATTAGTGAAACAGTGAGACAAAGAATGAGCTAACCTACAAACAGAGCAGCTACCCATTAGCGGGATATTCTTCTTCTATTGAGGTTTATTTAATCAAGACATGGGTACATTCAATGAGAAGGAGTAATATTCATGTTCTTTCTGGGAAAGAAGTGGATATTTCTCAAAAAGTGCCATTGGCCATTTCCTGTTCATATTTGGGTTTCCGATTCAGATCATGATGGTTTAACATGCTAATGTCTTACAATGAGCCCATGAGGCTAGGTGAAATTAGTCAATATGTTCAATTGAGCTGGTCTGCTGGTTTTAAGTTATAAATCTGGGGTGGTTTGTCTTACTATCTTCTTGACCATTAATCACATCATTTGAAGCCCTGGATCCAACCATATTTAAAGCCTACACAGAACATTTCTGTTATGCAAGTCAATAAAAAATATTCTGTACAGCAAAGAAAATAATTCAAAATAAAAGGACTGTTGTGGAGTGGATACGAATGAAAAACCACTGGAGCCCAGATCAAATTAAAATTTAGGGAGCCTTTATTAGCCGGCCCAGCGACTGCTCTGCCATCTGATACAAGGAGACCAGAGAGCAGCCCTGATCCTTTGTGCAAGACCACTTTTAAGCACATTAACCACATCCTGTTTTTGCACAACAAGCAACCAAAGATAAAACAGTTTTTTCCAAGCAACATTAGAGTCATGCCATTGATGACCATGCTATTCACAGGGTCATCCTGTTCTTCAGAAAGTTGACAGTGTTCTATCTTGCAAGGCCTATGTGCTGGGAAGGGGCCATGAGACCATATCTCAAGGCCTGACCTGGTGTCAGCACTGACAACTCTATCTGGGGCATAGTCCACGGCCTCAGTAGTGCTCAAAAATTCCCACTCTACAACAAGGACAATTACAGACTGAGAAAAAATATTTGCAAACTATACATTTGAGAGGTTAATATCCAAAATATATAGAGAACTCATATAGGGAGATCCAAGATGGCGGCCCACAGGACGGCAGTGAGAGTGTGTGAGTGAGTGAAAGGGGAGCATGTGGGCGTGCGTGCATGCATACGTGTGTGTGTGTGTGTGTGTGTGTGTGTGTGTGTGTGTGACAGTTATATTCTGCATGACTTTTGGGGTCTAGTGGACCAGGCTCCATAGCCAGGCAGCCTCTACTACTCCTGTGATCTTTCCCAGGGAGGCTGGCTCTGCTGCAGAAACTGGGCCATCTTGAAGGGAAGGGCGGCTGTGACTGGGAGCCCAGCCTCAGCTCCACCCCGGGAGCCCTCAGACACCGCCTGTGACCCTACAACCACACCAACCAGGGACCTGCTGCCTCAGCTGTGAACACTGAGACTCCAGTCTTCCCTGCCGCAGTGTTTGTTTGAGGGGGAGACAAAATGATGGCCAAAATGTGTCCTGGACCTTCTCACAGAGCAGATAGAAAAAGCAATTAAATCAAGTAACATCCACCTGGAATTGGTGAATTAAAGACAGCTGGTAAGACAATCTGTGGCCTGAAAGGATAGAACATGTCTGGATAATGGTAGAATCTGATATCTGAGCTGGAGAGAGAAATGTGCAACCACCAGGACTGGAGGGTCATAAGGAAACTGCACTGGACCAAGTCTACATCCCGTGGGGACACACATAACACTTGACTGTGTAAGGGGGTCCACAGGTCTCCTGGGAGAAAGGACTCTAGATCTAACTCCACAGTCGTGGAGGCTGCACCCAGAAAGGCAGCCTGAAGTTCTGCACTGGCCATGCAGTACCAGAGGGAGAGAATCACGCAGCAGCAATGTTGCTTTGCCTTTATATTTTCCTTACTTTTTCCTGCTAAACTCAGTACATATGATCTTTCAATTATAAACACTCATCAAGGCTATGATGCAGGTGGAAATGGTTTGGTAGAGGCTGAGGAGCAAAGCAGGAAGAGGTGACCAGGAATACAGCTCTGAGACAGCCTGGTCTCTCAACCTTAAACAGCCATTTTTCTCCAGAAGAGTTAACCCCAGCCCTGGAAACTAATACAGCAACACCACCACCTACTGCCTATGTCAGAAATAGATGTTTGTATAAATACGACTGAAAGCAGATAGAAAAACAAAGAGATCATATTGGTCCCACATGCCTAAATCCAAGCCTGTGGAGACAGACACAGAGGAGCGGTAGATCACTGGGAACTTCAACACGGTCCTGACTACCTAACAGGAAACTGAGATGTGCCAGACAGAATAGTAGAGAAAGGTCTTAATTCAGTCCCTTGGGACACTAAACCTCAGCTGAAGCAAACGACACTTCACTACTTGATTTTTCTTTTATTTGTTACCTTTTACTTAAGTAAAGGAAAAACATTTTTCTTTATTTTTCATTATTATTATTATTATTATTATTATTATATTTTATTTTTTATTAGTGCTCCACATTCTATTTTTATTTTTATCATTATTTTGCTTTATCTTTTTTCTTTTTTGCCAAATTTTTCTTCCTCACTTTTCCCTTTTTCATTCTGTTTCTCTTCTCCTGTTCCTGCTTTAGTTTTTCCTCTCTCCTTTCTTTTTATTCCTTGTTAAAAATTGATCTCCTTTATCTTCTTTGTTGACACATTACTATTATATTAGTCTCTGTTGACTTACTCATATATCTAATTTCTTCTCTGCTACAAGGCCATGCACCCATATCTTTTCTCTTTCTTTGCTAGCCAATTTATTTATTTTATGCTTTTGTTTTCCTCTTCTTACTTGCTCTCTTCTTCTCCCAATTACTTAATTAGTTTCATTCACCAAACTCAAGCCTATTTGCTCTCTATTCTCCTTTTCAAAAATAGATGAATATATAGATAGATTAAAGAAAAAGGAAATATTTTTATTGACTATTTTGCTTTTTACTTTTCTTCTTATCCACTCATTCTTTTTCTACCTCCTCTATACTAAACCATAGCCATTCCCCCATTCATTCAATTCCTTTATCTTACTTCCTGGAAATAAGTTCTGCCTCTTCAGGTTCAGTTCCACCCTTTTCCTCTGTGTGTTTGTTGTTCACATTTTTTGGTTTACTTGTTTGTTTTGTTGAGTTTTCTCCCCATATACACATATTTTTCCCTTCTCTTTTCCTTTTTCTTTTCTCTCTTACCTTTTTTCCTTTTCTCAATATCATTTTTGTGCTCTTTTCACAAACCTAATACTCTTTTCTCTGGTGGTCACCTTTATTGGGGTTATCAGTGTCATGAATACATTCGTATTTTGTTCCCTCTGTGTTATGTCTTGTCGAGTTGTATTTTTTGTTCCTTTTAATCAACGTGGTAGAGATTGAGCCACATAACCAGACACCCTGAGGGAAGCAAAAATGGGAAGACAAAGAAACATCCCCATATTAAAGAAAAAGAAGAATCGCCAGAAAATGAAGTAAATAAAATGGAGGCAAGCAATTTATCAGAGAAAGAATTCATAGCAATGGTCATAAGGATGCTATAAAGGATGGAAGACAAATTCAACAACATGTATAAGAGTCAAAAGGAAATGAGGAAGAACTAAGAATAAATGAAGAATGGTAAAGCTGCAATAAGAAACACAATAGAACACATCAACTGTAGATAGAAGAAGTGGAAGACTACATGAGTAAGCTAGAAGACAAGGTAGGAAAAAACATCCAAGCAGAGCAGCAACTGGAAAAAAAAACTTAAAAAGCAGGAAGAGAGCCTAAGGAAGCTTTGAAACAATACGAAACAAAACAACATCTGTATAATAAGGGTGCTAGAAAGAAAGGAAACTGAGCAAGGAATAGAAAACCCATTTGAAGAAATAATGACAGAAAAAATTCTGTTACTGGGGAAAAAAAAAACCTTGCATAAGTTCAAGAAGCACATAAGGAGTCCCAAGCAAGATAAACCCCAAAAGACTGACACCAAAGACTCATCATAACTAAATTGGCAAACACCAACAACAAAGTAAGAATCTTAAAGGTTGCCAGAGAGACATAAAGTTGCCTACAAGAGATCTCCAATTAGACTACCAAGAGATTTCTCAACGGAAACACATCAGACCAGAAGGGTATGGAATGAAATATATAAAGTGATGCAAAGAAAGGGACTGAATCCAAGAATACTATCCCCAAGGCTATCATTAAAAAATGAAGGTGAAATAAGGAGCTTCTTGACAAAAAAAGGGGGGGGCTAAGAGAGTTTATTACCATCAAGCCACCAATGCAAGAAATATTAAAGAGACTGCTGCAAAAAAAAAAAAAAGGAAGGGAAGAAGGAACACAAGCATAAAGAATGAAAATGGCAACAAATTATATATATGCCTAAGCGACTTTTAAGAATAAATAACCGGAATCACTGGCCAGTAGCTGTGACACACACTGACCCAGACCTTGCTGCTGAAGCCCCGACAGCCCTGAATCTGATTCACCTGCACTCTGGACCCAGACAGGAGGGAGGAGGGAGCCTGATTTCTCATGGAACGGGTAGTTGGTTAGCTTGCTGCTGGGGCCCTGACAGCCCCAAATTTGGTTCACCTCACAGCTGTTAGAATAGTTATTATCAAAAAGATGAAAGGTAATAAGTATTGGCAAAGGTGTAAAGAAAATGGAACCCTTGTAAACTTTTTGTAGAAATGTAAATTGGTACAATCATTATGGAAAACAATATGGAGGCTCCTCCAAATATTAAAAACATAACAATCTCACTTCTACATATATATCCAAAGGAAATGAAAGCAGAATATCAAAGAAATATCTGCACTCCTACGTTAATTGAATCATTATTCACAATAGCGAAGACCTGGAAACAACCAATGTGTCCATCTATGGATGGATGAATAAAGATGTGATAGAGAGAGATAGATAGAGATAGAGATAGAGATAGAGATAGAGATAGAGATAGAGATAGAGATAGAGATAGAGATATACGTATATATGTATGTATTATTCAGCCGTATAAAAGGAGATCCTACCATTTTTGACACATGGATGCACCTGAAGGACATTATGCTAAGTAAAAAAGCCAGACATAGAAAGAAAAATACTGCATGATCTCATTTATATTTAGTATCAAAAAATAATTGAACTCCCTAGAGCCGTGGTCAGCAAACTGCGGATCGAGAGCCACATGCAGCTCTTTGGCCTCTTGAGTGTGGCTCTTCCACAAAATATCATGGCCTTGGCGAGTCTATTTTGAAGAAGTGTCATTAGAAGTTTAACTTTAAAAAATTTGGCTCTCAAAAGAAATTTCAATCATTGTACTGTTGATATTTGGCTTTGTTGACTAATGAGTTTGCAGACCAATGCCCTAGAGCTAGAGGATAGAATTGTGGTTAACAACAACCAAGAGTGGGGAAATGGATAAGATAAATAAGTTTGGAGATCTAATGTACAGCATGGTGATTATAGTTAATAATACTGTACTTTAAATTTGTTAAGAGAATAAATATTAAGTCTTATCACTACACACACACACACACACACACACACACACACACAGACGGTAACTATGTGAGGTGATGGATATGTTAACTTGGCTGTGATGAGCTTTCACAATGTGTATGTATAGTAAGTCATCACACTGTTATCTTAAAAATCTCATTGTAACACCTAAATATATATATAATTTTATTTGTCAATAATACTTCAAAAAACCTAAATCTGGAGGCACAAATATTATTTGGATAGGTTTTCTCCATTTGAAAAATGAAAACTCCTAATAATGCCTACCTTTTATCATCCCAGGACATTGTCACTGTATACTCACCTAGCTTCTTCCACAAACTAATATTACTAAGAATTAAGGTTGTTCTTTGACTCCTCTAAGATTATGTAATTAGGCCTGCCAGAACCAGGATCAGCTCTCAACCAGGGCTTCTTCCAACACTTCTTTCTCTCTCATGAAAGTTAAGTTGAAGAAGGTTTGAGGATCATTTAGTTCTCCCTCTAATCCCATCCTCCACATACTTTATTTCTTCTCAAAAACACAGCATCAGAAAATATCAACATCTCTGTGCTAATACTCAGGTTGAATCAGAAAACAATTTTCAAAACAAATTAGTCAGTGAGGTTTAAAAAAGGATAACATTGCCGCAAATTTATTTTACACAGTTTAAGTAAATTTACCAAATATTGACCAATTTCACAATTTTACTTATCCATCATCTATATATATTAAAACCTAAGTGACCAGCTGACTGGCCAATGGCTGTTATGCACACTGACCACCAGGGGACAGATGCTCAACACCGGAGCTGCCAAGCGACATCAGCTTTGCAGAGTGCCCTATCACATTCCAGGACCCCTTTGGGGACATCAGATTGTCAGTTTTGGCCCAATCCACTCAGGCCAGGCCAAGGGACCCCCACCAGTGCATGAATCCATGCACCAGGCCTCTAGTCCTAACTAATAAAAGAGTAATATGCAAATTGACCATACCTCTGATCAAGCCACACCCACAAGCCATGCTCACAAGCCAATCAGGCACAAATAAACCCCAACCAAGATGGCTGTGGCCACTAAGAGCAGGAGGGAAGCGTGGGTTTCCCCTGCAACAGAGGAAGCCAAGCTTTCCTCCTGCCTTTACGGACTAGGCCTCCATTCAATGCTACAAAATTTCAATTATAGAAGACTAGAGGCCTGATGCAAGAAATTCATGCAAGGGGTTCAGCCCTCACTGTCCAGCTGCCTCATGGCCTCCACTGCCTTGTGGCCCCACCATCCTGCCCACTGGCCATTCCAGAAGATCATTCTGGAAGGTTGTTTCAGAAGGACGTTTTGCTGTCCAGTCTAATTAGAATGTTAGCACCTTATCATATAGGATATATCCCAACAGAGATGGCGGCAGCCACGGAGCTGGAGAGAGCAGAGGCTAGGGTTACCCGGGCAATGGAAGAAGCCAAGCTTCTGCAGCTATGGCCAGCCTAGGCCTCTACTCTAAGCTACAATGTTTCAATTATATAAGGTAAATGTCCCAACAGAAATGGCTGCCAACACAGAGCAAGCAGAAGGCTTGGCTCCGCTCCAGGCCACAAAGTTTCAATTGTAGAATATAAATTAATCCCAGATCACAGGGCCTCCGCTTGGGTCGCTAGGGGGCATGGCCGGCCTGAAAACCACCACAGGACCCTTGCCCAGGCCACCCCATGCCTCAAGAGAACCCCCATCCTGATCCGGGACACTCATCAGGGCAAACCAGCTGGCTTTCACCCATGCATCAAGCCTCTATCCTATCTAATAAAAGAGTAATACACAGATTGACCATCACTCCAACACACAAGAGGGCTGCCCCAAAGTGGTCAAAGATCCAGCCCCCATGTGGACACAATATGGCTACCACAAGATGGCCAGCAGGGGAGGGGAGGGGAGTTGGGAGGGACCAGGCTTGAAAGGGAGGACAGTTAGGGTGATCAAGCCTGCAGGGGAGGGCAGCTAGGTGTGACCAGGCTGGCAGAGGAGAGAAGTTGGGGGCAAACAGGTTGGCAGGGGAGCAGTTAGATATCAATCAGGCTGGCAGGGGAGTGGCTAGGGGGTTATCAGGCTGGCAGGCAGAAGCAGTTAGGGACAATCAGGAAGGCAGGCAGGTGAGCAGTTGGGAGCTAGCAGTCCTGGATTGTGAGAAGGATGTTTGACTGCCTGTTGGTGGGATCAGGCCTAAACGGGCAGTCGGACATCCATCAAGGGGTCCCAGATTGGAGAGGGTACAGGCTGGGCTGAGGGACAACTCCTCTGCCCAACGTCATGCATGAATGTCGTGCACTGGGCCTCTAGTATAATATAACATCCATGTTCCTCTATACTGGCTTCTCCACTCACAGTTAACACATAATTTGGTCTTTCGTTCCAGATCTAACTATTTTTTGGATTGTATTCCATAATAACTTTTTTCTAATTGCTCAAGATGCTGAAGTAAAAAAGATTTGCTGGACAAATGGTCTATGAACATTATGTGGGTATCACAAAAGGGATTTACACAGAAAGATAAGGCAGGGGAATAGAACAGAGCATTTTTAGGGGAAGATAGTTGAGAGCCAATCACCAAAGTTTTATTAGATTCCAGTATGTTGCACCTACTGTAAGAGTATATCAGCCAAAGCATCCAGTTAAACATTGTGGATGGAACATATGCATTTACACCTAAAACTAACATAAGGTTATATATCAATTATTGCTCATTAAAATTTTGTAAGAATTATTTAGATTATCTATCCTATCTAATAGAGTAATATGCAAATTGACCATACCTCTGCTACACCCCCCCCCAGCCATGCCCACCAGCCAATCAGGAGAAATATGCAAATTATCCCCCAACCAAGATGGCTGCTGCCCAAGGCCGAAAAGCCTCAGCCAGAAGCTTTCTGACCTTGGGCAGGCCAGAGCTGGGCAGGTCCAGCGATCGGCCCCATCGCAGGGCAATCGCTGGGTGCCCAAGGCCAGGAGTGAACCATCAGTATGACCTCCCCTGAGGGCTCCCAGTATGTGAGAGAGGGCAAGTTGGGCTGAGGAACCACCCACCCCCAGTGCACAAATTTCGTGCACTGGGCCCCTAGTATGTGTGTGTGTGTGTGTGTGTGTGTGTGTGTGTGTGTGTGTGTGTGTGTGTGTGTATGCATGCCTAAGCAACCATTCGACCATTTGACAGTTTGACTATTTGACTGGTAGCTATAACGTCCACTGACCATCAGGGGGCAAACACTCAATAAACAGGCATGGAAACATGGAACAGACTGATGAATCTCAGAGATAAAAGGGGAGAGGGGAGGGTGGAAAGAGATTAATCAAAGATCTTATATACATACTAGAGGCCCGGTGCATGGACTTGTGCACCAGTGGGGTCCCTTGGCCTGGCCTCCAGGGCTTAGGCTGAATCTGTGCATTTAGCCTCCAACATTCCCTGATGGGTTCCAGATTGTGAGAAGGCACAGGCCAGAACAAGGGACCCCACTGGTGCACTAATCCATGCACTATAGTTAATTATATTGCATTATATACTTTAATGTTCCTAAAAGAATTGATCTTAAATGTTCTTGCCACAAAAAAAAAGAGGGGTAATTATGTGATATAATGGAAATGTTAGCTAACGCATAGTGGTAATCATTTATATCTATATATATAAAAGGCTAAGTGTCCATCTGTCTGACTGGTAGCTATGATGCACACTGACCACCAGCAGGCAGACATTCAACACAGGAGCCTCCATGATGCATACTGGCCATTTAAAAATAAACAGCACCTCAGACCTGGCACTGACAAATCAATACTCGGCTTCCTCCAAGTGGGACACAGGTCCCGTCATCAACCCAGAGCAACACCTCACCAAATCACAGCCAATGCTGCCAAGACCCCATGGTGAAAAATGCAGCCCACAGCCCAACTCAGCCCAGAAACGGTGGCTGTGAGTCCCAGGTAATGACATCATGTAACAACGCCCAGCTTCCTCTCCCTAGCAACTAGCATCCTTGGAGTTTCTTCAGCCCAGGAACCCAACTTGCTTCATAGCCAGGTGCAAACATTTTATAGTTTAACCAAATGTTTGTGAAGTGTTTTCCTGTGCCTCATCTCATTTGATCCTCTCAGAAGTCCTGGAGTAAGTAGATAGGAGACTCAGTAGAATCCTATTTTCTTTTCATTAGTGAGATGCAAATAGCAATATTAAAATGTTTATTCTAGTTAATTTCCTTTCAATGCATGAATCCATGCATCCTGACAGTAGTATATATATAAAATTTTATACTTTACATTTATACAAGATTATATACCATTATATCTCAATAACACCAGTAAAAAAAATTAAGTTTTTGAAGAAAAAATATGTTTAGATATAACAAAGTCTTGAAATAATCTTTTTATCTGCAAAACATAGAAATGGACTAGCAGATCTCTAATTCTTTCTCAACTCACACCACCTATCCTACCTAATAAAAGAGTAATATGCAAATTGACCATCACCCAACACACAAGATGGCTGCCCCCATGTGGACACAATATGGCCACCACAAGATAGCTGGCAGGGAAGGGCAGTTGTGGGCAATCAGGCCAGCAGGAGAGGACAGTTGGGGGCCACCCAACTGTCCTCTCCTGCAGGGGAGGGCAGTCAGGGGGGACCAGGCCAGTAGGAAAGGGCAGAAAGGCGTGACTGGGCCACCAGAGAAAAGCAGTTGGGGATGACCAGGCCAACAGGAGAGGCAGTTAGGGGTTACAAGGCCTGCAGGGGAGGGCAGTTGGGGGTGACCAGGCCTGCAGGAGGAGGTACTTAGGGGTGGACTAGACCAGCAGAGGAGGGCAGTTGGAGGCAACCAGGCCTGCAGGTGAGGGCAATTGGGGGACCAGGCCTGCAGAGGAGAGCAATTGAGAGGGATCAGGCCTTCAGGGGAGGGCAGTTGGGAGAAACCAGGCCAGCAGGGGAAGGCAGTTAGGGGTGACCAGGCCAGCAGGGGGAGGAAGTTGGGGGAGACCAGGCCTGCAGGGAAGGGCAATTGTGGGGGAGGCCAGGCCTGCAAGGGAGGGCAGTTTGGGGCAATCCGACCAGCAGGGGAGGGCAGTTGGGTGTGACCAGGCTGGCAGGGGAGGACAGTTAGGGATTACCAGGCCTGCAGAGGAGGACAGTTGAGGGTGACCAGGCTGAAGGGGAGGACAGTTAGGGGTGACTCAGCTGGCAGGGGAGGACAGTTAGGGACAACAGAGCTGGAAGAGGAGCAGTTAGGCATCAATCAGGCTGGCAGGTGAGTGGTTATTGGGTGATCAGGCTGGCAGGAAGAAGTGGTTAGGAGCAATCAGGCAGACAGTCAGGTGAGCAGTTGGGAGCCAGTACTCCTGGATTGTGAAAGGGATGTCCGACTGCCCAGATTGGAGAGGGTGCAGGCTGGTTGAGGGACACACTCTCCCTTCCCAGATGCATGAATTTCATGCACTGGGCCTCTAGTAATCTATAACCTATAATCTATTACTCTAAATTCTTTAAAGATGAAAAAAACATATTTTAGAGTCCAAGATGTATGGTTCATTCACTTACTTGGGAAAAACTAATGTATATAAAAACTTTTATATCAAAATTTTAAAGTTAGCTGTTTATCCAAATATGCTGCACTTCCTCCAGTTAAACCAAAACCCACCTCCCTGAACTCCTTAGAGGAGATCATGAATACAGAAATGAGTTGGAAAAAAGTAAATTTCAAAAACCAAGCAACATCTTAAATTGAATTTCCTTGAAATAACCCAACAGGAAGGTTATAAAAATTTTAAACATTTTAAGGGTCAAAAGCTCAGAATCCCACAGCATTTTTAATTAGAAAAATTCAATTTGTAGAAGAAAACTAAACTCTCAAGATTAAATCCAGCTGACATTCCTGACCATTCCACTTAATCAGTCCACCTGACTAAGCCATGGACTTGCTTCCTCTGTAAGACACCTAACATTACAGTAGACAATTACCACTAATAGGTTGCTTTCTAGAATGGGAACACATAATTTTTATATTTACTCTGAGTTCCCTAAGTTTTTTGAAAGTCACTTTATGTTAGTATTCTTGCTATTGCAATTACATCCTTTAATTAAATATTACACAAACTGATGAAATATGAATGTGGAAAGTTTCCGTTTCTATGAAAACCTAGTTGAATACTTTAGAAAGAGTTGATAATAGCAAGTCTGAAAAGAAAATCATTGTGGATAAGATATCTGGGAAAGAGTGGAAAACATTTTTAAAAACCCGAACAAATTTTGTTTTGGGGCTATTTCACTCTTTAACTTCTAGCTCTACTTTTAGCAAATTAAAGCTAGTAGAAATAGTAAACCATGCATTGTGGATATAGTGTATGCAAGAAAGATTGACTGAGCACTCTAATCAGTGCAGTTACAATGAAAAAAAAAGGCCTTGACTTCCTATGGTAAATAACATGAATATTTAAAATATGTATATATTGTTTTTATGAATCCTTTTAATTTACTGACATTTATTAGCCAATGGCAGTCACATCAAATAATAGGGCTTCTTCTAGAGTAATTTCAAATAAATCTTATGTTCAATATGAACAAGGTAATACTTCTACCAAAATTTTTGATGGGTTTTAAATACTTATCAAGATATCAATGATCTCTTCAGACATGCTAGCAAGGTGATCCAGTGCAAAGTTTACATTTCAGTGAACCTAAATCAGGGTAAGATCTATGGGAAATTCTCTACTATAAAGTTGCATTCTTCTCCTTGATCTCATAAAAACTTACATTTTTGTTTCATAATTAAGATAAATAAACTTATCAAATTACTTTATAGTATCTAAAATGAATTATGCAACATCAGTCTCTGAAATAATTAGTTTGGAATTTTGAGAATTGATCATCATTAGTAATTTTATGTGCCAGACACTGCTAATAAACATAGACACTTTACCTATGACTACATAGTTAACTTTTACAGCACACATTTTATATATGAGAAAATTAAGTGCCAGAAATAAATAGGTTTTCCATAGTCACAGTCTGTGATCTGAGGGGCAGAGCCAGGACTAGGCCTTTGGCCCCTTGAGTTCCAAAGCTGGTGCTTGTCACCATGATGCTATTAGGAGTGTCATGGGATATGTAATACTACTCAACTACAGGTGTCCAGATTCTTTGGACTGTCTTGGTTTATTGTTTAAAATTGGTCCATACAATTTCTAAAATCATTAGTTATAATATGCAATTATATCATTTAAAAATACTAGATGTTCCTTCACTAAATATTGTCAGAATAGAAAGGTATACATATACATTACTAATTTAAAAATACTACAAGGAAAGATATAAAAGACATAATTCTGGGATTTTTAACTCATTCATACAAACATCTATTATGGGCTTGTACTCAGTACTGAAAATTCAAAGATAACATTGTTATTGCCCTCAAGGATCCTATGGTCTTGGTAAGGAAAAGATAATTAAGAAGTTACAACATGATATGACAGCAGTTACAACAGAGATCCATATTAAATACTGTAGAGATATGAGCAATCAACCCAGAGAACCACCTTAAGACTAGCTGAATGGGATTCATATAACTAAGGATAAAAAGAAGAGGGAGAGATGTGAAGCAGGCTGGTCCCAAACCCACATGTGGCGGTTGAGAATCTTTAGGGATATCTCAGTGGCAGAGGTCCCCACTGAGGAAAGAGGAGTCCCAGTCCCACACTAGACTCCCTAGCTCAGGGCTCCAGTGCCAGAAAGAGGGATCCCCTTGGGGGAAAACTATGAAAATCTGTGGTACTCCATAAACTAAAAAGCATCTGCACAGCAAAAGAAACAATCAATAAAATAAAAATGCAGCCGTAGAATGGAAGAAAATATTTATTTGCAAACCACATATAAAGGGTCAATATCCAAAACTGGATAAGGGGAACAAACATACATAGAAGAGACGCGAAGCGGAGGAACCAAGATGGTGGCATAGGTAAACACCCATACTGCTGCCCCATACAACAAATTCAAAACTATAACTAAAGGACAAAACGGACATCATTCAGAACCATCAGAGGGCTGGCTGAGTGGACATTCCACAAATAGAAAGAAAGATAAAAGGACACTGAGACTCGGGAGGAGCTGCAGAGGACAGAGTTGCAGATACGTGCGGAGTCAGAAGTTCAGAGCTGTGTGCGAATGGAAAGGGCTGGCGACTGCAAATCCAGCTGGTTTTCTTGAACTGGGAGGTAGTCAAAGGTGTCCCACTGCACTGAGTCCTGGTTCCGGGAGAGTCTCAGGGAACCCAGACTAATACGGGGTGAAACTGGACAATAAGGAGGAAGCATGCTGAAACTCAGCCACTGCAAAGACCTGTGAGCTATCGGATAGGGCTCGTGGCTGGCTCTAGCCTTTGGGAGGAAAAAAAAACACACACAAAAAAAAATGCCAGACTGCTTTCTTGTCCCATTCCAGGCGAGTATTTGGGTGTACAAACTCATTTGGGGAGAAGCTGGACTGTCCAGCAGTGGACAGAGCTCCAGGCAGCTTTCTCTCAGAAGTACGTGCAGCCATTGCTGCGGGTTGTGGAGACCGGGCAGCCATTTAGGGTGGGGATGATGGGAAACCAAGGCTGCCTGCTTAGCCTGGAGACTTCGCCCCATCCAGGCTGAGCACAGAGGCGTTCTCGGGGTAACATAGCTGATCCTCAAGCCAATTGGCCTAGAGGTCAACCCCTCCCAGCAATACCAGCAACAATCTAGACTTAACTACAAGACAGTGCACCAAGAATATCCACTTCAGGTAACTGGAAAGGCTGAGCCACTGTCCCCTAGAGGACACCTACCACACAAACCTACTCGACCAACTCAAGAAAGTAGCCAAAATGCAAAGACAAGGTAACAAATTACATGTGAAAGAAATGGAGAGAAAAAATGACTGGACATAGAGTTCAAAACCATGGTTATAAGGTTTTTCAAGAGGCTCCTAGAAAAGGCCGATAAATTTAATGAGACCCTTAAGGATATGAACGAGTCCCTCAAGGATATGAGCGAAACTATGGAGGATATGAAAAAGGACCAATTAGAAATTAAGCATACACTGACTAAAATAAAAAATATATTATACAGAGACCCAGAAGCAGACCAGAGGACTGCAAGAATCAAGTCAAAGATTTGAAAAACAAAGAAGCAAAAATCACTCAGCCTGAAAAGCAAGAAGCAAAAAGAATCCAAAAAATTGAAGATAGTGTAAAGAGCCTCTGGGACAACTTCAAGCATACTAGCATCTGAATTATGGGGGTGCTAGAAAAAGAGAGAGAGCAAGATACTGGAAACCTATTTGAAGAAATAGTGACCAAAAACTTCTCCCCACCTAGTGAAAGAAATAGACTTAAAAGTCCAGGAAGTGCACTGAACCCCAAACAAAAGGAATCCAAAGAGGACCACACCAAGACACATCATAATTAAAATGCCAAGAGCAAAAGACAAAGAGAGAATATTAAAAGCAGCAAGAGAAAAACAGTTAGGTACCTATAAGGGAGCACCCATATGATTGTCAGCTGATTTCTCAACAGAAACTATGCAGGTCAGATGGGAGTGGCAAGAAATATTCAAAGTGATGAATAACAAGAACCTACAATCAAGATTACTTTATCCAGCAAAGCTATCATTCAGATTTAAAGGTCAGATAAAGTGCTTCGCAGATAAGAAAAAGCTAAAGGAGTTCATCACCACCAAACCAGCATTATATGAAATGCTGAAAGGTGTTCTTTAAGAAGAGGAGGAAGAAGAAAAAGGTAAAGATAAAAATTATGAACAACAAATACACATCTATCAACAAGTGAATCTAAAAATCAAGTGAATTAAAAATCTGATGAACAGAATAAACTGGTGAATATAATAGAATCAGGGGCATAGAAAGGGAGTGGACTGACAATTCTTGAGGGAAAGGGGGGGTACAGGAAGAGACTGGACAAAAATCATACACCTAAGGATGAGGACAGTGTGGGGGAGGTAAGGGTAGAGGATGGGATGGGTACCAGGGGAAGGGGAGCTATGGGAGGGGAAAAAGAGAAACATTGTAATAATCTGAACAATAAAGATTTATTAAATTAAAAAAACATACATAGAAGAGATACAAATGGCCAACAGGTACATGAAAAGATGCTCAACATCACTAATTGTCAGGGAAATATATATCAAAACCACAAGGAAATATCACCTCACACCTATTAGAATGGCTATCATCAAATATACAAGAGAACATGTTGGTGTGGATGTGTAGAAAACGCAACATTTGTACACTATTGGTGGGAATGTAAATTGGTGCAGCCACTATGGAAACCATTGTGAAGTTTTCTAAAAAATAAAAAAATTAAACTAGAACTACCATATGATTCAGCAATTCCACTTGGTAAATAATCCAGAAGAAATGGAAACAGAATATAAATGTGATATCTGCATTCCATGTTTATTGCAACATTATTCTAAAGACATAGAAACAACATAAGTGTCCAGTTAAAGAAGATGTGAAATATACATACATACATACACATGAACATTATTCAGGCATGAGGAAAAAATGAAACCCTATCATTTGCAACAACTTCATTGCAACACAATATATAGGAAACTGTTGTGGGTACATCTGAGTAGGACTTAAAACAAGAAATAAATATGCATGAACACCCATCATAAAACAGAATTTCATTCTGAGGAACTGGAGGTTACTATCATAAGTGATAAATCAAAGAGAGGAAAACACATACCATATGATATTAATTACATGTAGAAGCTAAAAAATCCCAATTCATAGAAACAGAGTTAGAATGGTGTTTACCAGAGACTTGGAGGAGAGGAAAAAGGGGAGATTTTAGTTAAAGGATACAAACTTTTGGTTATAAGATAAATAAGTTCTGGGATCTAATGCATAACAGCATTCTGATTATAGTTAATAATATTGTACTATATTCTTAAAAGTTACAAAAAGAGTGGATCTTAAATGTCCTCACCACAAAAAAAATGTAATTATTGATGTGAAAAAGGTGTTAACTAATCCTAATCATGTTCAAATATATAACTATAAAAATCAACACATCATACACTTTAAACTTACATATTTAATGAGATACACAGTATTTATTGAGTTATTATGTCATTAAAGCTTGGGAGAAAAACAAAAACGTGATTAATTTGCAAGGCAGTCTTTCCCAGAAGGGAATCTTTTGCCATTGATATTCCTCACAATTGCTGGCACATGGTACTGATAACAAAAAGGTTATTTCTGGTCAGTTTTATTTTGTGTTAAACTCTCCATAGACAATGCATTGGCTTCTGCCTGCACTCAGTGGTTTGTTCCAAATGCCAACTCAGGGTTTTGAAAAGAATGAAGAATATTATTACGAATAATGTTGCAAGTTTCATAATAGGCATGGAATTTATAAGAATCCAGTTGCCCATGGTAATACACAATGTTATGTACGAAAGGGTAGTGAGAACTCTCTATGCTGTTTTTGTAACATTTCTGTAAGTCTGAAATTATTTAACAATAAAATGTTAAAACAGTTATAAGGGTGTGAATGCACCTGTAACCCATGTGTGAATCTAAACAGCTGTTATGAGCAATGTGATTTGCAGAGAAATGGAACTATTCAGAGTTTAAATGATGTTCCCCTGGTGGACTGAACGACTGCCCAGTGACACACTGACCCTTGGAAGCTCCCTTTTAGCAGCATTTCTTTCTTTTCATGTAAGAATGACAGTAAACAGCCAAATCAAACTGGAACTGTTTGGCTTGTTTTAAAACAGCCTTTGAAAAATTTCTTTGAGTTGCCATTTGTCATCGCCATCAAATCCTAGAGATGCAGAGAGAGAAAACTGTGTTGTCCCCCCTCAGCCTGTTCGTTCTTTCACACCAGATTAGAAGGTCCATGTGGAAATCTTCTTAGAACTTAAATATCTCACACAAGAAGGGTAGATGAGCATTTTTTAACTGAAAATTATATGCTCAGTACTATTTAGCAGTTTCCATTTCCCTTTGAATAGAAGTTTTTAAAAGAAAAATAAGATTTATGTGTTTACTCTACATGGCAAGGCCATCAGTATCAGCAGAGAAAAAAAAAGAAATAGCCACTGAATTGCCTCATTTTCTTCTAACCCAGTGGTCGGCAAACTCATTAATCAACAGAGTGGCAAACCATGGCTCGCGAGCCACAGCTGTTTGCTGACCGCTGTTCTAACAAACAAACAAAAAAAACACCTTATTGATGAGGAAACAGAAGGTTAGAAAAATGAAGAATCTTGCTAAGAGTCTCTTTTCTTGGACTCAGTGTCATCTATTTAACTTCAGAACACTCATTTCTATCTAACACAACATATAGCCAACAGTTTGGGGTAGAACTTAAAACAAGAAATGAATTTGTACAAACAGCCATCATCAAAAGAGGCTTTCATTGCTATGAACTACTCTGGGGGAACCTGACCTGAAATCACATAGTCCCACCCAACCATAGGAGAAATACTTTAAACCTCCAGTACCAAAGCAGAGCCCCTCTAAGCACACATTATCACTGGAGTACAATTCTCTTCACTTACACATGTGCAAAAGAAGAGTCTTTCAAATGAAGCAAATACTCCATTAAATATTAAAGCCATTTTTAGGACGTACAAGAATATGATTTAGATCACACACATGTTGTCAGAACTATGGGTTGAATCTCATCAATGCAATGAAGCAGGCAAAAAATAAGATTGAAACCAGTTGTTTGGTTTCAGGTAGCTAAAGCAACTGCCTGATTAACTACATTTTTCTTTTTTAACTGGTTGTCATGGTATTGTGCAGGTGGAATCTTGGACTTAGCCTGCAGACAATAACAAATTTGTGACATTTTGCCTTGACCCTTACATTGCAATTATATTAGGGCTGTCATTGTGAGATGACATAGAATCACAATACAGTCTCTTTAAAAATCTCAGAAATTTGGGGAATGGGTAAGCCAATGAGTCAGTGGAAAGCCACATTTTAAATTACTTTAAAGTATGGCTTTATTATTTTCTAATATTGCACACATTCAAAACTCAATATATACAAGTACTAAAAATAAATTAAATTAAGAATATGAAAAAAATGGCAAAAAGGCCTGTATCGCATAGCAATATATCACATACAGTCACTTCATTTGCTTTACTCTAGAATCAAGGCACTCTTACTCAACGAGAACTGCAATAAAGGTGATAGTTTTAATGTTGATTGTACATTTAGGAAACATCAGTTTCATGTGTATTTTCTCATTAAACCCCTGCACAAAATTAAGATGGGGCCAAGATAATCTCAATTTTACAGATGAGAAATTGAGCTTAACCAAGATCACAGAGCTAGTAAGGGATAGGCAAAGTCCCTGTCCACAAAACTCCATGGCCTAGAGCCTTACGGACATTCTGAATAATGCGGAATGGGGACTCTCTAAATGCCGGGTGTCCAAAGCTGACTCCTCTTCAGCTGAGATTTCCAATCTCACTGAGATGATGGGGGTTCAAATATAGAGTCAATGATGAGAAGAAGTTAATCACTTTCAAATATAAAGCAAAGCTTGGAATGCCCAACTCAAAATAACAACATCCAGGATTTTAATCCACTTCCATGATTTTTAAGAGATATATGTTTTCCAGAGCTATTTAAAGGAAGGCTTTAACAGGTGGGTGCTAAAATATCTAGAAGAAAAGCAGGGGCGAGGGAGGCAATGAAGCAGGCAAAAAATAAGATTGAAAAGTATGTGATTGTCAGGCCACTATTAAATGCACCTGAAACAAATACAAAATAATATTGTATGCAAACTGTAATTGAAAAATAAATATAAGTAAATAAAGGCTTTAAAAACAAAGAATAATGATTTGTCTCTAAGCCAAGAAAATTTGCAACCCTAGAATCCACATTCATCTGATACTATTTTGTATCACATTTTGGTTAGTGCCTTGGAGATGTGCACAGAGGCTGTGAAAGTCTCTTCAGCCTCCACAGACACTGCATAGGGGACATGGTAGTGATGTCATGCTCTCTGGTGCTCTAGAAGTACAAATAGACACCAAAAGTGAATTAAATCAGCAAACACACCGCAGCACAGGGACTCAGTATCATCTGCCCCTAGAGATTCAAAAGTGGAAGATTGACAAAGTATGCTTCAAGACACAGTTGGCAGAAATGACAACTCATTATCTTCTAACACAATCCCTAATGTTCATGGCTTAAAAAATAAAAGGAAAGGGGCAATAATTTTTCATCTATAATGGGTTGGATAGATCACAGCTCTGATTTCCTCTCCCCACTGGATTATTAAGTAAAAAGTCGATATGAATATGCAACAGAGTTGTGTCCTGCTTTCTTTTTCTGGCAAACTGGTCTTTGCTCCTAATTCCCAGCAGTATCAATTAACAATGCATAATTTTAATAGAATGCTTGAAAGTACAGGGCTGGTGCTATAAAAATTAATTGTCTTGAGTTGATTTCCTGTAGACACCACTAATCAATATCATGCCCTCTTATGAGCAGCTGCTCGCCTTCTTCCCAGTGATTCAAGAGAGAAAGAATGTGAATAAGGTGGCCACGTGCTCTGCAGGTGTGTGAGTGACATTTGAATTTTTAACATCTTGAAATGTAAAATCCAGAAAAGAAAATGAATAGCTTTGTGTGTGTGTGTGTGTGTTTTTTTTTAAGCTAAAGCTGAAGTTCTTAAGAAGTTTTCAGAGTGATTCAGATTAAATGACTTAAATAAACAAGGTGCAAATAAAGGTGTCTCATAACAATGGTAACTGAAAAAAACACACACACAAAAAAAAAACTGATCACTTGTTTGATGCCAAACTCTGGGATTTACACCCATTTATGTCAAGGAGTATTGTATAAAATCATTTGATATCTTTGGGAATAAATGATGCAGTATATATCACAGAGAGTGCTTTTTAAAAAAAATCTCTAAGTCAGCATCTACACTAATAAAAGGGTAAGATGCAGCCGAGACTGGTTTGGCTCAGTGGATAGAGCATCGGACTATGGACTGAAAGGTCCTGGGTTTGATTCCGGCAAGGGCATGTACCTTGGCTGCGGGCACATCCCCAGTAGGAGGCGTGCAAGAGGCAGCTGATCGATGTTTCTCTCTCGTCGATGTTTCTGACTTTCTATCCCTTTCCCTTCCGCTCTGTAAAAAATCAATAAAAATATTTTTTTAAAAAGAGTAAGATGCAAATTGTCTGTACCCTTGCAATGTCCACCAGCCAATCAGGAATGAGTATTCAAATTAACCAAAGATGGAAGGTTAATTAGTATATGTGGGCATTCCGCACCACCCCAGCCGCTCTGGGCCTCTGGGCAGAAAGGGAAGGTGGAAAGGTAGACCCGGTCAGAGCAAAGGTGGTGAAACTTCATGCATCAGGCCTCCAGTATTTGAAATAAGAGAATATGAGTTCCAGGCCTGGCTCTGTAATTTTCTTGTAAGAAAGTATCTTGCCTTGAGTAAGACAATGTAGAAACTAACATTTCTCCTCTAGGGGTCAAAGTTTCCTATCTATGATGTGATGAAGTACAAAGTGATATCTAACAGTCTAGCTCTAAAGTTCCTTAACAAAAAGGAGGGTTTGGAGCAGTTCACACAAAGATGGAAAACCACACATATTCTTCAGCAAATATTGAATACCTGTGCATGCTAATTCTCTAGGTCTACACTGTCCAATATTACAGCCACAAGAGGGCTTGATATGTGCTATAGGTGTCAAGTACACAGCAGATCATGAAGATTTAGACTGAAAAAAATCTCAATTTTATATTGGTTATGACAATATTTGGGATACATTGGGTTAAATAAAATACATTATCAAAATTATTTTATGCATCTTTTTTAATGTGGCTACAAGAAACTTTAGGTTTCATATGTGGCTTGCATTCTATTGCCACTAAACAGCACTGTCTAGGTCCTGGCTACATAGCAGTAAAGAAAACAGACAACTCCCCATGCTTAAGGAGCTTGCACTCTAGTAAGGGCAAGAAAGAATAAATAAGTAAATAAAAATTAATTTTAGATAACAGTACTATGAAAATTATAAAATAGGATACTGTGCCTGGATACTTTGCTATGGACAGGAAAAATCTTTAAACCAAGGTGACACTTAAGTTGAGACCTGAATGATGAGATATGGCAACTTGACATGGATCAAAAACAATAGCCCAGGAGAAGGAAAAAGCAAGCACCAAAACTCTGAAATGGAACATATGTTTCTTTTTTAAATATCTTTTTATTGATTTCAGAGAGAAAGGGAGAGGGAGAGAGAGAAAGAAACATCAATGAGAGAGAATCACTGATTGGCTGCCTCCTGCACTACCCCTACTGGAAATGGAGCCCGCAATCTAGGCATGTGCCCCTGATTGGAATCAAACCTGGGACCCTTCAGTCCACAGGCTTATGCTCTATCCATTGAGGCAAGACGGGATATTTCTTTTTACTGGACATTGAAATACTTACATTTACAACACAACATTTACCAGAAGTATTATTTAGGTTCCATAATGGAGTTACCAGGCATCAAGCATTGCTTTATGAACTGTTAAATATATTACTCCATTTAATCTTCTCAAAGACTCTCTGTCTAATATATATATATATAATTGTGACAATGTCCATGATACAGAATGAAGAAACTAAAGCTCAGAGGGTTTGAGGAATCTGCCCAAGGATGTCCAGTGTGTAAGAAAGAGTGGAGATTGAAGCTCCCATCTTCACACTTCACATCCAGAGCACTTCCACTATGGTGCTCTCAATCATCTTCATCCAAAGCAGAGAGCGCAAGCAAAAAAAAGATTTTCCAGCGGAGTTGTGATGTCTTTGTCACTATTTTCTGTTCTGCTCTTTATTAGTATTGCTCAGTGGCTTACAGGAGTGAGTTCAGAGAAATGCAATCACCACCATCAAGCATTTGACAAATTGGGGGCACAAGTTAGCCCTCAGGCAACAGTGACTAAATAACATTGTTTATTTGTAGAAGAAATAAAGGGGGGGGAATTCTTAACCCTTTTCCCCTTTCTCTCTTCCTTTTAATTATTGAACATCCAATGTTATTCATTACATTTGTTGGATGCTTAGAAAGCATTTTGTTGGTGGTTCAAATGACCTTAGAAAGACAACTTAACACTGCAGCTTTGGGAGGCAAAGAGATATAGGATTAAATCACCTCAGCTTCATCCCTTAAAGGATTTATGATCTTCAACTCTGCAACCTTGACACTATTAAGTCTCCAGTTTCTTATGTAAAGAGGGCATAAAATGACCTGCTCCCAGATGTGCTATGAGAGCTGGAGGATCCAGAGTAGCCATTCAGAAGCTTGAGGCAGCCCCTCAATCAATGCATGCAGTACAATTGTGGGTGTGACCACACTTCAGAAGAGGCTACTTGTGTAGAATCTGAGGCATGGGAAGTTTGAGGCTTCTAAGATCCTTAGCATCCCTGAGTTAAATTAAGATGGTAATTTATCTTCTTCTCTGCAATTTAACTGATACATCTCTGTAAACTAGGATATCCTCACTCTGGCTCCCAACCAAATCTATTCTACATCATATATCATTGAGGCAATGGCAAAAACTGTGAACCAATCTTTAGTTACTAAATTCTTTCTATGTGACTAGAGAATAACTCCTTTTATGAAATGAAGTACAACCATGAACTGAAGTGGCTTCTGAAGTAGAACTGGTTTAGTTGAGATTCCAAAGGAAATGTCTTCATACTTTCCAATAACAGTAGTTTCACACTTTTGGACTGCAGCTCTTTTTCCAAAAACAGAGTACACAGCTTGAAGGTCTCCAGTGACGTCCCTGTCAAGGCTGTGATGCAAACTGCTAAGTCTGGCTCCAGGGAAATGGCTCACTGCTTAGCAAGAGTCTCAGCCTGAACAATTAGAGGAGAGGTTTGTGAACCATGAAATTCTGAGGGTAAATGTGGGCAGAGGATGGTATGAAGATATAACCTCAAAAATGTTTATATCTATGTATTGATGAAACACAAACAGTATATTCCCCAGTTAGTACTGTTTATGTTTCTAAGGATTTGGGCTGGCTATAGCAATAAACAACAAAACCCATATGGATTCCGTGTAAGAGATGGGATGTTTCCTCTCTTATGTAATGTTAGTTGTCCCAATGAGCATATTTTTCTCTGTTAGGGAAGTGTGTGAATTTGTTCAGGCCCCAAGACACCTATATCTGTGTTTTCCAATGGTCTTAAGCAACCCTGCTAGTGGTTCTCAACCTGTTGAGAACTGCTACTGTAGAGAATAAGACCATCAGAACACATTTATGATTCATAACAGTAGCAAAATTACAGTTATGAAGTAGCAACAAAAATAATTTTATGGTTAGGGGTCACCACAACATGAGGAACTGTATTAAAGGGTCGCGGCATTAAAAACAATGAGAACCACTGTTATATAAGCTTCAAGGAAGCCTTGGTGTCTCCTTCCTTGAGTTACTTTCCTGCCTCCTTTCACAGATGCCTCAGAATGAAGGTCGGAGATCAACTATCCCAATTCTCCCTTTCTGGAGCTCCACAAACTCTCCTTCAGAAAACACTTAAGCTTTACCCTAGTTCCTATGTACTGACATTTTTACCTTCAAAATGCACTAAAGACCTAGTACTGTATCCTGCTGTATACCAATATTTCCTTAACACAAACTTTCCTCATAGATTGCCAGAGATTGCTATGAGCATGTTGGAAGAATTACTTCTCATTAGAGATCTGTTTAGCGCTAAGAAGCATACACAACACTATCATAGAATTTGTACCTTATATTATAGGTGGGATATCTAACCTAAATTTTCAGTTTCCAACTAGTTATATTAAAGGATATGGTCTTTCCATTTTGGTCTGAAGGCAGTAGCTCTTGGTTTTTATGTCCACCTTCACTGTTTCCCTTTCTTTCTAAACCTCAACATAACTGGCCCTATGTTGAGAGGTATGATTGAGAGGTCATTTGTTAACACCTAAAAAAAGGTGGAGATCTTGGACATATAGGAGGTGCTCAATAGATCTGCATTAGACTATTAACTTTGCCAGTATGACTACAAGCCATCCATGGGTTTTCCATCATCCTCCAACTTTATATCCAATTAAAAACATAAAATGATTTTCAAAGAGATCCAACAGGGGACAACAAGCAGTGAAGAAGAAAGAAGATGTGTTTTAAAACTAGAAAGATTCTTAGAATCATCTAGTCCAGCCTCATCACTATGCTGTGAAGAAAATAAGGCACAGATTTAGGAGGACTTGTCTAATGACACAATGCTTTAAGGCTGGAGTCTGGGAATATGCCCCAGGTCTCATGACTTCTGGGCTAATGTTCTTTTCCACTATCCAATTTACCAACCCCAGAAATAGCTCTGACTCTTATTCTGAGACTCTCCTCCAGCTGTCCATGACAATGAATTCTGGAAGAGTCAGCATTGTTAACTGAAAGGACCTGCACTCAATGTCAGACCTGGGGTCAAGCCTAGTTGTTTATAACCTCCCAGGAAGTTACCAGCAACTTCCATGAGTTCCTGTTTTCTTATTAATCAGGCAGGCTAATACCTGCTTTTGGTGCTTATCTGAACTGTTGTGATTTCAAAAAATTTGGGAAATGTGAAATTGCTGTGAGTAGTGTTGATTGTAATCATTCTCAAATTCCACTGACCTGACAGGCAGGGCACTACATGGGAGAGGGGAAAAGATACAACACCTACTAAAAGTTCCCACATCCTGAAACATATGGAATTAAGGCAAAACGACTTCCCAGAAACTCTGAGATCAGAGAAAGACCAGGGAAAATGAATGCAGAAGAAAAACAAGTGATATCAAGGTGTTATTAGGGTGACCAACTGCCTAGGTTGTCCCTGTTTTGGTACTGAAAATCCTAGCCAAGCCAAGATAGATGGTCACTCTAAAATACAATGCTTTTTAAAAACCTAAAATGTGAATCACTCAGATATTGTATTCACTTATAGAAAAATAAAAATATTTCAGCTCAGCAGTTACCTGTGAATTTTACCCCTCTTCTCTGAGGTCAGCATGTGAGGTAAAACTGGGTAAGTGCTTTAAAATACATACATTTCCCTACCTCTAATGGTCATTGGTTTATTTCCTCCCTCATAGAACATTATAAGCAGCAGAAAAACAACAGCAAAATAATATGGGCGAGTAATAAGGCAGGGTAAGATTAGAAAACATCAAAGACTATTTTATAGTCCTTCTGCTCACCCAGCCAACCCAGTCAATGTCATGTATCCTAGCTGTCTATGTGCAAAGCCTAAGAAGCTTGTCAGACTCAGTATTTAACATGTTATTTAATCTTACATTTTGCTCCCCTTTTTCTAAAAACTACTTAAGAAGTGCAATCACTGATTCCTGACAATGTGGACTATCTCTGACATCTATTGTTTTAAACATGTAACTTCAAAATGCAAGGCACTAAAAGGCATTGTTTCAACTCTGTTTATTCCAATTGGATTTTCTGGTCAAGGCCCTTAGAGTGGCCTTGACTGGAAAGTGTCATATTTTATATTCTAAACTATTCATTCCAGGTTCTGAATTAGGATAAGGCAGTCTGCCTGAATATACACCAATCCTGAAAGCTATTCTGAAGAGGTAATTTTGCAGTGGGAAGAATAGCTTCTTTAGGGCTGTGTGCAGAAAGCATACAAAAAAAAAATACTTTGGAAAATTTCTGGTGTACAACCACATTTAGAGGTTTCACCAAAATATTTATTCTGATTCCTCCATCTCTCTAGAGCAGATTTTTGAATATATGACTTGAGGACATTTTCTCAAACCTTCTGTCTCCCTCACTGTCTTGTTTTCTAGCTTTGTAAGTAGTGACATATATAAAAATTATATGTGGGGATTTTTTTCTTCAAAACATGGGGAAATTTAGAAAGTAAAATATACTAGTAAGAACTCATAAAGAACTTATATAAAAACTTGCTATTAACTCTACTGGCACACAAGGTACAGTGAGCCTAAGATATTGTCCAGCATTATTCTTCCATAATCCTTTTGGATCACATAAAATTACGCTCAGGTGGAGCTAAAAATAGTTTTAAGTTCTGATGAGATATAAAAGCAGGATGAAATGACAGGCATGGTACACTTACTAAAATAATCAATAGTACCTCATACTTCTGTTCTTTCAAATCTCCTTGAGAAAAATGATCTATATATACCAGAGTGGATTATTGACGAGGAAAGGATAAAAAAGGGCCCTATTTGCCCATAAGAAATTCATGAAAAGACATCATTTGTCTAAAATTAAATCAGTAACTTGTACATTATACATTTCTGTATCAGGCATAAGTTTATCATTTTCCTTGAAAAAAAAAAGGTGTTCTGTTATATGTGTGTGTGTTTTAATATCTTAGCTGTAGTTTTTTCTCTATATATAATCCTATACATGTTCAGTTTACCTTTCTCTATGAAACCTCATATTAATAGTACTATGAGAGCACTTACTATGTGCAAAGTCCCAAGGACTTTACAAATAGTTATTTAATAGTCTTAATTGATATTAAAAATAGTAGGTAGTGTTTTTATTTTTTTAATATATCTTTATTGATTTTAGAGAGGAAGGAAGAGGAAAAGAGAGAAACATCAATGATGAGAGAATCACTGATTGGCTGCTTCCTGCATCCCCCATACTGGGGATTGAGCCTGCAAGCCAGGCATGTGCCCTTGACTAGTTTTGAACCCTTCAGTCCCCAGGCTGACACTCTATCCACTGAGCCAAACCAGCTAGGCCAGAGAGTGTTTTTATCCCCATTATACAGAAAAGAAAACTGAGCACAGTGAGATGTTAAGGCACTCTGCCAAGGTCACATTAAGTTCCGGAACCAGGATTCAAACCTAGACAGTTGAGCCACAGTCTTCACTATTTCCTTTACAGGCCATATTATTTGCTGCCTCTACTCGACTCCTATTGTTTCTCAGTCCCTCAGTCCCTCAAAGGTTCTTGCTGGCTTCAGTGCCTTTGCATATGTCCTCTTTGCCAGCAGAATTCTTCCCTGCTGGTACCTTCTCTTCACTTTCCTGATGGCCATACACTTAGGAGGTTTCTCTTGCCCTCCATCTAAAGTGTATCAATTTTGTCACTCTCTCTTTTTGCTCCTTGCTTATATATATCACTAGGGGTCTGGTGAACGAAATTTGTGCATTGGGGGTAAGTGATCTGCCCCCTCAATGGACCTTAGCCCCGGTGGTGACCACCCAGCCCCGGAGGCACCCTGCACTGGCAGCCTCGCATGTGCATGCCGTAGCGACCGCCCAGCCTCGGAGCACCCCACACTCACAGCCTCTCACTCACCGCCTTGCGCCCCTCAGCCCCATCCCCAGCTCCTGATTGGCTGGTAGCGTAGCGAAGGTATGGTCAAATTTGCATATTACTCTTTTATTAGATAGGATAACAGTCAGCACTATTTATAACTATTTTATTTTATTTCTTTCCTGTTTCCATCAGACTCCCCAACTAGAACATTATCCTCACAAAAGCTGTCTTAATCACTGCAGTGTCCCTAGCACTAAGCACAGTACCTGTCACATAGTAGCAGTCAATAAATATTTGCTGAATGAATAAATGAATATTAAAACATCTTTATATAATCTGGACAAAGCACATCATTGGAACAACTTTTGTTCCAGGTGTAGGTTCACAAAAAGAGATTCTGGGTCAGGGTTATTTAGAGAGCATACCTCTAGCATGTTCTATGGATGTGATTCCCTTTAGACATCTGTCTTCCTGCAAATGGAGAAAGTCATGTTGTAGCACTCTGCCTCAACTGCCTAATGCTGCATAGATGAGCAGCAAACAACTAGTAAATTCAAATCTAGAAGTAAGAAGCTGGACTGGAGGGGAGCCAATCTTACATCCTCTACACTCCTGTACTGCCTGCCTAAAGATGCATGTTTCTGCCCTAGATTCTAACTTTTTTATCAAACCTATCTAAAATTTTGATGCTGTAGAGGCAATTAGGTTGCCAAATATTTCTGTCAACCTCAGAATGAAAGTAAGACTAGAAACTCTCATAGTCAAATCATCCTATCTAATAAAGAGGGAATATGCTAATTGACCATCACACCCTCACAAAGATGGCAGCACCCACAGCCAATAAGGAGGGAATATGCTAATTGACTGCCATGCCCTCAAAGATGGTGGTGCCCAAGTGGGTCTGGCCACTTGGTGTTCCTGCCTCCAAAGTCCCCTAGTTCCTTCAGCCCCCCAGCCACCCAGGACTGGCCCAAGGCACAGGCAAGCCTCAGATGTTGGCTGCCCAGCCACGAAGAGCCACCCAGGGTCACCCGAGGTTCAGCTAACCAGGGCCAGCAAAGGCTTGTGCTGCCGGCAGTGGCAGAGCAGATGTATGATGGGGGCATTGCCTTCCCCTGATTGCTGGGTAACTCCTGCCCCTGAGAGCTCCTGGATTGTGAGAGGGGGAAGGCTAGGCTGAGGGACCCCCCCACTCCAGTGCATGAATTGTCATGCACCAGGCCTCTAGTTATCATATAATTACCTTATCACTGCTTCCAAATTGAATAGTCACTATTCCAGAGTTAAGCTGGCCAAAAATTACCACTCCAAATTACCATTATTTACTGGCTCTGCCTCGGGTTAGAGGTCCCTTCACTTGGTTTCCATTCCAGCATTCTAATAATGGAAGTTTTAACTGTAGGATCTGTTCAGTCTGACAGCATCCTGCAAAGCCATGTCATCACTTTTCTTGGGAAAAAGCTAATCTAACCTCAAAATAGCATTGATCAACCATTGACTATACCAGTCAGGGTCATGGCAAGAAACAGGTGGAACTAAAACTGAGTCATTTAAAGATAATTTAATAAAGGAATTATTTATAAAATATGGTCATGGTCTAAGGAAACAACAAAAAAGGGATGGTGCAGTACTCTAGGACTAGCAATAGTGAGGTGCTGTTATTACCCTGAGACATGAAAGAGCAAGAGAACCCAGTGGTTCTTAGAACCTATTCCAGAGCAATTAGCTATGGGGAGTAGATGCATGAAGTAGGCCGTCTGACAGGGAGTTATGGCCTTCAGAGGAGGTGTGCAACAGCTGTGGCAACCATGGCAAGGAGGAAGCAGGGGAATAAATACCCCATCCTCCTCTACTCTTATCACTCTTTGATACAATCCAACTGTGATCCAAAGTTTCTGAGAAGTTATGTGATCCAATAATGTGGCCATAAATCTTTCCCCTACTAAATTGGACCTATAGCATACCACAGAAGTGGTGCTCCACAGAATGGATTTTGGAAAATGCTAGAGAAGATGACTTCTGTTCTCTCTCCAAGCTCTAGCATTCTGTGCCCCTGACCAGTAATGAGTGGGAAGGCATATGATATATATCAAATAATAGCATTGTCATCCTGTATTAACTGACATTACTTACAGAATTACAGCAAGACCCAAGATACAGGATGAGTTTTTGGCCACTGGATTAACAACTGTGGAGAGGAGGGAGAAAAAAATATTTTTGGATGAAGTAGCAGAAATTCATCCAATTTTTTTTAATGAGGCTGGAGGTTACTGAGAATTCACTAGAACCTATTAATTGCCTTCACAGAATCATGATTGTGACAAGGGGTTGATACCAGATGCTCCTAAGCATAATGAGACTAATTTGTAAATGTTCCCATAATGCACTCATTCTGAAGGAGTTTGCTGTCAAGGGAAAGTTCCTCCTGACCTCAGTTAATGACCTCCTTACATCGAGAAGCATGAAGATTGATAGATCTTGTAATTTTATCCCTGTTAATTTAACTGCAGATGCTATTCTTGGGCAACTTGGTGATCACAAGATTTGAAATATTGATAAGAATCTATAGGATGGCAGTAAAGAAATAGCAATTTTTAGCAGACTGTGAAGGAACATACAGCTTTTTAAAGAAAACTGGCTGCAACTCAAAAATGCATGGGAAATTGACAGAGTGGGAAGCATTTAAGATAGAGTCAAGGAAGTAAACTGTAAAATTTATATTCATGAAGCCAGGAGTGCCAAATGAGCAACAGGATCCAATGCTCGGTGTGGAAGGGGAAACTTATACTGCAGTAGAGAAGCCAGTAACATTAAAAATATAAAAGCATGTATATACCATAATACTTCACCACCTCACTATTTGCAACTGAGAACTGCCGAGAATATTCCCAACTGGGATGCAGTTCTGCCTTGATGGTGATGGACTGCCCAATACCCATGCCATCCCAGCACATGGGAGGAGTATTTACTGGTGATCTCTGCATGTCCCCTGGACTCTCCCTGCTCCCTTTATTCTGCCACCATGCTGGCTCTTGGGACATCTGTATATTAGAACACCCAATTGACAGGTTAGAAAAATCAACTGTATAACTAGCAGGGCTGTGAAAGATAACAGCCTTTGTGAGAAGTTCTCAGAATGTAAGAAAATGTATTTTTTACAGAATACATTTCTTTCATGCTTTGCCAGATGATGTTGTTTTGTTTAAGCTGTAACTCACCCCTAAAATAAAGGGGAATTTTGACATCAGGCCAAAAAAAATGTTAACAATCATCAGTTAATTCCTTACCATTCCACTGAGATATATAGTATTATCTCCTTCTCAATTATAAAAAAAAAAAAAAAAAAAAAAAAAACAAAGAGAATTTCAGCAATGGGACTAGCTAGTTAAACTGTGAAGTCATGTCTATAGCCAAGAGGGAAAGAATCTGAATATTTTCATTATTTCTAAAATCTTTACCCTTAGAACTAGAAAAGGAGAACAAAGGTATTAAAACTGGTACCTTGAGCCCTTCTTTCATCTCACTTTACTCATTTCTATTGACTATCCTAGAAAGGAAATACAAGATAAGTAAAGTGGAAGAGGACATCCTAGCTAATAAAAGAGTAATATGCGAACTTACTTTACTTTTGCTACACCCAATAAGCCACGCCCACAAGCCAATAAGAAGCAATATGCAAATTAACACCCAACCAAGATTGCTGCTGCCATAGCAGGGCAATTGCTGGGTTCTCAAGGCTGGAAAAAGCCTCGCCAAGAGGCTTTTTCCTGCCTTGGGTAAGCAGGCCAGGGCTGGGGTGGAGCCAGCCAGCAATCAGCTGGATCAAAGGGCAATCGCTGGCTGGGGTACCCTGGCCGAGGTTCCCTGCCCAAGGACTGGCCTTGGGCAGGCCGGGGCTGGGGTGGAGCCAGCCAGCAATCGGCCCCATCACAGGGTGATCACTGGCTGGGGTCCTCTGGCTGAGGTCCCCCGCCCAAGGACAAAAGTCTCAGCCAGAGGCTTTCAGCCTTGGGCAGGCCGGGGGTGAGCCATCAGCAGGACATCCCCTGCGGGCTCCCAGTATGTGAGAGGGGGAAAGTTGGGCTGAGGGACCACCCATCCCCAGTGCATGAATTTTGTGCACCAAGCCCCTAGTGTAAAATAAAGATGGAGGAGAGAGGGGGAAAAGAGAGTTGGCATAAAAGTCAAATGGTCCTGCTGGCCCCCAAATATGTGCTGTAAAAAATCCTTAGAGATTTTTGAGGATATGGATTTTTCTGCTCATAAGTGAAGAAACAGAATGACATCTCCTGGAGATAGGCACCTGTGATACTGCAATTTATTAAAAAAAAAAAAAAAAAAACCTAGAGGCCCAATGCACAAAATTTGTGCAAGAGTAGGCCCTCACAGCCACAGTGGCAGCCTGGATCTCTCTCTCGCAGCTGTGGGTGGCTTCCTTGATCCTGCGGCTGCAGTCCCAGCTTCATCTTAGCATATTATGCTTTTATTACAGACTAGGGGCCCGATGCACAAAATTCGTGCACTGGGGGTGGGTGGTCCCTCAGCCCAACCTGCCCCCCTCACATACTGAGAGCCCTCAGGGGATGTTCTAGTGATGGCTCAACCCCAGCCTGCCCAAGGCCGAAAGCCTCTGGCCAAGGTTTTCCGGCCTTGGGCAGAAGCCATCTTGATTGGGATTAATTTGTATATCATTCCTGATTGGCTGGTGGATGTGGCTGTTGGGTGTAGTGGAGGTATGGTCAATTTTCATATTACTCTTTTATTAGATAGGATATATTTGGTCATTAGTCCACAATTCTTGGTAAGTATTGAAAGTAATAAAGGTATGTTTTTGTAAAGTGAATAAAGTGACCTTTGGAAGTAGGTAAGGATATGTTGCCAGGAGACCCAACCCCATGATTAAAGGGTTAGAACTTTCAGTCCTACCTCTTCTGCTTCTAACCCCCATCTCCAGGGAGAGGAGTGGGACTGGAGTTTGAATCAACTGTGATTGGCAAATGATTTAATCAAACATGACTATGTCATGAAGCCTCCATAAAAACCTAAAGGGGCAGAGTTTGGAGAGCTTTAGGACTGGTGAACACATAGAGATGCTAGGAGATGGTGTGCCTCGAGAGGACATGGAAGCTCCGCACCCTTTCCCACATAACTTGCCCTGTTATGCATCTGCTCCATCTGGCTGTTTCTTAGTTATATCCTTTAGTAACCGACAACCAAGAGTTCATTCTGCCTATCACTACTTGAGCCAATTAAGCAGAGACAGAGCAAGTTATGAGTATTTATTCCAATATTGCCAGTAGTATGGGAGAGCAGCAGATCATCCACAAAAATCTGCTCTGTCCTCCACTATAAGCCAGCTGTTTATATTGGGTAGAAGAACAAAGATTTCATGGGGAAGTAGGCAAAAGGTATGCCAAATGGGCAGTTTGCAGGTAATGCAGGCTGGACATTTGCAAAGGCTGGGGTCTTTGAAGAGCTGATGGCTCTGGTTTCTATAACCAGGTTGTTAATCTTTCCATAATAATAGGCAGCTCCTGGATGGAGAGGATGGGCTGCATTTCTAAGTGAGCTTCCAGGTCCCATGGGTTAGAATGTGCTTTTTTAAATCAGAAAACACATACACACACACACACACACACACACACACACACACACACACACACACACACAGTTAACAGAGCATGACTAATATTTCTTACACTATAATGCTGGTCCCCAATATTCTATTTCTGCCCCTATCACTTATACAGTAAACCAGTGATCTACTCAGTCACATGTTTCTCTAAGTTTTGTAAGTTGCTCTAGCTAATTAATGGAGTGTATAAAGGAGATTGCAAGAACCTCTGATTTATAGCCAGTTGGCCAGAAGTATACCCTGGACTTATGATTGGCATTCCTAGTTGGAAGGGGCTGTCACAACTTCCAATCAGAAGCACAGAAAGCCTGGGTTTGTAGCTGGAAGCTGAAGTGTGAAAGGGTGTGTGGGAAATGGGGGCAGTCTTGTAGCACTCAACCCTTAACCTGTGGAATGTGACACTATTTCCTGGTAGATAGTGTCTAAATTGAGTTGAATTCTCAGGCACTCTTCTGGTATTGGTATCGGGGGAACCACAGTACTCCAGGTGGAATTGGGTCTAATTCAGCACCATATCAAAAAGGCTGAACAATACAGGATTAAAATTCCCATGGGCCTGGATTCTGATCCCATTCTGCTACTCTCAAGGTCTGTGTGACCATGAGCAAATCACTGAAGTGCCTGCCTTCAAGGTCTGAGTTTGATTGCCAAAGGATGGAAGTTCCCACCTACTTCTGTCTCCAACCCCTCAAGCAGTGTTCATAACTGAAAAATATTTAAGCCAAATGGCCGAGCAGAATTGAGCTTTTAGAGAGAGCCTGCTTTCGGACAGCCAACAAATCAGCTTTCTATGGTTTCTGTTAGCCAGAAGCTATATTCACTAGTATGATAAGACCCCTGGATCTCAAATATTTTTCATTTTTCTAAGTCCTTGGAGATAACTGAGCTCCTGTCTGTCTGTCATGTCTTTGAGGTCACCAGTTGCCTGAAAATGTCCAAGGGTGAAATGCTCACACTATCTGAAAAATCAAGACCAAGATGCTACAGCCCTAAAAAGTTCTCTGAAATCCAAAACCCTCCATGGTTATAGTGAAATCCAAGTACCTATTCCATACACCAGAACTCAAAATACATACAATTGATAGACTATTTTTGCCAATCTGATTTCTTTAACTTGTGAATGTCTTGGATTCAATATCAGAGGTTTTCTTTGTTCCCTTGTAAAAAGCATTGCCTGACAAATACAAAGAAAAGTATAGTGAGTGACATGTTTCCATAGAACATATCACCAAAGCTTTATTTTGAAGCTTGAAGCATTAAGTTCTTGAATATATATTTTAAATAAATAGAAAATGATGGGCTCCCAACATTTGTAAAATTAGAGGTTCTAACATTATTCTAACAGATGGCATCCAGCTTTGTGCTATCGTGATGGAATCAGCAACAGTCTTCATTATACAGAGATATTCTTCATTGTATGATCTTCATAATAGGGATTAAGGAAAGGATATAAATGCAGTAATTTACCAGATCTTATTGTTGGAAGCTGCTCATTTACTTCTAAGTTGAAGCATGACTCTTTTGCTTAAAAAATGTTTTCCTGCTGTTTTTTTAACAGTAGGGAGAATACAACACATTATTGTTAAGGTTGTTGATTCTAACTTTCATTAGTTATAAGAACCCATTAAAGAATCAATAAATACTTTGTTTTCTTCTAAAGAGGATTCAAGGGTGGGTACTATTTATGTGTTAATTGTGTCTAAACAGTATTAGCCCAAGAGAAATAATAAGGAAAAACATGAATAGAAAATTGAAACTATTCTCTGTTAGTAATGCTTTTCATACAATAAAGCATTCACACGAATAACTTGCTTACTACTTATAGGCCAGCACAATATTTTAAAAATTCCCTTACAGAACTGGCTAACCATGTTTAATAAGATTTTTCTGCATAAATATTATATAGTCCCTGATGAAGCCATTAGCTGTTCATGGAAACTGTCCATCCTGATCCTATTCCTCTAAGCTAGCCTTACCCATATCAACAGGACAAGGCAAGTAGCCAATTAAAAATGAAAGAAGCCACGGCTGATTCAGTTTTATCTCAACACAGCTTATTGGTCCTGAAAGGCCTATTATAATGCATTGAACATATTAGGTGCTCAACAAATGCTTCATGTTTAGAAATGAATCCTGGCAAATAACCATGATCTATGTCTCAAAATTGCTTGTAAAAGCAAGAGTCAAAAGAATAGTGTCTGTGGAAACTGGGCTGAGACAATAAACTCATTGCTTCTTATTCTAATCATTTTTAAGATCACAGGTCCTTTTAAGAGATTGATGAAAGTAATGAACTCTCTCCCCTAGAAAAATTCACATGTACACATATACATTTGATTTTATATAGAATTCTATGTGATACCATAAAAAATGTTTAAAACACATAAACATTTTAAAAACATTTTAAAGATCCCAGATTAAGATTCCCTCAAATCTCAAAATAATAAAATGATCATGGAAATGCTGGTGAATACATATCAATTTATTTGAGCAAACAATGTAGTGTTATACAGTTCAATTTTTAAGAACTATCATTATATGCATATTATGAGGCATTAGATTTGGGGGCTGATCTTTTACATCTCAAAGTAAATTTTAAATCTATCAAAGAAAATAAGCACCTTGAAGCTAAGGGGCCCATGTCTAAATCCACAGTCCCTGGCAACTAGTTGGTGTTTGTTGTGTGTATTGGACGAATATATGGTTCTCTTGCAATTTCTGTAAATAGCTATGCTTGATTTAAGTGTTTGCATTTAGGTCATTAAATGCTTGCATGGAAGTGCAAAAAGACTCTGTCAATTGAAGATTATTCAGAAAAGAAGATAAAGTGTATCGCAAATTGTAATGTGAGTCAATGGGAAAAGTGATTTACTCTACAAAAATGAAATTTACACAAAACTAGTGCATAAATCAGGATTTCCTCTCTCTCATGAATAATTTGAGTCACCTAGTATAATTTATAGCCTTTGTCATGAAACCAATTTAAAACCCTATTCCAATTTTAGTATATCTTCTGTTAAAGCTAGCACAAATCCTGATGCAGGAAACTCATCTGAATTGCCTAAATTTTTTTCTGTAGTAAGGGATGTGAGCTCTTCAAACACCCAGCATTTTTTGTTTTGTTTTGCTCTTTAGCTTTTTGCTGCAACAAATTTTGAAATTTGCTATATCACTGTCACAGAGAATTCTCTTTATGTAAAGATTATACATAGCTAGTAGCTCCAAACTAAAGAAGCAAGTAGCATACTGAGGGCATCACTTTACTCTTCTTATGGAAATAGAAAATTCCAACCTTCTGATTTGGGAAAAAGATTCATGAGAAAGGATTTTCTTACTGCAAGGAGGAATTCCTTATCATGGTATAATCCCATTTAACAATAGCCTCTCAGCTTCAAGGTGTCACACTGATTATCCAGAAATTAAGCTTATTCCATCTATTAATTAGTTTACTTGGTCTGCTAAAACACAATACCACAGACTGTATGATTTAAACAACAGAAATTTATTTTCTCACAGTTTTGGAGGCTGGAAGTCCAAGATCAAAGTGTCAATAAATTTGATTTCTACTGAAGCTTCTCTCTTTGGCTGGCAGTTAGCCACCCTCTTGCTGCCTCTTCACATGGTGTCCCTATGCATACTCATTCCTAGTATCGCTTCCCTTTCTTGTAAGAACATCAATTCTATTGGATTAGGGTCCCATTTTAATTCAATCACCTCTTTAAAGACAATCTCTCCAAATATTGTTACATTCCGGGGATTGGGACTTCAACCTGCGAATGTGGAGAAAACACAGTTCATCTCATAATACTGTGGAATCTAGGAAACTGACAGCTTAACTTCTCACTACCCTGTCTTTCTTGATTCTGGAACCCATGGTGTTTCTGAACATATTACATAGTTACTTCAGCTTACTTTCTAGCACTGCCAAAGTAACCAGGGGCCAGGAAGAGAGTTCTCTGTAGAATTCTGAGTAATTTGCTTGTTTCACTTGACTGTGTGTGTGTGTGTGTGTGTGTGTGTGTGTGTGTGTGTGTGTCTGTGCGCGCGCGCGCACACACGTAATCATATTCCTATAGAAAACAAACCTCTGTCCCTTATTTGAACTTAAGTATCAATAAATCAATATATCCCACTTACATCATTGTTCTTATTCTCTACAGTAAGAGAACTGTGGAAGAAAACCCAACAAAAGGGAATGAAAAAGGACAGCCATACCAAAGGCAAGACAACTATGAGAAAATGATCTTAAAAGAAGAAAGGAGATTTGAATGTTCCATAAAGACTTTGAGGCATTCTGACCAATAAAAGGTCACAGAGTTTGGAAATTAAGAAATCATTAATAATATTAAGAACTCTACTTCAGTGGACTAAAGTTTTTGAAGCCAAATGAAATTGGTTGAGGTTTTAATAAGAAGTAGTTAATCAGAATAGTGAATATTAGAAAGTATTTTCAAGATACAGAAAGAAACATGACAGCAAGTAGCTTGAAGCATGGTTGGGAGAACATGGAGCACCAACAAATGAGTTTGTAAGAATGGGTGAAAATGGTCATATGCTTAAGACAAGAAGGAAGCATTAAGAAATCAATTAGATTAAGAGAGAATATAACACATGAAGCAATGTTTGGCAAGAAAGAAGGGCATCCAAGGGATAAAGTATAGCCAAGAACAAACTGGGAAGTAGCATAGAAGACTTAGTAAAGAAGAGAACCCACATCCTTCCTTCATCGAAACCATCAGGAAAGAACAATTGTCAGCCTGGCTAAAGTGGAAGATATCTAAGCCACCCCTGGGCTGATAATACCAGACACAAGTAGTTCCCATTTAATGCCCATTTGATATTACATGTTTCAAATGGAAGCTGGAAAAAGAAGAACTTTGGGAACTACCCTCATCTTCAAAGTTCATTTTGCTGAAAAATCAATTAAGTAGTGCTAAAGTCACCAAATTTATCTGTTCATTTAATTTTTTTTCTCTTAACTATTTATAAATTTACTAGAAGGTCAGTGCACAAAATTTGGCCCAGCCTGCACCCTCTCCAATCTGGAGCTCCTCGAGGAATGTCTAGCTGCCCATTTAGGCCTGATCCCACCAGGGCAGTCGGACATCCCTCTCACAATCCAGGACTGCTAGCTCCCAACTGCTCGCCTGCCTGTCTTCCTGATTGCCCTCAACTGTTTCTGTCTGCCAGCCAGATCACCCCCTAACCACTCCCCTGACAGCCTGATTGATGCCTAACTGCTCCCCTGCCAGCTTGTTTGCCCCTAACTCACCTCACCTCCAGGCCTGATCACCCCCAAGTGCCCTCCCTTACAGGCCTGGTCTCTCCCAACTGCCCTCCCCTACTGGCCATCTTTTGGTGGCTATCTTGTGTCCACATGGAGGTAGCCATCTTTGACCACATGAGAGCAGCTATCTTGTGTGTTGCAGTGATGGTCAATTTGCATATTACTCTTTCTTTTATTAGATAGGATAGAGGCCTGGTGCATGGGTGGGGGCCAGCTGGTTTGCCCTGAAGTGTGTCCTGGATCAGAGTGGGGGTTCCCTGGTGCATGGGGTGGCCTGGGCGAGTGGTCTGCAGTGGTCTTCAGGCTAGTCACACCCCCTGACAACCCAAGTGGAGGCCTTGGTATCTGGGATTTATTTATCTTCTACAATTGAAACTTTGTAGCCTTGAGTGGAGGCCTTTGCTGGCCAGGATGTATGGAAAGTTTGGCTTTCTCCATCATGGGGGACAAGTCAAGCCTCCTGTTCACTCCATGCCTGCTGCCATTTTTGTTGAGACTCATTTATCTTCTATAATTGAAACTTTGTAGCCTTGAGTGGAGTCCTGGCCTGGCCAGGGTGTGCAGAAAGCTTGGCTTCCTCCATTGCCAGGGGCAACCCAGGCCTCCTGTTCGCTTCATGGCTGCAGCCATCTTGGTTGGGTTAATTTGCATACTCGTTCCTGATTGGCTGGTGGGCATGGCTTGTGAGTGTAGTGGTGTGGTGCTCAATTTGCATATTACTCTTTTATTTTATAGGATAGCAATTAGTACCGGATGAGATTTAACAGATTTTTTAAGATTTGAGGGAAGTTTTAGTTGACTGAGTTTTATTTTTTTCTTTATACCAGAATTTTAAGAAATATTTAATCTGTCAAAGTATTGTGAAATGCTTTAATCTAATTATGAACATATATAATATTCAAAAAATGTTAAATACCAATAATCAAAATTTTTTGTGGTTGTTATGGGGTCTCAAGTTATATTGATTCTAATACATTTTACTCATTTTTGCCTTGCTCAATTTTTGCCCTGTTTAAAATCCTTTTGCCAATATATCAAGTACAACATCCCACTTATATTGTTATTACAGCAATTAGTCAAGAAAATTTAGTTGATTTTCTTATTCTTTCAGTTACTTCCTCCAAAAATAACATATAGTATCCCCAAGATTCAATGAGTCAATGAAATTGTCAGTTACTGAGTAAGACTCATCACAGAGGATTTTCCAATTCTGTCTCTAAAAGCTCTTTGTGGTCTTCAAAAAGCTAGAATTAAAAAATAAAAACATAAGTCCACCACTTAGTGCATAGCTATATTACTTGAGCTCTTTATGACTATTGGAAGAGTCAAATTCATGATTTTCTCCAAGGGTATTGGGCTTCCAGGGCAGCATCAGCCACAAAGTGACAGGGGACCTGTGATTCCAAGGCCAGGATCAGCTCCATAGGAAACTAGGATGCTAGCACACAGGAGCTCAAAGAGTAACTGAGTAGGAGTGGCCACCTGGGGGCTCTTTTAACTAATAGATTGTTTGATCTCTCCTTCATGTTTTGTATTTAGATTTAATGTGGTTCAAACTGAAGTCCTAATCACGAGGCCTATAAAATAATCCCATATAAGTAGTTTCAATTCCTAGTCCATCTGTGAATGGTTCCAGCCTTTCAATTTCTGCAACTTGTCAATAAGCCTATGGCTTTGAATGCTTTTTCATTGAAGCACAAACATTCATTTCTTAAAAGATGAATACGGAATATTGGATATCAAGATACATTTTATGTGGGCAATAACAAATTAAGATTATATAAGCATATTTATAGAGTTCTTTGTGGATGGAAGAGGTTATCTCTTGATCCATCCATTTTGGCCTAATATTTGATTGCTGGTATTTGGCCTCATAAGGAATCTGGTGCACAGCCACAATCTGGCCTCTGAGTCAAATTGCAGGGCCACACTCACCAAGTCAGCTGCAAAGTATGTAGGTAGAACAGTTCTCCATAATGGTTAAAAAGTGGAGCCAGGTTTCCCAAGTTTAAGTTCTGATTAGTAATAAGTTCAGTTCACTTATTACTTAATATTTGGCTAATTATCTAATCTCTTTGTGCCTTTGCTTATAAATACCATTACATGTAAAAAATATATATAAACTCATCCAATTCTCACCTAGTTTCATAAAGATAAATATACACTGAGTGGCCAGATTATTGTGATCACTGAATGCATAATAATCTGGCCACTCAGTATATATCCTATATAATAAAAAGCTAATATGCAAATTGTCCCCTCGACCAAGAGTTCGACCAGCAGGCAGGCTGACCAACCACCCATGTCCTCACCCCCTGACCAGGCTGGCCGGACCCCACCCATGCACAAATTCATGCACCAGGCCTCTAATTTTATACACACACACACACACACACACACACACACACACACACACACAGAGTGCCAGATTATTATGCATTCAGAGATCATAATAATCTGGCCAATCAGTGCATACACATACATATACATATTTGGTACACAATGTACACTCAATAATGTATTTGTTTTGTACACATTGGAAAATACTACAAATCAAAGCTCAGATCTACACAATTTATAATTTCTTCCCTTCTTGGCTTTTTGCATGCAAACCTAAAATGTTGATCTTAAATGTCAGGCTATCTCTGATACAGAATCTATTCATTCATGCAAAAAAAAATGTGTTTTTATAAAATATATTTTTATTGATTTCAGAGAGGAAGGGATAGGGAAAGAGAAATAGAAATATCAAGGATGAGAGAGAATCATTGATTGGTTGCCCCCTGCATGCCCCACACTGGGAATCGAACCCGCAACCCAGGCATCAAGACTTGAACTGTGATCTCCTGGTTCATGGGTTGATGCTCAATGACTGAGCCATGCTGGCCAGGACAAAAAAAATCTTTATTGAACGCATACCAAATGATGCTTTTTGCTGGTCACATAATTTTAATAACAGTGAAAAATAAAACCAGGGTGGCCCCTACCCTCAAGGAGTTTACAGTCTAGTAGGGAGGACCTCCAACTATAAATGAAGAACAATTGGAATGTATGTGATGAATGATAGAATAAATGGATCATACATGAAACAGACATAAAATTTAAAGCTTCCATCAGTATAAACCTGAGCTAATGATCGGTGGCAACTGAAATTGCTGCTAGGCAAGAGAAGTATTTTAGCCTCATAGAAATTATTCATGTTTAGAGTTAGTCTCCTTTAATACACTTGTGTCTGTGTATGTTGAGATGGCTGTAGCAGGATTCACCTATCTCATCAGAGAGAATCAAATACTAAGCAGTGAAATCTTTCCCTAAAAGAAACATCCAGAAGGCAAATGAAGTAGGTACCATGTCATGAAAGATAGAGGAAAATTAGGAGAAAAATACTCCCCTTGACTTCTCTCCATGGTCAGTCTTCTCTGTCCTGGGGCCACATTTCTGTGCTGTTTACATCCTCATAGGCAGCTAGGAGAGCTGAAAAGTACACTCTAAATAGTCCTGGTCTCCTCTGTGCCATTGAACCCCTTCTGTATGAGCTTTGCAAACCTAACATGTCAGGGTGAGGGGGAAAGAGGGGTAGGAAGGGCATCGATCCCATGGACATAGTTGTGACAAGTCTCTCCACTACCGAAGAAATACAGATGTGCATTACTAGTATTGGTAACCAGCTGTCTTGATTTGCCTGGACTGAGTGGTGCTCTGGGATATGAGACTTGCAATGTTAACTGGAACATTCCCAAAGTAACCAGGATAAGGGCCATCCTTATAACAGGGAAGTCTCACAAAGGTAGGTATCTGTTTTACATTCTAAAGTATTCTCAGTGTGAGGCCCCTAGAAATGAAGTGTAGTAGTTAAATTCGGGAGGTTCTGGGGTCAGTCATGTGTTCAAATACAGCTTCCATTTACAAGCTGTGCAACTTCACACATTTTATCCTTCCTCTGGAAGTCTCAACTTTCTCACTTTCAAAATGGTAATGCATTTCACAGGTTGTTGTAAGGATTAAATAAAATAATGGATGCAAACAAAACTTTCTACACACCTCCTAGTCCACCATCAGCACACTGTATATGTTATTAACTTTAGTAAGTCCTCAACAAATACTTGTTGAATGAATAAATAATTGAATGTATTTTTTACATTCTGTAATGTTTCTGACACTTACAAATGTTTTTTTTTCCTCTGGATGTTAGGAACTACAGATTAATGAATATGACACCATATTACCCACCTCTTTATCCCAGACTACCCCACACCAGCTCTGTTTACACTTTCCTACACTTTCCTAGATTTGTTCATATTCCTTTGGAGTCTCTATATCCCATCAAATCATGTCTTGAGCAAAAGGACATTTCAATGTTCTAAGAATGGATAGTCACGTTCTCTCCATCTTCCCTCACATTCAGCCTACTTCCTGAGGAAGACTAGGCTAACTTGTCATCATTCCTATATGGGAAATACTTGGTTGATTGAGCTGGCATCCAAAGAGCAAGCAGAAAGGGGAAAAGATAGGATAAAACCACATTGTGTTCTTTCAACAGTGTGGGGAAATATACAATAGAAGCCAGGTCAAACCTAATCTGTCAGGAGAGAGGCTGGATTTCATCAGGCAGATTAGCTCTGAACAAAACCAAAAATGATCAATATGACAAAAGTTTCACTATATAAATGAAGCAGCCAACAAGTGTTATAACATCTAATACGGAAGCATTTTAGTTTCTGAAGTAAAAGACTTTTGGAGTCCCAGGGAAAGATGAAAGGAAAGATTTAGAAATATTACAGAAAATGCATTAATACTACCCATGACTTTCAAGGAGCTAGAAATTCTTCTTGGTGTATTTTAAAATTATACTCAGTAACCCCACCAAAACTGTATCTCATACGTCAGGAATAATTTCAATGGGAAAGCAAGACTGTGAATCCATGGTGGTGGATAGGATGCTGGAATAGAAGACCAGAAATCTTCATTTCAACCCAGTCCTTCTGTGAGTGTTAGGAGTCATCCACTTCTTTGTTATTTGCCTGTTCTAACTGCAAAAGGATCACAGGTATTTTTGTGCATTTCTTCTGCCTCGCATACTTGTAGAGAGGAATAAGATCACAAACATGGAGCCCTAACTGGTTTGGCTCAGTGGATAGAGTGTTGGCCTGCGGACTGAAGGGTCCTGAGTTCGATTCTGGTCAAGGGCATGTACCTTGGTTGCAGGCACATCTTCAGTGGGGTGTGTGCAGGAGGCAGCTGATTGATGTCTCTCTCTCATTAATGTTTCTCCCTTCCTCTCTGTAAAAAAGTCAATAAAATATGTTTTTTAAAAATATCACAGACATGAAGACACTCTTCAGACAATGAGAATATATGTACACTTTATATTATGAGTAGTAAATATCAGATTCAAAAATTCTGTCAAAAGGGCAGAAGAGTGTAATTTCCCTGTAATGATAACAGTTCTTTGTATTTAGTAGGCTTTGAATATGAAGGTATTTTTAAGCAATAGGGGGTCATTGTATAATCACTCACTAATGAATATTTTCAAGATCTTATTCAAGCTAGTTTTAACTTTATTGAAATAACAAGTCAAAGCTTTAAAATATATATTAATTTTAAAATCCCTCTGTATGATAGATACAATGTAAGCTTATTCTTTGTTTATAAAGCATGTAGTTCACATTGAAAGAAACAAGTGGTTTCTGATTACAAAGCATATTGAAAAATACAACCATTATCAGATAGCATGTGTTGTATAAATAACGCTCAATCATGTGAGTCAGCTAACTACTGTGGATAAAAGTATATTTTCTTAGTCATGCTGATTATTAATCAATGGTAACACCAATGAACAGAATAAAAACTTCATCCAAAGCTCACTATTGACATGTTCCACATAATATTGCCCATTCACTGTCCATATAATTAGTCACATTGATAGCTTCTATAAGAGGGCTTTGTTCTTTATAATTTTTTCTGATTTCTAGGGTACTGAACAGTGTTTTATGAAAGGACTTGAAATCTTTTGTGATTTGAAACTTGGCTCACATGAAAGTCACATCTGGAATAAATAGGCGGAGCCATACTGAGTTTTTTTATGAGCATATCAGTCCAGTTATATTAAGTAAATGCTATCATCAATTAAAAGGACACACTGTTTTCTGAATCACTGTGCCTAATGGAATTCAGGAAGTGTCAACAGCTTAGGGTCAATATGTGTCCTTTCAGAACAAGAGCCCAATTTGCTACTTGATTTTTTGTGCTGCTTAGACTTACTACCTATTCATGTCCAGGTGCCTAAATGGTTTCCTCTCTTGAGTGTTAGAAACCAGACAGAATCAGCAATCAATCAGTAATTATGGATAGAGCATCCTTTTTACAAGCTGAGCACTGAGTTAGTCTATGTGGATTTTGACTTGGCTCCCCTCTAAGACAAGATACTCTTTCTACTCTTGAGCAGAGTACAGTCTAGTAGAGAAATCAAAACATATAATAGGAAAATTAAATGGCTATGCAAAATGTAATTCAGTGGCTGAAGCATAAAAAACATAAAAAAAAACAGTAACTGATTCAATGCTAAATGAATAATACTGAGACCAGTGATTTGCAAACTGTGTTCCAGGTAAGTCCAGATGTTCAGCTGGAGGAAGCTCACAAGGCTGTAGCATGAAAGAAGAGAAGCACCAAATAAGTGAAGCTTCAGCCAAGTCCACCATTCTGGCTTCTACTCTCTAACTCTTTGGGGTGTTTTTGTTTGTTTTATTTTCCTTTTCTATGTGTATTGACTTCTTTTCTGTAGAGGATCTTCTCATACAATTTCATATCAAGAAAGGGCCTTAAATTTATGAATTTAGAAACCACTGATACATTTTTAAATGCTATAAATTTCAAAATCAGGTAGTATAATCTCTATGACCTACTGTGGTATCAGAAGGTTCCTTGGTGGAGAAAGCCTGAGGACTTGACAGATGTAAATAATTTGGATAGTTAGAAAACTTCCAGCTTAATGGCTTCCATAAAAAACACTAAAATGCCTGAATAAGTGGTAGTCCAGGTGCTAGGCCGTGGTTCTGGTGTGGTACCTCATAGTCTAGATTACGTAAATTGCTGTGCAAGAGTGATTTAAGAAGCATTATCTTGAAGGGAAACCATATCAAAATCCACACAGACAGTCACTATTTTATGGGAAGAACCCATGTATACAAGATGCAAGACAGATATCAGCAAACAAAATGGAGAACAAGAAGTTTGCAGTAAATGGACAGAGTGTGACTGGCCTGACAGGAAGTCAGTGTGAGTGTGGTTCCTGGACCAGTTAAGGCAAACACCAGAGCTAGATTATTTTCAGAACTAAGAGTGAGAGTCCCGGCTTAGTAAGAAACACTAGACTGGGAAAACATGAGAATGGGGTCCTCTTCTCCCAAAGATCCTTTACTCTTGAACTAAGTAGGCAGCCTCTTTTCAGAGAGATGAGTAGAGAAAGCTCTAGATATCCTGATACCATTTCTCTCTTCAGCTGACCTTTGGGCTAGAGATCAGGGGGGATCAATTCTGCTGTTATTGCCCAACAGATAAAGTTGTGGGAAGTCAAATGCATTACTCAAAGCATTTGCAGTTAATAATAGAACTGGTGTGTATTTTCTTAACACAAGTAATATGCTTTTCTAGATTACACAGATAAATAAATATCCAAACACATCATAAGCATTATTGAACTACATGCACAAAATTGGTAAGCATTGAAAATATTAGAAGAGGTGAGTTTATTATAGAATTAAATATAATGAACAAACACATCTCAGAAAAGACAAGAACAGGGCTAAGATTGGGGGAGTCTCAGCAGCAGAAGCTTGAGCACCCCCTCTCTGGAGGCTTCCTTTGAAGATTCCAACATGCTTTCATGTCTGCATGACTCCAGTAACCCCTTTTCAAGTTCTCAGGAAAGAAATTATCATTGGCTGTTACCAAGGAGTTTTAATCCTTGAGATAAACCTATCTAATAAAAGGGTAATATGCAAATTAACCATCACTCCATCACAAAGATGGCAGCACCCATAGCCACAAGATGGCGGCGCCCAGTCCTCTCAGCCCACTGAAGTTCCCCAGTCCCAGGGGGGCAGCCACTGAGAGCGGGCAGCATGAGCAGCCTGGCAGAATGCTTGCTTTGCTGCCATTCCACATCTGGCCGCAGATGGGAAGCAGGTGTGGAGCGGCCAGGCCCTATACAGATTCATGTGCAGGGGTCCTAGTCAAGTACAACAAGGAGAAAGGGTAAGTAGAACTGGGAGATCTCTGTGAACCAGGAAGCCTCTACCATATGTAAATACACACACACACACACACACACACACACACACACACACTATATTCTCTGGTCTAGTAATCATGGGAACAGACATCTAAGATGTACTGAAATATGATGAACTCATTCAATTACATATAAGTGCTTATTGATGACAATGATCTTGAAAAATGGAGACAAAGAAAGTTTCTCTGCTTTTCACTGTTCGGTAGAGCCCAGTAATGAGATGAGTGCTCCTCCAATATGTTCTTAGAACATGTTCATGCTTGCCCCAGGTTTGTACATAACTGCTTTTTTCCAGGTTGACTTTTTTTTTTTACCCCTAGACTGGCTGGAAAATCTCAAGAATAGGGGCTGTTTCTTGTTCACCTCTGCATCTCTAATTCCTGTACTACAGTTAGAGGATTAACAAACATTTCTTACCTGTTGAATGAAAAATATGCTTGTAAGTCTCAAGATGGACTTACCTATTCATCAGACTCAGGAAAGGTATGCGTTCTCCAGGCAAAGGTTTTGAGTAAAATAATAGGAGAATAGAGGAAGATGAAACCCTTGATCCAGGACTCACACCATGAAAGTAAGTGGGAGACTAATTAGAAATAAATCACACAGTAAGGTCATGGGAAACAGATCTCCATGACAGAAGCTGAAGCAAAGGAGCCCTGGAAGGTGGTTCTGACCTCAGCCCATCGTGGCCCCTAAGGCAAAGAAAGCCTGGCTGTCCTGATTATAGGTTGGGGCTGTTATCTCCAAACAGGTTCTGCAACATCAAATGCTAGGTGCTCTTCCATCTACACTTCCTCTTCCAAATGTGTGTCCAAAAAGGAGAGAGGTAAATGGGAAGGGGGAAGATGGTGCTGTGTGGTTCCCCTTAAGCCTCATCCCCTACCCAAAGGGAAATGGTCAATATTTAACTTTCTGTATGTAACCCTTCTATAAACTTTTTATATAACACCTGATTTCCAGATAATCTGATTATATCTGCTGTTCCCCAGGGGGTTTCTTTAATTGAAGAGGTGAGGAGCTTTCCTTTTCTAAATTAAGTCATGTTGGTCATACAGCCCATTGATTAAATTCTATACAAAACTACCTCCCTTCCAGCTACCATTGAGGCCATTTAGAAAACAATGCTTCTCTGAACAATGTTGCCAATATAGCTGAACTTGACCCAAACACCAGCAAAAAACTCAGGTTTTACATGATTATGTATATGAGCATGTCTTCTTGTGGATCACACTTATCTTCTCAGAAACTTTTTAAGTCTATTTTATTTAGGGAGATAAATTACTCAAATGTTAACTTGTTGTAGGCATGTATTTCTCCAAGCCTCGATTTCTCCTGGTTCACTTGTTATTCAAAAGTTCTGGAGACCAAATGAGATAGGATTGCTTTGCTTTTATCAACCAAGAGTCTTCAGATCTTCTCTCAGCCAAGGCATCCAGTGATAATATAATTTGTGTTTCAGATTCCTCTGAAGGACCAGAAAGTCTTTTTCACATCGCATTACCAAGCTCCCTACTCTTGGTCCTCTTTTCCATGTACTCATTCTTCAAGCATTTTCTCATCTCCTGATCAAGATCATTGCAATGACCAAAACACTTCAGAATGCTGTGATTTTTTGTGAAATTCCTTAAGTGTTAATCAAGATGTGGCATTCTTCAGTGTGCAAGTGTGGAGATAAGTCAGGATGCATCTTTAGGAGAAGGTGATGGAACACAGCAGAGCAACCTGCCTGGAGGCCACACCAGAAGGGCTGAAGTGGAATTCACTAACGAAGATGCCTCATCCCAAGGCCCGCTGGCCAGGGTGCCAGAGCCAGACAGCTCCACAAGGAGAACACTCCTATGTCCTCCACTGCTGACCCACCTTACTCAGAATTTTTAAGGTATAATTGTTATAACGTAGTATAATCTGACTGTTTGTTTACCTTAACATTATTGCTCATTCTAATTAATTGCCTGATCTTTAGAATCAAAACGAGAGTCCCCTAGTGGCCAGGATGAAGAACCACAGCTGACACAAATAAGGGGGCTAGAGCCCAAGAGAGGAAACTTCATCTATTCTGGCAGGAAACGCAAAAAAGGAATCTGAACCAGGAGGCAGACAGCTTCTACAATAACATAAGTACCAAAGAAAAGGATGAGAATATCATGAAATATAGAATACATAAAAATGTAACTATTTGAAACCAAATAGCAACTCTGTCTTTTACTAAAACATAATATTGCCTTTTCAGAAAGCATATATCCAAAATTATAATAATTCAGGTTGTTTTGGTTCCACACAGAAACGGTTTGTTAAAAGATTGCCTTAGATTGTATTTGAAAAATATAAGCAGACTTTAACCAAATATATATACAAGGATCATAAACTGAAAATAGAAACCAGAAGACAGACTCAGTGGAAACCAAGGGAATAGTGACATTGTATTACACTTGGCAGTGAAGAAGTAGAAATCTATAGTGATTTACTATCTTTACATAAGAATAAAGAATTGGGAGAAAAATATTTAAACTATCAAAAATAGTAAGACACTTCTTGGCAGTATAAGGAAGAAGATTTATTTAACTGTGGCAAAGGTTGGCAGAAAGGAACTAAAATGAGAAACAATAATATCACATATTAACTTTGTTCTTAAACATTCACATTTAATGTATCAACTTTGGCTGTTGTTATATGCCTTCAATAAAGTTACTGAAATGGAAAATTGAAAAATTTTATTGTGATATTTCCAATTTCTCGACTAGTGGAATAGTTTAATAATAAGCCATCACATATGCTTTCAGCATTCTCATTAAAGTCAGTGAGCTATCATTTTTCTTTCTATTCCTAGTTATCAGCAACTTTATTTACCAGTGTATATTAGGTGGAACACAATGCTCAACTAACCACTGTGGTTGTACTTTCTGAATAGGCAAGTATTATATCTATTGCAAAGACATAGAATTTTAAAGGTGGAAGAAATACTAAGTAGTTTCATATTCCAGATCTCATTGTATCAATGATAAAACTGAGGCTCAGAAAGGTTAAGTAACTTGTCTTCAATCAATAACTAGTCAATGGCAGAGTAGATGTCATGCTTCTAAAATATTTTATTATGGCAGACTATCCTAAAATCCAAATATTATTTCAATAGCAGTTGTTGAACACTGGCCTACACATTCCTGCTTGGCCAAAAAAAAAAAAGTGGCTGAGAAGGAACCTTAATTTATTGAAAGCCTACTTCATCATTATTACAGGGAATACCAGATTGCAAAGGACTCAGATTCCAGTTATATTCCCCAGTACTTGGGAATGGATATTTTCCTTTTGGCTTTTATGAATCTGCCCTCACCGTATATGTTTTAATTATCTATAAAATGTCTCACTGCATTCACATTAGAGTCATGTAGAATGTCAAAGACTCTCTAATCAGTAAGATGATATCTTCATAAAGCTGCATTAATTCATCTATTGGTCTTTGCAGAGTAAATCTACTTCTAATCTGGTACCCACCATTAAGCTGCTCATATCACTAATTTATTTCCTTTTTAAACAGCAATCTGTGCATGCCATCTTTGGTTCAGGATCAATATAAAGCATTTACATTAACTATTAGCCCTCCTGAGGCAGTGGGCTTGATGGGAAGAGAAGCCGAGTGGAGCTGAAAGAACCAGGAATGGGTCCAACTCTCAGTTCAGGTGCCAATAAGTCATGTGACCTTGAGCAAATTATTTATCTCCTCTGAATCTTTCTTCATATGCAAAATGTAGGGCATCACGTTCATGACCCCAAATATCTAAAATTCTGCATTTCTAAATTGCTAATTTTTAAGCCAACCTTATTAATTTTTATGCTTATATCTTAAATTTCCAACCCATGTATTCCATACACCTGGCACAGATTTCAGTCCTAGCATTGAGACAAGTAACTAAACTACAATAAAATGTGATGTCTCCCTTACCACATTGTGAATTCCATAAAAGGTTAATTCATTTTTATAGGCTCAGTGCCTGGCAGAGGTGACATTTTATAAATGTTTGATATATGGATGGATGGATGGATGATTGCCACAGCAAAATAGTAAGAAGAGCTTAAGTGTATGAGTTTATATTATATCTGTAAATAGCCAAAAGATCATTATCCTAAACCTTATCAGAAGAGCTAGCACTTAAGTATAATTTTGCCTATTTACAGGCTAATAGACTTCACAGTACATATCTTATAGCCTAATCTCTTCCTGCCTAATGTTACACTTTTTTTTTAGGAGGTGCCAGATAGTGAACCCAGGCCCTCAAACATGCATATAATCTTATAATCTTTAATTTTCTTCTTTTTTTAAAAATATGGTTTTATTGATGAGAGAGAGAAAGAGAGGGAGAGAGAGAGAGAGAGAGAGAGAGAGAGAGAGAGATCATCAGTTGTCTCCTGCATGATCCCCCACTGGGGATTAAGCTGGCGAATCAGGTATGTGCCCTGATCTGGAATCAAACCAACAATTTCTGAGTACATTTGAATGATGCCCAACCAACTGAGCCACACCATGCAGGGCAAATTTCCTGCTTGACTGTGAACTTTCTGAGAGCAAGATCTGTGCCTGATTTATTCTGCCATTCTGTACCTATTCATCCTGCCATTCTGTACCTATTCACTGCACTTATGGGGTCTTCCATCAATTTTAACCAATTAAATTAATTTAAAAGAGAATAGTTTCAATATAATTGTGGCCATATAAAGTAAATGACATATTTCATAACAATGTAATTTTTTAGGGAAATGGGTTTGGAATAGGTTATCTTTGATGATAAAACTCTGACTTTTTGTCCTTTACCCTTTAAGAATTTCAAAATCTCACCCCTATAAAAACCTCTCAATCTTAGTCACTTTATTTTCCTTTATATGTGGTCAGTTCATAATTAATGTAACATAGTTAGGTCTAATGGAATCTAAAAGATCTACCAAAGGAGAAAAAGCATGAAGAGTCTTTTTTACTTCAGTTGCAGTTCCACAAATAAAAGTCACAGTAGAGTTGTAGTATTTGCATAGCTTCAGTTTATATAAAATCCAGTGGTATGGCAAAAGCATTCGTCTTGCCTTCATCTCTATGTTATTACAATAGACTCTCTGTCAAATGTTAATAGTCCACCACTCTGAGTGATATGGAATAGCAACTGAATATTGACTCCTAGTAGAATGTCCTACCATCTTTTGACTTATTATCATGTGATTTCAGTGTATTTACTTTAGGAAGATGTCTTTGTTCTCAGGCATATTCATTTTTCTGGTTGAGGAATGCTTTCCCTACATGCAGTTCTCTTTTTTAGGCAATGTAAGTTTCACAACTTTCACACATTCATAATCTATATTAACACATACACAATGTCAGTATTTTCTAACTCGGCTCTTAAACAGTCATCACAACTTTAAGTATGCTATTAACCCATTACTAGAGGCCTGGTACACAAAATTTGTGCACCTGGGAGGCCATACCTCCTAACCCCCCAATGTTCATGTATTTATGTGCATGTATATATTCGAGACCCTGTACATGAAATTTGTGCACTTGGGGGGAAGGGGTGTCCCTCAGCCTGGCCTGCACCCTCTTGCAGTCCAGAAACCCTTGTAGGATGTCCAACTAAGCCAGCAGTCAGACATCCTTAGCCCAGCCACAGAGGCAGGAGAGGCCTCTGCCACAGCCACTGCATTCAACAACCATGAGTCCACTTCTGGCTGAGTGACACTCCACCTGTGGGAGTGCACTGACCACCAGGGGGCAGCTCCTGCATTGAGCATCTGCCCATGGTGGTCAGTGCATGTCATAGTGACCGGTCGTTTCATCATTTGATCAATTTGCATATTAGCCTTTTACTATATAGGATGCATGCATATTTTTGTTTTTTGTTACTCCTCACTTGAGGATATTTTTCATTAATTTTTAGAGTAGAAGGGAAGGTGAGAGACAGAGAGAGAAACATGGATGTGAGAAAGACACATCAATTGGTTGATTCTTGCATATGCCTTGATCAGATCGGCTGAAACAGCACTCCCAATTGAGCTGACTGCTGGTGGCCCTCTAGGACTCAGGCGTTAAGCATATGATGATTTTCTGTTTCTGCTTCCACTTCTGGTAGAGGTCCCACTTGTAGGAGCTGCTGATGTAGCAACCACTTTCTATCTTGATCTTCTTCCTGTCCCCCTATCCTGACTGTCCCACAAACTGCTTCTTCTTCTGGTCTCACCTGAGCTGCTGCTGGCCCCTAGTCAGGTTCTGGGCTTCATTCCCCATCAGGTTCAGGAAAGTGCCAGCCACCTACTGCTCAAAGGCACACCTATCCCCACCAACGCTCAGACCCTGTTCGCTGTGTAAGTCCTTGGGCCTATAGGGGACATAGAAATCCTGGTTCAGTGGCCGGGCCTCCTCCTTCTGCCTCTTGGCTCCCCACTGGGGTCCTGGCTGCTGCCATTCCTGGCCCACAACCTCTGTGAAGACATCTCCCATGCCTCTCCCGCCAACTACTCCACTTCCTCGTCTTTCCCACGCTGATCCACCTGCTGTGCTGGACAGCTCGAGGCTGGGCCAACCAGGCCCTCCTGCCGCTCTTGCTGGCCCTGCTGGAAGGTAGTGATGGCCTTGCAATCCTTCTGCCACTTGGTCCACATCACCTGGCTGCTCAGGTCCTGGTTGGGGGCATTGGTCTCCAAGACGGTCACCGGTGAGTGGTACTGCTTGATGCTTTCTACCAGCCTCAGCTGCTGCTCCTTCTCCTCAAAGCTCAAGCTGAAGAGGGGGTGCAGGCCCTGCCCCATGAGGTCCAGCTCCTTGGCCCGCTTGATGCTTCTGGTGAGGGCACCGGCTGCAAGCGCATGCACTGCTGCTGGGCATTGTAGGCCACACAGCCTAGGCCCCACAGCTCCAGTGATGCCTCCAGGGTGTTCCACAGGCCACAGTCCTCATCATCCACCATGCTCTGTGGCACCCAGCCCAGCATGCCGTCCATGCCGACCACACCTGAGGGTTGCTCATGGGGACAGGCAAGGGTGAGGACATGGCCAAGGAACAAGTGCAGGTCCAACAGGTAGAGGAACTCATCTGGGGCCACCAAGGAGTAGGCTTTGCCACTTCAGCCAGCCCAGGCCACATGACCCATGTAGTGCAGGCAGAGCTTGTCCTTGGCTGGAAAGCTGAAGTTGATGACATTGTCCAGCAGTGGGATGTCCAGGCCCCAGGTCACCAGGTCAGTCACAATGAGGGTGGAGCACTTACCATGGGTGAACTTGGCCAGGCTGATCTTGCGGGCTGTCTGGTCCATGGCTCTGTAGATGTGGGCGCAGCTTACCCACTGGAGCGGCCTCAGCCTGGGATACCAAGCATCTGGGGTGGAGGGAGGGAGGGACAGATGCTCAACACCTGAGCCTGGGGTGAGGAAGGCCAATGGGGACGGATCAGGCCAGTTGGCCACAGTGCGCATCATAGCAACTGGTCATTCCATTGATATGCACATTAGCCTTTTATTATAGAGGATGATTATTGTTACAAATATGATTTCTTCATGGGGATCTTCACTATTATAAGCAGTAGTTTACATTACTATTAAAAATACTACCAATAAGCCATAATTGTTAGGACACCATTATTGTATTTACTATTTGTTTTATCAGGACCTGCATTATCAACATGAAATATTTATGTCTAAGTAAACTTCAAAGGAACCAGATTATCCCTTACTCCTCAAAACTTGCTGTCATGTTAATAAAAATAATAGCTGAGATTTATTAAGCACTTGCCATGTGCCAGTTACTGTATTAGCACAAAATGCATTAACATAGATCATGTCATTGATGTTCCCAAAGGTCTTATGGGATAAAAGCTTTAATTAATCCCATTTTACAGGGAAAAAAACTAAGGTTCAGACAGGTTAAATAATTACTCAAATGCTTACAGTTAGTAAGTAATGGCACTAGAATTGGGACCCAGACAATTTCACTCCAGATTATTATATTTAGGGAAGAGGATGAACCTGTTCATTTTGGAAGATACTATAATTTTTGTATTTGCATATCAAACTCAAGTTTGCATATTATTTGAAAATTCTGCCTTAAAATCAAAAGCACATAGAGAGTACAAATTGAAATATTTGCAATAAGAATTACAGGCTATCAAAAATATAATGAACATTATTACTACAAAGTTATCAAATAGAGTACATCAAAGTAGGAACATAATGTATTACAGAATTATCAGCATAGTTTTCTAACTGTAAATTTGCTAGAGTTGCCTGATTAATTTTATATTTAAGCTTATTAACTGTATACCTTAGCAGATTTTTAGTGTCTGAGGTTTAAAGTTTAATTTCTTTTCACAAAGATTTTTCTAGCAGCCAAAGACAACAAAGCAAAAATGATTAAAAGTAAATTTAACGACAAAGATTTTGATAGTACCACATTACATGATATCCATTTATAAGTTGATTTTTATTTAAAAAGCAAATATGGAAAATATGACATTGTTTCCTTTAATATTTTGTTTGCCATAGTGCAATTAAAATCACATTTATAAGGATTATGTGTATAAAATAGGTATGAACCACATTCTCTCTGAAAATTTAAAGAATCTATGAGCCTTTTAGAAAATATGCTTAACATGTTATCTTAATAAAGATAGCTTACAAATAAGAAATATTTCCTGATTTTATTATCTGAAGCCAAAATTATATAAAACTTAAGAAGCAAATACTCCTTGCTTTTAAAACTAGGAAACCTAAAAAGTTTAAATATTTACACTGGAAAGCAAATAAGTACTCTGAGGATATGAGAATTCACCCAAATCGCCTTTAGAACCAAATGATGCATTGTGATTTCTTTCAAAGCCACTGCTCTACATACACATCAAAAACTTATTGAGGGTTTGTCATATTCAAGACCCTATGAGACATACAGTATGGAATATGTTCTCAAAGAGCTTATCTTTTGTATTGTTTTGTTCCTCTGTTCTTAATTATGAAATAAAACAGACACTTGTTTCACAACACCTAGATTTAAGACAGGTTAAGTATTTTAAGTACTTCTTAGCCTATTTTTATTACACAAAAATCCAGGTAGTTAATATCAGAACCAATAACTCAATTTTCCATTTAGAATTCCTTATAAGCAGACCTTCTAAGTCCTATAGTAGTTTTGGTTTGCAAAACCAGTCTACTAAAATTTCACTTAAATTGAAATAGAAATGATACTTAGATGCAAGGGTGATTTTACATTAGTATATTTTTAAGAGCCATATTGCTTTTATTTATTTTTATCTTTATTGTTCAGTTTATTAATTACATTTTCCCCCAATAGCTCCCCTCCACCCAGTACTCATCCACTCTCTGCCCTTACCTCCCCCCCACCCCGTCCTCTCTCATAGTTGCATGATTTTTGTCCAGTCTCTTGCTGTACTTCCCGCACCCTTTTTCTCACCAAGCATTATCAGTCCATTCCCTCTCTATGTCCATGATTCTGTTCTATTCCTCATTTTATCCTGATCTTCAGGTTGTTAATTCACTTGATTTTTAGATTCATTTGTTGATAGATGTGTACTTGTTGTTCATAATGTATATTTTTACCTTCTTCTTCTTCCTCTTCTTAAACAATACTTTCAAGCATTTCATATAGTATTGGTTTGGCGGTGATGAACTCCTTTAGCTTTTTCTTATCTGCAAAGCACTTTATCTGACCTTCAATTCTGAATGACAGCTTTGCTGGATAGAGCAATCTTGGTTGTAGATTCTTGCTATTCATCACTTTGAATATTTTTTGCCACTCCCGTCTGGCCTGCATCGTTTCTGTTGAGAAATCCGCTGACAATCAGATGGGTGCTCCCTTATAGGTAACTAACTGTTTTTCTCTTGCTGCTTTTAATATTCTCTCTTTGTCTTTTGCTCTTGGCATTTTAATGATGATGTGCCTTGGTGTGGTCCTCTTTAGATTCCTATATTTTGGGGTTCTGTGCACTTCTTGGGTTTTCAAGTCAATTTCTTTCGCCAGGTGGGGGAAGTTTTCAGTCACTATTTCTTCTAGTAGGTTTTCATTATCTTACTCTCTCTCTTTTTCTGGCACCCCAATAATTCTGATGTTGGTATGCTTGAGGTTGTCCCAGAGGCCCCTTAAACTATCTTCAATTTTTTGGATTCTTTTGGCTTCTTGCTTTTCCAGCTGAGTGGATTTTGCTTCTTTGTATTTCAAATCTTTGACTTGGTTTTTGCGGTCATCTGGACTGCTTTTAGGTCTTTGTATAATATTTTTTGTTTCAGTCAGTGTATGCTTAATTTCTAGTTGGTCTTTTTTCATATCCTTGTAAGTGTTGTTCATTTCTTTGTAGGTGTTATTTATTTCGGCGTAGTTCTCATTAAGTTTCTTGGCCTTTTCTAGTAGCCTCTTCATAAACCTAATTACTGTGGTTTTGAACTCTATGTCTAGTCGGTTTTTTCCCTCCATTTCTTTCACAGCTGAGTTCTTTCCTTTTCTCTGCTTTGTGGTTGCTTTCCTGAGTTGGTCCCTTAGCAGTGTGTGATAGGTATCCTCTAAGGAACAGTGGCTCAGCTTCCTTATGCAGCGCTCGGCGTCAGCCTTAGGCCAGCCCTTCGTGGCGCACTGCTTCAGGTCTATGGGGCTTGCGGCGTCAGCCTTAGGCCCGCCCTTCGTGGCGCACCGCTTCAGGTCTATGGGGCTCACAGCGTCAGCCTTAGGCCCGCCCTTCGTGGCGCACTGCTTCAGGTCTATGGGGCTCGTGGCGTCAGCTTATCTATGCGGTTCATGGGTCTCAGTGTTGGGTGGCAACGTAAATCCACCACTGGTCTCCCCGTTGCCAGACAACTCTGCCTCTCCCCAAATGAGTCTGCACAGCCAAAGTCTCACTCAGGGTTGTAAAACAAAGCAGTATGGTGGTCTCTGAGCAAGTGAGCAAGTCGCGCGTTCTCTGCCTGGTTGCGGACTCCAATTTACTCGTGCACTCTTCCTAAACACACAGACCTCAGCCGCGCCCGGGATCCTCCTTTCCCCAACCTGGGAGCTCACCTGGAATTGGGGAGTCAGTGCTGTGGGAGGCCTCCGCCCTCCCCACTGGAGAAAACCAGTCGGGCTTGCTGTCTGCCGCCCGTCCCTCACCACTCGCTCTCACTCCAAACCTCAAAGCTGTGCACCGCTGCTCCTGAGTCACTGCTGCATCCCACTTCTACTTTTATGTGTGGAATTTTCACTCAGCCAGTTCTCCAGTGATTCTGGACATTGTTTGTTCCATTGTTAAGTTGTAGTTTCAGATTTGTTGCATGGACAACAAGATAGGTGCTCACCTATGCCGTCATCTTAGTTGTCCTCAAAAGCCATATTGCTTTTAAAAAGAAACTGAAGGGAAAGGGAGCAAGGGTAAACATAGTAAGGTCATCAACTTGGTGACTACAAGAGACAAAATTGGGTTCCAATACTGATTTTGCCACCTATCAGAAACATGGACTTGAGCAAGTAATTTCAGTACAGTTCTATTTTCTTCATAATTATGTTGTTTTCCCTACTACAGTTTTTATGAGGATTAAGTTATATAAATAAAGGATTTAGCATAATGTTAGGACCAAAACATAAGCTCAATAAATGGTATTCATAACCATATTTAGAAAAGAGGTAAATTGGGGAGAAAAGGTTATACAGTTGGTCATTTTTCAATAACAACAACAACAAATAAAAAGAATTTATATAATAGTTTGTACTTCCATGGTATATCACTATAAAACAGTGAAATTTTATTTGGACTAAAGAATGAATGCAAGTATCTTTCATCACTATAAGCCGTGAAGTTAAGAGATGTGCAAATACTACTTGACCTAAGGAAAAACCACAGGTTCTGAGGAAATTGTGGATAATTAACTTGTTAAATAATTCACTAACATTAACCATTTGTCATGATGTGAATCACTTGATACTGGTTGAAGAGATTGTATAAAAACAATGATGTTTATAATTCAAACTTCTTTGTACCAAATTCCTTACTTGAAATTAACTCAAAGATTGTATTAGAGGTATGATCCCTCTATTCCCACTTTGCTGACGGTTTTTATCAAGAAAGGGTGTTGGATTTTGTCAAGTGCTTTTTCTACATCAATTCATATGACTGTGATTTTTATCATTCAATTTGTTTATGTGATGTAACCCCTTTATTGCTTTGCAGATATTATACCATCCTTGCATTTCTGGGATAAATCCTACTTGGTTATGGTGTATGATCTTTCTGATGTAATGCTAAATCTGATTTGCTAGGATTTTGTTGAGGATTTTGGCATCTATGTCAATGAGAGATATTAGCCTATAATTCTCTTTCTTTGTGTTGTCTTTATCTGGTTTTGGTATCAGGGTAATGCTAGCTTCATAGAATGAACTGAGAAGTGTTCCTTCCTCTTGAATTTTTTGGAATTGTATGAGGAGGATAGGTTTTAGTTCTTCTTTGAATGTTTGGTAAAACTCTGTAACGCCGCAATAATAAAAGCCTTATATGACAAAACTACAGCCAACAACATGCTCAATAGGCAAAACTAAAACCATTTCCCTTAGAACAGGAATAAGACAGGTATGCCCACTTTCACAACTTCTGTTCGACATAGTATTGGAAGTGCTAACCATAGCAATTAGACAAGAAGAAATAAAAGGTATCCAAATTGGAGAATTAAAACTGTCCTTATTCACAGATGACATGATACTGGACATAGAAAACCTTAAAAACTCCATCAAGAATTATTAGACATAATAAATGAAATCAGCAATGTAGTGGGATACAAAATTAATGCCCAAAAATCAATGGCAGTTTTATATACCAATAGTGAACTCACAGAAAGAGAGATTTAAAAAAACAATCCTACAGGTGAGGGCATGTGCTGGGGAGTTGGGAAAGCCAGGGGGGAGGTCAAAGAGAGGGAAAAAAGGAAACATATGTACTACTATTTGTAATATTTTAAACAATAAAAAAATAAAAAATAAAAAAACAATCCCATTTAATATTGCAACAACAACAAAAAAGATACCTAGGAATAAATTTAATTAAGGAAGTAAAGGACCTGTATTCAGAAAACTACAGGACTCTGAAAAAAGAGATAGAGGAAGACATAAACAGGTGGAAGAACATACCATGTTCATAGGTTGATAGAATCAACATCATTAAAATGTACATACTACCCAAAGCAATCTATAGATTTAATGTAATCCCCATTAAAATACCAATGGCATATTTCACAGACCTTGAACGAACTCTCCAAAAATTCATCTGGAATTTAAAAAAGACCCCAAATAGCTGCAGCAATCCTGAGAAAGAACAGAGTAGGAGGGATCTCAATACCAGATATCAAGCAATATTACAAAGCCACTGTTCTCAAAACTGCCTGGTACTGGCACAAGAACAGAATATAGATCTATGGAAGAGAACAGAGAACCTAGAAATCGACCCAAACCACTATGTTCAGTTAATATTTGACAAAGGAGGCAAGAGCATACAATGGAGTCAAGACAATCTCCTCAATAAATGGTTATGGAAAACTGAACAGATAAATGAAACTAGATCACCAATTTATACCATACCCAAAAATAAACTCAAAATGGATGAAGAACGGGACATGTAAGACAGGAAACCATAAAAATCTTAGAGAAATCCAAAGGCAACAAAATCTCAGACATATACCGAAGCAATTTCTTCACCAATACCACTACTAGGGAATGGAAATTAAAAAGAAAATAAACAATTGTGACTACATCAAAACAAAAAGCTTCTGCACAGTAAAAGAAACCATCAACAATACAACAAGAAAGCCCACCGCATGGGAGAACATATTGGCCAATGTTATCTCTGATAAGCGTTTAATATCTGACATTTACAAGCAACTCATACAACTCAATAAAAGGGAGGTAAACAATCCAATCAAAAAATGGGCAACAGACCTACATAGATACTTTTCTAAAGAAGACATAAAGAAGACCAAAAGACATATGAAAACATCGTCAAAGTCACTAATCATCTGACAGATGCAAATCAAAACAACAATGAGGTACCATCTCACACCTGTCAGAATTGCAATCATTAACAAATCAACAAAAGACAAGTGCTGGTGAGGATTCAGAGAAAAAGGAACCTTCTTGCACTACTGGTAGGAATACAGACTGGTACAGCCATTGTGGAGAACAATATGAATATTTCTCAAAAAATTAAAAGTGGAAGTCCCATTTGACCCAGTGATCCCACTTCTGGGAATATATCCCAAGAAACTAGAAACACCACTCAGAAAGGATATATGCACCCCTATGTTCATAGCAGCACAATTTATAATAACTAAAATTTGGGAACAGCCTAAATGCCCATCAGCAGATGAGTGGATTAGAAAACTGTGGTACTATATATACACAATGGAATACTATGCTGCTATAAAAATGAAGGCACTCCTACCATTTGCAACAGCATAAATGGGCCTAGAGAGCATTATGCTAAGTGAAATAACTTAGTCAAATAAAGATAAGTATCACATGATCTCAATCATTTGTGAAACATAATAAACAACATAAACTGACCAGAGGCCCAGTGCACAAAATTAGTGCATGGGTCAGCCCAGCCTGCACCCTCTCTAATCTGGGATCCCTCAACGGATGTCTGACTGCCCATTTAGGCCCAAACCCAGTAGGATCAGGCCTAAACGGGCAGTCAGACAACCTTCTCACAATCCAGGACTGCTGGCTCCAAACTTCTCACCTACCTGCCTCCCTGATTGCCCCAAACCACTTCTGCCTGCCAGCCTGATCACCCCCTAACCACTACCCTGCCAGTCTAATTCATGTCTAACTGCTCCCCTGTCAGCCTGTTTGCCCCCAACTTCCCTCCTCTGCCGGCCTGGTGAGCTCTAACTGCCCTCCCCTGTAGGCTTGATCACCCCCAATTGCCCTCCCGTGCAGGCCTGGAACCTCCCAACTGCCCTCCACTGCTAGCCATCTTATGGTGGCCAACTTGTGTCCATATGGGGGCAGGATCTTTGACCACATGCAGGCAGCCCTCTTGTGTGTTGAAGTAATGGTCAATCTGCGTATTACTCTTTTATTAGATAGGATAGAGGCCTGGTGCATGAGGACAAGCTGGTTTGCCCTGAAGGATGCCCAGGATCAGGGTGGGGATTCCCTTGGAGTGTGGAGCAACCTGGGCAAGGGACCTGTGGTGGTTTTCAGGCTAGCCATGCACCCCAGTGATCCAAGCGGAGGCCCTGGGATCTGAGATTAATTTATGTTCTACAATTGAAACTTAGTAGCCTAGAGCAGAGCCAAGCTTTCTGCTCACTCCGTGGCGACAGCCATTTCTGTTTGAAAATTTGTAGCCTAGAGAGTGGAGGCCTAGGCTCTAGGGCTGCAGAAGCTTGGATTCCTCCATCACCCCGGCAACCCTAGCCTCTGTTCTCTCCAGCTCCGTGGCTGCTGCCATTTCTATTGGGATTATGTATCTTCTATAATTGAAACTTTGTAGCATTGAGTGGAGGCCTAGGCCAGCAAGGGCAGGCAGAAAGCTTGGCTTCCTCCATTGCTGGGGAAACCCAAGCCTCCCTCCTGCTCTCAGTGGTGGCAGCCATCTTGGCTGGGGCTTATTTGCATAATTGGCTGATGGGCGTGGCTGTGGGCATGGCTTGATAAGAGGTATGGTCAATTAGCATATTACCCTTTTATTAGATAGGATGAACAAAAACAGATCCAGAAACAGAGAATCATCAATCAGACCATCAAACCTCTGAGGGAAGGCAGGGAAAGGTAGGGAAAGAGAGGAGAGATCAACCAAAGGACTTATATGTATGCATGAAGCACAACCAATGGGCATAGACCCTAGGGGAATGAGGGCACAAGGACAGTGTGGTGGGAAGTAATGGGGGCATAAGGATATATATGTAATACTTTAATCAATAAAGAAAAAAAATATTCTATTAGAATACCAAAATTGGGGCTATACCAGAAAAATATAGGTAAAATAAGGGAAATGTCAATATCCTAGTTATTAATTATAAGGCTGAACCATATAAAAGTAGCTATTGCTACTTTTGTAAGTTTAAAAATGATTAAATATCACTAATTTCAGAAGGTTTAATCCAGTTGTCTGGGAGTTTCATGACATACTCTATTCTTAGTTCAGGGTACCATTTCAAGTTGACCAGAATACATTGGAATGGCCCAAATCTCCTACCTTTTTCAGAGCCACTGCAAAAATGGGAGGTTATACAAAATAGGAAATACAGAATCAATTTCCTAAAGGAAGCTAAAGAACATAAATAAGATGGCATTATGAAAATATACTTGGCTATGTCACATCTGCCATAAGAATGTATTTTTTAGTGTAATCCTTGAGTAATCCTTGAATCACCAATTATCCTTGAGTAGCCAATAATCCAATTTTACCAGTGATAAGCCTATACACATGTCAAGGCCCCATTTGGAATAATTTTAAGCTCTGAGACAAGTCTTTTGCTTAAAAAAAAATCCAACTTCAGAGAGTAATATAAATAGTAGCCTACACTAATATCAGGTGTCTCATTTTTTCCAGGGTATAGGAAAAAATTTTCTTACCAATGCACTTGCAGTAAGGTGGGACCATGTGAATAGTTCTGGACAATGAAATATAAGTGGGAAAAATGAGTATCACTTCTTAATGCTGACAAGGAAAAGGACCATATGGTTTCTCTTTCTGTACTACAACAATCAAGGAGGTCTCGAAAAGAGATTGCAGAGCCACACAATCAAAAGAGCCTGAACTGTCAATGCACCTCATAGAGGACTGCCATGAAGGTCACCCAAAATCACTGGGTTTCTACATGAGGGAGAAAGGAACTTTTACTGTGAAAAGTCACTGAGAGTTTAGAGTTGTTTGTTACCATAGAATAACCTAATTAATCTTAACTACTATTATCTCCAAAAACATCCAAAACAACTGATTATCCTTAAGATCCTTTGCTTAATAGACTACTACCAGGCTATTAAAAAATGCACACAAATATATATATATATCTTGAATATTCTAAAATGACATCAGCAATTAAAATATCTTTTTTTCAATTCTCCAAATTTTCTCTACTGTTGAGATTTTTCAAAAATTTTAAACTCAAAACATCCTCCCACACATACTCCTTCCAGAAAAGATTTGATTATGTGGCTTTTGTTTGGCTTTTAGTTGTTTGATTCTAATTTAAGGAAAAGTTATTTAGGGTTTAAGGATGAAAATTTGGGCTTGGAACCTGAGATATGAGATCTAAAATCCTCAATCCTGTTTTCTAAAACATGTCTAGAGAGGATTGAATTAAAACCTTTAGAGGCCCAAGCATTGGAGAAACCTTATTTCATCCTGACCCCTCTACCCATATGTAATTCCAACATGGCAAAACAAACTCATAAAGATTTATAATGAACTTTTTTTTGGCATGACTACTACACTATTTGGCATGACTACTACATTATTTTTTAATTTAGGATCAACTAACATCAAGTGACTAAATTATGTTTATTTGGCCTTCAAGTTTATGGATGAAATTGAAAGATAATACATATTAAACAGAACAGTTTACAAAATAATAAAACTGGATTCTCTCTAATGAGTTAGAATAAGATCAATATAATATCTAAAAATATTAAAATATTAACCAACAAAGTAATATAAGTTTCAGCTATGAAGACAACCAGTTTTTAGCATTGCTCAGGACTCTCTGATCGATCCATTGGCAGCAACTGTCTTGGTCCTCCTACCTTTGTTTCTTCCTTGCTACTTGTCCTCACCTACTCTACCCAAACTCTGAACTTTGCATGTCTGTGCTTTTGAACTTGATCAAGAATTTGCTTCCTGGATTTTGACCCCTGGCATACCCCCAGGATTCAGAGTGTACTTGGCCTCCAGCCCAACCTGTTCCTTTCCAGTCTTGAAGAAAAATTATCACAACCACCAGTGAGCAATTTCAGGTGTTAGGCATGCTAGGCACTTTGAATACATCACCTCAACTAATAGCCACAACAGACCTTAATTAATAAATATTTTATCACCATGTTGTGATTAAAGCAACCAAAGAACTTGAGAAAGGTTAAATGGCAAAAGGCCCAGATTTAATCACTGATCTCAATCCTATGCTTTTAACTCTGATTATACTATTGATGCCTCCATTTTTAACTTAAAAATAAATATTTACTGAACACCTACTCTGTTCTGCATTCTGTGCTAAATCATGGTTATACAGGTGTGAATAATACAAACAAGGTCCCTAATTTCATAGCAAATGCATTCCAATGGAGATCATGACATAAACATGTAACTAAATAATATCATTTCTGAATTTGACAAGTGCTATGAAGGAAAAAACAGGTTAAAGTGTTGAAAAACTAGAGGAGTAGGTGGCAGCATTAGATGGCTGATGAAGAAAGACATATTGAGAAGAAGTCACTCATTTGAAAATCTGGACTAGGAAAGTTCCATAGTGAGGGAATTACAAGTTCACAGGTATAAGGTCAGGAATGAGAGTGCTGTCCTCAAAAAAATGAAAAATCATCTAATGTCACTGAGCGTAGTGACCCAGGGGAAGATTTGTAGGAGATTTTGAAAAAGGTAGGCAGAGTCAAGTTTTAAAGGGCCTTGTTGTCGTTGCTAAGAATTATAAGTTAATTCTAGGTGCAATGAGTGCCACATTTTGAGGAGGAAATTGACATAACGACAAAGCTTTTTTTTAAGCACAGAGAATGCATCATTTTAAACAAGTACAGAGAGAAACTAGAAAGATATAAATGTACAAGGTATCCCAAAAGGCCAAGGCATAAAACCCTAAAAGGAAATGGATATTCTGTACTTTCAGATATCAGTTCTATTGCAAAAACAAAACAAAACAAATGAAATTCATGGGAGATGAAGAATGAGATTTTAATTTCCTAAAATTTAGTAATATTTATAGGTGCAATCTCTTCAGGCTAAGAATATTCTCCCAAGGTGAAATGTCCTCTCTCGTGTTGATAATCTGAAATCATGATTTCAGAATTTAAGATAGCTCCTGCAAAGAATCCCAGGCTGTACAGTTTCTATTCATAAAGCATGCTATCTGTGGAAAATGAGCACATTACAACCATAAAATAATTTTATTAAGCACTGCATATTGAGAAAGAGAAATGGACAGAAACCTTGTAATCAAGGACTTGTCTTCTTTTATGGAAGGAAAATAGATGGTGCCACTTGTGCAATATCCATGTGGACAGAAGTTACAAAGATGGCTTTATCATGCAATGTTTTCTTTTGGAGTAAAACCCAGAGGGCATAGTACTGTAAAAATGTGAACCTCACCAATTCAGAGACTTTGTTATTAACAAATAAAACTTGGGACAGGATTTGGTTATATGACTTACAAGTTACATCTTTGGAGACTACAGATAAATCTCCAAATTCCTTTCAGAAATATTCTACCCTACTGCAGCTTTCAAAGTTCAGGGCAGGTGAAACATCAAAGTTAGAAAGATAAGATTAAAATCAAATTGTTGCAATTTTTCCTTAAATCCATGCCATATTAACTAGTTTAGCAGGAATATCAGGAAAAATACAACTAACAAGTTCAAAATATAGAATCTAGAGCCAGAAACTCAAATGTAGGAAGAAAATACAGGAACCAAGTGCATTCCAGAAAAAATAGTGTCTTAGAAGTAACAAAGAAAAAATATTCAGTACATTTTAACAACTAAACCGCAGGGTAACTTCATGCCCTTCAGAAAAAGAAAATCTTTATTTTCTCATAAAAGAATAAAGAACACACAATTTCAAGAACCATAAAAGCTGTAACTAAGGAAAGGCCATCTGGGCAGCCAGATTATCTTTGCAATACAGTCTTCACTATTTTATTTGGTCCTATTTTATGTACCACAGAAAATTAGATTTCCATCACTTTCCTTGAAAATGTTCTGCCAAACTATTAGATATTATTGCTAAGTAGTAACCAATAATCCTTACCAAGTATTTTAAAGCACTCTGCCTACCTCTTACTGATATCTTCTTTTTCAATAGGACCATATTATGAAAATAACTTTTTTGTTAAGGTTAACATTTTAATTGGGAAATTGGTAACCAGGAGTGGCTTAGTGGTAAGTTGTGGTAAATTAAATTCTGAGACTCACACACACGCCTGAAGGAGAAAAATAAAATAATCTATAAGGTTTCCTTTCACCTTTTATTAATTTCAAAATAAATCTCTAGAAGACAATGATACCTTTTTCTTCATGGGAACCCTTTGGGATAGAATTCTTTGGGAAATTCAAACACTCCGGGCTGCCAGACACATATTTGTATGGATACATGAGACACAGCCAAAGATGTCCTACTTTCTCTAACTCAAACTTCCAAAGAAAAACAACAAAACAACATTCTCTCCAAGCTCATTCACTGTGCAAATATTCAGAATGAGAAGTCAAAGATTTGAAGTCTAAATGGTGCAAATATTCAGAATGAGAAGTCAATTATTTGAAGTCTAAACTCAGCTCTTCCAGGATCCAGTGGTGTGAGCATAGGCAAGGCCTTTGGTATTCTGTGCCTCAGCTTCTTCATTCACACTGTGGATTGCATTAAAATTTCCCTTCACCCACCAAGTGTTATAGTGTGATTATATTCATCTAAGAAAATAAAACTAAACAGATAGTCCTTCTACTAAAGATATGTTGTTATCTCCACAATGTTGGTGGGGAAGAATAAAGATGCATAAATTCATTGTGCAGATAAATATGCTATCTTTTAGAATATGAGGTGTTGGTAAAAGCTTGAAAAGAAATAGAATAAACCTTTCTTATGTGTGAGCAGTGAGAAGAGTTTGTGTTTTATATTACTTCAATGTCAGGTTCTATGGGTATGTTTCATTGTAAGAAAAAAAGTTAAGTAATTTAAAGAAGATGGTAAATATAAAGTAATAGTATCATGATCTATAGTAATTCAAAACTACAATAACAGGATAACCAATACCCCTAAGTAAACATCAAACTCATTTGAAGGAGAGGGGCAAGTTTAATCTCCTTGCAAAATGTGGTAAGTTAAAAATGTTTCTTCTCGCCAAGACCGGTTTGGCTCAGTTGTAGAGCGTCGGACTGCGGACTGAAGGGTCCCGGGTTCGATTCCGGTCGAGGCCATGTACCTTGGCTGCGGGCACATCCCCAGTAGGGGGCGTGCAAGAGGCGGCTGATCGATGTTTCTCTCTCATCGATGTTTCTGACTTTCTATCCCTCTCCCTTCTGCTCTGTAAAATATCAATAAAATATATTTTTAAAAAAATAAAAAAAAATGTTTCTTCTCTTCTTCTTTCCCTTGAATTTGTGGAATTGTCAAAATTGAAGAGAAAATAAAAATATAAAAAGGCGCTGGCACACGGAATAGGTATTCTCTGATTAAGAAGTTGGTTTTATTTTTTCTTATCTTTCAGGACTAGGGTTTGGGATTCCAATAAATTATTTACTCCTAGTTATAAAAATCAGTGTTTCCAAACTTTTCTGATAGGACCCGCTATCAGTTAAAAATGTTTGATATATATTCCCAATATTTATTCTTTTGTTAATATATTAACCAGATAACATATTACAGATACCATTATATACTATGAAACATACACATAAAATTGTTTAAAATAATTTAATGATGAAATTGATCATTTTATTTTCTTGATAGCCACAATGCTTCATATTATCATCAGACTATATCTTAAAATACAATATAAAATTAAGGCAAGATTCATTGTTAATAAAAATGGATATAAATCTATATTTCACATGTTTATTTCAATGGGAAGAAGGTGGCTTCTTGTGAGATTGGATTAAATAGATCATCAGCATTGTTACCTCCTAATATGGCTAAAAAATCTTACTATAGTAACAAAAGCTTAAATTCCACCAATTTCCTGTTATTTGCTTATGCTAGTATTGTTAGTATTATGTTTTTTATAAAAATCTTTTTAAGCTATTTTTCCATTTTGTGACTGCTGATTTGGTTAAAACTGGGTAATAGAACCCTTAATTCCTTAATGAATATACATAAAATCAATAAGATACAACACAACAGAAATAAAAAGTTTATTTTAACCCAATTAACTATGTTCACCCCCTATGTTAGCATGTGTGGATCATCCAATATTTCTCAAGACACCTCTGCAAAGGAGGGCAGGAGAACAACTGACCTATGGGTAAATGAGGGTGCCAGTAACAGTCTGTTTATTATATATTTGCAAGAGCTTAGGGTTACTTTATAATTTTTTAAATTTATTTTATTGTTGAAAGTATTACAAATGTCCCTTTTTCTCCATTGACCCTCTCCACCCCACCCTGCACCCACCTTCCAGGCCCTCACCACACTATTGACTGTGTCAGTGGGTTATGGATATCCTATTTAATAAAAGAGTAATATGCAAATTGACCATACCTTCACTATGCCCACAAGCCATGCCCATCAGCCACGCCCACAAGCCACACCCACCTGCCCATCAGAGCAAGTATGCAAATTAACCCAACCAAGATGGCAGTTAATTTGCATATCCACATGCAGAAAAGGCATAGAAGGAAGCCAAGCACTGCAGAAGGGAGAAAAGCTGCAGAAAAGTAAGCAAGCGGGGCAGGGGAGAAGGGAGGCAGCAAGGCAGAGGAGACTGGAGTGAGGCAGCAGAGACAGCAGCGAGGCAGCGGAGATGGGAGCAAGCAAGGCAGCAGAGATGTGAGAGAGTGAGGTAGTGGAGAAGGGAGCAAGGCAGCAGAGAAGGGAGTGAGCTTTGCTCACGCCGCAGGAAGCTCTATTCTTGCAGTAATCTTCCTACAATGGGTCTCTAGTATTCATATAAATTCTCTGGTTAATATCTTCCTGCCTCTTCTGCCCCCTTCCCTCTGAGATCCCTCAGTTTGTTCCATGCTTCTGTGTATCTAGATCTGTTTTGTTCATCAGTTTATTTTGTTCATTAGATCCCACATAAGTGAAAACATGTGATACTTGTCTTTCTCTTCTTGGCTTATTTCACTTGTCATAATACTCTCCATAAATGCTGTTCTAATGCTTATTCCCTGCAGCCTACTTTGAAAATCCCTACAGCCTAGTTTGGAACTCAAGAGTATAAACAGTTGTAATAGGTAATTGAGCCTGTTATCTGAAGCACCTGATACTTCGCTAGGATATCACATCAGCATACTAGTCCTCCAGCTGAAAAGGAAACTTTTATGGAGTTTAAAGGCTGAGCTCTCTTGAAACAGCATTTTTCACCATGGTGACTAGAGTATTCCTTCTTCTCTGAGCTTCAATTATGAAGTCAGAACAAACAATAATAACAAAGCTGTTAAAGTGAACACTCATTCCATTCTCAGATCCACATATGATTAATCTTCAAGCCTCGGTTATTCTGGGAGGTGCTGCAAAATTTGTTCATTGGTTAAAGGTCATAGCATTCCATGAATTAGTGATCTTGAAATGATTAGTCAATGTATCAACATAGATTGCACCTACACTTTTTCTTTATTTTACAGGAGTCAGTGTGGAATGCCATAAAATACCAAAGATGGGATGGCTTAAACAATAGAAATTCATTTCTCTCAGTTCTAGAAATTGGGAAGTCTAAGATCAGCGTGCTGACAGATTCTGTTTCTGGAGAGCTTTCTTCCTGGCTTACAGACAGCTGTGCCTTCTCCCCAAGTGCTCGAATGTCTTTCCTCACTACTGACTGAGCTCACAAGCTCACTAGTGTCTCTTCTTCTAAGGACACTAATCCTATCAGATTAGCGGCCTAAATTATAACTTCTTTTAACCCTAATTACTTCCATAAAGACCCTATTTCCAAATGCAGGTCACATTGAGGGTTAGAGCTTTAACATATAAATTTTGGGAAAGCAAACATTCAGTCCATAACATAATTTATATGCTTTCTTTCAGCAAATATTTATTGAGTTCCTTCTGTGTGCCTGACACTATAATCAAGTTGCTACTCTCATTCTAGGAGACTGCAGAGAGTATTTTTTTGTGGGAGTTTTGTGTGTGTGTGTGTGTGTGTGTGCATGCACACATGTACACCCACATATAATAAAAGGAAAACTTAAGTAGATTAAAGAGATAGAGAGTGAGAGGGTTCAAAGAAGGAGCTAATTTAGAATAGGTGGCCAAAGAGAGCCTCTCTAAAAAGAGGACAAAAGAGTAAATATCTGATGTAACTGAGGAACAATCCTCTACCTATTTAAAAGAAGAAAGTCTAGGCTCAAAGAATAGGCAATCGCATGATCCTTGGAGGGGAAAAAAAAAAAAAAACAGCAGAAAAGCCACAAGAGTCAGAAAGGCTGTGGCAGGGTATGATCAAGAGAAGAGAATAAGAAAAGTGATATAGTAGGAAGTAAGGCCTTGGGAACTAGAGTCAAGTTCATGTTGTCACGATGGGAAGCCATTGGGTGGTTTTTTAGTAGAGGACTGACATGAACTAACATCTATACTTTCAAAGGTTCACCCTAAATTCTATATGGACAATAGAACATAGGGGCAAGATTGAGAACAGGACAAGTTTTTCATAAATACCAATAGGTGGTGCTGGTTTGAAAGAGTGGTAGTGGAAGAGGTCAGATTTCAAACCCCTTTGGAAGGTAGAGTTATCAGGATTACCTGATATATTGGATATGGATTTGAAAGAAAAGATAGGGGGGAAGCTCTGTGGCATCAACATCATTCTTGGGTTCAAAACAGAAGATGAATCTAACAGTCACCAAACTTAGAGTGTGTCCTCCCTCTCCTAGCACTCCCTACTTCCAAATAAAACTTTTCAGGTGCAATTAATTATATTTGCAATGGTCTATTTAGCAGCTCTCCTCTCCTAGAAGATCTAGCTTGTATCCATCTGTCTAGTCCAGTGGTCGCCAACTGTTGGTCCGCAGACCACTGGTGGTTCATGAGGTCAAAAATGTTGGACACTGCTGGACTCTAGTCCACCCTTATATCACCTGCACCAAGCTCAATGCCAGGCACCTTTTGAGCTCTCATTGAGTATTTTAAAGCAATGATTTCCAACCTTTTTCATATCATGACACACATAAACTAATTATTAAAATTCTGTGGCACATCAAAAAACATATTTTTGCCAATCTGACAAAAATTGGTATAATTTTGATTCATTCATACCAGATGGCTATTGTTGTGTTGGCTGCTGTCATCTTTTTATTTAACAATCTAAGAGGAAAAGGTCAGTGCCCCTGACTAAATAGTGAGATATTACATGTTTTAAAAATACTTGTGACACACCAGTTGAAAATTACTGCTTTAAAGAATAAATGTCCAAAGCTTTGAGCAGTCTTAAAATTATATCTTATTAGAAACTTAAAATTATATCTTACTGAAAGAAATAAGGATGCTAAAAGGTGAATATATCTGCATTATATAGTAGATAAAAATATAAAGATTCTATATTGTTAAGTTTATCCTCTTATATGATTAAACTCATTTTTAAAAGTTTTTTAATGATATTTTAGAAAAGAGAAGAAGGGAAAGGGAGAGAGAAAGAGAAAAATTGATGTGAAAGAAAAGCACATCTTTTCTGCTGCCTCCTGCGCATCTCCTCCTGGGATCAAGCCCACAACCCTAGCATGTGCCCTGACCAAAAATCAAACCAATAACCTTTTGATGCATGGGATGGCACTCAATCGATTGGGCAACATGGGCCAGGGCAAGACACAACTAGTTTTATTCCAAGGAAATGTGTCTCTGGATATATCAGCTAGTTAACACATCGCTCCTATAGTGTGTTACTCTGGTCAGACATCATAACCATATTATATATTTAAATTACTTAGTAATTCTTACAAAAGTATTGTTTTGCTAAAAATAATAGTTACCATTGGTCCTCCATTATTCAAACTCAAGCAAAACGATAAATCTGAAGAGGGGGTCTAGAGATAATTTTTTTTAATCTTATTTTCAATGACTGCAGACTGCCTCTTCCATAAACTTTTATAGCAGCTGTTAAAAGCTCTTCAAATTAATTTTGTTGCATTTCATGTTCACCCCTCCTTCACATCTCCAGGAAAATGAAAAAGAAAAGTGAAGAAATGAATAGGTTTAAAGATATGGAGGTAACAAGTAGTGACTGGCCTAAGTAATCCTGCTCACTGGATTAATCAGTTGTGACCAACTTTAGACTTTGGAACAGAGCTAACTGGTTTCTAGCATTATTTTTATTTTAAAAAATGTAAGTTCCTTAAATGTTTTCACCGTAGTGTCACTTGGCTAGGGCTTTGAAAGGTGAAGAAGCAAGACTGCAGTACTTGATGAAGAGGCTTTATGTAAACTAAAGATAAAACTGAGTGATGTGTGGTTTGTGACGCCTTGCAGATTGAATCACTTTAGTTTCCATCTCTTGGCTAGAGAATGTTCCTAAAAGAAAAGGCTGACCCCTTGATACCACCAGAAACTGTACCAGACTTTGCCTCCATTTGTAGAAAGGACCTCACCCTTCCTGATGCTCCACCAGTCCCAGAAATAGGTTGTGGAGACACTGATAACGGGGTGCAGTCCCTCTGGCCCTGTGTGGAGAAGCATGGGGTCAAGTGGGCCCACAAAGGCTGGGAGTCCCTGGAAAGAAGCCTGCATAAATGAGGTGATAGCTATGTGAGTGTGGGAAGCAGCCAGGGCTCCAGGACAGGCTTTGGCTCCAGTGGCCTGCCCAGATGGTTCCTGAGCAGGTTATGAGGGTGGGGAGGGACCCACAGCCTCTGCCCTCAGGGAGGCAGCCAGCTGGAGTTAGGCGACCAGGAGTTTGCAGGAAAAAAAGGAGGGTTGGGAGGCCTGGTGGGAGGGGGGCGAGTAGTAGAGGGAGGCGTCGGTGGGGCGGGGTTGGTGGCTGGATTGGCTGCTCTCCTCTGTGGCTTCACACTGTCCGCACCACACCAGTCCTGCAGCTAGGCAGACTGCAAGCTGCTACTGAGCCGGCAGAGTCCCCAGGTAGGATCGGGATCTGGGCTTGGGTGGGAAGAGGGAGAGCCTGGGTGGGCGGGATTATGTTGGGTCTTTCTGTACAACTCCACTCCTACCCCCATATTCATAGACTCAGGAGATACTAGAGCATGGAGAATCCCTTTGCACCACCGAAAGGGAGGGGACTTAGTTACCTTGCCGTGACCTCCTGCAGCTGCCCTGCTGCTCTGAGAAAGCACAGAGCCCCGGAGGGGCTTGGTTCCAAAATACCTTAGGTGTTTTCCACACCTTATCTATCGTCCAAAACGTACATATTTATCCATACTCATCATATTCATTCTCTCTCTCTCTCTCTCTCTCTCTCTCTCTCTCTCTCACACACACACACACACACACACACACACACACACACACACACTCAGAGAGAGCGAGAAAAGAGGAGAGGCCTGAGAGATAGAGTAGCTAGCTGTTCATCAGAAGAGATTATACTCTGGGAAGAACACATCCAGGCTGGGATCTTGAGAAAGAAAAGCAGCATTTGTGGTTCCTCAGGTCCAGCCCTCAGGTGAGGTGTAAGTTCTGAAAACCCCAGGCTATAGAAAGGTTTGGGTCAAGAATGAGATTTTGGTCCACACAGGCTTTCTTTGCCCTGCTCTCCAAATTTTCTGGTATCTGGAAGAGGGATATATTGGAGGATTGTAAAAAGCTTGAAGTGGGTGTCCAAGGAAGCTTCCCTACTCAAGTTTTCATGTATTGGCAATTTAAGACCCAAAGCATTGTTTAGACGCACTTGCCAGGCTCATTCTGAAATGTAAAAGATGTGTAAAATGTTTCCTAAATATAAAATTCCATAAATATGCTAATTAGTAATAATCCACCCATTGTTAAATTTATGTAGCTGTTTCTGCCATTCATACAAGATGATTTAGAATGCATGTTTCCTGTCAATTAAACAATGAGTTTAGAATAATATAATGAGATCAATTCGCACCCTGTGAAAGTTTGAAATAAAATTTCTCCCATACGGCACCATTGGCAGAGAATCATAAAGTAAGCAGCATTTCAAAAAGCTATATATGGAATGGCATTTACCTTATGGTTGGGGGGAAAGGGACCCAGTGAACTTCTAAAACTAAGAAATATTCATCCCTGGTTGTATGTGCCTGAACCATAACTATTCCATTATGTTTTGGGTTAGTCTAGAGGGAGGGCAAACAGCTTTTAAGGAATAGCCTAGCCTTATAGCTGTCTGCTTTATTCCATGAAATACACCTCTTGATATTTTAAGGCTGAAGTTTAATCTGTGGTTTTGCGCATAGAGAATGAAGAAAATCCTCATAGTTACTTGGATAAATTATTCAATCTTTCAATATCATGGGCTTGCTTTTTTTAGCATCTTTAACACCAGCAATCATTTTAATAGCCTGCAGATAACTAAATTAGTTTGTTCCCATTGGACTAAGTGACATGTTAACAACACATTTTTTCTTTGCATATCTACACTAATAAAAGAGAAAAATGCTAATTGACCATACCTTCGCTACACCCACAGCCAATCAGGAGTGATATGCAGATTAACCCAGCAAATATGGCAGGTAAATTTGCATATTTTGGTGAGGTGGGGGCACTGCCCTATGTCTCTGGTGAGATCCAAGGGGACCTGACCAGGTGGCGGTTGGCAGCACCCTAAGCTGCCCACCCACCGCCCTGCTGCCTGCCCCTGTCCAAGCCACCCATCATCACCCCGTGAAAAGGCCAGGCCAAGCAGAGACCCGCCATCAAGCCAAGACCCACCATAGCAATCACTGGGCAAACAGGACAGGCAGAGCCGAGACCTGTAATTGTGATCATGGGCAACAGGACAGGCAGAGTGGAGACTCATGATGTTGATCATGGGCGGGGTGAACAGGATAGGCAGAGCCCAGACCCGCCATTGCAATCATAGAGCTAACTGGACAGGCTGAGCTAAGACCCGCGATTGTGATCACAGGCAAACAGGAAAGCTTGAGCCCAAACCCACGATTGCAATCATGGGGCGAACTGGACAGGCACAGCTGAGATCCTCGATCACAGGCAAACAGGAGAGAGCATCCCGGCAATCCCAGGAGAAGGAGCCACTCTGCTGATTAACCTGGGCTAGGGACCTGTTTGGGTGCATGGTGTGAAGTCCAGGGCCTCTAGCCTGCAACAATGGGACGTCTCCCTCTCCTCAGAGTTAGGATCATCAGCCCAGATCTACCCATTGGCCTGGTCCTGACTGTAGGGGTGAGTTCCTACAGGCAGGGGTTTGGTCCCCACACATTAGTAGTAGGAGACTAGTGCCTTTGTTATTGCTGTCTTTCTGGGTTTTAATTGGACAAATGCCCAGCAGTCCCAGTGGCCAGCTTAGCAAAATCTTTTAGGAGGAGAATTCTGTCTGGGTTTCCTCAAATTCCCTCAACCCCTACCCACCCCTCTGTAAAGGCACAGAATAACTGAGGTCCTTAAATAAAAATCAGAGGTCTCCAGCAATGGTAGGCCTCTCTCATCACAAGTCATTTGGACTGGATGGCCTTTGAGTATTTATCTAGGCACCATGATAGAGAAACACAAGCTCAAGTCATGATCTCTGCCCTTAAAATCTTATTAGAGTGAGTGGATCATAAAAGTGCAGTAATAACATCAGAATGTAAGGCAATCATACAGAGAGGAACAGAGGCAATTGCTAGGATGGCTTTCCAATAATTAGTACAAAGAGTATTTCCTATGAATTAAATTTAAAAATATATGTGGAAGTAGCTGCTTCATGAGTATGGCATCCCTTCCCATTTTGAAGGAAGCTGAGTTCCACGTGAACTGTGTACAATGCTATGGATATGTAAGGCACAAGACAAGGGAGGCCCTAAGTGTACTATGCTTTGATATTTGAGTCATTCTTTATTGTTCAATGTAATTTATTTCTGTATGCCTCATTTTTGTCATAGTTAAATTACTAGTTAATACATCTTGCTATAAAATACTACTAGAACATCAAATGATCATGTGACATTTATTGTTATTTTCTATAAATGAATACAATCTCTGGTATTATAAAGTGATAGGTATTATAGAAATATTCAGATAGAGAGACCTACAGACTTGGTTACAAGTGAGGCTTACTATTACAACCCAAATGTATTGCTTAAAAAAAAAGCATGGAGCCAACTAGAAAGTGAACCAAATATAAGCCCTTGAAGGGCAAATGTAAATTGGATAAGCTTTGCTATTACAAGAACAAGAAGAAAAATTCAGATGCAAGAATGAAAACCACACTGCATCCACTCTAAGTAGCTGTTAAAGAAAAAGAATGGTATACTATGAAAATACTTAATACAGATTGTAAAGACATTTTTTCAAAGGGGATTTCCTAGAGTAGGTTATATTTCAGTTAATTTTTTTAAAATGGAAAGAGGTTAGCTAGATAAGAAAAAAATGTAGGGGTCCCAAATTGCAGAGGTGCAGGCAGAGCTGAGGAAATACCCACCTTTCTCCCCCCAGCTCTGTGCACAAATTTCGTGCACTGGGCCTCTAGTAGTTAAAAATAAATTGTGCCATTATTTTGTTTGTTGGTCTCCTAGAGTAAAACCTGTTTCTAATATGATAATGTAAATGTAAACATTGCTATGGCTAATCTTTTCTGTTTTATGAAAACAACCCTACATTCACCACTAGTAGATTAAGTTGTGAGCAAATTAATGAAGTTAGAATTCTTTCTCTTGACAGCGTCCCACTTTTGGTGGCCTTCTCATTTCCTTCAATCAGAAGGAGAGCTGCTAAATAGCCCCCAGCCTTGTCTTCAATAACTTTTCTTCTACCACCACTCCCTCTACCCAAGTAACTTAACCTCTGCCCAACTCATGTTCCAGCATCTTGGTTTGGGTGAAAGTGCACTATGTGAAAATTCAAAAGAGCTTACATTTATCTGGCAGCTATAATATACTAGGCACTGTGCCACATTATCTTATTTAATCCCTGTAATAGTCTGATGCAGTCTATGTCATTCGTGTTTCACACAGGGCGGAAACAGACTCTTAAAGGAGAATTTGCTGCCCAGGAACAAGCAGTTTATGAGTCAGAGTCAGGATGTGAACCAAAGCATTCTGGCATGTCCTGTTACATTGTGATCCCTAAAGATTCACATTCTGGACTAAAGTGTGGAAGAGTTCTATCATTAACTAACTGGCCGTTTGACCTTTGATAAGTCTCTTAAACCCTCTGTGCCTCTTATTTCCTTTCCCCAGTTTTGGTTTAAACTCCCAGAGATGGAAGGAGCTCAGGATTTCCGTTGCCAAGCAGATGAACTGCTCTTCTCATAGGGTTTCAGAATATACTCTCTTCTGCCCTTTTCTCCAATGCCCTACCTAACTTATCTTTCATCTTCCTTTACATCCAAGTAAATATCACCTCCTCCAAGAGGCTTTCCCAAAACACTTTTCAGGTTTCTGTTATTTGCTACCCTAACCCTTAGTGATCCCTTAGAACCGTGGTTGGCAAACTGCAGCTCACGAGCCACATGTGGCTCTTTGGCCCATTGGGTGTGGCTCTTCCACAAAATACCATGGCCTGGGCGAGTCTATTTTGAAGAAGTGGTGTTAGAAGTTTAAGTTTAAAAAATTTGACTCTCAAGAGAAATTTCTATTGTTGTACCATTGATATTTGGCTCTGTTGACTAATGAGTTTGCTGACCGCTGCCTTAGAACACTGATTACAAGCTGCAGTTAATTTATTTATAACTCCCCCATCAGAGTACAAGCAGAATGAGGCCAGAACTCTTTTTTTCATTGTATTCCCAGGGCCCACCACGGGGATAAATATCACATAGTAAGTGATCAATAAGTATGTTGAATGAATAATTATCTCTTATAAGGGCATGTGGCAATATTCTTGGGATAATCTAAATGAAGTATCATCAATCTTAAACTGTTGCAGGGTTAGGGAACCTTTATTCTGCCAAGGGCTATTTGGATATTTACACCATCACTTGTGGGCCATACAAAATTATCAACTTAAAAATTAGCCTGCTATATTTGGCCAAACATTTAACTAACTCACCTCTAATGCCTGGGCAGGGCCAGACCAAATGATTTCTGGAGGTTCCCCACCCGTGTTAGAGTGAACCTAAACTATGAATGGGTTTCCAAGTATAGTAATGGAGACAACGGAGCTGTTCTCGGACATACGGGACCAAAAGTACACTGCAAATTTTCCAACCCTCTATTTTACAGCAGAGAAAATTGACTTCAACAATAACAGAAACTTAGGTTTGGAAGATAAGATTAAGACCAGTTAATAATCTATACCACTGTTTTATTGACGAGGAGATTGAAGCTCATAAAAACATAGAACCTAAAGTATAGATCCTACACTTACTGACTTCCAGACCAGCACTCTTTTCACCATCCAGAATAAAAAAAACTTGGGGAGCAACTAAACAATAGGAGTGGGGAGCTTTGGACAATGATGCTTTCTTCCAGAGTCTTGCATTTCCCAGACCAATGCTGAGCATCAGCATTAGCACAAAGCAGCCGCAATCTACATCAGATAATTTTACTTTAAATTTCATATGGTTTCCATAAATTTCAGCGACTCATTTACTATTTTAATGATCCATCAGGCAAGCCTTTTAATACCTATCATTAGTTTACCAACTCTGTTTAAATGCTTGGAAGTTCCAAATAGTAAATCTATAGTACAGATCATTTAATACTAGTATGATAGATTCAATATACATTTAAAGGATAATTTATATTTTGAACTCCAAATGATGATGGCTTGTTTTAAGGACGAAAATAACTTTTTTTTCTTAGATAGCAATCCTTGCTGCAGTGTTATATAGACTGTTTGTAGCGCAGTTCTCAATAAGTCATAAATTAGACTCAGACAACTACCTACATTTTTATTTTTTTAATATATTTTTATTGATTTTTTTACAGAGAGGAATGGAGAGAGATAGAAAGTCAGAAACATCGATGAGAGAGAAACATTGATTAGCTGCCTCCTGCAACACCCTCCCCCCCCCACTGGGGATGTACCTGCAACCAAGGTACACGCCCTTGACCGGAATCGAACCTGGGACTTTCCAGTCCTCAGGCTGAGGCTCTATCCACTGAGCCAAACCGGTTTCAGCAACAACTACATTTTTAACAAGTACATTTAGTGATTTCTCAGTCAAATGGTTTGAAGATATCAAACTGAAGTCCAATGATAATTTTTGTGTTTTGAATTTTCCAAGATTCCTTCTAAGAGGATTTTTTAAATTAAATGTATTGGGGTGACATTGGTTAATAACATTATATAAGCTTCAGGTGTACACTTCTATAATACATCATTTGTATATTGCATTGTGTGCTAACCACCCAAAGTCTAGTCTCCATTCGTCATATTTGAACCCCTTATCCTTTTTATCTTCCCCCTACTTCCCTTTCCCCTCTGGTAACCACCATTTTGTTTGTGTCTAAGAGTTTGTTTTGTTTGTTCATTTGTTGTTTTCTGCTTCATATCCCACATATAAGTGAAATAATATGCTTCTTGTCCTTTTCCTTCTGACTTATTTCACTTAGCATGATATTCTCAAGATTCATTCATTTTGTTGCAAATGGCAATATTTTGTTCTTTTTATGGCTAATATGCCAGTGTGTGTGTGTGTGTGTGTGTGTGTGTGTGTGTGTGCGTGTGTGTATCACGTCTTCTTTATCTAACTATCCACTGAAAGACGCTTAGGGTGTTTCCATGTCTTGGCTATCATGAGTAATCCTGCAATGAATGCAGGGGTACATATATCTTTATGAATAAATACTTTCAAATGTTTCAGGTAGATTTCCAGAAGAGGACTTGCTGGGACATATGGTAGCTCCATTCTTAATTTTCTGAGGATCCCCCATACTATTTTCCAAAGTGGCTGCACAGTTTACATACCCACCAGCAGTATATGAGGATTCCTTTTTCTTAAGAGGATTTTTTTTAACAAAAGATATTTGGGGAGGAGTTCAATGTATTTAAATCTAACAAGTAATAGAAATGATGAAAATTGGTTTTCTAGGTATGATGGACATCTATTTCCTTGTAGCAAAGCCATATGTACAATCATGATAGAGAATTCTCATATTATTCCATGGATTCCAGACTGAAAAGCTCTTGGGGACACTAGAATCATTTGCAGTGGTAAACGACAGAGGCTGGATCTTCAAGCTACTTACTCTGTCTGGACTTACATGTATGGTTATATTTGGCAGTTATATTTATTTGGTCTGTGCTGAGCACCTTGAAGGCATCCCCCACAGTGTCTTAAAGATGATAGACTCACATATTTATACAGTGAATTTAATGGACAATAAAATACACCAGACTCTTTTTCTGAGGATACCTTTCCCTCACATTAGTAAATATAACTTTAAAAAAATAAAATGAAAACAAGAAAAAGATATCTAACCTTTGTGCAAAATACCATTAGTCTGCTATATCTTGACTGAAGTATTAAAAATGAGTTTGAAAAGTGGATTTGGAGATCTAACATTCATATTTTCTAGAAGAGCTATAGATTATACTAAGCTTGGATCTCCATTAGGGTTTTTTGCATTAGCTGATCCTTCTCTTTGGAATGCTTTTCCCTCCAAACCTCATTGGCCTAGATAAGATGACTCATCAGAGAGATCTTCCTGAATACACAGTCTCATTCAGTTTCTATTACATTATTCTCTTCTGTTACTGTACATAGCCATTCAGTTATTTTATCTTTATTTTCTATTTTCCCTCATCACCACTGGACTAGAAATGCCCTGAGATCAGAGTTCTCTATATTTACTGCTGTTTTCTGAGTATTTATATAGTACCAGGAGCTTTGTAGGTACTTAATAAATATTTTGCCAATTATTTGTCGTATGTCAAAAAACCAATAATCCAGGATTATTACACTATAACTCAGTAATTTTTCAACTTTTTGGTCAAATTCTCCTTTCAGAACTGGGTTATATAAAGGAGGAATTAGAGAGCGGAAGCGCAGCCTTGAAGACTGAAACAGGTTAGGAGTCATCCTGGTCTCGTGCGCGGGCTGTAGGGCTGAAGCAGCAACCCCAGCTGGATTTTGCCAACGGGGAGGGCGGAGACGTCCCACTACATGGATTCCCCAGCACCAGGCAAGGTCCGAGGTCTGGGGTACGTGGAGACGTCCCACTGCACAGATTCCCCAGTGCCAGGCGAGGTCCGAGGTCCGGGGGACGCACCCTGGAAGCGGGGCGCAGCAGAGGTCTCCTAGTCTGAGGAGAAACCCAGAGGCTGGGAAAAGAAGTTTGCGTGCAAGTGTCGCACAAACCCGCGACTTGCCCCCTGGAAACTTGTCTCCTGGTCCCAGAAACCATCTATTTTACAACCCTGGGCTAGGCTTTGGGTGTGCAGACACATTTGGGGAGAGGCAGAGTTGTCTGGCAAGGGGAAGAGACTAGCGGCTTTCTCTTGGAGGTGTCTGCAGCCATCCCCATCCAACAGAGACCCGCGCGTGCGAGCGCCGCATAGGACATAGCTGACACTGAGGCTGCCTACGCAGCTCAGAGACTCCGCCCATCCAATCTGAACACAGTTTCCCTTCACAGCCAATTGGCCTGGAGGTCAAACCCTCCTAGGGCTAACAACAACAAGCTGGGTTTAAATTCAAAAATACTGTACAACCCATAAAAGATTGTAGTAAGAGTACCCACTTCAGGTAACTGGGGAGGCTGAGCCACTGTCCCTTTGAGGATATCTACCACATAAAGCAGCCACCATGCAGAGATATGGAAAGAAATCAGGTGTGAAAGAAATGGAGGAGAAAAGACGACAAGACATAGAGTTCAAAACCACGGTTATAAGGCTTTTCAAGAGGCTCCTAGAAAAGGCCGATGAACTTAATGAGAATTACCAGGAAATAAACAAGATCAACCAGGAAATGAATGAGACTTACAAGGAAATGAATGAGACCCTCAAGGAAATGAACAAGACCTCTGAGGATATGAACCAGACCCTCACGGATATGAAAAAGGACCAACTAGAAATCAAGCATACACAGACTGAAATAAAAAATATTACACAAAGTCCTAAAAGCAGTCCAGAGGTCCACAAGAACCAAGTCAAAGATTTGAAATACAAAGAAGCAAAATCCACTGGGCTGGAAAAGCAAGAAACAAAAAGAATTCAGATAATTGAAGACAGCGTAAGGGGCCTCTGGGACAACCTCAAGCATGCCAACATCCAAATTATTGGGGTGCCAGAAAAAGAGAGAGAGCAAGTTAATGAAAACCTACTTGAAGAAATAGTGACTGAAAACTTCCCATACCTGGTGAAAGAAACTGACTTAAAAGCCCAAGAAGTACACAGAACCCCAAAATATAGGAATCTAAAGAGGACCACACCAAGACATATCATAATTAAAATGCCAAGAGCAAAAGATAAAGAGAGAATATTAAAAGCAGCAAGAGAAAAACAGTTGGTTACCTACAGGGGAGCACCCATACGATTGTCAGCGGATTTCTCAACAGAAACGATGCAGGCCAGACGGGAGTGGCAAGAAATATTCAAAATAATGAAGAGCAAGAATCTACAACCAAGATTACTCTATCCAGCAAAGCTATCATTCAGAATTGAGGATCAGATAAAGTGCTTCGCAGATAAGAAAAAGCTAAAGGAGTTCATCACCACCAAACCAATATTATATGAAATGCTGAAAGATATTCTTTAAGAAGAAGAAGAAGAAAAAGGTTAAAATGTAAATTATGAACAACAAATACACATCTATCAACAAATGAACATAAAAATCAAGTGAATTGATGGGCTGATGAACAAGATAAACTGGTGAATATAACAGAAACATGGACATAGAGAGGGAATGGACTGACAATTCTTGGGGAGAAAAGGGTTGTGGGAAGTACAGCAAGAGATTGGACAAAAATCTTGCAATAATGGGAGAGGACATTGGGGAGGGGGAGGTCAGGGTGGAGGGTGGGATAGGTAGAGCGTGGAGGGGAGATATAGGGGTATAAAAAAGGGGAAACAATGTAATTAATAAACTGAACAATAAAGAAAAAAAGGAGGAGTTAGAAATTTGCATCTAACTTGAGAGACCATGGAACTCAGGCTAGAAAACTTAGCCCTAAACATGAATGTATCCTATCCTATCTAATAAAAGAGTAATATGCAAATTGACCATACCTTCGCTACACCCACCAGCCATTCCCACCAGCCAAGGTGGCCAGCACATGCTGGCCAGGGAGAAGGCCTGGGTGAGGGGGCAGTGCTGAGGCCCGGGTCCAGGGGTATGTGGCTGGGACAGAGCCAGCCATCAGCTCCATTGCAAAGTGATGGCTGGGTGCCCAAGGCCTAAAATCTTGCCAGAGGCTTTAGGCCTTGGGCAGGCTGGGGTGAGTGGTTAGTAGGACATCCCATGAGGGTTCCCAGTATGTGTGAGGGGGCAGGTTGGGCTGAGGGATCACCCATCCCCAGTGCACGAATTTCATGCACCCGGCCCCTAGTATAATAAAAGGCCAATATGCAAATCAACCAAACAGCAGAATGACCAGTCACTATAACATGCACTGACCACCAGGGGGCAGATGCTCAATGCAGGAGCTGGCCTCTGGTGGTCAGTGGGCTCCCACAGTGGGAGCACTACTCAGCCAGAAGCTGGGATTACAATTTATGAGCACAGCAGCTGTGACAGGAGCCTCTCCTGCCTCCACAGCAGCACTAAGGATGTTCAATTGCTGGCTTAGGCCCACTCACCGACTGCTGGCTTAGGGGAGCAGGCCTATGTCAGCAATTGGACATCCCTTGAGGGCTCCCAGACTATGAGAGGGTACAGGCCTAGTTGAGGGACCCCCCTGAGTGCATGAATTTCTTGCATTGGTCCTCTAGTAAGTAGATAAATAATAAACAACAACAACATTGAAATACTGAGCTAAATTATATGTTACCTTGGGAAATTTTGCAACCCTCCAAAGGAAAAATAAGGCTACCTCTAAATGCTGTATATTTTATTTACTAGTATATGCTGGAAATGATTTAGGCTTATTGAGAAAGGGTACTAAAAATATACCATGCCAAAACCAGTTTGGCTCAGTGGATAGAGCATCAGCCTGAGGACTGAAAGGTCCCAGGTTAAAATCCGGTCAAGAGCATGTACCTTGGTTGCGGGCAAATCCCCAGTGGGGGTGTGTGCAGGAGGCAGCTGATCAATGTTTCCCTCTCATTGATGTTTCTGACTTTCTATCCTTCTCCCTTCCTCTCTGTAAAAAATCAATAAAATATATTAAAAAAAAAAAAAGACTTTCCCTCATTCCCCGGTACCTGGACTATTTTCCTCCCTCATTAAAAAAAATAAAAATAGAAAATAAAAATAAAAATATACCATATAGCAATATAAAATATTTTTCAAAAAATAAGGAAAAATGTGTCAAAGTCGAAAATAAGGCTGAAAATATAAGTTGGGACTAGGAAAGAGATTTATACTCAAAATTCATGCCACAAAATTCAGCACTATTGCTAAAAGATAGTAACAAATTTGTCCTCAGTTTATCAGTAGCCAATGTGAAGGAGAAATAAAATAATTAGTTATGCCTTACAAAGGGTGGTATTTTATACATACTTATATATGAATATATGTACATGTATTTAAAATAGCAAACTGCTCCTTAAAAGAAAGAAATCTGAAGATAGTGATAAGGAATAGAGATTATAGTTCCAATGTTTGTTTTTAGCAAGTGCCCTTATATGTACCCGAGCCTAAAATAACCCATAATAAGATGTTTAAAAATAAATAGCACTTTATATAATTGAGATTTTTATGGCTCTCTTTAGTTTTTGTTAGCATTAGGCATGGCAAAAAGAAGCCTCATCAAATCAGTAATAACCTCCTAGATTTCAGGGGAGGAAAGAAGGGGATGGACAAGGAAGACGAAGGTTTTTCTCCATTTTTTTTCACACCCCCACTAATCCCTGCAACATTCCAGTTTTTCTATTGTTATATACTATTTAAATGAAAGGCCTGAAACTTTCATTCTTCCCTTTTAGGGGTATGACCTAGGCCATTGACTAATGCAAATTATTCTAGCTAACCTCAGTTTCCTTAGATAGAAGTCCATTGGGGACTTTTTTGCCTTCTCTCTTTTGAGAGAGCAAATATAATAACTAGCTTCTCAGAACATTATGTGGAGTTGAGGCATTCTCAGAGGAGCTATAAATGGATCACACTGGCTGCTTTATTTGTCATTCTTAAATGAAATGTGTTTCCCGCCTTTGTTAAATCAAAATCAGATGGCATTTCATATTTCCATGCAGAATGTTTTTAGTCTCATAATTGCAAGAGTACATTTATAACTAAATCATTCTAATATACAAACTTTGTTTTTCATTATTGGGGGGGTCTGTATTTGTAAGTTAACTGAGGGAAAACTTATGCAACATTTTCATTTTATCTATTTGTTGTGATCCTGATATAGTTGCTAGAATTCTGTCACCAGGTGGAAGAAGAGACAATTATATTTCATGTAATGGCATGGATTTTAGAATCAAGGATACAAAACAAAAACAACAAAAAAACACACAACTAGCAGAATATCCACAATCCAGACACTTAAACATTTTTTAAATCTCTTCTCTCCGTTGCCTCCCCAGCATGTGTCTAATCTTAATCTTTCTTCCTCTCCATGCAATGGCTCTTGTTCAATATATGCAGTGGCAAAATCTGGCAAGAATAGGATTGAAAAATACTATTTCCATATCTTAGCATATATCTTATATGCTAAAACCAGTTGCTTTAGCCTCCTATTTTCATTTCTTAAATCCATCAAAAATTCTTGCACTCATTTCAATATTGTGCTTATCTTTAGAATTTTTAAACAGTAGGCTAAGTTTACATTTTTCTCACTGAATTTATATCTGTTTATTTTCATGTTCATTTCATATAGTTATGCTTTCAGTAAAACCATCTTTATGAGTATTCATTATGTGACAGACATTGCTAGGATGCAATGAATTGCATCAGGCATTCACTGCTCTCATTTAGCCTAAATGCTGATGGGCAAGATAGGCAGTAACAGAATGACACAAATAAGTATGAAACTGAAACTATTCTAAATGCTACAAAGGAGAAATACAAGGGTCTAGAAAATGAAATCTAAATAATGTACAGGAGCCACTAACTAGATAAGAAATATAGGCCGAAGTCATGATGTATTGGAAAGCCACAATGTATAGAAAGCAGAAGAGTCCAAGGATAATGTGAGAGATAAGGAATGCTCAAATTAGATGCAGTACTGAGAGCAGGGGCGAACATCTCCAATCTAAAGATGTAATCAGGGGCCATCACAACAAAAGGCTTTTTAGCCATATCAAAGAATATGCCTTGATTCTTGCATAGGGTATGTTGTTGTTTTTGTCAATTTTATACTTCCAAAAAATTTTTTCTGTCTATAATGCAGAGTATTGGTTGACAAGGGGTAACAGTTATGTAGACCAATTGAACTGCTTCAGCTGAGATACACTGGTAGCTTTTCCTAGGGAAAAAGGTTGGGATGTTGGTGATTTACAACAAGCCAATAGATCCAAGAGATAAACAGGAGATAAAACTGATGAACCATCTTCTGAGAAAGTGTCAGGGAACAAGTTTGCAAAGATAATTGCTAAATTCAATGTCAGACATGTTGAGTTTAAAAGGTCTTGACTACATCACAGGTCAGAACAAGCAGTCATTTTGATTATGGGTGTGGAGCTTGTCAGAGAATTCTGGGGTTTGGATAGAAACTTATGACTCATCTTCACATTCATAAGTCTGTCTATGATCTATATGATCCATAGATGGATAAGACTGTCTAAAGAAAGGTTATAAAGTGAGTCCACCCAGACATAGCAGAGTGGAAGTCAACATCTCAGCACCATGAGCAATGTGGTAAGACAGAGGTCGTATTGACCCAGTGTGAACTGCAAACAACAGGTAAGAAAATGTAGCCAAGCCTCAGTAATTATTTGCCTTAGTTAGACTATAAAGAGGGAGAAATTGGGAAGAGGGGGGGCATACAGCTGGGGGAGAGATGAGGAATGAGTAAGTACTTATTCATTCAACAAATATTGAAATATCTTATATGTGCCAGCCACTAGGATAGGCACCAGGAAGTCATTTTCTATTCCTAATCTCTTCTTTCATTCCTTTTGTGTTTCAAATGTGAACAGTCTTGCTATTTTACTTATTTAGGAAAAAAAATTCTAGAATGGTGCCCTTAAAATCACCTAATCCTGTTATTTATAGAGCATGTACAATATTCAATCATTAAATATTACCCTATGGAAGTCAGAATTTAAATAAAACAGGGTTTCCCTACTAGATTATAAACTTTTGAAAGCTTGGCACTACTGTATATAGCTATACAAAATAAAGCCAGAGTTCTAGAAATGACATTTTTGTAGTAAGGGTACAACTAAGCATCCTTGAGTACATAGAGGAGGGTACAATGAATTCTTACTCAGGAATTCCAAACAAGCCCTGAAAGAGGTGGTATTTGAAGTGGGTGTTAAAAGATGAACATTTCAGAAAGCAGAAAGCTATTAACCAAAGACATGGAGGCAGGAAACAGCTTTTGAAGAGTAGAAACAATGAGGCAAAATGGTTTCACAGTTCTAGAAAGGTTGGTATATGGTGTATGTTGAATTTCTGCTATGACAATAATAAATATATTGATCTCACATCTTAGAAAGTTCTGCTAAAAAGTTTTAGACTTGATCCTACAATGGTTGGAGAGTTGTTAGAATTTTTAATTTAAGTGAAGAAGCATGAAGTTTAGAAAGAAAACTGAAATCATCAGGAAATCTAGGAAATGATGAAGATTGGAAGCAAGGAGTACATAAGATGGGAAGCCATTGCCTTGATAGTAGACCATTGTCATATCAAAAATAGAGCTCTGTATGAGCATAGTAGCCATATAAATTGGATCTGTGTTGTATGTTGTGTGTTGTGGGGAGCTGCAGTGATGGAGAGAGGAGATGGGAGGTAGAGTTATGGTCCCTATTTATTAGTGAGCAACAATCAGTGGCTTCATTCAGAAACTCCTCCTCTACTGAGAACATGACTTAAGAAGCCCCTCATGTGTTGGTTAGGAAGGCACAACAAGGGAAGAGAGTTGGATTATTTGCTAATTGAGAGTTAGTGGGTTTATATCTAGGATTCCCCTAATTCAAGCTTCAGGTTTGTCTCTAGGAGAAATACAAGTTTTATAGCAATAATAACTACCTCCAAGCAAAAGTACTGTTTTGGCCTTTAATTTTCAGAATAGGTAGTCAGTCCTGCTCTTGCTAAGTAGATCAGTCCATTTTATCTCAATTTCTCTGTATCATGTTTGACGTGACAATTTCTTTTCTATGAATTTCATGTCAGAAAGGTAAAATACTTCGTTTCTTTAGGGTGAGTGATATATTTTCTTCTATCTAATAACATGAGTTATAGAACAAATCATTTCCCTTTTACCAAAATTACCAAGATATTCAAATCCAAATTATAACTTCAATCGGCTCAATTACTTACCAACATATATCACATATATACTTCCGCCTTTTTTACTTTCAACCCTATTTGCTTATTTTTAATCTCATTTCATTATTTTTCTTTTTGGAAGCCACCTCAAATTCTCAAGCTAAAGAGTCATGGCATAAATAAATATTTTTACTGCAAAGTAAATGTCTTTCCACACATCTCATCTCATCATCAGGAGAGTCCCTTGAATAGCTATTACTCCTGCCTGATGAGGAAACTGACCCTCGGTAACATTAAAGGTTTAAAGTTCACTCAGACAAATACCGAGTGGGACTGGACCCCAAGACTTTCTCTCTAATGGCAATAGTTGCTCTTCTTGGTCAAACACTTGTGGGCAGCTGATTGATTTGTAAATAGCATAAAGCTCTCATTCAGAAAATAATCGCTGACATAAGAAACTAGTATTGTCTGAGTAGTTTTCTTCTTGATAATGAAACATTCCTCACTTGTATCCCCTTCCCAGGTTTTGCAAAATTCAAAAAGCCATGGAAAGGCCTCTTTCAGCAAGTATTCTTGATTAAATTATGAAAATGGAAATGATGTTTCTTTTCCCTCTTTCTATGGTAAGTACTGATTTTGTAACAGAATTTACTTTCCTTTTCATCTAATTTTCTCACAATATTTACTAAAGAAATGGAAATGCTACTTGTGTGAAAATGGCTTATGAATAATATTCAAATTTGTCTTTAAAATGTTTCATTTAAAAAAGGGAATATTTCATTTTCCAGTTCAATTATATGTTTTATAAAGTATAATTTAACATGTTACCTGGTTTAGAATTTGAGTCATTTTGACCTACATATCTGTTTTTATCATTAAAATAACATAATTTACCTACCCATTTTATATACACTTCTAAAATTATTTAGTGAATAATGTCCTAAAAAATAAAACAACCAAGTATTTTACCAGCAAAATAAATTTATTTGAGAATAGCAGAGAATTGCAATTGGGGACAAGCACGCTACAGCAAAAACTAAGCAAGTCCAACTACCAAAAGAGAAGAACATAGCTTCAGGAAAAAAAGGAGCAATTTGGAAGGAGCTGTTTTGAAAGATCATTCAAGGTAAATGAGAGTTCAAGGTGTTGACAGTTTCTCATTGGATGAATTGTGACTAAGAAAGAAAACCTTCCTTCCTCCCACTGGAGTTGTAAAATAGTATGGATTTTCAGGCATCTCTTCCTATTGAGGTATCATAACAGTACTTCCTGTTGGGTTCTGGGCATGGAGTGGTAGTAACAGTTCCCTCTTCTTGCCTCCTGACTCCATTTTAATAAATGAGAATTCCCTTCATTAATTTTCACAATAGCATCTTGTGCAGAAAATGGACATGTGAACTCTTAAAAGTCATGGTCATATACAAGGATAATTTAGAAATGCCAGATGGCTATGTGGTGGCACTCCCCTTCTTCCAGATGCCCTAGTTTGGAGCATTCACCCTTTTTAGCCTCGGCACTGACTGCCTTAAAAGGAAATCTTATCATTTTGCAAGTGATTAAAACTGAGACATTCCAAGTAAACAAAATCAACTTTTGAAGAAAGGGCCCTATGTTGACTTCATTTACCAGAGTATTGTACTAAAGAACTTACAATGGTTTGAGATAGTTAATCTCTTTTGTCTACCCACAAAACATTTATTTTCACTATTCATTATTTTCCTTTGTATGTTTTAATGCCAATTTAAGAGAACATTTCTCTATATATGTATAACTGTGAATACTGTAAAATTTCATTTATTCTAATGAATTAGGAAGGTGGGCATATCTGAATTTGTGGAAAGGCTGAATTATAGATAACTTTTAAACAAATGTGGCTTTTATTATTTTATACTATACACAGTAACTTCAACAAAACATTACAAAGTAGAAAATCCTTAGGGATACCTGTTATAATAAATCATATGAATATTTTATTATTAGCATATAGATTAGATGTATTTAGGAGCTTGTAAAGTGCCTAAGGTTCACTGAAAATAGTTTATTCTGCATCGAAAAAGTGTACATGAGATTGAAAATAAATGTTTAAAACATCATATATTATCTACCTATAAATAAATGTGTTTACAAAGGTAAACGTTAGCCAAGCTCATGAACAAACTGTGGAAATATTTTTAAATTAACTGAAGCCTTTAATTAATGAGATATTACCATGTGTGCATAAATAACTTAAAGGATAAAATTTGCTGATCCGTCTCTCAGATGGGTATTTGTGCTAATGAATCACGATCCTATTTACACTATTAGTCCCTAAAGTAAATGCTTATTTGAAGAAGTTCTGTCTTATGGGTATTCAGTTAATTAAATCCATTTGCATTTTATGCACACATGTTAAATTCTCAAGTCCTAGTTTTCATAATCCAGATTCAAATATTTTCATGTAATAATACTTCTCATAAAGGCACTGGTCTTTCATTTTAAAAGAACTTTCAGAAGATCCATGTGCATAAAATGCTTATTAAATCCAATCAATATTTTAGAAGATTCAACCCATTAAATGTATTTTTTGTTTAAATTTTTCTATTTGTAATTGGAATTACTATGCTGAACATAGCACCAATTTCTAATTTTCAGTTAGCTTAATTTATTCAACAATTATTTTTGCTTTGATTTTGCATAGTAGTCTTTGATTTCTAATAGTGCCTTTAGAATGTCAACCTTTCTCTAAAGAGTACCTTTTTCAAGCTATGTGAATAGTAACTGTTTGATCTGACCAATCAAATTGGAGAGCTCTAAAATAAGGAGTAAAACATGTCTAACACTAAGAAACAGTATAATAATTAACAAAGTTAAGGATGTTATAAAAGGTATCTTTTCTCACAGCTTTCAAATATTTGAGAAGTTGGGAATTAAAGTACATGAGTAATTAAAAAACCTATATAAGCCTTTATTAGATCCAAGCTCTGGAAACCTTTCAGTGCTACCCCAGCTTGGAAACTTGCAAAAAACTACTGAAGCTAAGAGAATAGAAACATAAGGACAGACTAAATGGAGGCAGGAGGGTGTAGGAGGGGGAATGGCAGGTAGAGAAGAGCCACAGAATCCATGTACTGGGACCAGAGTCTAAAATCAGAGAGCATAGCAAGGCCAGATGCTGGGTGGGAAAGGCACGCAGGGACACAATTTTGAAAGTAGATTTGAAATTCAGTTTTGAAATCATGCCTAACTGAACTATTTCTAGGTGTGATTATTAAATGTTTGTCTAGATCTAGTTTAATTTGTCTAAGTTTCTTAGTTCCTCTTTGCAAAGAAGTTATAAAATGTGAAGTTTGGATACATTTAGGTTCAAATTCCAGCCCAAGATTATCTGAATCAGAAGTAGAGTACTAAGTAGAAAAAAAGAAAGGAAATAGGGTGGGAGATAGGAAGGGAGGAAGGAGTAATTTCCTAAAATCAGGATTATAAGTTATTTGTCCTTGTTAGCAGTATTGGACAATGTACTTTTGTTGTCACCTAAACATGAGATATAGGTATAAAATAAAAAACAATTTATGATATGCTGAAAAAAATCACTTTATAAAAAATAAACAAATTTATTCAATTAAATCTTACTGATTCAATTAAGCAATGATCAACAGAAAGCACCAATACTCTTCAAGGAAAATAACATTTTCTTTGGAGTTGGAATTGCCCTAAGTTAGCATTTCTTCTCATTTAAAGAAAGTAGGAATAAAGCACTTGTACTACCATTTATATAAATTTTTAATACTGAATAAAATATTAGTGTTTAATGTATTATTGATTCTCAAATAATCCCCCATAATGGCATACTTATTGGTTAAAATTAAATCAGACATTCAAAAACCCTGAGAATAGACCATCTAACACTTGCAATTTTTTTCATTAGTTTCCAGAATTCCAATTAAAATGGAATTAATCTGTTGAATAAAAGACCATGATACAAAAAAAGTTCTGTGCATTGTCATGTGCACCCTCTCTTTCTTCCCACTGCTCCAACCCTGTGATATCACACAGGAGTAAAGAGAGTGGGAAGGAGGGCACATCTTCTCTTGGGTGTTTCAACCACAATAACAGCATTCAAGAGGCAGGCAACTTATGCACATTCCAGCTCTATAATTTACTAACTATGAGACTATAGGCATTTTACTTAAACCTCAAAGAACCAGAGAATCCTCACCAGTAATGTTATTAGTCTAATAGTACCAACCTCCTAGAATTACTGACAAAATAAAAGAGGTTCTCAATTAGGGGTGATTTTGACCAACAGAAGACATTTAGTAATGTCTGAAGATAGTCTGGGCTGTTGCAACTGGAGAGTTGTGGGTATGATGCTGGCATCTGAGGAACAGAGGCCAGAAATATTGTTAATCTCCTAGCAGGATAGCCCCCAACAACAAAGAGTCACCTGGCCCAATAGATCAATAGTACTAAGACTGAAAAACCATAGAGTAAAGTAATATATGTAATGAGTATAGTGCCTGTACTCAGTAGACCCTCAAAAACTATTAAAATAACTACATTGTTATTGTCATCATTATTTATTTCAAAAGGAACTCCAAATCACCCCCATGGTATTAGAACTGAGTACTAAAAGCAATTAGTAAGCCTACCATGGCTTATCTGCTAAGTCATCTACTTGGAGTGGCCAATTTTCAAGTGCCTTCAGGAATGACCCACTTAATATTTGACTAGTCTAGCAGACTCATAGGTAGAACTGAATCAAAGTTCATGGGCTATCATTTAATTTGTACCTTTACGGAAGTTAGAAGAAAATAGAAAAAGACAAATAGAGAGTAACTTACACTACCATGTACCTATTACTCCTTAAATTCTGCTGTTAGTGATGGCTCAGAAGTCTCCTGATGATCATTTACTTTATAAAATAAACTAGTATTTGGATATAGGGCTAGAAAATATGGTCTAGTTAATATAAGATCCTGCAATAATATAGTTTTAATTTAATTTTAAAACATTTTAAGGATGAGAAACGTATTTATTGCAAAAAAAAAAAAAATTAGGGCAAACAGACCTGAGTTTGAATTTTAGCTTTATAACCTTTAAGCTGTGTGACCTTGAATAATTTGCCTAACTTCTCTGAGCTCAATTTCCTCATCTTCTAATAGACATAAAATAACCTCATAGGGCTATTGAGAGAATTAAATGAGACATACAGCATTTGACATACAGAATGTGGCAAAAGTAGGTTACAGTTGTTCATATAAAAATAATACAATAATTAATAATATAAGAATAAACTCCATGTTTTGCATAGTCACAACTATAAACCTACTTTTGCCCAACCCTGTGAATAAATGGTAACATTTATTATTTTCATTATTAGTATTATTTTTTACATTGCCTTGGGGTTTTATCATGGGCATGGGTTCTCTTTGTAAAAGAATAACTATAATGTATGGGTACTTTATATTAGCAGAGGAAGCTCAAATTACTTCCATTACCTCAATAAACAAACAAAAACTACCTTAGACTTAACTCAATAAAATTGATTTAGAAGGAAAAAGAAAATGTACATATTATACATAGACTTTCCCAGGGAGAATGTTTTTTAGGAAAAGGTGTATTTCCTAAATTAAAGAGTGGATGATGTGCACATCTTTCTGGCATATTTTAATATAGCTGATAACCCACTTTTTAATTAGCCACCTAATTAAAATTCAATACCCTAGGTGAATATAGAATCTACTTCAGAGAGAGAAATGGTGCTTTGAGTGGGCACTCCTACTGTGAATTTTGACACTTTTTCAGGTCCAATTTGTTCTAAGCCTAAATGGCCAAGGAGAGATGGGAAGAACTATTTCACAACCTAATAATCGTAACTGCCAGAAAGACTGACTCTAAGGCTAAATTCACCTTTTGTTTGCTTTCTTTTGTTTTTGTTTTTTCATTTCCATTGTTCCCTGGAGAAGGCCTAATTATTTTCTAAATCTTTTCATCATTAAGAGTTTTACATTTGGCAATAACAATATTTATGATTAATCCAAACTATGGCTCCCTTCATTTTTCTTGGTTTGCTTTCTTCTTCACTAAAGTTTCCCCAATTTCCAACACCAGAAAAGCAAAGAACTAAAAAGTAATCGAGGAGGCCATCTTAGATAATAAAAACCTAATATGCAAATTGACTGAACTGCAGAACGACAAGTGGAACAATGGGTCACTATGATATACACTGCCCACCAGGAGAAAGATGCTCAACGCAGGAGCTTTCCCCAGCCCACAGACCCCAGGCCAGCCAAGGTGGATGCCCCACCAGCCACCCCACAGATTGGCCCTGATCGCTGGCCAGGCCTACAGACCCTATCTGTGCACAAATTTCATGCATCGGGCCTCTAATCTCAACATAATAAGAGACAGTTGTTTAATTCCACAACCTAGACCATTTGGGGAAGGGAGAAATCTTACCTATTCCTTAACAATAGATTTTTGAAATTCCCGAACCTTAATAGTTGTTTTCTTTTTAAATCACTGGTGTCACATCCTTAGTTTAAAATGTTTCCAAACTTACCATTAGGTCCTGTAGAAAGGAAACTGATTGCTTTATTGAATTCTCTCTTTTCCAACCAGTTTTGGTTTTGTATACTTCAACTTCATTATGCCTGCATATAATTTTAAACTATTGTCTCAATAATTTCTGAATCATAGTCATTAAACTTATGCAGAAAGGAGAGCTGAAATTTTCATTTTTTAATTATTTTTTAATCCCTACTTGAGGATGTGCTGAGAGGGAGGGGGTGTGGGGGAAAGAGAGAAATATTGATGTGAGAAAGATTAATCAGTTGCCTTCCATACATGCCCCAACAGGGGATGGAACCTGCAACCTAGGTATATGCCCAAACCTGGAATCCAACTGACAACCTTTCAGTGCACAAGATGACACTCAACCAACTGAGCCACTCCAGCCATGCTGGAACTTTTCATTTTAAATAACTTTCTTTCTTCTAGCCTTGCCCACTATAGCCTATTTTTCAATAAGGTATAGGTCAGATCATTTTCCTCCTTGTCTTAAAATTCTCCAATGGCTCCTGTTTGAATCAGAGTAAAGGCTATAGACTAGCAATGGTCCTCAAGGGCATATATGTTTCAGTTCATCAGGATCACTGTATCTCCTACCCTACATCCTACACTCACTCCACTCCAATCACTCTCCCTTCCTTACAGTTCTGCCAGCAAACCAGGCATGTTCTGGCATCAGGGCCTTTGTATTTGCTCTTTCCTATTTGCGACATTCTTCCTCATGGAATCCACATGACTTGCTGCTCTTTAATCTCCTTGAAGTTTTTGCTCAAATGTCAACTTCTCAATAAGACCTTCATTGCCCACCCTTCTAAAAAATGCAACCACTTGCCACAATTCATATTTTGCTTCCCTGATTTATTTCTATGATATTTGTCACCCTGTAATAAAATATGCAATTTACTCATCTCTTTATTGTCTGTCTCTCTCACCTAGAATGTAAGCTCCATGAGGACAATGATTTTTATTAGTTTTGACTAGTGTATTCTAAGCATCTACTCCAGTGTCTGGTATCCAGCAGACACCTGATGGATATTAAACTAAACAGAATTATGCAGAATTATACCTTTATTGACTCTATTTCATTTCCCTCAAAGCCTAAATTTGTCTTCTGTTAGTTTTATCTCTGGTGCTCTGTCCTTATAATTCCTTTACAAAAACTTTGATTACCCCCTGATCCTGACTGGATTTAGGAGATAGAGGAAACAACTTCACTGTGCTTCCTTTTGATTACTGATTAGCTTAACTGGGATAAAATTGTGTTTTAGCCATATTCCTTTCCATATTATTTTTCCTATCAGACAAGGAGACTGTGATCACCAAAATGGTGAACTGACTGGGATAAATTAGATTCCAGATCAGAACATTCCCTTGTGAATCCTGATGCAAAAAGAGAGAGAGAGAGGGAGATTGATGCAGATGGAAATGACAAGTTCTATAAGTAGTTATATGAAAGAAAATGGGAAGATTATTTTCCTATGAATATGGGTAAACTTTTTCTAGCACGCGCATTCCTAGCATAAATATTACAGCCTTAAACCTGATTCAAGAAATACATATGCCTCCTGATGACAAGAAAGCCATAAATATAGTTCATGACCAAAGATTAGTCCCTGTTTGTTATTGCTGGTGACACATGATACACAGGGGAGATTTGGCAATATTTCAGACATCTTCAGTCAGTCATTTATCATTTCATAAAGACAGGGAGGTATTTCTACATTAACAGCCTCTATAAAAGGAAGTGAGTGGAGGAACATTTCACATGCTTTATCAATGAAAGTCAAAGGGACACTGACAATGTTAAAAATGTGCTGAGTGGATTACAGGTTTTGTATAAGTTGGTCTCTAAATAATGAGCCCATTTTTAAAAAAAACTGGTAGGAGAAGAAGAAAGGAACTATGTTCTATGCGGCTTATTTCTCCCCTATGCCCTTAAAAGATATTTCTGGACTTCAGAAACAGAAGCTTGATTTATCTCTAAAGCCTTTAATGTTCTGAGCAGCATGGTGGCCTTGGGAATCTGCTCCTTCAGGCCAGGCTATATCCCAACACAGAAGATTTACTGTGCAGACCAGTTTGATACAATATGCAGAGACCAGCCCCCACCTCTAATTTAACATTGCTTCCCTATTTCAGTCTATAATTTAGAATAAGCCAAAGTGCAGAGCACGTTAATAACTTCTGCCTGATTAAAAAATCCAAACCCATCTTCCCTTTAGAACTGCTATGTCTATACAAGTGAAATACATGAAGCCCTTTGTGAGTAGTCTTTAAAAATGGGTTTGGGGATGGGAACAGTGAAGAACTTTGCCTTAAAAATGGTGGGAGTGAGCCACTGAGAAGTGTTTAATGTTATATAACCAATAACTTATGTGATGCTTTGCAGAATTCCAAAGACACCATTAAAACAAAATAAAAAGCCTCAGCTTGGTTTTGTATATGCTTCAATAGACAAAAGGATATATTTAATGCAGGGGGTGTTGAATCTGAATTAGTACAAATATTATTCATTTAATGTTCATACTACACTTTATGGTTTATAAACTGCTAGCAATAATTTTATATATTTTCCCTCACAGCAACACAGTAAAATATATCAGCATTTTATTTTTCCCATGTTATAGATGAGGCAACATTTAATAAGTGATCTATTTCTTTCCTGTGCATATTGGTTAACTGGTAAATGATTAATTTATGTCTACATGAACTTCATCATGCAGAGTATTTATTTTAGTCCAAGTTGGTATTTATTTTACCCGCAAAGCATTACAGTATCCAATTATACATGCATGTTTTAAAGGCAGTAAAGCAGCCACCAGTAGTTAATGCAGCATTAAGTCAGAGAATTTAAATCACAGTAAATTCTGAGTTAGGGTTTCTAAATCAACCCTCTTTCTCCTGCCTCTGGTTTGTGAGGGTGAGAAATGGTCCTCTTAGTAAATGATCACCTGGCACCTGTCCAGTGATATGGGAAAGATGTGTTGAGATTTTCTGAGTATATAATCTTAACTATAAAATAAAAGAACCAAAGGTTTCTGATTTGGCTGGTGGAAGGTAAAGCAAGTGTGATCATTTATATCTGCCCATGGAGTAACTTGCGATTGTTGCCTGCTTCCTTCTTTCTTCTTTCTTTTCTATCTTCATTTCTTCTTTTTTTTTTTTTCATCAATATTTGCATCAGTATGACAGTTACTGTGGCTGCTTGTATGGAGAAGTATAACTAACCTGCACACATAATTGATATATTAAGATTTAGTAAAAAGGACAACAACCCTGGATTACTACTGTTTCATTATTCTCCATATTGCAATCTATTGAACTGTTAGTAAAATTGCCTCTCTCAATGTGTGTGGCACCTAAAGTCCATGCTTCTTAAAATACCCCTCTAATATAATTGTACTGCTTTAATCCTATAAGCTAGAGGACTACCCGCCAAAAGCTTCAGTCATTATATAAGTCTAATTTTTTAGAAATGTGCTTTCTTTTAACCATGTATTATATATAATTGTCCTTCATTTATTGATTACAAGACTCTTTAATTTGGCCAATAAAACTAAGACTTTAAAAATTCATTGCAAAGAGTTCCTGCCCTAATTTCATATGCAAAGTTTCTGATAAAGTTTAAATATTGGCATGTTAGCTGTCAAAGAGAGATGATTTAAAACACATTTTGTGTGCTTCCATAATCCAGAAATTGTCTCTTTCAAAATTAGAATGTATTTTTGAAACCAGGAAAGTATTTATAGATCCAGGAAGTGCTATGACAATAATTTTATGAAAATAACTAGAGGCCAAGTGCACAAATTTGTGCACGGATGTGGTGGGCCAGGCAGGCCATGGGATGAGTTGGTGGGAAGGCCCCGCCCCCGATTGCCTCCCATCCCTATCGGGGGCAGGGCCACAGGCAGTTGGCCCACCCACCCCACCCTCCCCACCTCCCTAACCCCCCCCACCCCTGGTAGAACTCCAGGTAAATTCCTGGTTGAGGAGATAATTTGCATATTAGCCTTTTATTATATAGGATTGTATTAAAAATTTGAACATACTAAAATATAAACTCAGATCTACCAGTAAGACAATACATTATAAAGTAATATTTTTAAATTTGTGTGATATGTTACAGCATACATTTTACAGTATCTACTTAATCAGGACATAGACATTTTAAAAATAATTTAAAAACAAGCAGCATTACCACAGAGAAATGTCATTGAAACATTCTCCTCGGGCTTCTTGCTTAGAGATCAGTTTTAATGGAATCAGCACTTCAGTGTGCAGTTCTTTCAGAGTTATATATGCTTGACCCTTAAGTGGGTGCTGTGAATTATTTTCATAAATTTTACATGTATATGTTTGTGTCTCTGTGTGTGTATGCATATACATATCCCAAAAATATTTATGCACACTTTGAATAATTAAAAAGGCATTTTTTATTTTCAAAATTGAGCTATCAGCTGTTAAAGTACATATACAGTTTTGGGATATCCTGTATATATTATATACACACATATTTAATACATACATATATATCTACAGATATATATATATACATACATATGTCTTATACATATATTTATATTTATATATCTTAAATATAAATTGAGAGATTTACTAGTAACTGTATCCTCTGTTATCAAAGTAGAAAAATACACATGTAATCCAAGAAACATTTTGAATATTAGAGCATAAATTCAATTTATGAAGTATAGAAAATGTATTCTTTAAAAAAACAAACTCCTAACTAATAAATTATCCAAGTGAAATGCCATTATAGGCTTTCCTTATATGCCATTGTTCCAATATATAATACCCGAGGGCTTTTCCCAGTCCAAACCTTTTCAATAGCATTTATTATTCCTAGTTACATTTATTTGATCAATATTGCAACTTCTAAATTACATATACCATTTTCGCCTGAGAAGTCCATGTCCTTACATAGCCTTCCAGGAGAACTGGGGATTTATATCACTTTCTGATGTAACAATGAATAAAACGGCAGAAAACCAGAGAAGATTCCCTTACGCTTCCTCATTTTCCACTACCCTTCACAGAACATGATATACAAGTGAGTGTCTTATTATTATAAACTAGGAGCCCAGTGTGCCAAATCCCATGGCCCCACCCACCCACCCACTGCCCTGCCTTGACACCCAAACCTCACCATGCAGTGCTTTAGCGTGCCTGGTCCAGCCCCCAACCCCTCTGGCCTTCTCTGGCCGCTTCAAGCCCCACTATCAGTCCCTCAAATTGTCTCCAGTTGGTCCTGTCTTAATCAGGAGCCTCCCCACTTCCACCCCATCTCCAGAGCAACACTCTGCCACGCACATGCAGCAGCCTCCTGCGATCAGTCATTACACATTACAGCATCCCAATCATTAGCATATTAGCTCTTTATTATGATGATGTTGAACTGGGCTTGATCCCCAAGTTCTCAGTCTTGTAATCCCAGTATCCATTATTATGTTTCTGCTTTCATTTTTATATAATTCTGTTAGCTTTTGCCAAAGAAAACATATCAAGGATAGTTTCTTAAAAACAAAAAAAGAAAATAATGTTCACGCTAACTAAAAACAATGTATTTTTTTCCAAAGAAAAAACTTACATAAAATCAAGTATTCCTGATTTTTCAAAACTGCATATGGTAAAGTTGCTGAAACTCAATCTTGCTTCCAGACAAAATCAGTACAGCATTTACTCATTACCAAACTAATGAAAAAACGTATTTCAGCTTAAATTTTCAGCTTTTAGTCTACATGTAACTCTAAAACTCTTACAAGTAAAATCTCTTACAAGTAAGCATTCTTGTCCATCAGAAGTTGTTACAGAAAAAGAAGAAAACTAAACAGGGCAGGCATGGACATTGCCTGTCCAGCCCTGGCATTTTAAGGAGGTCCTGGCCCAAGAACACAGATCTCTAGGCCATGCAGTAAATGTTACCCTGAGGGAGAAGACTCCATTAGGTTGTCATGGTTTTGAAACATCAGCCATTTATACTTTCCAACTTATTCCCATGGTTCTGAACCCAGAGTCACTTGCTAATAAGTTCATTGATTATAACTCTCCATCCATATACTTATATTTATATCTATATATCTATACCCATAGAGAGAAAATATAGTCAACATAACTCATTAGCTTTACAGATGCATTTCTTATTATAAATAACTCTAGAGGCCCAGTGCACAAAATTCGTGCATGGGGAAGGGTGTCCGCTCAGCCCAGCCTGCACCCTCTCCAATCTGGGACCTCTCGAGGGATGTCCGACAGCCCATTTAGGGCTGGTAGGATTGGGCCTAAATGGGCAATCGGACATCCCTCTCACAATCCAGGACTGCTGGCTCCCAACTGCTCACCTGCCTGCCTTCTTGATTGCCCCTAACTGCTTCTGCTTGCCAGCCTGATCAATCCTAACCACTCCCCTGCCAGTCTGATTGATGCCTGCCTTCCCTTATCAGCCTAGTCACCCCTAACTGCCCTCCCCTGCAGGCTTGGGTCCCCCCCAACTGCCCTTCCCTGCAGGCCTGGTCACATCCATCTTCCCTCCTCTGCTGGCCTGGTCCCTCCCAACTGCCCTCCCCTGCTGGCCTGATCACCCAAAACTGCCCTCCCTTGCAAGCCTGACCCCTCCCAACTGCCCTCCCTTGCTGGCCATCTTGTGGTGTCCATCTTGTGTCCACATGGGAGCAGGATCTTTGGCCACATGGGGGCAACCATCTTATGTGTTGGAGTGATGGTCAATCTGCATATTACTCTTTCATTAGATAGGATAGAGGCCTGATGCATGGGTAAGGGCCAGCTGGTTTGCCCTGAAGGGTGCCCTGGATCAGGGTGGGAGTTCCCTTGGGGTGTGGGGCAGCCTGGGGCGAGGGGCCTGGGGTGATGTGCAGGCTGGCCACACCCACTGGTGACCCAAGTGGAGTCCCTGGTATCTGGGATGTATTTATCTTCTACAGCTGAAACTTTGTAGCCTGGAGTGGAGTCAAGCCTCCTTCTCACTCCATGGCAGCAGCCATTTCTGATGGGATTTATTTATGTTCTATAATTGAAACTTTGTAGAATTAATCAAAGGCCAGGACAGGGTAGGGCTACAGAAGCTTGGCTTTCTCCATCACTGGGGGCAACCCTAGCCTCCTGCTCTCTCTCCAGCTATGTGGCTGCCCCCATTTTCGTTGGGATTTATTTATCTTCTACAATTGAAACTTTGTAGCCTTGAGTCGAGGCCTGGGCCAACCAGGGTGTGGGGAAAGCAAGGCTTCCTCTATTGCTGGGGAAACCAAACCTCCCTCCTGCTCTCTCAGTGGCCACAGCCATCTTGGTTGGGGTTAATTTGCATACTTGCTCCTTAATGGCTAGTGGGCATGTCTAGTGGGTATGGCTTGTGGTGTGACAGAGGTGCAGTTGATTTGCATATTACTCTTTTATTAGATAGAACCAGAGCCCGGTGCTCAAAATTCATGCATGCAGGGCAGGGGATGTCCCTCAGCCCAGCCTGCACCCTCTCTAATCTGGGACCTCTCGAGGGATGTCCAACTGCCCTTTCAGACATGATCCTGTCAGAATTGGGCCTAAACAGGCAGTCAGACATCCTTCTCACAATCCAGGGCTGCTGGCTCCAAACTGCTTACCTACCTGCCTCCCTGATTGCCCCTAACCACTACCCTGTCAGCCTAATTGATGTCTAACTGCTCCCCTGCCAGCCTGTTTGCCCCCAACTTCTCTCCTCTGCCAGCCTGGTCACCCCTAACTGCCCTCCCTTGCTGGCCATCTTGTGGTGGCCATCTTGTGTCCACATGGGGCAGGATCTTTGACCACATGGGGGAAGCCCTCTTGTGTGTTGGAGTGATGGTCAATCTGCGTATTACTCTTTTATTAGATAGGATAGAGGCCTGGTGCATGGGTGGGGAATGGCTGATTTGCCCTGAAAGGTGTCCCAGATCAGGGTGGGGTTCCCTTGGGGCATGGGGCAGCCTGGGCAAGGGGCCTATAATGGTTTGCAGGCTGGCTATGCCCCCCAGCGCCCCAAGTGGAGGCTCTGGGATTTGGGATTAATTTATGTTCTACAATTGAAACTTTGTAGCCTGGAGTGGAGCCAAGCCTTCTGCTCACTCCATTGGCTGGCTCGCGACAGCCATTTCTATTTGGGTTTATTTAAATTCTATGATTGAAACTTTGTAGCCTAGAGTGGAGATCTAGGCGCTAGGGCTGCAGAAACTTGGCTTCCTCCATCGCCCGGGCAACCCTAGCCTCTGCTCTCTCCAGCTCCATGGCTGCCACCATTTCTGTTAGAATGTGTCTTCTATAATTGAAACTTTGTAGCATTGAATGGAGGCCTAGGCCAGCAAGGGCAGGTGGAAAACTTGGCTTCCTCCATTGCTGGGGAAACCCAAGCCTCCCTGCTGCTCTCAGTGGCAGCAGCCAACTTGGTTGGGGTTTATCTGCATAATTTGCTCCTGATTGACTGATGGGCGTGGCTGTGGGCATGGCTTGATTGGAGGTACAGTCAATTTGCATATTACTCTTTTATTAGGTAGGATAGCCACACCCATACATGTTATTCCAAAGCCTTTCCTACTCTACATGAAAGGGAACTAGTGCTTGCAAGAGACAATGATGGTCTTACATTGTCCTCAGAGAAATAGTTACTTGTGCAAGTTCACCATCCAGAGAGTAATAGAGATGAGATTAAAACTCATTACAAATAAAGTTGTATCTTTACTTTAATCTATTACTAGCAACAGGCCCTGACCAGGAGATACAGATAACATTTATTCCCTGGCTGCTAGAGAATAAACATTTGCTGAATGGTCTATTGCCTATTTCTTCTTAACCCAAATCTCACACCCAAGAAATAGGTGTTCTGTAACTGTCACTCTTATCTTCATGCACATGGGGGAGAAACCTTGTCTGATAATTTAGTTATACATCTATTTGGTGATCTGATTTTTAAATGAATGCAACACGAAGATATCTGCTTATAGTAAACTTAAGAATTCAATGTGTACTACTTAACAGGCCATTGGGAAATTTTAAAGAAGTTATTTCATTAAGCGGTTTCATCATTTCTTTTATTATCTATTTGTATCTATTTATTTGATATGGCTATATAATTATGAGCCCAGTTCCCATTATTACATTTTGTTAGTTGAAATACAGTTTTGTTTCCAAACGTATTTCATATTATTTACCTAAACGAATCTGAAAGGCCTTCTATCTACTTAAGTGGAGCTATTTGTAATAGAGTAATCCTTATTTGTAAGGATACTCCTAACTAATTATAAGCCTAGTGATGCACAAATGAAGTATGTTGTATTTTGGCTATACATGTTAGGTATTGGAACTAATACATTTCATGTTATGGAGATATAAAAAAATCTGGAGATTATTTTTTACATCTTAAAAAATTTTAAGTGTTAAAGGGCATTTATTAAGTCATTTAGATTTAACTTAATGAGATAACTTTTCCATCTTCCAGTAGATATTTTACCTAAACTGGTTCAAACATTAGACATTTTCTTTAAGAAAAGATCATCCACTGAGCCAAACCAGCTAGGGCAATTATCACTGAAGATTAATATTTTATAACCTAAACAGGAATTAATTTAACACCCCTCCTCATTTTGAATAAATTCTAATATCTAACTCAAATCTCTTCCAAAATGTCCTACATCTTCTCCTTTGCAAGTAATGAAATACCAAACCATTTCCTTATTCTTGATTTTTCATTCTTTTAGTGCATGGTCTGAATCTATAATTAGGTTATTATTTAATTACTTTCTTATCAGCTATTTTTGAATCAGTAGAAAACTTTAAATAAAAAGTGAAAAACAGACCTCTTCTATATCAAATGGCTGATCTGCTTGACTCTAGATTCAGGTGCTAATATTATCCTTAATTACATTGTTACTACTAATAATGGCAAGGATAACAATGTTCCATAAAAGCTAGCTACCTTGAGCTAATCTCTGGAAGAGCTTTACATATATTATTTATATTGAATCATCACAACAGTTCTCTGGAGTTTTACCAAAATAAAAATGGTGAGCTACTCATAGAGTCTGGGACATTTTTTTTGGTACTGACTTACATGTCCATGAATATTTTTACAATGAGCTGTTCAGCGTTTGGTTGATTATTTTTTGTTGTTGCTCAGTCCAAATGCAGTTTGGATGATACAGAATGAACATAGAAAACTATAGCATTAATCTTGAACTGTAAAAGCCCTATTTGTATTGTGACACAAATATAAATGTAAAGTAAGCAGAAAAAATGCTATGTAAGCCCTTTTCTGAGCTTGGTATTGTTAGAAAATGTTTAACTCTTGTGTTATTCGGTAACTTTTGCATTGTGTGTACTATAAGTGCAAAAAGAATTATGCTAGGGATAAAAATTATTCTGAAGTTTCATAGTGAACCATTTTTATCAAAAATTTATTAGTTCCTAAGGTACATCTGCACCATTGAACTTAAGAAAATTACCAAGAGCCATGGAATATATGTTCATTACAGGTCTGAACTGATCAGCAAATACTTGATATAAGGTATTACAAAGAAAAAAGTATTTTGTTAATATCCCTTGTCTCTTAAATGAGTTATGATTGAAATAATGGGTTTATATATTTAAAGAGGATAGCATTTTATTGTGCCAAATGTAAACTGTGACTATCACTCACATCACCTCAGGCACACTTTATTCAAAACTGGGAAGCATTTTTTATGCAATGGAATAATTAGAATTGTTGAAAACAATCACGTTTTTATTATAGCACTGAGAGAAAAGTTGATACTATTATAGGCAAATGATCACTGATGGCATTTTGCTAAATGACAGCATAGATAGCAAGTTTCATCCATAGCACTGAACGATCCCTCTACCAGACAGAACTGGAGACCACACTGGAAACTCCTCCAGGTGATAGTTTTACCCAGCTGGCCTTGTATGAATCAACTAAGCAGTTGCCCCAGTTTGCATAGTCTTTCCTTGGAGACATCAGAACTGATATGGGTAAATCTGAAGTGCTATATATAGTCTGCTCTCACATTGGGATAGGAGAGATTATCTCTATTGCTCCATTTCCATAATTCCTAAAAGTACAGACTAAAAGAGATGCTAAAGAGGTAAGTCAGTGGCACTATACAATGAATGATTAGTAAACAACTCAAGAATTAAAGACTCTCTGAAAGGGATCTTAGAGGTCATGAATGATGGTCCTTTCTTCTTCTGATGACTGCAATGACAATGAAACACTATTGATGATAGGAATCTCTTAGCCTCCCAATGTCAGACTGCTCCAGTTCACAGAAAGTCCTTGAATGAAACTATGTTTCTCTCTGTAAATTCCATTCAGTCCAAGATATATTCCATTTTTTGGAAAAATGAAATGTTTACTTCCTCTTTCATAACTACAAGGTCCTTTCCAATACTTCCCATTCTCTCTCATTTCCTTCCTTCGATGTCCTCCTAGCCCACTAGTCGGAGAACTGTGGCTCACGAACCACATCCAACTCGCAAGCCGCAGTTTGCCGCTCTGTTGTCTAACGAGTTTGCCGACAACTACCTTAGGAAAAAACACTTAGAAAACATTTTAATAATGTATTAATGTCTTTAACCTGAAGTCAAAACTTCTGGCTAAGGGTAATGTCTTAAACAGTGGTCGGCAAACTCATTAGTCAACAGAGCAGCAAACCGCAGCTCGCGAATCACATGTGGCTCGCGAGCTGCAGTTTGCCAACCACTGTAAGTCACTTTCCTCTGAACGTGCACCAATTTTTTTTAACATTTTGCAAACTCAGAGTATAATCTAACCTACACAGAATAAAACAAAATTAGCAATAGCTTTATTCCAAGCACTGTCTTTCTCTTAACACTGAGTTTGCTTTTGTGGCAACTATATCAGAGTGACAGTTGAAATTCCTAAGTGCTTCTTAAATATCTAAGCCGAGTCATGTGTACCCCATTGTGTACTGTGTAGATGGGTTTTTACATTTTTGTTTTGGACCTCCACAGACTTCACATTTATATCCATTAATGGTACCTCATTAAATGTGTTCCATCCTGACAACTTCTTTTTTTTTCCTTCAAATTTGGAATGTCTAGTGTATTCTAATTCTGTCACCTCACTCACTAGAAATCCTACCTTATTGCAGTGGTAAGTGTGACTAGCATACTTTCTATTTATTCTAATATCTAATGTTGTTTAATGTTAACAGTAATAGGAATGAGGCATAACCATTAGAAATGTCCTTCTAGACAGACACTGAACATTCATTGTTATCCTCTGGGTATGGTTATTCAACAAGTTGCCTAACACCCTTGATTTCTAGCTCATACTAGTATTTCTTCATATTAGCCACTAGGATGCTATGTGATGCCTTGGCAAATATCCTGTAGAAGTCCAGATATATTAGCTACCCCCATTACCCACACTCACTAGCTCCACTAGTTAGCCCAGTACCCCTTTCAGAGTTCACCTGCATGTTTCTGTTCCTGGCTGAATCCGTTGGCTTCCAGTTATGAGCCTTCTCATGGTTGATATGAGGCCCACAGATATATAGGTTTTGAGAAATTTTTCCCCTCTCCCTTTTAAAATCACACTTACATTTGCCAATCCTTTGCCCGTTATACACCTCCCCTGCTTTCCACAATTCCTCAAAAGTGTTCAGCAATGGTTCAGTAGCTTTCATTTGCCCCAGTGTCCTCAGCATACTCATGGTCTCTAGAATTGGCACAGTGTACAAAATATAAGTGTTTTTAAAAATCAAAGCACACAAAATTTGATATTTTGGTGGTTGTCTTCATGTTTTAAAACTCTGAAATAGAAATTATAAAATTTATTTGTACACTACATTAGAATTTGAATTGGGCAAAGAAACACTCCCACATCTGACTACATGCCACATCTATTTAACACCCTTCCAAGCTACCTTCCTATGGTGTAAATGATATTCTCTGGGTTCCTAGAAAGTTTATTTGCATTACACCCAGAGACAGTGTGGGCTCAGATGCAGCCATATTTGAATTGTTTGGTACAGGAAGAAGAGAAGAATGCAGGTGGCATTAAGGGATCTAAGAGGAAGGGGATGGGGCTTTAGAGGAATAGAAAAGGATAAGGTTTCAAATTCAGTCCCTTGAGACCTCTAGTCCCTGGAGTCCTTCTGCTCCCCCTTTTTCCTCCAGGGCCAATTTCTCTTAGGACCTGGCCCCTCTATCACTAGTATAATATAATCTAACCCTTCCTTTAAAAAATTTAAGCCAGAAGGACAGAAGAATTTCACATGGAAGCGTTTCTAAAGATAACAAGTAGAAGGTGGTGATGGACAAATCTCACATTTCAATAAGTCTTGGTAATTACTATTAATTGAGATTATCCTATCTGAATAAAAGAGTAATATGAAAAATTGACCATACCTTCGCTATGCTTCCAGCCAATCAGGAGTGGGGGGCGGAGCCGAGCACGTGAGGGGGGGGCATGGCCAAGCAGGCGAGGTGGGGGGCGGGGCCAAGCAGTGCGATTGTGGTGGATGAGTATGCCGAATGTTTTAGAAATGTATGTAGGTGTGAGGCACATGGAGAGAGCGGGGGACACCCCGAGCAGTGGACACAGCTTCTGCATGCAGATCCGATGGACATGAAGGGCTGCAAGCAGAGCGGGTCAGGCGGAGAGGGAAACCGACTATTGTACATTCACAGCATCTGAGCCCCAAGCTGCCGTGGCTCCGCAAGGGTGGATGTCAGCACCACAAGCAAGGAGGGTCCCAGGAGCAGCGGGCAGCCTTGCCAGGGCAACTGCAGGTAGCATGGTGCGCAGCAGCGTCCAAGCAGGTGGTGGTGGTGGCGGCCCTGGGGGCTCAGAGGCTGTGGAGGCAGAGACCCTGGGACCATTGGGGAGCAAGCGCTGTCAGCACCCTGGCCATGGCCAAGGGGCATTGGAGAGACCCCTAGCTGCTTCTGCCTTTTGCAAGCAGGAGCCACTCCAGTGGGGCTGGGCTGCCAGGAGAACCCTAGAGGAGAGAAGGGAGAGAGGAGGGAGGGAGGAGAAAGGATAAGATGTGGCAAGGGAAGGGGAGGGGGCATGACTGTGGGGGGCGGGGATGGGGGGGAGCTTGGGGGCAGGGAAGGAAACTGCTGGAGCAACAACTCTGAGCGACCTCAATCACTTTCAATTTCAAGAGGGAAAGAGGGAGCTGGAAAAGTACAGGCACTGCGCTTTGGCAGAGGCACAGGAAGAGGCACCTAAGGGGTCCTGGGTCTGCAGGGGAGCATCTCTGGGCGTGGCAGGGAAGGCAGGAGAATGGGAGCCGGGGAGCTGGGGAGGCACTGCTTGCGTAGCAGGGCCTTCCAAAGGGTAGCCTTTGAGGGGAGAGTTGGACACTCGGTGTGAAGGTCCAGAAGGCAAGAGACCCCCGCACCCTCCTCCCGAGTCCCACCGATCTCTGTAATCAAGGTTAGGGGCACCCGGCCAAGTACTCTGCATCTGGCGTCTGTACCCCCAGTGCCACATAGTGACCAGGCTCTGGGCAGCTCGTCCCTTGGGTGCCCCCAGGGCTGGGCAGTCGCCGCTGGGGCTAAGGCCTGAGCTGGGGGAGCAAGGCTGAGGCATCAGGGGCAGAGCCAGCCATCGGCCCCATTGAGGGGGAAGGTTGGGCTGAGGGATCACGCACCCTCAGTTCACTAATTTCCTGCACCAGGCCCCTAGTTCAAAATAATTATAAAAACACCAATTCTGTCTCTTGGCCCCAGGTTGCAATAATTTCTATTTGATCAAGAAATGGACACCCAGGGACACAGCTCCAATCTACTAAATCCTTGAAGACATCTAGAATATAGGCTTCTTCTTACTCTCTTTATTCATCTCTTCCCTCTTAGCAATAGTGGTCTATCATTTCCATTCCAAAGATCATTCACTGCTTGACACAGACAAAGGAAATAGAAACTTGTTTTCTTTGTCATCCTTCAACGTTACCAACATCTCTAAGCTGTAGGTCCATCTTTTATTGGATCATTGTGCCCCTTAAACTTAAAAAAAAAAAAAGACAAAAATATAGGTAGCCTGAGACTTTTTTTTTTATTGGTTTTAGGCCTGGCCAGGTGGCTAAGCTGGTTGGAGCATTGTCCCATACACCAAAAGGTTGTGGGGTTGAGACAAGTCCAGTTAGGGCACATAGCTAGGTGGCAGGTTTGATCCCTGGTCTGGTGCATATGTGAGACAACCAACAGATGTTTCCCTCTCCAATCAATCAATCAATCAATCTCTCTCTCTCTCTCTCTCTCTCTCTCTCTCTCTCTCTCTCTCTCCATCCCCCCAACCCCCGTCCCCTCCATTCCTCTAAAAGCAATAAAAACATATCCTTGGGTGTGGATTTTAAAAAAAAATGTTTGCAAACTTCTCAGTCTTTCTAAGACATTTTCTCTTTCAAATTCTCATGCTATAAAGTTCTCCTAATCTGTTCCCTAAACTTTTAAAAATCTGATAATTTTCATACTTCCCCTATCCCATCACAGTTTTTAAAACTATATATATTTTTTGTTCTATAAAATGCCTGTTACTTCCACATGGTCAACCAGTTCCCCTTTGTTAGAATTTGATTTTTTTTTTTTTTTTGCATATTAGTTCCCGTATTCATTTCCTCAAATTTCTGGACAATGAAATTGCCAACAAGGCAGATCTATGACCTATCAGATGTACTGAGTTTAGCTGAAAATGAATTTCGGGATGGTTGGTTACAGTCTATCATCAATACTGTACCTCATAAGACACTTATTTTATGTGATATTAAGGCTTTATTCTACTATTATTGATCTGCCATTATAATTAATGTAATGAAAAAATAAGCAAAGAACACTTCCTAAAATAGTCTTCATTCATTCATTCATTCAACAATTATTGAGGACCTATTATGCATAAAACATAATAGCTTAAAGAACTTGAGATACCAAAATGAGAGCAAATAATACACTACTTAGAGCACACCAACTAATTCCTTTGCAAGTATTTATTGAGCACCTACTATAACATAGGCACATAAGCATAGAGGAATCCTATTTTTTTAATCTTTATTGTTTATTTTATTAATTACATTGTTCCCTTTTTCCCCCTATAGCTAACCTCCACCTGGTACCCATCCTACCCTCCGCCCTCACCCCCCTCCACTGTCCTCTCCCATAGTTGCATGATTTTTGTCCAATCTCTTGCTGCACTTCCCACACCCCCTTTCTCCCCAAGAACTGTCAGTCCATTCCCTCTCTATGTCCATGATTCTATTACATTCACCAGTTTATCCTGTTCATCAGCTTATTAATTCACTTGATTTTTAAGATTCATTTGTTGATAGATGTGTATTTGTTGCTCATAATTTACACTTTTATCTTTTTCGTCTTCCTCTTCTTAAAGAATACCTTTCAGCATTTCATATAATATTGGTTTGGTGGTGATGAACTCCTCTAGCTTTTTCTTATCTGCGAAGCACTTTATCTGACCTTCAATTCTGAATGATAGCTTGGCTGGATAGAGTAATCTTGGTTGTAGATTCTTGCTATTCATCACTTTGAATATTTCTTGCCACTCCCGTCTGGCCTGCATCGTTTCTGTCGAGAAATCTGCTGACAATCGTATGGGTGCTCTCTTATAAGTAATTAACTGTTTTCTCTTGCTGCTTTTAATATTCTCTCTTTGTCTTTTGCTCTTGGCATTTTAATTATGATATGCCTTGGTGTGGTCCTCTTAGGGTTCCTATATATTGGGGTTCGGTGCACTTCTTGGACTCCTAAGTCAATTTCTTTCACAAGGTGTGGGAAGTTTTCGGTCACTATTTCTTCAAATAGGTTTTCATTGTCTTGCTCTCTCTCTTTTTCTGGCACCTCTATAATTCGGATGTTGGTATGCTTAAGGTTGTCCCAGAGGCCCCTTACACTATCTTCAATTTTTTGGATTCTTTTCGTTTCTTGCTTTTTCAGCTGAGTGGATTTTACCTCTTTGTATTTCAAATCTTTAACTTGGTTCTTGGGGTGCTCTAGAGCACTTTTAGGTCTTTGTATAATATTTTTTATTTCAGTCAGTGTATGCTTAATTTCTGGTTGGTCCTTTTTCATATCCTTGAGAGTCTCCTTCATGTCCTTGAGGGTCTCGTTCATTTCCTTGTAGGACTCATTCATTTCCTTGTCGCTCTTGCTTATTTCCTTATAGGTCTCGACCTTTTGTTGGAGCCTCTTGAGAAGCCCTATAACCGTGGTTTTTAATTCCATGTCCAGTCGGTTTTTTCCCCTCCATTTCTTTCACATCTGATTTCTTTCCATGTCTCTTCATGGTGGCTGCTTCCCTGAGTTGGTCAATTAGCTTTTTGTGGTAGATGTCCTACTAGGGACAGTGGCTCAGCCTCCCCAGTTACCTAAGGTGGATATAGATTGCACAGTCTTGCTGAAGTTAAGCTCAGGTTAATCTCTGTTAGCACTTGGAGGGGTTGACCTCCAGGCCAATAGTCTGTGAAGTTCAGCTTGCCTTCAGGTTGGATGGGCGGAGTCTCCGGGCCAAGCAGACAGCGTTAGCTCCGCCCTATGCGGCCCCAGGAACTTTGTGCTGGGGGTAATGGCTGCCAGCACCTCTGAGAGAGAGCTGCTGTGGAGCTCCACTGGCTGCTGGGGAATTAAGTCTCTCCCCAGATGAGTCTGCATACCCAACGTCTCACCCAGGGTTGTAAAACAAAGCAGACTGACGGTTTTCCAAATGAGAGAGCAAGTCGCGGGCACTCTCTACTAGGTCAGGCAGCTACGCTGTTCCCAAGTTCACGCGCAAGCTTGCCTTCTCCACATGCCGGCAGACCCCTGCAGCACCCGAGCTTCGGCGTGCCCTCCCACTGTCCAGTTTTTACCCTGTATGATAGTGGGTTCCCTGGACTTCGCCCAGAGCTGGAGAATCAGTCCAGTGGGACATCTTTGTCTCCCGGTTCGAGAAAACTGGCCGGTTTTCAGCCGCCCGCCCTATCCGCTGGCACGCCCTCCAAACCTCTCTCCGCACTAATCTTCAACACTGTCCGCCGCCGCTCCTCCGAGTCACAGCATCTTATCTTCACTTTTATTTGTGGAATTTTCACTCGGCCAGCTTTCTGGTGATTCTGGATGGTGTTTGTTCTTTCGTTAAGTTGTAGTTTTAAAATTGCTATGTATGACGGCAAGATAGGTGTTTTTCCTATGCCGCCATCTTGGTTCTCCTCGAGGAATCCTATTGTTGATACAGACACGTTTAAGTCTCTTATACCTACTAGCTTATAAATTGCTGAATATTTTACCTACAAACTGATAATAACACAATTTTAGACTTGAGAAATTAAATTATCCAAGATACTGGTGATAGAAAGATGAGCAAAATAAACTCTATATTTGTAATAAATAATAAAAACTAAGCATTTCAATAATACTTGTTAAATAAAGTTAAATTTAAGTAGAACAAAATATGATACTGTAATACTCATGATCTTCTCTACCAAATGGTAAGTTTCTTTGAACACCAGGAACCCATAATATAGTATCTAAAGAGTATTAGAATATTCAACAGATGTTAAGTAGATGGACAAATAGATATTTTATGGGTAACTTCACAATATCACCCTAAAGTCATAAAATTTTCTTAAGGCAGAATATTTACTGGCTTGTACAAAAACTTCATTCTAGTATCAAGATTTAAATTCTCCTTTAAGATTTTAGAAATGAAAAACCAAATTAATTTCTGCCTATAAAGTAAGATTACAACAGATATTATCACTAATTTTTCAAGTTTTATATAAAAAGATTGACCTGAGGGTATTCTAAATTGGATCTACCATGTAAAAATCAAAAGTTGATCTTTTCACTTCACCTTGAATTAGTAAAGCTTCTTTGTCCAGAAATAAGTAACAATTTGACAACTTTTGAAATGTCTGCACATTTTCCTCTATACAAATTAACTTTACAAAGAAATACAGGAAGAAGCTGGGGCTTTTGGTTTCTGGAGCATTGAAAGCCGAAAGCTTAAAGTATAAACAGTGACTAACATATTAGTCAGAGTAAGCAGCTGTTTCTTAGTAGGGGAAAAAAATAACATGTTTAAAATACTGTAGGAAAATTAGGACAGAGAAAATAACATTTTATCTACTGAGAGTAACTCTAAATTAGGTGACCCTAGAAAAGTATGCAATGTAATTTTTTAGGATTATTCAGCTAATAAGTAATTTTAATTTTTTTAATTGTCTTCCTTAGTAAAAGTTGCATAGACAAGATAATTTTCCAGACTTCTCAGATTTCTTGATGCTTGAAAGACTTGATATATTTTCCATGTGTCCCCTAGAGGGCAGTGGTGACCCAGAACACAGGAAAGGATTTTCTGCCAGTGTCCTCTCGGGCATCAACCTTCACTCCAGTCCCCTTACCATTTCTCACAGATCTGGCTTCTATAAGCAAGTTGGCAGTAGTATATTTATTTCTGAGTACAGACCTAGCAAAAGCACTGAATATCAGAAAAGGACATTTCATGAAGTATATTTTCACAGAAAGTGAAAGAACATTATATGAAGATATTTTGCTTGTGCATATCACTTATACACACGACGTGTACACACACACACACACATCCTAATTGGTTCTTTTTATGCATTTTGAAGTACCAAATGATGTGAGACTGTTGTGTCAAGGCGAAGAAATTAAAGTTTTTTCCTTTAGCTGATTTGAAACAACTCGTGATATTACTGAATGCCTTTTAACTCACCCAGGAGTCACCAAATGTGTAAGATATTATATTAGAAGATACACTGATAATGTGAAGAACAAAATAACTAATGCTGGGAGCTTATAATTAAGAAAGTGAAAATTGCATGGCACAGGAATATACTCAACTAGTTGTTAACTTTGGTAGCAATGTAACAGAAAAATCATTTTATAAATGTTTTGGATTTCTTTTGGAGGCTCCAAAAACTTGTCCTGGTCCAACAGGACACATAACTTTATATTTGAAAGATGCTGAGTAACCACAGGAAGCTTCCTAAATAGGAAGGGAGAGCCTGAATGTGCGCTTTTCTAATGCTGAGGTTTTCAATTTTAGTTAATGTTGCTATTTAAATATTTTATTCTGCTCACAGACGTTTTTATGCAAAGGGTGCAACTTTCAAAAGAGCCTGTTTTGCAAGGCTGTCCTAAAAGCCTCTTATAATATCTATGAATTTATCTTCCAGGATCTCTTTTATTGTATTTGGGTTATTTGCTGATTAAACTTCTTTATTCGTTTTTATCTTGTGAAATTGGGAGCAAGATGCAAACCTCAAGTATATGAAAAAAAAGATTAATGATATCAGAATTATAATTCAATCAGTATTTACTTAGCCACTTGAGCTTTCTGAGGGAAGCAGAGGGTAATAATATCTGTCTACCTGTATAGCAGAGAGTGGCTCTGAGAATATTCCTGCCAAACCAAGTGCTATGGTTTATGTGATTGCTTCTTTATGCAGATGGCTTTGGCTAGAAATTATATATATTTGCAAAACCTCCTGGGGGAACTCTGCCATCACAACTGTAGCCGTGGTCTGCATTACAATCAACAGTTTATTGAGATGTTAGAAAATAGACTCATTCCTAACAATATGAATGATAATTATTTATAACGGTTTAGCATTAGATTAGGAATGAGATATTTGTTAAAGCATATAAAAATGGTGGATATTTTCAGTGACACCATTTTAAAGAGTTATAGTAGCAGAATAAGTATCATCAGTGTACAGGTTAATGTTTACGGCACCACGATCAACTCAAGAAGGGAACAAACTGTTACAATTGATTTTTTAAACTAACATATATTTCTATTTTCCCAGATTGGACCAACCCACTGTTATTTCCAGGGCTATAGTAAATCATCTTAAGACTTTATCAAAGGTTAGCTGTGATTTTAAGTATTTGTCAACTTCTAAGTGGACAGCTTCTTTAGAAGAAAATAGAAAATTATGACTATTTGACAAAAACCTAGACATTTATACAAGGCATTTTATGAGAGGAAGAGAAAAAAATAAAAACACTACATAATTTGTTTCTTCTTGAAGGTATAAAAATGTCTTCCAAAAGGCAAAAACAAAAACAAATTTTTGTTGTTGTTGTTTGGCCCAGCTGGTATGGCTCAGTGGTTGGGCGTTGATACATTAACCAGGAGGTCATGGCTCCATTCTGGGTCAGGGTACATACCGCTTGCAGCTAGATCCCCAGTTGGGGAGGGGAGGCGGTGTTGAAGGAGGCAGCTGATGGATGATTCTCTCTCATCATTGATATTTCTATCTCTCCCTTTCTTCTCTGAAATCAATTTAAAGAAACATATTTTTAAAAAATTGTTTGTAGAAAGAGTAAATATAAGAGCCAATTTTGATTCCTAACTTTATTTTGCATTTGCAGTTTGAGATGTGTCTATAAAATGGCTACTATTAGACATTCATCATTTCTTTCTCCTGCCATTTCTGTGTGATTATGTTTAAAAGAAAAATATAATCATTGTGTATATTTTGATATATTATTTGTAGAAAATAATCTCTTTTTTCTGTTGGGAATTATTATATTAGAAGTCAGAGATAAACAGGTGATTCTAATTTTGGTTCCAACAAAGAACTACAGCCTACTAACTAAATATAATCTTTATAATCAGCATACATTTTCTATCATATAGCTCATTTTGAGTTTCCAGATCTGAGGGGCAGAAAAATTGTTAATTCCTGTGAAAAACATTATAAACAATCATTACATTTAATAGTATTGCAATAACATATTAATAGAATAATAGCCCATCTTGCTTAGAATATAGAGCTTGTAAAAGCACTTCCACACACAGCAATGTTGATCCTAGGTGAGTGTAGTTAAGCCCATTCCAGACGTTTCTAAGAATTAGAGAGCCATGGGGGGTTTCCCCAAGGTCACATAACTTGAAAATTGTCAAATGCTTCTCAGACAAGGTCTCCTCACTCTGACCTAGATCTATGTGACATTAAAGTGAGGTAGTAATTTACTATATGATTGCACTCATTTTATTATATGAGGCAGCTTTCTTGTATGTCGATGTAGCATATGCAGAATGTAGCTCTTATTATGTTCCAGACAATGTATTCAATGCATAGATCCCCTTTTTAGAGAGGAGAAAGTGGAATCCCAGAGAGGTTAAATAATGCATCCAGAATCACACAGCTCATGAGCAGTGGAATCACAGGTGTCCAGCTCCAAAGCCACACTGCCTTCCGGTGCATTTCTAGATTTTTTTCCCCCTAAACTGGGCGTTCACTCCCCTAATTGTTTATTTTAAAATGTCAAACAGTTCTGTGTTGACTTTTTTCCTCACTGTTGTATGTTTTCATTGGATACAAGGTTTTCAATGAGCTGCAAATAATGTTGGTGTGGTCTGTCTGCTTTGAGTGTAATTTGCATAGCATGTCACAGTCTCTTTTGAACATTCCTGAAGGACCAACTGAAGTTATTAAGAAGCCAGCCCCAAGGCCCTCTGAGAATGAGGGCCACCCACTCCTCTTCCATTGGTTGGTTCAATAGTAGAAGAAAAAGCTGCACTGAGTAAAGCACATTGGACTCTGAGTACAGGGCAGAGTTATGACTCCCTACCCACAAATCCAACCCCAAGTCAATAAATAAATAAGGAAGAGCTACAGGATGAGAACTGAAAAAGACTCTACAATCCTGCTCTTGCCACATGATGGTGACAGGGCATCTCCCTGAAATGGCAATGAGAAATTCATAGGTACTAAAGGTAGTAAGCAATAGAGCAGCAGTCAAGGGCACCAAAGAATACAGGCCAGTGAGGAAAGCCAACTGCCATTACTGCCTAAAAGGCCACCGAAAATGCAATCCAATTGAAGTTTACTGACAAGTTCTTCATGACTTCATGCCAGTAAACAAGAAAGCGTCAGATGGTAGAAGCATGATTCAAAAAGTAAAATCATTTAAACCTCTCTCATGAGTATTCCCAGTTTAAATATTTGGTCTAACCAAATAGTTTCAAAGTCTCAGATACTATAAATAATACTTTAGGGAAAAAAGCAGTCTTTCATTTGACACAATGTTTTATGTTGCAAATGCAGATGATTAAATTCCCAGTTCTCTAAGGGGATGCGTTGTTCCTGTGAGCAGCTTATTTACAGCTGGCAAAAGCCACATGTCTGGCTATGGACGTCAGACTTCGTTGGATTATTTAGACAAACATACTATTTGATTAAATTTACCAGTGTAATCAATAGGGGGTTCTGGTTGACACATTAATTACATTCTATGGAAATTCTATGGATGCATCATTTAATTAAAATTTTCACTTAGTACTTATCTGAGTATAAGAAATGTCATCACAGTTTTTTGCAATGGTAATAAAATCATTGGTACATTACCAAGATTAAATCATGAAAAAATCTCTACCCTTCTGTTTTCATTCCTACTAAAATTATCGAGCTTCTTACTGTACCACCTGTGATGACAGGCAGGATAAACAGAATTTCAAAGCTTTCCACAACATCTCCAGGTCAGAACAAATGAGTATTTCCAGTCGACAATTTATCATTATAGCATTTCAGAGCCTTATAGCTAATTCTTAAAAACATTAATAACATCTACCTTTACTGAGTGCTCACTATGTGCAGTGACTATGTTAAGAATTCCATTTACATGATCTTATTTAATCTCAGAGGAACATTTTGAGCTTTCTTTCCATTATATAGATATGGAAAGTAAGGCACAGATTGTATAGATGGTAAAGACCAGAGCCAGGATTGAAACTCAGATCTCACTCATTTTGAGGTCCTTATAGTCTAATCCACTTTGTATTTCATAAATACAGAAAAGGGCCCAAGGGATAACCTAACCTATCTTTCCAAAGGGCACACAGCTGGACAGTGACAGACAAAATGAGGGCTCAGGTTTCTCCCAGTTATCTTTATTGCAATGAGCCATCACTATAGGACTAAACTATTCAGCTTTTTATCTTGTTGCATTTCTTTTTCAGCATAAGGCAGCCAGAGACATGTAAGAAATATCCATTATCACTGATGCCTGTGATGTATAGAGCATTTTTAATGGACCCTGTCTGAATCCTTGCTTGTCTGCATAGCTCTTAAATAGGTCAGGAGTAAATCCATTGCTTCTTAGGGGCAGTCAGCATTTGGCATAGTTCCTCATGATGGTAGAGTTGGATTTCTGTGGATTTTTTTCTCCCCTATCTCTGGAAACTTTCCCCCAAAAAATGTCATATTGTATCTCCCTACTGCAAGAATAAGAACTGTGATTGCTTCATTAAAAGTCTTCTATTTTAAACAGCCCTAATCTGGTCATACCTTTTCCTTGCTTTAAATACTCAGATAAACATTTTGGTGTTTGTTTGTTTTTATTACGAATAAGTATAGAATTTTATCAACTGCTTTATCTGTATCTGTTGAGATAATCATGTGGTTTTCTATTTTAATATGGTGATTTGCATTATGGACTTGTTAATGTTAAACCAACCTTGCATTACTGATAATTTGGCCTTAATGTATTATCTTTTGCTAAATTTCTGGATTTGCTAACACTATTTTTATTTGCTAATATTTTATTCATAATATGTGTCTATGCTCATGATGTCAGGTTTTATTATGAGTATTATGCTGGCCTCATCTTGGTTCAGGTAGTGGTGAAAAAGGTATTTACATATATTAAAAGTCAGTGAAATCAAGATATTAGACATTTTACTGTATATAAATTACACTTGTTTTAAGTACAATTATTTAAAAAAATCATTCAGATGGCTTCCCCCTGCCCTGAAACCAAATTCATTGGAATGCCATTCAAGGCTTCTGTCCACTTGGACAGATGAATCATCTTTGTCACTTCACCTATTACATGGCTATTCAAGACTACTTTTACTTATTCAAAACTATCATATTCTTTCATACTGTCAGAACTTTGCTAATGCTCTTCCTTCAGAACTGAATGCTCTCTTCCATGCCTCTCTTTCTCCATCTGGGAGAATTCCTTTCATCCTTCAAGATTAACACAACAATGCTCCTTCTAGGATATTCGGGAAGATTCTGCCCCTTCCCCAGCCACCTGAATGAATTAATCTCTGCTTTATGCTATCACTACTCTGGACACACAACATTCTAACAAAACAGGTTCTGTGTGTAAGTATTTCCATTTCCTCTGTGACGTTGAGAGCTTTTCTGAATATTTTTCTCATCTTTGAATATCCAGGGCCCAATGGCACCCAACAAGGGTAATTAGCAAACATTTATTAAAAGAATAAATATGCCCTCCAATACAAAACTGGAGGAAGAAAAAGATTATCACATAAAGTTGTTACCATTTAATAAAACCAACAAAACAAAATAGAGACCTAGCATTATGTTTGTACTAGAAGCCCAATGCACGAAATTCATGCAAGAGTAGGCCTTCCCTCCCCCAGCTGCCAGCACCGGTTTCCCTCAGACACCGGGACCCGCTTCCCTCACTGCCCTGGCTTCGTCCAGAAGGACGTCTGGTCTAATTAGCATATTATGCTTTTATTATTATAGATATTACTGTATAACAAATTAATCCAAAATGTGGAGGCTTAAAACAACCATTTCACTTATTTCTCCCAATTTTACACACAGAAGGGTATCACCAGCTTATTAAGAAATAAGGCCCAATTGTACAACTTTTGTAGACTCTCACATGATAGTAATTCATTGCTGTTCATGAAGAAAATTAGTGGCTAAAAATTGTTATGAATTTAATAACATGTTTAAATAAAAAATGCCTCATCAACCATGATAGCACACACTTAATTTTTAATATAGTAATGTTGTTTTTTAAACAACAAATAAGCTTGGTGCATATGAGTTCTTGTTTCCTTTGCATCAAACACTGGACCCATTGAGTATCTATCACTGTCAAGTTACCAGACCACAAATTTAAACTAAGAGAATGCTTTTCTAATAACTGGGTCACTCCTTCAAATTACAGTGTTTTACAATTAGCATTGCTGGTATATACTAGATTGGCAATTTAAGTGAATGTATTTGTGCCAAGTAATAATAGATGGCAATTATCTGTGGTTTGGGAAAACCCAAGGCAGTTTACTCCTTGAATAATTGACCATTACATGTCTGCCCAATCAGAAGGAAGCTTCCATGTTAAGTTGTGTGAAATGACTTATCCACCATTTCTGCATTATTTACTCTGATGTCCACAAAGTATGTTCAGTGAAATACTGTGGATTGTTGGTTACATAGAAGGGTTACTTAGTCAAGTATGAGTGGGAAGCCCAAAACAAGACTTCTTATAAATTCATAATTTTTCTCACATATAAATGCCCTGAGAAGTCTTCCAATAAGAAATACAACTTCATTTCATCTATTAGCCACCTCAAATGTGTTATTGAGAAGAAACATCAAGTCCAGCAATAATCAAACGGTACAAGCAGTGATGCTCATAAGATGAACAGCTGTGATAGGTTCCTTTTTATAGAAAGCTGAAGAATTATTTATGTCCACAATAGATGTTATATCACCTTTACTATTCACATACACAAAAGTACTGTTTATATTGAAGTACTGAAAACTGCTAAAAAAAAAAAAAGTGACTTAGATATTTCTTCTTGTTTCCTGTGAGTGTCATATTTAGTACCCACCTCACACAAAGACCACTGTCCCTTCAGGTGCCATGTAACTTAGAGAAATGAGTGAGAGACCCAGATCTTCAACTAGGATTCTGGGTTGGCCAAGAATTAAGAAGAAAGAAGCATCTCTTTTAAACTAATGGGTTCTTGTGTATATACCTTAGTCCTCCTCTAGATACATGTGGATATTTAAACATCAAGGTATATTCTTTACTTAAGTAATTGGGAATGATACACTTATTAGGAGCCTAAGTCCCTGCCTTGCCCATAACATACTGTCCATGTATTTAAATCAAACTTCATAATCACATCATCTGTTTAAATGGGCTGTGTTTTTTATGCCCATTTTAACCTCACCTTTTTATCAACCTGACATTGCTGCCACAAGATACCACTGTAATATCCCAGTTATTTCATTAGGAAGTAGAGCAATAATTTAATTTCTTAAGGAAATATCAAGGAATTAATTACAAATTGCATTATTAGTTTTCTGGTACATTGTAGTGGTGAGGTGATATCACTCACAAATGACCCTCAGATGTTAGCCAGCTTATCAAGGACCCTGCCAAAGGTGTCATCTCATGAAGATGAACTCCCTTCAACTATACTTGACCTTTAACCTACCTGAAGTTTCTGAAATATAAAGTATTAAGGTAATTTAATTACGTTTGATATTTGAATTTAAGAGGATCTAAAGACCATTAGTCTTCCAATCACACAGTGTGATATTATGCACTGTAATCAGCTTTACTTTAACTGAATGAATAGGGAATGGTAAATATGAAATGCTTATTATATGAAAGTAGATTTTTTTTCCTATGAGGAATTCTACTTTTAAATGAATAATGTTTAAATAGGTATTTGAGCCCTAGCAAGTTTGGCTCAGTGTTGGCCTTTGGATTGAAGGGTTCTGGTCAAGGGCACATAACTTGGTTGCAGGCTCAATCCCAGCCATGGTCTGGGTGCGTGCAAGGAGGCAATGAATTGATGTGTCTCTCACATAGATGTTTCTCTCTGTGTGTCTCTCCACCTTCCTTCCACTCTCTAAAAATAAGTGGGGAAAATCCTGGGGTGAGGATTAAATAAATAAACAAACAAACAAACAAATAGGAATTTGAGTTCTGGCAAGTGACTTGACCTTTCTGGTCCTCGGTCTCCTCGTCCATGAAGTGGAGATGATAGTGGTACCTTTCTCATAGTCATTGTGAAGAGTTAATGTAAATGTGAACGCATTTAGCACCCTGCCCAACACATAGTGGGTGTTTACTCAAATATTAACTAGTGTAATTACAGATTAAAAAGTCAGGTGGTGATAGTGGTGTTTATTTCTACTGTTCAGGCATACTAAGTACCTTGCCTGTTTATCACACTTAATTCTTTGCAAAATATCTTCATGATGATCAATGTAATGGGGCAGTTGTTACAGTAGAACAAATAAACACATGAAACTTAGTTTTCCCTTAAAACTGCAACTTTGTCATAAGTCACACAGATGGCCTGTATATAAACTAAAAGAAATTATAACTAAAGTGTCTTGTGGAAGTCTTATCATTTATCATTATTAAAAATCATTTACTATGGTCTTTCTTACTGTTCAAGGTACTGTGTGATGAAAAAAACAATGACACTTGCATGTCTTTCAATAAAACTTCAGTTTCCTCTAAGACTAGTACTGTGGTGGGAAATGAGATTTTGTGTTCTGATGCCAGGAGTCACCAGTTTATATTTACAAACTCAGGGATTATGCTCCTTCAATATTGATCTGACATATTTAACTGCTTATATCACTCCCCTGCAATGTAGTTTAACTTACTTGTCCATAAGAGGAGTTTACCAAGTGGTAAATTGGAGTCATATGAAATATTAAAGTAAATATGCTTACGGAGTTAAGGAGAGGCTGCAATTGTATGCTATTGCATCAGATGTTCTTGAGTCAGGTCCTCTGTGCTTTTAGATAAGGAACCATTACAAAAGGAGGAGTGATGCCAATAAAGGAAAAGCCTCCCAATTCTGCTTTTTTTTCTTCTTCTAGTAACTGTATGTCTCCTTCCAGAACACTGGAGTTTCTTAAAAAAAAAAAAAGTGTCTCCTTTTAAAGTGGCACCTATACATACATTAGTGTATTATGCACTCATTTACTTCAGAATATCTACATACGAATGGCCAGAGAAGTTCAGGGTTGGAATTCTGGGTTAAGCAGAATTCTGGTTTCCCTTCTGCTGACATAGAGCAAGTCACTTAACCTCAAGGAAACTTCATTTGCCCCTCACTCATATTTGAGATAATAATTCTCAAGGCTGTCATGAAGATTAAGTGACATGTATATTATAGATGTTTGATAACCAGAAAACTGTGATATGAACATAGCTGGAATTATTTTTCTGAAGTGGGCTGCATGTACATGCATGCACAGTCCATTTATTTTTCTAGTTTCTGCATGTAGTTTAGCTCACTCCGTAGATGGAAGAAAAAGCAGCAATTGCAAGTCATTCACAGTGCAAAAACCTCAAATACTAAACTTTCTACTTTACAGAGAGAACTTGATGGAGCCTATTATGTAGAATGCGTACAGTCAGCATTTGGGAGATGAGTTGTAGGAATGATTGATTTTTGGTACTCCCAAATCAAACGATACCTTGTGCTGCATATTATTTTTAAATGGCTCCATGATGAGTCCAATTTTACATTTACCAATGTGTACAGAGATTCACATTTTACAAGATGTTTTCCACAAACACTATTTCATTTAGTCTCTTAACTTTTCAGAAAGTTATTATTGTTCTCGTTTCATATATGTAACTTTGAGTTGCTATGAATTAAGAAACTAGCACAGAATTACATGACTAGCAAGTGGGCCAGCCAAATACAATCCCAATTTTCTGTGCTTTCTACTACAATATGTTCCCTTAATATATGTTTGGGGATTTTTTTTCCACTTGTTTCATGAACAGAAACACAGTTCTGAGTTTGTTGCATGAAACAGCTGGACAGGCAAGACAGCCTTAAACATGCTATGAGTCATAAATATTTTCATTTATTTTTAATTAGGTAAAACTGAAGTCTAGCATTAACACCTTTTGCAAATATTAGGAGGAAATGTAGCTTATTCCTAAAACAAATGTCCCATCACATGCAGATTTTTTCCAGTACAGAATCATGTTGTATTCTAAGAAAAAACTAAAAATACATATTGTGTGTGAAACTGTTGTTTTTCTTCTTTGTATAGGTGTGGCATACATGTTTTCCAATTAGTAATGCCATCCCAACAAAGCCAAACATATAACCATAAATGCTGTTTGCTAGCCTCTTATACATGCTGAGCTAGAACTGTGGAACAACACCATATTGGTAAGAGTGATTTTGACAGAAAGAAGACTATACGTAGAATTGTGGAGCTTGTAAAAATCTCATTTTTTATCAAACTTGCCCTACCCTAACAGAAAACCTAATGCATGGATCCATACAAACCTGCACAAGTACATTTAACACGCTCTTAAAAAGGGATACTTTTTTGTTGATTTTCAGCTTATAGACTATATTCATTAGTGCCCAGTAAATTAGAAACTCCAACATAAAAAGTATGTTTGCCTTCATAGACCTAACAACTAAAAGCACCCAGGATTTAATGCTTCTATCTTTAAATGGATAATCTTGGAAATTCCAGGATTGAATCCATTAGATTAAGTTTAGTATTCACGTGTTCACCTATAAATACATATAGGCATCTTTAAATTTATATTTTTAAGATAAATTCTTTTAAATATTTATTTTCAAAAGCTTCTCCTAGAAACTACATCAAGTGATAACTGAACTAAAAACCCAAGACTGGGAGTTAATTTCCACCTGTAGGTTTTAGGTAAAAAACATCTCTTTCAGCTGATTCCCACAGTTAAGAATAACAAAGATTACCCCCTAGAACAGTGGACAGAAAATAGAAGCTTCAGGAAGAACCAAGATGGTGGCATAGGTAAAACACCTATCTTGCCACCATACATAGCAATTTTAAAACTACAACTTAACGAAAGAACAAACACCATCCATAATCACCGGAAAGCTGGCTGAGTGAAAATTCCACAAATCAAAGTGAAATATAAGACACTGTGACTCAGAGGAACAGCTGAGAACAGCGTTGAAGATACACGCGGAGAGAGGTTTGGAGCGTGTGCCAGCAGATAGGACAGGCGGCTGAAAACCAGCCAGTTTTCTCAAACGGGGGAGACAAAGACGTCCCATTGGACTGATTGTCCAGCTCTGGGCGAAGTCCAGGGAACCCACTATCATACAGGGTAAAAACTGGACAGTGGGAGGGCACAACGAAGCTCAGGTGCTGCAGGGGTCGGCGGGCTTGTGGAGAAGGCGAGCTTGTGCAGAATGCGCGTGAGCTTGGGAACAGCGCAGCTGCCTGACCACGCAGAGAGCACTTGTGACTTTCTCTTTCATTCGGGAAACCATCAGACTGCATTGTTTTGAGACCCTGGGTGAGATGCTGGGAGTGCAGACTCATTTGGGGAGAGTCTGAATTCTCCAGCAGCTGGTGGAGCTCAGCAGCTGCTCTCTCTCAGAGGTGCTGGCGGCCAATGCCCCCGGCACAGAGTCCCTGAGGCTGCATAGGGCGGAGCTAACGCTGTCTGCTTGACCCGGAGGCTCCGCCCATCCAACCTGAGCACAGCTGAGCTTCACAGACAATTGGCCTGGAGGTCAACCCCTCCAAGTGCTAACAACGACTAACCTGGGCTTAACTTCAGCAAGACTGTGCAACCCATATCCACCTCAGGTAACTGGGGAGGCTGAGCCACTGTCCCTTGTAGGACGTCTACCACACAAAGCTAATTGACCAACTCAGGGAAGCAGCCACCATGCAGAGACATAGAAAGAAATCAGATGTGAAAGAAATGGAGGAAAAACACCAACTGGACATGGAATTCAAAACCACGGTTATGGGGCTTCTCAAGAGGCTCCTAGAAAAGGTCAAGACCTATAAGGAAATAAGCAAGACCTACAAGGAAATGAACGAGACCCTCAAGGATATGAACAAGACCAAGTGGAAATGATTGAGTCCTACAAGGAAATGAACGAGTCCCTCAAGGACATGAAGGAGACTCTCAAGGATATGAAAAAGAACCAACCAGAAATTAAGCATACACTGACTGAAATAAAAAATATTACACAAAGACCTAAAAGTACTCTAGAGCACCCCAATAACCAAGTTAAAGATTTGAAATACAAAGAGGTAAAATCCACTCAGCTGAAAAATCAAGAAACGAAAAGAATCCAAAAAATTGAAGATAGTGTAAGGGGCCTCTGGGACAACCTCAAGCATACCAACATCTGAATTATAGGGGTGCCAGAAAAAAAGAGAGAGCAAGACAACGAAAACCTATTTGAAGAAATAGTGACCGAAAACTTCCCACACCTGGTGAAAGAAATTGACTTAGGAGTCCAAGAAGCGCACCGAACCCCAATATATAGGAACCCTAAGAGGACCACACCAAGGCACATCATAATTAAAATGCCAAGAGCAAAAGACAAAGAGAAAATATTAAAAGCAGCAAGAGAAAAACAGTTAGTTACCTATAAGGGAGCACCCATACGATTGTCAGCGGATTTCTCAACAGAAACGATGCAGGCCAGACAGGAGCGGCAAGAAATATTCAAAGCTGTACTACTATCAAATATAAGTTATATTGTAAATAAAATTAAAAAAATAAAATAAAATACAAACAACAAAAAAAAAGAAATATTCAAAGCAATGAATAGCAAGAATCTACAGCCAAGATTACTCTACCCAGCAAAGCTATCATTCAGAATTGAAGGTCAGATAAAGTGCTTCGCAGGTAAGAAAAAGCTAGAGGAGTTCATCACCACCAAACCAATATTATACGAAATGCTGAAAGGTATTCTTTAAGAAGAGGAAGAAGAAAAAGATAAAAGTGTAAATTATGAACAACAAATACACATCTATCAACAAATGAATCCAAAAAGCAAGTGAATTAATAAGCTGATGAACAGGATAAACTGGTGAATGTAACAGAATCACGGACATAGAGAGGGAATGGACTGACAATTTTTGGGGAGAAAAGGGGTTTGGGAAGTGCAGCAAGAGACTGGACAAAAATCATGCAACTATGGGAGAGGACAGTGAAGGGGGGTGAGGGCGAAGGGTGGAATGGGTACCAGGTGGAGGGCAGCTATAGTGGGGAAAAAGGGAACAATGTAATTAATAAACTGAACAATAAAGATTAAAAAAAAAAAAATAGAAGCTTCGGAGATCCCAGCTGGCTTAAGTAACAGCACCTGAGATAAATTCCCAAGTAGTCAAAACTCCACATCCCAAACCCCTCGGGCTGAAGGGTTTTCACACTTTGCCAAATGAAAGACCCATTAACACAGACGCAGGCAACGCCTGCCTGTAGTATTTGGAATGGAAAGGATTCATAGTGATTGGTTACCCATCTTATTGCTATATCAACCACATGAAAGCTAGGGAAGGGGCCCCAGAGGGAATGCCGCGCATCACCAGGCCTCAGAGGAGGCTGACAGCTGAAAGAAGCATCTACTCTGGCAGAAATACTCCAGTTCCTGAACACACACACACACACAAAGAGTTTCAGAAGAAGCTGAGGCCCCAGAAGGTTCAGGTCATTTTCTGTTTGACCTTCAATGCTTAGCATTCATGAAGAGCCACAGGGGAGGGTCAGCCCTACCTTCCTGTCATCATCAGCTGGAGCCGCAGCCAGCCTTTTGGGGGCAAGCTCTCCCTGGCGTGGCGGTGGGAGCTGGGGCCCCGTTCTGGGGAAGCCGGCACGCAAGCTGGTTTGTACATGGAAGTCCACACTGAACCTCTGCTCACGTCCGGCGCCCAGAGGCCTTCCTCTGGTCAGTGGCGCAGGAGCGTTTCTTGAAAAGCCAGGTGACCCGAGCATGCAAGTCCGCACCCGGGGCCATGTCCCCAGCCACTTAGTCTTTAGAGGACCGCCAAGGTGTTGGCTGTCGTGAGAGCCACCTTGTTAACGCCACAGCTGACTCCTCGCGCACAGCTGTTTTCTAGTATCTTGCAACCAGACACATGGAGTCTTAAAAATGGGCGTAAGAGTGAGCGTAAATCGCCCAAGTCTTCAAACCCTGATAGTAAAGAGTCTCTGGGACACCTGGAACTCACCACCTAAGGGAGCATCCCCTTTATAGCCAAAGGCAGCATCCGGGGACGAAAAGACAACACAAAGGGGGCTTCCTCTCAGGCATGTGTGACTCTGCGGCTGCGTGAGGGCGCTTTGGCTGCCGGAACCGTGTCCACGCCTGTGTCTGCGCTTCCGCCTGCGCCTGCGCCTGCGCAGAAGCCAGAACTGACCTCTGGCGCCGCCGCCACGTGTTAGCTGGGCTTTGGTTGTCGGTTGCCAACCACTGAAATGCAGGTTTATACAATACTACGGAAAATGCCTTATTACAGGAGTTTTATGTAAGTACTTGGGTGTGCTTTACGTAACTCCCTGAGAATATTTTCTATAAACTGATGGCAATAGAACTGTTGAACAACAGTGATTGAGTTGAACTTATCTTGAGGTAGTAATTTGAAAAATCCTATGATCTGAGAATATACTTAAAAAAAAAAAACTCTCAAAAGTCAATAGTAAAAAAATAAACAATCCAGTTATGAACTAGGCCAAAGACACGAACAGATATTTCAGCTAAGATATTTGAACAGCAAATAAACATGTGAAAAATATGTTCAATATTATTAGCCTTTAGAGTAATGCAAATTAAAACCGCAATAAGTCGTTCCTACAAAACTGTTGAACAACTGAATTTTTTGTTTGTTTGTTTAAGTAATAATACCAAATGCCAGTGAGAAGGTGAAGAAACTAAATCTTTTCTACCTTACTGGTGGGAATGTAAAATGGTACAACCCCTGAAACATAGTTTAACAATTGCTTAACATATGACCCAGCAATCACATTCTTGGGAGTTCATCCTAAAGAAATAAAAATCTTATGCTCACACAAATACCTACATACAAAAGTCTACAGAACTGTTACTCATAGTAGCAAAATATTGGAAACTACTCAAACATCCTTTAGTGGGAACATGGATGAACATGCTCTGGTATAATATCTATTTACTTAGCAATAAAAAGGAATGAACTACTGATACATGCAATACCTTGACTGAACCTCAAGGGCATTATGCTTAGTTTTTTTTTAAATCAATCTTAAAACATTATATATTGTATTCTCCCATTAATATAACAGTCTCAAAGTGACAAAACTGTAGAGATGGAGAACAGATGAATGGCTGGTTCGGTAGCATGATGAGGTGCTTTTGTGATAATGGAACAGTTCTCTATATTCATTGTGGGGATTATTTTTTAATCCTATGACTTTGGAAAATATTTACCATAAAAGCTAGTCAAAAGCTTTTCATCCATTTTTGTATAGTAAAATCCTGAAAGTACTTAAATATACAGTGTTGGTTTAATTAAGCTTAAATACCTATTTTCATGTTTAGTAAAATCAAATAGTATCGATTTTATTAGCAAACAATTTCAGTATACAGATGTAGGTTATTTTGTAGTAATAATAAGAACAGGGATAAATTCTGGAGGTGAATTTGCTATTGTTCCTTTTCACTCCTTTGTTGACAAACTAGAGACTAGTTTCTCCAACTTTTCTAGAATTGAGGGGGGTGTTTCTTTGTAAAATTTGAGAACTACATAGCATAATTATGGTAACCTCTTTCACAGAGGTTACCTTAGTATGGAAGGACTTTCTAGAATAGTGACTTTTCCTCTGCAATCTTAATTATTGTTTACACAAATAATTTTTTTCCTGAAAGTTTTTCTGGTCAGTTTTCCTCAGGTTTAGGCATCAACTGGGCCTAAATTTCATGATGACTGTTTGTTCTTTACCCCTATGGAAGCAGCATCCTTTAGAAGGCCTGACTGAGCCTTGGTGTCTCCTGGTATGGAAGGCAAGCAACAACTGAATGATATAGCCTGTCAACTGGAGTCTTTGTATAGATATATGTCTTTGTATAGATGACCTAGCACCTACCTCGCTTAAGCATGCCACTTAATTTTGTAAAATTTATTACTAAGGAAATGAAAGAAACAAGAAAGTAAGAATAGCAAAAAGCAGGTTAGTGATAAAATAAAGCCTTGGCACAAGCTGACTACAACTGTCAGAATCTCAGAAAACTATTCACTTCTGCATGCCTCAGTTGCATCATCTATAAAATGATTATGATATTAATAGCATCTTCTTAATCGGTTGTTGTGAGGATTAATTGAGAAAATATGTTCTAAATCTTCGAACCCCATTGCCTGCCACATACATGGCTACAATACATGTTGATTCCTATTTCTTTAGAGTCTCTACCCTAATTCTTAGCCTTGAGGGTAGTTTGAAAAGATTAGGGACTGATGACTCCATTTCAATGAGGATGACCTAAACAAAGCAGATTGCCCATAATACCTTACCTTGAAAAATATAAACTATGGAACTTCACTATATCCTGGAGTACCTGAGATATTCAGAAAGCACCAGGCAAGCTTTTGTCTCTGCAGGGAATATAAACCAGTGGGGAAGAGTAGGAATACCCGGTGAACTAAAACTCATTTGGAGAGCCTAGGAAGGGAGAGTTAAGTACTCCATCTGGGGAAACTAAGAATGGTTTCCTGGAAGAAACTGAGGGACTGAGGGGTTTGCTTTTAGGAATTTTCCCAATGTTCCATTTCTTGAGGGATGTGGCAAAGAGAGAGCCCTTGCAATAAAATATGGCTCCCTTTTCCCCAGACCTCAATATCTCAGAACATGTTACCTGAGAACTAGAGGACCAAGGACACGTTGCCATCTTTGCATACCCAGGCCTTTGTACACATTCTTCTAAATAAAAGTTCATTGAATGAATAAATCCCTTAAGGTAGCTGAGCACATCAATGCCATTGTTCCCCAGGCTGGAAGGGAGGAGGTTTGGGCACACTGATTTTAGCAGGCCCTCTCCAAGCTCTCGGAGGGCCCAGGCCAGTTTGGTTGTGCTCACTGCCACCTCCTTAGAACTTGACAGAGTACCCGAGATACTGTAAGCATTCTAAAAACTTATGTGAATCCCGAAAAAATACCCCTGGTCCTGTCCTCAGAGGTCACAGTCAGCTAAAGAGGAGAGCTGGAGGACTATCTTGGGTTTTCAAGGAATCTGACAACCCATGATCGGCCAGAAGTCAATTTCACTTCCTCACTCAGCCATTTGTTGGAGGTTGTAAATCACCCCCTTACTCAGGTTAGGGTCTGCCTGTGAGTCCTTAAGCCCCCTGCGGGGATCCCAAGAGCTAAGTCACCAAGGAAGGTAACCCAGAGGGGGAAGCCTAACAGAACAGCACGTGCAGCCGCCCATGGGAGGAGGAGGCTGGGCTAACGCCGCCCTTAGTCAGCAGCTGGGCTCGGTTTTGAAACAAAAGCCAATGTCCTCCCTCGGAGTCCGCGGCCGGTCAGCTGCTGGGGGAAAGAAAGCCATGCTGCCCAGCCGGTTAGTGGCCCAACTTACTTTTCCAGAGCCTGGGACAAAGGACCGGCAATGGCACGGGAATGGGTGGGATGTTAGGGATGGGAACCGGGGCACGAATCTCATTGACCCGCCCCTCCCAGCGGCTCCGGAGAGGGGCCTGGGTCTCCCGGGCTCTGCGCATGTTTGTCCTGGGCAATCCGCCACCGAGCCCGGGCCCAGGCTGCGTAAAGCTGAGGCCCCTTTGCCACCCGCGCACCAGCGCCCAGACACACCGGGCCCTGGTTTCATGAATGAAATCCAATCGTGTGGATATAAATAGCCGCGAAGGCTGCTAACGTCACAGTGAGCGCGGCTGCCGCCACCGCGGCGGAGCTCGGTGCCGGGAGCTCTATTCGCCGACCTGGCCCGCCCGGGAGCGGGGTGGGGGCCGGAGGAGAAGGGGAGGGCTGGGGGTGGAAAGGGGCGAACCCCTCTGTCCCCGGACTGGGAAGAGCGGCCGCGGCGGCAGGCGAGCCCGCCAGACAAGGCAGTGCCATGCTGCCTTTGTGCAAAGTTGGGCGGCGGGCTGCACGCCGCGCGCAGCGGCCCCGCACACCCGCGACCGCGCGCAGTCGTGGCTGCTGCTGAGTGACGGGGGGGCTCCCCCGCTCCCCCCAGCCCTTGAAGGCGGAGAGAGCTCGCGTCTCGCTCAGCTTCAGGGTAGGTTCTGTGTTGTGAGTGCGCTAAGGTACGAAACTTCTCGGAGCAGCCTCCGCGCATCCCCTACCGCCCCCTGCCCCAGCGGGTGGCATGCGGGGGTCCCCGGGCTGCGCCACTGGGTAAGCAGCGTCCCGAGAGAGTTGTGGAACAGAGATGCCATAGGAGCCACCCTCGTTTCTCCGCGAGGCCGGAAACCCTCACATTAGAGGCAAACGAGGAGCGCCCGCACAGCCGCACCCCTAAGTTAGAGCCGAGAAAATGAACAACAGGCACCCTTAGAAGGCTGTCTGCGCCAGGGAGGGGGTGGTGCCGCGCCGACAGGAGGGCTCTTTTCCTTGGAAGGACAGCAGTGGGGAACCAGAGGTCCCGAAAGGGGGATATGCTTGCCCTTTTGGTGTTGCACCCCCGTGAGAGTTGACGGGTCAGCCCACAGTTTAGCACTCCCCACCCCCACCCCCCTGGCAATGGAGTCTGTTGTGAGTTGCTGTGACAACAGCAGGAGCTGCCTGTCATGAGGGGCTTTCAAAACCTCTTACCTTGTCTCCCTGTGCTCAGCTTTCGGGGAGAACAATGGGGGTGGGGGTGGGGGTAGTGTGCAGCCAAAGGAATCCAACCTCCTCACCAAAGAAAGAAATGAGAGGAAGGCACAGCTATGTAAAAATATATCATTAGATCCTACTGTTAGCTTTGCCGTTTCTACCCTCAGCAGTATCAAACATCTCAACTGAGGAGCAGTGTCAATATTTAGACTTGGACAAGCCAAAAAGTTAGAAGGGAGCGCCAAGCACAGGGTTTTGACTTGGCTTTGCATGTCAGCACACAAGCTGTGCCTTTCGAGCTGACTGTACACATTTACTGGGGGGTGAAAATGCATGAAGGTAGATATATAAACAAAGGCACCCAGACCTAGGTCTCAGAAGACCAAGAGTAGCCTTGACTTTGAACTCCCAAACTGCGCTGTTCACACAGTTCTGTTGGAACCCAGCCAGATGCTCAACCTAAGGTTTCTCTAGTTTGGGGCCCTCCCACCCCCAACCAGGCTGTGTTGCATATTCTACATTCAACTGTGCATCCTCTCTAAACTGCAAAAATATTGTTATTAGTAGTTTTGATCTTTGTACACCTTCTCTCACTAGCAGCAGATATAAGTGGCCAATAGTCTGTTTTTGTTTGATCTCAGACAAGCTCTAGGCTTTCCAAACATACACTATGTTTACAAAAACTTTATAAGTTTGAAATTATATTTAGTTTCCAATAACTTTGTAGATGCTTAAGAGAGTCTCTAGTTGCTAGAAAATAAACATAAGTTTGTTGTTTTGTGGGGTTTTTTCAGTGTAAATAACATCTGCATATTACTCTGCAGGTAGAGTGGGCAGTAAATTATTACATTAAACTAGGTTTTCTCTGAGATTCCTGAGAAATCATATGTCCATCATATTTGGACATATTAGTGGGAAAGGGGTTTAACCATCCAATCCAATGTAGAAGACTGAAAAATAATTAGGAAGCACTAAAATAACAGCCAGTATTCTTCTAAACTTGCCCATTGGTTGTTATTTTACAAAATGTTGAATGTAGTGTAAATTGAAGTACAAAAGTCTGTGTGTGATCAAGAGGTGGGAATAGAAACACAGGTAGTTTAATGTAATTGGCTCAATAACACAACTTACTGACTATTCAAATATAATTTAGTAAGAAAAAAAGAATTGTGTGGACTTTTACACAATAATATCTTTAAAAAATGTTATTTTGGAGGAATAGCATGTCTGCCTTTATGACTTTTGTATTGCAAAATGTCTGTAAGCTTTTCCTTCTCCCTATCCTTGGGTTTGTGGCCAGATGCTTTTTTTGTAACATACCCAGTGTTCAGAAATATATTTTAACAAATGCTACAAAATGTTACCCTAGCTATTTTAGGATAACATTTCTTTGACCCAAAGAAATGCTACTTTAACACTGGCACCTAGCAAAAGTAAAGCAGATTCTGCCCCTTTTGGGGGAAGGCGAGGGGAGAAAACAACGTATGTTGAAAATTTTAGTAGCTTTTCATGTGCTCCTGGCAAGCACTAGAATTTATACAGTATTTCTCTCTTTTATGTAGGTAAGTCCAGCTATAAGCAGAGTGTTTTGTTCCTCACATCCAGCAAGCCAGGTTAGTATCTTTGTACAAACCCATGACCACAGATTACATCTTGTGTCTAATTCTGAGCATTTGAGAACAGGTTTCTTAGTCAACTTGTCTTACAACAATTTGTCATTTTTTAATGGAATCATTTATTGACATTATAACTTCAGTGATTATTAAAATTATTCTATTTACTCTGTGAATAAAATGGACCTTGAATCAATTTGTCTTTTTTATAAGACTATTTTACTCGGGGGTGGGGGAGATGAAAGTGGTGCCTGAGTATCTGAGGATACTGAAGATCTAAGTGCTTGATAAATAAGGTTTTACTTCTAATCTTAGCACTCTAGAGCTGGAAGAAACTTGATAAAATAATAGTTGGCATTTTTTAACATGAACCAAAGTTAAAGTAATGCACTGCATTCTTGGCATTTATGTTCTCATTCTGCATCTAAAAAATCCCCCATGATGTAAAATTACTCTCTTGATCCCCAAATAACAGGTGAAGAATTGGAAGTTCAGAGAAGTTAGATAATACTTTCAATTCCTAGTTCTAGGCAATGGAAAAAAATTGATTTAAAAAAAAAAGTTCTATCTTACTCTAAGACCTAACTCTCTAGTTGAAAAATTCTTCTCCAATAGGGAAACTGGGGCCAACAAAAGTTAAGTGACTTGCCCAATATAACTTGGTAATTACAGCTCATACACAGCTGTTACAAAATAAATCAATTCGATTTTCTAAGTATTCATGTCCACTTTCTGGCATGGAACTGTCAAAGATCTAAGAAAGTTTTTATCATGAGATCTCTGGTCCTAAGAATCTTACAAACAAGTAAGATTGTAAACATTCATGTATAAAAAAAATTAGGGATAAATCAGGAACATGTATACCAAAAGGCCAAATGGGGGGTCATTGGTACTTTGACAAGAAGTTCAACATTTTCCACTCTGTGGGATTACTTTGTCATTGGGGGGAAAACATCCAGTACATACTTTGTCTGGATAGATGATAGATGATAAATTGGTGAAAGTTCAGGAAAAGATAGAATGTAGAATTTCAACTGAACAGAGAGAGTTTTTGCAGTCATCTAGAAATACGAAATTACACTATCTCAGACTCAGAGGTGTTACTGCTTCAAAAGCATTGTACAAAAATAAGCATTTCAGTCTCATTATTTGGAGGCCTCACTTGGGCTTCATGTAATGGGGTTGGTTCAAAGGATTCAGGTGATTTAAATTTGGTTTTTGTGTTTGAATCTGCATAGCATCTTAGAGAAAGCATTGCAATTTGGCAGTTACTTGAAAGTGCTGTATTCCTTTTGGAATTTCAATTTGTCTGAAATATGCCATGTAATGGATTTGGATACATAATAGATAAATCTCAACTAAATTCCTGAAAATAACCAATATTTATAGATTAAGTAAGACATTTTTAGTTTTGCCTAGGTTAATAGTCTTCTCTTCCCCACTCTTGCCTACTTTTTGAAAAGTCACTGGTGACAGTTGTTAATCATTTTAAACAGGGGTAATAATAAATTTTTTAAAAAGGAATGGAAACATTTTACTAAAGAAAACCTTAATATATCATCTTTTATTAAATTACTGATATTACCAACTCAAGCTAGTAGCCCTAAAAGCTTATTAGTTAAGATAGCCTTTTAAGTATTTAAGGGGTGTTATAAGATGTTCCATAACAGCTTTGTCCTATAAAAGTTGTTATATAGTGTGTCATTACAAAATAGATCATAAGAGGATTATTATACTGGGAAGATCCCATTACAGATTGAGAATTCATCAACTGATATTTGGTCATAGCAACTACAAATCTATAATTACTTCAAGAGTAAAATTATGCTCTGAATCATATAGTATTAGTACTGCAAGAGATGCTAGAATTTGTGTAATATCTCTAATGATAATTTAATGAGCAATCATTTTTGGTTTGTTTTCATTTTGTCTTAACTTCAGAAAGCTTTAGTTAATGTACTTGACTTATCTCAAAACATGGCTAGAAACATTTGAAATTTTACTATGTTTTTTTGTTGAGAAAATGTACTTGTATAGAATAGAATAATTTTTTTAAATCTTTTGTTCTCCCTTTTAGAAAATAGGCAGTTCAGTTTCATTATTTGGAGGCCTCACTTGGGCTTCATGTAATGGGGTTGGTTCAAAGAATTCAGGTGATTTGAATATTGTTCTTATGTTCATTTTCTTTTCTCCATCAAGGCTTTGACCAACCTCACAACACCAAAAAAAAAAAAAAAAAAAAAAAAAAAAGCTTGGAGAAAGAAGAAAAAAAAGTCACAAAAAGTAGTTTATGTAGAAAGGGATAGGAAGTGGTAGTGTGGGAGTAGTGGAACAGGAGATGGGGGAAGGGAAAGCTTTGGATGGGGAGGTCCAGAGGCAGGCTCTCAAGTGGATGGGGTGTGTGTAGATTGATTATTTATATGCCAGCATGAGAATTGTTCGTTTTTTTAATTATCTAACCAAAGTGAATCACCTCCTCCTCTTCCTAGAATCTTTTGTTCCTGTGCACATAGGGCAGAAATTGGGCAATGAACAAATAAGACACTGAAATGAAATGTGGGTATGACAATAGTCTTTCCAAATGTCCAAAAAAACTCTGGTCTTCAAATACTTTCAGAAAGTTTTATCCACTAAGAGGTGAATTAGAAAGGTAAAAAAAGAAAGAAAGAGATGCTAAAAGGTCCAGAAGGAACAATTACATTTTTCTATTCTGCACCTGAGTTAATTTATTGCACAGACATTGGTTCATGAAAAACTCTCAGTGCTAATGAGTTTGCCATCTCAGGTTCCATTTCACTGGGAAAATTTGCTTTGAATTGTTACCCAACCATAGATCCAATCTATGGAATAACAATAGCCAGTACTAGTTATGCTCCTACTAGATGCCAGGCACTTTACTACATTACAGATCATGTTCATTATCAACTTCAACTTCCAGAAGCAAAAAATGGAACTCAGATATGTTAAGTCAAAGAGCTAAGAGGAGGTAGAGCTTGAATTTGCACTCAGATCTAAGAACTTGAATATATATTTATTTTTAAAGAATGCCTAGAAATAAAACAATACTTTAAATTATTTTATTACAGGTTACTCTTGCCAATGGAATGGTATGGGAATAAATAATTGTTCTTGTGTGTGTATGTTTTTTTTTAATTTAATGTAATTCGAATCACATGGCAGGTTTTTCTCAACCAATTTGTTAATTCTTCAGGTCATTTCTAATATATTTTGATGGAAGTCTCTGTCTTAAATAGTTGAGTCATGGAGGGTTCAATCATGGATCCCGAAAAGTTCTTAAGGATACTTAATCCAACCTCATGTAGGTGAAAAAAAAACTGCCATCTAGAGAAGTATTATAACTTATCCACTCTCATAGTTAATAAGTGACACATCTGAAACAGAACCCAGGTTTCTAAGTCCCACCCTGGGCTTAATTCTATTATATAACACTGACCGAAAAATGCCAAGCCTTCTAAATCCTCCAGCTTAGCCAAAATTACAGCTATCAGTATGAAATACCTCTGAAACCTAAGATACATCCAGAAATGGGTGATAAAGATGTGTTGGGTACTAGGAGATCCCTTACTTACCTTCATTAACACTGACATAGAAAAAAACTCTTTCCTCTTATTCAGAAGATAACAATCCCATACTCTGATTTCTGCCCTGCTGCCTTTGTTGAGCAATCTGTTTTAATTAAGGAAGGAGCTATTTAATTTTGGTGTAGAGCTCCAGATTTTTATTTACTATGTGACATGGCTGAAATATTTCCTTGGACCTCATTTTGCTAATATGTAAAATGGGGACCATATCACCTCCTCTAGAGGCTTATGAAGATAGTAGGAAATTACACATGTCCAGCACATAGTAAGTGTCCAGTAAGGGTTAGTTCTCTTCTTAGCCTTTCTAGATTATTTCAAGGGAAAATGTTATAACACATTAGGGCAGTGATATAATTTTACCCATAAATGTACTGAAGTCATTTGAATTCTGATATCACAAGAATGGTTGTAGTAATACTTTTTCTTGGGTAAAAACAGGCATGATGGTCTCTCTGGGTACCAGTGGCCCAGTTGCAATTACATTTGATTTGTTTTCTTCACATTCTAGGGTTGCCAGAGTTTACCTGAATTATTTTACTGTTCCGGTTTTTGCCACAACTAATCCCATGTTCCTCTTGGAGATTTGTGGCTTGCATTTCCTGCCAGACACTGTTTAAGTAGCTAACGTGTTTTCCCATAGACCTTTGCAGCTCAAAGCAACTACAATATTTTCAACCAAATAGCTAAGAAATTTTTCCAAAGAATGTTATGGCCAATAGAACATTTTTGCTTTCAATTTCAAAATATGTGACACTTTTCTACTATCATTTAAATTAACTTGGGCACTGAGTGTTGTCTGTGTGCTGGCCCTCTCTTTTCTTTCTGTATTGTGTTGCTGACTGATATATTGATAGGAAAAGCATGAGCACTACAATTTCCCCCTTTCGCCCTCAGCACTTGATAACTACCCTGGCCTAAATTACATCCCTGGGAAGTGTTTCATCACACTCCTCTCCTAGCTGCCACACTTTGTCATCTGGCACTTGCTGCCCTGCTTTGAAATTTTGGAACCAAGTCTATGGCAACATGTCCTATTCATCACGTATATGGCGGAAAGCTACCATTGTAATTTTTTTCTGTCTTTTACTTTTTTTTCCTTCTTAAATTAATAATCCAAGTGGCCTAGAATAGCCTTTATTTTCCTAGTGGCACAGTTTTCCTTTCAATATTTGACAAATGAATATTACAAGATTTAGGTCCTTTTCTTCTGGTTTATGGGTAGCAACTGTGTATTTTCCCCCGTGTTATGAAGTGGCTTGACTGGTTTGAGATGCTTAAAGATCACTAATTGCTAGATTGTCCTTAACCTTATTGCTAATTTCAAATTGGTTACATAAATTCCAGTTCATACCAATGAGTTTCTTTTTAAAACTAGAAGTCCGATGCATGAAATTTGTGCAAGAGTAGTTCTTCCTTCCCCTGGCTGCTGGCACCAGCTTCCCTCTGGCACTTGGGACCTGGGCTTCCCTCGCAGCCCCGGCTTCATCTGGAAGGATATCCAGTCTAATAATTAGCATATTATGCTTTTATTATTATAGATTATTATAAAATGTGCTTCTCAAACTTTAATCAGCATACAGATCACTGGGCACCTTGATAAAATGCAGATTCTGATTCAGTTCTGGGGGTTAAACCCAAGGTTATTCTCAGAACCTTCCCATTGATGCCAGTGCTATTGGTGTGGGAACCACAGGTTAAATAGTAAGGCTCTATAGTATAATCGTTACTATATCTTATGCCAAAATTCATTACTTATAGGCCCTTCAACTCCCACCTTATTTTGTTTGCTTGTTTCTTAAATAATAATACAGAGTCATGGAATCTTAAACATGGGAGGAATGTAGACAGAGGCATGCTTGTAAATCAACCAGCTCTCTGGGGGGAGAAGGGAGAATGCATTTATGTGCATACATAAGTTGATGGTAAATTTTACTGACATAAAGAATGTGCATAGCATCCAATTTACAAATAATAATAAAATATACAAAATTTCATATAGCCCTTTGGATTTCACAGAATATTTGTTAGTTTTTGCAGAACTCTTCTATCCAAAGCCTACATAGGATACAATTGATGAAGAGATATAATTCCCATATAAATGTTGGCTGATAGTTTTCTTTAAGTTAATGAGTAAAACAAAGTTAAAACAACAAAGACATATGTCAGAACTGTATATATTCATTTAAAACTAGAGACCCGGAGCACAAAATTGTGCACAGGTAGCTCGCCGCTGCTTGCCACTGCTCTCGCCAACCAACCTGGTGCCTCTCACTGTCCCACCCACCGCTGCTCACAGGGGAGGGACTGAGAGGTGGTCAGTGCACCTCAAGGCAACTGGTTAGGCCATCATTCTGGTCGTTATGCTTATGGTCCCTGGCCATAAGCATATTAATAACTTCTTTGCTCAACCAGATAATAGCTTTTAAATACTGTAAGGATATTTCCTTAAATGTACTATTCACTATTCAGCTACACACATATAATACACTTTTAAATTTAATCTCTATTATTAACATTTTTAAATCATTTTCTTAAGACAGTCAACAGACCAGTAAAGCTGTTGTGTAGTGGTTGCAAATATCTGTGGTGTAAATACTCCCATCATAGCCACTTTCAAGCTATCATTCTGACTGAACATGGAGTTGAGAAGAAATGGGGTGGTAGCACACCACTGTATAGTATTTCCACCATGCAGATAAATTTGGCATAAATAACATAAAACAATGTAGATAATAGTAAAATGATGAGTTTTGAGTATTTAGTACCTTTAATACATTTTATTTAATCAAAACTTTACATAATTTAATTCTTAATACTGACCCTATTTTAACAGGCTTGCAAAAATCCTAAAAATATAACTGGTTTTCATGGGCTAACAGAGACTGGATCCAGCACACCACTAGATGTTACCATTGGTCCAGTGATTCTCAAACTTCACTGTACAATGGAACACCCCAGAAAAAAATATAACCAACAATCTTAGTACATCTGCAGTGGGGCCCAGGAATCTGAATGTAAACATTTTATTGAAGTGTATCTCATTTCAAGAAATATATACAAATTATGAATATATAACTTAAAGAATTTTCACCATCTGAACATACCCACATATCTGGCACCTACATACAGAAATAGAACATCACCACCAAGAAGGCTTTCTTAAACCCCTATCCAGTTATAACCCAACGGAGTTAAACACTGTCTTGATATCTAATACTGTAGATTAGTTTTGCATGATGTTGTGCTTTTATAGAAACAAATCTCTTTTGTATCAGGCTTTCCTCCCCCTCATTATTGCATTTGTGAAATGTAGTGTAGCCATAGTTCATTCATTTTTAGTGCTGTGTAATACTTTATTCTATAAATAGACCTCAATTTCTGATTTATTTATTATTTATTCTACCAGTGATGAGTTGTTTCAAGTTATTGGCTATTATGAATAATGCTGCCAAGAATATTCATGTACAGACAGCAGCAGTATTTAAAACAACACAAAACAAAGCAAAACAAAACAAATTCTCCCAGTTGTTCTAATAAGCAGCCAGTCTCGACCAACATCTCTATATTTCCTCTTCTTTTATTTCTCATTAGAGACCCGGTGCATGAATTTGTGCACATGTGGGGTCCCTTGGCCTGGCTGGCAATTGAGGCCTATCAGGTGGCTGGCTGCCGTGGGGAGGGACCACAGGAGATTGGCCTACTGCCCCCCCCTAATCAGGGCTCGGGGGAGGGGTCTTGGGAGGTTGGCCGGGGGAGTGGGGAGGGGCCACGGGAGGTGGCCAGCAGCCAGGGGTGGGGGAAGGGCTATGGGAGGTTGGCCAGCAAGCATGGGGGTGAGGGACTAGATGGAGGGAGGGGCCGCGGGAGATTGGCCGTGGGAGCACACTGACCATCAGGGAGCAGCTCCTGCATTGAGTATCTGTCCCCTGATGGTCAGTGCCCATCATAGCAACTGGTCAACTGGTTGTTCTGGCTGTTCTGGTCATTTGGTCTTAACAGCCATTTAGCCTTTCATATATATAGATGTAGTATGACCAAGGCCATTGATTCTTTTGCATGAATGTACTTTTAGTACCATAAACCAGGAAGCTGTGCTTCCTTTCAATACAGTGTATTCTCCTACCTCTTTTCATATGAGTTCACCAACTCCCCCTTTTATCAAGACATCGCTCTTGTACACACTGAATGGAGATGAGATTGGGCTTCACATCAATAGCATGAAGGAGGAATAGACATGGCAGCAAGGCACCAGGGCTAAATTTGGCAGCTGATCATTAAGGCTCCTGGAAAGAGGCTTCAAGGAAAGTATATTGTTTCCCTTTGTGTATACCAGTATTAAACACAAGTCAACAGTGAACCCTTAGAATATTTCAGATTTTTAAAAAATCCGTTTATTTGAAGTAGAACAGGACTCTCTTCTTCTTTTTTAAAAAATATATTTTATTGATTTTTCACAGAGAGGAAGGGAGAGAGAAACATCAATCAGCTGCCCCCTGCACACCCCCTACCGGGGATGTGCCCACAACCAAGGTACATGCCCTTGACCGGAATCAAACCCGAGACCTTTCAGTCCACAAGCCGATGCTCTATCCGCTGAGCCAAACCGGTTCGGCAGGACTCTTCTGAAAAAGAATTGAAATTTCTCAAAGTCAGATGATTTTATCTGAAAAGATTGGAGAAGGAAGTCATCCCATTGTCTTATTTCTACCCCTAGTGTTCAGCAGGGTATCTTCGTTGCATTATTCTAGACTAGGTGGCTGTGTAGTTTTCTTATTTGGGCCTATTGAGATTTTAGTGTCTTCTTGGACATAAGTCAAAGAAGCTGAAGACCTCAAGCTCCAAAGTGATATTGATGATGAGTGGTATGTCTGCTCAGAACTGAAAGAATGTTTTCAGGGGTGATAGGGCTGTTCTTATTCTATGAAATGCACTTCACATCAAGCTCTCAAAGTATTCAGAGAGGTCAAGAGTAGACATTAATTCCATATAAAGAAGAATATTCTAGTCCCTGGTTTTCCTACTTTCCCACCTCACTTTTTTTTTGTAAATTTCTTGTTATAAAAGAATGCATATCTATTATAGAAAAGATGGAATATATAAATAAGAAAAAAATTAATTATAATGGTATAATATTTTAATGTATTTTAATGTATCTCTATCCCAAATTTTTTTGTTTATATTTAGGCACATAATTTTTTAAGGAATGGTGTTACTCTATAAATATTTTTATGATCTTTTTTCTTTAAAGATTTTCAATGGATAACTACTAGATGCCCAGTGCATGAGATTTGTGCCTACGCCCTCTCACAGTCTGGGAGCCCTCAGGATATGTCTGACTGCTGGCTTAGGCACAATCCCCACCGCAGTTGCCAGTCGGACATCCTTAGCGCTGCCGTGGAGTGGGGAGAGGCTCACACCACCACTGCTCTGCTCGCCAGCCATGAGGCATGAGCCCGGCTTCTGACTTCCTGTGGGAGCGCACTGACCACCAGGGGGCAGCTCCTGCATTGAGCGTCTTCCCCCTGGTGGTCAGTGCGCATCATAGTGACCGGTCATTCCGCTGTTTGGTCGATTTGCATATTACCCTTTTATTATATAGAATAACAATAAATGTACTCTTAAAAACACATTTTTGGTGGCTATATACTCTCCCGTTGTATGGACATTTATTGGTGGTGTTTTTTTAACCCATTCCCTATAGTTACATTTCTGAAATTGTTTTCAATATTTTATTTCCACAAATAGTGAATGGTGAGCATACCTTTAGTGGAATTTTTTTGTATGCCCTAATTATGCTTTCAGGAATAAAGTCTTATAACTAATGAAAGTATGGACAGTTTAAAGTATTTTATGTGCCAGTTGTATTCCTGAATAATAGTTCCATCTTACATTCCCACAAATAGTCCCTCATCCTGCTTTTTAAAAAATGTATAATCTATCAATTATTATTATTGGATTGTAACTCCTTAGCAAGAGCTGGAAGGTATAGGAACATGATCTGAAAATACTAGCTAGAATCTGTACAATGATATCAGCCAATAACCTTAAATAAAATAAGAGATTTAAAGAGTCTGGATTTTGTCCACTAGCACTTTTATATGTATGCTCTAACTTTGCTAGGAAATTCTAGGGGAAACAAAATAGTTTTCTTCATTTGCTTCAATCAGAGCATAACTTAATCCTAACTGTCATATTATAGTCTCATAAATGATTAAATGCAATTGTTTGATTGTCATCATATCTGAAGGTTTCACAACAAGTGGTCTCTTGGTACTTCAAAAGCTAACCCAGTGACATCTTTAGAGAATGCTTTCAGTGAACAAGTAGTTACAGAACATTATAGAGACTTTTATTCATTAGGATGGATTTTTAAGCATGTCTTCTCGACAGACTGGATATTAGCTTTCTCAAATGAAAATATGGACAGCCCATACAACTTTGAATGTTTAAAGACTTGATCAATATTTTAATTATTCTTGACAAAGCTTCCTGATTCATCCCTTAGCAAAAGCTCACCAACATGAGAACCACATACCCTTCAAAATCAATATGTGGGGTCTTTTGTTGCTATTCAATTTTAAAGAATTATTGAAGTATACCACATATAGCAAAGTGTGTAAATATCACAAGTGTACATTTGATGAAATTTTGCAAATGAAACCTACCTATGTAACTGGCACCTAGATCAAGACCAAGAGCATCCCCCTTCTACTCACCACCCACTGCATCCTCAGTGTGTTTGAAGTGCGTCATATTTTATGTCCAAGGTCATTTATTTATAGGATTTGATTTTTCACTGAACTCTTTATATGAGCTAGCTACAGTCAGCTTTGCTCAAGCTTATCTCTCATATAACTAAAACTATATAAGACTCTGCCTTTCCAAGTAAAGATTATAACATGAATTCACATACTGAGTTTGTATCAACAAGTATTTGTGAGTTGCAGCTACACAAATATATATATAGTATGCATACAAACAAGTTAGGAACTTTTTTTTTCTTAAAGCTGAAGTATACTATGTTGATCCATACTTAAAATATCTTATTTGATTGCCACAGAATAGTACATGTACTATGATTCCAAATAATTTCTTAAAATTGCTCTTTACTACTCTAATTTTCTCTTTGAACATTCAAAATTTTAAAGCCAAGAATGTTTCATCTTCTGTTTAAGATAGAAGTATGCATGTGCCCTGGATATCTACACCTGTCTCCTTATATTGTTTAATTTTTGTCTGATTATCAGCAATATATCATTTAGATTCCCATGTTATCTATAATTGAGATCGTGAGTCAGAAAGAAGACATTTCACAGGCTAACTATGCTTTATAAATACATGATTTTGAAAATTATACATTATGAAAAAAATTATTATTATTGGATTGTATCAGTGTACCCTTAGTAGAATTAACAATCAAGGGTTACACTTATGTACTCATTCCTTTTTATTTATTTATTTACTTTTTAAATTTTTTAAAATCTTTATTGTTTAGTTTATTAATTACATTGTTTCCCTCCCCCCGCCCCATAGCTCCCCTCCACCCGGTACCCATCCCACCCTCCGCCCTCATATCCCCCACATTGTCCTCTCCCATAGGTGCATGATTTTTGTCCAGTCTCTTGCTGCACCTCCCACACCCCTTTTCTCCCCAAGAATTGTCAGTCCATTCCCTTTTTATGTCCATGATTCTGTTATATTAACCAGTTTATCCTGTTCATCAGATTATTAATTCACTTGATTTTTAGATTCATTTGCTGATAGATGTGTATTTGATGTTCATAATTTATATTTTTACCTTTTTATTCTTCCTCTTCTTATAGAATATCTTTCAGCAATTCATATAATATTGGTTTGGCGGTGATGAACTCCTTTAGCTTTTTCTTATCTGCAAAGCACTTTATCTGATCTTCAATTCTGAATGATAGCTTTTCTGGGTAGAGTAATCTTGGTTGTAGATTCTTGCTATTCATCACTTTGAATATTTCTTGCCACTCCCGTCTGGCCTGCATCGTTTCTGTTGAGAAATCCGCTGACAATCGTATGGGTGCTCCCTTATAGGTTACTAACTGTTTTTCTCTTGCTGCTTTTAATACTCTTTTTCTTTTGCACTTGACATTTTAATTATGATGTGTCTTGGTGTAGTCCTCTTTAGATTCCTATATTTTGGGGTTCTGGGCACTTATTGGGCTTTTTTAAAAATATATTTTATTGATTTTTTACGGAGCGGAAGGGAGAGAGATAGAAAGTCAGAAACATTGATGAGAGAAAGACATCGATCAGCTGCCTCTTGCACGCCCCCTACTGGGGATGTGTCTGCAGCCACAGTACATGCCCTTGCCAGAATCGAACCCGGGACCCTTCAGTCCGCAGTCCAACGCTCTATCCACTGAGCCAAACCGGTCTCGGCACTTCTTGGGCTTTTAAGTCAATTTCTTTCACCAGGTAGGGGAAGTTTTTGGTCACTATTTCTTCAAGTAGGTTTTCATTATCTTGCTCTGTTTCTTTATCTGGCACCCCTATAATTCAGATGTTGGTATGCTTGAGATTGTCCCAGAGGCCCCTTACACTATCTTCAATTTTTTGGATTCTTTTTGCTTCTTGCTTTTCCGGCTGAGTGGATTGTGCTTCTTTGTATTTCAAATCTTTGACTTGATTCTTGTGGTCATCTGGACTGCTTTTAGGTCTTTGTATAATATTTTTTTATTTCAGTCAGTGTATGCTTAATTTCTAGTTGGTCCTTTTTTATATCCTTGTAGGTCTTGTTCATTTCCTCATAGGTCTTGTTCATTTCCTCGTAGGTCTTGTTCATTTCCTTGTAGGTCTCAGACTTTTCTAGGAGCCTCTTGAAAAACCTTATAACTGTGGTTTTGAACTCTATGTCCCATCGTTTTTTTCCCCCTCCATTTCTTTTACATCTGATTTATTTCCATTTCTCTGCATTGTGGCTGCTTTCCTGAGTTGGTCCATTAGCTTTGTGTGGTAGATGTCCTCTAAGGGACAGTGGCTCAGCCTCCCCAGTTACCTGTGGTGGATACTCTTGCTGCAGCCCTTTATGGGTTGTACAATATTGTTGAAGTTAAGCCCAGCTTATTGTTGTTAGCACTAGGAGGGTTTGACCTCCAGGCCAATTGATTTTGAGGGTAAGCTGTGTTCAGGTTGGATGGGCGGAGTCTCCTGGCTGAGCAGGCAGTGTCAGCTCCACCCTGTGCAGCACCAGGGTCTCTGTGCTGGGTGGTAATGGCTGCACGCACCTCCCAGAGAAAGCTGCCACTGATCTCCACCCACTGCCAGACAAGTCACCCTCTCCCCAAATGAGTTTGCACCCCCAAAGTCTCGCCCAGGGTTGCAACACAATGCAGTCCAGTGGTCTCCTAAACAAGGGAGCAAGTCATGAGTCCTCTCCACATGGTCGCGCACTTCTGTTCCCAAGTTTACATGCAAACTGCTGTTCCAAGTTTACACGCACTCTCCACAAGCTCGCCCTCCCCACAAGCTCACAGACCTTTGCTGTGCCAGGCTTCAGTGTGCTTTCCCATTGCCCAGTTCTACCCCGTATGAGTGTGGGCTCCCGAGACCTTGCCCGGAACTGGGGGATCAGTGCAGTGGGACACCTTTGCCCTCCCCATTGGGGAAAACCAGCTGGGTTTGCAGCCGCCCGCCCCTTCAGCTGGTGCGTGCAGGACTCCAAACCTCTCTCAGCGCGTATCTTCAACGCTGTGCTCCGCCACTCCTCTGAGTCACAGTGTCTTATCTTTACTTTTATTTGTGGAATTTTCACTCAGCCAGCTTTCCAGTGATTCTGGATGATGTTTGTTCTGTCGTTAAGTTGTAGTTTTGGAATTGTTGTATGAGGCAGCAAGATAGGTGTTTACCTATGCTGCCATCTTGGTCCTCTCCTACTCATTCCTTTTTTAAAATCTAAAATATTTTCTCATTATAGAAGTAATACATCTAAAAATATTATCCCACCTTAAAAGTAATGAAGTACTAATAAATGCTGCAACAGAAATGAACTTGAAAACATGCTAAGTAAAAAACAGATACCAAAGGCCACATATTATATTGATTTCATTTATAAGAAATGTCCATAATAGGTAAATCCATAGAGATAGTAAGTAAATTAGTGGTTTCCAGAGGTGGAACAGGAATACTGCTTATGGGCACAGGATTTCTTTTTGATGAAAATGTTCTAGAATTAGAGAGTGGGAATAGTTGTACAAATTTGTAAATACTAAAGGCCCAGTGCACAAAATTCATGCCCGGGTATTAGGGGGATGGAGAGGTAGTCCTTCAGCCCTGCTTGCACCTTCTAACAATCTGGGACTGCTGGCTCCTAATCACTTGCCTGCTGGCCTGCTTGATTGCCCCTAACCACTCTGCTTGCCCCTAACCACTCTGCTTGCCTGCCTAATTGACCCTTATATTACACTTTTATTATTATAAATAATGAAACAGCTTGAATTGTTTACTCTAAAAGGGTGAGTTTTATGGCATTTTACTTCAATCAAACAAAGAAAGGTAATATAGTTTCACTGTAAAACACTTGGAAACCAAAGGCAAATAGAAAAATGGCAACAAGTTCTAGTCACATTGTCCAGCAATAATCATGTTATCTGTTTAGTATCTCCCTTCCGTTTTTCTCTCCGTGTATCATTATTGTAGGAGGAAAAGGTTGGTGTTGCTTCTTTTTAGATGAAATTATTAAATTATAAGGATTCATATATTAATGCTTACCCATTCCTCCTTCTCCCAAAAATGATAGGTCCCAAGGAAAATCCATTTAGTTGTCAGAGGGGAATAATGGATGTAAATACAATTAAGAGAAGAGAGGGCAGTGGCCAGCCCTATAAGAGGGGAAAGATCTGGGGTCCTTCTTGAGAGACAGAGAGGCAGATTTGAGCAGCTGCCATGAGACATGGAACTCTTTCTAGGAGTTTAGCTGCCAGATGCCTGATGTATTATGTAACCCACATTTCAGATGTGTCACTGTGCTAAGATGGTACTTCCAGGGAAAGAATGAGGAATAAGTCCCAATTTTATTCAAATTACACATATTTGTTTATTTTATGTAGTTTTCATAGACTGTATTTCATATTACTATCCTGCACTTTCCTTTCAATAGCATAATATTAGCATTTCTTTATATTATTGCAAGCTCAGCACAAGCATAATATTAAATAATAACAATCTGTTTCTTATAGTATATGTACTTCAGTACACCTTTCCTCTGTGTCTTTATCTAATTGCTTGTACTTTTCTAGGTGTCAGGGTTTTTAATAGACCATATGTTGAGTGGTCTCTGTTTATTTCATTCATATAAGGAAAGATTCATGGTGGCCAAAGACCAAAGTATATTCTAAATGCTTGGATAACCTTAGACTCTTTCAGAGACCAAGGTAGGGCTCTATAGTGACCTAGGAACCTACCCAGTTCCAGAATGCACAAAGCAAAGCTATTCAGGATGGTACAGGTGGCGAGAACTTTTGTAGGTGAGATAAGGACAGTGGTAATGTCATCACTGAAGATGTTCCCGTGTTCAATCTTAGAGCTTGCACTACCTCATCCCACTCCCTCTCACATTAAACTCACAAAATCAGTCACTCCTGTTGCAAGGTCGAAACTGAAATGGCCTGGTTGAGTAGGCTGGAGGAAGCAAAAACAGTCTTTTCTATGTTCAGTGCTCTCTATCTGGTCCATTCCAAGCAAGGACCATCATTGGGGCTATTTTTGCCCATGGCAGCATGCTGGACTTCTAGTGGCTTCCCAGTGGCTCCACAAACTACTCTTTCCACACTTGTCCCAAGTCAGGCCAACTCTTATTGCGCATCACGGGCATCTATGCCAAAGAGCATCCCACTTAGCACCTAGACAAGCTCCGTTCCCTGTAGAAATGGGCAGTCTGCTGATCTTCAGTGACCTTCTCATTTGGCTCCATAGAAATGAATTTGGCAGAAATCCTTCAGTTTCTGGTATGTAGTTATTCTTTATCCTTAGCTTCTGGTACTGTTGTGAAGTCAGTTCTCTGTATAGAATAAGGTTAATTTTAGTGAGATGTGGGTAGAGGGGGATCCAAGCATCTCTTCTTTCAATGCTATCTTGCCTTCAAGGCTGATTGCCTCTTGTGATGTAGCTCTTTTAGGCATAGAATGATCTCCTTCATTCAAAACTCACTTTCATTTCAATTATAAATTTTTCTCCATATGTAGTGGATACATGTGCCTCCCTTTTCCCCATTTTTCCCAGGCAAGTAGTGGCTCATTAGAAAGAGTTGGGAATTTCTTGAATTAGGATGTTAAAGTCCAAAAGTAGATAGGAACTTTTTGAGACCCTTAAATGCTATTAAGATTTCGTAAATTGGCTCTAGGCACTAGAGTACAATAAATGATCACATTCCCTGTTTTTCTCCTAAATCAGATCAGATCTTAAACTGCTCCTGCCACCCTATATTGGGGTTCTCCCCTACCCCCACCTTTCCGTTTGGTGAAGGAGGCTGGTCCTTGGTCCCTGGTGGTTTCCATGGTTACTGATGCTTTTTCTGATGGGGCGTCATGGCTGGTACGATGCCATCTGTCAAACACCGCTCTCATGATGAGTCCCACAGATGTCCCTCAAGGTGTTCCTCTCACCGACTGCAGGCTTAGCCACATGCTGCTGCTTTCGAGGCCACGGACTTAATGATCATTCATCAGAGAAAGCTGAGTGCAAGTTCTCTGCCAGCCCCAGGTGGAAGTTTCCCTAAGGAGAGCGGCTGTACTTTTGTATTCTATTGAACTAATGTTTACGGAAAGCCACATATGGCCAAGCACTGAGAAAGATTTGAGGATTTAACAATAACAGTTTCTGTTGTCAAAAATTTATAATCTTGGTCTCGTAAAAGCAAAATACGTATAAGCACAATTGTCAATATTACAAAGCATAATTTTATAAATACAGTATAAAGGATGCATGTTTTAAGTGCATCTTCTTCCAAAACATAACTTGTGTCTATCCATTTTGCTCCATCACTGCTGATTCCACCCTGGTCCAAGCCACCATCCTTTCCTTCTGGATAATTTGGGAGTGTCCTACTTGGTCCTTCTGCCACTGCTCAAATTCCCCACAGCGAGTTCTCCACACAGCAATCTCAGTGATATCAGTGGTACTACTAAAAAGCAAATTAGAACCTGGTACTCCTCTGCCTACAGCAATTTAGTGGCTTCTCACTGGTGTTAGAATAAATCCATATATTTAAATTCATCTATTCTCATTTAGAATAAAATTCAAACTCCTGACTGTGGCTTGAAAGGCAAGGTATGATCTAGCCCCGCCTGCCTTTCTGACCTTGCATCTCACTAGTCCGCCTCCTTCTAGCTATTCTGGGCCTGCTTCCTTTCTCATTTCATGGCCAGGCCTTCTTATTTTCCAATAGCAGGAATATGGGGCTTCCTCATAGAGACTGCCTTTGACTTCCCAGCAAACTCCCGCCCATTAATTTCTCCCACAGCACCCTTTCATTTTTCTTCAAGTTACATATCAAGTATATGATTACATCTATCTGTTTGGTTGTCTCTCCCCACCTGACTCTGAGGTCTGTGAGGGCAAGAACTACACTTGGATTGTTCACTACTATCCACCTGTAGGCCTGGTACCCACGAAATAATCTATTTTTCTTTTTTAAAAATATTTTTTTATTGTTTCAGAGAGGAGGGGAGAAGGAAAGAGAGATATAAACATTAATGATGAGTGAGAATTGATCAGCTGCCTCCTGCACGCCCCCTACTGGAGATCGAGATGACAACCTGGGCATGTGCCCTTGACCAGAATCAAACCCAGGACTCTTCTATCTGCTGACTGACACTCTAGCCACTGAGCAATACCGCCTAGGGCCGTGGTCGGCAAACTGCAACTCAAGAGCTACATGCGGCTCTTTGGCCCCTTGAATGTGGCTCTTCCACAAAATACCACAGCCTGGGCAAGTCTATTTTGAAGAAGTGATCTTAGAAGAGAAAAGTTTTTTAAAAGTTTTAAAAATTTTGGCTCTCAGAAGAAATTTCAATCGTATTGTTGATATTTGGCTCTGTTGACTAATGAGTTTGCCAGCCACTGGCCTAGGGCAATCTATATTTCTTTAATTAAGACTACCTGAGTCCTAAAGGACAATTCCAGGATCAGGGCATGAGAAAGGGCATTTGAGCAAAACAAAGTCACCAAAGGACAGTTTACATGGCATGTTTGTAGTTGGAAGTAGACAGACCAGTGTGGTTTACTTTTGATGATTTTGCAAACTACCCTGGAACTTTTATGCATATTTTACGCTAATTTTTATATCTGTTCTTTATTTTTCAGTCGGGGCAGCACTTATTAAGTTGCAATGGATAGGTAGAAAGTGTCTTTCTAATCCTGACTCACTTCCCCCACTGACACTGAGTTTTAAAAAACTAGCAAGAGCATGAGCTCCTGTAGGTCTCCATTATCACAGGGCTCTCTCTGGCAGGATAATGAGTGGATGTTCAAAAACAGCACCTTTGTATTACTTGCACTCCTGGACTTCTGTGCAGTGTCCTTTCTGTTACTTAATCTCTTTTCTATTTTAATCAAAACTTTCAACTGAAAAAAAAATAGTTCTGCTTTGAATGATGAAAAGAAACTTGATCCTAGAGCTATATTTCTGTGAAGTTTTGATTTAGGAAAGCCCAGCCCTGCCTGTCTCATTCCCAGCTCTGGACCCATTCTCCATTCCAGCGGAGATGTTTATGTTATGTATAAAGTGGCTCCTGCCTGCCTGGGACTGGTGATTAAGAGCTCAGAATAATGAAATCTGCACAGTTGAAACTTGGCTGTTGGCTATGGTTATTATGCAACTCTTAACATTTCCCTTTTGTTTCTGTCAATAATACAAAATTCTCGGTTTTTCTTTCAGAAGGTGCTCTTGAAATACACTAAAATTTGTTCCAGTAGTATTTTTAATGATCAAGTTAAATATATGCATTTTGAAAGGACAAGAAAATTTAGTGGCTGTACAATAGTATTGTTAAAACTGTCTATGTGAACAGCTGCATGGAGCTGAAAATAACAAAGGCTACTCTGTGGGCCTTAGATTCTTGTCTTTAAGCAGATTGCTCACCAGACCTTGATTAAAATAGCAAATATCACAAGAAATACAGCAAAAGTTATTATAAGAGGCAGCATATTTCAACAGTAGGGTAATTCTGAACAATTAGGAGATGTGTAATGAGATGTCCTAGACAAATGATAAACATCTTTCTTCCCACTCTCCCTAATATCTGAATTTCTAATATTAGAAAAGACTCACACCTCACCTGAATTCAAATTGTGGCTCTGTATTAAAGTGCATCTCTCCAGGGCAAGCAGGAATATCTTGAGTTTCATCAGCCACCTCTGAATTATTAAAGTATAGGGCCAGGACTCTTTGATGGTCATCTAGCTGAGTGTGATTAAGGGAGTAAATGTGTCTGACACTTCCTGAGAGCCCATTTCTTAAGAGAGGAACAAGACACCATGAAGACCTTTATCTCAAGGAACGAAGGTGGGTATGGGGAACCACCACAGGAAGAGAAAAGATTTGAAGAGGAGGCCAGGGCAGCTAAGGTCACATGATTGTGTTACTCTTCTGCCCATGGTTGGCTCCAGCAGACAGTCACAAATTAGGAGACCTATAGGTCAGACTGAGCAGTCAGAGAAAGCTACACAGAAGAGGGATATTGCATATTCATAGATTCCAAGCACTTCAGCACAGAGTAGCACCCCAGAAACACTTGATGATTCATTAAGTGCACGAGATGGGCACCCATTATGGCCAGGAAAGATAAAAAGCTTACAAAACTCCATTCCATGATTGCTAATGAAGGAAAAAATGAATGTGGATATGTGTTTGCTTTTGTGATTGCTTCTCCTAGAACCATTTATTGGTGCAGAGGAGAAAGTAAATTAGCCTATGGAGGTAAGGCAGTTAAGAAAGCATTTTAGAAGAGGTCATATATGAATAAGGTTTTAAGGAATGAGTAGAATTTGCCAGGCGGACAAGGAATGGTAGAGGATTGACCGAGGAAATGATATATGGAAAGGCACTGATTTTGGGAATCCAGTTTGTGTGGCTAAATCATGCTATATTCGTTTCCTGTATCTGCTGTAACAAATCACCAAAAATTTAACAGCTTAAAACAACACAGATTTATTATCTTATAGTTCTGGAGGTCAGAAATCTGAAATGGGTCTCATTGGGCACAAGTCAAGGTTGTGGCAGGCTGCATTCATTCTAAGATTCTAGGGGAGAATCTGTTTCTTTACTTTTTTCAGCTTGTAGAGTTCACCTGCACTCCGTGGCTTATGGCCCTGTCTTCCATCTTCAGAGCCAGCAGTGTAGCATCTTCATATTTCTCCCTGACTCTGACCTTATTACTCCTCCTTCCACATGTAAAGGGCCCTTGTGACTATATTGGGCCTTTCCCCAATAATCCTATATAATAAAAGTTTAATATGCTAAGTGTCGGGTCGTCCAATCGTCCGATCATCTGTTGAACCAATCAAAGCATAATATATGCTAAGGCCACTCTACTGCTCACTATGACATGCACTGACCACCAGGGGGAAGACACTCTGACCAGTAGGTTAGCTTGCTGCTGGGGTCCAGCTCATCGGGACTGAGTGAGACAGGCCAGAAATGCCCTGGAGTCTTCCCAAGGTTCCTCCCCAGCTGGCCAACCCACCATGTCCCTCCCCAGCCCCGATCATGCACCAGTGGGGTTCCTCAGCCTGGCCTGTGCCCTCTCGCAATCCGGGACCCCTCGGGGGATGTCGGAGAGCTGGTTTTGGCACAATTCCACAGGCCAGGCCGAGGGACCCCACTGGTGCATGATTCGTGCACCAGGCCTCTAATTCAAGATAATCTCCTTGTAGTAAGGTCAACTGACTAGCAATCTTAATTTCATTGACCATCCTAATTCTACCCCATGTCATGTAATGTAACATACTCATAGGTCCCAGAAATTAAGACAAAGATATATTTGAGGGACCATTATTCTGCCTACCACACATGCAATGCAGTTTAAGGTTTTGAAGGTGATGATGAAGAGAGAAGTTGGCATGAACTTGTCAACCCCAGGTGGAAAATACCATCCATCCATATCAGGCCCCGATATCAGGGGTCTATACCCTGGATTTTTTTTTTTTTAATGGAGGAGTCAATGTGCTGGAGTTTTTTTATGGGTATGTTTCAGTTAACAAATGTATGTTTGCTGTATAACAAATCACCCAAAACTTGGTGGCTTAAAACTATAATCTATTCTGGGGGGAAGAGGGGGGCGGGGGTAGGAAACATATGTACTACTATTTGTAATACTTTAAACAATAAAAAAATATAGAAAAAAAACTATAACCTAGTCTCATGATTTTGTGATATTTGGCTAGGTGATTCCTTGGCTGGTTTTATCTGGACGTCCTCATAAAGCTACATGTAACTGGAGAAATGGCTGAGCTGGAAGATCCAAGGGCTGGGCAGCCTTAGTTGTTCTCGCTGTGAATTTCATCCTATTAGGCTGGGCCAGCTTCTTTAGATGATAATGTCAGGACAGCATTCCAACAGCATTGAAGGTGGAGGTGCAGGGATTCTAGGCCCCCACAACATCACTACCACATTCTTTAGGTTTGGCTAAACAGTTACAAGGTGAACTCATATTCAAGAGGACAGGAAATAGACTACATGTCCTGATGGGAGTTGCTGCAGTGGCCACACTTCATCTAGCACAAGTTGTGAAAATAGAAATTTTTGCTCTGAGAGTAGGATTTTGAAATTTGAGATTTCAGAAGCAAAATATTTCTGGATGACAATATCAGGCACATGACCAAAAGTATGAATGGCTCATTAGAGTGTGGCAGATATCACAGGTGTTGAAGGGGTAAAGAAACTGTGAGGCTAGGGCATGGGGTGCATCGTCTTATGGACACAATAAAAGTTGATGGTGATGGTGAATGTGGAGGAGTGACCTGCAGTTCAGGAGATGACACTAATAATGCAATGGCAGGTATGGGATAATCAAGCCAGATGGGGCTTATTAATAACCAGAATATCATGACCATTGTGTTCTAAGTCAGCCTATGGATGGTGTGCACTGCACCCAGAGCAGCAGCCACCATGTACCACCTATTTGTCATCTTCCACATTGTCTTGTTCACTTGCCAGTCTTTAAATAAACATACCACTTCTGATTTCCAGAGTGTGAAGGTAGATCCTTCAATTATTTTAACTTCAGCATCTGTGCTCTGAGGATTCAGTAAAAGTATTATGTGAATTTCAAGTCAGTTTTGAGTAAGAAGACTACAAAGCTGCCATAGTAACAGGTTACTAATGTCAGTTCTAAGTTTTCTTTCTCTTTTATACTTTCCTTACCCCTTCAGATGTGTATCTAAAGGCAAAAGGGTATCTGCACAGATATGCATGATACATGGTGCTAAATTTTATTAATAGTGCTAAATGAATACTATTTATTTTTCTCATGCTAGGTAAATAAAGATCAGAAACTAGATAGTCATTATCCAGATGGTCCCAAAGCTCATTCAACCATAAGAGTGCCAGGTATGAATAAATTAGAGCCCCTAACACTTAAAGAAAAGAAAATTGCATATTTTCATAATTATCACCATAGTTTAATGCTCATTTGTTTATATGTAACAGATGAACAACCAGTTTACAACAATACATGTGTAGCATTAGTTTACATCCTTGGCTGTGACTTCATGTCCTTAAAATGCTTTTTAGATTAGGACAAAATAAATTTCTTCCCAAAAGAAAAGATCTTCAGTATTTGAAAATCCAGAAAACTGTTCCTGAAAATTAAATTCCATGTCTAAAGTGAGTGACCTAGGCTATGAATATTTAATTCCTGCCTTTTATTTCCTTTATATGCTGTCCCCTTTGCACAAGGTTCAGCACCTTTGGCAGTTACTTCTGTGTCTAGCAGATTGCTAGAGATTAGACAACTCACCGATGTTATTCTCATCTTTGATACAGAAATTCTCTTAAGATGTATCTATAAGTAATGCTATTTTTGTAATCATAGCCTTAATACAAAGTTGGGAAAGGTTTGGCCCCCTCAAAACTACACAGATATTCCACCAAAGCTGCCATGCTTCAAATTATTGAAGGGAGAGAAGATTACTCTTTTGGAGCTGCTAACAGAGCTACTTTGCAAGCCGACAAGAAAACCAATTTTATTTTATTTTTCAAATCTCAACTTTGATTAAATCCAAGCATTCCTCAAATTTTAGGGATTGGCTCTATATGACTTTTAATCATCTAAAACAGCAGTCACCAACCAGTGGTCACCACTGGTGGTCCATGAGGTCCAAAAGATTGGCAACCGCTGATCTAAAACATAAAATAAAATTCACTCTCAAAACAGTAAGGTTTTCCTTCCATCTCTTAGGGCATTCCAAATAATATAACTCAGTTTCCAGCATGTGAGGCTCCAAATAGAACCTGTTTTTCTGGCTTAGGCTACCCCATGATAATATCCCCAGAAACTTATAAAGACTATTAAGAAGTGTTACCATTCTCATTCCAGAATCTAGAAATGTCTCCTAAAAGTATTTTAAGCTATCTTTATAATTCTATTGTATTTTAGATAACTATATCCTCCTCCCCACCCAGAACCTTTTCTGCCTTCTTTCTATACAGTCACCTATGCTCCATCTTATATATCTGTTCTGTGTTTTTCAGTAACTTGCCCTTTAATTGCTTTTCTAGAATATATCCCTTTTATAGATATTTGTGTATGGTTTTGCATCTAATTCTGGTCTTCCATCTGACTCAATTTTGCTGTCATGTAAAGGCATTCATCTTCAGTTATCATGATTATAATTTTTGAAGGCATCTGTGTGTCAGGAACTCAAAACAACAGTTCACCTAATCCTCAACAACTTCAGGGGATTCCCACCTCCCAATAGGAAAGCTGAGGCTCACAAAGAGGAAATAATTTGCCAAGACAATCACTGCAAAATGGGGACTAGGACTCAAACTCACATCCTTCTAAGGCAGGGATTTCTCAGCCTCGGCACTATGACATTTGGGACAGCACTATGACATTTGGTTGTGGGGGCTGTACTGTGCATTCCACTATGTTTAGCGGTATTTCTGGCCTATGCCCGCTAGAAGCCAGTAGCACTCCCCCAACCCCATGTGACAACCAAAAATGTCTCCAGACATTGCTGAATGTTCTCTACTTAAGACCCACTGATTTAATGCCAAAGTCATGCTTTTGCCATCTTATACTATTAAATAAGGAATAAGTAAAACCATAGAATATTAAGGCTAGATTTTAAGGAGATAAATATTAGGAGTTACCACACCAGGCTGATCCTCAGAATTGGAGATTTTTTTCCCACCTGAGATCTTCAGAACAGCATTTGCCAGGTGAGGGGCAGGTATCTATCTATTTTAAGCCCTTCCATTGTGCAGGAGCTGCAGATCACACCCTAACCTCATCACACATCTGTTCCTTGAGTCACTCCATTTCCATCAAATAATTCTCCAGCCTCTGGTCAGTCACCTCCTGTGATGGTGTTACAGGAGGCAAGTTCATATCCAGATAGTCCCAACTGAAAAAGCATTCTTCTTCATGTTCTTTCTTCTATCTCTCCCTCTATTCTCTTATTCTCACACTAGGCACTTTTCTCAAATCAGTTGAATCAAACACTTAGAGAGTCCCCATTATGTATCAGGTCCAACAATTTCTTTACCACCATGGCCATTAAAACCATTTTCGGCTCTTTAAAAAGGGCCATATAACCAGTGTTCTCAATTTAACAATAGACTTCCTCAAAAGGGCAGTTCCAATTCATTAAAATCTTAAAGTCTTAAAATGGTTGGCTGTCCATCTGGTCTCTACCAGGAAGCAGTCTGCTCTGCCTTTTGTGGAGGCTCTTATATGGAAAGCAGAGCTAACAGCTGCTCTTCCTCTTCCTCTTGAAAGATCTGCAGTATTTGAAAATTCAGAAAATCAGGTTAGCAACTCTCTTTAAACCTTTTTTGTTGGTTTCAAGAAAACTCCCAAGTAGTTCCTCATTTGGTAAAATCATTCTTTACCAAATGTTCCAGATTTATTGATGAAAACACAAAAAGGAGAATAAAATATATATTGCTTAATGGTTCCCCTTGTGAGAATATATTCTTATGTTCTTTATTAATAGAAATAAATGGATAACTATAAAAAGTTAATTTTATTATGTATCAATAAATAAAATTACAATTCATTCTTCAGTAATGATGGGTAGTGCTGTCTGCTTGCACTTTGGAGTCTCCTCTAAGTCACCACGATAGTTGAAAACCTTTAGAAAACTGCTTTCCAGCAGAAGATATGGGATCAGTGGAAGACTGTGATGGTATGGGCACCAGCATTGCCAAAGGCAGCCTGTGCCCTCATGTCTCAGGCTAAACCTGAGTTATCGGTCAACATGAGTAGCTGGTGAGCTATAACTGTATCCCAGCAGCTGACTAGTCTGGATGGATCTCCAGTAGGCAGGTTGTATTTAGAGAAAACCAAGGAGAAAATAACATGTTAACCGGAATAAACCATTTGAGGTCAAAATAACAATCCGGTGTTTTTGTACTTGTGTGAGATATAAAAAGAAAACTTGGGTTTCACTTAGGCTTAGTATAAACTTCCAAACTTCTTGCTTATGCTTGGTTACCTCCAAAGCAGTTCCTGGACAAAGAGAAAACTGCCTGAACCCCTCAGGTCTTTGATTGTCGTGGAAAGCCCTGGTGTCTTTAATGTGGTATCTACTCTCTTCTTACAGGGTTTTATAAATGGACACTGACATGGACTACGAAAGGCCCAACGTTGAAACCATCAAGTGTGTGGTCGTGGGAGACAATGCCGTGGGGAAAACACGCTTGATCTGTGCCAGAGCATGTAACACGACGCTAACACAGTATCAGCTGCTGGCCACCCATGTACCAACCGTGTGGGCAATTGACCAATACCGGGTCTGCCAGGAGGTAAGATATGCAGAGTTTCTTTTGAATCCTCAGGGCACATCACTGCTACTGCCTCTCTGACTTTAAAAGGGATGGAAGGGTAATTTGTACATTCGAAATAAAACTAGCATCTGTAGTGCCATAAGAGAAAACAAAAGCAAAACACAAATTTGGGAGGATGGCTATGGGATCCTGAATGAGGTGGGTTTGAGTCATGTGATCCCTGGAGAACGGAGCTGAAGTCAAGTCCTGTTAGGGCAAGTGAGAAAACTAAATGCAAGCAAGGTAGAATCGGGTGGGCACTGAGGGCTGCTGACCCAGACACCCTTCCCTGGGGAGCATTTGAGCGCCACTGAGCATGAATGCTCTCTCTCTCCTGCAGGTTTTGGAACGTTCCCGGGATGTCGTTGATGAAGTGAGTGTTTCTCTCAGGCTTTGGGATACTTTTGGCGATCATCACAAAGATCGGCGCTTTGCATATGGCAGGTAAACAAGGACTATGCAGCGCGGTTGAGCTTGAATACAATTTCCTGTCCAAAACCCACAGCTGTTTCATAACTCAACAAAAACCACATCATATGGCCTTGAAATATGTTGGGTTCTGCAGTGTGCCTAAGAAAATACAAAAAAAAAAAAAAACAAAAAAAACCCACAACCCAAAATGACGTTGTTTCCTGTTGTCTAGAAAAGCAGTGTGCCTGGCCACTCTATTCCTCCCAGGAAGTACTTGACTAAAAACAACCAGAGTGATAGTTAAACAGAAATGTTTGCAGGACGTGGATTCTTTTGTGCCCTCAGCCTTGGGCTGCTTTGATTGCTGTTTTCCTGGGTAATGCTTTATTTGCCTTCTGTTAAAATGTTTTAAGTTTTCTTAGCACATGACCACCCAGCTCTAAAGGTCTTTCTGGTCTTTTCGTGATCATATTTGCAGAGTCGGATGTTATTTGCTTTGGGCTTTGTTATCTGAAAAGTCTATTACTTTTATGTGAAGGTCATTTTTAAAAAGAAAGAAAAATATCTCTGAAGTCTTTCACAAGACACATTTCCAAAATGAACTGAAGCATTAATATATATTTTTCATTAAAAAAGAAAAAGAAAGAAGAAAGCGAAGAAGGGAAAGTTCAGTAAAGGGAAGCTTAATCTGGAAGGACATGAGAAGGAATATGCTTTAAAATATTTATCAACTTCTTGCCACCAAAACTCCAACAGCCTTCATGACCTTAACGTTAAGCTTATCATAGAGAATGTGTTATACCCATCAAAATCCAGATAAGGAGATCTTCTTACCCCTTAATTCTAAATTAACACCTTTCATTTTAAGTTTAGAATTTAGGTTTTGTGGATCAGCTATCCCTTGTCAAAATCAAACACGGTGTTACCTCATAGGGCTGAACTATGTAGCAATGGGAGTTGCTCCTTGGTATTGAGGTAAGCGTTTCTGAAACTCTATCCTTTCAAGCCGGTAGCTCTCTGCAACCTCTGAGCACACTTCTACTGGCATTTCTCCAAATGGCCTCAAACACTGAATAAGCCGCTGAGAAGCCATTCACACACTGAGAGAATCTGCAATTTAGACAGGTCTGTTCAAGGGGATTCAGAAGGAGGCATATGAAAGTAAAGCTTTAACAAAAAATTTTGGTAACAAGGTCTTTGAACTTGATATTCAGCATCATGGATACTTGTCTTCTCCTTAAGTTTTGTTTTGATGTTTTTTCTTTCCAGGATGTTCTTGATTTTTATCTTAGTTGCCATGTTAGTTTTTTCCCATGTTAGTTTGTTTCTTCTGTCCAATTATTACACACACAAACACACAGAGTAATGAACCTGCTTATAAGTACTATGCAATCACATTTGTAATATCTATGGTTTCAGGGAAGCATAATAAAATGATGACTTGAAGCAAAGTAAAAGTAGATGTGGTAAATTTCAAAGGACTGTTTGTATATACTCCACTTCTTAAAAAGTGTTGTGAGAATGATGGGCCTAATATGAGCCTACTGAGACTTTGGGTTTTGCTTCTGTAGACTGGTTCAATACCTCAGTGGTTTGCTGCCACTTGAAATTTATGCTTTTATAAAAACATGAATTTTAACTTGGGGGACCACACTGTAAAAGTTGCATTGTGGTCCTGTAAGGGCCGCTTCATTATCGTGTGAGGTCCCTGCTTAGGACTGATGGACTGGCACAATAGCCGTTATTGACCTAATATTGAGAGGCATCTAGTCTACATTGGGCCTCTCCCGGCTTCCTGATGTATCTGGGGTCACTTTACCACTTGTCATGCCTGTGCTCATTCACCAACAAAAACAAGCTGCTCTTGCATGTGACTCCAGCAGATCAAAGTGCATTGTTCTGTTCCCTTGTCTGCCTGTTGGGTTTGGTTCTATCAGCTATAACCAGGTCCCCCTTTGATGGAAACAGGACATGCTTTCTAAGCCAAGTCCAGTTCTCCAAAAAACACACGGGGCTTCAGGAAACATTTCCGTGTTTCTGGCCCAGCTCTCCATGGACCTCACTTCATGTGCATGTTTATACCTTGTACTTCCTCTGTGTTTTCCAATTCTTCACAGCCTCCAGGCATCCTGCACAGGCCCCACTACTGGTCAAAAACAAATGCTCCTGTCTTGGACTCCAGCATCTTTCTGTAAATGCTAAAAATGTAATACCCTGTTAATACAACACCAAAATATTACATTTTATGGAAAATTCTGATAGTAGTAGGAGTTTTTATTTATTTATTATTTTTAACGTATTTTTAGTGATTTCAGGGATGAAGGGAGAAGGAGAGAGATACAGAAACATCAATGATGAGAGAGAATCATTGATTGGCTGCCTCCAGCATGATCAGGGATCACTCCTGCAACCCCGGGCATGTGCCCTGACCAGGAATTGAACCTTGAGCTCAACGCCCAACCACTGAGCCACTGCAGCCGGGCAGAAGTTTCTTTTATTCAGTCTAAGGCTCTGACCACTGCATGTGAAATGGCTATGTGAAAGCTGTTGAATTTCTTTATTACTTTTATTTTTAGCTTTATATTATTCATGAAGGAGAAGAATCCTAATTACAGTTCCTGACAACGTTTGGTTTGCAAACCTATTTTTTGACTGATGTTTTTACTATGCTTGGTGTGAATTGCAAGTCAGTGAGATATGATATATTCTTTATGCTAGTACTTGGAAATGTATTTGAAACCTTTTTGAAATAATTCATTTGATTTCTTGTGGTGACAGCGAGAGAAACCAGATTCCTACCAAGATGCCTAAAGTTTCCTCTGCTCCTTAGCACCAAACTAGCTAATAATTTACCCCCTCAAACACTTTTTAGCATGGATAAGCAGAGTGGATCCTGGGGACACAGGAGGGCATCAGTCTGCTCACTTTAATCTGTACTTTAACTAGCATAGTATAACCATAACCAGAATGGCATTGTTCTTTTTTTATGACAGTCAACTATTCAGAACTATCCATTTATTTTCAGCCAACTAGAATAATAGCAGAATAATAGCTCTAATTTATCCAAGGCCTATAATGTGCCAGTCAAAATATTTGATACTTTGCCAACATTAACTTTGTTGATCCTTTTAGGAACCCTAGGAGGCAGAGGTTATTTGCAGGCTTCATATAATTGAGTCAAGTTGTGTTCCTTCGCTTGCCCAATAGTGAATTTCAGAGGTGGGAAATTTCAGAATTTCCCAGCTCTGCCTGACTCCCAGCTTCCACTCTTCCTGCAATACCAGGCTACCTCAACCTTATTTTAAACAGGATGCAACTTAAAAACTACTTCACCTTCATGAGCTAAGTGTCTGTTTGCTGTTTCATATTTGTGCAAAGACTTAGAACAGAAGAGATCTCAGAAGGTCATCTAGTTGAATTATTTTCTTTAGAAAGGGAAGTCATCCATCCAAGAAAAAGTACTGATAGGAAACCTGTGTTCACTGGAGATGGAAGGTCACAGAGTAGCAGCCTCACCATCCCAACACTTAACACATTTGAAATCTGTCAAAATCTCTCTTGTCTGGAGTGAATGACTCCAACTCTCACGTAGCCTGTCTTCCCACCACCTACTTTCTATCCACTTTTGGATGAACTTTTGAAGCTCTTTTCTGGATCTTTTTAAATGTCAAGAATAAGACTGTACATAGTAACCATGACTGTGATCAGCTGCTCTCTTTTTTTGGCAAGAAAAGAGCCTCTTTTTAAAGGGATATCACTCAACTCAAAAGTCTATCCTGGAACTATTATAAGAATGAAATGTTCACACCTGGCACTGAAAATGTAGACAAATAGGATTGGCTCTCCCTTCAATAGGACATCTGGGCCCCTCTATTCCTCTCTGATAGTCACAACACACATAAATGATTTTAAATTAGTATCGAGTATTTTGTTTCCTTCCCTTGTAAACTTCCAGCATTGATCTGTCTCAGGCCCTTCAAATACTGAATAAAGCCTATGGTGCTGGAGGTGGTGGTGACAACAGCAGCCACAATTAAATTGAGGCTCTCCATGAGCCAGGCCAGTGATGGGTGCTGTATAAGTCTCTCCCCACTTCATTCCTGTGGTGACCCTGCAAAGAAAGCTCTATTCATAGTTGGGCAAAGAGGCACAGAAAGGGACCAAGGTCAGACAGCTAGGAGACAGTAAAACTGGCTTTTCCTGTATCTTCCTTTGCACCATGCTTTTTGGCTGGTGATGATGCTTGATCAGAAATTTACTTTAAGTTTATTCCTGGTGCAATCTAATTCTTATGCTGTTTTGTTTTTTGTTTTTGTGGACACTGAAGACTAGCATTTACCATCTGTCACCAGCTCTAATATTCCATTATTCCTGTTAAGTCTTTAAACATAGCAAATAACCATCTAAAACTAGCTAAAAATTAGTCCTTTTACTTCTAGTAAAAATGATACATTCAAGTGAACTTTCTGAGTGTAAGTAGGAATCTTGGATACAGATGGCCCTTCATTTCTGCAGGTTCTGAATCCATAAATTCTACCGACGGATTGAAAATATTCGGAAAAACTATGTTAATGTTGTTGCTGGCATGTACTATGTAGTTAAGCCTAAAAATGTACAGATATTTTCATTTCGTTATTCCCTAAACAATTCAGTATAACAGCACTTACAAGCACTTACATTGTATTACATATTATAAATAATCTAGAGATTATTTAAAGTATATTGAAGGATATGCATAGGTTACATGCAAATACTACACCACTTTACATAAGGCACTTGAAAATCTTCAGATCATGATACCTATAGCAGGTCCTGGAACCAATCCCTGTGGATACTGAGTGTGACTGTATTTTATAACGGCATGCTTTCTCCCCAAAATTTAACTGAAACATGCAGAACTATTGAACTTGCCCTTATACTCAGTTTATAATCATATTTTCAGTCTAATTGGAATCCATTTATTCTATAATTTATTCTTACATCCTGTTTTTTCCCAAATATTATTAGCTCCTATAAAAAGTACAGTATATGTTTTCTATGGTAACATTAATTAGAGCCATGGTTTCGGTGTGTCTTAGGTAACTGATGTTTCACATGGAAGGCACATGTGATCAGATATAATCAGATACAGCATGAGTACATCCCAAACATCCCAATTTGAGTGCTTGCTTGAGGTCCTTTAAAAAATTTAGGATTATGGGTTTGTGTCTTTGTCTGGGATTGGCTGTACTTGTGGTTAATGGTGAGGGAAAAATCAGAAACAACTAATGAATCTAGATAGAGTATTTTGAAGTAGCTCTTATTGTTCATGGCACATTCTAAATGCTGAGCCAGAAGTAACATCCTAATGTTGATTTCAGGATGGCAAAAAGCCTGTTTGAGAGACACATATCAAAGTGAGGTGGACCAGGGCCAAGATTAGGGTGAGGTGAGTAAGTCATTCCACCTCAGGCATAAAATATGAATAATAATGCTTTTTAAAAGATAGGAGCATTATTACTGGGTTTTTTTGTTTTTGTTTGTTTGTTTGTTTAATGCAGTTTTGTGTGTTTTTTTCTGCCTCAGGCTCAGTATTAGCACTGTTGCTGCTCTTGATTTGATTTAAAATTTTGGTATTTCATTCATCATGGATTATTTTTCCTGTAATTTTTTAGAAGATGTGTTTCATCTAGATTACTGAAATTTTTGGCACCTCTATAAGTTTTGCACTTGAGGCAATTGTTAACACTCTCTTCACCCAAGACCTGGCCCCACTGGTGGACTTCATAAATTGATAGCAAGGTAGCAAAGGGAGGAAAGTTACCCTGTTTCCCCGAAAATAAGACGGTGTCTTATATTAACTTTTGCTCCCAAAGATGCGCTAGGTCTTATTTTCAGGGGATGTCTTATTTTTCCATGAAGAAGAATACAGTACACATTTATTGTTGAAGAAAAAAAAAAGCAAATTTATTACCTGTACATGGTACGGTAGTAGTTGTCATCACAAACCAGCATAACCACACAAACTGTGAATCCTACGGTATCAAGAATTTCTTGTTACTACCATTATTTCCATGTACAACAATCTATGGTACATTTACTGATACTGATATTTACCAGTATAAACACAAAGTAAGATTTATTCAATGACAGTCATGTCATCATCTTCTGGAAATCATTATAACAATCCAAACCCTGAATTTCCTGGTGAATTTCTTGTGACTCCATTTCTTTCAGAATCAGTGGACCAAATCTCTCATGTTTAGCAATAGCACTGTTCTTAAATGAGTACTTCTTGTCAAGGTAGCCTGCTTGTAGTGCATTTGCAATGCAACTGTCAGTGATTTTCTCCCATGAATTCTTCATCCAAGTCACAACCTCTCACAAAGTTTTCACGCTGATTTCTCTCCATTCTATTTTCCATGTAGTCATTAATTTCCATGCACAAATTGTCCTTGAATTGCTTGTTTATTGCAATATAAAGAGTCTGGAGATAGGCCATCATTCCTGCAGGAATCATTATTTGATCTATTTTTCTTTCGTGAAGAAATGTCTTTATGCCTTTAGCGCGGTGAGTGCTGGCTGCATCCCAGACTAGCAGACCTCTTTGGCCCCCTCGCATAACAAGCAGCAGCATTAAATCGACCCACTTCCTTATAACTGCTTGTGTGGCCCAGGCTTTTTCAGTTTCAAGAATAAAAATATTATCAGGGAGGTCTTATTTTCGGGGGGATGCCTTATATTACAGCGAGAGGCAAAACTGGAAGTAGGTCTTATTTTCAGGGGATGTCTTACTTTCGGGGAAACAGGGTAGCAATGCATGTTCTTTATGGGAAAGTATTCTAAACCACAATTCCACATGTGTAGTACAAAGGGACCTCAGAAAATTCTTGCAACTTATGTCTTAAAGATATTTAATTCTGCCCTAGCTAGTTTGGCTCAGTGGATAGAGCATCAGCCTGTGGACTGAAGGTTCCCAGGTTCAATTCTGGTCAAGGACACATGCCTGGGTTTCGGGCTCAATCCCCATTAAGGGGTGTGCAGGAGACAGCCAATCAATTACTCTCTCTCATCATTGATGTTTCTATCTCTCTCTCCCTCTCCCTTCCTCTCTGAAATCCATAAAGATATAGATATTTTTTAAAGATATTTAGTTATATGTACTGCTGTGACTTAAAAGACTAAGGTCTGCCTAGGTTATAGAAAACAATAGAAAGACATAAAAGAAACAGTTTGTTGGACCAAGGGACAAGAATAGTTGTTCCCTAAGAGGTTAAACTAAAACTACTAGTTCTCATACTTGAGTATGCCTAAGCACCCCGGTTATTCTGGTTTCAGAGTTCTGGGGAGAGATGAATCAGCAAATTTTAGCTAGTGTCTGGATGATTATAAAGCAGATGGTCCTCGAGTTATGCTTTGGTAAACACTGCCGTGGAATTATCATGATGCTCTTTACTGAACCTCGGCCAAAAGGGAGGAATCTCTGGAAGATTAAAAAAGAGAACTTGAAAGTAAAGGAAACCAAAGAATACATGCTTATGTGATTCCATTTGTATAAAGTTCTAGAAAATACAATCTATAATGATAGAAAGTATAGTGTTGGTTGCCTGGGAAACAGGCGGGAGGGAGGAATAAATTACAAAGGGACACAAGTAAACTTTTGGAGTGATGGGTGGCTGTTATCTTGATTGGGATGATAGTCCCCAGGGATGTATAGTGTATTTTGATTATATTTTAAAGTTGTTGTTTTTTTAATGGAGATATTTTATGGGGAATAAAAGTAGTCTATGATATGCAAGAAAATCTGCATAGTAAACAATATATGTTTTAATTATTTATAGAACTTAAAGTTCTCATTGAAAATGTAAATCATTTGTGTGAATTTGGAATTGGGTGGGAATGGGACCAGATTTTTAATAGCAGAATATGAGAAATGGGATGGTTTTAGAAAGTCAAAGCTAATGATGGGACACTATTAAATTGTCCCCAAATTATGCTGGTTACCTTTTCCAAGAGATAGAGCCCTCAGATATGAAATTATAGTCTGACCAAGTAGCTATGTCTTTGGCTATGTTTATGTTTGTATCTTTTTCTAAGGAAATTATTTTGACCAGGTACCCTGTGATAGCCAAATAGAGAACAACATGTTCCATGAAAGTTTTCCATGTCTCCATCAAATAGCAACAATTTAGTCTTTTCTAGTGGGTTGTTCAGGAACTGGGGGATGCAGTGGTTCTCTGGGAGTATATAAACAACCTTTTCCATTTGGGGCTCAGCCACTCCGGCTGGAAATTGGGTGCAGAGGGGAGCTATCAAGAGTGTCCTCTCACTGGATTAAGTACTTAGTAGAGGTGCAAGGTTCCACCCTTGTTAGTTTCTCTGGTTGAGTACCAACCTGCCTTTCCAGCTTCATCTCTTGCTACCTGCATAGCAAGATATTTATAGTTCCCCATCCTCTGTTGCCTCTTGTCCACAAACATGCTTTACATCCACATGGAAAAATTTACAGTTCTCACTCAATCTATTCTTTACTTACTTAATTACCACTAATATTCTAAGAATTATCACTAATATTCACGAAATCCTAGAAGTCCTTTTCATCCCTATCACCTTCAGAATCCAGGTGAAGCATCTCTCCTTTATGTTTCTATACAATACCTTCACAAATTTCTATTACAGCCATGATCACATTGTTTGAAAATTGTTTCTTAATCTTCTTTACCCATTCCCCTTTTCCTATTATTCCTAGTCTCTTTAGAACAGAGATTTTGTCTTTCTACTCTATGTCCCCAATGCCTGGACCTGGTACACAACAGGAGCTTAATGAATATTAGTTGTTGGAGTGCATGAATCTATTGATTGATCTTATACAAGCCAGAATTTTCTAAGGCACTTATGAAGAAATACCGTAACAAAAAACAAATTATTTCACTAGGTTGAATTTTACATTTGAACTTTTAAAATAAGAATAATAAATCTTGAACCAACCTGAAGGTTAGGAAGATGGAAAACACTGGTGCCAGGCCTCTCTTCAATGAATTAGCAAATGAAAAGATGAGCTGTGAAGCCAGGAGAAAAAGGAGGGAGGCACAGTCAGCCACAACCCCAAACCTCTCTTTTCCCCAATATTTGGACTTGAAAATTTCTTTTGGAGTGACTTGTTTGAGTGAGTATTACTAAACAGAGGATTACTTGTATTAATGCTAATGCTTTTCCAACTATAGGTTGTTTCCCTCTGGGTATCATTTCCAAGATCTTTATAAGAATCATTTAAAAATAATTATATATGTAATTATTCCATTTTCCAAAGATGAGGCATTAAGGAAAACAATTAAAGTTGGATTATTACTGCATTGTGCTTATCCAAAACAAACAAAAATAAATTAGACTAAATGCATATAAATAATTGATAAAATTTAAGGTGATGGAAATTTATGGATTGTATATTAAAGCATAGGATTTCAGTGATGCCAAATCACCTGGAACACAGAAAATACATCTGTGCCATAGTCCGTGCCCTCCTCCACCTGCTGTCCCACACTGTCCTTCCTGCTCTGAACTGGTACATCTTGTATCGTAACCAGAAGACCGAATATCCCAAGAGCCAGATTCCCATGCCAAACTCAGCCCTGTGTCCAGGATGAAATTGTCCTTGGGAAAAAGCAGTGCCAGATGAGATAGCAACAGGGCTTGATTGATGACTGGAGTCACTCATGTTCCAAGACCTGCAAGAATGCTTGCTGCTGTCCAAACACTGGCCATGGCTGGGGAAAGAGTCATTTGTGGTTCAACCCAGAAAAGCACTGATGAACCCAAAAGATGCCACAGAAATATGAATAATGAGACCACTAGATGGGTAAAAAGAATAAAAAACATGCATTGTTCAATATGTTAACATCTTGTTAATGCCTTCTTTTTTACCATTTTTCTATTACTACTTAATAACTACAAGCTTGACAACTTGGGTCAAATCTACCTAAGTAGATTTTCTTCATGGAGGAAGAGACAAAAACATCTGTTTGTGATGTTTCTGTACTGGAATTTTCTGATGATGAAATCTGTTTCAGTCCATATAGTATTTTTCTTTTTAAATTAGGAGGTAAAATAAAAGAGACTATTAATAATTCTACTGTCTTCAAAGGGTAATTCTATTGTCATCTTTCAGCAAGTCCATATCAATAAAGGAATGAGCTGGTAAGCTAAAAGAAAAGATCTCTTGATGAGAATGTTCTTCCTTCTAATTAGTTATAATATACAAGATATTTCCTTGGTGACTTTTGAACCCATAATCATATGTGTCTGACAATAATTAGTACTTCATAGTTTTCAGAACACTTTAACAAATATTTTTTCAGTGAATCTTAACAATAATCTATCAGTAACTTTTAATACTGGCCATTCATTAGATTTCCACAATTATCCCATCACTTCATTCTCTCCCCAGAACTCTTGTGCCCCCAGCATGCAGTGTATAGACCATAGTCAGAAGGACAAAGTATTGAATTACAGAAAGATAAAGCAAATTTTCAAATTCTCTTGTAAACTTATCACCTTAGCTATCTTTCTGTTTTAGTGATTTCTTTAAAAATTTGGTTTTTGGCATTTAATTTGATGGTCTGTGAAATAGAAGTTGTTCCCTTTTTAATTCTGAGAGTAGCTTTCCTATTTATTTACATTTCATTTGCTTCTAGAGATAATCTAATTCCTGGAAGAGATCATTAATCCATTATTCTGGTGTTATGAAAGTATTCAATTAGATTGAGTTTTTTAGATAAATTCAAATAATTTAAAAACAATATAGCCTAACTAATCTCTGCTGTATACCAGAGATATTAAATTGCTGTCTTTCAGCAATAATTGTCTGAAGAAAGGGAATAATTCACATACTATTTTCATTCCTTATTAAAATTATAAAATATCCATTGATTTATTTTAGGCCTAAGTTTATTTCTTTTAGACTTTGAATCTGCAAACATACTGGCATCTATATTTGTTATCCTCCAATATCTATAAGGCTCTTTATTTGATAAACAATAACTGAAGGACTTTTTTGTTGTAAATACTGTGTTGTGTACAATGGAAGACAAACTAATAGGAATAGAATAAAAATCCCTAAAAATGAAACTCACAATATAGGAGTGAAGACAGCAAATAAATAATTACAATTCAGTGTTAGAAATGCTGAACTAAAGATGTTAATATGAGAAACAGGGAAGAAAACTGCTCAGGGTGAATACTCAAGCAGCATTCTTAACTTTTCTAGTTCATACCCTACATCTAGTCCCTCCGCAAACCCTGTTGGCTCTACTTTCACATATATATGCAGCCACTTCTTACCATCTGCTCCCAGGCCAAAGTCACCATCATCTCTCACTGCATTATCTCATAACTGGTTCCCTTCTCCTACCTTATCCTTTCTGGCAACCCTCTCCCCACCACCATTTAGTCAGTTTTCATTATAACAGTGGGTGATCCTTTTAATACATAAATTACAGTACTCTGATTTCTCTTCAGATCGGAAAAAATCTTTCGCCTTTTAAAAACATAGATTATATCGTGTCATTCTGCTCAAAAACTCCTAATGGTCTATCAGTTCACTTGAAGTAAGAGTCCCTGAGGCTCTCTCTACCTCTGCCTAGCATTGCCTCTCAGCTCAGCTCCTGCTATATTCCCCTGGCCCTCAGGGACATAGCCCAGGCATGCTTCTGCCTCAGGGCCTTTGCACTAGCAGTTCCTGTTCCACTGTATTCTCCCTCAAGATATCAGCAAGTTAGCTCCCTCACTTCCTCCAGTCTTTACTGAAATGTCACCTTCTCACTAAGGCCTTCCCTGGCCACATTTCAGCAGCACCTTCTGCTCCCCAATATTTCTGTCCCCATTTCCTGCTTTATTTTCTATTAGCACTTGTCACTTACCTAACATATTATGTATTTTACTGTTTTTGTTTGCTTGTTTTGCTTATTGTCTCTGTATGAAAAGGATAAGAACAATGAGGACAGTCATTTGTGACCTTAACTAATTGCTGTGTCCCTGGTGTCTTCTGGTACACAGCAAGTTACCAGTTAATATTTCTGAAATAAATGATTGAATGATTGCTTATTGATATTAGATGCGTGACTTAACAAGTTCTTATACCTTTGTCCATTCATAAAGGATTGCTGAGAAACCAGGGTTAAACTCCCTTTCTTATTGTAGTAGAATGATCTTGAGGCTTTATTTCAGAATAGTCAGGGAGGTTAATCCCAGAGACCTCCCATCTGACATTCCATATGATACAGAGGTTTTCTTCTATTTACAGCTAGTCTTGCTCTCTGGAGAAAACATTAACAGTGTAGGAAGGAAGTTCCTTAGTCACTTTGCTTCAGGGAAAGCCAAAGAGAAATGAGACTGACAGGTGGAGCAGGGAGGGCATTTATTACCACAATTTCACCTTCTCCTCTTAAGCAAGCCTTCTTTATGTCAATACTTACTGCTTCTATTGACCAGGAGTTAAATCGGATTGCTTAACCTATTTCTTCTAACAAATTACTTGTGCTTCACTCAATTTCACATGCATTCAACTTTTTCTGATGGTTGTGTGAGGTGTAAGAATATACCAAATGGAGCATAGATTGCTAAGTATAGAAAATAGAATATCAAGTGGAAAATAGTCAGTTTCTATTGGATGATAACCAACAACCTTCTAGGGCATGGCCAGTTCACTCTGTGATATTTATGCTATGATGGTAAAACCGACCATTTTTAAAACTTGCATATTATTTATCTTAGGGTTTGGTGGTATTGGTTGGGGTGTGGCTATGGCTTCCCTGCATAAGTGTGCATTGCTCTGGTCCCATTTTTGGAGGGTGGGAGGAAGACTGATTTAAAATGCTGATTCCTACTAAATATGCAGTTATGGGCTTAGAAGAAATAGTTGTGCATGCTAACCATTCCCAAATCTGAATATATTTCAGGGTGTTTTCACAGTTTTCCCCACATAACATCTGTCCTTAAGAAGCCTCACTGCTATTGGTAAAGTATTGACTTGATTTCTCTGCTCACCTCCTGGGCACTGCATGGTACTGCCCTGTCAGGCGTTCCCCTGAAGGCCTCTCCATCTTCCATGAGTATGAGCTTACACAGCCATTCATCTCCAGGTGGTTATGTTCACCATCACTGACAATCCTTCCGCATTTCATACACACCACCCGGCTGCTCCCCTACTAAAATTTTCCCAAGCCACATGTTACACATCTCTTTTCTCTGCCATGCTCCCAACTGTTTTGTGCTGTTTGGGTCTGTCTGTTTGCATAGCACTGTCAGACTGTATGCATGAAAGGTGCATTGTTGACATGACTGGTTTTGAAAATGTTTCTGAAAAGAGCCTACCTCGATTATTTGGGAGGAGGGAGGAAGAGTAAGTTTGAAGCCCCAAAAGTGGAGGTCAGAGACTCTTACTTGAGTCTTTGTCAAAAGGGGACAAAGAAAAGAATGTGATCATGATCTCTACCCATATAAAGGGTGTGGATGTCTCCACTTAAAAAAAAAAAAAAAAGAATAGGCAGTAGTGACATAAAGAGGTAGGATCCATAGAACAAAGAACTTAAAATGTTTGTTAAAAAGGACACACTTGCAGGCAAGACTCAGGTTAATATCATTGTTAGCTTTCTTTTAGTCGCCAAGTTCAAGACACCTAACCAGAACTGGTCCAAGGAAAAGAGTGTTTGGCTATCCATCTCACAGCTGTCTGGTATACTGCATGGACTCTGCTGTCCTTCACATTGCCCATTAGATTGGCCTGGTTTTAGGCTCTCAGAGAAAGAATAATTTAGGAATTCTTTTTCACTTAACCAAATAGGAAAGCATAAGTTAACTGGAAAATGATGGGACTAGAAAAAGGAACACAAGAAGCACTTTTGGGATAGAAATGAACTTACTAATAGGAAACTCATTCCTAATAACCAGTTTTTGATAGTGATTATTTACCCTTTTCAACCACTTCAAGGGATGAATTTGGTACTTCTGGTTGAAAAATCAGTTTAGCTTCTCATTGCTTCTCTGGTCTTTTCCTACTATGTTTGCTGAATTTGGTTGTAGTTTTATAAAGACAGGCCTTGAGAACATGTGTGGCATTTGCTGTTTAATGTGTAGCTCTGGCCAAGATATGTGGATAAGATGCACTTTTTTCAGACATTTTTCCTTTAATCTTCCAACAAAGATTGGTCCCAACTTTGCATGCACACTCCTTATGTTATCCAAATATCTTTGCCAATCTTTTCACATGCTATTTTTGGCCAGTGTTCTACTTGAAAGATCACTGAAAAATATGCTTTTTTGTTTGTTTACCATCTGAAGAAAAACTGATGTGACTGAGGTTGGCTTTATCAGCTCAAGCATTTTTGGATGACTAGATCTCTTTTTGATCCCCTACCCAACCATTCTGCTACCCCTCCATGAAACTGAAAATTGACAGTGTTCAAAAATATAAACTTACTTTGGATTGCTTTTTACTTAACTAATCAAAACATTATTTCTGGGCATTATTTGGTATGTCAGTACCCAAGTGAAACTTTTATATGTATATTTCCCCTTATGAACAAGAAGTCACATTTTCTCCAAAACAATAAATATTCATAGGCAAGCAGCTGAGACTATACATTTGAATCCTTTGTAAATTTGGCTTTCTAATACAGTTACTTAGCCCAATCACAAAAATAAATAAGTAAATAAATAATCCAAACTTCTTTCTACCTTTTTCTCAATATTCAACGTCTGGAGTTTAGATTTTTTGTCTACTTTGTGCTTTGCCTCTTTATTCTCAAATTCTTATGCATTCTGCTCCAAATAGCTATAGGACTCCATTTAAATCCTATCAGGTATTTTTACAGCTGAAATAGGAACCCTGAGGTCATTTCCAGGCTAATCCTGCTGCTTAATATGTGGGAATGTCCTCATCACACCACCCCCTCCCAACTATTTTTAAACTCTGTTCTTCAGAGTAAAAAAAATAATAATAACAGTTTCAGTTCCAGGTCCCCATGGAATGTTAGTTCCAGTAGAAGTAAACATGCTAAAAGCTGCCTTTTTCTCTTTATCCTTCATAGGAATGGCATTTTTAAACATGAGCTTGTGTAGACATTGAACAGTCTCCACATGGGAATGAATGGTTTGATTAAAGGTTATTTAATATCATTGTTTCTTGGAATTCTGCCTAAAGCTGGAGATATTCTTCACTGTAGGTTTTGTGCCTTCTTTGACTACATTGAAAAATGGCTCAGAAAAGCAGAGGGAATAAATGGCATTCTCAAAATAGTTACTTGATTGTATAGGTGTTTGTGTCACAGAGGAAACTGATGTGTTGAGAATGAAGAATTAGAAGAGTATGTTGAAATAAGGAGGAATGTGATAAAACAGCATCTTTCTATGGTCCTATTATTATATTCATTGATGCAGTTTCTTGGTTAAAATCAGGTTTCCAGTACTGCATTCATATTGCAGCCTAAGGAATAGGATTCTCTATCATCTGTATACAATGTTTTCTTCATTTGCATTTATATTTAGATCAGCAAGAGTTAAACTGAATACATTTAAGCAAAGATGATATTTTTAAGTGCTTTCAATAAAAAATTATGGGGCCATATTCTCATGGATGTGCATTCAAGAGAGAAAAATATAACTTTATTCTAAGGATACAAGTAGAATTTTGACTCAGTAAATTATTTTAGCTTCAGAGGTAGTGTTTCTCTCAGCACAATCTCTTTAACTATCATTCTTTTGAGGCAAATATTTACAGAGCACGGAATTATATTTCTAGCTTTCCAACAGCATGTCATACATTGAAATATTGATGGGACACAGTTAGAAGTTGGGCCCTCCGGACTTGTATTGTGTGATGGCATTGTGCTGCTATCATCAGGAGATTCCATTTTTTCCAACCCCCAAGGTCCTATCTGTACTTGTTTACAGGTCATCTGGAGAGTAACTAGTGTGTGTTCAGCGGCATGAGTGTTATCACGGTAACCTTGGCAACAGAGCTAGCTCTGATTTCAAAACATCACATGCTGTATCATAAAGTTAGATAAAGGAATTGACATTTAGCTACATGTCTGTCATATAAATTAAGCCCAGAGAATGATTTCCTTTATAGTCACATACCTTAATATGGAAATAGAAGGCACCAATTAGAACAATTTTATACAAATACATACTATTCCACTTTTAAGTGCTAAATACATTTTCTCAATTCTTTCTCTATAATATTGAACCTTGGATATTACCATATTATTCTCACACTGCCAAAATTCATGGTGGCTTTATTTTATGATCAGGATGAAGCTTACAGCAGAGCTACATCAGAAATCCTATATAAATAGGATTATGAATAATAGAAAACTCAGCTCCTAAAAAAATGTAAAATTCAAAGCACTCTTGGCTTTACTTAGTACTGTTATTTATGCTGATTAAAAGTAAGACTGCACAGAATATTCTAATAAATGAGAACTTCAAAGAAAAGACATGCTTCCCTTTAATTTATATATTTATTAATATTTGACACATATTTTCCAGTATCCAAGAATCTTTGATAATATCTTTATTTCAAGGACACTACACATGCAGATTAATATATTTATATACTTTGAGTCCTGGGTTCTCTTTTGTGATTTATAAATATTTTAATCTCAGCATTTTTCTCTGTATTTGCTCTGGTCTGTTGCAGATATGTGTGTGTGTGTGTGTGAGTGTGTGTGTAAATTTAAAGAATTAACTTGTGACTTACATTTAATGTAAGCACCCTGCAGTTTTCTACCTTGTAAATGATTATTTTTAGAAATTTTATGGTGCCTGGATATATTTGTTTGTCTTTATTGATATGTAGGGGGGAAGCTCATTAATAATTTAAAAGAAGGTGTTTTGATTAAATTTATTCCTAGTATTTTTAAAGCAATTATGAATGGAATTTTTGTTTTAGTTTCCCTTTTTGATAGTTCATAATTAATATATAAAATGCAACTGATTTCTGGATATCTATTTTGTATCCTGCTACTTTAGTGAATTCTGGACCCTTGAATCTCCTGCACAGGTGGTAAATATTAGAGGCAGGCTTTCAATATATGTTTCTTTCAGGTCTCCATGGAATGTTAGCTCCTGCTGTTTGAACTAGTTCCTTTCTAATTTCCAACACATATAAATTTCCCTTCGTTTAGTTTGAGATAAAAATGTTAAAAAATTAAAGATGGTGTTTTGATTAATCAGCTTGATCCTTCTCATTACATAACAATAAAGGCAATAAAATAACATCTAATAAAATTATGAGTTTATTTCTGAATTTTGCTGCAAGATAACCTCGAATTTGGGGGCATAAGTTTTCCTATTCCTTATACTCTTCTGCCTCAATGTTTTCAACGTCATAATTGAGCCTGTTTCAACCTAGAATGATAGTTTATAATTCTTCTTAAAGATACCTTTTAGCAACTATCTGTCAAACACCATAATGGAACAACTGTCTTGTAAAACAGTTCTTTGGCTTCTAGAATGGTAAGTTGTTATATAAAAATGAAAGATCTTTATGTCAAAATTGACTATAAAGCCATTTTTCTTTTCACCACCTACCTGCTATGTTTCATAAATAATATTGAGAAATCTGCTTCCAACATTTTCTCATCCTATTAGCCATCTATTTAACTCCTGCTATTTTTATGTTGAACACTACCTTCTTACCTTATATCTGGTAAAGAGTCAAAATCCCTGCAAATTCAGAACCAGATAAGTGGTTATGCTCTCCACTCATGTGCTGAAGTGGGGAAAAAGGGTAGACATCTTCTGAGCATTTGCCATTTTATACAGTAAATACCTGTTTCATTTTCAGTATTGTTTAAACTCTTTGCTTTATCTCATTGGGTTGAGTCATCATCACCTTTATGTTTTAACTGCTAAAAGGTAGTTTGTATTATTTTCTATTATCTTGAAACTATTTCTTGTGATGAACAGAAATAGTTCAGCATGTTGTGGTTCCAGGACTGAGTCAAGCTTGAGTCACCATCTATTCTATAGAATAGCATCACTGGAAACTTGTCGATGCATAGACATTCTGTAGTGCAATGTGAACATAAACATGGGCTGTGCTGGTGCTGGACTGTGGGGGCTTATCAGGCTCTTTGCATGACTCCAAGATATAGTTTAATATCTAATCTATCTTTTTTTAAAAATTATGACATGATCATTGGCATTAGATGGATGGGAGTAGGGAAGAATTTTAATGATAAAAGAAAAAAAGTGAAAAGGTGATACAGTGTTGTTGTTTTTTATTTCCTTTTAGGTCTGATGTTGTGGTCCTCTGCTTTTCTATTGCTAATCCCAACTCCCTAAATCATGTGAAAACCATGTGGTATCAAGAAATCAAGCACTTTTGCCCCCGCACACCTGTTGTCCTAGTTGGCTGCCAGCTAGATCTCCGCTATGCTGATCTTGAAGCTGTTAATCGAGCCCGACGCCCTTTAGCAAGGTAAGCCAAGGGACTCGGTGTTTCTCTGTGCTTGCCAAATTAAAATGTAGAGGTAGTAGATTCTCTGTAGCCTGGCGTTCTGTTCTGTAACAGTCTTAGGACCCCTTCAACCAGCCATTCGCTTTCAGTCAGCTTATTCAGCATGAGAGGGCATGTTCCAACCCTTCTCAAGGTCATATCACCTCCTAGGTAGAAACCCCTTTCACTAAATGGTTGGCCAGTGCTTGAAGTGAATTCTCTAATTATGACATGGTGTAGACAAAAGTGCTTTGAAATTGGTAAAGTATTATAATGTTAGCTACTCATAATGTCCTTCTTGAAATTATGATTAAAATAAAGTTAAATAACAGAGGGATCATCACAATTTTTGGACCCAGGATCATCAGGTTTATACACATATGCATGTGTCCCCAAGGTTTATAATCTTATTTTTCTCAATCCAATCTCTGAGAGTATTTCATTCCCAAAATGACAGTGTCCAGCTTTAAAAATCACTTGGATCTATAGCTGCAAAACAACAACTTTTTAAATGTTTCTAGTGGTTATATTTTAGCAAGTTAAAAAAAATCAACTCTAAGGAGAATTTTAAAATGTGGATACCAATTTGGGAGGGGGGGCAATATGAGTTTTTTAAAACCTATGCTTCTTCAATATTCCCTTTACAAAAATAATTTTATGTGGTTTATGTTAAGTGCATTTTTTTCTGAAGAGAATATCTTTTCAAAATGCTGATATTAATACCTTCCTTCAATATTTACTAATGTGCGATAGAATTTTTTATGTTCTCACAACAAAAGCAAATGTTACTTTGTTTAAATAATTTCTGATGTTCTGGGTACATTTTGGATACATTTTCTGAAAACATTTCATGTAAAATTTTCACAATCATTCTGTTTTTAAATAGATGGCCTCTGAATTGAATATCAGAAGCAACATAGAGGACTTACAGTGAATAAGAGAGTTGCCAGGCCTCAGAACTTCCTTTATAAAAGAATAGATTAAGATGATCAGGCCTTACAACCATGGACATGTGGAGGACTGGGGAAGAGTTACAGAGCTCTAGACAACAGGGAGGGCTCAAGCCCTTCTACAGAGTAGTAATGAGATTGCATAAAGGAGGTTATATTTGAGCTTAACTTTGAAAAGTGTCATCAGTTAGTGATATTCCAGCCAGTCCCAGGATAAGGGGCACAAAAATGCTCACAGAAACAAGCCTTAATGTTCCACTTTCTTTTCTATACGTCCCTTCCACTTTTGCAGCACCCTACAGTTTCTCCTCTTTTCAATCCAGGTCTTCAAATCCAAATTCTACCTAGAATTATCTTATTTCCCCTAAGACTCTTACCTGTCACTCACATTACCTTTGGTCTTGAAAGCCAAATGTTTATTTAGGAAGATAAATTCTAATAGTATGTCTCCAAATCAAGTATGCATTTATAGCAGATCACATCTTACATATGTTCTGGAATCCATCTGTGTCTTTGCTGTGGTTATGCTATAATCACAGAACTATTCCAGTACACTGCTTCCAAAGGTTTGGCCTCCCTGGATTTGATTAGATTGCAAATTGGTCTCATGTGCCAGCCCAAACGATGTAGAATCAGAAGAAAGAAAAACATGTTTTTTCAGGAACTTTGTGGATCCAGAAGAAAAAGAAAATTGTTGTTAATCCTGACCTGCGGATATTTTGTGGGACCAGAATTCCATGAACTCTGTGGAACCAAGAGGGAAAAAAATTTTTTTTTTAATCCTTACCTGAGGATATTTTTCTCCATTGATTTTTAGACAGAGAGTGGAAAGGAGGATGGGAGTGGGAAAGAGGAAGAGAGAGACTAATGCACTTGTCCAGGCAAAAAGGTGATGAGGTCCTGACTAAAGAGAGTAAAAGAAAAAAGAAGGGAATTACTGAGACCATAATGAGCTTTTGGATGGGGACCATTTAACTATTTTTGAACTAGGGAGTTCTGGACTCTTAATTGCTTAGTAGAGGTCTCTGAGCAACTTGCAAATGTGACTTTAGGCAAACCCTTTGAACCCTCTGCCTCGGTTTCTTTTGAATGTAGAATGAAAATACCATATTTTTCAATGTGTAAGACAACTTTTTAACCCAGGAAAATCTTTTCAAAAGTCGGGGGTCGTCTTATACACCGGGTATAAAAAATACCATAGCTTGCAGTTATGATAGACGTTGCTAACTCACCAGGGACTTGCCCAGCACTTGCTCTTTCTCTATTGTTTGTTATCTTCCTCCTATCATCATCAGTTGCAGTCGTTTTATATGCCAGAAAATACGGTAATACCCACAGGGTTAGGGTGAGGCTCAGATGAGAAAATGAATATGGACTCATTTTAAAATTGTAAAGCAAAATTTAGTGATGATGAAGGTGAAGATGATGATAGTGGTCAGGATGACAACCACTAACATTTATCAAGCATAGTGGACCTGGCCCTATGCTAAGCATATTATCTCATTTAAACCTTTCAACATTCTTTGAAGATATAGGTACTCATTATTATTATTTCTCTTTTAGAGATGGGAGAACCAAGGCTTAAAGAGATTAAGTAATTTTCCCAGGATCAAATAGTTAGTAAATGGCTGTTATTTCAGTTATTGTGGTTACTACTGAAAGCATTTTTTCCCTATAATCGTAAGTCCTTTATATTTTAAGGACTTGAGGTTGGCAGTATATTTTTTCAAGAGCCTTTTTAAAAGCTTTAGTAGGCCTAGCTGGTGTGGCTCAGCTGTTGAACATCGACCTGTGCACCCAAAGGTCATGGTTTGATTCTGGTCAGAGCACATGACATGCAGGAGGCAACCAATTCATTCTCTCTCATCATTGATTTTTCTATCTCTTTCTCTCTCCCTCTCTCTTCTTCTCTGAAATCAATAAAAATATATATTTTAAAAAATAAAAGCTTAAAATTGATTTTAAATTGTGATTCAACTAGGACCTTAGGTAGACACTGGTACTACATTTATTTTTCTAAAATAAAGCTGATAATAATTTTTATTCTATTTCAGGCCCATAAAGAGAGGAGATATTCTGCCCCCTGAGAAAGGCCGAGAGGTTGCAAAGGAATTGGGCATCCCATACTATGAGACGAGCGTCTTTGATCAGTTTGGAATCAAGGATGTGTTTGACAACGCAATCCGGGCAGCGCTGATTTCCCGCCGGCACCTGCAGTTCTGGAAATCCCACCTCAAGAAAGTTCAGAAACCTTTACTTCAGGCACCGTTCCTACCTCCAAAAGCCCCTCCACCAGTCATCAAAGTCCCAGAGTGTCCCTCTACAGGGACGAACGAAGCCGCCTGTTTACTGGACAATCCTCTGTGTGCAGATGTCCTGTTCGTCCTCCAGGACCAGGAGCACATCTTTGCACACCGAATTTACCTCGCTACCTCCTCTTCCAAATTTTATGATCTTTTTCTAATGGAATGTGAAGAAACTCCAAATTGGAGTGAAGTTACTTGTGAGAAGGAGAAGCAGAGCCAGGATGTCCAGGAGCAGGCACAGAGTGTTGTTGACCCAGATGAGGATCAGGAGGAGGGTACCCCAAGGACGCATCAGGCTGACCAGTGGGAGTCCTCCAGCCAGAACCTATCCCAGCAGGAGATTCTAAATTTGGAAGCCGAGGGCTCAATCCCAGAGACACAGACACTGGCAGGCTGGAGTAAGGGGTTTATTGGCATGCACAAGGAAATGCAAGTCAATCCCATTTCAAAGCGATTGAGCCCTGTGACCGTGGTCAGGATGGACTCGTCGGTCCACTCAGGCCCTTTTCGGACTCTGCTCCAGTTTCTTTACACGGGGCAACTGGATGAAAAGGAGAAGGACTTGGTGGGCCTGGCTCAGATCGCAGAGATCCTGGAGATGTTTGACTTGAGAATGATGGTGGAAAACATCATGAACAAGGAAGCCTTCATGAACCAGGAGATTACAAAAGCGTTTCACGTCAGGAAGGCCAATCGCATAAAAGAGTGTCTTAGCAAGGGGACGTTCTCAGGTGAGCAGGGCCAGTGGCCAAGTCATGGATGTCTTTGATGTGTTTTATCAAACCTTAGTCAGACATGAGCAGGGGAAAACATAACTATCCCTAACATGGATGAATACTTACGTTTTCCCACATGCCTAGGTTACATGAATTTACTTACTTAATTCTCATCAGACTTAAGTGGTAAATATTATTATCTATATTTTTCAGATAAGGAAACTGAGAGACACAGACAGTTAGGTAACTTGCCCGTAGTAACATAGGTAGTAAAGGTAGACCCAGGATTTGAACCCAAGCTGTCCCCTGAAGTGCCACAGTATCACAGCGCTTCCACGAATGGGTCAGGTTACCCCTGAGCCTGCGCCAGTCAGCTTGATGTTCACAGTTCTCTTTCAGGATTCCTTCCTGAGCAACTCTGTTCCCCACTGACCCTTCAGCAATTACTCATAACCAAAATCAAAGACCTCTTGTCCTGAGGCACTGAAATCCTTGAGGCAATTTTAGTGACCCCCTGCATTTCCATCAGGGGTTCCTCATCTCTTCCCACTCCCTCTTCTTTTTTTTTGTTCTCACACTCCTTTCTTGTTCCTTCTTTGTCTTTAACAACTAAGCATATCTGCCCACGGTGTCCTTACATAATTGCTCAAGCACACTGGTGGCCTGTATCCAAGATGGGTTACATACCCATGTTTGTACTGTCTTCTATCTTGTACTATTTTTGTTTTTCATTTGTCCTCGTGTGTGTGTGTGTGTGTGTGTGTGTGTGTGTGTGTGTGTGTGTGATTATTAAATTTTAACTTCCTAACTTCTGATAATATGTATACTTCATTTGTGTCTTTATCTTTCATAATGCCTGCCATGATATATACATTTAGTAAGTGGTTACTGAGTCTGTTCATAAATTTTAAAACTTATGAGTAATATTTACTCCAAACATTGACCATCATGATATAAAAGCAGTCTTGAAAGTTAATAGGGAAAATAATGTTCAAAGCTGTCGCAGATCAAACGGTGGGCCTTAAGTAAAGTTCATGAAATCACGCTCTCCTGACTGCAGGAGCTTAATGAACAAATACAGTGGAGAAGCCTTAAGTGAATTGTGTTTAAGGGGGCGGGGGGCGCTAGAAAATACAGTTTATGGATAATTAGAAAATTTTTAATATGAACTAGATAGTAGATGATATTAGGAAATTATTTTTAATTTTCTTAGAAGTAATGGTATGATTATCTAGGACAGTAGTTGGCAAACTCATTAGTCAACAGAGTCAAATATCAACAGTACAATGATTGAAATTTCTTTTGAGAGCCAAATTTTTTAAACTTAAACTTCTTCTAACACCAGTTCTTCAAAATAGACTCACCCAGGCTGTGGTATTTTGTGGGAGAGTCACACTCAAGGGGCCAAAGATCCGCATGTGGCTTGCGAGCCACAGTTTGCCAACCACTGATCTAGGAGAATGTTCTTATTTTTAGAAACTCGATAAAGTAGGAATGAAGTGTAATACTATCTGTTAAATAAAAGTCTATATATACAAAAATTATATGGACACATGTAGCTGAAAGCAAAGATGGCAAATATTAAGTATGATAATTATTGTATTATTCTTACCACTTGTAAAGTTTTGAAATTGTTCATAGTGGGGAAGAAAAAGTATTCCTCTTTTATGTGTCTTTATAAAGACACAGAGAAGTTTGTGTTGTGACACTGTGTGTAAATGCTTACTCCTTAATCCTTGGAGAACATGGAGGGAATTGGGTGTGCCACAGGCAGGACACAAAATCATTTGGTAAAGCTATGGAAGAGCGAGGATAAGAGACGTAGATGGATGCAACTCTCAGTGAGGCTGGCTCATGGTGGTGTTTCCTCAATCCCTGGGCAGATGTGACATTTAAGTTGGATGATGGAGCCATCAGTGCCCACAAGCCACTGCTGATCTGTAGCTGCCAATGGATGGCTGCCATGTTCGGGGGGTCATTTGTGGAAAGCGCCAACAGTGAGGTAAGTGCCTTCCTAAAGCATAAGTGAGTGTTCATGAATGTGTGCGTGTATTTGTATACAGTGTTTTATTAGCCAGATGACTTTGCTTCTTTAACTCCTTTCGTGAAATAGTTCCTTAGGCAGTGCCTGCATGTCCGGTCACCCTCTTCTTCAGTCTGTAATTGTGAGGAGAATTGATTAGCGTTCACTTGATGTATGAGCACCTAAGTGCTTTCCGTGCATATCCTTTCATCCCCACAGCTCTCCTCTGCCCTGAAAACATGATCAGCTGTACTTGGTAACGGATGTCTCCAGGCATATTATCAAAAGCAAATATAAGAGGGACAGAACCTGCCTTTTCAAAGTTTAGGACAGTGAAATTTGTCTTCAGTCACTAATGTCCTAGGCTCAGCTCTGGCCCTAAACAGAGAGGGGACTTCAAGAAGCCAACTCCTTGTGCCATAGTCTCATCTGCAAGACGAGTGATGCACAGGATTGCTCTTGAGGTCCCCTTGAGTTATGAATCTCCTTGTGGCTCTGCCCTAACTTGCCTTCTCTGAGGTTTGTCAACAATAGGGAAACAGTAATAAAGCAAATAGTTACTCCTCTGAACACATCTCTCAAAGTGCTTAGGTCTAGTAGAAGCTCCTGGGTTAGTGTCAGATGCTGGCCTTATCTCCAAAAGAGGGGCACTCTCTAGAGCAGACCAACTTGTACCTCAGAGACCCTGTATCTTCATCATTTTTACATACTCAGTTGGAAAAGAAATAAAAACTTTATTCAAACACTTCTAACTTTAGCCTAGAGGTGAACAAGCATTTTTGTTCAGTTTTGCAAGTATTTTTAACCATCCTTTTTTTTTTAAAGAAAAAACATGGGGACACCCCATCAAGTTGATTGTCCTAAGAGGCTTGCTTTGCTTATCTCAGCAACTCTCCAAACTTTAAAAAGAAATACAGAAAACAAAGGCTAACTTTTGGAAAGGGTTGCTCACACCAGAAATCTGAGCACTCCCATTGTGACCCAGGAGCCCGCATTTGCATCCCCAAGTAGGGAAATAGAATCCTAGAATCACAAGCTGGGATGGCCAGGACTAGAGAGGTCACTGGGCCACCCCCCTGCCTGCAGAACAAACTGCAGCTGCTGCTAAGCCAATCCCCAGCACAAGGCTGTCTGCTGTTTGGAGAAAAGCATTGGAATTATCCTAACGACCTCTCCTGGTGTCATTCAGCCATTGTAAATCAGGAATTCCTCATGTGTAACAATGAAAACGGCCCTGTACTGTCAGAGGTGTTCTGGGGAGTTATCATGGAGACTCCTGCAGCCCGTGGAGGCCACCCAGCGAAGGAGCAAACTCTCTCTGCAAGCTTGAGGCCAGTGATCACCCTTCTGAGTTCCTGTATCCCTATCTGGAAATCACGATAATAAGCCATAGTGTGGTCATGAGATATAAGAATGAATACTTGCAAAGCATCTCATAAACTTTACATAAATGGTAGCTGTCAGTAGTCTTATTTTGATGCCAGCAGTGTTGATATTCTTTGTCTCTTAAAAAAAAAAAGGTGAGGAAGCCACTGATTAATAAAACTTCATCCTAAAGGCATTTCACTGACTTCGGTACTCTCTAGATAGGAGCCCAGAGGCTTGCTTCCCTTCTTTCTCCAGCTCACTGCAACGTGTGCTGATGGTGCTGTAGACGCCTGCGATTAACCCAGCAGAGAGAAGCTAATCAAGGTCAGGGACCCAGGCACAGAGGGATACTGTGTAGCTGACCTTACAAATGCTAATCCTCTTTATCCCTTCCCAGAATGGACTGTGATTGTCTCCAGATTAAAATGTGCAGGAGAGGTGACCAAAGCAAAAACTTGGCAGCAAATGTGAATGTGCACGTATGCAGTTGTTTAATAGCCTTCCTTGGAGATGGCCACCTGTTGAGCACTTATCCAGAAAGTGAGCGTCGCTCACCACTTAGAGCTGTAGCTAAGGCTAATTACAGGTATGTTTTGATTCAACCAGCTCAAAAGACAAGACCCTGGAACCAAGCAATCAAAGGTCTGTGCCGAAATTCCTCTAGCCAATATATGGAGAATGCCATGTGCACAGGCATTCCTGCCCTTTCCTGCTCCTTCTCTTTTTATCCAATATAGACTCTGACAGCTGTGTAGTCTTGAATTCCTGTCTCAGCTCGTCCTTGGGCAAGTGACCAGCCTCTCTAAATCTGTGTCCTCATCTGTAAAATGGGGATAACAGAGAAGGAGAGAACCTTCTTTAAAGGTCAGGCAAGGCAGGAGAGTATGTACGTAAAGCATTGAATCTGGTGTCCAGAACATTTAAGAATCCCTAGTGACTATTATCCTAGGATTCTTGTGCTTTCTAATGAGGAGTTAAAGATCTTTGTCCCCTGAAAACCCTAAGTTAAAGCCTGCAGTTTCCTTCCTGGTAAAGGTGGTTTTGGGGCTAGGGAAGAGCACTCAAGCGCCCAGTAAATGCTCCAGGGTTGATTTGGGTCCCTATTTGCACTTGGGATTTGTCTTTTCTAGGCCACCTTTTAACTCTATTTAGTCTTGTGAAAATCTAACTTCCCAATACAAAATCCAGCCTATTTTTTTGCATTAATAGAATTCACATACATATTCAGGAAAGAATAAAATGTGCCCATTTATATTCCTTTTGCTTTTTTGTCATTTAATATTTAAGAAGACACTATTTTACTTATATTTTTCTCATTACTTTTAATATAGCAGTAAGCATAATTCTCTCCCCAGAGGTTCGCAGCAAATGGTTTATTAAAAATGCATGCCAGGGTTGTAGTAAGCAATGCTCTGGATCTGCAATAATTTCTCATTCTCTAGGAGACTGTCTCTAATTATAAGCCTAATAGTCTGAGCTGATCTTTGCAATTAAAATTTTAAACCAACTAAACTGGAATATGGAATATTGTTTAGGGATAGCATTATATTCTCTTTTATTACTCTCTTTTTTGAAGCTACATCAAGCAGATGCAATGCAAAATTCTTAATTCCATTTCTTATGTCACTTTATATTATTTTTTAATTCTATAAAACGATCTCTCCATAGTCAAACAGTTCTGTTGTAAATGTTGAAATCACATAAACAAGCTTGGGAAAAAAAAGAACCATGAGGGGAAAAAAAAATGTGTGCTCTGAAAGTGTTTCTAGTTTATTCTTATTTGCTGGTTACTTACTTCCAAAAGTCCCTAACGTTATTTTCCAAAGAAGACCATCACTTCAAAAAAATATTAGTACCATTTAGCAAGCAGGAAGCAAAAAGTCATGAATGATAACACATGTCAGAACATTCCAAAGACATTGAGAGTTTTGGGGGCTGCTTGCTGGACTCTGCCATCCCCGGCCAGAAATATTTTTTTTTTAATTTAGAATATCCATTTTGCCATGACTTAGAACAGATTCTTACAAAGAAAAACAAAAACCTGCTAAAGTAATATGAATATTGTGAAAATCCATGATCTCAGTTAAGAAAAAAAACTTTAGATATCATCGATTCCAAATTTCTTCCCTATGACAGATGAGGCAACTGGTAATCATAGAAGGTGAACTCTTTGTCAAACTTCACACGGCATTGTGGTGACGTCCCTGGCCTGCCCTAGACTCTTGCCCTGTCCTTCAAGCCCGTATTTTTAGAAGCAGCAGACATCCTCCTCTCTGAGAGAGCAGGGGTTCACAGGAAGCCCTTGGACTTTTTGTATTACAATCACTAACACCTTTAGCACTTGGCATTTTATAAAATGTGCACTGTACTTTCACCATCAGAATGGTTCCAATTTTAAAGTTTTACAACTTAATTAGCCTTCCATTATCTAGAAAATTGTACTAATCCAAACACCACTTTTGAGAGGTCAAATTTTGCCATGGGCTCACACATACAGAAACAATTGGGTGTCTAGAAATAAATTCATATCTGTATAAGGTAAATGCATGTGTACATAAACATGTCTACCTATGTAAGCATGCACACAACTACAACCAGTGTTAGATTCACTAGAATAGCAATTAATTACAATACAAGGGCTTTTTTTTATTCCAAAATAATATTAGCAATAGTTTTTACTTGCCGAGTTCTATATGTTGCAGAGGTTATGCTAGAAATTTGCAATGGTCTCACCTGTTAAATCATGGATGGTAATAACTTACATACCTTATTTATGGATTAATAATTGTTTCCACTAACTACCTGAAGGAAGCAGGGGAGATAATTTTCTAAATATTTCTAGGAATTATGTGAGCCTTTCCTTTAATGCATTAATTCCCTCTCTGAGGTGGCTGGTGGCTGTACAAGAGAATAATATAGGTGGTTGCTATGCTTGAAACAATTCTGGAAACACTAGAATACATTAGACATAAAGGGGGGGGGGCTGGGAAGGGGAAGAGGGAAGGAAGAGAGGAGAAAAGAATAAAATTTGATATATAGTATAGATATAATTAGACATGTTTATGTTTATACTATGCTGTAGAGAGGCTTATTAAATATCATAATTAAGAAGTGTATAACTGCCGAAACTGATTTGGCTCAGTGGTAGAGCGTCGGCCTTTGGACGGAAAGGTCCCGGGTTCGATTCTGGTCAAGGGCATGTACCTTGGCTGCGGGCACATCTCCAGTAGGGGGTGTGCAAGAGGCAGCTGATGGATGTTTCTCTCTCGTCTATGTTTCTGACTTTCTATCCCTCTCTCTTCCTCTCTGTAAAATATCAATAAAATATTTTTTTTAAAAAAGAAGAAGTGCATAACTACTCATCCTTTTGAACTCAGAAATCTAATTCTTAAAAATGAGTAATGAAAGATGTTTTATATAACCCAAACCTTTGCTTCCTTTACCATGAGGAATTCCCAATACTGCACAGCAGATCTGAACACACTTTAGAATTATATTCCCTGGATCCAAATCTCAGTCACTACTCACTAGCTCTGTGACCCTGGATATGGAACTTAACCTCCCTAAAGCTCAATTTCCTTATCTGTAAAGTAGAAGAAATAATCATCTCTTCCTGTGAGGATTAAATTAGATGCGTGTGGAAAGCTTAGCACAGTATCTTGTGCATAGGAGACCTTCAATTGGATTCATTTTTGTAATCGTCATTTCAGAAGTAAACACCAGGGCCCATTTCATGCAGTTAGAGACCTGCAGTGAAGAGCAGCTGCTTTGCAGTGTAGATCCCACTGATCCATGCCCCACCCAGCCATCCAGAACTCCCTGGCTGCCTAGCAAACTCCAGCATGCGTTAATTCATAGTGGCAACAGCTACAGGTACTCAGGAGGGAGATTAAAGGAACCCTACAGGGGGCAGGTCCCCATACCAACCAGCTGTTCCCCCAGAAATCGCAGGCGAAGTTTTCTCTGCATTCTCTCAATCTACTGACACCTTGTAATGTCCCAGTAGTTCGGGATATATGTGGTTGTGCCATAGGAAAAATATTTAAGTGTGTATATCATATTAGCATATTTTGATAGGATGTTGGAATCAAGCCAGTCACTGTGGCAACTTGGGGGGTTGCATATCCTCTGCTTTGACATCTTAGAGATCTGGGTTCTACAGTGTGTCTGCAACAGCCTGGTTTACAGCTTCCCCCAACACCTGTCATGTTGCTGGGAGATTTCTTTCCCCACAATAGAATATTATAAGGTACTTGGCAAGGAGGGCCCATAATGTCATCTTACATTTACATCCCATTTGTCTGATTTATAAATCCAAATAGCCATTAAAAAATTCCAAATCAGGCTTTGTCAGGCAGCCCCACACTTTTGTCATCTACAAATCAAACTGTTATGTTTAAAGCTGTAAATAGTGAATGACTTCTATACACAGCCTCAAAGCAGGTAGGTGTTCCAGACTCGCCAATATCGAATAACACAGTTGGGATGTTTATAAGCAGTATAGCCTGAAAATGTGCCCACTGCTTTCTTCATCAGAACTCAGCTTTTCAAATAACATTTCAGGTGTATCTCCCGAACATAAACAAGATGTCAATGCAGGCAGTACTGGATTATCTCTACACCAAGCAGTTGTCACCTAACTTGGACCTGGACCCACTGGAATTAATTGCCTTGGCGAACAGATTCTGCCTGCCACACTTGGTTGCACTTGCAGGTAAGACTGATGACTCAGGCCATGCGGTGTCTGACTGTCAAATTTATCAAATTCACATTTAAACAAAAGTAAGATTTCCAGGGACTAAAAATTAATTTTTTTATCATTCAGTATAAGACAGTCTTATATAGGATGATATGAACTGATTAAATGTATCAGACAGCCCAATTCAATTCAACAAGTATTTTTAAGCACCTCCTTTGTGGTGGGGACTGTTAGGTAATGCAAATATAAAAAGATGGATAATGCGTGGGTGATCCACTCATGGCCCATGCTCTCTGCACTCTACCTCATTTGTGGACCATGGAATTTGAAATAACGCTGTTGTGTCCGTGTCATAATGTGTGTCCAGACACAGTCTTTAAGAAAGAGGCTATAAGAAGGCAGTGGTTAAGAACATAAGCTACCCAGCTACATTGCTTGGGTTCACATTTGACTGCGACATTTACTGACTTCTTACTTATCTGCTCTGTCTCAGCTCTCACTCTCTTTAAAATGGGGAAAATGGTATTCTTTCATGGAGCTGTAGGGAAGATTAAAGAGTAAAGATGTAGGTATATATAAAGTCCTTAGAACAATGTCTGGTCCTAGTCAGCATTATATAATTGTTTTTTTAAAGCTATTTTAGAAAATGTTCTGACATTGTCAAGATAATTTTGGGAGAAAGAATAAAAAAAAAAGGGAGACTAGGCTTAACTTCTCAAAATCTTATGTATTATTTGTAGATTTGTTCAGTGGGTAAGCTAAAGCAGGTCTAAATAGGACATAGGTATTCAAATTCCTTCTACTTACATTTAAACCTACACCTTTATTCACCAGCAGTGTCAGTTAGCAAGCTATCTGGGTGTTTATTGCTACATTTAGTTTACTCCTATTAACCATGAAAGCAAAGATAGTGCCTGTTTTGTCTACTGGTTTATTCTCTGCACACAGAAAAGTGCCTGAGGATGTTAGGTTCTCAATAAATATTTGTTGAATCATTAAGTGAATGAAAATGAATGTATGAGCAAACCAACCAGTCATGTCTGTGCTTGATTTTCTGTCAGTGTCTTTAGGAAAAAGATTTATTTCTCTGTACTCCACGTTTCTACTATATGCAGCCAACAGAAGGTCAGAGTCCTCCCCTCCCCTGCCTTCTTTCTCAGTGAGATAGCAAGAGATAGTTTAATCATTTCTGGCAGATAATTTAAAAGTATATTTATTTCAGAGAGAAAGGGAGAGGGAGAGATAGAAACATCAATGGTGAGAGAGAATTATTGATCAGATGCCTCCTACATGCCCCACACTGGGGATTGAGCCCACAACCTGAGCATATGCCCTGACCAGGAATCAAAATGTGACCTCCTGGTTCATAGGTCAACACTCAGTCACTAAGCCACACCAGCCAGGCACTAGCTGATTTTTAAAAACTGTTTTAACTAATGCACCTGAAGTCACAGGTCTAAATGAGTATATACTACTTTTTAAATAGTAAGTAGGAAGCAGTGTCCTTTTTCAGAGGTATGAGTTCCAAACCACTTGGCTATTTTTCCAAGTATTTGTCCTTTGAGAATAAATTTGATTTTGTTTTAAACAGAAGCAATTTGGAGCCAAATCCATTGAACAGGATTTGTGACCAAACTCAACATAGTGCCATTTTTGCTTAAATATTAAGTGTGATGATGAAAACCTGGGACTGATTTCTCCATGAAAGAAACTGACTCAGTGAAATCTTTCCCTATGAACTATAGACTTCTCTGTTTATTTTTGTTATCAGATGCTATTATTACTGCTATAATTATTTAATATACTAGAGGCCTGGTGCACAAAATTTATGCACAGGGACCTGGGAGTCCCTTAGCCCGGCTTGCACCCTCTCCAATCCTGGACCCCTCAGGGGATATCCGACTACCAATTTAGGCCCAATCCATAATTGCTCTCCCCTGCTGGCCTGATCGCCCCTAACTGCCTCTCTCTCAACCCCTGCCACCATGGCTTTGTCCAGAAGGATGTCCAGAAAATGTCTGGTCTAATTAGCATATTACCCTTATATTAGTACAGATAGCTTCCTAAGATGATTCCTCTAATCATTCATACTGTTTGGTATATACTGTTTAGTGTAAGGATAGAATGTTTAGAATTTTATTAGAAAATCAGCTTCTGGGTGAAAATGCTTTGCAGGCCAGAGTGTTGAATGAATATCAAAGAATGGTGAGGTTACCTCAAATTAAAAAGCCCAGTGCCTTCTCTGGGAAATTTAGTTTCAAATAGCTCTTATTTTTCAAACAAGCTGAGGAAGGGTGTGCCAAAGAAACCCCTGAAATCTAGATAACTTATTGACTAGATAGAGGCATATTGACTAACAAGAATGTAAAGCCAGAGCACAAAGTAAGCATGATTCAGCAATATAGTAGATTAGAAGAACAGATGCAATGATAGAAATAAAAACAAACATAATAACATCAAGGAGCTAGAAACATGGGACCTAGACTACCCACTCCCTGTCAGTTCCAGAGGCAGGTGACAGCCTAAATGGAGGCAGGACAACTCAGTCTCAGAACTACAATTTAAATTCAGGTTTGAAACCCTGAACATGGCTCACAAGCAGAAATAGTTCTCCCAACTGGATTAGTGTTACTTTTGGCTGACAGTCGTTAGCATCTAAAGAATTGAGCAATATGTGGTCCATCTGCAGCTGTTAAGATAGACATATGCATTCACATTATTTTTAATTTTTTTAATTGATTTCAGAGAGGAAGGGAAAGGGAGAAAGAGCTAGAAACATCAATGAGAAAGAATCATTGATCTGCTGCCTACTGCATGCCCCCTACTGGGCATGGAGCCTGCAACCTGGGCATATACCCTGACCCAGAATTGAACCCTGACCTCCTGTTTCATAGGTCAATTATCAGCCACTAAGCTAAGCAGCATTCACATTTTTAATTCCCCATATGAATTCGTTCCTGTTACTCATTCTCTCCACTGTCAGAAAGTCTTAATATTTGGAGCAAGGTGAGTGAGGAGACTGTCAAACAAGAGGATACTAGAGAGTCTAGAGGATTCTAGAAAGGTGCTGGGCTTGTTAGAGTAGCAGGTCCAAAAGGACTTTTTGTAGTGATGGGGACGCTGTGCATGTGCCAAAACTCATGTGGCTATTGAGCACTTAAAAGTGGCTAGTTGTGGCTAAGGACCTGGGTTCTTTTAAATTTCATTTAAGTTTAAATTAATTGAAACTTGAATAGTCTCATGGCCAGTAGTTATCATACTGGACAGCAAAGATCTGGAGAAATCTGGCTCTTTAAGAAGCGCTAACTAGTGTCCTCAGAGTCATAGGTGCAATGGCTGAAGACCAAACTCTCTACTGAAGGGCCACACATCAGAGTGGGCCTTAGGTTCAGTTAGAATGGCTGTTAGAGCTGGGCACCATACTTCCTCCCCTCTTAGGCAGCCCAAGACCAGATCCAACCCGGCAGGCAAGATGTCTGGCTTGCAGAGGATGGTCTAACTTTCTCCTGTCCCTCTCTTCCCCAGAGCAGCACGCAGTTCAGGAGCTGACCAAGGCTGCTATGAGTGGCGTGGGCATTGATGGAGAAGTGCTCTCTTATTTGGAGTTGGCCCAGGTTTGTAACAATTTGCTTTTCACCTTTTTAGTGTGCTCAACCAGTTCATTTAATGCTGATAAAGCATTCCACTGTTGCATCTGTCTAAATAAAGATGTCACCACCAAGTCACAGAGACCCCCTGTGTACACTGGGAAGATCTGAGAGTTTTACATTTCATGCACCATTCCCCCGCTGGGCTTCCTTTGAAAAAGCAACAAGGACCTAATCCCCACACTACCCCATTGTCCCTCAAGGCATCAGTTTAGGGCAGGAGAATAACTTGGGATAGCCTTGGGGAAGGATTTGTCTCTTCTTTGTAAAATTCTTGGACATTTGTTGTCCAAGATCTGTTTCTAGGATTTCATGAAGTTCCACTAGGCCCCATGTCTCACTGTGGCTCTCCAGGGTTTTCTAAAATCAGTTATTTGCTAACATTGATATTGTGATTCTGTCATCCCAATACACATGTGCACTAGGCTTTGGGACAGCTGGGTGGAACCCTGATCTGTTACATTTTCTAATTCCCATGGTATAAATTTCCCAGCTGGCCAATTTTTAACATCACATCAACTGATTTAAGAGTAGGGAAGAGCTATCCATGTTAACTCTCTTGAATAGGAACAAGCCAACTGCAATATAGCACTATCTTAATCCTATTTTCAGAAAGAAATCTAATATCAAGAGAAATTGGAAGAACTAGTTAAAACTGTCCATGAGGTTGGGATTGTGATTTTCAAAGAGTTTCTTGCATTAGTTTCCGAGGACTTTGGCTTTTCTCATGGCCTTTGTTCAAGGCCATGTGGGCCCCAGAAGAAGCCAGGCTGTAGGTTTCAGGGTCTCGTCTAATCAAAGAACATACAAGAGTAACAAATAGAATGGATGTCTGAGAAGGGGTATAGAACAAAAGAGTTAGGGATGGGAGGAGACCTTTCATGTTTGGGGAAGGAATGGGGGGCTGTCATTTTTTGAGCATTGGGTCTTGTTCCATCACAGCCACTTCAGTGTTACCTCCCTTGAGCACCTACTCAAAAAGGAGGGGTGAGGCGTTTGGATCCCTTCCATCATGCCCACATTGCCTGCTCTTCTTATATAACCAAAGGACAGGTATAGGACAGCCACACATTCCACGGTCTCCTCTTTCAGATCTTTGGCTCCGCAAGCTGAGCTCTGACATGCGACACGGAGTATTGGATTGCCCAGGCTTCCTTAAACAGAGATGACATCGCTGTTTTCTGGTCTTGGCTGGTGCCATTCAGAGGCCATGGCCACTTATCACACTAGAGGGCCAGGTGGCAGGGTAAGGGAGGGTAGGCGTACTTTAAACTCCTGATCTGATACAGTGATTATTTTTGGTGCACCTATCACAGGGGATAAGAGAGGGGTGTGCCAAAGGCTATACTTGCCTGGAATAGACCATAGCCCAAGCCAATACAAGGTGTTTACTAAATTAATACACAGGCCTTTATTTCTCTCCCCCTACGGTGACTTCCTATTTGTTTGTATTCCCATTTTATTTTTTTTAAAAAGAGGCACACCCACTTTTGCTCACTTTCTTCTAGTTCCACAATGCCCACCAGCTGGCCGCCTGGTGCCTGCACCATATCTGCACCAACTACAACAGTGTTTGTTCCAAGTTCCGCAAGGAGATCAAATCGAAATCTGCAGGTGAGACTTTGGGGTCCCCATTCATCCAATTCTTATCTCCTCTGACTGAGTCGATACCCTATTTGCTTTGAGAAGGAACGTGGGCCACAGGAAGCTCGTAAAGAAATTCTGGTGACTGGTTGGTGGTCACATATCCATGTAACATGACACAGGGATTGTAGATTAGGGATTCTTTTTGGAGGACTTTGTGTTTGGAGGGGTTTGGGAGGAGTGGGGCTCATGGGGCCTTGCTGCAGAACATGCTGAGGTTGTCAGCTCAGCCTTGTCTAGGGAGGCAGGCTTGGGAGCAAGCATACACTAAATCATAGATTCTGGGTTCCAGTTCTCTGTGTCCGGCTACATGAGTTTAGGGCAAGTGATTCTACCACGCAAAACTTCAGTGTCACCCAGCTGGCATGGCTCAATGGTTGAGCATTGACCTACGAACCAGGAGGTCACAGTTTGATTCCTGGTGAGCTCATATGCCCAGTGGGGAGCATGCAGAAGGCAGCTGATAGATGTTTCTCTCTCATCATTGATTATTTCCATCTCTCTCTCCCTCTCTCTTCCTCTCAATATATTTTTAAAAAGAAAAGAAAAAATAACTTCTCAGTCACAATCTGTAAATTGTCCTAATATTGTCCCAGCACATCAGGTTGTGGATAATCATGCATGTGAAGCATTAAACAGAGAACCTAGCTCATAGAAGCAGTTGATGCATGAACCACAAGTATGATCATCCAACCTTTTCCTTCACCAGACAACCAGGAATACTTTGAGCGCCACCGGTGGCCCCCCGTGTGGTACCTGAAGGAAGAAGACCACTACCAGCGGGTGAAAAGAGAAAGAGAGAAGGAAGATATTGCACTAAATAAACATCACTCGAGACGAAAGTGGTGCTTCTGGAATTCATCTCCAGCAGTTGCCTGAGGAGGAAGAGGAGGAAAAGTCAGTAATCCATCACACCCTTTTGAAAGCACTACTGTATGATTAGTCTCATTGTTAGTGATAAGCTGTAGTTCAGGTTTCAGGCACTGGTCTTCCTTCACTTTTGTGCATTTATCTGGCTGGGATCAAAGCACAAGCTCACCATCAAAGAGCCTGGACAAAAGGGAAGTTGACAATGCTCACCCCATTCCTTAAATTTACATGTATATTTTTTTGTTAGAAGGCTTAATAAACCTTAGTCTGTTCTGGGTGTTTTTTTTTTTTTTTTTCTCATTTCTTTTTATACAAAGAAAAAAAAAAAAACAACAACACAGCTTTCATGTTGCAAAATCCAAATTGGAAAATATTTTTATATGGTCTCTTGTATTTTGTTGAAATGAAAATACTATGTATTGCTTTATTTTACAGGCCACAAATTAGCCATGGAGTCGCCCTCTGATTCTCTGTGCCCACATGATCACGGAACGTTATTACATAATTAGAGGGTTAGCCTTTTGTTGTGAAGTAAAGGGTTGGAATAAAATCCCCAAAGTGCAAGTTAGAGAGTGTTTAATCTTTGTTCTGCCAACTAACACTGGTATAATTACCAAGTCAACTCCAAGAATGTGTATTTACAATTTTTGCCGTGTAAGTGCTAATAATTATATGGTTATGTGTGCCATGTAAAATATAGTGATATCAAATCTTCTGTTGTTTAAAATGTCTACTTTCAAGAGGATAATCTTTCTAATCATTAGAAGGGCTTATTAAATCCCAGCATTATTCAGGGCAAACTCACTGGTGGACCTGAATACAAAAGATACCATAAGAGTGTTGGTGTTTGGATTGCTGTAATAAGGGTCTATGTCTCTCAGTATTCATTGATCTCGCCATGCTTCTGCATGCCGATTCTCTACTGACTTGAATCTAGTTGGGTAAGGGCAAGGGTCCCTGAACTCTGTCCCACCATCTACAGGCTTGTCACGTCTCACCACCAGAAACAAGCTTCCTCAGGTCTCTCACCTGTGGCCAACTTCACTTGTAAGACACGTATTTTTAATTCTTCCCAGGGAAAATCCATGTTGCTGCAGAAATAGGCTAAGGAAGGTAGACCACCCACCTCAGCTGAAATTCAGCGGGGCCTATGAAGGCGCAAAGCTGGAGGCTGGGTCGTCTGGGATCCCTGTATTTTTCAATGTAGACAGGAATCTTATTCCAAAAGTCTAGGAAATGGTGCTATTGTGAGTTTGTTCTGACACCTTGTCATTATGAGTTTTCACTGTTCAAATAGAAAACACTGAGCCAGGGAACTTTCAAAAGGCAGTCAGTCATTGCTTCTCTGTGAATTAAAATGTTGCAGCACTCATACAAAGCATTTTAAGGCCACAATTTTATATCTGCCATGGGATGCTGTGTGGTGAAAGCTTGGGCTGTTGGGAAGGCAACTTACTGATGCTAAAGGTTGTGGATTTGTGTTTTGTTTGGTTTTAGTTTTTCTAGCTTTCAAAACTTGGAAACAAGACAGTAGAGTCCAGACCCCAATGTTGACAGTCATGCATTTGAAAAATCTATCCAGATTATAATAGGCATTTATTACTGACAGTGGAAACACACCAGATAAAAGAGTTTGGAGAAGCCCAGAAATGTATCACCCTTTCATAACAAGAGCTGGGGAGGGAGAGGGGACAGTAGCATACAGAAGGATGGCTATAAATGCATCTGCTTTAATTTTCCGTCAATAAAGTTGTGAATCATTAATGGAAGGAGAAGGGACGCAGAATGAGAGGATAAATGCCAGGACTCAGGAAGAATCAGCATATATCCTGTCACTTAATGGTAGAGGCTGAGTTTTCAGTGTGCAGTCAAAGTTGAATTTACACAACCAAAGCTCCCATTTGATTGTAATCTTGCCAAAAACACAATGGACGTATAAATGAACCTGGGGTAAAAGCAATAATATACACTAGTGTTAATCAGCTACTCTAACTAACCAAGTGGCTGGTTCATTTGGTTGAAGCTGACTATGGCCTTTAAACATGATGGTTTGTTTTGTGTTTTTTTATTTCACAAAAAGCCAATAAAATTGTTTAGCTATAAAATGCCTCCAGTTTGTTTTTTTTTATTAAGGACTACCATTATCACAAGTGTAATGTTAATAGCTTTTTTAAAAACTAAGGTGCTGGGTCATGGGAGTCTGGGTGCTCCAGTAACAAGGCAGCTTGGAGGACTGTCATCCTTGTTTTAGACATTGCCAGCCATGATATAAATGAGAAGTCTGGTTCTTTGCTTTTGGCTAATATGGTTATGTCACTAGACGTGGCGCAGCAGTAAAGAAAACAAATGATGTCTCTATTCTAATGGACTTATTATAACCTGGGTTTGGGCAGTTTGCCAGCAATTAAGTGAAAGGCTGCATTGGTAGACTCATGAAAATCAATCTTTCCAGAAGCACAACTGAGAAAGCCTTTAGGAAAATGTGAAAACAATTTCTGGACGTCTAGGTAGTATAATGTTTGCCCAAGCTCAGTGGAAAAAAAGAGTCTCCAATGGGATCTCATGAGGAACTTTTCTGAGTGGCAAGTTTTCTAAAACTCTGTGAAAAGAAGTTGACTACTACAAATAAATAAATAAATAAATAAATAAATAAATAAATAACTGTAGAAAAAGGTTGTGAAATTTCCAGCACATTCCCATACCTTTTAAATGTAGATGGTCCAGATTATGGCACCTTTTACATAATGCATAGCAATGGAGTCTTACCTATAGAAAATCTTCATTTAAGTTTCTCCTAAGGCAATGCCTGACAAATCCCCAAGAATTTCAACACCCTATATTGGCACTATAGGAACCACAAATCCTACTGGTTTCAAGATAACAAGAAATTTCATTATGGACATTAAAGCACAAGAATCCAATGTTTCTAAAAAAAATTTTTTTTACATTTGCTTCCATTGTATGATATATCAGTTGTCAAAATTCAGTTTTTCATTATGGTAACATCAACCAAGTAGAATGCATTCAACTAATTAGAAGGGGGAAGAGTGAGTCACAAGTTTAGAAACTATTTTGTGAGTTCCACATTTCTGAAATGAATGTTTTTCTGCCAGTTGAAGACTTACCAGGCTTTTTCTTGAATTAGGTTAGTAGCAATAATTTACTTCTTTCCTATAAGAGTATGACTATTGCATTTTAAGAAAGCCAGGGAGACTGTGTTTGTTGTGTGTGCATGTGCATGTATTTAAGTAATCCAAAACCAGCATAATAGAAAAAAGAAAGGCTAAGAGCAATTTAAAAAGAAGAAGAAGAAGAAGAAGAAGAAGAAGAAGAAGAAGAAGAAGAAGAAGAAGAAGAAGAAGAAGAAGAAGAAGAAGAAGAAGAAGGAGGAGGAGGAGGAGGAGGAGGAGGAGGAGGAGGAGGAGGAGGAGGAGGAGGAGAAGGAGAAGAAGGAGAAGAAGGAGGAGGAGGAGGAGGAGGAGGAGGAGGAGGAGGGGGGGGGGGGGAGGGGGAGGAGGGGGAGAAGGAGAAAAGAAGAAGAAGAAGAAGAAGAAGAAGAAGAAGGAGGAGGAGGAGGAGGAGGAGGAGGAGGAGGGGAAGGAGAAGGAGAAGAAGAAGGGGAGGAGGAGGAGGAGGAGGAGGAGGAGGAGGAGGAGGAGGAGAAGGAAGGGCCACTGACAGCAACAACCATTGAAGTAGAATTAAACACCCTGAGCCACAGATGTCCTCTTTCTTTTAAAAATGCTAACTTATCAGATTACTTTATATTTCATGACAATTTACTTTCATATGAAGACTTTGTTCTCTTGAATTTCCAATTAGGCAGGTGATATATGCAAAATGAAAATGCACAGGTGTGGCAATGCTTCAGAAGTAATGCCATTCCCTTCGACTGCATTTGAAAATTCTACCCTATGCTGATAGTACCTCTAAACTGGGCATATTAAGTAAGGCATTTTTAAGTATATATTTTATTGATTTTTTTACAGAGAGGAAGGGAGAGGGATAGAGAGTTCAAAATATTGATGAGAGAGAAAGATTGATTCAGCTGCCTCGTGCACACTCCCTACTGGGGATGTGCCCAAAAACAAAGTACATGCCCTTGACCAGAATCAAACCTGGGACCCTTCAGTCCGCAGGCCAATACTCTATCCACTGAGCCAAACTGGTTAGGGCTTAGGTAAGCTATTTAGATGCATCGTTTTTCACTGGGTTCATGGGCAGGTTATGTATTTGCAGACTATAGTCTACAAAATAGGGAAATCATTTAGGAGCAGATAACTCCTGGGTAGAAGTTAATCAATAATATATAGTCACACATGCGCAGACATGAGAGTGTTAGAAACAACAGTAGAAGACATGAAGTGACTTGCCAGTAACCATTTCTCTAAAAATAACATTTTAGTGACATGGAATTCCAATAGAATGTAGATGAAATGGTTAATATATAAATTATTTGAGCCTGAACACATTCTCCACTCCAAAGTCAAGATTGGTTATATCTTTCAACCATTCAATGATGAAAGAACTTGATTAATTTCTCTCTACTTGGATGCCAACCAGAGTTTTGGCATTTTTCTTATTTTCTCCCAATCTGATCAAAGAAACATCCTTTTGGTTGGATAATTCACGGTAGTCTCAACTGGAGTGATAATACCTGTGGAATGTTAAATTTAACTGCTGTGTGAAAAGACACAGCTCTCTAAACTTAAGTCATCTAAAAAATAGGAACAGGCTTCATTGAGTTTTTGGTGCAGGTTAAATGATTTAGGTAAAGCACAGTGCCTGGCACGTAGTGAGCATTCAGTAAACGAACCTGTGTACTAAGCATGTTGAATAGCAAGGCAAGAAACCCAAGAGAGAAGACAATGCTCAAAATAGAATCGTGTGGTCTTTTCCTGTCATTCTTTTAAACCAAACACCAGCCTTGCTGCTTAGTGCATCATAGCAGATTAAAAATTAGAAAACGAGAGCTTTCTATAATAATAAAAGTGTAATATGCTAATTAAACTGGACAGCCAAATGATCTTCCAGATGAAGCTGGGGCCAAGGCACCACAGCTGTGAGGGCAGAGCCCCTTGCACAAATTTTGTGCACTGGGCCTCTAGAGGGAAAATAAGAAGGAAAAATAGGCTGTGAGAAAAGGCAGGTATGTGGTGGGAGGAGAAAGAGTGTGGCACTTTCCAAGAGGATGTTCCCCCCTCACTCCTGGGTCCCCATTGTCTCTGTGGAGTAGGGCTGCCACGCTAAGGTCAAACTTGGCTGAGGTCTGAGTCACTTGGAGTACTTTCTTTTTTATTGCTCCCAATCACTTTTTTCTTATTTTTCTTGAAGATTGGATGCAGAGTCTAGGGAACCGGATTCTTCATTGCTCATCACTGGTCAATGCTGTCATCTTCAGTCAGTACAAAGGCCTCTCTTTTTTACTTTTTCCTTCTTCCATACTATCCCACACCCATATTTTCAATGTATGTCTTTAAATGTGTGGGTATCCTCCTATACTGTGTTGTTTCATGTGTGTGGTCATTACACAAATGGTGTTGCACAATAAATTTCATCCTCTCTGCTTGTCATACTCCACACTGATTTTGGAAATAGCCATGTTACAATATATGCATCCTATCTTTTTTTGCCCATGGCTGCTCAATGTTCCTTAGACTGCTTCCACATTTTACTCTTCTATTCCACTGGTGATGAAAACACTGGTCAATTCGACTCCCTGGCACTATAGTGAAACTTGTATATGCCCTGGGGTCAAGATTTAAAAATGGATTCCAGGTCCTGCTCCTGAGGTACAGAATCAAACCATTCCAAGGTGATGGACATGCATGGGAACTCATTGGTGATTGGACTTTGTGATGCAAATCCTTCCACTGCCAGCACTAAGTTGACATGATTCTATACAATCTAAGTCATAAAGAAAAAATCTTTGGCACAGCCCAGAGACCAGCTGTCCTTTGGCCAAAAAGAGAAGAAACTGGCTCCCTTACTGCCTTAGAGGTTCAGAGAGACTCTCCAGATGGTAAAAATTGTTAGATATTGGAATGAATTAGTGAATCCCATCTGGTGTTGATATTTTGTATCATCAGCCCCTCATGAAAGGTGAGAGGACAAGATAACTTCTCAAGAGCCTCTTCAATATTAAGATTCCTAATGTTCTGTCTTAAAAAGTCCATAGTGATTACACACCCATTGAAGGTTGCCTTCTGATTCTGTTATTTCACATAAGAAGTCTAAAGAAGTCATACCTGGTTTGGCTCAGTAGATAGAGCATCAGACTATGGACTAAAGGTTCCCAGGTTCGATTCCAACCAAGAGCACATACCCAAGTTGTGGGCTCAATCCCCCTCTCAGTATGGGGTATGCATGAGGCAGCCAATCAATGATTCTCTCTCACCATTGATGTTTTTATCTATTATATATAAAATATGTAAGAGATACATATATATGTATGTAAGAGATACATATATATATAAATTCTCCCACCATCTCCCTATATACACACACAGAACCAGTCCAGGATAAAGGATCAAAGAAAAAGTAACCTGCCAGTACAAATTCTATAGATTGTTCAAACTACCTCAGAAGGCTTTCAGATTCTTTATGACTCTTGAATTTTGTAGAATCCTATCAACATGAATATAAAACTTCCCTTTCTTAGTTCCATCTCTGGGTGGTAAAGCACAAAGCAACACAACCTAACTCATTAGGTGGGGGGTGCTCAGACCACTATAATTTCTCTCCCAACCCTACCCCCATTGGCATTCTTGAGCCTCACTGCCACCACGACCATATATCAGAGAGACATATCTGAGACATTTCTTTAAAAATAGTCATAGTAAATGGTCAAACGTGAAATTTCCAACTCTTAAAGAAATGGACTTACTAATTTTTAAAAGAAGTACAAGGTGGTCTCTCTCCCCAGCAGATTCTTGTACTGCAGGTTATCCTTGCTCTCATTTTGCTTCATTTGCATAGATAGCCAGAGTGGTGAGGACTTGGTATACTAATATACACTTTCACATATTTTTTCAGTCTTAGTTAAATGTTTCTTCACTGTACTCTACTGTATGGATTAATGTTCCAAGTCTTGGTACCAACTCTCAGAGTCCAAGAAACTGATGTAAGAACCATGATGGTAAGATTTAACATTTTTTAGTATACATTGTGGCCAAACACTGTGACAAGTGATTTACATGCATTTACCTATTTAATTCCCACATTACCTTATGGAGAAGGTAATTGATTCCCCAGAAGCAGACCCTGAACTAAAGTTTCAGAGTCATTTACTTAGGCAGTGCCCTAGGTAAGACGAACAATGGAAGGGAAAAGAAGCAGGAAAGTAAAACAGGGATAAAGTTTAAGCAACCTCACTCTCAGCCTGATCACAGGGTGTGCTCTAGAGTTTAAACTACACCTCAGAGTTGTCCCTATTCCTGCATCAGTGGTCAAAGTCTCAGTGCTCCAGGCAGAGGAGGGGCAGGGAATAAGAGGAAACTCGTGGGCATTTTAGCTCTCTGGCTTTGGAGAGTTCAGGAAAGTGGCTCTAAGAGCTTGCAGGAAATTCTTTAACAAGTGTCACAGACACCGGCTCCTAAAGGTAAGCAGAAGGACATAGAAGCCAGGAAGGACACTCAGAAAAGCAAAAAGGACCAAGAACATCTGGGAGGAGCATATATTTATCTGCCCACTAATCTCTATTTTGATATTCTAACAAACAACCTAAACTAATTGATGGGGCACACTGATAGAAGTTTTGTGTGTTGATGAGTAACTATGGATGAAAACATTGCATGCTCCTCTGCTTCTATGTCAAAAAGCTTTGGAAATCAATTTGGAGAACATTAACAATAAATTCATCTTGATTAACTTTTCAGAATTACAGAATCTCAAATGTAATCATCCTTCTAAAAGTATATACAAGACCTTACGTGAAAATGCATCATTGAATTTTCCCTAGATTGTGCAAAACAAATTTGATAATGATTTACTTTGAACCTAAACAAATTTCTGCCACACAGCATTTTATACTTAAGCAATTTCTGGAATTTTAGAGGCATAAGCAATTTTTGAAAAATGCCCAAGATGGCAATTCTGATTCTCCTTCAATTCTCCCACCTTATATATCCCTATATACACACATAATCAGTCCAGGATAAATTATCAAAGAATAAGATTTAAGGCAAACTTTAGAAATTTTCATTTCAATACCAACTGCCTGATGTCCATAGCATTCTCTGCTTGTTTTTTGTTTTGTTTTGTTTTGTTTTAGCCTACCATAGGACCTGCTCAGACCTAAGCATTAGAATCTGGATCTGACTCGGAGCTTTAATAAATTAGCAGAGCATTCCGTCTGCCTGAAGGCTGAGCACCCCTGCCAGCTGCAGCCACAGGGTAGCATCTTCCCTTGGGTCATTTCTCTGGTTTCATTCAGACAATTCTACAGAGAAAAGAATGCTTTTATTGGCCCATATATTTTCTTACAACTCGCTAAGGGAGGATGGGGGAGTAAATATCTGATTTGTCAGTGAGGTATCTTTTTCGTTTTCATAGTTTGGGTTGTTTCTGAGTGATGGATATGTTGATAATAAGGGTGAAGATGTGTGATGGTAATCTTTGTTGAAACTACTTCTTTCCAAAATTGATATTCATCTCTGTTTCACTGGGGATGTTCTTCTTGACTACACATGCCCCAAAGTATAAATGATTGTATTCATAACCAATTAGGATATATCTCTCCTGATTTAAACACATTTGGTAGGAGCAAGGCCCTCAAATGATAGCCATGAAGACATGCTTCTACTGAGAGTTCCTTGACCCAAAATCTATCCAGGAAGTCAGGGCCTTCACATTGAAGATGATTCAGATTTTATTTCTCCTAAAACAGACCACCCATTCCCAGTAAAATTTGAAAACAGGTTCACTTTGATCTTTGCCTGAAGAACTGCATTATAGCTGTCACGTTTCCATCGCACCCTCTCCCTCCCCCGAAGCCCGAGCCCTGCTTCTAGGCTGAGCCCTGGAGAAATTCCTTTGGAACAGCATCATGCCATATGCAAGTAGATGATGCAAATAAACTCCGGGACACTTTGTAGTGGAAACGGTGGAAAATATTCACTTTTTAAATCCTACAGAAATTCATGTTGAACATCTTACAACCCCAAGTTTCTGGCATCAGAACTAACTTCCTCATCTATTATATTTTGTCTTAGCTTTTGAAGCTTAGTGATCATATGTTGATTTAGTCCTCCTACTTTGCCACATGGTTGATCTGAAGATTATCACAAATCATTTCAGTTCATCTAAGACTCTTTGAACTTCTATTATGGGCCAAAAACAGTATGAGACCCAGTCTACAGCCTGAGAGAACATCTAGTATCTAGTTGGACACACCCAAATAACAACAAGAAGTCCATAAGTGATGGTGCCAAAATTGATGTGATGGACCAGGTATGGAAAACAGGTTTTGTTTCATCTGCTAACTCAAATCAGTAATGCATGATTGTGTTGTGAGTTATTCTGAGGCATAATCCAGACTCCAGGGCAAATAGTGCTGGGGTTGCTTAATGGTGTCTGACATGACTCTGAAGAATGAGCTAATAACATAATTGTCAAGTTTTATTCACTCCATGGATATTGATCTGACAGATACCTGTCTTATATGTGCAGGCATTTGTCTAAGTACCAATGTCCCTATCATTGTGCAGCTTATATGTCATTGTGGGAGGCATGCAATGAAAATCAACAAACAAATACAGAGTATCCCCCAAAAATGTATACACACTTTAACAGCTGACAGCTCAATTTTGAAAATGAAATGTATTTTAATAAACATGGCATTTATGATTATTCAAAGTATTTGTATACATTTTTTGGAATATCCTTTATATATTTTTATTAGATGAATGCTATGAAAAAAGGAAGAAGATAAAAAATAGTCAAGAATATTATTTTAGGTGGTCAAAAGGAACAAGCAGCCAGTTATAAAATAAATAAGTCTGGATATGTAAAGTACAACATCGTGACTATAGTTAATAATACTGTATTGTATATTTGAAGTTGCTAAAAGAAATCTTAAAAGTCCTCACCACAAGAAAAATATCTAACTATGTGTGGAGATTAATATTAACTAAAATTACTGTGGTGATCATTTAGCAATATAGACAAATATTGAATCATTCTGTTGTACAGCTGAAACTAATATAATGTTATATGTCAATTAAACCTCAATTTTAAAAAATATTATTTTAAACAAAGATGGTCCAAGTTGTCCTCTCTAAGGAGGTATTATTTGAGTAGAGACCAGAATTATCTGTCAGCAATTTGGAGAGGACACAGCACAGATAGCTTGTCTCTACTTCACAATATTTGGACCTCAGCTAAGATTTAGAGGCCCAGAGCACCTAAGTGGCTCAGGGCCAAAATCATCTGGAGTATCTATACTCATATTTGGTTTATGCTGGTCTCTTGGCTGAGACCTTAGCAGGGCTGTTGACTAAAACCACCTACATAGGATCTCCCTGCCTGGGCTTGTTCAGTCTTTCTTAAGGAATGGTAGCTGGGTTTCCAGGGTAAGTGTCCCCAAAGAAGGTAAAGGTACATGCAATATGTTTTTATTTAGCCTTGGGAATCACATGGTGCCACTTCTATGGTATTCTATAATTTGAGGCAGTCAAAAGTCCATCCAATTTCAAGGAGAGAGGACACAGACTTCACCACTCAATGGGAGGAGTATTAAGGTCAGCTTAAGAAGAACATGTGCAATGGGAGATAGTGTTGCTGCCATCTGCCACAATATCTTACAGTAAAAGGGTTGGATGCTTTTCTAGAGCTGGCTTTTGATTGGTGAAGGAAGAAAAATGAGAGGGAGAGGCCATGAAGAATATTCAATGTCCCAAAAGAGAAAAGGTAGAGTCAGGGCTCAGAGCAAGGAAGAAAATCTCTGCTGTCACTTGCTTTCTTGTTTGACATCTTCTTTCACATGCAAAGCTACTGCCAGGACTGCTCTTCGATTTTTCTTGCCCTATTTCCTTCATTAACCCATGCTCACTTAGACTGGAACTCTCCCTACTTCACCTAAGCTTTTGGTCATTTTGCCCACCTCTACATGTGGGCAGCCGCCATGCTTCAGCAGCTTCAACTGTCAGAAATTATTGACCCCAGTTGTGAGTCAATCTGCTGTTTTCCTATTGGATCTTCCAGGTGAAAAACAACCTCTTCTAAAGCCATGACCTCTCCGTTTCCTCCTATAAACTCTCCAAAGAGAGTCTGAAGTTCTTGAAATAATTGGCATTGGTTAAGTAAAAGTTTGAAAAATGAATATTTCTTCATAAACAATAATAGCAGCATCAACAATATCCTTTTTTCGGTGGAGCAACCAGAAAGCCTAAAGTCAATGCAAACTCCTGAGGGAGTGATGCCCAGATACCTGTATTTTTAAAGCTTGTGGGTGATTCTAATGTGTATGATGGTTGAGAACTGTCCTATCTGATTGATATGTCCTGAGTCCCTTCCTTCCTGCCTGTTTCCCCTGCCACTCCTTTTCTTGATTACTGTGCTCCAGCCCCCCTAGTCTTCTTGACCAGCCTTTAATAGACTAAGTGTGTTCTTGCCCTATGGTCTTTGTATATGCTGTCCCTAAACCATCAGATGCTGTTTCCTAGTTATCTGTTTGACTCTCTGCACCAGGACCAGAAAGCTTCAAGAAGCAGCCCTCCTTTCTTGGTGGATGTTTCACCACATAGGCCCCTTTGGGTTTCTATCCATTTGTACAGCCATCTTCAAGGAGGTCAAAAGGGTTCATGTTATAACTACACTTAGTCATCTCAGCTTTGAGTTGGAAAACAATTCAGCCTTGAAGTTCTATAATTACACACATCATGCTCACTTATCTGTTTTACCATCAGAGCCAAGAAGCAGTAACTTGGGCTCCCACATGGCTTCTCTGAAAATAGTCTCTTAATGGTTTCAAGGTAAACTCATTGTTCTACCTTCTGAACAGTCCCCAACCTACCTACAGCTCCTACCACTGTCTGGCCACTCCTTCTCTCTGATTCTAAAAAGCTGTGTGTGTGCTGTAGGGGAGTAGGAAGAACTAGCCAGCAGGAATATCAGTTAGGAGGTCCCACTGTAGTGATGGGAGCCGGAGAAGGGGAGTGTTGGCAAGGAAAAATGACCCTCTTCCCTCAGGTCAACATTTAAAAAAAAAAAAAAAAAACCAAGAATTCTGTCTCTTTTTTATCAAAATCACTAACTCATGTGTATTCTTGGGCATCTGGAACTATAAAGTTCCAGATGTTCTGCCCTTGGCTTTCGAAAACTTCAACAGGAACTGATATTCAGGTCACTTGCGGTGAATGGAAACATGGCACATTATATCTGAGACAGGTGTCGGAAAGTGTGTTCATCCAATAGGTTTCTGAAGACATCCAATTGCCAAATTTGCAAATACCTGGAGCCCAAAGCTCTTCACAATAGTAGGGGACAACCTGGTTGGTAGGAATGTGATATTCACTGGACAGAGTTGCTCAGTTTCTCTTTTCCCTGCCTTGAGGTAAGTATGGGAAGGGCCAGGACTCTCTGATACTCCCTGTTCAATAGAAAGAATCTCTGGTCAGGACTTCAAGAGGCAACCTGGAGGCCACCATTCTCTTGGGAGTCTTCCTTTCTCTACCAACAATGGAGGTGACACAGCCCCCTTCCTAAAGCCAGCTAGGTTTCCCACACCCACTGTGCCACCCACTAGTTCCCCTGGTGCAGGGCTAACGCTTGGGTTTGAGAAGCAGCAGGAGGCCCTCATTTGACCAAGGCCCCAGCTAATGTCTCAAATCAGCTTTACCAAGAAAACCTGACATTTGTGATTTGGGGGCACTTGATACAATAATATAGGCAAAACTTTTTTTTTTTTAGTTTTATGGAATTTATTGGGGTTAAAAATATTAATAGTTTTGGATATATAATTTGATATATATGCATCTTCTGTATATTGTATTATGTGTTCATCACTCCAAGTCAGACTCTGATCACCTTTGGCCACTTAATGTTTTCACTACCAGTTAAAATCTGAAGCAGGAAACAATAACTAAATGATCCCAAGCACATAACTACTGATTGTTTTTTCTCTCCACTTACTAGGAGCCTGATGATGTCCTCACTCAATTGTATCATGCCAGCCTTAATTCAGACCTTGTATTGCAGTGAGGAGGCAGAGGCTCAAGGTGGATGTGGCCAAGTTAGGAATAGGACCCCGTCTGTGTAATTCCTAGTTCCACTCTACAGCGCAATACTGCTAGCTTCCCATTTGCTTTACAAATGAGAAAATGACCCAGAGAACCTAAGAATTTACACACTTAGTTTATACACTTAGAACCTGAGCAAGGATTTGAACTCACTTCAGTACTCACCCACTTATTTTATTTGCATGCTACATTTATTTGTTTATTTATTAGAGTTAGACAATTTTATTCTAAATTTCTTCAAGATAGGTAACATTAGTCATGTGCTATAGACCTAGTGTTTGTGCCCCACCCAATATATATGTTGAAATCTAACCCTCCATGTTATTGTATTAGAGGTGGAAAATTTGGTAGGTTAATTGGGTCACGGGGGTGAAGCCCATATGAATGGGATTAGTGCCCTTTTAAGAGGCCTAAGAGAGTTCTCTCGCCCTTTTCACCCTGTGAAGATACAGAAAAAAAGATGGCTGTTGATGAACCAGAAAGTGGGACCTCACCAGACACAAAATCTGTTGGAACCTTGAGCTTATTAGATTTTCTATCCTGCAGAATTGTGAGAAATAAATGTCTGTTGTTTAGAAGCCCCAGTCTGTGGCATGTTTGTTATAGCAGCCTAACCAGACTAAGATATCATGAAAGTTCTAAAAACAAGAAGAAAAAAATAGGAGGTGGACAGCCCTAGTGATCATTTCAGCATAAAAATAGAAAGACGTGTGCAATAGAATAGAATGTATGGAAATAATCAACATATGCGCAAGTTCATATCATTTGTCCTATGATTAAAGTTGCACTGCATATGACTTAGGAAGAGATGGAACTTTTGATAAATAGTATTGGGACAACTAGATAGCCATTGGAAAAGAAAATATAAAATACTCCATACTTCCACATCATTTCTAACTTTAGAGATCTCAATGTGAAATAAAACAAATATAACCTAGAACTAACACAAAAACTGTGGGTGAACTTCTTATGGAGTGGGACCGCATTTATGACTGTTTAAAATCTCCAGTAAATAAAAGAAACAACTGATAGTTTCAACTATATAAAATCAATGTTTTATTTATGAGGATCCTGAAGACCAGAGAATGTAAGTAACTTAACCCAGCCACAGAGCGTTAGTGGAAGTTACTGACTCTTAAAGCCAGTTTGACCTTATTCTCAGGTATTTCTCCATCTTGCCCACCATCATTTCCTCTTACTACTGGTAACCCTCCTGTTCTTTACCAAGTCTGTATCTGTACCATTAGGTGCACAGAGCCACCGTGTTAGGTTCCAGGGTCCTTTAAATGAAATGTGCATCTCATTTCCACTTCACTAGTTGGCTGAAGTTTAACCTGTGATGGGTTTGTAAAGTCGTCCAAAGTTCACCCTTGTTGTAATCTGCAGGTATAAGTAACAAAGGAGCCCAGAGTCTGGCAGACGTGGGCTCTGTGCTGCATTCTTTGTTTTCTGCAGAGGCAGGAGGCCAGCTGGATGCGTATTTCTCTGGTAACCCGTTTAAAAGACACCTCGTTGGGAGAGATAACAACGACATTAAAAACCCTGCCTTCAAGTGTCTTGGCAGCAAATTCAAAAATTAGGAGGATGGAAGGGACCTTAGAGGCCATGTAATCCAAGCACCAGTCTTTGAGGAGGCATCAGTGTGAACCCAGTAAGAGATCTTAGGGAATCAGTGCCAACGTGTATGGCACAGAACATGCTGGGACTCAGAGGAGGGTGAGGTCTGAAACAGAGTGACTGAAGCTCCACGTGACCAAGACAGATGGCTAGTGAGACTCTTATCCAGGTCCCATTCACTACTTATACCCACTCCCAGCCCTAAGCCTTCTTCCTGCACACAATACTTCCTGTATACAGTTATGTATGGCATTGCTGCTCTAACTCTCATTACTTGTAGCAGGTCCTGTAGTCTGGGTTGGCCCTTTGAGTGAAGACTCTGAAATGTTTCAGACTCCCCCTTCGCTAGTCCAGGCAAACATGCCCTTGGGCACTGTGATATTAGGGAATCTGAGTATCATGTTTGGCATCCTAGTACTTAGACAATGAGTTAAAACTGGAAGCGAAGCCCCAGTCATTCAGTCAAGTTCCTTGGGGTCACAGGCAGGAATACAGACAGAGCCTACAGATCAGAGCAATGAGGGTTTGTTGCAAGGGCCCCGTAGGCATACCACATAGGAGGGAAATTATTATTGCATTCCTCTCAAGTCTCAATTCTCCCTGCTCTGGGGCGAGGTGGGTTCACAGTCACAGGGAAGAGGCATAGAAGCACCTGGAATTCCCACGCTGAGAGAGCCACTCTCTTGTGGTCCACTCTACATTTATCCTTCCCAGAGGGAGAAAGTGAGTGAGATTGGTTTGTTACCACTGAAACACATCTCTTGATCCTTCACCCCAAGGCTACTTGCTTTTTGGATCATATGGCAGTTCCAGGTTCCAGCCACCATGGTCAGGAGAACAACCAACTTCATTTCCACTAGAAAGCATTCTACATGAATGATGGAAACAAAGCAAAACAGGATGTGTCCACTTTTATCCAAAGTGAACTACAGATGTCAGTGAGATCTCATGGGCCTCTCCTTTTCTCTTCCCACCACAGCCACCTTAGTTCTTTCACCTTTCCTATCTTCTTTTGCCTGTCTCTCTTAAACTAGGCTGAGAAGGAAGTTCCCCTGCCCTCTGGAGACCCTTAGTGTAGTGTCCCACATTTGGGCTCCGGTTTATAATGAACCCCTTTCATGTCCTGTGTGGTTCAGGGTTCGGGTTCAGGGTTGGGGCTCTGGAGGAGGCTGCACACAAATGAAATAGACTAGAAAATATTAATTTGGAAATATTGGGGGCCAGGCAGGGGAGCCCAACTCAAGGGGAAGGACTCCACTTTGCTCCAGCCTACTGATCCCTTTTATTCAGACTATGGGATCCACCCATAGCTCTAAGCAGGCAAAAGCCAATCAGCAAGGATTTACATAAGATTAAAAGGTGGAGGTTGCTTTAGCTATCATTGTCTCATCTAGACAATGGGTGGTTGGTTCTGACCTTTCAGAGCTTTAAGGTTGACCAGCCTTCCGGGTTCTTTGTCCACACCTCTCTGCTAGTGAAGACAAAGGGCTGCTTCGGACACCCTAGTATACAAGGCCTGCCTCTGAGAAGCAAGCTTTGCATCAGGGATCCAAAGTGGAGAGGAAGACTTGTGGAGGAAGGATGAGGGGGGAGAGCAGAGTTAAAAGAGCTTTAGCAATAGTCCAACCACAGCCTGTTGGCACTGGGTGACGGTCATTAATAACAAATGGTTCAGAGCTATTTAATTTAGGCAAGTGTCCCTCTCCTGCTTAGTCACTCTCTTGGGATTGTGGTGTGTACACTATTGGCTCTTTAAGCCTGCTCAGGTAGAAAGAAGGGACAGTCATACACCCTAGATTCACTGCTTCCCTCCTTTCCCATTGGGAAGTTTCTCACCTCCTCACACCCCACCAGGGGAGGTCTTTGCCCAAGTTTGTTTGTATTCTTGAATAGTCCACTGATAACAAAATAGCACTTTTGCCAAACATGTATCCTTCTCCTCTGCCACTTAGCATAATGACCATTATTATTGAACTCTTCCAATATTCTTTTTGTTTCCACTTTTAAAATATTTTCAATTACAGTTAATGCCAAAGCTCTGCTGCCAGAGGTGCAGGATTGATTCTGTGGAATGGTTTGCACACTATAAGATACTCTCACTTATTTATCTGAAAGGACCCTCCCTACCTTGGGCTGCACATCAAGCTGAGCCAGGCAGTGCAGGGCATTGGGTTTCTGGGTTGCATTGCCTTGGAAACCATGGACCTCTGAGATAAGGCCAAGAGGGGGCCCGAAGCAACCTGAGACTTCCTCCCAGTGCTTTCCCCCACACTGGGTAATGGGACTCCAAAGGCTACTGCCAAATTCTACTCTGGCCAGCTCCCAGCTGAAGGAATATTAAAGCAATATTTGTGAAAATGGACTTCATTGAGGAGGGTAAGCCTTCTGAATGGGCATGTCTCACTCGGCTTAGTTTACTTTGAATAAAATGCATGGTGTGCTGAAAGAAGATGGGCTTTCCAACCAGACACACTTGAGTTCTAACACCTGCCCTGCCCTTAAAGTGACCCCATCTCTCCCAGTCTCTGTTTCCTCATTTATAAAATGGGCTAGTGTAAAAAAAAAAAAAAAAAAAAAAAAGGCATGACATCACCTGTAGTAGGGCTTGGCATATGTACATGCCCTCAATATTGGTAGTGCCCTCTGATTAGCAAGAGCTTTTTATCAACCTCTTCTGAGCATTGACATGTGCTTTCTTCATTTACTTGGTAAAGAACTGCTGCTGGATCTCTTTGGCCTTTGTGGAAGGCAGATTTATGTCCTTCTTCCCACAGTTCCCCTGCCTTTATCCTTAGAACCTATGAATGTTACCCTGCATGGCAACAGAGATGTTTCAGTGATTTAGTTAAAGGTGTGAGATGGTGAGGTTATCCTGGATTACCCAGGTGAGCCCACTGTAATCACCAGGGTCCCCAGGGGGGAAAGCAGGACGCAGAGGAGGGAAGAGATGGGGAAGGAGAGGCTAAGACCTAAGCAGAGGTCTTAGTGATGCAAGGTAGATAGGCTGCTGGCTTTGAGGCCCCAGGAAAAGGTCATGAACCAAGAAACACAGATAACTTCTAAAAACTGGAAAAGGCCTAAAGTCACTTTTCCTCCTAGAGGCTCTTGAAGGAACTCAGCATTATGGACTTTGGTTTTAGCCTGGTGAAATCCACTCCAAAACTGTAACGGTAAGGTTGTTTTAGTTGTTTTAAACCACTACAATGTGGTCATTTGCTTTAGTAACAATAGGAAATGAATGAAGCCCTCTTCACCTAGAAAACCTACCAACCCCCTGTCCAAATCTTGTGGGAACCTTGGAATCCCCCTGCATGGTTCTAGGCCAACTGATTAGGGAGTGACCCAACCCTGTCTGGATACAGGAAGAGGAAGTTAAATCTGACTTGGGACAGAACCACCACAACGTGTAACACTTGTTGAGTGCTTCTAAGTACATTATACCTATTCATTTATTTAATTCTCACCACACTTCTGAAAGGTAGGTACTTTATATGCTCCCCTTTTACAGATGCAAAGCTGAGGCACAGAGATGATAAGTAAGTTATCCAAAATCCATACCACTAGCAAGTGGCAGAGTAAACATTGAACCCAGAAATTCTTTCTTCAGAGTTCAAGCTCCAAACCAATAAAAAGTTCCCCATCCTGAGAGTGAGGGGTTGGAAGAGCCCTCTCAGGTTTTCCCCTCCAGACTCACCTCACAGGCATGGCCTGAGATTTTATTTTATTTTTTTAAATATATTTCAATGACTTTTCACAGAGAGGAAGAGAGAGGGATAGAAAGTCAGAAACATCAATGAGAGAGAAACATCGATCAGCTGCCTCCTGCACACACCCTGCTGGGGATGTGCCCACTGCCACGGTACATACCCTTGACCGGAATCGAACCCGGGACCCTTCAGTCCACAGGCCAACGCTCTATCCACTGAGCCAAACCGGCTTCAGCGGCCTGAGATTTTAAAAACCAATTTTTCCCTCCTTTGAGTGATTAGGGAGAGGGTAGAAGTCAGCCCACCAATCCCATTTCTGGAATGCAATCAGTGTCCAAGTCCAGAAAGCTTGCTTAGAAAGGAGTATTGGAGGTAGAATGCTCTATCACAACACATCTCACCCTACCACATGAGGCTCTGCTTTTTGCTGAGCCCCAGAAAGAGGTCCCAGTCACCTCCCAGCTGGCTCCATGTGGTACCTGCCACCCTCTGGGACACTGCAGGGTGGCCCTGACACAGGATCAGGTTAAAGAAGCGTGCAGTGAGGGGGCTGATGGGTGACCAGAAAAGTTATTATTAGGAAGGTGCTCAAAACATTGCCTGGCCCACAGTAAGGCTGTGTGAGCTTTTGTTTGATTTATTGATTTCCCTGGACAGAAGGGTTCTGGGGGAAGAGTTATGGAAGACAGCACTTTTCATCCACACACATCACCCATGTGTGATAAAGCTCATACTCTGATTCTCGAGGTCTGAGATGTGGTCAGGGTCTGTGTTTTTAATGAGGTGATGCAGATATGCTGGTCTCTGAACCAGACCTTGAGTAGCAAGGGTGTCAGGCACAGCTAACATAGACCAGGAAGCTGGCTTCATTGTAGAAAGGGGTCATGTGGTCCAGTGAGTGCCCTGACCACAGCAAGAGGTCTGGCCTTCCAAACCTTTCTCCCTTTCCAGGCAGGAGGCACCGCTCCGCGTGGCCAGGATGGTGGCGATGGGCCATTTCTGCTGAAGGCTGGCCATGTCTCAAGCACGAATGAGACACTTAGCAGGAGGCCAAGGAAGGAGTTGACCAGTAGAAGCTTAAACCCTTCAAAGCCACCCCATCCTCTACAAAATAAACACCAAGCTCCTTAGGATTCACACCCACATCACTCAAAATCCTGATCTCCCTTCCACCATACCAGCAACTTCCCAAGTGTTACTGGGTGTAAACACAGATGGCTTCCCACTTGATCAAACCATTTATAGTATTAGGCTGCCTTTACATACTCAAACGAGGTAAACCACACTCAGCCCACAGAGTCCCTTTTGTGTCCCCTCCGTCTTCTAAGCCTTCACTTCTCAAAGTGCGGTCCAGGAACCAGCAGTGTCAGCATCACCTGGGAGCCTGATAGAAATCCAGACTCTCAGGCCCCACCCAGACCAATTGAATCAGAAGCTGCATTTTCATAAGACCCGCCCCAACACACACACACACACACACACACACACACACACACACACACACACACACACCAGCAATTTGTGTGCACATTAAAGTCTGAGGAGCTCTGGCTTAAGCCACTTCTATTTCTGTGTTTGCCACACCTTCACACCCAGCCCCCGTCTCAAATTCTCTCTCTGAGGAGGGACAGCTTGACCTACATACTGAGTATAAATTTAGCCTCCTCTCCTTTCAGTTGCTTCCAGTCCATCCCTCATCTTCCTCCAACAGGGCCAAGGCTGCCACCCCAGCCCCTCCTTAAGAACATGACAGCATTTAAGAATCTTTGCAATCATTTTTTTTCTTACTAAATAAGAAATCATTCACCTGATGGTTTTCAACTGAGCAGACAAGCTGCTCTGCACAGGGACATGGCTGGGTTGTGTTTTCCAATCTGGCCCTGAGACTGCCCGCCCGCCAGGAGGAGTCTGCCATCGTGGGGCAAAGCGGGAGGCCACCACTTTGGGGCAGTTCTGTGTAAAATTCTTGTCCTTGCAGAACCTTAGATCATAGCAAAGAGAACATGGCAACATTGCAAGCAGCTGCCACTCCACAGCAGGCACCAGCCAGGCTGACCCAGGTCATCCAGGGGCAGGTGGGGTTATTCCAAGGAGTCAATTTGAGAAATGAGCCAGCACAGAGTTCCTTCAAGGCCTTGAGAGCCTGAGGATAAACTTGAATTTAACCTTGGAATGATCCTGGTCTCCTTTTCACTCCCCGTAGGAACAGCCTTCAACATGTTTGATAACATAGAGCAGGAAGCTCTTTGGCTTATATTTTTGTTTTTAATCCAGTCTATCGAATTTTCTCAGAAAATAAAAATACATGCAGAAAATGTATAATTTAAATACAGATACCTTGAGCAAAGAAAATAAAATCCAGTTCACGAAGCAGAGATAATCATAGTTTATACATGGGTCATATGAGAGATTGCTATCTACCAAGCACTATTATCAGTATTTTAAATGTAGAAACTCATTTAAAGCTTACAAATTTATGAGGTAGCTCTCATTACCTTTATAGATAAAGAAACTGAAGCCCAGAGAAGTTAAGTCCAAGGTCACCTAACTCATCAGTGGCAAAATCCATCCCTCAGGCTTCGAATCATTACACCACACTGCCACCCTAGGGATTCTCAACTCCTTTTATAACTTGGAGTCTAGAACCTAGGTTTTCAGGGGTCCAGAGAAAAGAAAAATCCCTCCCCACAGAGTGGGGCAGATGGCGTCTATAGTTTGGAAGAGCTAAGCAGGAAGTAGGAGATAAGTGAGCTGTATCTCCTAAATTGCTGGTTCTTGAACCACAGATCTATACCCAATCCCAGGCATTCTGAGTCAGAATCTCCATGGATGGACTTTGGAATCAGCATTTCCATTCCCTCAAGTGAGTGTGTTGCCCCCAACCCAGGAAGCAGCATTTAGAAACCATAATATTAAACTGCACACTATTTTGTGTATCTATTTTTAAGCATGTCATAAAGTCTCAGAAAATTGGGAGACAATTAGAGGCTAAGGTAGAGGAAGCAGAAGCAATTAGTGTGAATTGCCCTAAGTGGTAATAAATCTCAAGGAATAAAATTTAAGGTTATCAGAACTAGTTGTCTGGACCCAAAGAGGGCTGCAATAGTCCTCACTGACAGCATTCGATCAAAAATGCAACCCCCACAATGGTCACTCTCCATTCTCCATGGATGTTATTACATAGGAGCCACTATTTGGCCCTTTGTCTTATTTACTACAGGTACCAAACAGATACTTAATTGGATTCTTTATTGGAATTGCATCAAAATTCAGTCTTTATCTAAGTAGACTAGAATTATATATTTAAGAAAATGGTCTCTGTAAAGAAGCTAGCATCCTATATAATCCTATCTAATAAAAGAGTAATATGCAAATTGACCATACCTCTGATCAGGCCATGCCCATCAGTCAATCAGGAGCAAATTATGCAAATAAACCCCAACCAAGATGGCTGCGGCCACTGAGAGCAGGAGGGAGGCTAGGTTTTCCCCAGCAACAGAGGAAATCAAGCTTTTCTCCTGCCATTGCTGGCCTAGGCCTCCACTCAATGCTACAAAGTTTCAATTATAGAAGATTTAGTCCAACAGAAATGGTTTTCAGTTATAAAAAATATATTCCAACAGAAATGGTGGCAATGAGAGCTGGAGAGACCAGAGGGTAGGGTTGCCTGGGTGATGGAGGAAGCCAAGCTTCTGTAGCCCTAGCGCCTAGGCCTCTACTCTAGGCTACAAAGTTTCAATTATAGAATTTAAACAGAAATGGTTGTCACCATGAAGTGAGCAGGCTTGGCTCCTCTCCAGGCTACAAAGTTTTAATTGTTGAACATAAATTAATTCCAGACCCCAGGGCCTCTGCTTGGATCGCTGCAGAGTGTGGCCGGCCTGTAAACTACCACAGGCCCCTCACCTTAGCTGCCCCACTCCCCAAGGGAACCACCACCCTGATTTGGGACACTCTTTAGGGCAAACCAGCTGCCCCTCACCCATGCACCAGGTCTCTATCCTATCTAATAAAAGAGTAATACACTTATTGACCATCACTCCAACACACAAGAGGGCTTCCCCCATGTGGTCAAAGGTTCTGCCCCCATGTGGACACAAGATGGTCACCACAAGATGGCCAGCAAGGGAGGGCAGTTGGGAGGTTCCAGGCCTGCAAGGAGGGCAGTTGTGGGTGATTAGGCCAGCAGTGGAGGGAAGTTGGGAGGGAGCAGGCCTGCAAGGAAGTGCAGTTGAGGACTATCAAGCCTGCAGGGGAAGGAAGTTAGGGGTGACCAGGCCAGCAGAGGAGGGAAGTTGGGGGCAAACAGGCTGGCAGGAGAGCAGTTAGACATCAATTAGGCTGGCAAGTTAGTGGTTAGGGGTGATCAAGCTGGCAGGCAGAAGCGGTTAGGGGCAATCAGGGAGGCAGGCAGGTGAGCAGTTTGGAGCCAGAAGTCCCAGTAGGATTGGGCCTAAATGGGCTGTCGGACATCCTTCGAGGGGTCCCAGATTGGAGAAGGTGCAGGATGGGCTGAGGGACATCCCCAACCCCGTACATGAATTTCATGCACTGGGCCTCTAGTCCTATATAATAAAGAGCTAACACACAAATGGTCATCATGCCCTCACGCTGTCACGGCTCAACCACTCAACACTGGGGAGAGAGGAATGGGGACCAGCCAGGCACAAATGAGCTCACAAGAGAGGAATGGGGACCAGCCAGGTTGTGGCCCAGAAAGGGACAAGCCTCTTGCCCTGTGGTCTCAGGCACCAGAGGCTGTGCCTATGCCTGCAGCCTGGGAGAGGGACAAGCCACATGCCCCACAGTCCCAGGTGCCAGCGGCTGTACCTGTGGCCTAGCCTGGGAGAGGGACAAGCTGCACACCCCATGCTCCCAGGTGCCAGAGGCTGGGGCTGCAGCCTGGGAGAGGGACAAGCCACCCACCCCATGGTCCCGAGGGCCTGCGACTGGCCCCCCTGGGTCCTGGGTGCCTGCGACCAGCCAGAGGGAGGGAAGCCCAGGTTCTGGGTGCCTGCAACTGGCTGGAGGAGAGAATCCTGGGTTCCGGGTCTGAGGTGAGGCAGAGGTAATTAGGGGCAATCAGGCCAGCAGGGGAGCAGTTAGGGGCAATCAGCAGAAGTGGTTAGGGGTGATCAGGCAGGCAGGCATGCAGAGGAGATAGGGGCAATCAGGCAGGCAGGCAGGCAGACGAGCAGTTAGGAGCCAGCAATCCCAATTTGTGAGAGGCAGTCGGACAACCCCCAAGAGGTTCTGGATTGGAGAGGGTGCAGGCCAGGCTGAGGGACCCCCCTCCCATGCATGAATTTCATGAACCAGGCCTCTTGTATATAATATTGTAGTACAGAATCATGGTGGCCCTTGTCAAGCCATCCTTTCATCTGCCAGCACATACACTCTCATCATCTGTTATGGATTGAATTGTGTCCCCCAAAAGATGTTCAAGTCCTAACTCATGGTGCCTATAAATGTGATCTGATTTGGATATAAAGTGTTTGCTGATGATCAAGTTAAGATGAGATAATTAGGGTGGGCCTTAATAAAACATGACTGGTACTCTTATAAAAGGGGGGAATTTGGACACAGCAACACACATACAGATAGAATTCCACGTGAAGATGAAGACAGGGATAGAAATAATGCATCTACTCACCAAGCAATGCTAAAGATTGCCAGCAAACCAGTGGAGAAGCATGGCATAGATTCTCCCTTAAAGCTTTCAAAGAGACCAAACCTACCAACAGCTTAAACTTCTAGCCTCCAGAGCTATTGTTTATGCCACTCCATTTGTGGGACTTGGTTACAGCAGCCCTAGCAAACTAATACACCATCTCACAACCACAAGTTGATATAAATCAACTGGACAATTCATGTAATAATGAAGCTCTTAGCTAGACTCATTCTAAAGGGCAGCCAGTTTCGAGAATTACAGATTTAGAACCTAGCAGAGTATGCATCATAACTGTAATAAGGAAAACCATAGAAAGAAAGAAATGGACTAAAAATACCAGTCCCAAATTCCTAACAAGTCATTTGCTGTCACCACAATTTGAAAATGGACATAAGTAGAGAGGAAACTCCATGTAAAAGTATATTCTAAACCCTAATGTTCCCATTTGATAAGCAGTATTCATTACACATAAGATATCAGGATGTTTTTTGTCCCTCTGGTCTGAAGGTAGGAACCCTTACCCTATCTAATAAAGAATGAATATGCTAATTGACTATCACACCCTCACAAAGATGGCAGCACCCACAGCCAATAATAAGAGAATATGCTAATTAACTGTCACACCCTCAAAGATTGTGGCGCCCACAGCCACAAGATGGCAGTGCCTAATCCCCTCAGTCCTGCTGGGGCAGCAGGTGCACAGCACAGCCAGCCCTGCCCCCAGGTGGGTCCAGCCACTCTGCACACCTGCCTCCAGAGTCCCCCTGTATCCTCAGCCCCTCAGCCACCCAGGGCCATCTGAGACTTGTGCTGCCAGCAGTGGCAGCAGCAGAAGTATGATGGGAGCATCACCTTCCCCTGATCACCGGGTCACCTCTCGGCTCCCGAAATGTGAGAGGGGGCAGGCCAGGCCGAGAGACCCCCATCCAGTGCATGAATTTTCATACTCCAGGCCTCTAGTTTGTTATAATACCCACAGTATTTGTTCAAGAAGAATGTTTTTTAATAAATAAATGAATGAACAGCCTCTCTATTTCATTTTAAGCTTACAACCTAATCTTAGGCATTTTAGATCACTGGTATCCTTCAGCATGTGCCCCTAATACATGTTTTATTATTATTATTATTATTATTATTATTATTATTATTAGAAACATGCATGGCTCTATGTTATAAGACACAAAAAGAGATAGAAATACCAAGTGATAAGGTGAAAAATAAACAAAAATTAGAGGTTCTATTACATTCTTCTATAGCTTTAGTGGATGTTCTATAGCTTTTAAGAAAAATATGTGTGTTATTGATTTCAGAGAGGAAGGGAGAGAGAGAGATAGAAACAATAATGATGAGAATCATTGATCCACTGCCTCCTGCACGCCCCCTGTTGAGGACTGAGCACATAACATGGGCATGTGCACTGACCAGGAATTGAACTGTGACCTCCCAGTTCACAGGTCAATCCTCGAACACTGAGCCACACCAGCCGGGCTCTAGGGGATATTCCTTCGCACACCCCAGCATCCTCAACAGCACCACAACTGTAACAGAATTTACAGCTGATGACAAAAAGGTCAAGAAAACACGCATCCAAAGCAATGAAGTCTTCTCCCTACGACTCAGATAAGCATCCCCTGCTCCCAAGCCCTCTTTGCTACTTATTTGGTAGAAAGGGGTTGAGTTGAAGGAGGGAGAATGTGCCTCTTTTCAAAGGGAAGAAAGTCCTAGTTCCTTTCATAATCAGATCCACAAAAATGCAAACAGTTTAGCCAGATTTATTTAGCACAGGACATCACAGAGCTGTTAATATGCTAATGTGCATTGGAAAGCCCCAGGAGGAGCTAGAGTCTAGCCTCTTAGAACAGTTTGGGAATTAGGAATAAGGGATTATATGATTCAATTTGTCTAAACTCTTAGTGTGGATCAAAGGAAGTGTTCTTTTTGCTCACCATCCCCACTTAAGGGCTATCTTCCAATTTATTTGATTATGGGACTTTTTTTAGTGAATTCTTATACACATTTTAAGGGAAATTAGTTTGAGATTAATGAGGTAACCAAAGAAAACAGTTACCTTATATAACCTTCATTAAAAAACATTTCATTTCTAATTCAAATATAACTAAAACTTTGTTCACTTAGGTTGAGAGTATAATTACTTTCTTCTAACAAATTTTCAGAAACTTGTAATAAATTTGGCACCAATTAAATTTAGGCCTCCACAAAAGGGTTTAATCCCTAAATACTAAATATAAAAGACATAATAAATAACAAACATAAGCAAAAATATTTAGTTCTGCTCACAAATAAACAAACACATATTAAAAACAACTATTATTACATTAGCAAGAAAGAGGACCCAAAAAAATAAAATGAGAAATTAAAGAGAAATAACAACTGACATCACAGAAATACAAAGAATTATAAGAAAATATTACAAACAACTAAATTAGCAAGAAAGAGAGAAAAAGAGAAAGACAAAATGCTGGTGAGTACAATGGCCCAAATATATTGTAACATTCTATTTCATTGGAACAACCCTAGTGTAAAGCAATTTAACAATATATATTCAGAGCCAAGAAAATGTCTTATACTCTTTTACTCATTAATTCCACTTCTTAGAAATAATTGAAAGTCTGGAACCAAAACAAGAGATGAAGAAGGGCACTTTACACATGAATATATTCATTGTATTTTTATTTTTAATGGCAGAATTGCAAAGAAAATTTAAATATTTTATCCTACAGATAATAGTTAAGTAAATTTTGGCACATCTCCTAGAAGGAATACCATGCAGCCATTAAAATTTTAAATTAAAATGTGGAATATATAACAACATCAGAAAAAAAAACTTATTTTATAATAAGGGGAAAAAAGCATAATACAAAATTGCATAACAATATGAAAACCATATGCCCACATAGGATTATAAAACAAAAGAATGAGTTCTTATAATAGGCTGGTAAGAGAGTAAATTTTTTTCCTAAAATTTTGCAATGATATTATATTACCTTTCCCTTTTAAACATATTTTAAGAACATACAAAATTTGCTGCCAATATACCAATATGAGATTAGAGATGTATCCATATACATTTTAAACCCAAATGAATTTCTGACAGGATACAGAACACATTTCTTTTTAAGTCCTCACCCGAGGATATATTTTAATTTATTTTTAGGGAGAGAGGAAGAGAGTTGGGGGAGAGAGGGAGAAAGAGAGAGAAAAAACAACAACACATCAATCTATTGGCCTCCTCTACTGTACTGTCAGGGGATCAGACCTGCCAGCTAGGTATGTACCCTGACAGGTAGATAATTGAACCAGCAACCTTTTTGTATAGGGCAGTAGTCGGTAACCTCATTAGTCAACAGAGCCAAATATTAACAGTACAATGATTTAAAAATTTTTAAGAGCCAAATTTTTAAAACTTAAACTATATGGTAGGTACATTGTTATTAACTTAATTAGGGTACTCCTAAACTGGCCTTTGCTAAAAACTCAAGAGGCCAAAGAGCCGCATGTGGCTAGAGAGCCGAAGTTTGCCGACCACTGCCATATACCAAAAGCTTGCTGGTTGGATGATGCTCCAACCAAGCAAGCCACCTGGCTGTGGCAGGTATAGAACACATTTTCAAACATTCTCTCATTCATCTGAAAATACATTAAAATTTTCCTACTCATCTGGAAATAAAAACATTAAAAAGCATTAAAATTCTACTAAATTTTCAATAATTCAAATATGATCTTTTAACTTGAAAGCTGTGTTAAAGCGTTGGATAAGTATAACCATTTCTGGAGCCCCACATGATTATTTTAAGTAATTTTGTAAAATCCATTCCGCTTTTGCTACACCTTGTAATTACGTTCAAACATTCTGAAGAAGGCCACCTCATCTCCCTAGGGCCCCCAGAGGATTTCAATTGCCATTTCAAGCTTCCAGTTAGCTCACAATATAAAATTACAATTTACTTCTGATATTTTTTTCCCTCTGGGCCTAATTTTTTTCTTTTCTTACCACTCTTCTAACCTATATTATAATTATACCTGGTCAATCTGATGCAAAACGTGCCCTTTTTCATGCTGGCCTTACTAAAATACAAGGTGGCTCATTAGTCCCTGCCCCTATTTAAGAGTACCTTAGTCCTGGAGACAAGGGGCTGAAGACCTCCTAATCTCGTCCCCACCACACCCTCTCCTGTCAGCTGGCCCTTGAAGCTGTATCACCCTCAGGTGATAGGACTTGGTGGTTTTACTCTAAAAAAGGTTCCATTTTTCTAACCTGATTTCCAGAATGACACCTAATTCAGGAGCTGAAAATGAACATTCAAACCTACCTGCCCTCCACTTGTTAGTTTTTCCTGTAACCCTCCCTCTACCTATTGTAAGCAGATAGCCGAACCCTTTACAATCTCTTGCCTCTGGGATTGTCTCCTCACCCCCTACCCAGAAATCTGAAGCTAGCTGATGTCAATCCTTTTAAATACCTAAAGTATTTAAAAGTCATTAAAGAGATACAAATAGTACTTGTGAGAGAGATATAGAAGATAGCTTTTTTAAACTTTTTTTTCTTTGTCGATTAAGGTATTGCATATGTATCCTTATCCCCCCATTGTCCTACCCACACCCACACCCACCCCTGCTCGTGTCCTCACCCCCACTAGTGTCTGTGTCCATTGGTTATGCTTATATGCATGCATACAAGTCCTTTGGTTGACCTCTCTTCCTTCCCCTCACCCTCCCCTGCCTTCGCTCTGAGGTTTGATGATCTGATAAATGCCGGAGACATTCTGTTTCTGTTTTTGTTCATCAGTTTATGTTGTTCATTATATTCCACAAACAAGTGAGATCAGGTTGTTTATCTTTCTCTGACTGACTTATCTCACTTAGCATAATGCTCTTCAGATCCCGGAGAAGATAGCTTTTGAGAGCAATGGAGGTGAAGGTTAAGATCACCTGTCAATCATAGCTCTTCCCACCACAACCTCCCCTGCACCCAGCCCTGGAAGGGGAAGTGTGTCTAGAAGACAAGGACCAGGAATGCTGGGTGGCTGCAGAATGGTGGTCATGTGGGCAGCTCATTCTTCCCAGACTCAAGAGGCCCTCTTCTGGGCCCCAGGGTTTAGGGCCCCACTTATCACAGACACACACATACTATCTTTATATTCATTAAAGAATATTCTAAACAACTGTTCCCGTGCATAACAACTTTTAGGCCCCAGGGAAATGCTTCTAACCAGGGCTTGTTCTATTTCCTCAGATGAACTGCACCTGAAGTGCTTGTTTTTAGCCATGCAGCGGCCCCCCAATACCACAGAAGAAAGTATAGACCAAGCCTCTCCATAACCAGAATTCTTTGTTCTTTAGCCTTATTCCTCCTCACTTTCTACATGTAGAACCACTTTAAGCTTCCTAACATAGTCCATCACAGGCCCCCTTTCTGCATAACCCTTATTCGATCGCACATTGAAACAGGCTACCCTCTTCCCTACCCCTCTCCCCCCACCATATACTTCAGTTGTGCTACTCTTGGGCCCTGTCCCAGGCAGAGCCATTTGTGTGTGTTTATTATCTCTTCCAGGAGCTTGTAAACACCTTTAAAGGGACCTTTACCTTAAGCATCTTACTCCCTGCTCTGAAACCTCCCGTAGTGTCTGACACACAGTAGGTATTCAATAAATATATGTGGACTGAATATGTATTGATAGCATTTTAAACTTTCCCAACTTGTATTTATTTTCAAAGGGGAGAAAGCAAACCCAGTCTATTAAATGGTAACAAATGGAAACTAGAAGGCTTTAGTCAACTTTTCCAAATCCTTTCATATTGCTCCACTTCTGCTGTTTACCAAGTAAATACGGAAATTAAAGAGCAACTACAAACTGTTTTAATGGTTAGTTTTAAATTCATTTTTTTTAAATCAGCACAGAGAAATATTATTTCTGAAGGCTCTTAAGTGAAAAGGACTGGAAAATATATTAAATGAAATTCAGAAAAAATAAATAAATCTCAGCCTAATATTCACAGCTTTGAAAGAGAAAATACACAACAGCATTCTTAATAATGTCTAATACTTCCCGTAGCATAGGATCACAAAAATATTCATTCTGAATGCCAATTCAGGTTCTTATTCTTCAACCTGGAATACACAAGGAGCACCCTCTGAATGTCCTGTTGTTAAGAGCTACCAGTGCAAAAGGAATTTTCATTTCAGAAAATTCAAGCTCAAATCATGAGTCTTCTCTATCTTAATCACAGTTCTGGTATACATTTTATTGGTTAACATGAATAATTTCTTATTGCAGAACAAAAAATAATCTAAGGAAATTGGCAAGCTGGCTTTTCAAACTTAACCCAAACCCACGTTGGTACCAAGATAAATAAATCACACCCAAATTTGCAATGTCTTTAAGACAACACAATGGTTTATCTTAAAATTTCCTTAGTCATATTATAAATAGATCACATAACACAAATCCATATTACATTATTTTGGCTGCAAAAAGCCAGTACAAATATTTAATGTGGATAGCTCTGAAGAGGAAAATACTCTACAGGTAGCAAGATGTTGACCAGAGCTGCCCGCTGGATAGAGTTTCAGCACTGCCATCAAATCCATCCTCCACATGGCCTTTGGAGTGAGCTTGCCTCTGCCTTGCTTTTAGCCATGCAGTGGCTCTCCAGTACCACAGAAGACAGTATAGACCAACAAGCCTTTCCATAGCCAGAACTCTTCTTTGTTCTTTAGCCTTATTCCTCATCACTTTCTGCACATAGAACCACTTCAAGCTTCCTGCATATTCCTTGTTATTTTATACCTCCATGATTTTCTTCAAAATAAAAATATCCTACCAATTCTCACCCATCCTTTCTCCTTCCCCTGAATCTCCCTACCTCTTCAGCCATTAAATCATTCAAAATAAGGCTTAGCCAAGCAATTCTGCTCCTAAAAATATGCCCAAGAGAAATGAAAACATGTCCACATAAAAATTGGACACAAATGTTCATAACAGCTTTATTCATAGTAGCTAAAAAAAAAAAATGGAAACAACCCATTTGTCCATCGACTGATAAATAAATAAAATGTGGCACGTTCATACAATGTGGCACTAAAAAGGAATGAAGCCCTGATAAATGCTACAACTTGCATAAATTTTGAAAACACTATGCTAAGTGAAGGACCACATATTATAAGATCCACCTGCATTAAATGGCCAGAGTAGGCAAATCTATAGAGACACAAAATATAATAGTGGTTGTCTAGGTCTGGAAGGTTGGTGGGGAGATGGGAAGTGATGGCTAATGGGTATGGAATTACTTTGGGAGAGCTATTGAAAATGTTCTAAAATTGATTGTGATGATGGTTACACAACTGTGTGAATATATTAGATGCCCGGTGCATGAAATTTGTGCATGGGGGAAAGGAGTGTCCCTCAGCCCAGCCTGCACCCTCTCCAATCTGGAATTCCTCGAGGGATGTGCAACTGCCAATAGGATCGGACCTAAATGGGCAGTTGGACATCCCTCTCAGGGATGCTGGCTCCAAACTGCTCGCCTGCCTGCCAGCCTGATCATCCTCAACCACTCCCCTGCCAGCTTGATTGATGCCTAACTACTTCCTTGCCAGCCTGTTTGCCCCTAACTGCACTCCCCTGCAGGCTTGATCACCCCCAACTGCCCTCCTTTGCAGTCCTGGTCCCTCTCAACTGCCCTCCCTTGCTGGCCTGATAGCCCACAACTGCCCTCCCTCCCAGACCTGGTCCCTCCCAACTGCCCTCCCCTGCTGGCCATCTTGTGGTGGCCATCTTGTGTCCTCATGGGGGAAGCCATCATGTGTGTTGGAATGATGGTCAGTTTGCATATTACTCTTTTAATTGATAGGATAAAGCCACTAAACTGAATACTTTAAATGAGTGAGTTGTATGGATTATCTCTCAATAAAGCTGGTACAGAAAACAATGCTCAGGCATCACCATCTCTAGAAACTCTCTCTGACTTTTCCCTGCACAGTTTTTAACTCCATCCTCTGATCACCTCTATCCTGGGCACATGAAATGTATCAGCCACTTATAACAATTAAGAGTGGTCATTTGGGCAAGTACTTTATGCCCAAATCTTATTTAATGCTTTTAATAAACCTGTGAGATAAGTATAATTATCACATTCCTTTCCAATTAGATATATTTTTTTAAGTGCTTTGTCATTCAAGGACAGAAGTTGCATATATGTGGCCTTCAGGTCTAATGTGGTCCCATGGAATTTTTTTGTTTGATCCAAAGTTACAATGTTTTTAAAAACTTTAAATTAGCTGATAACATTCTTTAAACCTGGGGAGTTTACTGGAAACATCCATTTTGCTAACCTATCTTGAAACACAGAGGGCTCAATGATAAGATTTTATCAGAGCCTTTAAATCTGGGAAACCCTCTCCAAATTTGCCACCATCCTTCTCACTCCTCTCTATTGTCTCATATCCAGCTCACTTTGCTAACTGGTGCTACCTGTTAAGGTAGCATAACAGAGCCTGTAAATAACAACTGCCCTTACACATGTAAGTCCAATCCTTTATCTACCAACTAGAAGTCCAATGCATGAATTCATGCACCAGTGGGGTCCCTTGGCCAGCCCTGCGGGGTTTGGGCTGAAACCAGCTCTCTGACATCCCCCGAAGGGTTCCAGATTGCAAGAGGGTGCAGGCCAGGCTGAGGGACCTCACCACTGCACTATCAGGGCTGGGGAGGGGCTATGGGAGGGCTCCAGGGCAAGTCCGGCCCATCTAGTCCAATCCCATTAGGCTGGACCCCAGCTGCAGGCTAACCTACCAGTCAGAGCATCTGCCCCCTGGTGGCCAGTGTGCATCATAGTGACAAACAGTTGAACGGTCAGAGGGACAATTAGCATATGAGACATTTATATATATAGATAATGTGTTTACATAAGTACACCTTTTCAAATTTAAGATACTCATAGAAAATTAGAAGAAAAAATAGTAAATTTCTCATAATCCCAGCTACCCAAAGACTAACATTTAACATTTTAGTATCTTTCCTTATAGCCTTCTTCTTATGCATATTTTTGCATAATTTTAATCATAAAGTAAATCATGTTTGCATATTGCTTTCCATTAATAATTATAACTTGAATCTTTTAATGGCTGCAAATATTGCATTGTATACATGTACCCTAATTTATATATCTTGTCCCCTGTAATGGGACATTTAAGTTGTCTTATTTTTCAGAGTAATAAGGCTGTAATTATCTTCAGTAAACAACTTTTTCATACTTCAAGCTATGTCCTCTGGGTAAATTCCCAAGAATATAATTACACTGTTAGAATCTTCACCTGTGTTACCAAACTTCCATTCAAGTTGGACTGATTTCCACTCCTACTAGCAGTTGAGGATTCACCAACCCATTTTTTAATTAAAATGTTCTCTTCTGAAACTTCAGTTGTGATGTGTAGGGCTAGCTGCAGACAATTTGAAAAAGCTCAAGAATGTCCTTGGTGCTGTCACTTGCTCTTCACTCCCATTCCACAGTAAATCTACTAACCTCTATCCTGCCTCCCTGCACCCCCTCCCCCTTCAGGCCTGAACTGCCTCTGCCTTCTCCACCCCAATCCCTACTGCACTTGCTGGAGCCAGATTTAGGAAGCCGGGAAGTGTGCTCATCTTAAACAGAATTTGCATCTACAATATTTCCAGGACCTGCAGGCTGATAGAAAGCCTTGGGGTAACCAGGACCTTCCTAGGGTTCTTGAATTTTACCCATAAGAAGGCTGCTGGCCTGTTTTGAAAGAATTATTTTGGAGAGGAAAAAAGAATTGTTTCAATTATCTTTATTTTTCCTGATTGTAAGACTAATACAGGCTCCCTATTAAAAAATCCGGAAAATATTTTCTCCAAAAAGAATTAAGAAAAAAACAAAATCACCCAGATTGCTCAGTGGATTTGTTTGGAAGCCTCTGAATAACCCGTTCTCTCATCCTAAGCTCCTGCACAGTCTCCCACCCAGGGAAGAAGCTGGTTCTGCCTGTTCCTTTGTGATAAACTCCCAGAAATATGTACTCAACCAGGTCACCAGAGTCAGAACCAGAAAAGGCCCTTTTTGCCCATGTGACCTCAGAGGGATTTTGGAAGCCCAGCCCAGAGGTTCTTCCCTTAGAAAACTGCATGCTTCCTGTCTGTGTATGGAGTCCCGTGGTATTTCCTGGAATTCAACCACCTTCCTTTCTCTAGAGAAGAAAGAGACAGTTTAGAAATTCAGGCGCTCCAGAATGAAAATTTAAGTATTGACATAAATGTCTCTATACTGTTCCCGGGGAGTATAATTATCACGTATGTTCCATTTTGCTTCTGGTTTATAATACTTCTGGCCAGACATTTGACTCAGGTCAAGTTTTTGACCTTTCCTTACGCAGCTAAGTTTTCCTTGGACTTGCACAGCTTTCAAATGAATTTGTCCCTGGGAGACAGTATGTGCTGTGGGTAAGGGCACAGGCCTTGGAACAATGAGTTGTGGGAATGTGGCCATGATAACACGGGCACTTTGGTCCATGACTGGTAGGGATGATAAAGGGTACAAGTCCCTTGGAAGGCAACTTGTCACGGTCTATCAAAATTACAAGTGTAGATAGTCTTCCGTCTATACTTTGGCTCTGCAACTCACCAGCTCCGAGGTCCGGCATAAAATTACAAAGTTTGTGACTTCTCCAAGCCTGAGATTCCTCTCTTCATAAAAATCCCACCCACAGTTAACATGTTTGATGTAGGGCAGGCCCATGGCACATGTTCAGGAAGTGGGAAAGACCACAGATACTTCTTGCTCTTCACTTTCTCCTTCTTCCAGGTGCCCTAAGGAAATTGATTCTCGCCCCTCCAGCTGCCAGCATTCCAGAAACTGAGACCCAATTGCCTATGGGTGGAAGAGATCGGCAGACACTCTGGGGTGAAATCAGATCAGGTTCAAATCTCAGCTAAGTCCATTGTTATTAATAGCTTGGGGACTTGAGCAAGTGGCTTCAGTTTCCTCATTTGTAAATGGAGGCAATGACAATATTAATAACCACCATCTTGTAGGGTTGTTGTAAGGACAAGAAATGATGTTGTGAAGTGCCCAGCACAGAACTGAGGATGTACTGAGTCCATGGAAGTTATTTTGAGGAAGAGGACAGGAGGGGCTGGGAGAAACGGGACATGGCTCTTATTCCCAACACTTGCTCTTCCAATGTAGCAAGCAGCATAACCACTGAAGGCCAATAGCTGCTAACTCTTGTCCTCATTTATCTTCCTGGGGAACAGAAAGCACCTGGGTTAAGATGTTAGTGGTAATCTGGGCTCTCTGTTCTTGACAGGAAAGATTTCACAATACAAGTCCTGGTGATTTTGAAAGTATGTATATTAAAGCCGAAAATAGTGAAATAAAGAAAGGGCTTAAGTGAAAAGGCAAGTTCATAGCAACAGGAGTGAGCCTAGGTGTAGCTACCTTGGTCCTTTAGAAAAAAGTTTCTGAAGCAGAAGTGAGTCAGCTGGCATGTATGAACTCAAGAAACAAGTTACCAACACCAAAGAGAGGACCTTAGAGAAAGAAAACAAAGATACATGCCTTAAGAAAGGAGGGAAGGTGCTGGCATGCTCCAGAGAGGCAGACAGAGAGAGAGAAAGGGAGAGCGAATGTGCACTGGGTCCTTTGCCTTTAAGGATTTTTATCTGTTTTCTAAAGGCAGAAATTTTAGAGGAGGATCTCAGAAGAATATTCTTCAGCTTTCCAGGGGTAGGGAGGGAGTCATTAGTCATTGTATCTGGTCCTGATGTCAGCCAAGGTGTAGTTGTCTCTTTGGTTGGTTTTGCTGCTTTTCTGGGTCCAGAGCTGAAACTTGCCTGAGGCCTAGATGTTATCTCTAGTTTGACCAAAACTCTGTCTCTGTGATCAACAGACCAGAGGCCTGTTCCTAAGATTATTTGGTGCTGCTCAGAACCTCATTTTCCTGAGGGCTTAATGCTTAAGGGAGTGATTGTGCAAGGGAGAAGGAGGCAGGTAAGTCAGTTTGAATCAGGTATCTATCTCACTTTCCCCATTCCCCTTACCAAGGAATTTTCCTAGCTTCTTGCTATCCTACCTCACTCATTATCATTATCATATTATCATTCTCAAAGAGGGTCAATCAAACAATTTCTGGGTAGGTCACCAGTCAAGAAAGACACGGTGAGCTAAACAACAAGGACAAGAGAAACCCCACTTTATGAGCACCTTCTGTGTGCCCGACTTTGTCCTCAGTCCTAAGGCTACAGACACAAACAAGGCAGATGAGGCGCCAGTTCTCATAACACCTACACTCACTTCAGTGAACCGTACACAAATAAGCACAGAGAATAGGACCCTATTTGTGGGGTGCTGCCCAGGTGAGATGGTTATGAAGGTAAATTGAGGCACTCAGGTAGTTGGGTTAGGGTTTGAATATGTTAGTTTCATACTGAAGATGTTCCAGGCTCTAGTTTTTTGAAAGATTGAGGACTTCAAATTTTCATCAGAGGAGGAGGAGAGAAGACAAGTTAGAGATCTAACCACTATTTTCAGTCCTGCCTCCACCACCCACCAGGGCATTTCTCTCCACTGACATGGTAGCAGCTAGAAGACTGCTCCTTCTTAAGGTCCTGCCACTCTGGGATCCCATAGCTCAATTTGGCATTAAACATCATATTAATGTGATGTCATTGCAAAATTAACCATAATATCATGTTTATGTCTTTGCATTTTTTTTTAACTTTCGCTCTTGCTAAAAACTGTGCAGCTCTATGTATTACAGAGTCGGGTTTTTACTATGCTGGACGTGAAAGGTCACAGTTTTGGCAAAATGTGGATAAGCAAAACCCCACGTGTGCCTATAAAACTAAATTTCAAAGTATCTCTCAGTATGGGCCCAGGATGTTTCCCAGATTTTAAATATATAATTTAAAATTCATGATTCTCTTGAGCAATGCAGGAAAGTAAAATAAATCTTCTCTTTTATATACAAATGCCTCAAGGAAAGCAGAGTTTCATGTAAATAGCTGCAGATGGCAATGGAACAGAATTACAATAGCCCTTATAATTTTTGGAGTTCACCAAGTGGGCCCTGAGTCTTTGCAAATTCTGTTCCTTCTTATTGGAGTATCCTCTTCCTTTTTTCTGACCTGCACTGAATTCAACTGAAAATTTCTCATTTTCCTTTAGTTAAAACTGAGTCATCCCTTTCTCTGAGAGATATTTATGCGATCTCCCCAACACTTGGTTAGTTGCCCCTCCTCTATGCTGTCTTAGCAACCTGGATCTTTATCACATGATTTAAATAAACTTTATGACAATGCTTAAATAAACTTATTTGTTTTTTGCCCTTGATCTGATAGGCACAGAATAGTTAAAAATAATCTTTGGTTTGTAATGCATAATCATCACAGGCCTATGGTTGGCCCTGTTTTAGAATTAGTATTTTGTCTTATTTGTATATTTATTTGCAACAGTACTGCCCAGTAAGAATGTAATGGAAACCACACATGTAGCTTTAAATTTTCTAGTAGCCCATTTTTTAAAATATAGAGTAACAGGTGAAATTAATTTTAATAATATTTTATTTAAACCAATATATCTAAAAGACTATCACTTCCACAAATAATCAATATAAAAATTATTAATTAAATATCTACATTCATTTTTTTCCATATGAAGCCTCCAAAATCTGATATGTATTTTACATTTAAAGCATATCTTAATTAGCTCTCCTCACATTCCAAGTGATCCATAATCATACATGACCAGTGGCTATCATATTGGATAACACATATTTATAATATAACCAAACTTTATGCATGCATGACCAAAAACAAGAAATAGAATATTACCAATAAAGTATATCTACCTGTAGACTCTTCTTCCATCCTGCTTCTTGTCAGCTGGTCTGCTGCTTCAACTGGATGTTAAGTTCATGGAGGACAGAAAGTATATATATGGAACAGATGCTTGTGTTTCATTGTCTTTTCAAAGTGTGGTCCCTAGACCATGGGAGTCCCTAAGATACTTTTAAGACAGAGTATTTTTATAATAATAGTAAGATGTCATTTAGCTTTTTTATTATGACATTTGCACACATTAAAAAAGCAATGGTGTGTAAAACTGCTGGCACCTTATCACAAATCAAGGTAAGCAGCCCATACCCTACAAGAAGTCATTGTAATATTCAATGCTATACACTTTGAGTTTAAAAATATGAGATTTTTTAAATTTGATTGATTAAGCAGTAAAATGTATTAATTTTGTTAAACCAGTAAATGCTCATCTTTCAGTATTTTGTGTGATAAATGGAGAGCATCAGAAAGCACTTTTCTGCACACTGAATGAAGTAAAAAAAACATTTGTGTGATTGAGTTATGAGCTGAACTAGTGGCTTTTTTTTTTAAATGTAACACCATTTTTACTTGAAAGAACAAATGACAGACAAACTATGGTATTCAGAGTTGGGGGTTTAGTGGACATTTTCTCAAAATAAACAAAATTAAGCTGTCCCTTCAAAGAAAACAATTGACAATAATAAAAATGTGGGCTTTCAAGGTAAAACTCAAATTTTGAAAAATTTGTAACCACCAACCACTGTGAATTTCTGAATGTCACAGTTTCTCAATCTCTAAACACTTTTTGGAAGAGCTCAGTGGTGATATTAACAAATGTGGCTTTTAGGGGTTGTGATTTTAAAAAGCGACAACATTTGAAGATATGTACAACTCAGGGAACCAATATTTTACAAATGACCAGTGCATGATGTTTACAAAACCATGTATAAGTAAAAGTATGTGATAAACCAATGGGTTTTAACGTAACAGAAAACAAAATGTTCATTGATACAATTTCAGATTTTACATTGCTAGGAACCTTTTAGACACTATTACTTATTACTTATTGAGATTTGGCCTAGTATCAAAGATTATCCACAATCATTTGAAAAGGCTCCTAAAATATCCCCTTCTGTTTCAATTACATATGTATTTTTTCACATGTAATACATATGTATTTTTTCTTAATCTACTCCAACCAAAAAACATATTGCAGCAGATTGACTCCAGAAGCAGATAAGAGAATCCAGCTGCTCTTCATTAAGCCAGACATTAAAGAGGCTTACAAAAATGTAAAACAATGACATTTTACTCCCTAATTTTTGTTTTCGAAAGTATAGTTACTGTTTACAAAACATGTATTATTTGTGTCATTATATATCAGGTTTATTATTGTTACTCTTAAATAAATTAATGCCAATATTTTTAATTTCTCAGTTTTAATTTATAATACAGTAAATATTGATAGATCTAACTGAAATAAATAAAAGCTCTTTGAGACCCTCAGTAACTGTTAATGAGTGTAAAGTATTCATGAGATGTAAGTTTAAGAACCACTAGCCTAACACATTTCCTATCCTATCTAATAAAAGAGTAAATATGCAAAATGACCGTACCTCTGCTATAACCACAAGCCATGCCCACCAGCCAATCAAGAGAAAGTATGCAAATTAACCCAACCAAGATGGCTGCAGGCATGGAGAGAAAAGGAGGAGGCTTGGGTTTCCCTAGCAATGGAGGAAGCCAGGCTTTCCACCTGCTCTGCCAGGCCCAGGTCTCCGCTCAAGGCTACCAAATTTCAATTATAGAAGATAAATAAATCCCCCCTGCAAAATGGCAGCAGCCATGGAGCTGGAGAGAGCAGGAGGACTGAGTTGTCCCTGCCAATGGAGGAAGCCAAGATTTCCACCTGCTCTGGCCTGCTTTGGGGTCCACTCAAGGCTACGAAGTTTCAATTACAGAAGATAAATAAATCCCAACGAAAATGGCTGCAGCCACAGAGTGAGCAGGAGGCTTAGCTCTGCTCAAGGCTACAAAGTTTCAATTAGAGAAGGTAAATAAATCCCAGATCCCAAGGCCTCTGATTGGGTCACCAGAGGACGTGGCCAGCCTGCAAACCACCACAGGCCCCTCGCCCAGGCTATCCCATGACCCAAGGGAACCCCCATCCTGATCCAGGACACCCTTCAGGGCAAAACAGCTTCCCCCCCCCCGCCCCCATGTACCAGGCCTCTATGCTATCTAATAAAAGAATAATATGCAAATTGACCATCACTCCAACACACAAGATGGCTGCCCTCATGTGGTCAAAGATGACTGCCCCATGTGGACATAAGATGGCCACCACAAGATGGCCAGCAAGAGAGGGCAGTTCGGAGGGACCAAGTCTGCAAGGGAGGGCATTTGGGGGCGATCATGCCTGCAGGGGAGGGCAGTTAGGGTGGCAGAGGAGGGAAGTTGGGAGCAACCAGGCCTGCATGGAAAGGAAGTTGGGGGGAACTCAGGCCTGCAGGGGAGAACAGTTGGGGAGGACCAGGCCTGCAGGGAGGGCAGTTAGGGGCAAACAAGCTGGCAGGGGAGCTGTTAGGCATCAATCAGATTGGCAGGGGAGTGGTTAGTGGATTATCAGGCTGGCAAGCAGAAGTGGTTAGGGGCAATTAGGAAGGCAAGCAGGTGACCAGTTGGGAGCCAGCATTCTTGTATTGTGAGAGGGATGTCTGACTGTCCATTTAGGTCCTAGAATTGGGCCTAAAAGGGCAGTCAGATAGGATCGGGCCCAAACAGGCAGTCAGACATCCCTCGAGGGGTCCTAGATTGGAGAAGGTGCAGCTGGGCTGAAGGATACAAAGCCCCATGCACGAATTTTGTGTGCCAGGCCTCTACTTATAGTATATTTATTATTTTTAGCTTTTATATTATACTTAGCTTTTATATTTTTCTTAACTTATATATTATACTTAGCTTATATATGATATATGCTAATATATAAGATATATTATAGCTTTTATAATATGTTTACTATTATAGATAGTACTACTACCTTACAAGTGATCAGTGTTAATACCACAACTGATGGGATGAATCGAAATCAACATTATGTGCTTCCTAATGTGATATACAAGAGACATAACATCACTTCTATGATGTATTAACTTATATATTATATTTTGTGTTCCTAACAAAAATGCACATCCTGAATCTAATGATGAAGTAATGCCAGACAAAATCCAACATCAACATTCTGTCAAATATTATCTTGTACTTTTCAAAAATGTCAATATCAAGAAAGACAAAGCACTACAAGGAAATGGATGTTATCTGGGAGATTCTTTTACTATAGAAAATATTAATGACAATTGGAAAAACCTGAATAAAATCTGAACTTGGAAAATAATAGTCTTAATGTTAATTTCTTGACTGATCATTGCACAGAGGTTATATAAGAGAATGTTCTTGGGTTTAGAAGATATACAGTGAATAGAGGAATGAATTGATTAATTTCTGCTGCTTTAACTCTCAAATGGTTCAGAAGACAATCTGAGAAAGAGGAGAGAAGAGAGAAAACCTGGTAAAATGTTAATATTTGAAACCTGGGGAAAGAAATTTAAGAATTTTTTTGCATTATTTTTGCAACTTTTCTGTTAATCAGAAATTATGTCAAAATAAGGAGTTAGAGGGGGTGAATCTATTAAATGAATACATGAATGAATTCTTTTCTAGATACTCCACCTTCAGCTTCTGAATTTAGTTGCTAGGAGGATTAAATGGAAGGGGAAAGTCTCTTGTAATGGTTATTATATCCTGATATTGCAGTAACAATATGTGCTAAAAGTGCCTCTAAAATTTAACCTCTCTTGTAATTTTTCTGAAATAGACATTTTCATTACATGAACTCCAAATTATTTCATTTCTATTTTGATGTGGGGTAAAGAGGATCATTTGCCAGCCTCTGACACTGGACATGAAGAGAAAAGAGCAATTATAAAATTTCTCCTGAGAGACCTTAGAAAGACGTTTGTGTCAAACCGGTAGGGAATGTTAGTGTAAGCTGCTTCTCAATTCCAGGAGGTCCTTGGTGACAGTGGGAGAGGGTAGGACAACTGTATCAGTGACTCTTGGTTCCACTTCTCTGGTCTGAAAGTGCCTTGCCTGTGGTTGATTGCTTTGTGGGTGAAAAAGCAGCCTGGGCCATGGAGGATTGGCTGAAATGTGTGTGGTTAAGATTCTAGCCCTGTCTATAATTAGAAGCTGATCATGCGAGTGAGTGCAGGTGGTTTTTTATAGTTGTGTTTTTTTAAAAAAACAACACACCCTCAGTCTTATCCTTAACATTTCAATTCTGCAAAAGTAGCCTCGCCTGCCTCCCTCTAGTGGTTCTGAGGAGGGTCGCCATGGTCAGAGAAGCCACCGTTTCTGACCATGGATGGCTTTCCTGTCCAGGAAGGGTTATGAGCATTGGTTCTTGTTTTACGAGCAAGAACCTTGTAAATTAGTTCATCTAACCTGGGTTAAGGTTATTAAAATTTAGAGAGCTTAAAGAAATCTTCTGAGACAATAAAATAAGGGCTAAATCGGTGCAGGAAGATTCATCAACTGACCCTAATTCAGAACCCCTCCTAGGACAACCTGAAGAGGGCCCCACTGGCTTCCCAAACATACTGACAATTCCCAAAGCCATGCTTAGTATGAAATGCAAAGCTTTACTCTGCATATGCTGCCCAATTCACTTCCTACCATAATCTCAGGCTCCACGGGCTCCACCACCCTGTTTTATTTTTAGTATATCGCGAGCATCATATCAGAAATTAGATTGTGCATCTGTGCGTCTGTTCATTGTTTCTTCCACAAGCATCATATTAGACATTAGATTGTATGTTTGTGTGTCTGTTCATTGTCTTTCTGACATTAGAACATAAGTTCCATGAAGGATGTTTTTCCTGAATTGCTCTCTTCCCAACATCTATCATATGATAAGTGTATTAGATTCCCATAGCTGCTGTAACAAATTACCACAAACCTGATGGCTTAAAACAACAGGAATTTATTCTTTCACAGTTCTGGGGGTCAGAGTTTAAAGTCAGTTTCACTGAGCCTAAATCAAGGTATTGGCAGATCTATACTTCCTCCGGGGACTCTAGGAATGATCAGTTCTTAACTTCCTGTGGTTTCAAGTGGCTGCCGGCATTTTTGTGTGTGTGTGTGTGTGTGTGTGTGTGTGTGTGTGTGTGTGTGTGTGGTTCTATCACTTCAGTCTTCAAGTCCAAACATTTTCAAATCTTTCTTTGCTCCATCTTCATATGACGCCCTCTCTGTGTGTGCCTCAAATCTCTCTCTGCTACTTTCTCATAATGACAGTACTTGTGATAGTATTTGGGCCCGCCCCCAGTAATCCAGGCTAATCTTGCAAACCAGGAAATTGAAAGATAAGGATGGACTGCCCATAGTCAGACAGGTAGGAGTCTAGAGTCTGAACCCAGGCATCTGACTTCGGGACTCTCCCACCACCCTGCACAGCAGTCTGAGAGCACCTGTGCTTTTGAGATCCATGTTTATAGATGAGCCCAATGAACTCTCCTTCACTAAGTGCTAGTCTGGACACTAAAGAAATTCAAGGACATCAGGACCTGTCTCTGTCTTAAAGGATATCCCCATTTATTTATAAAGAAATGGCATAAAATCAGATAGTGGTTACCTTCGTGTAGAGATGTGACTGAAAAAAAGGTATGAAGGGACTTCTGGGATCTTGTAATGTTTCTTGGTCTGGTGCTGTTAGAGGAGTATGTGAAGTCCTTTGTAACAGTTCATCACTGTTCACTTGTGATGTACTCACCTTACTCTGTGTGTGTTATATTTTCAAAAAGGCATAAAATGCAGGCACAAAGTCAAGTACTCTCTCCCACAGCATGGATGTGTGGGCCATTCCCTAGCCTTCTGATTAATTGCCTGACTAGTTAAGGATGATGGAGTAGAAGGGTGAGAGATTGAGATTTTTCCAGGGCCTTTCATATCAAAATTCCCAAGGTGAGCCCACTTCAAGCTCAGTTTGGCTTTAAAGTACAGTGAAATAAGTATATTTTTTAATATATTTGTATTAATTTCAGAGAGAAAAGAAGAGGGAGAGAAATAGAGTAACATCAATTATGAGAGAGAACAATTAATTGGCTGTGTCATGCATGCCCCACATGGGGATCAAGCCTAGACATGTGCCCTGACCAGGAATTGAACCATGACCTCCTGGGTCATAAGTCGATACTCAACCACTGAGCCATGCCGACCAGATGAAACAAATATTTTAAGATATTGCCAATAAGAGCTATCCCCTCTAAAAATAAATCTATTATCACATAAATGTGGAAAATCCTAGGCTAAACAAATTTAGATCCCTTTCTTTACTGCAGGACTTGTCAGAGATCTTAACATATTAATATAATATTATATATATAAAAGCCAAGCCATCAGAATGCTGGAATGACTGGAACGACCAGCACCGTGGCCAGCCAACTTGCCCGATGGGGGTTTGAGGGAGGAGTTGTGGCCTCTCCCACAAGCTGGCCCCAGCCCCTCCCGCCAGCCTGGCCCAATCAGCCCCCATACAGGGGGCTGGACAGATCCCACCCAAGCAAAAATGTGTGCACTAGACCTCTAGTGTAAGCTATAAGTCTGTTAAGAGGGAGAGAGATTTCTATTTTTCCCAGATTTATTTTACTATGGAATAGTTTTGGAGTTCTTCTGAACACTTTTAGAATTAATATTCTAAGGAACAAATTTGGGAAGTAAGATTTTAGAATTCTGATGTACAGATCTACTTACGCAAAGATCATGGAAAATTCCTTGAAGCTTTTCTAGATTACTCTCACTATCCCTCAACAAGCTAGGGGAAATAGTTCAAAAGATCAAATAAATTGCAAGTACCAGAGTGGTTTGGTTGAAGAAAATGAATATTTACTCTGAAGCTAAAGAGATTTCTCTTGGAACCCAAGAGTAGATGAGTTGGCCTCCATGACAAGATGGAACTGGATACCTGATGCCACTCTGCCAGTGCTCCTCAGTGACTCCTTCATGTTTATGCCTCTCTGCAGACCATTGTTTAGATTCTTGGTCAGCAAGATGGAAAATATAGTGATCAACAGTTCTTGAGTTTGCATGCTCAGTCATCTGGAGAGAGGCTCAACTGACTCAACCCCAAATTCCTGTGAAAGGGATTTTAACCAGGCTCCCAGCCACTGTTTAGAACACTGGGTGGGTCACATCAAATGTTAGTCACACTGTGACCCTGTGGGTGGAGAAAAGCATATTGACATCTGCATACAGAAGGGGAGATGGACAGACCATCCAATAGACCACTGTTCAGGTCTAAAGATTCGTTGTGTGTATGGCTGCTTTTTAAAAGAACTTTCATGAGGAGAAACCAAGATGGTGCCATAGGTAAACACCTAAAATGCTGCCTCGCACAACAATATCAAAACTACAACTAAAAGATAAAACTAATCCCATCCAGAACCACAGGAAAGCTGGCTGAGTGGAAATTCTACAACTAGAAGGAAAGAAGAAAGCACATTGAGACTCAGAGGAGCTGCAAAAGGCTGAGGTACAGAGACATGCACGCACCAAGAGGGTGGGCAGCTGAGTGCATGGGTGACTGAGTGTGCAGCTGGCTTTCTAAAGCAGGAGGGAAATAAAAACTCCCAACTGCGCTGAACTTCAGTTCTGGGTGAGTTTCTGGGAACCCAGACTCATTCGGGGAGAAACTGCACTGTCTGGCAGTGGGCAAAACTCGAGGGTGGCTTTTTCTCAGAAGTGTTTGCAGCAATTACTGAGGGACACTGAGACCCGGGGCCTCATAGGGCAGGGTGGATGGGAAACCAAGTCTGTCTGCTCTGCCCTGAGACTCTACCCCATCCTAGCTGAGCCAGACGCTTTTGCAATTTTACAAGTCTTGTCTCATAAGGGTATCTCCAGCACAGAAGTTCTCCCAGCATAGACATCGCTGATCCTCACATCCAATTGGTCTGGAGGTCAATTCCTCCCAGTGATACCAACAACAATCAAGATGTAACTACAAAAAGGCTGTGCACACAGTCACAAAGGGGTGCACTAAAAATGTCCACCTCAGATAACTGGGGAGGCTGAGCCACTGGGCCCTATAGGGCATCTAGCACACAAAGCTACTCTACCAACTCAGGGAAGCAGTGAAAATGTAGAGAGAAAGAAACAGATCACAAATTAAAGAAATGGAGGAAAGCAAACAACTGGATATAGAGTTCAAAACCACGATTATAAGGTTTTTCAAGAATTTCTTAGAAAAGGCTGATAAATTTAATGAGACCCTCAAGGATATGAAAAAGGACCAACTAGAAATTAAACATACACTGACTGAAATAAAAAATATTATACAGAGACCTAATAGCACACTAGAGGAATGCAAGAATCAAGTCAAAGATTTAAAATACAAAGAAGCAAAAAAACACTCAGCCGGAAAAGCAGAAAGAAAAAAAGAATCCCAAAATTTGAAGATAGTGTAAGGACCCTCTGTGACAACCTCAAGAGTACCAATATCTGAATTATGGGAGTGCCAGAAGAAGTGAGAAAGAAAAATACTGAAAACCTATTTGAAGAAATAATGACTGAAAACTTTCCCTACCTGGTGAAAGAAATAGACTTACAAGTCCAGGAAGCACACAGAACCCCAAACAAAAGGAGCCCAAAAAGGACCACACCAAGACACATCATAATTAAAATGCCAAGAGCAAAAGACAAAGAGAGAATATTAAAAGCAGCAAGAGAAAAACAGCTAGTTACGTATAAATGAGCACCCATACGATTGTCAATGGATTTCTCAACAGAAACTATGCAGGCCACATGGGAGTGGCAAGAAATATTCAAAGTGATGAATAGCAAGAACCTACAACCAAGATTACTCTACCCAGCAAAGCTATCATTCAGAATTGAAGGTCAGATAAAGAGCTTCACAGATAAGAAAAAGCTAAAGGACTTCATCACCACCAAACCAGGATTATATGAAAGGTATTCTTTAAGAAGAGGAAGAAGAAGAAAAGGTAAAGATAAAAATTATGAACAACAAATACATATCTATCAAGTGAATCTAAAAATCAAGTGAATTAAAAATCTGATGAACAGGATAAACTGGTGAATATAATAGAATCAGGGGCATAGAAAGGGAGTGGACTGACAATTCTCGGGGGGAAAAGGGTGTGGGGAGTGCGGGAAGAGACTGGACAAAAATCATACACCTATGGATGAGGACAGTGTGGGTGCCGTGGGAACTGGGTGGAGGGGAGCTATGGGGGGAAAAGGAGGAACAATTGTAATAATCTGAACAATAAAGATTTATTACATTAAAAAGTAATAATAATAAAATAAAAGAACTTACATGACTTCTATCTAAATAAGTAAATACAATTTTTCAAAGATTCAAGAACTTTCAGTTCTTCAGAATCATGATCCAGAGCGCCAGCTGTCATCCCCTGGTCTGCAGATGTGTCCCATGGAGGGACCCCTGCCAACTGTGCTAGCCGATCTGAAAGTCATTTTATCCAAGGAACAAGAGAGGAATTTGCATTTTTAATAAATGATTTGTTTCCTTCCCCTAAAATTGGAGTCTGAAGGGAAATTTGGTTGATGAATAATATTTGTTTTTTGGAAACTAGTTGTTTAAAGCCTCGCTGAGCAGGGTTTGGTTGTTTTCAGCGATTGCACCCTCCATATTTAATGCCATCATTATGAAAATGGATTGATCTTAGAAATATTTCTCTCAGGCTTTGAAGATTTTGCACATTGGCCCAAATGGGTTTTTACTTTCCATCTTAATTTATATAGTATAAATACGATGTCGGACTTCTTTGGAGTTAGCAGTTTCACTGTGCAGATGTTTCTTGAAAGCCTTCCCAATTCATAGTGTTGGTTTAAAAAATATTTTTCAAGAGCCTGGCTATCTGCCAGAAAAAGAAAAAAACAAATCAAAACACAAAACTATTCTATTTTGCATAAAACCATTTCTTTTTCTGGTCTTTCCCCACCCCCAGCTAGCCACACAATTATTAGGATTAAAGATGCCATAGTGACATCTTGTGGTCAATCACCAAGCTACACAGCAAAAAGTGGTCATGCCATGCCGGGGTGACAGAAGTGATCTAGCTCATTTTCCCACAAAGATTTCTTGATTTACTTTATTTGCTTTTTATTTACCATTTGGCTCAAATCTCTTTAGATTACCAGGCTGTTTTTTTTTTACATAAGATGTTTGATTTTGCCCCCATAGAAAGAATAAACACCCTGTGCTCTGCAAAGGAATGAACGGAAATAACTCTTGTTTTGACTTTTTATTGGGTCCCTCCTAAATATAGAATTGTGCAACTTACTCAGCAATAACACTAAAAAATATTCAAATTTTTTCCCTGGAAAAGGGGCAAGAAACAATAATTCTCGTGGCTTTCATTTATTACTTTACTTCTAAGAGCTCAAATACTGATTCATTTGCTTAATATTTAAATGAAGATATATAAATACTAAAAAATTTGCCTAAAAAATTCTTGACTTTTAAAAGAAAAATGTACCAAAAATTATGCAGCAATAAAAATATCACACTTACCAGAACTTTTGGAAAGCATAGAAGAAAGATATGATGTAATGTTAAAAGAGCAAGACAAAAAATCTATACTAATAAAAGGGTAATATGCTAATTAGACTGAGAGACCTTCCAGGAGACCCTCGGGACATTCTTCTGGACAAAGCCACGGTGGCAGGGCCGTGTTAGAAGCAGTTAGAGGCCAAGAGGGGAGGGCAGTTGTGGGTGATCAGGCCGTTTTTGGGGTGATCAGGCTGGTGGGGGGAGGGAAAGTTGGGAGTGAGCAGGCCATCAGTGGGGGGCAGTTAGGGGCAAGCAGGCTGACAGAAGGGGCAATTGGGGGTGATCGGGCTGTCAGGGGGAGCAGTTGGGAGCAAGCAGGTTGGCGGGGGGGAGGGGGCAGTTGGGGGTGAACAGGCCAGCAGGCAGAGTGGTTAGGGGCAATCAGGCAGGCAGGCAAGTGAGTGGTTAGCAGCCAGCAGTCCCAGATTGTGAGAGGGATGTCCAACTGCCAGCAGTCGGACATCACCTGAGGGGTCCCAGATTGGACAGGGTGTAGACTGGGCTGAGGGACCCCCTTCCCCATCCCCGTGCACATGCATGAATTTCATGCACCAGGCCACTAGTTATATATAAGTTATGATCCTATTCACATATTCATGTGGTCATCTATATGGATGTATATGTCTACACAAGTGTGGATGTAAATGTCAATGTTGAGGTCCATTTGGAGGAGGGCGGAGACACAGAACTAAGCCTAGAAGAAACACTTTCTGTTTTATGACATTATAACTAATTTTGATTATGTTTTTTCCTATTTTCTATTTTTTCTAATGAGAATATATTAAAATCATAACTAGAAAAAACACTCAGCAATTTTTTAAAATGTAAATATATTTTTACTGATTTCAGAGAGGAAGGGAGAGGGTGAAATAGATAAAAACATCAATGATGAGAGAGAATCATTGATCAGCTGTTTCATGCAAATCCCGCACTAGGGATTGAACCTGCAACCCTTGCATGTGCCCTGACCTCCTGGTTCATAGGTGAATGCTCAACCCAGAACCATGCCAGCCGGGCCTCAGCACTTTTTTTATTTGTCTATATGTGAAATATCTCCATTTCAGTGTGACCCGAAAACATGAGGAAAAAATCCTGCAAAGTGAGGTGCATAGCAATGCACTGAGATGCAGGAGTCACAGACCAACAGCCAAGTCACTGGGCAGAGCTGAAATGGCTGGAATTCCAGAAGCAGAAAGGCCTGTTCTATTTGTTAGGTGCCTTCTCTGTGGATCTGAGGAAGCAAGTCTGTCTGGTGTGTGATGCTACTTTCCACAGGAGAGGTTTTCCAAGGCCGCAGAGAAACTATAATGCCATTCAAGGTTGTCTTTGGTGCAAAATGCGCACCTATTTCCTTATTTCCTGATGTATGCCACGTACTCTGCCGGATCTTGACATGTATTCATTCCAATATTGACAATTCTACAAGGTATTTCTAAAGGTGAGAGAAGCGAGATTTGGAGAAATTAAGTGCCCAAAATCACACAACAGGACTGGGATTTAAACTCAGTCTCATTGGGCTCATGCTCTTCACCCTATATCTTGCTCTCACTATCATTTTCAGCAGATAAAACACTCCCCACACACCATTAGGCCTCCTGAACCATGAGACCAAATTCCTTTCAGAGTCACTAAAATGGATCCTGAGAGGAATCCCTAGCAGGTGCCCTTCAAATTTACTGTCATGGTGAACAACTTTACCCACCTGCTTCTGAAGTTTCCTTGGGCAGAGATTTTCTGCTCTGCTCCTCAGAAAAGAGCAGTAAATATTTCTGCTTGTTTCTCTTCCCTGTTACTCACTGAACCCCAAAGTCGAGGTGTCATATATGATCAGTGATATTTGTGAGGGTTTGACATCCATTGGATCCAAGGGGCAGGACTGCTGGACTGTAAAGGTAACGCACATAAAGCCCAGCCCCCTCTACAAAGCTGATAGAACATGATTTTTTTAAACTCAGTTGATTCTAAAATTTAGAAGGGAAAATAAGCAGAAGGATCAAGAAAATTCTAGGAGGGTTGGAGGGAGGGGAAATCACCAGGTTTTCTCCAAACAGATCATTAAAGCCTACTATTAAGCGATTAAGAATGTGTAGGGCTGCCGAAACCAGTTTGGCTCAGTGGATAGAGTGTCTGACTGAGGACTGAAAGGTCCCGGATTCGCTTCCGGTCAAGGGCATGTACCTTGGCTGTGGGCACATCCCCCGCAGGGGGCGTGCAAGAGGCAGCTGATCGATGTTTCTTTCTCATCCATGTTTCTGACTTTCTATCTCTCTCTGAGTAAAAAATCAATAAAATATATTTTTAAAAAAGAATGTGTAGGGCTAATGTATGAATAGACAAAGCAATAAATGAAATAGAATCGAAAGTTTAGAAATAGACTTAAGGGCATACAGAAATACAGTATGTGATAAGTATAATATAGCTTAAAGAAAAATGTCTCAAATCAATAGAGAAAAGATAGATTATTCAATTAAAGGCTTTAGGACATTTGGATGGGCATCTAAAAATAATGTTGGATCCCATATTTCACACCTTATGTCAAGAAAAAATCCAAGTGGTATAAAAATTTAAATGCCAAAACAAAACATGCCCTAATGGGTTTGATTCAGTGGATAGAGCGTCGGCCTGTGGACTGAAGGGTCCCAGGTTCGATTCTGGTCAAGGGCATGTACCTTGGTTATGGGTACATCACCTGTAGGGGGTGTGCAGGAGGCAGCTGATCAATGTTTCTCTCTCATCAATATTTCTAGCTCTCTATCCCTCTTTCTTCCTGTCTGTAAAAATCAATAAAATATATATTTTTAAAAACCACATTACAAGTGATATAAGAAACCCTGGGAAAATTATTTAATAATCTCAGAGTACAGAATCTCTTTATATTTATGACACACATAAAACACAGAGTCACAATGATCTGCAGGGGGAAAAAATCAAAGACAAATGACAGAACTGGAATGGGAAAATATTTGCAATAGATGCCATGGTAATTTGCCTAAATATATAAAGAATCCCTTAAATTCAACAAGAAACAAGCCATTGACCCAGTCGAAAAATAGATAAAAAGCAATTCTTCACTGCATAGAAAACCCAAGTGAGTTTTAGGACATATGAAAAGGGGTTCAGTGTCACTCACTATAAAAAGATGCACTTCACAACCATTGGGAAGTATCATTTTGGCAGAAATAAAACTTTTGGAGAAGATGGTATTGATGAGGGTGTGGGGAAGCAGGCATTCTCCCACACTGCTAGTGGAAGTGGAAATTAGAACAACCTTTTTGAAGGGCAATCTATAAATGCACATATTTTTGACCCAGCTATTCCATTTCTAGAAATTTATAGAACAAAAGATACTCCTGTATGCAAAATGACTTATGTCCAAGGCCATTCACTGCAGCAAAAGGCTAAACACATCAACAGAGTATTGGTTATAAATACATTATAATACATTAACATAAAAGAATAAACTGTACAGCTGTTTTTGAAAAATGGATGAAGCTCTTTATGAGTGAGATAAGATATATTATTAAGGTAAAATTCAGAGCCCGTGTATTGTTGAGTTTAAGAGCAGGTTGTACCTGGGACCCCCAGCTCCTGGGTGGCAGTCCGTAGAAGGCAACTCATCTCCCTGCTCTTTCTCACTCCCTAATAAACAGTTTATTAGACCCCCCAAAACATGGCTTAAAACAATGTGTAGAATGTGCTATCATTTTGTTACAAATAAAAAGGATAGAGCAGAGTAGAATATATATGCTTATGGTGCATAGTCAAGCACTGGGGAAAAAAATGCTAACAGTGGTTCCTTAGATATCCAGAGTGACCTCTGAAAGTCCCCTTTCTAGAGGATGAGAGAAAAAACATGGATAGGTTGCTTCACACACATGCCCTGACCCAGGATCGAATCTGCAACCTGGGTATATGCCTTGGCCAGGAATCAAACTATGGGATGACACTCTAACCCAGTGATCGGCAAACTCATTAGTCAACAGAGCGGCAAACTGCTGCTCTAACCACTTAGTCACACTAGCCAGTGGTACATTAGTTTTAAGATAAAAATGATTATTTCTTTTTCCCCCAAGGAAGGTGCATCATATGAAGCTGATGTCTCAGTTCTTCTCGTAGTTTGGGCAGCAAGAAAGAATTGTTTAGAATCCATATTTATAACTATCCACCTTTTTATGCTTGATCATTCCTCCTCAGTTCTGAGTAATATTGAAAATCACTGAGATTTGTTGTGCAGCAGGCACTTTTTAACAAATATATTTTATTGGTTTTTCACAGAGAGGAAAGGAGAGGGATAGAGAATTAGAAACTTTGATGAGAGAGAAACATTGATCAGCTGCCTCCTGCACATCCCCCACTGAGGATGTGCCCACAACCAAGGTTCATGCCGGCGACTGAATCGAACCTAGGACCCTTCAGTCCACAGGCCAACGGTCTAGCCACTGAGCCAAACCAGTCATGGAGGCACTTTAATTAAATGCTCACCTCCATCCCAGATGCGAAGATTATTATCCTCTTTTTTTTCTTCATCTGAGGACATGCTTAGAGAGAGGGAAGGAGGGAGGGAGGGAGGGAGGGAGGGAGGGAGGGAGGGAGAGAGAGAGAGAGAGAGAGAGAGAGAGAGAGAGAGAGAGATGACTAGTTGCCTTCTGTATATGGCCCAATAGGGAATCAAATCCCCAAACCTTGTGTGTGCCCTGACCCAGAACTGTACTGGCAACCTTTCAGTGCACAGGATGACACTCAACTAACTGAACCACTCTGGCCCCGTCCATCCCCATTTTTAAATATTGGTTATTTTTCTTTTTCCGACTTTCTCTGCACCACTGTTCTTCAACACCCACACAGAGCTTCCTCTTTAGTTGGTTCTCTTTCTAGTCCTTCTCCTGAGAATATTAAACCTCATTCACTCCTATGGCTTCAGTATCTACATTGTGTATATTCGAGAGATTCTTGATCCTAGCTGCATATTGGATTATTGGAGAGATTTTATAAACATACCTATAACCAGAACTCACCCCAGATATTTTGTTTTAACTGGTCTGTTATGGAGTCTCAGAATCAGTATTTTTAACCCCTTTTCTCCATTTCAGATGTTTTATTCAGCTTTGCATCCCCAGTGCCTAGCAGGGAATATTTAATTTTTGTTGAATAAATGAATGAATGAATGAACGAGAGAAGGAAGGGAAGAAAGAAGGGAGGGAGGGAGGGAGGGAGGGAGGGAGGGAGGGAGGGAGGGAGGAAGGTTTTGAAAGACCTTAGCCAAGTGGAAGCTCACAATAAATGCAGAGTCATTTTGCTCTTCTTCTGGAATGCTGAAGAACGATGCATCCCTGTAACCCAGCCCAGAGCCCACACAATGGAAAACTATAAATAGTGCCCTTGAGTCACATGAGGGTTATGCAATATAAGGGTCACAGAACACGGCTGCCTTTATCATTCAGGCTTAAGTTGCACTGCAATGGAAACTCAGCTGATGCCCCATGTATTAGTTTCTCCCAAAGATGAAAGCCTCCAGGCACTTGCCCAGACCATATTTGAGGCCGGTTGTCGGGCCTTTCTTTGCTAAGGAATCCCTGCTGTCTTTCCAAAGAACAAGCAGGCAACTTCAGCAAAAGAATTATTTTTATTTGCAAAGATAAGACCAAAATTTTCCCTTGATCAAGTGAAAAAGCAGTGTTTGTCAGCTTTTCAGACACTCGGGGAAAATGGATCACAGGCTCCAGTGAGAAGAGAGAGAGAGGCTGCACTCCTGAATATGGTCCCAGAAGGTCACCCCACTGATCATCTCAAAAGCTTTTGCAAAACACCCAAATCCACTCTGTGCTATTTAACTCTATTAGGTTTGTCATCCTCTAGAAAGTGTTAGGGCACCTATCCCATCTAGGAAAGAATCCCAAAGCTATCTCTGAATGCACAATTAATCTCACTGATTGACAAACACTCTGGAATACATTATTCCATGAGCCAAATGGTGAGTATGTGGTGGCAGAGACTGGTACCCATATTCTCCCTTCCTTCCATGAGGTACAGCTAGCCCTCTTTCCCTATCTTGCTTGCACTTAAGCATGGCCAAATAACTGCATTCTAGCCACTGGAATGTGAGAAGAAAAATGGGCTGCACCCGGATGTGGCCTTGCATACCTCTCCATGTTTTGATCTGCCTTCTATATGGCAGCAATGGAGATGCCTCTGGAGCAATTCAGAAAGTCAGGGGTTGAAGATGGTAGAGCATTGTCACTTTCATTCCCTGAAATATTGCCTGCAGGGAGCCCCCCACCATCCTGCTGTCATCAGAGAGAGATATAAATTTATATTGTGTTTGAGTCATTACACAGTACCGATGCTGTCTCTTACAGCATTTAGCCTTCCCTATCTAATTATAAATGTCATTCACATGTCATTATACTTTAGCATCAAGGACATTTGCTTTGAAAGAAAAGATCCTCATTTGCTTTGAAAGAAAAGATCCCTCAGAATTGCCAACCCCAAAACTATTATGACAGCCTGCCTTCACCCCCCAGGAGGCCCTCACCTGAAGCCAGGTGTGGGTGTTTGCCAGAAGCACCTGTTTATCTCTAATGTAGACCAGCAGTTTTTCTAAATTCCATCTCAAAACAAGCTATTTCATGCCAGGGTTTTAGCAAAGATCTGAACTGAAGGAAAGTGATACTTCACGTTACGATACAGATGGGTTCCTGAAACTATTGAACAAAAATGAAGTTTTTATCAAACTGATCATATGTCAAGAAGATAAAAAAGAATGCCTTTTTGCAATTGAAATGCTCACAATCCACATTCCCTACATACTTTTTGAGTTATCACAGCATAGTAATTCTTTCAGTGAAACACAACCTATATTTTACAGACACTATCAGTGATTTTAATGACACGCTGACATGTAAGCAGAGGTAGCAGGGAGAGAGAAGAAAATAGAACACTTAGATGGATGTGGAAAATAATCTCCAGTCCAAACATCCACTGTGGCAGAAGGTATCACTGGGCAAGAAGGTAGGCAGAGTGTTTGATGCACATACATGGGGTTAATGAGAAGATTTGAAATTTCACAGAAATGTTGGTAGAAAGCTCTGGGATTGACAAATAGGGCACCCGGCTAGACATCTATTGTCAAACAAAAATGTCTGGTAATAGAAGAGATGGGGAGATGGAGACTCAGAAGCTCATCTAATGCTCCTCCAACTCTAGCTAGAATGAGAAAGGAGTGAAAGGGGTTGGTAAAGTATGGCATTTACTTGGGAAACTAGGTGGAAATACCTCTGGAGAAGAGCTTCAACAACAACTAAACATCAAATGGATTCTTCAAGTATGAGTGAAAAGTAAGCTCTTAAACTCAGGAAGGGAAATCTTATTCAGCTAAGAAAAAATCTATCCTTCCTCAGTCTGTGTTAGAGAGAAGCTTTGGCACAGTCTGCAAGACCTTATTCGAACTTTACCACTCTGGACACCCTATATAATTCTCTCCTCAGCCATCTGGCCAAATCCGAACCCAATGACTTGGGAAAGCTTCCCAAATGAGCCTTTCAGCAGTTTTCTACACTGTTGAGAAGGAAAGGCAGGGTAGCTGCGGCTTTAGAGCTGTGAAGCCCAAATTCTTGATTGCCCACTTCATCAATAAAACACTATTGAGCACATAATATATGCATATATATTGATTCATAAAGTATACATATATACTAATGTATATAATACTAACATTATACATCTTATGTAAAACACATAATCAATAAAAGGTACATGAAAATATTTTCTTCCTGCGCCCCAGGTAGGTTGTCTTGTACATCTCATGTTGGACACCACTGCCTTCAGTGCTGGTCTGAGAACAAAGACGTGATCTTCACAAGTGTGACTGTGGTGTCAAAAAGGAATGAAAAGTGCTTGGCCCATGCTTTAGGTAATGATACCTTGCTGAGCTGTCCCCCACTTGTGTGTAAGGCCCTAGCTGGTTTGGCTCAGTGCATGGTGCGTCAGAGTGTAGACTGAAGGGTCCTGAGTCCGATTCTGGTCAAGGGCACATGCCCAGGTTGTGGGCTCAACCCCCAGTAGGGGGCGTGAAGGAGGCAGCCAATCAATGATTCTCATCATTAATGTTTCTGTTTCTCACCTGCTCGCTTCCTCAATAAAATTATATTTTAAAAATAATAATGTTAGAAGAGGGGATTGTGTGTTATCTAATAATGTTTCACTTGAGTCTGCTGCTTAAGTAACCGGAAGAATCATGTGGAATGGAGCTCCTTAAGGGGATAACTCATTTATTTACTGTGTCCTCCTCTAGGGCTAGTGGCACCTGTTGAATTCAAGCATGCATGAGTAAATAATTGAATAATTGAATGAGTATGTGAAAAACACTTTTAAGCCACAGGAAAAACACAATTAAGGTGTGATTCTGACTTGTCTATAAAACATCTCCATTGCTAGAGGTGTGTACCTCTTCTACCTTGCCTACAATCTGGAACTCCCAGGGCCACAACAGCTCAAGTTCTAACTTCTTACCAGGAGCTCTGCCTCAAAGAACTTTGAGCTCTAAGTTCACACCACAGATGAAGAAGAAAAAGAATGAGTGAGGTAAAAGGAAGAAGTGCCATAAGTGACTAAACAAAGTCTGCATAGAGTCTGGTGAGAGTGGTCATTTCTACTTTTGTTAGGTTGCCTTCTTATCTGGTCTAATGGTTTTGTGACTTATCTCCTCAACTATATTGTAAATTTACTGAGCTCTGGGAATGCAGGGTGTTTCTTCTCTCTTCTGTCCTCACTATAGTCTGGTGCAATGAGAATCAGACTTTGGGCCCAAACCTACAACTCTTTCTACCTAATCAGCTCGATGGCATTAAACAAGGCACTTAGCTCTGTGATTCTGTTTCTTCATCCAACAATGAGAAGAATGCTACCTCTCTCAACGAGATGTTCAGAAGAGCAAGCAAGACTTTTGCAAACAGTGGTACTATATACAAATGTAGGGAATTACTATAATAATTAAAGTAGTGAATAAATACTTGTTGGAATGCATTGAACTAAATAGACAAGTGATGTAATTTTTTACACTAGGCACAGAATCAATATGTGCCTCTATTTAGGAATATTTTTAAAAATAATATGTATTATGGTTATGCTCAGTGGATAGAGCATAGGCCTGTGGACAAAAGGGTCCTGGGTTCAATTCTGATCAAGGGCACAACCTTGGTTGCAGGCTCCTCAGGCCCTGGCACTGGTCGGAGGCAACCAATCAATGTGTTTCTGTCACATAGATGTTTCTCTCTGTCTTTCCCTCTCTCTCTCACTCTCCCTAAAAATCAATGGAAAAATATCCTTGGGTGAGGATTAACAAAATAATCATCATCATCATCATCATCATCATCATCATCATCCTATAAAATAATATGCAAACTGACCAAACTGCAGAACAAATGGTAGGACAACCGGTCACTATGATGTGCACTGACCACCAGGGGGCAGAATCTCAATGCAGAAGCTGCCCGCAGGCCAGAGGCTCCAGGCCAGCCAAGGCAGGTGCCAGTGGGTCCCCCAACCCCCGATCGTTCTGCTGGTCACCCTGCAGAGGGAGGAGACCAGTGGCAGTGAGGAAAGGGGTGGGGGGCAGGGCTGGAAAGTGGGTGGTGCCAGACTGGCCAAGATGAGTGCCAGCAGGGTCCCCCCAATTGCCCCATCAGTCACCCTACAGATTGGCCCTGATTTCTGGCCAGGCCTAGGGATCCTACCCATGCACAAATTTCATGCACTGGGCCTCTAAAAATAATAATAATTAAAAGAAACATCTGCAAAATAAATAGAGCAAGCTAACACATCAATATGTCACAAAGTTGTCACCAATGAGCTTGGATTCTAAACATTTGTGATTTTATTGTAAATAAACAGTATTAATTAATGCTTTTCAACTTTATAGTTTAAACTAGAGGCCTGGTGTAAGAAATTCATGCACGGGGGGCAGGGAATGTCCCTTAGCCCAGCCTGCACCCTCTCCAATCTGGGACCTATCGAGGGATGTCCGATTGCCCGTTTAGGACTGATCCTGGTAGGATGTCCTGGCAATCGGACATCCTTCTCACAACCCAGGACTGCTGGCTCCAAACTGCTCACCTGCCTGCCTCCCTGATTGCCCCTAGCTGCTTCTGCCTGCCAGCCTGATCACCCACTAACCACTATCCTGCCAGCCTAATTGATGTTTAACTGCTCCCCTGCCAGCCTGTTTGCCCCCAACTTCCCTCCTCTGCCAGCCTGGTCACCCCTAACTGCCCTCCTCTGCCAGCTTGATCGCCTACAACTGTCCTCCCTTGCAGAGCCTGGAATCTCCCAACGGCCCTCCCCTGCTGGCCATCTTTTGGTGGCCAACTTGTCCACATGGGGTCAGGATCTTTGACCACATGCAGGCAGCCCTCTTGTGTGTTGGAGTGATGGTCAATCTGCAAATTACTCTTTTATTAGATAGAATAGAGGCCTGGTGCATGGGTGGGGGCCAGCTAGTTTGCCCTGAAGAGTGTCCCAGATCAGAGTGGAGGTTCCCTTGGGACAAGGGGTGGCCTAGGTGAGGGGCCTGTGGAAGTTTGCAGGCTGGCCATGCCCCCTAGCTACCCAAGCAGAGGCCCTAGGATCTGGTATTAATTTATGTTCGACAATTAAAACTTTGTAGCCTGCAGTGGAGCCAAGCCTTCTGCTCACTTTGGGGCAGCAGCCATTTCTGTTTGAAACTTTGTAGCCTAGAGTGGAGGCCTAGGCTGGCACCAGCAGGCTGAAAGCTTGGCTTCCTCTGTTGCCAGGGAAACCCAAGTCTCTGTTCTCTCCAGCTCAGTGGCTGCCACCATTTCTGTATCTTTTATAATTGAAACTTTGTGACATTGAGTGGAGGCCTAGGCAGGCAACGGCAGGAGGAAAGCTTGGCTTCTCCTGTTGCCAGGGAAACCCAAGCCTTCCTCCCACTCAGTGGCTGCAGCCATCTTGGTTGGGGTTTATTTGCATAATCTGCTCCTGATTGACTGTGGGTGTGGCAAATGTATGATCAAATTTGCATATTACTCTTTTATTAGATAGGATGTTAATTGTATTTGCATTTTATTGGGATGTATAATATATGTTATGAAATACTGAATCTTATACACTATAATGGTTATCACTATAATATTTCTGGGTAATAGAATTACTATTAAATTTTATTTTCTTCTTTGTGCCTTTCTCTATTCTCAAAATTCTCTTCAGTAAACATACTATAAGCCCTTTTTGCTGATTCTGAAACATTTTTTTAATCACCCTGTTTATACCCATCTTACTTGAACTGATGACTGACCACAGATTTTGTAAGGAAACTTTTAATTGTGGTAAGAAATAAAGTAAGAAAAAAATTATCAAATGACAGTCAATCCATAGAAGATATCCAATAAAATTAAAACCTGATTTTAAAAATTCTTTTTAAAAATATATTTTATTGATTCTTTACAGAGAGGAAGGGATGGAGATAGAGAGTTAGAAACATCAATGAGTGAGAAACATTAATCAGCTGCCTCATGTGCATCCCCCACTGGGTATGTGCCCGCAACCAAGGTACAGCAAACCTGGGACCCTTGAGTCTGCAGGCCGACGATCTATCCACTGAGCCAAACCGGTTAGGGCTCCTTTAAAAATTCTTGGTCAAACATCTTCTAGATCTGTTGTGTGCTGTTTTTTTTTTTAAATTGGTCTGTATAATATGCAATTTTTGTGTAAAAACGGGACAGTATAACAACATATATTCGTATTCGCTTAATTTTCTATTAAGAAAATCTTAGAGGGGAAGGGAGGTAAGGGGACAGGAACGAGAGATAGGAACCCAGATGAGGACAAGAAAGAAGCAAGACTTTGGCCGTTGTTGTTCATTGTTTGAATTTTTAAATATCACATGCAAGTAATAACTCTTCTAAAAACACATGTTGCCAGCTGAGACCGGTTTGGCTCAGTGGATAGAGCGACGGACTGCGGGCTGAAGGGTCCTGGGTTTGATTCCGGTCAAGGGCATGTACCTTGGCTGCGGGCACACACATCCCCAGTGGGGGGGCCTGCAAGAGGCAGCTAATCGATGTTTCTCTCTCATAGATGTTTCTGATTTTCTATCCCTCTCCCTTCCGCTCTGTTAAAAATCAATAAAATATTTTTAAAAAAATAAAATTAAAACAAGTGTTCCCAGAGCCCCCGACCTTTGTGGTGGGGAGTGAGAGGTCACAGTGGGTTTGACGGGGGGTTGGGGGGGTGTGGGTACCATGTCAGGGGCGAGATGCCCGCGCAGTGCTGGTGGGTCCTGAGCTCCTGTCCTCCGCCCGCTGAGCAGTCGTGCTTGGACTGATCTGCCTCCTGGGGCAGCGGAGGCTCTGCCTGCACGCCCCTGTATTCTCTGCTCCAACCCAGCATGGCTCTTGGTTGCCAGTTGGCCACATTGAACAGACCTGGTTACGTTTCCAATAATCTTTCCAAGCCAGGCTCAGTTTCAACGGAAAGACACATGTTCCCACTACAGGCTTGCCTTCCACAAGTCTGAAGTAGAGGTGGGCTTAGTAAAGCGTGGGAGGTGGTCTCTCCCTTACCCCCTTCCCGCCCCCCTTGAAGCCACACGCCCTGCCCTCCCTGCTCCCAGGTGGGACCTGCAGCAATTAGAGCCTCGGACTTTCTCTCTGAGACCGCCCCATCTATTCTAACGGGAAATGCTGACATGGGATTCCTTGACAAGCCAGCTGTGAGCCGCTTCTTGCACATCCGGGTCCAGAAAATCCGGGTTGTAAAAGTTTTTCAATATATAGGTAGTCTGGTTATACAACTCACAATTTATAAGGTTCTGTCCAAAAGCAGTGCTGTGTGCGGCTCAGAGAAGCAACAAAACTATGTGAGAACTACATTAAAACTAGGAACTTCCAAGTTCCAACCAGGGATCAAACCCGCAACCTTTTTGTGTATGGGACAACTACCCAACCGACTGAGCCACCCGGCCAGGGCACAATAGGAACTCTTAGTCACTGTTGGTAAAAGTATAAAATGGTATGCTTAGCTTGGAGACTAATTTGGAACTGAAGACATGCAAAACCTATGTATTAAGATAAAAGAGAAAAACGAAAAACATTCCAAGTATTGAAACAAAAGAATTTAATCTAAGGAACTTGTTACCTGGGGATTGAAAAAGCTGAAAGGTCAAAAAGTAGACAGTAAGGTAATAAGAGACTAGCCACTTCAGAACCCACTACCACCCCAGGTTATGGAGACAAAAAAAAAAAGTGGGGCTACAGAAGACCAGGAGTGAGTTGGAGTCTCTGGGCAGAAGCTAGAACCAGGTGTGCAATGGGAGCTGAAGGTGAAGAAGTGACACCATCTGAGTGAGACCGAGATAAGCACTATGACTTCTTTTCTCCTTCTCCCACCAGTGCCTCCCATTGGCTCAGTCCAGAAGCAAGCCAGGTGCACAGGAGTCTGGGAAATGCAATCTGTGCGGGTCGGGTCTCTGAGATACAGAGCACAGTAAGGGAAGGTCAAGGAATGGATCTGCTAAGAACAACCCAAGAACCTTTTGCACAGGAGCAATGAAAATCTGCAGAATAAAACTTAGAGCTGCATTGTTCATAAAAGCAAAGCATGAGAAATAGGTACCTATTAATAGAAGAGATGAATAAATTGCAGTAGCGTCAGGCAATGGAATCCTGTACAGCAGTGAAAGCAAACAAACTATAGCTACATTTATCAAAATGAATGGATCTCACAAAGACAAACAACATAAATTTCAAAATCTTTAATATCCTTTATTTAAGGCATAAAAGCAAGCACTATGATTATGATGATGAAAATTATAGATAGATATGATAGACATGTAAAATTGTAAATTTTAAAAAGTATACAGAAATAAAACCTTTTGGGGGAGGAAAGGAAAATGTGATCAGGGAGAAAGACATTGAGGGTTTAAAAATATAATAATGATACTAGGTGATGGTTACATAAGGGTGGTGTATACTGCTATTTATAGTTTATATAAAAATATTTCATAATATATTAAATTTTAATGTTACAAGGGTGCAGAGAGGATGAGTGATGGGGCCTGGTTATCTTAAAAGGCAGGAGGAGACTCCATTGTCCTAGTATTGGAGACAGGCTTAATGCCATTTGGCAAGTGCAGCCTCATCCAAGAGACCCCTCCAGCTCTCTCTCCCTCTTGGGCCCAACACAGCCAGGCAAACAACCAATTCTTGGTCCTATCAGCTCCAGACATGCAGGTGGGTCCCAGTGCAGAGGCTTTCTCCTGTCATGCAGATATGGTGGGCAGGAGCAGGCTCCCAGTCACAATATGCTTTAGTTTTTTTCAGGCCTCAAATTGGCACCAGTTCTGTGTCTCACCGTAGCATGAAATCTTGCAGAGTTCTTCAAGGAGTGCCTTTGAACCACTTCCCCTTAGACTTGGGTTAGATTCGCAAAGCACAGCACAGCTCTGCAAAGATCACCTCCAACACCTCTCCTCTCCATTCTGCCTTTTTATTTTCTTTCTTTGCTAAAGAATCTATACAGGGTCACATGGACATGTGACCGGGCAGTCACACAGCCCAGCCTCCACGCCCACTTTGAAGGGCCTGCACTTGGTTTAATGTGCTGCTGTTGCTGTCTTGAATTTATTTTTGAACAAGAGGCCAGCAGTTTTATTTTGTACTGGGCCCTGGAAATTGTTTAGCTTATCCTGGACCTGAGAGTTGTGGGACAGGTTCTTAGAGCCATTTACTTATAAATCTGCATGTCAGATATGAAATTCTGATCTTTTGTGCTTCGTCAACACAAGCAGGAAAAGTCCCATTCTAACATCTCACTACACTTATTTATTTGTCTTTCCTACAAAGAACATAAAGTCCACCAAGGCAAGAACCATGAGTCTATTTCATTGAACACCATGTCCTCACGTTCTAGCACATCTGACTCATAATCATGTTCAATAAATACTTGTTGCATGAACGAACATTTAAACCTGTGCTTGTCCCAGAATTATTTTCTAATTACTATACATATGAAAATCATAAACTGGATTTTATATGGAAGATATACAGAGGTGGGCAATGTAAGTTTACAGTTGTGAATATATGAAACAGAGTTTATTCTTGTATTGTTATGAACTGTTGTATTATTTGTATTACAACTATAAACCTACTTTTGCCTACCCCTATCTTCTTGAAGAACTTACATAACTTAGTACTGATTATTCCACAGAAATGTGTAGAGAGATTGTTTCCTCAAAATCTACAAGTGTTGTGCATTTTTGCTAAAGTTGCTTTTTATTTTCTCCAGATTATCATTAATGTTTTATGGAGTATGCTCTCTAAAATGTGTCCTAGGCCCTAACTTGTTTGCTTCAGTGGATAGAGCATCGGCCTGCGGACTCAAGGGTCCCATGTTCGATTCCAGTCAAGGGCATGTATCTTGGTTGTGGGCACATCCCCCATAGGGAGTGTGCAGGAGGTAGCTAATCAATGTTTCTCTCTCCTCAATGTTTCTAACTCTCTATTCTTCTCCTTTCCTCCTATAAAAAAAAAATCAATAAAAAATATATATATTTTTTAAAATAAATAAAATTAAATGTGCCCTGGGAGCTGTTTGTAGGGCCTTCTTTGTGACATAAAAGTACATCCAAAATTCATTGTATAAGGCCCAATGCTCGGGCCCATGTTTCAGCACTAGCACTGTCATCCCCATTTAATGAGTGCTCACATGACATAGTGTCAGAGTGTAAACACATTTCCAAGTACAAAAGGGAAAATGTTCAAATAAGCAGAGTCATCCCCACAGGCACCTGCGGGAGTTCTAATTCTGGGAAAACACAGCCTGGCTCATGCAACACCAACAAAGGGCTGCAGGTATTTCTGTGACCAGCCAAAGAGCTCCAAGTAATAGCGTAAACCAATTCCACAACTCTCTAGCTCGCCAAGCTGAAAACGAATTCTTAAAAACTGGGGTATTGACATTATTCCAAAATCTACACTAGATGTTACTCATAAACTGTGTGTTACTTGACATTTGCATAACTAAAATCACACAAATACAACCACACGCTGTGTCAACTAGGTTATCTGGGTTTTCATGTGTCCATAAACACACAACTTTGAACTGAGCACAATAAACAGTGGATGGTGAATAAGCAGAGGCAAAACTTGTGCAGTCCCCATGACCCAAAGTGGTTTGGGCAGCAGAATCAGACACAAGGAATACTTCTTCAAATCCATGATAGAGGAAGTGCAATATCTAATACCTAATATTTAAACCCTAGACAAAACATTCCAGGGCAAATAGGGAAGTGCCTCATTTACTCCAATCCAAGTCATAGGTAGCTGGTAATTAGTTTTCTTTAAACAACATTCAGCTCTGCTGACATCTCCATTTCCCAAAGCAGCTGTTAGCCAAATATAGCACAGTTTATTCTCGCCCTGGAAGGCTGTTTTTAAAAAGCGCTTCTTCTGGTAAAAATGTTGCATCACATCACTGGAGATAACAGGAAAAGTAGGAGTTGCTGTTTGTATTTAAGTAAACATCTGCTCAAAAGTCCAATTTTCTGTTTGTGAATAATTCTTTTATTTTTTGCCATTAGACATGCTGAATTATTGTGTTTTGGGCCATGCTGGGAAATATTCCAAACACGGTATCACATTTTTCTCTTGAAAAAGGATAAGAGGTGAAGTTGAGTTCTTTGCCTTTTTCCTCTACATATATTACCTATTCCAGTACCAAAGATGTTATAAATATGTAATATTCCCATCACAGTGTTTATTATCTGATTACATTTCAGATGGCTAGGTCTTTGGATTTTTTAATGTGGACTTAAAAAAAAAAAATGTGCAGCATCTAAGTTAAATCCCAGATTGCCCTCTGAAGGAAACTATTGCTCTTGCAAAGAACACACTCAATGCCTGTCACTTGTGTAGTTGCTTGCCTTGCATGTGCTGCTTGCACTGTGAGCTATTTCACTGTTCATTCCTAAGATCTGAAAATCTATGCAACTTTCTCTGACTTGTTTTTCTCCTCACTAATTACTTGGGTTCTCTCCTGCCTGAATATTTTCTCCTCGAAACACATAATTTCTTTCTAGACTCCATTATTAATACCCAACTTCACTATCAGAGTAGATCTAAAGGAGTAGGAATCTCTTTAAACTGAATGTCAGAATACCTAACTTCTATTTCTCACTCTATTGCAGCAATTCCAGGTTGCTCCTTTGGGAAGATAAGTGTTGAATTGTGATACCCAAGTTCCCATTCAATTCTAAGATTTTTTAAAATGTATATTTTATTGATTTTTTACAGAGAGGAAGGGATATGGAGAGAGAGCTAGAAACATTGACAAGAAACATCCATCACCTGCCTCCTGCATACAATCCACTAGGGATGTGCCCGCAACAAAGGCACATGCCCCTGACCGGAATCGAACCCAGGACCCTTCAGTCCACAGGCCGATGCTTTATCCACTGAGGCAAAATGGCCTCGGCCAATTCTAAGATTTTCTGATTTCACTAACTAGGAAGTAAGACTTATTGCTGAAAGTGGGTGGGTTACCCAGGGAATACAAAAATGGGGGGCGGGGAAGGTGAAATCATCCAAGCTGCTATAACTTTGTTAGCATGGGTAATTAAGAGTTTCCAACAGATAAATCACAAGATGTTTGTCATCCAGTTCATGGGGCTTCAGACTGATGCTGACTGGCCACTGTTTTGTGCTCATCTGGGAAATTGCACTTTTTACATTCAGAGCCATTTTCTATTAGTGCTTGTACAGGAGAAGTATTTCAAATAAGAAGCCACAAAGCACTTTTAAAACTATGTTCAAATTCTAGCAAGAAGATTTACTAGTAGAGGAAATGCTCTGCTCCCCATTTGGATCCCAGAAACAGTGAGTACACTTCATGATGAACATACTTACATTTTCTTGCACATAAATACGTTGTCATACCAGAACCATTCAGACAAATGGCTATGTTCTGCTGGGAAATGTATCTTTTCTCTCTGTATTGTGAAGAATGTGTTATGGTATAATTATTCTTGTTTTACAGTTAAGAGCAGAGCATTTTTATGGCATAGGAAGCTTCTGCCTGCTGAAAAAGCATATGCTATTTAATTACTACCAAGCTCTTTACGAAGATAAAGATCTCCTAATACTCATTAGCAAATAAATTCTCCAAATACCTTCTGCTTTTGTTATGGCATTATTTTCTTAACAGAGAAGTATAACATGGTTTTGAAACCCTATCAAGGGAAAGAATAACTGCTTGTAGAAAAGTGTGTTCTACAGATTTCTACTCCTGCCAGGTAAAGAGGAGAGACCCACATATAAACATTCCTCAAAAGTTTGCAGATTCTGTGAAAGGCCAATATGCATACATTTACCCAATCAATATTACAAGTACCGAGGAAAACAATGGTTCTGAGTAATAAAGAACTCTAAAGAAGGAAGATATTTAATTATGTAAGGACTTATAACTTCAAAGGTGAGAGTTCCTTTAAAACTATTTATCCAATTGCAGCTAGCTATATTAGTCAGGACTCTACGGTTTAAACGACAGAATCCCAATTCAAACTGACAATTTCATAGGTCAGTGGTTGAGCACTGACCTTGTGAACCAGGAGGTAAGTTCAATTCCAATCAGGGTACATGCCTGTTTCAGGGGCTTGATATCCAGTAGGAGGCGTCCAGAAGGCAGTCAATTCATGATACTCTCATAATGATGTTTCTATGTGTCCCTTTCCGAAACCAATTGTGTGTGTGTGTGTTTAAAATCCCAGGCAAGTCCTTACTCTGGCATTGACTAGCCTTGTGACTTTTGATAATTTTTAAGCTCTAGAAACTTGGTTAAAACATTTGTAAAATAAAAATGCCCTTGCCCTAACTGGTTTGGCTCAGTGGATAGGGCATCAGCCTGTGGACTCAAGGGTCCCAGGTTCAATTCCAGTCAGGGGCCTCTACCTTGGTTGCGGGCACATGCCCAGTAGGTGTGCAGGAGGCAGCTGATCAATGTTTCTAACTCTGTCCCTCTCCCTTCCTCTGTAAAAAAATCAATATACACACACACACACACACACACACACACACATATATATATATACACACACACACACACACACACACACACACACACACAATTAGGGGCCTGGTGCATGAAATTCGTGCACTGGGGGGTGGGTGATTCCTCAAGCCAACCTGCCCCCTCTCACATACTGGGAGCCCTCAGGGGGGATGTCTTACTGACCACTCACCCCCAGCCTGCCCAAGGCCTAAAGCCTCTGGCTGAGGCTTTCGTTCTTGAGCAGGGCACCTCGGCCAGGGGACCCCAGCCAATGGTCACCCTGCGATCCAGCTATAGATGGCTGGGTCTCCCCCAGCCCCTGCCCAAGCTCGCCCCAAGGCCCGGGTAAAAAAGCCTATTAGAAGAGGCTTTATTCCTCCAGCCTTGGCAACCCAGCAGATTACCCTGCCGTGTGGCCAATCCCCTGCCTGGTTCTGGCCCCGCCTCCACCCAAGCCTGCCCCAAGGCTGAGGGAAAAAACCTCTTAGGAGAGGCTTTTTTTCCACCCAGCCTTGGAAACCCAGCGGATCGCCCTGCAACTCGACTGATCTGATGGCTGGCCCAGGCCCACCCCGCCATCACTGCCCAGCCTGGCCCTGCCCTCCGCTCGCCCTGGCCGCCTACAGCTGGGTCCGCAAAAGGCCTTTTGTAGGTCCAGCTGTAGGCTGGCCACCACTGCTGCTGCGATTGATGCGGGGGCCGCCCCCGCTGCCCTGCCCCGCCCCCGCTGCTGATTGGCTGGTAGCATAGCAAAGGTACAATCACATTTGCATATTACTCTTTTATTAGATAGGATATTTTAAAATGTCCTCTTCCTTACAAGGTTGCTGTGAAAAAGAGAGGACATGTATGTAAAATATAGTGGCTGCTTACTAGAGATGTTCAATTTTTATTGCAGGTGAGGGACCACTGCCTTTGGGTAACCTTAAAGGACTGGAATCATGTCTAATGCTCAGATCAGTGGTCAGTAAACTGTGGCTCACGAGCCACATGCAGTTCTTTGGCCCCTTGAGTGTGGCTCTTCCACAAAATACCACGTGTGGGCACGCACGTACAGTGAGATTGAAACTTCGTGGCCCATGTGCAGAAGTCGGTTTTCAGCTCTCAAAAGAAATTTTAATCATTGTACTGTTGATATTTGGCTCTGTTGACTAATGATTTTGCCGACCACTGTGTTAGATCAAGGGCTGTGAGGACTGAAGAACAAAACATGATTCCTCAGAGGATCTAAATAGACGTTTCTCCAGAGAACATATAAATGGCCAACAGACATATGAAAAGATGCTCAATGTCACTAATCAGAGAAATGCAAATTAAAGCCAAGATGAGATATCACCTCACACTGGTCAGAATGGCTATCAATAAATTAACAAAAAGGTGTTGGTGAGGATGTGGAGAAAAGGGAACCCTAAAGTGTACTGTTGGTAGGAATGCAGATTAGTGCATCCATTACAAAAAACAGTATAGTTTCCTCAAAAAATTAAAAATGGAACTGCCTTATGACCCAGTGATTTCATTTCTGGATATATATATCCAAAAACAAACAAACATACAAACAAACAAAAAAACACTAATTCAAAAGAATATATATACCTCTATATTCATTGCAGCATTATTTATAATAGTCAAGATATGAAGCAACCCAAGTGTCTATCAATAGATGAGTAGATAACAAATTGTGGTACATGTATGATTTCACTTAAATGTGGAATCTAAAAAGCAAAATAAACAAAACAAACAAAATAGAAACAGATTCATAGAAAACAGACTGATGGTTGTCAGAAGGGAGGGGGTAAGGGGTTGAGTGAAAAAGGCAAAGCAATTAAGAACAACAAATAGGTAGTCACAAAATAGTCCCATGGAAGCAAAGTATAACACAACATAGGAAATATAATGAGTAATATTGTAATAACTACATATAGTACAGTTGGGTACTTGAAATATTGGGGGGATCACTTTGTAAAGTATGATTGTCTAACCACTCATTATACTGTACACTAGACACTAACACATAAACTGTAAATGAAAAGTAAAATTAAAAACAAACAAAATCATGACCCCTGCCTTCATTGGACTTAGTAAGAAAGAAAATAACAGGGCTTTAAGAGGTAATGAGAAAGAAGTGATGAGAGCTCAAAGAAGAAAATTACTGTGTGCCAGGAACTTTACCTATACTCTCCAACTAGTGCTGCAACTTAAAAGATTTAAGCACCAATTACTGTGGCAGAAAAACAGCTCTCACTGCCCAATTTTTGTAATGTATTGAAAAAAGGACATTTATTTAGGTCATCTTGATAAATTATGTCCTATATATGCAGAATGCCTGGCAATCCTATCTTCATCCCTCACAACAACCCTATTTATAGAAATATAATAAACCCCAATTGAGGAAATGGACTCAAAGCCACCAAGTGACTTATTCAAGGCTACAGACAGAAACGGCAGAACTGGAGCCAAGCTCTAACCTCTCCAGTTCTAAAGCCTGGAATTTTTATATTCCATCATTCATTTTCCTTAACACTGCCATGTAATATTTAAGTTCCAGTTCCACCTCTAAACATATACTTGACTTTAGGTCAGTTTCTCCTTCTGCTCAATTCTCTAGCCTTTTGAAAACTACTTATGTAGTGACTCTGTGTGGTCCTTGCACCATCACCATCATCACCTGGGAGCTTGTTAAGGACATTCATGGCCACACAGGACCTACTGAATCAGACTCTGGAAATGGACCAGAAATCCATTTTAGCACGTTTGACAACCAGAGACTTTCAGCATTCTAAAGGAATGCTATCATTGTATCTTCTCTCTTTAATAGCCAAGTCTAACTCCATAAAATTCCTTCTGAAACTTTGATGGTTTTAGAAAGTTGACATTTATTCTGACAGGTGAAAATGTCTACTCCCTTCCAAATATACTTCATTGAACTTTACCCTTTCTCCGAAAGGACTAAGGTTACAATCATTGTCAATACTATGAACTGCCCCACCTTTGCCTTTTCCTAAATGCTATTTTTGTCAGTAATTCTCTTGCAGGACCTTTCATGCTTTACCCTTTCCTTCCTTCATTTTCCTTTAATCATTCAATAATCTATCTTGTCAGAAACATATTTCAACAATACCCACTACTCTTCACTCCACATTCCACAAACATCAGTGTCTTTGCTCCATCCTCAATGCAAAATGTGACTACGGCCTCATGGAACCTCACTGACTCCTTTTGAATATGGTAACTATTTCAACAGGGAGATTGAAGTTGACCTTTTATGAACTAGTTTGCTAAAGGAATGGATGGAAAAGTTTGCTCTAATAGAGTTCTCAAGTCTCCTCCAAGTTCTCTGCATCATTACTGCTTCTATATTCAAAGTTAAAATAGATTTAAAAAATCTAGAAACTAGGGAGAATCTGAAGATAGAGTAATTCTCAGTGTATGCTCACGCACATTAGTCTTAGATTGGTGATGCAAATATACAGCCCTCTTTCCTCACTACAGTAGACTGAAACAGAAATAGAACAAGTGAAAGATATTGCTTGAAGTTTTCAGAACTAAAACTGTATGTAGGTCTAAGTGTTAAAACTCACCACCAAATGTGATAACTGGGTGATATCAGAATCAGCTTGGGGAACTTTTGAAATTTCCTGGAATACATTTCCTAATTTTCAATTTCAAAGTTGTTCAGATGAAGCAGTGTTAGTCCCAAGTGTTTCTAGTGCATAACAGATTTAAAACCTACTGGTGTAGAGACAAGCTCCATTTTAACATTAATCAGAAGCACCACAGCACAAGCCAATTTAGAAGTATGCATGAGGATCCAGTTTAGTAGCTCTTCATCCTCACTGCAGCTGACATAAACACCTTACATAGGATTACACAGATACGTGCAGGAAAAGTAGGTCCCTCATTATAGCAATTGATGAGTGTTCTACCATTCATTGCCCTGATCTACAAAGTAGGTTCTAAATTGATGAATTACTTTAAAATTAAACTCCATGAAGCAACAGCGGGGTTCTCTGCTGCTTCCACTAAATGTACAAGGCCCCAAGCATGGATGACAACCATGTACTATGTATATATTACTGAATCAGAAGTACCAAGACTTAATTATGTCAGATATGCTAATAGTGTGACCATTCATAGTGTGACCTTTCATTTACCAAATTCCCACCATAAATTCTTAGTAAATCTCCACAATATGACCCCAAATGACTTTCATCTCCAAGGCTCTGCACTCTTACTGCAGGCTAGCTTCCACCAAACCTCTTATCTTGTAAGTCCCACTGCCAAAGAAAGTGACCCACACACTTTCTCATACAGAGTGGAAAAATTTCAAGGCAATGTAGATTATAGATCACCCATTACATATCCAATCAATTGGGTAACAGGATTGATAACACAGGAATGCCTGTTCTAGCCATGGGTAAGCAGGAGGAAAAATAGAGGATACATGGTCAAAGGATAGATGTCCACTAAAATTGATAAAACTATTTTTACAGTCATTTCTCTTGGCTATAACAATTTTAATTCAGCTGCTCATAAGTAAGAATCATAATGAGCAGCATTGTTAAACAATTTAATTCCCCAATTTACTAACTTTAGCTAAATACTTGAACCTTCTAAGGCTACTAATAAAAACTTTATTTGCATGTTGACATAATGTTTAAATCAGAATTGAAAGCAACGATAAGCAAATCCTTTGCATAGTTATTATCTCTGACCAAGGCATAATAAGAATTCACTTGGACAAATCTTTCATAGCCTGCCTAAAAACAGGATAGTTCATAAATTCTCTAATCTGTTTTCTGCTATGGTCAGAACTTGATCTTTAGCTGCAAAACCTAGTAAACTTTGGCATACTCTAATGCTAGTATTTTAAGTTACCAAAAAACCTCTATAAATTTAGCATTATTTCTCAAATGTGAGCAGTTTTCTCATTCTTAATGCTTAAACATTTAGATCACAAATTGAAATACCAGTAGAAAAACATTAATCTTTGGGCAGAAACTAACAAGTAAATTTAAACATCTAGAACATACAAATACTTGAAAGCATTATGAAGTCTGAACTTAATTGGTACACTTTGCTAAACTGTAGCAATTGCAATTAAAGGAAAACCAGACTGCTATAAGGTTTAATGATTTCAGCTACCTCAAATTTTTCCCAATTCCTGACACCATTATTAAATTTATACAGAAATTTTATTATAGTAAGAAAAAGCTGTTACAGTGAGATCTGCAAACATATACAGAATTATATTTAAATTCATATAGAATAATATTTACATTTTAAGTTACAACTTTGAAGTTAGAAGATGAAGTATAGCTTAAGTCAACAAAGAAGACAAAAATACACAAGACAAAAATAGAGTTGACAGTAAAAATATAACTATAGTTCTTGATACAACATGTAGAAACTCTTGTCAGAAAGCTACATCTTCTTAATCTGACTGTCCAAATCACTAAAATATGGATGAATCAGTGCCATTTTGCCAGAAATTCGTTTGGCAGGATCATATACTAACATTTTCTGGAGGGGAAAGATAAAAAGAAAAAAGTTTTTATTTAAAAAATGAACCATTAAAGAAACAAACTCCATAAAGCTTAAACTCTCTACTAATAAGCCTAATAAGCCATAAGCTAATTTAAATGAAAACCTAAAGATGAACATTTCCATTAGTTTAATACTAAATCACATTAGTATCTCATCCATTATATACTTTACCCTCTAGCTCTAGAATAACCTATTTCTTAAATTATAGATATCTTGATAACCTCTTTTTGCTATAAATTATAGTTTAAGACACTAGCATTCAGAAACAGCTTGAAAACCAAAACATACATTTAACAAAGATATCTAGTTAATTATATTTACTTTGAGAAACAGCCATCCGAGTTATTTACAACATTACTGAACTGGTGGCAACTACAGTGGTTTCTAATGTAGCTTCCAACAAGTTCCAAGTGAAAACAAAACCCAAGAGCAATGTGTTACAAACAGAGTTAAAATGAGTCTTTAAATGAATCAGTCAATCTCACATTAATTTATACTTCATCAGAAAAAGATGAATAAAAGTTAAATATTAACCTTAAAATTTATCTTCTGATTTTTGACTTACAGCAATGGTTCTCAACTGGGTGAGGCTGCCCTTCAGGGGATACTTGGCAATGTCTGGAGGCATTTTGGATTGTAACCATTGGGTGGAAATTATGTCCATGCACAGGACAGCCTCCAGCAACAAAGAATGACCAGTGGCTAGACTAAGGCCCTCTGACTTATAGTATTTAATCTGTTTTCTTCATTGAAATGAAATTCTTTACATTAAAAAATTACAGATGTTAAAAACATAGACTGGGCCCATCTATGGGGAGGTCTTTTATCTCAAATCAGTACTAATGATACACAACAAAACGTTAAATAGCAGAGCAGGTAAAAGACTTTGTACTTCACTGCAAACAATTGGGAAATCTAAGCTGAATTTGGCGGCACAATTATTTATAAAGTCTGAAAGGTACCCAGAAATAAACTAGAAGATGTATATGATATAGCAACAGATTACTTTTTTTAGTACACTGCCAAAACATTACTTTTTTCTGGAATCAAGTTAGCAGAGATTTATTGTTACTTCCTCCTAAAAGTTCAATATTTAAATACTGTTCTAAAACTAACTTCCTGAAACAGGCGTAGGACATTTTACTTTTTGTCCCAATATTATTTTTGTTTTGTTTTTTTTTCTAAGAAAACAACTATTAGCTAGGAATGGCAATGTAACAGAAGGGAAACATTTTCAAGAACTTCTAATGTTTCTGATGTGGAAAGAAGGCACAAAGTAAGAAATGGGAGTTCTTGCAGCAGGTTTTAATAACTGAAAAATGAAGCAACAAAGGAAACACCTTTGACTTTGAGAAACTTACTAGTATATAATGAGACAAAAAAGCTGGAAAGGGAGGCTACTACAAATCAGCAACTTAAATAAGAATAAAGGGTTTTTAATTTTAACCCCAACCTTTCCTTCCCTTGATCTGAAGCTATCAGATCAAGAAAAACAAAAACAAATGAAAACTAATTCATTTAATTCTCAAAGTAAATATCATACTAATTCTCCTCTCAAAATTACTAGGATTACTTGGTATCTGAAATGAGCCCGTAACATAACAGACATAATAGCTATTTGCATAAGAATCATCAATGATAGTATAAAGGGCACTCCCTACCGAGAGAAGATCCAAGCCATCTTCATCCAAGTTTTTGACATGGGTTGATAGGCTTCCTGGTTTCCACTTGGGAAATGTATTTTTATAGTCCTGTAAAGACTCCACTTCTGGCCACACTTCATTGTTGGGGGTACCCAAAGCTCTAAAAGCCATAGTAAAACAAAAAATTGTTAAAGCATAAATATAATAATCTTATTTATATTATGTTGCCTTTAAAGTTCTTAATAGCTTAAATTAAAAAAAAAAAATACCTGAAAATTCTGAAGAGTTGATCAATTTCTGAATCCCCATGGAAGAGTGGTTTCTTAGTTGCTAATTCTGCAAATATGGTGCCTATACTCCAAATGTCAACTGGAGTCGAATAGCGAGCTGACCCCAGCAACACTTCTGGAGATCTATACCAAAGTGTGACCACCTATTACAAATCAAATTTTCACACTGAGTAAATGTGGTGCATTAACTTACCTAAATGTACACATTTATATTTCATTAGAACTGTCCTTTACAAGGCTGTACGTTGTCTCTGATTATATTGTTTGTATGTACGCTTACACACTAAAAACATGAAAAAGTTACATAATAGTTTATTAGTGGTCTAGAGCAGATTATTTTAGTACATATTTTACCACAATGGCAATAATATCACCTTTAATTTCAAAGTCAGTGAGGTCAATGGCATCAGCTATGGGAAGATGATATAATAGGATAAAAATAAGCCAAGACATCCAACGAGATGAGCACTGCTTTAAGTTTTCATGTGGGGACAGTCTTTGAGCTGAAGGTAGACAACTCCACAGAAGACACTGTTTACCGATACAGACATGTGACACATAAAAACGTTTCAGTCAAGGCCAGGTGGTCCCATAGATTATAATGGCGCTAAAAAAACTCCTAGAAGTCATAGCCATCCTAATATCATAGTGCAATACTATGCTTAAAAAAAACATCTAGTGTAATCTACTAAGTACATAGTGTTTATAAAATCTACAGTAGTGTACAGTAACATCCAAGGACTTCACATTTCACTCGCCACTCACTCACTGCCTCACCCAGAACAACTTTCAAACCTGCTAGCTCCCTAAAAGCTTTATACCATTTAAAAAATTTTACAGTGTATGTTGCTTTAGCTTCTATGTTTAGACACATATCATTGTGTTATAACTGACTACAGTATTCAGTACAGTAATATGCTGTACAGATTTATAGTCTAGCAGCAATACCCTATTAGCCTAAATATATAGATTATACAATCTAGGTTTGTGAGTATGCTGTATGTTTGCAGTGACAAAATGGCTTGCAGATATGTTTCTCAGAACACATCCCGGACATTAAGCAACACATGACTATAATCATATACTACAAAATACAATATTCCCTATCCCTTAAGAAATAACAAATGAAATGCCAAGTCATCAATATAACACTGATGAAACATGATTCTATTTATACTCCTAAATGTATCTGAAACAGTACCCCTTAAGCAACAAAATCTATCTTTTAACCAATTTGGTTGTGTATCAGAGAGAAGCCGATCAGGAGACAGACAGAAACCACATGGTGATTGAATGAGGAAAATTAGTACAAAGGATTATTAACTGAAATGGGATTGAGATGAGAGACTGACTAGAATAATGAAAACTCTAAGGGAAACTCGTTCTTCCTACAATGCTTTTCCAGCACCCCCTAGTGACAAAGCATAACATCTCACTAGCCAGCAAAGGAAAAACATTCAGCGGTTCCAGTTCCATTTTTACATAGCATGCAATGAATGGTGAATGCAGAGCTGAGGCAATAAAACTAATATGGCCTAGTGGAAATCTTTTTTGAGCATTTCTTTCTTGACTTGAAAAACAAATATGGAAGACAATCCAGCAATCACATATTCAAAAGCACAAAAAACACATGATTCTCCTTACCTCATGTGTATATACTCTAATAGGTATTCCAAAAGCTCTGGCAAGGCCAAAATCAGCCAGTTTAATTGTTCCTTTGTCATCAATCAATAGATTTTGAGGCTTTAAGTCTCTGTGTAGAACTCTTCTAGAGTGACAAAACACAATTCCTTGTAGGATTTGGTACAAATAACTCTGGAAGAAGAAAATATGTTAGAAGCTTAACTGTATAGCACGTAATGATTTTCTAAATAACCTTGGTGAGTTTGTGTCAAAGAAAGAAGAAATTATAGGAAAATAATTTAACAAGAAGCATTTGAAGGTTGAAAAGCCTATTTATATGCAACATATCATGCTTGTACACTAAGACAAAGATATCACCTTATGCACACATCTATTTCCATATGAATTTGTTTTGTCTTCTTTTACTTATTTTTTGGTCTCTCATTCTTTAAGTCACAAGACAAAGTTTTCTATAGAGAAAGTTTCTTAAACTTTTGCTTTATACACTGATACCAATTCTATTTGTATCTTGAATAAATTTGGTCTTTTTTACTTCTATCTTTTATCTTTACATATTTATTTTCTCTTTGGAGACATTGGTCAGATCTCCTAAAAAATGACGAGAATATTATAATCATGTTTAAATAGACACAATGATCAGAAAAAACTGTTTAGTAGTTCAGAGTTGTTTTATAAGACAACCAGAAGAATGCTTTGCTCAAGCTGGTATAAAGATAAAATACTTTCACTTTATATACTTCATCACTTTTAAACAATTATGTACACATATATATTTTAATAGTATGTAATGTCTACAATATTTAATCAAAACATATTCAAAATCAGAACAAAATAAAACCACCTACCAATACCACTAGACCCAGGCATTTGTTACTTTGTTTTACACATGTTTACAAATAAAGACCAGAATACTCTAGGCAGTAGTTGGCAAACCGAGGCTCGTGAGCCACATGCGGCTCTTTGGCCCCTTGAGTGTGGCTCTTTACAAAATACCAGGACCTGGGCCAGCCTATCTTGAAGTGTCATTAGAAGAAGTTTAAGTTTAAAAAATTTGGTTCTCAAAAGAAAATTCAATTGTTGTATTGTTGATATTTGGCTCTGTTGACTAATGAGTTTGCCGACCACTGCCCTAGGGCAACCTGTTCAGGTCCCCTCTCTCAGCAAGTTTTTCTATAATAAAAATTTGGCTTTCGCTAAAAACAAACAAACAAAAAAAATAGAATAAACTAGTTTTCAACAATACATGGTTATTAGTTTTATGTTGTCTCAGATATGACTTTTCATTTTATAATTAGAAGAATCATCTAGTAAAAATGGTTCCTATTAACAATCTAATCTCTGGACTGTGGGAAGAAAAAAATAAAATACTCTTTTCTTCCTCACTCTTTTTAACACCATTCCCAAGGATACTTCCACAAAACGCAGGTGAAACAGAGTAGAGCCTTTACATTCACAGTGAATGAATACTAATAAAATCAGACAAGCGCCTTACCTTAACAAGTGTAGCATCCATGAACTGACCAGGAGGGATAGAATCCAAGTACTTTTTTAGATCCATGGAAAGGTATTCAAAGATGAGATATAGCCTGGAATCTTGCATGAGCACATCTTGAAGACTAAAAAAATAAAACAATTATATGGAAAAAATAATAATAAACATCTTTTACCTAAAAAGACATTTTGACCATTCCAAAATGACATTTCTAAGCTGACTGCTTGTTCAGAGCCTGGATTCTTCCATTAAGGTAAATTATGGAAGTAAATTTAAAGTAGTATCTGACCTTAATTGTTGCTCACTACATCCAGTCGGCCCAAATTCAGTTAAATACTAACCTGAACCTTTAGAAAGACAACCCACCTCAAAACACCAGCCCACATATTTAAAAAGGAAGAAACTTTTCTTTTTCATCTAACGTAGCTTCCTGTCATAGGATCTGATTAAGGAATCTTTAAGGAGTCAAGCTCTGAGTTGACAAAACTCAGTATAAAGGTCTTCCCTTTCTCTCACAGCCAGTTTACCTTGATCTTTCAGCCCCAATTACTAATCTCTATAACCAAACTTTTCTAACTTTGTTCCTGCTTTAGCAGCCTATTTTTCCTACGTCCAGCATTCTCAATTAACAAAATAAATAGGGTTCTATTCCATTCAGCAAGGTTACACAAAAATTAAGCAAATATAAATATTTCTACATTGAAATGCACATTTTAAATACTATGCGGAAAATGGTTTAAATCCAGATATTATACCATACCAGACTATATTTGGATGACGCAGTTCTTTCAATAGAGAAATTTCCCGAATTGCTGTACTGGGAACCCCTTCCTCTTCACTTTCTAGTCTGATTTTCTTCATGGCTACGATTTGACCTGTAGTTTTGTGTCTACCCTTATACACAACTCCATAGGTACCTGAAATAGACAAAGTAAATGTCTGCCATGGGATAGTCCTCCATGAACTAAGCAAGTTTTTAAAAATAATTGAATCCCATAAGGTGTCACATGATGGAAATGTCTGCTGTGTCCAGATAGGAAGTATCTTGCTCACAATTAAACATTAACACTTACAAAAAGGAATTGAGGATAGCTGCAACCTACTGCATCTAAATTGAAAAATACAATTCATGCAGTCATCACAAGTTTTCCATACATTTAAACTGCCAGCAATTTTCCAGCACATATTGAAGAAAATGTATACTTTGCAAACTGAAATTTATCTCTCATCTTATATCCTACCCCGATAACATAGGCATAAAATACAATGTAAAGATTTGGGCTCAAGTAATATTTCTAACAGGAGTCACTGTGACATTTTCAGAAAACGCTGTAAAAGGTTCTCTAAGAATTTCAAAGTCAATAACCCTCATCCAGAAAAGACTGTTCCTCAAACAGAACCTACATAAATTGGGTTCTAGTAGCAAATTATTTTGTATAAGCTATATAATTTGTCCTTGAAGAGTTTAGAATGTCACACCAACACTCATATATGAAACTTAAGATATTCAGATGGCGTAAGTGGTTAGAAGGTGGGCCCTCAGACAGAAAGGTCAAGGGTTCATTCACTGGTCAAGAGCAAGTACTTGGGTTGCAGGTCTGATCCCTGGCCACTAGGTGCATACAGGAGGCAAACAAGCAGTATCACACTGATATCTCGATGTCTCGGTCTCTCGCCTCTCCCTCCTTCCACTCTCTCTAAAAGATGAATGGAATAGCCTCGGGCCCAGCCAGTGTGGCTCAGAGGTTGAGAACTGACCTGTGAACCAGGTGGTGTCAGTTCAGTTTCCAGTCAGGGCACATGCCAGGATTGCAGGCTTAATCCCCAGGAGGGGGCATGCAAGAAGCAACTAATCAGTGATTTTCATCATTGATGTTTCTCTCTCACTCTCCCTTCCTCTCTGAAATCAATAAAAATACATTTTTGAAAATATCCTTGGGTGAGGATTAACAAAATAAAACCAACCAACCTTAAGACTCTGTTGGGAGAGAAGGGAACAAAGGTGGATTTTTTAATCCCCATTTATACCATACTAGAGGCCTGGTACACAAAATTTGTGCACTCAGCAGGGGGTGTCCCTCAGTCTGGCTTGCACCCTTTTGCAGTTCAGGAGCCCTTGGGGGATGTCCGACTGCCAGGGAGGCAGGACAGACTCCCATCATCTTTGCTATACTTGTGAGCAGTGAGCGGGGCTTCTAGCTGAGCAGCACTTCCCCTATGGGAGTACACTGACCAGCAGGAGGCAGCTCCTGCATTGAGCGCCTGCCCCCTGGTGGTAAGCAAGTGTCATAGTGGCTGGTCATTCTGCCATTCGGTCAATTTGCATATTAGCCTTTTATTATATAGGGTAGATGAAAGCATTCTTTAAAAACCTCTAATGAAATTACTATAGATAGGGAATGGTTACATATTACTAGAGGCCCAGTGCACGAATTAATGCATGTGTGGGCTCCCTCAGCCTGGCTAACAATAGAGGTCTATCAGGGGAGATGGAGGGGGTAAGGGTTGCGAGAGGTTGGCCAGCCAGGCCCCCCATTGGGGTTGATTGGGAGGTTGGCTGGCTGGGAGGATGGACAGTGGGAGAATGGGAGGTTGGCTAAGGAGTGGATTGACCACCAGAGAGCAGCTCCTGCACTGAGTGTCTATCCCCCGGAGGGTCACTGCATGCCATAGCATTTGTTCAGTCGCAATAGCCACTTAGGCTTTTATATATATATAGATTGGTGTTAAAGCGGCTTAAATATGTACACATGACAAATCATTTCAATCTAGGGTAACTAAATAAAAAGTTTATTTAAATTAGTTTATTAGTGATTACCTAAACCAGTTCAGACAATTTAGGTAAAAATATTTATCATCTTAAAAGTAATTTTAGTCCTAGCTGGCTTGGCTCAGTGGATAGAGCATCAGCCTGCAGACTGAAGGGTCCTAGGTTTGATTCCGGCCAAGGGCACATGCCTGTGTTGAGGGCTCAATCCCCAGTAGGGGGTGTGCAGGAGGCAACCAATCAATTATTCTCTAATCATTGATGTTTCTATCTCTCTCTCCTTCCTTCCTCTCTGAAATCAATGTATTTAAAATAAATAATTTTAGGCAACTAAAAGTATATTATGAAACTTAACATAATTCTACTAACTTCTCCCTCCAACATATATATGAAAGACGTCAGTAATCCATATTTATCAAAATAGAAATATTGTTTTAATTAGAATGTTTAATAGTAGAATATTAGATTATTGGGCAGAGAGATTGTTAGTGAATCATCAGAATAATTTCAATTCTCTTGAAATGTGAACATTTTTGTGTTTAAGTTATTATGTAAAGAACATATCTATAATAATAAAAGCGTAATATGCTAATTAGACCGAACATCCAAATGACCTTCCGGATGTCCTTCTAGACGACCTTCCCAAAGAAGCCAGGGCCGCGAGGGCCGAGCCCCTTGCATGAATTTCATGCATCGGGCCTCTGGTATATATATATTAATGCACATTAGTAGTGAAAGATACTTTAAAGATTGGCTTTTAATAAATATTTTCATGTTTTTATGTCACAGAAGTTATAAAATCATTAAGTCATTTAAAACTTACATGAAAAAGCACTCACCTTCTCCAATTTTCTCTATTTTGGTATAGTCATCCATAGTCAATAGTTATGGCAGATGCTAAAATGAGAGGAAAAAATTATTTGATCATATGTCACTAATTCCAATGGTGGTTTTAAGTTATTAATGAGATATTATAATAAAGCATCTTCCACAGAGCCTGATGCAATATTAATTTTCCCCAAAGATTAGTTATTATATTAAAGCAATATTTGTAAGGGAAATGACTCATGCAATAAAACATTCCCACAATTTCTTAGTTCCTTCAATGCTGAAAATATTTTTATATCTTACACCAGTGATTTGGCTTCTAATCAAGTAAAACTTCAAATTCACACATCAATTTACCTACCCTTCCCAAACAAAAACCAGAAATACATTTTCTTAGGGAACACTTCTAAGGAGCACCATTGTGTGCCATTATACCCAGGTATTTCAACAAATAATGTTATTTGACTGAATTTTTGCTGCTTTTTTATTTTCTGAAGATAATTTCAAGACATGAGTAGGGAGCTAAAATGTGCACACACTGTTCATTAGAAAAATTGTTAAAAGCTTAAGTGTTTAAATTGCTCACGTGAGTTTTCATCTTTCTCCTGTTTTTAGCAGTCACATACATGAACATGATTAAGACACTTTCAAAGCAATTTTGAAAGAGTAGGAAATATCACTTAGCGCTCTGAAGGAAAAGGTGCAACTTCATAGATCATTACACCGTATAGAATCTTAAGACAAAGCACAAAACCAAACCAATGCTTGAATCACAAAGAATGGTTTAAAAAAATAAGTTAAAATGCTGCTGACAACCACTCAAGGCTGCCTCAGCAAATTTGCCAATGAAACTTTGAGAAAATTAAGGTAATTATACTTTGAGCTTCTAACACACCTATCACTGATAAGATTATATGTAAGTCACTCAGTAACTGCCCCTTAATTTCTATTTCTATTCATCTTCAAAATCATTCCGGAAATAAGTAGAGAGAAGTCATCTTTTTAAGTCCGTTTTTTTATTTATTTTTTTTTCAAATTTTTTTTATTGTTCAGTTTATTAATTACATTGTTTCCCCTTTTTTATTCCCCTATATCTTACCTCCACCCTGTACCTATCCCACCCTCCGCCCTCACCTCCCCCTCTCCAATGTCCTCTCCCATTGTTGCAAGATTTTTGTCCAATCTCTTGCTGTACTTCCAACAACCCTTTTCTCCCCAAGAATTGTCAGTCCATTCCCTCTCTATGTCCATGTTTCTGTTATATTCACCAGTTTATCTTGTTCATCAGCCTATAAGTTCACTTGATTTTTATGTTCATTTGTTGATAGATGTGTATTTGTTGTTCATAATTTATATTTTTACCTTTTTCTTCTTCCTCTCTCTAAGTCCGTTTTTTTAAATCAACAAAATTGGACTACACTGGCCATCAGTTCTAACCTTAACAATGTTTAATTTTACGAAATGGCAATAATGTACGACTAAGATAGTTCGCTTTCTTTCCATACCTAGATGTACTGTCTAATGTACATCTGTTGAGCTCGCTTCGAACAAACTGCTAAAAACGAACTCAATTTCAAAGCTGCATACCATTCCCCCATTTTCCTGTTGTAACATTTCAAAATAAAGGGTGAGCGAGGGCAGGCCTTTGGAGTGCCTCCTAGCGCCCAGTCTTGGTAGTGGCAGCACGGAAACCACCCGCGGCTTCACCACCCCCAAGATTCCCAAATCTGTAAAAGAATGTCGTGCAACCTTAGTATTAAACAGAGAAGGAATCAAAGATATTAAAACCCACATATGCATCTATCTTTCGGCATTTCTTAGTTTATCATTTTGCTAATTCCATAGTTTATAACATTATCACCAAGCATCAAATAGAAATGAAAAAAACCACAAGTTCCCTCTGGCTCTGTGCTTTGGCTAAATGTTCTTAAGAGCCGTGGGTGGGCAAAGCCATATGGGCACCCAGGCAAGTCCGAGAAGACCCCCAGTCATTTCATGGGGGCGGCTTTCCTGGGGGGGCTGGAAAGCAAGACTGGCGTGGGTGCCTGGCCCGGGTGCGACCTTGCTTTTCTCACCCCGGCGCAGAGCGCAAAGGACCCAGGACCGACCTGGCACTGCACAAACCCGCGGCGGGGCGAGACAAACAAAGCACGGGCTCGGCTTCCACCGGTGACCGAAAGCCTCCGTAACCAGGTGAGCGGCTTCCCCCTGACAACAGAGGGCCGCCGCTCGGATGCCAGGGCAGCCCTGCCCTCCCCGGAGTAACCCGCCCGCTCAAGCTCCCCCAGGGGTCCCAGAGCAAGGCCACCGCCCAGCCTCCCCGCCGGGCCCCATGCAGACCCCAGCTGCCCAGCCAGCTTCCAAATGACCACCCGATTCCTCGAAGCTCCCCCTCCGAGTACCCGGTGGACCCCCTAGGCATGACCCTGAGCCCAGCCATTCTACCCGGCAAGCGACCCCGCGGCGAAAGCGACAGCAGCTACCAAGCCGGCGTCACTCTGTCCTTACCTTCCCAGATCCAGCTCTGAAGCTAAGTGCGAGCAGTTTCAAACTCACCGCGCTAAAGGGTCCCGCATTCACCAATCAGATGATCCGAGACTTTCAAAGGAGCCAATCAGAGTCCAGTCACGCTAGGGCTGGGCTTCTCCCAGTGCCTAGAGCGCGAAAGAAAAGGAAAACGGCGGCTGCAGAAAAAGCAAGCGGGCGGGCGCCAACTGAGTCTGCGCGCAAGCTCCGTCTTTCTTCCCGTGGCAGCATCGTCTCACTGTTTCTAGTCACCAGAAACTGTTCTTTTTGGGTTTTTTTCACCTGCCAATATTAGCTCAATTAAAATTTAGTATGCACAAATAGCTCATCACAAAAGTGACACTGCACTTGCATCCAGATTCCATTCCTTTCACTTTTAATGCTTAAAGCCTCCTGTATATTCAGGCTGGGCTAAAGGAAGTTAAGGGAACCAAAAAAACCTATATACATATAATACATAGACACAGACAACAGTGTGATGATAGCCAGAGGGAAAGTGGGGTGAGAGGTTAGGCAAAGGCAGGGGAAATGAAGATGGAAAGGGATTCGCTCCCTCTCCATCTCTGAAATCAATAAAAAAATATTTTTAAAAATATCCTTGAGTGAGGATTAACAAAACAAAATAAAATAAAGGAACCTTACAATATTCTGTTGGGGAAGAGGGGAAGACCCAAAGAGATATTTTTATCCCCCATTTATATCATATAGACAAAAACATTCTTTAAAAACCTCTAATGAAATTACTACAGATAAGGAATGAATGGTTATGTATTATTGGTTTTAAAGCAGCTTAAATATGTACACATGAAAAATCATTGTAACCTAGGGTAACTAAATAAAAAGTTTACTTAAATTACTTTAATAGTGAATTATCTAAATCAGTGCAAACAATTTAAGGAAAAATATTTATCATCTTAAAAATAATTTTAGGTGACTAAAAATATGTTATGAAACTTGTCATAATTCTACTGACCTAACTTCTGCCCCCCCAAACACATATGTAAGACATCAACAATCAATACTTATCAAAATAGATATTTTGTTTGAATTAGAATATTGCTTGTGGCGATGGGCACAGAGTATGTTTATTGAGTTGTACACTTGAAATCTATATGGTTTTACAAACCAATGTCACCCCCAATAAAATTTAAAAAGCAAGTAATGGAAAACTCGAAGACAATGTAAAGAATAAATATGTAATATATATAACCATGGTTTGTTTTTACCTCATTTGTTATTATATTTTTTATGTATTTAAAATTTTTACTTATTTAAAAATTAAGAGCAAAATATTACACTTTTAAATTTTAAAATATTTTCACATCAGTATTTTAAGTGTCACTTAAAAGAAAAATAAATCACAATTCTATAGGGAAGAAAAGGAGATCTAAATTATACTTTAAATAACATAGTATCAAAAACTCTTTCATTGCACTCTTCCATATCTTTAAGAGAGATTTCTGCAGTTGAACATCATTCTTAAATTCTGAAGAAAATAAAAGAGTAAAATAGAACTGCAGATAATAAGAGTCCCCTAGCAAGGATTTCTCTTTGCAGAACAAAGACTGATTAGCATGACCTCTTTTTTTTTTTTCCCAACACTTTTTTAATTGATTTTTTACAGAGCAGAAGGGAGAGGGAAAGTCAGAAACATCCATGAGAGAGAGACATCGATCAGCTGCCTCTTGCACGCCCCCTACCGGAGATGTGCCTGCAGCCAAGGTACACGCCCTTGCTGGAATCCAACCCTGGACCTTTCAGTCCGCAGTCCAACTCTCTATCCACTGAGCCAAACCGGTCTCGGCATGACCTCTTACTAATATGTATTAAATGACCCAGATTAGGATAAGGATTAGAAGTAGTATATCACATGCATTTAAGTGTTTAATACATTTTCACCCAATGAGTAGCATCTCACCCCATATGTGGCACAAATTTAATGTTCCTAGGTGACAGAGGCAGAACATTCATAGTGGAGATAGGAATTTGGAAAATCTGTCTGAAACTAATAACTTTTAAAACTTACTTTTAAAATCCCAAATTCGCATTTTAAATAAAACTCCACTACCCTAGAGAAATGCTCTAGGAAAAAAGTCTATTCACTGCAAGGTACTAACTTTAAAGATAGATAGATAGATAGATAGATAGATAGATAGATCTGTATAGATATATAAAGATAGATGTATAGATATCTATCTCTATATCTTTCTTTCCTTCTCTCTGGGAGGCCTAAACTACAAATTTAATTCTTATCATCTTAAAACAGGCAGTAGTTCATTATATCCACTTTACATTCAACATAAAGAAGACCACAAGCTTCCACTGTTGGGATGCTAGATTTTTAAATTTAACTCAGTTACCTTTGTTTTTGAAGTTTCAGGGTTTATTCTAAATTCATGCTATTATTTCACTTTGGGCCCCCTTGTATTCAGTGTTTCTAAAGCGCAATGTGGTGTTTTATAGACAGGAAAATGAATCAGATACAATTCCTGTTACAGGCCTGGGGTGGGAAAACACAAGGGTTACTTACGATTCTCTTCTGGCACTTACGTTGTAAACTGCTATAAGGTGATATGCGAACATAGAGGAGGAGGTTACTAATTCAAACAGAGGGAGTGACATTTGAACAAACAATAGAGAAAATATTTACATTTTGGTAAACTCCATTTAGAAGGAAAAGGAAAGGTCAGTTGGGATTGAACACTTTGTTTTTAGACATAAGTATTGCCGTAGACAGAATTACATCCCCTCCTCCCCCAAGAAATTAATATTTTGAAGCTTCAAATCTTAATGTGATGCTATTTAGAAGTAGAGGTTTTGGGGATCTGATTAGGATTAAATAAGAGCGTGAAGTTGAAGTCCTTACTATAGGATTAGTCCTTTTATACAAAAAGACATCAGAGCTCATGTGAAGACAGGGCCAGAGGGCTCCATGGGAGAGCCAGGCACAGAGCGCTTATCAGACTCAACCATCCTGGCACCTGGATCGCAGACTTCCATCCTCCAGAACCAGGAGGAAATTACCTTCTGTTGTGTGAGCCACCCGGTCTGTGCTATTGTTACGGCAGTCCAATGGACTAATACAACTAATTTTTTCAGATATGAATTTTGAGAAACAGTTGCTTGTAACCAGAATAAGCCCCTCCTTATTAGTCATTTTGCTTTCCATGGTGACCTACAGTCTACCGTGGTCCAAAAATATTACACGGAACATTTCCGGAAATAAACAATTGATAAGTTTTGAAACACACTTCATCCTGAGCAACGATGAGATCTCACGTTGTCCCTCCCACACAGAGGAGAGTCATCCTTTGTCCGCATGTCCGGCTGTCGGGCTCCCCAGGTCCAGCTGGTCAGTCGGTGGCCATCCTGCTTAGCAGATTGGCTGTCATGGTATCGCAGCACTTGTGTCTAGGTAACTATCATTTTACCTAAAAGTGGTCCAAAGCCCAAAAGTCATGGTGCTGGCGATTTGGACATTGGCCAAGGAGAAGCCATAAAGTGTTTCCCTTAGTGACAATGTGGAAGTTCTGGACTTTATCGGGAAAGTAAGAAAAAAAAAGGATGCTGAGGTTGCTAAGATCCACGGAGGTAGGAAAAAGAAACTCTGGCTAGTTTTGCTGTCGCACCTCAAACTGAAAAAGTTATGGCCACAGTGTGTGGTAAGTACTTAGCTAAGATGAAAAAGACATTATACTTTATCATAGGAATCTATTATATAAAAACTTTATATATATAAAGTTTCAGTACTGTTTGAGATTTCAGGCATCTGCTGGAAGTCTTGGAACATATCCCCTGCAAATAAGGGATGACTACTGTACATAAAATACCCTGGAAAGTGATGCCAGAAGCTAATAACAATGGGCTTCTGTGAAGTAAAAGAGTGACGGGCACAGAGGTGGCAGGAAGATTGAAGACTGCCTTGGCCTAAGTCCTTGAAGTCCTGCCTCCTGCCCCTATCTGTCTGTGGCTTTTGGCAAGTCACTTTGTTTCTCTGTGCTTCATGTATTCAATAATAGCACTTAGTTGTGTTATGTTGAGTATAAAATGAAGTAATCCATGTAACATTTACTAGTACTTAGATCAATGCCCAGCCCACAGTAGGCACTTGATTCATTTGATTTTTCCCAATCATGTTGATCACTTTCTAACCCTCACAAAAAAAAGAGTTCTCTCTGGTGGTAGATGCTGGAACAGAGACTTGAGTGGATTGCTGGGGAGTCACAGGCAGGAGGGAAGAATTCTGGAGAAGGCAGATAAGGCTTCATCACTGACAAGATCCTTGTGCTGGGCTGTGTAGAAAAGCTGATGTCAGGGTAAATGGAAATTGAAGGAGAGGGGCCTGGGTAGGGAACAGCAGGGCCAGAGAGGGCTTACGTGGGACTACAAAAAGAGCTTGGTAAAGCTCAACAAATGGTGCATTTGAAATAATTCTTGGAATATGAATATAATTTGGCAAATAGAAATGAAAGAAGGAATTTAGTGGGGTGGGGATGACTATGTAGGTGGCATTCTCAATAGAAGAGGAGAAACAGGGCAGGTTTGGAGAACATCCAGTAGTAAATTGGGCTGGAGGTTAAGAGCCAAAAGAGGGAGTTAAGGGGTGGAAGGGCAAGAAGGAGAGTTGGATTCATATTGTGAAGAGATTTGAAAGTCACTGACTGCGGGGAGGTTTACCAGCAGCACTTCAAACAGTCCAATGAGAACTCCTAAAGGTTTTTCATTTGATTGAGCAGGGATGTGAGTGATAGGATTGCATTCTTACTTTAAACAAATTAATCTGGCAGAAATGTGGGAAGAGAGAGGAGCAATAATGCCAGTTAAAAGGCCATTTCCTGCAGAAGTTGGTGATATCTGAGACTGGGACCAACTCTGTTAAGCTGATATTTATAAATCTACATATACTTGTGTGTGTGTGTGTGTGTGTGTGTGTGAGAGAGAGAGAGAGAGAGAGAGAGAGAGAGAGAGAGAGCGAGAGCGAGCGATCTGGAGTTAATGAGGTAAGGATACTATGGCTATGATTCCACTAGAGGGTAGTAGAGACAAATTGGTAAGATTGATGAAGCTATTATCCAAGTATCAAGCCAAATATTTTTTCTTGTTTATATTTGTAATGATTGCAAACAATTCAATTATTCCATGACAAAGAAAGATATGACAAGTACATTTAGTGAAATGTAGCTCTAGACCAGTTAGTACATTTTTACAAGTCAATAAAACTGAATTGGCAAAACCAGAAAACTAGTTAACATTTAGCCTTTTTATAATAACCAATGTCATTATGGCCTTGAATGGAGAGTTTTCTTTTCAATTGAATATTACATCCAAGTCAGTCATTGATTAAAGTACAAGAAGAAAAAGAAGAAGGAGAAAGAAATATTAGTAAAAGTTAATTCTGGTGTGGACTCTTAGTTAGATAATGTAAGTTGAAAAAAGGTTATCTTTGGTATATTTATTTACAGTTAATATTCTAAAGTATGCATTGCTATGTTATATATGAATATTGCTCTATTTTACACACAGAAATAAAGAGCTATACTAGTTGTTTTTAATATTTAATACGCATTATAACATTATTTTATCTCAAGGAAATAATTCTATATGAATAAAAGTCATATACTTGAAAAAAATCATTACAACATTTTTGGTAATAAAAATTTAGAGGGCAGCATAGATGTCGAGGAGGGATATGTTTAAATAGGTAATTTTGATATTTCCTTTAATCAAATACCACATACTCAGCACATACACTGTGATTGTAGGGTTAGAAAAACATGAATTACTCCAGAAGGAAATCGACACAGAATTGTTTTCATAATGTGATGGAATGTGTGGTCAATTTAAAAACATTATCACCCAACTAGTTTTGTGTTATCTTTACAATATCTACACAACAAAGAGAAAATATAATGTAGCTAACATTTTTATCTACAATTTTAAGATACTGACATTTGACTTAACACTTTCAAGCCTTCACAATGCAAAGATCACTATATAGTCAACCTTTAGTTAGCATAGTTCTCAGTTACCTTAACTTGTTAAAATAATGTCTAAACACTTACAATGGCAATAATCACAGCATTTATAGACTAATAATATATTAGAATTGATGGAGTTTTACAGATCATCTAATGAAAAATGAAGAAAATGTTAAGGAGATTAAATGTTTACATTTCCCCCCATTTCCTGAGCTTTATTTGTTTTATTTAAGCTTTTGATAATAAACAGTGTAACTCTGTCAATATGTAGGAAATTATTTGTGTGTGTAGATAAATAGATAAAGTAAATAAGTTTAAATGTTTCAGTATGATAAGAATAGCTACTATGACCTTATATAACATTCGGAGTTACACCATGAACTGTACTAAGTACTTTTAATAGACTACCTTTAAAGATGCCACAATCATATTTGTGAAGATCCAGCTTCAGATTAAACTGAGATCTAGAGAGCTTGAATAACTAGCCCAGTGTCAGACAGCTAGTAAGAGGCAGAATGGAGACTTGAATCCAGGATTTTCTGATTCCAAAGACCAGCTTCTCTACCATTGTGCAACATTCCACTCATGTGCAATAAAATAAAGGTTACTCTATTAAGATGATAAAGTTTTGGAAATATTGACACCAATTTTAGTAAATAGGGATTATATATTTAATCCTCTTATACAATGTATCTTAATGATAATATCATTCCCATTTGTGACTCCTTAAAGAAGTGTATCATTTGCTTGAAATAAGGATGTGATTAAACAAGATTGAATCATTGATCAATAGTAGAGCATTTAAAATACTTGTTCATTATTCTTGGAACAACACAATTTTAAGTTCCAAATGAAAGGAATAAAAACATTTAGAGTCCATTCTCAAATAACTATAGGTCCAGCTTTTCTCCGATCAGTAGAATTTTCCACTCAAGATATATAGTCATTTTTGGTGTTTTTGTGGGAATAGTTTGCTGATGCCTTAAGAACACAGAAATGGATTAACATTGTCCTTGTTTCTTTACACAATCTCATAATTGGTGCATTTGTGGCCATCTTTATTCATACAAGTATTAATTTATAGTAATAACGTAATAAGTACCCATGAAACCACACCCAACATTAAAACTGGGACCATAACAAAAGCTTACGTGTATGATTCTCTTTGCACCATCACATTCTGCCACCACCCAACCCCAGCTACCTGTCATCCTGAATCATCACTTTTGCTTGCATTTTTAGTTTTGTCTCTTTATCTGTACAACTTAAGGAATATGCATCAATTTTTTATTTAAAAAATGTAAAGCTAAAATAGTTGAGAGTAGTAACAATAAAACCCATATACCCTTCACCCAGATGCACCAATTGTTATCCTTTTGTCAAATTTGCTATTCCTTTATCTTCTCCCTCCCTTCAAGAGCCAGTTCTGAACCAGTTCAGTGTGTGAGCTTGGAAATTAATCTTCTGCCAATATTTGAGTACGAAGTTATACTCGTCCAGGAATTTGTACATTGGGTCCAATTTTCCAAATTGTTGACATACAAGGGATAATAGTGTTCTCATGATATTTTTACATCTCCAATATTCCTATATACTGTTTAAATTAATAATACTCCTTATTTGTAGTCTCTCTCTCTCTCTTTTCTAGTATAATCTTGTCAGGGGTTTGTCATTTTGTTTGCTGTTTTTTAAGAACTGATGTTTGGTTTGTTAACATTCTTTCTTATATTTTCTTTTTATAATTATTGATTTTGCTCTTATTTGTATTATCTCTTTCTCCTGATGCACTAATTTTTAGCACCTTTTCTTTCCTAATACAAATATTAATATCTAAGATGACTCTCATAACATCGCTATTGTTGTATCCTATAAGCTTTGTTATATACTGTTTTAATTTTGAACATATTAAATACAGTAAAAATAGCTGTTTAAATGTGATTTTCTGCTAATTCTAACATCTATGTCAGCTCTACTTCATTTCCATTTGAGTTATTTTCTTCAATATTGGTTGTATTTTCCTGCTTCTTTATATGCCTGGTAATTATTTACTGTCAGACATTATGAATTTTACCTTTTTGTGGGCTGGATACTTTTCCTAAAAACATTTCTGAGAGTCATTTTGAGATGCAGGTAAGTTCATTGGAAACAGTTTGATCCTTTCTAGTCCTGCTTTTATAATTTGTTGGGCAGGGCCAGAGAGCTGTGTTTAGTCTAGGGCTAATTATTGCCCATTTCTGAGTCAAGACATTTTGAATACTCTTTCTCTTATCTCAGAAATTATGAGATTTTCTAGTATGGAGATCAGAAGCAGACACTATTTCCAGTCCTGAATGAGCTACAGGTTCTATTCCCTTTAATCCTTTTTGGGTGATTGTGTCAGAGTTCTCCAGAGAATTAGAACCAATAGAATGCATATATGTATTATTTCATGCAATACAATGATATAGTGTACAAAATAATATAATAATAGCAGAACCAATAGAATATATATGTCATATTATATATAATATTATTATAAGGAATTATAATTATTATTGTATTGCTTAATTATATTATTACTAGAGGTCTGGTGCACAAATTCGTGCATGGGTGGGGTCTCTTGGCCTGGCCAGCCATTGGGGCCAATTGGGTTGTCTCACCCAGTCTGGGCAGAAGGACTGCAGGAGGTTAATGGGCCAACCCCCAATTAGGGCCAATCGGGTGACCAGCCAACGGGGGGTGGGGAAGGACTGTGGGAGGTTGGCTGTGGGAGCACACTGACCACCAGGGGGCAGCTACTGTGTTGAGCTTCTGTGTGCATCATAGCACACAGTGTGCATCATAGTGGTCAGTGTGCATCATAGCAACCAGTCAATCGGTTGTTCAGTTTCTTAGGCTTTTATATATAGAGACTAGAGGCCTGGTTCATGAAATTCATGCACTGGAGAGGGGGGAGTCCCTTAGCCCAGCTTGTACCCTCTCAAAGTTCAAGAGCCCTCAAAGTTTTCCTAAGCCATCAGTTGGACATCTGTAGCGCTGCTGCAGAGGCCAGAGAGGCTTCCGCTACTGTTACTACACTTGCCAGCTGTAAGCCTGGCTCAGGGCTTCTGGCTAAGTGATGCTTCCCCCTGTGGGAGTGCACTGACCACCAGGGGATGACAGCTCCTGCATTGAACACCTGCCTCCGGGTGGTCAGTGTGCATCAGAGTGGTCCATTTGCATATTGACCTTTTATTATCCTATCTAATAAAAGAGTAATATGCAAATTGACCAACACACAAGATGGCTGCCCCATGTGTCAAAGATGACTGCCCCTATGTGGGCACAAGATGCTCACCACAAGATGGCCTGCAGGGGAGAACAGTTGTGAGGGACCATGTCTGCAAGGGAGGGCAATTGTGGTGATCAGGCCAGCATGGCAGGGAAGTTAGGGGTGATCAGGTTGGCAGAAAAGGGAAGCTGGTGGTGACCAGGCCTGCAGGGAAGGTTCAGTTGGAGGGGACCCGGGCCTGCAGGGGAGAGCAGTTGGGGGGACCAGGCCTGCAGAGTTGGGTAGTTTGGGGCAAATAGGCTGCTAGGGGAGCAGTTAGGCATCAATCAGGCTGGCTGGGGAATTGTTAGGGGGTGATCAGGCTGGCAGAAGCAGTTAGGGACAAGGCAGGCAGGCAAGAAATTCAGAGCCAACAGTCCTGGATTGTGAAAGAGATGTCTGAGTGTTTGTTTAGGCTTGATCCTACCAGATTGGAGAGGGTTCAGGCTGGGCTGAGATACACACCTCCCTGTGCACGAATTTCGTGCACTGGGCCTCTAGTATAAGATATTACACTAGAAGCCCAGCACACGAAATTGTGTGGCACCACCCATCTGCACAGCCTTGCCTTGCTCACAGCCCCACCCACCTGAGCCAGTCTTTGGTCATTAAGGTGTTAGGGCCACAGGACTTTTATAATATAGATAACTGTATTATTATAAAGCATTGGCTCACGTGATGATGGAAGCTGAGAAGTCTCAAGGTCTGTAGTCAGCAAGCTGGAGACCAGGAGGTCAATGGTGTAAGTTCTAATCTGAATGCTAGCAGGTGGAAACCCAACAGAAGGCCACATTTAAGTTTAAATCCAAAGGTAGGAGAAGATCAAGGTCCCAGCTTCAAAGGCAGCCTCATAAGAGGAATTCCCTCTTACGTGGGGAAGGCCAGCCTTTTTCTCCTCAGGCCTTCAAATGATTATGAGATGTCATGGCCATTAGGGAGGGGCATCTACTTCACTCAGTCTACCATTTCATTAATGTCACCCAGAAACACCCTCACAGATACATCTAGAACAATGTTGGATTAAATAGCTGGTCACTTCATTGGCCCAGTCAAGTGGACATATAAAATTAACCATCATAATGGTTCTTTTCCTATCCTCCCATAGTTTCCTCCCTTACAAGCACTGGTCAGTGCTCTCAAGAATCCTTTATGGAGACTTCCTGCAGATTTATAGGGTATTCTGTACATCTCTCTCCTAGCCACCTTGGTCTCTCTCCCTGGACTTTCAGTTTTGTCTCTTCAATTCTAATGGCCTTGGTCTGGGTTTCCCCTCCCTGTACTACAGATCAGAAACTCTCTAAAGACAGCAAACTGGGACAATCAATGGCCCCGCTGGATTCCAATCTCTCAAGGTTCACTGTTTTAAGTTGCCTGATGTTCAAAGTTTTGAAAACTGTTTTCTATATTTTATCAGTTTTATTATTTTTTTGGTTGTGTTAGGTGAGAGGATAAATTCAGTAAATGTGACTCCAAGCTCCCAAGCAGAAACCTCTGCAGTGTTCTAGTTTTTATTTTCAGGTGTCCAGTATGATATTGTTTTCTTCAGCCAGGATTATTTAGAAGTGTGTTTTAAAAATTCATTTATTATTTTAAATTAATTTTTAAATTTCAAACAGAAAACCTATTTTTTTATGGTACTTCATAATTAATTTTGTTGATTTTTGCTTTATGGCTTAATACAGGATTAATTTTTATAAATGTTCCATGTGAATTAGAGGAGACTGGGTATTCTCTAATATCCTATATAGAATTATATATACAGTTATTAAATTCAGCTTCATTAATTGTGTTGTTTAGATTCTTTATCACTGTTGAATTTTTGACAGCCACTTCTATAAAGAGTTGAGACAAATGTCTTGAGATTTCTCATAAAAGACAGTTGGATTTATCAATTTGTATCTGTAATTCTATCAAATTTTATTCCTTTTCTGTGAATATTTTATTATATACTACATATTTAGTTATGCTATCTCTTTTTCATGAATTTCATCTCTAATCATTACATAGTAATAATTTTTTCTTAACAATGTTTTTGCTATTAAAGTCTATATCAAAACTGTCTGATGGAAATATGCTGTGAGATATATATGTACTTTTCCAATTTTCTATTGGCTGCATTATAAAGGTAAAAGAAACAGGTAATATCAATTTTAATAATACACTTACTTAACTTAATATGTTAAAAATATTAATTGCCCTGACCTGATAACTGAGTTGGTTAGAGCATCATCCTGATGCGCTGAGGTTGTGGGTTCAATCCCCAGTCAGGGCACACGCAAGAATCAACCAATGAATGCATGAGTAAGTGGGACAATGAGTCAATGTTTCTTTCTCTCCCTTCTTTTCTCTCTCAAATCAATAAAAATTATTTGGTTCATTATTCATTCACAAAAATATTTATTTGCTATACAGGCATAATTTTACATGACCTCTGTGAGGCATTCGATACTGTTGGCAAAACTTTTTCTTTTGAAACTGTTTTAAGAGATGAATTCTTCCCAATATCAGCCTCTCTGTGTTAAATGGTTTTCCTCTTAGCACTGGTTTCTCTTGTAGGTCTCGGTCTCCTTCACTGGCTGGTGTCTTTCTCTCCATCATAATTCTCAGTGATTCATTCTGGGCACCCTCTTATCACTCTATTCTGTTTCCTTGCACGGACTCATTGAACCCCAAAGTTATAGCTACCACCTATATAATGTTAGTGACTGAATGTATGTTTGCAATTCTCACCTCTCTTCTGAATTCTAGGCTTAGTACCTAATGGACATCTCCACCCAGAGTTCCCACAAGCATATAATCTCATCAAATAGAGTTTCTCCATATTCAGCCACTCCAGAATTTCAGTGTTGATTTTGAATGATGATTTTCCTCTCCAGCCACAGCCAACATAGCATGTTCACGTTCCTTTATTTCCATTCTTACTGCTACTCCCTTAGTTTAGGTTCTCATCAATTCTTCGGGCTTTCAATAACTGCCAAACTGATTGTCTTCTCTCCAATATCTCCTCAATCTCCACAGCCATGTCATTACTTTCCTTAAAATTACTCACAGAGATAATATAACCTAAACCTGTTAGCATCATATCCCACCTACTTCACAACAAAGCCCCAGTTTATCTGATCTGTCACATCTCCTAATATTCCCAATGCTTTGCTCTGTGTTCCAGTAGATTCAAACAACTTGTGATTCTTTAAACACGTCATATTGCATTCTCCCCTATGTCTGCCTGCTTCCTTGAGTCTACACTTTGTTGAGTGAGAAGGATCAGCAATGTTGTGGCTAAGAGGAGGAGAAAGATTTCAAGTTTAGCTGGTAGAAATGGAAGCATTATATTCTATAATTTCAAGAGAAACTGAAGGTCAGCTAGAACATGAGAGAGAACAGCCTTATGGAGAGGAAGGCAAAACAAGGAGAGGAAATAGGACTATGCAAGTTTCATTGTCCATTATCCAATCCTGGTTGACCTGGCAATAGGATCATCATGTTACAGTAATTACAGCATAATAAGAAAACCAAAATGCAAATAAATAAACAGTAATAGGGACCTTGCACTAGTTAGCATTATTTGGAAGTCTGAGGATGATTTTGGGATGAGTCTGTGCTGTAAACAAAGAATGAAGTCACGGAGAAGAAAATGTTTTATGTATATATGGGATTAACTTCATCCTGTGCTTGCGAAAGCTTTTTGGTACCACACACCTGTGTTTCCCCCACTGTTTTTGGTTTCAGAGTCAGGGGAAACTAATAAAATATGTGGTGCCCGGCTGGCGAGGCTTAGTGATTGAGCATTGGCCTATTGACCAAGAGGTCGTAGTTCGATTTTCAGGTGGTGGGCTTGGTCCTCAGTGTGGGGTGTGCAGGAGACAGCTAATGGATAATTCTCTCTTATAATTGATGTTTCTATCTCTCCCTTCCTTTCTAAAATCAATGAAAATATATTTAAAAATTATGTAGTAATAAATGTCTCTCATAATCCTTTCATGTGTTTCTACCTCAGAAATCAAGACCCATACCATTACTAAGCAAGGAGGGAATGGAGATGTGGAGAGGGCAGAAAGTTTTTTTATGTACCACATGGTATCACCTCCAATACACTGTTAAATGGGGGAGGGGGAGATGCAGTACATGAATACATTATGTTAGCTTTTGTTTAATAAGTGGGAAAAATATGAATACATATGGAAAAAATGAAATCTTACCATTTGCAATAACATGGATGGAACTACAGGGTACTATGCTAAGTGAATTAAGCCGGCCAGACAGAGAAAGACATATATGATATGATTTCACTAATATATGCAATTTAAAGAACAAAATAAATGAACAAACAAAATTTAAACAGATTCATAGAGAGAGCAGACTGATGGTTGCCAGAGTGAAAGAATGTTGGGGGACTGGTGGAAAGAGGTAAAGGAATTGAAAACTACAAATTGGTGATTACAAAGTAGTCATGGGGATGTAAAGTATAGCAAAGGGAATATAGTCAATAGTATTGCAATAACTATGTATGGAAATATTGGGGGGAATACTTTGGAAAGTATATAGTTGTTTAACCACCAGGTTATATACATAATACTAATAAAAAATAACATTGAATGTAAACTATAAAATAAAAAATAAAAGTTTTCAAAAAAATATTGGAGTATTTGCTAATCCAATAATAAAAGGCTAATATGCAAATCAACCAAATGATGGAAAGACCAGTCACTATGATGCGCACTGACCACTAGGAGGCAGACGCTCAACACAGGAGCTGACCCGTGGTGGTCAGAATCCTCCCACAGGGGAAGTGCCACTTAGCCAGAAGCTAGGCTCATGGCTAACAAGTACAGCAGCAGTGGTGGGAGCCTCTCCCACCTCCTTGGCAGTGGTAAGGACCCCTTGGTGGATATCCTTCAAGGGCTCCCAGCCTGCTGAAGGGCATAGGCTGGGCTGAGGGGGACGACCCCCCCCCCCCAACTCTGGAGTGCACAATGTCTGCACCATGCCTCTAGTATTTATAAAACAACACTGAAAAGTTTCATAATGAGCTAATTAATGTAATTTCCTATGACTGGGAAACAGGGTGAGTAAGGACTTTACAAAGATTGGATAGGCTAATTATCAGAAGAACATTATGAGGTAGGAGTTATTATATTTTTGTTCTATAGGTAAGGACCCTGAGGCTTAGGGAGGGTAAATACCTGGCCCAGGTCACATTGATATTAACCAATGGTGAGGGTGGTCATACACTTGGACAGTCTGACTCCAGAGCTTATGACCTCACCATTGTATTACCACATTTTATTCTTATCTTTATTGGGCTCTTATCTCACTTTGTTATAACTGTATAATTTTGGCACTCCTGTGCTCTCTTTATTCTCTGCAAACTAACTCAGTGCCTGGATTTTTGCCTAAAACAAAATGTTTATTGCATAAATGAATAAATTAGTTTTAAGCTGAAGTAGAAGTTGATGAGCTTTAGTGGCTCTTTGCATATCTATAATAATAAAAGCATAATATGCAAATTGACCAAACTACCAAAGAATGGAATGACCATCTGGATGACCTTCAGGACTACTTTCTGGATGAAGCTGGAGCTGTGTGGGCCTACTGTTGCACGAATTTCATGTATCAGGTTTCTGGTTCAATATAATCTTGTTTGATTCCTTTCTATGTTGCCTGTCAGGAATATCTATCTAATGTGACACATTGCTGTGAATTCCATTGTTTTGACAGTTGTGCATTCCTGTACTATGTAGTTGAGAAGTAATTTTTTATTCTATCACTAAGTTTGTCAAGGAAAATTTATGAAACATGTATTGAGTGCCTAGCTTATAGCAGGTTCTGTCCTGGGCACTGGCTGTACAAAGATACTAGAAATCGGATTGTAAGAAACTCAGGATCCAGAGCAGAAGTCTGGGGAAATCACACTTTTACAATAGAGATAGAGGAATACTCACATCACGAGAGAGCTGGGAGGAAGGACAGCTCTCTCTCTAACTGGGAGTGGAGCATTCTGGAAGGCTTCCCAAAGGAGGTGGCAGTGACTGACTTTGAAAGGATTCAGTAAAACTGACAATAAGAAGTAAACAGAAAGGTATATCCAGGCAATAGTTTTAATAACAGGAACTTGATGTCAAGAGGACTAAGTCAAGGCAAGCCCATACACAATTTTGAGAAAAGACTTTTCTCATAAGAATTCTAATAATGTATACCTGGATCATCAGGTAAGGGGGTCTGGAGAATGGGGTTTAGTAATTGTGCGCAAAGAGAGCATATGTGTGGGTGCACATAGGCAAGTCTAGATGAACGTGCAAGACGAGAGAAGAAAGAATGTTTTGTTTAATAGGAAACTAAGTCTTATTTCAGATCACATCTTTGTTTTCTGAAATTCTTAGCAGTAATTGCAGTAATTGTGACTAGGCCAGTCCCCTTTGCGTTGGCTTAGACACAAGAATTCCTTTCATTGACTCCAGAGTAATATCCTCATTATTCAGTGACCAGAAAAAATTAACACTCTTCAAAATTAGTTATATATTTTTTTTACCCAGAGGGAATTGTAGCCCTTGTGATTTTATCAAGTAAATAAATATATGACCAAGTATATTTGTAGTATTTCTTTCTAATTCTGAAACTTCTTTAAAAACAGGGAGATCCGAAGGCTTGTCCTTCAGGGTCTCCAGAGGTCCAGAGGCCAAAGCAAAATTTCTCCCAGTGCTTCAAGAAGTGACCAGGTGAGGCACCAGGAAAAAAAGGTCCTGAAAGAAGACTGAGTCATATCACTCAATTAAAAACAAAAACAAAACCCCAACCCTACAACTGCTCTAATTTTAATGTCTAAAAACCATCCCTCCATTTTTTTAAAATTCAATTACATTGCTTTACAATTGAAGAATAAGTAGGGAAATTAATTACAGATTAATTAAATTTCATACAAGTTTAATTAAAGGGTTAAAAAATTAAGACAGACTTAGAAATGTTACCCACCTCTAATTAGAAGAGCCATAAGAATCAATGGAGTAATAATAATAATAAAAAAACTTGTATTTTACCTAAAACTTTTTACATCTTCAATGCTAAGCAAGTGGGCAAAAAAGGTGGGGATTATTTAAGTATGAGAAGTTGGGGCAAAATATATCAGAGTTGAGGAAAATCAGGTTTTTATTTCTTCTGTACCTTTAGTGAATTGAATTTAAAACTCTCTTAATTGAACATCTGGTAGCCATGGGCAATTCTGGACAGGCAGTAGATAGATTTTTATGTTGAATACACAATGCTTTCTTGGCACACATTAAAGGAAAAATTCTAGCCTCTTGGATCTCTCATTAAACAAGGTCATGGGGAAGTACATTACAGGGCTTCTTTTTATAAGGAATAGGCTTTACTTTCACTTAACAATGAACCAGTACTGATGATTCAGGATGGGTATAATCTGTGTTCGACAGGCAGAGGGGTTGGTTAAAGAGTACATTTCCATCCCAAAGCTATATGTATCCTCCTTTGCAAGGCTGGCATTGCTGATGTGAAGATAGCCATTGCCCCCACACCAGAAAAGAGCTGGGTGAAAGTAACTGGATTTTAGGGACCAAGGTCCTCGGGAGGGAAGAGATTGGGGGTCGACCATCTGGCCTGTTTACTGTATGCCTGTTACTACAGCTGCTAGCCTGAGTGTACATGGAGCCCAGCAGTCCCACAGGCATGACTTTCTCTTCTGTGAGCCCACCCATCATCCTTTAGCTCTGTCTGTGTCAGCACCCCCAGGTCTCCTGACCACTTATAATTGCTCTGTCACTCTGATTAAAAGGTACAACTTTTGCTGCTTGAAAGCATGGGTTTTCTTGAGGAACCCTGAGATGAGAGCTGTCAGAACACCTTACCCTAGAGCAGCATTTCCCCGGCCTCGGCACTACTGACGCTTGAGCCAGACTCTGTGGAGAGCTGTCCTGTGCACTGTAGGGTGTTCAACAGCACTCCTGGTCTCCACTCATTCAATGCCGGTTGTGACAATAAAAAATGTCTCCAGACATTGCCAAATGTGTCCTGGGGGACAAACAGCCCCCATTGAGGACCACTGCCTGAGACCCATGTCCCATTAGGAGAAATTTCTGCCTTGGTAAGTCTGAAAAGTACTAGTATATTGTCTCTCTCTTCTTTTTCACTCGGTGACCTAAGAGGAGTAAGGAAATCTCTCAAACTGAACTGCCCACCTCTCAAGACTAAAGGGAACAGAAGCCAGGATGCCTCCAACAGGATGCTCCCAATTGTTTTTTTTTTTTTTTGTCAGTTTTACAGATTTCAGCTGGTGTCACTCAACTTCTCAGTTTCCTTTGTAATGATTTTGTGGCTCAGAATCCATCGTTCTTTCCTTATACTTTTGTTCAAAGACAGGACCTCAAAAAAAAAAAATGTTCAGGTCTCTGGATTACTAGGAAGGAAGACATTTATGTTGTCGTTAATCCTCATCCAAATATATTTTTTCCCATTAATCCTTAGACAGAGTGCAAGGGAGGGAGGAGAGAACTGGGAGAGAATAAACTTGTGCTGCTTTAGGCCCTCTAGTTTGCAATAATGTGTTCCAGCAGCCATAGGAAACTAATACACCAAGCTCAGATCAGCATGACATGTCCCCAGTTCCCCAAGTGGAAGATTTGACAGGGCTGACTGCAGAGGTAAATGGGGGCCCATCTCCCAAGGAATCACATCACCTACTCTTGTACATTAGACCCGAATTTCTTTAGTTTTTAGAGTTTCAGGATTATCTATTCAAATTGCAGGCCCTCTGACAGGCCCTGTGCTGTAGTAATTACTGGGTGTAGTCCAAGGCTGGGCATACTGTGGGTACTTCCTTGTAAATGTTACTGGTTGATTGCCAGCTGTGCACAAGGCTGCATGACAACAGGACCTAGAGTTGGAAGAGGAGGGTAGAAGGGAGTTGTGTGCGAGTATCCAGAGTGTCTGTCCAAGCCTACTTCTTTGGTTCCCTACGTTCCTTCAAGTCCACCCTAGGACTAGATATGCATCATCTCACCAAAGCCCTGGAAGGATATTTTTCTTGCTATTGCAGGGGAAGCTCCATGATCTGTCATTTCTGACTCCACCATTAGTCCTGTTAGCCTCAGTGATCCACTAATGCATCAAACACCACCTGTGTCTGTGACCTTCTTGGACCTCCTTTGGCCTAATTGTCCCTGGCAGCTGACAGCCGTTTCCCTGGCTTTCATCAGAAGTCCACGGTGATCATAATAATCATGAGACCACTGATCCCTGTTTATAGAAGGCCTACTAAGGGGCAGGTGCTTTACACACAGTTTATCTAATTATTAAGCAACAATGAAAAGTTAGTACTATTATAATATCTTCTTATGCATAACTTACCTGAGGGTTAGATAGAAACTATTTTAACTCAAATCTCACAGGTGATCAGTGATAGAGTCCAGATTCAAACCAAGGTCTGCCTGATGCCAAAGGCTTTCTCTTCTGTCACATTGTTTCTGACCACAAGAAAATATCTCCCAAGTACTCAGCATAGTGGTTGGCATATGGTCTTAATTAATGTTAGCTCTTATTCTTATCATTATGTCTGTGGCTACAGCTGCCAGCCTGAGTGTCCATGGAGCCCAGCAGCCCCACAGGCGTGGAGATAGTCTCTTTGGCCTTTCCATGCCCTTTGTCCCCAGAGAGCTTCAAAGCCACACAGACACTTTTTGGCTTCTTCACCTCCATCTTCCCACATATCTCATTGTTTCCAGAAATGGGAAAATAAAGGAGCCACTGTAAAGGGGAACAAGTGGGGGAAATATCTGCACAGGGAATCTCTCCTAGATTGAGCTTCTCTTTATCTCGCATCCTGCCCAATGGATTCCCTCTCTTCCTCCCTTTATAGGCCCTTATGTAGACCTCTGTGCCTGCATTGATACCACCGCAGAACCCTCCACATCCTCACCTTCAAGCACACACATGCTGCTGTCTGAGAAGCAGAGAAGCTGAAGGATCGTGGGATTTGGGGAGAAAGTGAGAGATCCCTCTCCTGAAAACACATTTTTCTCATTTTCTTCTCCCATGTTGGTGTAGAACACCTCAGCAATGGCATAACTTAGGAAGGTATTGGAAGTGAGGACACGTAAAATTTGAATTGGGGCAAAATATTCTTACTATCATGTTGTAAATAGGTCTCTGAGAACTCTGAGCAGGTGAGGCAAGCATGTAATACACATGGTCCTTTACCTTATCTCTGACTTGTGACAGGCATTGCGTTGATCATGGCACCCTCTCCATTGGCCCCAGACCAATAAATTTGATATAACAATCATTTGGTAATGGAATGCTTCTGAAGGTAGTTGCTTCCTAAGTTGTGAATCCACTTAGCAATTCCTGAATTTCTACCCACCTGTTAATGCCCAGGTCCCATCCTGTTCATTTGGGAAAGACTTCCCTACCCATACTGATATTTGTTTCTCCTGTATTCTTTTCCTTTGGTATCAATATAGCCAGGGCAGGATCCAGATTTCATGGGGACAGAAGCCTATTAACAGCATTGTAATATTTTCTATAGAGGAAATGGAAAGATAATTCAACTTTTCCTTTAGTTGATTTAAATTTGTTTAAAAAGTTTATTTTGGCTTCATACTAATTATTGATAATGCCACATAAAATTTCAGGGTGTTCTGTACTTTGGGAAAGCCATGATCAATTTTCTACCATGTATAATCAGAAATAGTCTCATGTTTGATGGCATTGGTTGACCAGATTGTTTTCAGTGTTTTCATGTCATCAAGTTTAGTTCTAGGAAGGATGCATCTAAATATCTGAAAGGGTTGTGGCTGACCCATTACACTGTGGCAAGGGAAACTTGGCAGCTCCCTTGGAGCACCAACTGAGGAATGTTTCTTTCTGAGCACTGTGGTCAGGATCCCCTCAGTGTGAGCAAAGCCATGTTCCTTCTGAAGCAGGAACCAATCTTGTACACATGTGCCCAGAATCAGTTCTCATCCAGAAATTTGGAGGTAGAGCTGGTCTATAAACAGGTGTACGTACTCCAGGTCTCTTCGCACTCTCTCCCATCACTTTAAAAAGCTCAGAACACTCTGGCTATTAAAAAAAATACTCCTAGGATTCAGCCCTTTCACTACATATAGTAAAATACCTATGATAAATAAAAAATATAGTTTTTAATTAATGAATGAACAAATGGACAAGTGAGTGAATGAAGAACACACAACCAAGCTTCTCCAAAAAATTTGTTTGCTCTTTTTTTCTATTATGGTGTATATACTTCGATGGCTCATTTAACTGCATTTCAAGCTTATCTTTTTGTCTGATTGGATTAAAGTTGTGGTGAAATAGAATGTTAGCATTAGGAGAGATCCTAAAGATCACATAGTTAAATTCTTTTTCATTTTTTATGGAGAGGGAAACTGAAAATGAAAATATTTTAGTTATTGTTTATGGTCTCAAAGTAGCTCTTCTAAATCCTGATCCCAACCTTTGATACAAGTATACTCTTCAGTATTTCAAAACAAATGCTTATTGCTCCCTTTTAATAGGCTCAGAATTCAGAATTCTTTCACCTGCCTTGAAATCAATCATTTCCACATTTTCCTGCCCTTCTTTACTTTTATTTAAGACATGTGTGTTCAACATCATGGGCATGCAAAGGAACATGGTCCATACCCTTAAAGAATTTATAATCCAGTTAAGAGGAGGAACACCTATGTGACCTTTATCACAGCAGGACATAATTATGGGGAAATTTCTGTTGATTTTCCCTGAACTCAGTGTGAAATAAAAGTTGTTCCCCCTTTGGACGGTAATTTTTTTATTTTAATGAGCCCTTTGAAGAATGGCATCCTAAGAGTTAAATTTGTTCAGCAAGGCTAAACAATAGAATTTTATCTAAACAATAGAATTTTAGTCACATAAAAATGGGGCTGTTTCTTTGAAGCGTAGTGCTCTTTAAATGGAGTAGAATATTGTGTTTGGTCATTGAACTAACTGGCCACACGTAGTTAGTGTATTTTGTTTTTGTATGTCTTTGGGGTTAAAATTTAAGGGATGTGGCTGGAACAACACCAGCCAAATGCTTCTCCAACTAACATCTATAATACCTCCCATGAGAAATAGCTTCAGCCAGTCCTGGGAAGAAGTAAAATGCGATGAAGAATTGTTACAAAACATTAATTCAGTGGATATGTATAAATACTTCTTGCATCCTTACTACATGCCAAGTATTACTGACGATTCTGATGATAAGGCTGTGAATAAGAGGAATAGTGGTCCCTGCTTCTATAGAGCTTACATTCTAGTGGAGCAGACAGGCATGAACAATAGACTAGAAAACTTGCATAATAATGAGTGCTATGCTGAGGAAATAATAGTTGATGAGAAAGCATAGGCTGGATGATAAGGGAAGTCTTCTGGGGAAAAGTGCCCTTGAGGCTGAGACCTGACAAGAGGGAGTTGAATAAGAAAGACTTGGAGGAAGAGCAACAAAGATGCTCTAGTCAGAAGTTGCATGGAGTGGAGGGACTGTGAGGCCATAAGGGTCTGGGCAGTCTCAGAAACAGAGCCTGGGTTGCGTGGCTGGGGCTTGCAGAAGGGTGATAGGTCAGGGGGTGAGGTCAGAGAGGCACGCAGGAGCCAGACTACATGAGGTTGATGGTAGGATAAAAAGTTTGTTTTTTACTCCAAAGGCAGTAAAAGCCACTGAAGGGTTTTGAGCAGGGAAGTTATGTGATCTAATTTACATAAAAACACTTATACCCAGGACTCCAGGGCTTGGAGAGATGGAATTATATGGCCTAGAAAGTCTAAAATATTTACTCTCTGACCATTTACAGAAAAAGTTTGCTGACCTCCAATCTAGATTGTAATGATGAGGAGGAGAAATGTAAGAGATGAACGATATCTGTACACCTGGGAGACAGTGCATTCAAAGAAATATTCATGGCACATCAAACACTATATTTTTCAAGTGCTCTGCCAAAGAAAAGGCCCAGATGTAAAGAAGTGATTCATAAAAGGAGGTAATTGAAATAAATTTCAAATGTCATTGTCATATAAGCCAATAAATAATATCATGCAACATTTATGTACTGTCTCTATATTTCCATTCTATTCATCAGTAGTTTTATTAAAGTAATCCACTATAGATTTATGAGTTTAGTGTAAGAGAGGGTAAGTAATGGAAAAGATACCTATCAATATGTTGGAATAGCCATAAAAAGATACAGAATTCAGCCAGGAAGTCAAACAACATTAAATTAACATTAATAATATGCTAAGTCCAATGATAGGAGCTGGGACACACAACGGTAAACATGAAAGTCACTGTCACTTGCCCTAGCCATGTGGTTCAGTTGATTGGACACCATCCCATGCACTGAAAGCCTGCCTCAGGGGTTGCCAGCTTGATCCCCAGTAGGGGGTGTGTAAGAGGCAGCTAATTGGTGTTTCTTTCATTGATGTTTTTCTCTCTCCTTCTCTCTCCCTCTCCTTCTAAATAAAAAAAATCAATAATAATTTTAAAAAACATTAAAAAATAAAAAGAAAGTGACCATCCCTGCTTTCCTTGGACTTGGAGTTTAATGTTTCCTTAAACACAGACCTGCAGGACTGTGTGTAAGTAACTTTGTATGAATAAAGAAAGACCTTTTCTTTTTTTCCCCCAAGACATTTTATCTCTGTTTATAGGAAACACTAAAAAATATATTGATTTTCTTAGGACCTTAATTGTTATCTGTCAAAAATGGAATATAAATCTTCAAATCCACTATAACTGTGATGTGAATGGTGCTTAGATAAGAGACCTTTTTGCAGTATAGAAATGTGTCTAGTTATATCTGTAAGCACCAAAGATATATGTTCAGAAGAAAAACGATGATATTATAAAGAAGAACAGCACTGCGCTGACAGATTTTGAAGATTGCTTCTCTAGTTATCAATTTTTACAGTACTAAGTCAGTGATTCATAATTATGGTTATATCAGTATCCTGAGAATGTATACAAGCATTTCAGATGGCTCTCCAAAACTTTCAATGTGAAATTTAAGCAAGCTTTATACTGTAATTGAAAGTGTGGGCAAGGGGAAGAGTGTGGCAAAATAAAGTGGTCAGATATAGATAATCCAATGACCAGAAAGTTTTGGTACTTTCTAAGGGTGCATTTGAGGGAAGTGTTGGGGAGTTGTGTTGGTGAGTTTTTTATTTTAATTAAATATAACTTATTTATTTTCTTCTTGATTTGAATTTAGAAACTCAGACTTGAACTCCAAGGTCCTATATCACATAGTGGTGTACAGTTAGAATTCCTAGGCATAGAAGTCCCACTTAAGGCCATAGAAACAGCTTTATAAAGCACAAAGACAGAACCAGACAATTCCACTGGAGCTGGGAGCAAAGCATGCATGGGCTAGGTCAAGAGCTTGTGATTATTTTTTCCCTGTGTTCAGGACAAAGATGAAAACATATGTGAACTAAGAGAGGCTGGTTCTGGTTTAGCAAACTAAGAATGGGGAAGAGTAAAGGAAGCAAGAGGGAACTAGGAGTATATAGGAAGAAAATATTTTATTGAAAGTCTGTCTTTATTCTTCCAATTCTTGTCTTAAGAAGTCACTTTCTTTTATTCCTTCCCACTGTCTCTTAAATTCTATGCCAATGAACAAAATTAAGTCTTTCCTTTTTCGTTCGTAAGCACACTAACTAGAGTCAACACAGTTCATTTCACTGGGAATGTAAGCAAGGGTAATAAAGTCAGCTTTTCCTTATTAATATGTGACTGAGTTACCAATTTCTTTCTCATTGCTAATTAGTTCTGCTTATGGTAATCCTTTAAGTGTATTTTTTGAGGCTGATAGTACTATTATTCATGCTACTTTATATGTTTTTAAACACTTTATATGTTTTTAAAATCCCAAACTAAAATGAGTAAGAAGGATTGATGAAAAGTTATTGTAATAAAAATGGAGATAAAGTAGACCACATATTGATCTTTTCTCTTCTGTAACTTTGCTATGAAGTTGATTATTATTATGGTCATTTTGCTATGAAGTTTATTATCCCATTTCATAAACTACTTTGTGATTGGGTTTTTAAAGTCATTAATTAGTTGTCTCAAATAGGTTGAGTCAGAGAGTGTTTCTTTTTCCATAGCAGATACCTGAATAATCTAAATTTCCTTTCAACTGTTTAAGAAATTTAAAGAATAAATTAATAGAAGTAGACACTAAAATAAGTTATTTAACCATATTCTACATGGGATTATAAAACTTACTCAATATATAAACATTACACTCTCATTCCAGTTGACCTTGATAAAAACATTGCTAAGCCATCATTTTTATTGTATATTTAGAAGTATGAGTTTCTACCCACTTGAGACCATAAGTGGGGAGAAAGGCCAAAAGCCACAGAGAGAAAACATTTTGGTTCAACTTTGTGCTTGGTGAGCTGTTTTCTCTCATAAAATTTACAAATTAAGGGAGATACAGTCACAGTCCCCATGAGTAGTGGTAACCAAATATATATTTGTCTTATTTAAGAAATGCTCTTACATTGCTTATTTTATTAAATAAACACATATTCATTAATCATAATCTCCTGAAATGTTCTCACATGTGAAAACTTTCTGTGTTAATTCTTGTTTCTTTGTTTATTGCAGATTTTATAGATACCATGAAAGGAATTAGGTTTTCCTTCTTGGTAATGGTCAGGTGGAAAATTCCTACTGCTTAAACATAATAATGAGTTGCAGTCTAATTTGGGTATATATCACTCTGGAAAAACTAGAGTGTCTAGTTGAAGTTGTGGAGAAATACAAATGCAGAAGCAGAGTGAGGGGAAAAGAGGAAATTCATTCAGTCCTCCTTCCACTGGTAGTTCTTAAGATAACATTAGGTGGCTTAAGAACAGGGCATTAAATAATATTGAATTATATAATAAGATACTTCTTTTCTGTCCCTTTTCAATACTTCTGTAACATTGAGGAGAAAGTATACATCCAGTGCCACTGTTCATGCCTCCTTAATGTGTGCTAAGAACAAAGAGACAGTCTCAGGTGGAATACAGAATAAAACAAAGAATTCACAGATTTTGTTTGCATCATATCTGCTTAGTGAAAGTGAATATGATTTTCCATGGACATGTAAGATAATGTTTCTTTAAACAATAAATGTGGTTAGGTAAAAAGTAAGTTAATTTAATAAAGAAGTAAAGGTAACTTGTAAATATGACAAATATTGTGAGGAGCCTGAGTTTGGAATATTAGAGTCCTCTAAATATAGATTAAATTATCTTCACCCAGACTTCTTCTAGTCTTCTTTTTTTATCTTCCCTCTCTCCCCCTCTGTTCTTTTCTACCCTCTGTCATTCGACAAAATGTAGTGAGCCAGAATACAATGTGTCTCACATTGTGGTGGGCACTGTGAACCCAGAAATACAAAGATTACATCATCTTTGCTTTCAACCTGCTCAGTCTCACTGGAGACATAGATATGCAAACAATTACTCCACAGTGAGAAATGTGATGTGTGTGCAAGGTTTGGTGCAACTCAGAGGAGGGATAGCCATGCGGGAAGCAAGAGAGGTGTCAGATTTCGACCTTGGGAGTTAGTCCTATGAAATTTGGTCCAAGTTCATAAATATACCTTTAATTTACTCAGCAAACCTCTATTGAGCCAGATATTGCATTAGATATTGGGTATTTGGATGGAAAAAGATACAGTTGGAGCTTCAAGACGCTTTTGATTTTAAGGGGGACAGACAAGAAGAGCAATGGTTATACTAGTATAGGTTTATATTCTTTATCTGAAACCCCTGGAAGCAAATGTGTTTTATAATTTTGAATTCTTAGGACATTAATATGGTGCACACACTGTATATTACATAACTCTTGTAACAATATCTGGGGCAATACCCCATAATTAAAACATATCAGTATTCACACTAAATGGAATAAAGACTATACAAAGCCCACATCAATTTCATTTGTTTATTTTTGTAATTTTTAAGACTTCTAAATTGCAGAAAACTGTGGACCTATTCTTTAAAATAATTAGAAGTGGGCTGTAGGGTACTTTTGAAGGACAAAGAAAGGGCAATGAACTACACTTTCACAGAAAAGAGGTCAGGGAAGGTTTCCATAAAGACTTCTGAACGAAGTCTTGCTGGGTGAATAGGAGTCCACTCCACAGAGATGGTGGAGGAGGCAGAGGACTGGAGAATGAGGAGAAGGCTTTCTAGGTAGTATGAACAGCCCATAGGAGGCAACGGCCTTGGTGTTTGGGGGTGGCGGGGGCGGGGACTTGTAAGTAATTCAGAACCGTCGTCGTGTGTATGGTGTGCAGAAGGACGTGGAAATCTGATGGAGAACAGTTGAGATCAGGTGGAAGAGTGGACAGGGACACTTGCTCAGCTTAACGTTTATCCTGAGAGATAAAGAGAGTTACTGAAAGATTTTTAACAGTGTGTAATTATGCGAGTGTATTTGAAATATAGAAGAATTGTAATACTGGATGAGAGAGCTAATGCACTGTACCAAATTAAGAGGCGATTGTAATTGCTTGGATAGGAGACTATGAGAAAATGAATGTCGCCGTGGTTTGAAATGTAGTAATTGCTCAATAAATTGTAGCAATTAGAAGGTCAAAGGTGGGGATGGAGTGGGGGTGGATAAGAAGAAATGACAGAGATATTCTAAGGAATGATTTTGGACTAAGTATTGATTGGACTAGGAGAAAGTGGGGCAGAGTCTTCTCTCTTTCATGACCTTCAAGCCTCTTCCTCTGGCTTGGAGGTCTGTGTTGCTTGGCATTCCATTTGGATATGAAATACGGGTTTGAGACACAGGGAAATTGTCTTAGTTGGGTTTTGGAGTCATTATGTGATAGCCGAAGCCTTACTGTGGATGAGATCACGAAGACAATGCATCGCATGAGAAATTTTTCTAGACTCAGGTCAAAATCCTAGAAAATACTTAAGGGGAAAAGAAAGTCACTGACAGCCATGTTAAGTGCCCTTGAAGATCAACTGAGATAAGGTCTGGAAAAATCTGTGTCCAATAGGAGGTCAGCTGTTATTTGAGAAGAATAGTTTTAATAGGGAGGAGGGTCAGAAGCCCAATTACTATGAAGAATGGAGGGTGCATGTGGGAAAGTCTGTGTTGACTGCTATCCTTTTTAGATACTTGGCTGTGAAGGGAGAAACAGAAGGACAAAACTAGAGGCAGTCATGGGCTATGGGCTGCATGGGCAGGTTTTTGGTTTAGTTTTAGATTTTCACGGTAGAAGAGGTGCTGCCAGATGCCCAGTCCTGACTTGTAGTCAGCTTTTTTTGGTTGTGTTGCAGCTTGTCTCTGGAGGGAAAGTGTCTTTAACCTGAACACAAGTATTTCTCAGAAACAGCAGGCCAGACAAGCACCGGGCTGGAATAGCTTTGCAGGAAAGCCTGTCTTTCTGGGCAATCTCCCAGGTACCGCTTCTTGTGCTGCCTTCCCTCTATTGTCTACTGGATTGGCTGTTGGCCACTTGTTTAAGGCTATGCTTTTGGCTGCCTAAGTGCCACGGAGCTGGCTTGTATAATACCTGTATTTGCGTAGGATTTACTAAGGTGATTCTCTCCCCAGCCACCCCACCTATTCTTGTAGCCTGCATTGTCCACTTCACATATTTGATTTAGCTCAACCAATGCCTCTGAGTGGCCAAGGGGATACAGCTCCAGGCTAGGCACAGTGGAGGCAGAAGTCAGGACATTTGCCCCTGTGGACCTTATAATCCAAGGGGTGCAACTGTATTGTAAATAATAACAGTGGTACTTAAGCTTTAGGGAAGTAGATCTCTTTGAAAAGTTGTTGAAAACTGTATCTCCTCCTTATGAAACAGCACATAGAATTTAATATAAAATTTCTGCCTTTTGGGTGTGGTTTTTTTTTTTTTTGACTTGTTAAATTCTGAAGTAGTTTAGAAAACTCAAATTAAGTATTACCCAAATGATAGAGCCATTAGTCCTCTAAGAGTAACCTCAGATAAATGAAGGTTTCTGAGACTCCATTTCCAGATTGTGCTGCGTGTCTTGCAAAGCTTTTGTGAGGACCAAATGCGATAATATGAATAAAGTGCTTAGTACAGAGCCTAAAACAGAGCTGATGCCCAATAAGTGTTATTTTAGCTTTATGATATTATGAAGTAAGTTAGGTGTTAAATTCCAGGCATAGCTAACTTACTGGTCTCTGCTTTGGGAGTTATTCTGCCTTTGGTGGCCTCTAGTTGACTAAACCATTGTTGGTTGTGTTCCATATTTCAGTTGTTTCCTCTCTACTTCTGGAATTTTTGCTCTATCTATTCCCCCATTTGAGCAATTACTATCATTTATTAAAATGTTATTTGGAAAAAAAACACCCACCTTACATATAGTTGCTTAAAAAGGAAACTGGACTCCTACCATGAATAGAAAACATGCGTTCACTTGAAAGTAACAGTAACAATAAATAGTGAAACTGAACAATAAAAACTTAACAATGCTATAATTTCTAGTTAGATGCCAGTGCCTATCTAGGGTTTTGAGCCTCAAGCTTTCTCCTTGAGAAAAAGGAGGTTAGTGAGTGTTTGAGAGGGAGTACTTTCTTCTTGTAATAAAAATTGAAAGAGAATTGAAAAGGGAATAACTTGCACTAGCTGCTTTGGCTCAGTGGATAGAGCATCAGTCTGTGGCCTGAAGGGTCTTGGGTTGGATTCTGGTTAAGGCACATGCCCAAGTTTCTGGCTCTATTCCCAGTAGGGAGCATGTAGGAGGCAGCCAATCAATGATTCTCATCATTGATGTCTCTCTCTCTCTCTCTCTCTCTCTCTCTCTCTCTCTCTCTCTCTCTCTCCCCCTCTCTGAATATCAATAAAAATACTAAAAAAGGGAAAAAAAAGAAAAGGAAATGACATCTAGCCAATGTGATGCGCTGTCATTTAACGCCACAGCCCTTCTTCATGGACCGACTAAACGCATCTCCCATGACTTCAGAGAGAGGCCCTCCCTTGGGGAGACACCATGTGAAGGGTAGTTACCTGCCTCTCTACCCCTTCCTGAAGAGTAAATGCTGTGGGCCAGCAGCCTGAATCCAACTGTCCCTCAGCCTCGGCCTGGAGTTCTGCAAAGCCTTGTCATTTGAGCTCCTGGAAACAAGGACACCCAGAGGTCCTGCCCCCAGTTCCTTGCTGGAGCAGGCTCAGTGTCTGCCTCACACCCCAGATGGCTCCAGGGTTTTATTTGGACAGGTAGCCAAGGCAATCCAGGTGCTGCTGAACACCGGTGGGGTGGCAGGCCCGCTATAAACATGGTTCCGAAACTGTGCGTCTGGCGAACGCTGCTTCTACATAGATTGCATACCATAGAATAGATGAATAATAAAAGAGCAAAAGCAAAGTTGTCGAAGATGATTTTATTCGCTTACGCTTGAATAAGCCTCGATTAGTCAACTAATCAGCGATTATTATTATTATTTTGTTATCATGGAGGTGGCTACTTCAGCAGACCGCAGGGAACTGGACTTGCCCTCCCTCCCCTCCTGGAGCCACCTCGGCTCCCCGCCTTCCCAGGTAAGGCCACCCGCCCCGGAGCCCTGCCCCTCCTCCACGCCACGGGCCGGACCCCCGATCGCCGGCCGATTGGGCAGCCAGCGAGGGCTCCCCGGCTGCCGCGCCCCTACCTGAGCCGGGCCCGCCCCCCGCGCACCGGCCGGCGGGCACCTGGCGGGCGCTGCGGACCCGGCAGGGGGAGGAGACGACGCGCGCGCGGGGCGGGCGGCGCGGGGCCGCGCTAGGCGTTCCCGAGCCGCAGCCCAACTTTTCCCCAAGAAGTCCCACGTTTGGGGGCCGGAGGCACGAGGCGGGGAGGGGAGAGCGGAATTCCTGGAAGGAGCAGTCGCCGCCGCTGCCCCACAACATGGCCTCCTCCGCCTCTTCTACAGCTGGCGCCGAGGGCACCCTTCCTCCCGCGCAGGTGAGCGCCCCACCGTCCCCCTACCTGTGGCTTCCTACCCCGCCGCTGGGCGCGGGGAATCGGGCGCGCGGCCGGCCCTGGCGGGGGGGTCTCGGAAGCCGTGGGGGCGCCGTGCAGCTGCCTGGAACCCTGGCTGTCTGTCTGGGGGTGCCGGGCGGCGCGGAGAAGGCGAGCGGAGGGGGACCCCAATCGCTGCGGCCGGTGCGGGTCCCGCGGCGCCGGAGGGCGCAGGACTGAAGTTTGCAGCTTCGGGTGGAGACGGGAGCTCGTCCTCTGCCCCAGCGCCCCGGCATCCCGTCCCGATAAAGGAGGGAGGGCCCAGGGATTTGTGTCTTCGAAACGTGTGTCCAGAAGAAGAAAAGCGTGGCCCAAGGCTCGGGGCGTCCTCACCTCCAGCTCCGCTCCTTGGGCGGCTCTGTTCTCGGCTCGTCCCGGTCCCTCCTGTCCCTCCGTGCCAGGCTGAACCTTTCCTAAGGACGGGACCAAGAAGGCTGCGTGTTTGGCGGGGAGGAAGGCAATCACCTGAAAGTTACCTTCAGTTGGGCTTTTTCTTTTTTATGGTGAATTGAGATACTTCGTCTAACCCACTGAGAGTATAAAATCCAAACATCGGGACGCAGAAAAAGAGCAGGCCAGTGCGGATGCAGTGGCACTGCCAGGGGGTGGCTTGGAGCGCGTTTACCTTCTCCCCTAATCTTCTAGCTCCTTCCATAGGCATGCACGAAAAACACGAAGTTAAAACCAGGTGCGTGATGTGCAGAGTCGCAGCTTTCACATAAATCTTCTTCCTTCCACCGCCCCCCCCCCCCCCCCACCCCCACTCCCCAGCAGACGGCCACCTTTAAGCCCAGAGGCGCTTAGTAGCAATTTTGCAGCTGCCACTGGGTGTATAATAGAGGATAATTGGTTTAAAACACTCGCGTATGTTGGCATGTGCATAGAATGTGTAGGAAAGGGAATGCAAGAGACAGCCGTTGTCCTTGGGGAGGCACCTGGGACCAGTGGGAGGGAGGCTTACTTTCACATATCTTTTTTTTTCTTTTCTTTTTAAACTTTGTGTGTGATATATATTTTAGGAAAAAAAGAGAAATATTACTTTTTTTAAAAAGTGAGGCAAGTTTTAGGAACCTTGAAAAACAGTATTTATCTAGTTTTAAATAATATAGAATTGCCCTTTAAACACACAAGTCTCCTAGCCCAGACCACGTATTTCCTTTAGCTGTCATCTGAAAAGTCCTTGGGGAATCAAAGGGAAGTCTTCAGAAGAAGACTCAAGCCTTGACAAAGTCAATGGGAAGGGTCTTATTGCCACCTTGGTGCTGTTTTAATTTTGCTTGTTTGAGAATGTGTGGCTTGTTTAATGTAGGAAGAGAGCACTTTCTCTTTAAAAGCAGGCGGCAGGAGTCAGGCATCCTCGGGTAACATCAGACCTTATTCCAGCAGGAATAGGCCCTCGCAGGGGGGCTACAGGGAGACAGTCTCTGGGTGGACCCCAACTGGTGCCTTAGCAGTTCAGGCATCCTTATAATCTGCTGACCTGGGCTCAAAAGGGTTAATCTTTAAGGAAGCAAATCTTAATATGGAAAGTGAATGTTAAGTTATAACCATAGCTGTAAAACAAAAAGTGAAATAAAGCAGTTTATTGGCTACCTTTAATCAGCTATGAACATCTAGAAGGTCGATTTAATTCTTAAATCAGAGGAGGATAAGTGAATTGTGAATCTGGACTATAGCTGCTAGTAGATGGTTATTTATGATGGGCCATTTAAGATGGTTCTCAGTGTTCTTTTTGTGAAAGCATAAACAAATATCTATTTCATAATCTGCACAGCAGTGCGTTAGGCTCCTTAGCAGAGAATGCAGTTCAACGTCCTGAAGACACGATAAAGACCAGCAGTGTGTTTTGGAATCCAAGGCAACATTGTGGATTCTGAACTTGTTTGCATTTTGTGGTGGCAGTTACATGAGAACAGTGGTTTTCCTTTATTTAGTATTACATTTTTTTCTCTTTCACATTGTTAATGGGTTTACAAAGCAAGTGTGCATACTGCATTCTAAAATAATATTTTGGTATTAGAAAAGAATATAATTGTTTTGAACTCTCAAAGGTTGTTCCTAGTTGATGTCCAATTAGTAACTTCTTTATTTAAAAGTTATTCATTTTTTAAATGCACAAAGTATTTAAATATTATTTGTAGAATGTGTTACTGTAATTATAGGAAATTATTATAATCCAAATTGGAGGTTATAAGAAATTCTAGACTATAGAAATGGTAATTTTACTTTTTAAAGATAAACTAAACACCTGAAATCAGAAATACCAACTTTCTGATACATTTCACAAGAACAATTCTTAGTTAATGAATTTTAATTAGAATGTTTAATCTTGCTACAATGTCTCCAAACTTAGTAAAGTCTACCCTTCTGAAAAAAATCAAGGTTACTGATGATCTAACCAGATCTGAAGAAACCTTTCTCTGTTGGTATTGGCTGTTCACATAACTGTACCTGTGGAGTGTGCAAATGTGAATAGCAATGAGATGTTGGGTTAATGCTAAGGTACCAGAAACAATAGGTCCATTTAATTGCTTTTTTATTTTCATGCCAAACATGTAAAAACTGCATACATTTTTAAAGTTGCCTTCTATTTCTGATATAATTGCAAAGTTATTTTGATGTTGTCTCATTTCTATTAGATTTTATTTTATTTTATTATTTTATTTATTTATTTTTTGCACAAGAGTAGCCCAGCTGTGGCTAGTTATAGACTGAAAGTTTTATTAAAGTTAAGTGCAATGTCTATTTGAGTATCTTTTTCCTGACTGGACCCTAAAAGATATGGTAACATCTTCAAAATCTGTATTCATGGTAGAAATACACTCTGGATATTTATTCCAGTGCATTTGAAAGAGGGAAAACTATATCTTTCAATGGGTTTGTCTATTCAATCAGACATAGATTTTTCTAGGAACCAATCAGGCTCCTCTTGACCATGAGAGTGAGGTCAATAGCACTCAAATAGAACCAATTCGTTGATGTTTTATATAAATTACTCCTGAACTTTCCCTCTTGGGAAAGTCTGTATAGACTAATTAGTAAGTATCTTTTTCTTTCTTTTTTTAAAAGGTATGTTTAATTGAGTTTTAGAAAGAGAGGAAGGGACAGGGATAGAGATAGAAACATTGATGAGAGAGAAACATAATCGATTGATTGTCTCCTGCACATGCTTTACTGGGATCAAGCCCACAGCCGGGGCATGTGCCCTGACTGAGAATGGAACCAGTGAATAGTTGGTTCCTGGGTTGACGCTCACCCACTGAACCACGCCAGCCTGGCTGTAAGTATCTGTGTGGACAGGAAGAAAACACAGGAAAGTTACTTGTTTTCAGATCTGAGTACTACTTAGTACATTATCAAGTACTAAAGACAGTTTATTCTGAGAAAAATGTTTTCTCAGAATAAACTGTCTTTAGTACTTGATAATATCTATTAATATAAATAGTTAAGTGAACTCATGTTTGGAATTAAAGGTTTAAAATGTGAAAGAGCCTGACTGTTTTGGCTCAGTGGATAGAGCATCAGTCTGCGGACTGAAGGGTCCCAGGTTTGATTCCAGTTAAGGGCATGTACCTTGGTTGCAGGCACATCCCCAGTGGGGAATGTGCAGGAGGCAGCTGATTGATGTTTCTCTCTCATTGATGTTTCTGACTCTCTGTCCCTCTCCCCTCCTTTATGTAAAAAGATCAATAAAATATATATTTTTAAAATGTGAAAGAAATTATTTTGGCATGTCTTTCATAGATGATGCTTAGTTACTACTATTTTCAGGTAATATTAAAGAAAGGGAAATAATGAAAAATGTCCCTAACACACATTGTTTCCTGGGTAGGTCATGAATATTTGGGCCTGGCCTTTAGAGGAAAGAGGCAGAATGGAAATTAACAGCCATTATAGAATAAATAAAGAACTGTGTTGCTGATTTGGAAAGGTTATTTCCCAAAGTGTTTATAAGTATGATTCATTAGTAGTGATTTTGTGCCTCCAGCATTGAACTACATTTCTGTGCAGCTTCTCTGGGTATGCCAGGGGTTGATGCCAAGGCTCTGCCATGCAAGTGTGGGGCTTTTCTTTTTCCCCTTTCTCCTAGGTCATGGAAATTTACATGGAATCTGGCAAAAAAGGAGCTTGGTGACTGCACCTTTGCCTTTAGCATCAAATACAGTAGGCCCTCAAGTAATATTTGTTGAAGGAATGAGGGAGTAAATGATGCAAAGATTTAGAAGCAGCTTTAACCATTTGAACAAGAACCTTTGAGTTCCTTTCATGTGAAAGGAAGTCTCAGTTATACAGAGTCTTGTTTTTTATTCTCAAGATGTTCATTATCCAAGTCACCCGGAGTTTACATAGTACGAGACTCACAGAGAGTCAGCACCAGACGTTTTTCCATGCCTAGAACTTTGGTATCCTTTAATCATGTGCCTCAAATCTAATGTGGGCTTTACTATATAATCAAGAAGGGGAAATGTAGACTAAAGCACCTAAGAATTTAAGGAGAGGTGCATCAGGAAGCAGAGAGACCTATACATCCTAATTTCTATTCTGAAAATACCATGAAATAAAAACATGGGCAAAAAAGCTCCAAGAACTGTCTGGAAAGTTGCACTAATTATTATTTTTAATGGTGGCCTAATATTTCCACTGTGGATAGACCATAATTTATGTACTAATTTCCCTATTAATAAACATTTATCTTGTGTCTAATGTTTAGCCCCTACAAACAATGCTTCAAATAAGCATCCTTGTGCATTAAAAGGGCAAGGATGCCCTTTTAATAACCCCCAGTGGGGTAGAGAAGACATATAAGTCTTTAAAAATAGCAGCCATAATTTTCTATGCTGCTCATGGTAGAGGCTGTATATTTAAAACATACTGTAGAGTAGGTGTTAGTACCCCACTCCGTTTTATACATGGAGAAACTGAGCTTCAAGAAGGCTACCCAAGTTGCAATTTGGCAAGAGCTGAAACTGGATTTGAACCCCTCTCTGCTTGAGTAATGGAAAGCGCAATGGTGGTGAGGTCAGAAGGCCAAGGATGGAATTCCTATACTCTGACTAAACTAGCTCTGTAACCTCAGACTCTTACCATCTCTTGCGCTACAGTTTCTCCATGGAAAAAGGAGGGAGTTGGAATACACTGTTACTAAGGTTATTCCAGCTAAGACAGTCTATGATTTAAAAAAAATGTAAATGCTAGGTATAGATAATTTGTAATAAAGTGGTACATTTTCTTGTTTCCTAGAAGCATTCCTACCCCCCTCATATTTTTGCATTCCTGATGTTAGGATAATTTTCCAAATGTTGGGGAAGTTTTAAGTTTATTTTATATTGTTTATTTTAAATGATTTGTTTTTCTCTGAAAATCTGATTTTAAAGAAATTATGCTTTTTTGCAATTAATGATATCTTTAAAAAAATTTTTTTCATCTTTATTGTTCAGTTTATTAATTACGTGGTTCCCTTTTTCCCCCACCTATAGTTCCCCTCCACCTGGTACCCATCACACTCTCCGCCCTCACCCCCCTCCACTGTCCTCTCCCATAGTTGCAGATTTTTGTCCAGTCTCTTGCTGCACTTCTCACACCCCCTTTCTCCCCAAGAGTTGTCAGACCAGTCCCTCTCTATGTCCGTGATTCTGTTACATTCACCAGTTTATCCTGTTCATCAGCTTATTAATTCACTTGATTTTTAGATTCATTTGTTGATAGATGTGTATTTGGTGTTCATAATTTACACTTTTATTTTTTTCTTCTTCCTCTTCTTAAAGAATATCTTTTAGCATTTCATATAATATTGGTTTGGTGGTGATGAACTCCTTTAGCTTTTTTTTTTTTTATCTGCGAAGCACTTTATCTGACCCTCAATTCTGCATGATAGCTTTGCTGGATAGAGTAATCTTGGTTGTAGATTCTTGCTATTCATCACTTTGAATATTTCTTGCCACTCCCGTCTGGCCTTCATCATTTCTGTTGAGAAATCTGCTGACAATCGTATGGGTGCTCCCTTATAGGTAACTGTTTTTCTCTTGCTGCTTTTATTTTTTATTTTTATTTTTTTTTATTTTTTATTTTTTTAATTTATTTTTTATTTTTTATTTTTTTAAATCTTTATTGTTCAGTTTATTAATTACATTGTTTCCCCTTTTTATCCCCCTATAGCTTCCCTCCACCCTGTACTTATCCCACCCTCCACCCTCACCTCCCCCTCCCCACTGTCCTCTCCCCTTGTTGCTAGATTTTTGTCCAGTCTCTTGCTGCACTTCCCACAACCCTTTTCTCCCCAAGAATTGTCAGTCCATTCCCTCTCTATGTCCAAGTCTCTGTTATATTCACCAGTCTATCCTGTTCAACAGCCTATCAATTCACTTGATTTTTATGTTCATTTGTTGATAGATGTGTATTTGTTGTTGCTAGTTTGCACTTTTACCTTTTTTCTTCTTCCTCTTCTTAAAGAATATCTTTCAGCATTTCATATAATGTTGGTTTGGTGGTGATGAACTCCTTTAGCTTTTTCTTATCTGCGAAGCACTTCATCTGACCTTCAATTCTGAATGATAGCTTTGCTGGATAGAGTAATCTTGGTTGTAGATTCTTGCTGTTCATCACTTTGAATATTTCTTGCCACTCCCGTCTGGCCTGCATCGTTTCTGTTGAGAAATCCGCTGACAGTCGTATGGGTGCTCCCTTATAGGTAACCAACTGTTTCTCTCTTGCTGCTTTTAATATTCTCTCTTTGTCTTTTGCTCTTGGCATTTTAATTATGATGTGCCTCGGCGTGGTCCTCTTAGGGTTCCTATATATTGGGGTTCGGTGCACTTCTTGGAATCCTAAGTCAATTTCTTTCACCAGGTGTGGGAAGTTTTCAGTCACTATTTCTTCAAATAGGTTTTCATTGTCTTGGCCTCTCGCTTTTTCTGGCACCCCTATAATTCGGATGTTGGTATGCTTGAGGTTGTCCCAGAGGCCCCTTACACTATCTTCAATTTTTTGGATTCTTTTGATTTCTTGCTTTTTCAGCTGAGTGGATTTTACCTCTTTGTATTTCAAATCTTTAACTTGGTTCTTGGGGTGCTCCAGGGCACTTTCAGGTCTTTGTATAATATTTTTTGTTTCAGTCAGTGTATGCTTAATTTCTGGTTGGTCCTTTTTCATATCCTTGAGAGTCTGCTTTATATCCTTGAGGGTTTCATTCATTTCCACGTTGGTCTTAATAATTTCTTTGAAGCTCTCGTTTATATCCTGGAGGGTGTTGTTCATTTTCTTGTAGGACTCACTCATTTCCTTTGTGGTCTTGCTTATTTCCTTATAGGCCTCGATCTTTTGTTGGAACCTCTTAAAAAACCCTATAACCGTGGTTCTGAATTCCATGTCCAGTCGTCTTTTTTCCTCCCTTTCTTTCACATCTGATTTCTTTCCATGTTGCTGCATGGTGGCTGCTTCCCTGAGTTGGTCAATTAGCTTTGTGTGGTAGACGTGCTACAAGGGACAGTGGCTCAGCCTCCCCAGTTACCTGAGGTGGATATGGGCTGCACAGTCTTGCTCAAGTTAAGTTCAGTTAATCGTTGTTAGCACTTGGAGGGTTGACCTCCAGGCCAATTGTCTGTGAAGCTCAGCTGTGCTCAGGTTGGGTGGGCGGAGTCTCCGGGCCAAGCAGACAGCGTCAGCTCCGCCCTATGTGGCCCCAGGGACTCTGTGCCGGGGGGCAATGGCCGCCAGCACCTCTGAGAGAGAGCCGCTGCAGAGCTCCACCGGCTGCCGGTTGCCGGGGAATTCAGACTTTCCCAAAATGAGTCTGCATGCACAATGTCTCACCCAGGATCGTAAAACAAAGCAGTCTGACGGTTTTCCGAATGAGAGACAAGTCGCGGTGTGTTCTCTGCGCCGTCACGCAGCCGAGCTGTTCGCGCGAGAGCTGCCTTCTCCACAAGCCGGGAGACCCGGCAGCCCCCGAGCTTCGGCGTGCCCTCCCACTGTCCAGTTTTCACTCCGTGTGATAGTGGGTTCTCTGGACTTCGCCCAGAGCTGGAGAATCAGCCCAGTAGGACGCCTTTGTCTCCCCGTTCGAGAAAACTGGCCGGTTTCCAGCCGCCCGCCCTCTCCGCGGCGTGCGCTCCAAACCTCTCTCCGGGCGAATCTTTCAACGCCGTCCGCTGCTGCTCCTCCGGGTCACAGTGTCTTATCTTCACTTTTATTTGTGGAATTTTCACTCGGCGAGCTTTCTGGTGATTCTGGAAGGTGTTTGTTCTTTCGTTAAGTTGTAGTATTAAAATTGCTGATTATGACGGCAAGATAGGTGTTTTGCCTCTGCCGCCATCTTAGTTCCTCTCCTCTGTACCTCTTGCTGCTTTTAATATTCTCTCCTTGTCTTTTGCTCTTGGCATTTTAATTATGATGTGCCTTGGTATGGTCCTCTTAGCGTTCCTATATATTGACTCCTAAGTCAATTTCTTTCACCAGGTATGGGAAGTTTTCGGTCACTATTTCTTCAAATAGGTTTTCATTGTCTTAGTCTCTCTTTTTCTGGCACCCCTATAATTCGGATGTTGGTATGCTTGAAGTTGTCCCAGAGGCCTCTTACACTCTCTTCAATTTTTTGGATTCTTTTGGTTTCTTGCTTTTCCAGCTGAGTGGATTTTCCCTCTTTGTATTTCAAATCTTTAACTTGGTTCTTGGGGTGCTCCAGAGTACTTTTAGGTCTTTGTATAATATTTCTTATTTCAGTCAGTGTATGCTTAATTTCTGGTTGGTCCTTTTTCATATCCTTGAGAGTCTCCTTCATATCCTTGAGGGTCTCCTTCATTTCCTTGTAGGACTCATTCATTTCCACATTGGTCTTGATCATTTCCTTGCAGGTCTCGTTCATATCCTTGAGGGTCTCATTCATTTCCTTGTAGGACTCATTCACTTCCTTGTCGGTCTTGCTTATTTCCTTATAGGCCTCGACCTTTTGTTGGAGCCTCTTGAGAAGCCCTATAACCATGGTTTTGAATTCCATGTCCAGTCGTTTTTTTCCTTCATTTCTTTCACATCTGATTTCTTTCCATGTCTCTGCATGGTCAATTAGCTTTGTGTGGTAGATGTCCTACAAGGAACAGTGGCTCAGCCTCCCCAGTTACCTGAGGTGGATATGGGTTGCACAATCTTGCTGAAGTTAAACTCAGGTTAATCGTTGTTAGCACTTGGAGGGGTTGACCTCCAGGCCAATTGTCTGTGAAGTTCAGCTGTGCTCAGGTTGGGTGGGCGGAGTCTCTGGGCCAAGCAGACAGAGTTAGCTCCGCCCTATTAGGCCCCAGGGACTCTGTGCCAGGGGCAATGGCCGCCAGCACCTCTGAGAGAGAGCCGCTGCCAAGCTCCACCGGCTGCCCGGGAATTCAGACTCTCCCCAAATGCGTCTGCACACCCAACGTCTCACCCAGGGTCATAAAACAAAGCAGTCTGACAGTTTTCCAAGTGAGAAAATAAGTCGTGAGCGCTCTCTATGCGGTCGCACAACTGCGCTGTTCCCAAGGTCACGTGCAAGCTTGCCTTCTCCACTAGGCTGCAGATCCTTGCAGCGCCCAGGCTTCGGTGCGCCCTCCCACTGTCCAGTTTTTACCCCGTATGATAGTGGGTTCCCTGGACTTTGCCCAGTGCTGGAGAATCAGTCCAGTGGGACGTCTTTGTCTCCCCGTTCAAGAAAACTGGCCGGTTTTCAGCCACCTGCCCTAGCTGCCCCCTCCAAACCTCTCTCTGTGCGAATCTTCAACGCTGTCCACAGCTGCTCCTCCGAGTCCCAGTGTCTTATCTTCATTTTTATTTGTGGAATTTTCACTTGGCCAGCTTTCTGGTGATTCTGGAAGGTGTTTGTTCTTTTGTTAAGTTGTAGTTTTATAATTGCTGTGTATGGCGGTAAAATAGGTGTTTTGCCTATGCCGCCATCTTGGTTCCTCCCCAATTAATGATATCTTAAAGCATAAGAAATTTACCAATTTTAAGGGGAAATAGCAGGAAGGCATCTCAGTGAGTTTGGGCTGGTAAGTGAATACTCATCAAAGACAAAAAATTTAAATGGGATGTAAGAGAATAGGGACACTTCACAAAGTAGATAGAGAGCAGTTGAGATAATTGGTTGGCTTCTGTGGGTCCTTCAGGTCTGTCTGTTCTTTCTTTAATTTTCCCTCCCTTCCTCCCTCCTCCCCTTCCTTCCTTCTTTCCTTTGAGACATGATCAATGTTATGCTGGTTAACTGGCTTTCAAAAAATTGCCTAATTTTAGCATTTTCCATTTCTGTGCTGTAAATGTAAGGATCTGGTCACCAATTCCATTATGAGTATGAGGGAAGAGTTCCCCCTATACCAACAGAGCTCCTATACCAGCTGGGTGTTCTTCCATTCAACTCAATTCTGACACATAGCATCAGATCCCACAGGTTAAGGGCTTAGTCCCACAAGACTGGCCTGTGCCCTCTCTTTTCCCCACTCGGGATGCCAGTCACATCCCAAGTCTATCTGACCAACTGGCTATATAAATGGAGGTTCCAATGGCCTTCTCATTTGGTTCAATTAATTTGCTAGAGTGACTCACAGAATTCAGAGAAATATTTTACTTACTGGATTACTGGTTTATTATAAAAGGATATAACTCAGGACTGGCCAGATGGAAGAGATGCTTGGGCAAGGTATGGGGTAAGGGGTGCAGAAGCTTACATGCCACTCTCCCCAAATCTCTATGCGTTCACCAAACTAAAAGTTCTCCACACCCAGTCCTTTGGGTTTTTATGTAGACTTTATTACATAGCTATGATTGATTAAGCCATTAGCTTTTAGTGATTGATTCAAATTCCAGTCTCCCCCTCCCCTCGCGTCCCCCGCACCTCTACCGCCGAGGTTAGGGAGTAGGGCTGAACGTTCCAATCTCCTAATTACAGGGTTGGTTCTCCTGGTTACCAGCCTCCATTCTTAGGTCTGGTCCAAACGTCACCTCATTAACATTACAAGACACCTATACTGATTTCATCACTTGGGAAATTCCAAGGGTTTTAAGATCTCTGTGCCAGGAGAGGTTGAAGGCCAACTATTTATTTCTTATTATAAATCACAGTATCACAAAATACTTCCATCGTAGCTGATTTCAAACTGCCAGTGTGAGGTGAACCTATGGAGTTGGGAAGAGATGCCCATGTTTGGCTTTCTTGCAAGCTGGGATTAGTTGATTCCAGCACACCACTTACATAACAGCGAGATGCACCACAATTTTTCAATTGAAATAACATTTGTTTATCTAAGATATATTTGGCACTTAGCAGATATTAGGTACACATGGGAAGCACAGATAAATAAGAATTAGTTTTTACTCTCCAAATGTCATAGTCTAGTGAGCTGGTTAAAGAAAGGAATCTAGTACTGAGAATGGTTGATTAGCTCTCTCTTTTATTCCATTCAGAGCTAAAGACATAGCAATTAGATCCTCAGTGATCTGGATGAGAAAACAGAGAATTGAAGTTTGTAATTGAATTATTAGATTTAGAATGATGAAGCAGGATTTTTTTCTTTTTACTTTTTAAAATTTATTTATTGATTAAGGTATAATGTATGAGTCCTCATCCCTCCATTAGCCTTCCAACTGCCTCCCCTTCTTCCCTCCCACCCCCCCACTCATGCCCTCACCTTCCTGGTGTCTGTGTCCATTGGTTAGGCTTATATGCATGCATAAAGTCCTTTGGTTGATCTCTCTTCCTTATCCCCACCCTCCCCTACCTTCACTCTGAGGTTTGACATTCTGACTGATGCTTCTCTATCTCTGGATCTGTCCCTGTTCATCAGTTTATGTTTATTATATTACATAAATGAGTGAGATCATGTGATATTTATCTTTCTCTGACTGGCTTATTTCACTTAGTATAATGCCGTCCAATTCCATCCATGCTGTTGCAAATGGTAAGAAGTCCTTTTTTTTTTTTTTTACCACAGCATAATATTCCATCATGTAGAGGTACCACAGTTTCTTAATCCACTCATCTGCTGATGGGCACTTAGGCTGTTTCCAAATCTTAGCTATGGTGAATTGTGCTGCTATGAACATGGGGATGCATATATCCTTTCTGACTGGTGTTTCTAGCTTCTTGGGGTATATTCATAGAAGTGGGATTGCAGGGTCAAATGCGAGTTACATTGGAGCAGAATTTTTAAAAACCTTTTTCTATGGAGGTCAAGTAAAGTATAATAGATCTTTCTTCCCCTTCTGATATGTTGGTGTGTGTGCATGATTTTTAATCACCTTTATTGAAGTACTAGCGGCCTGGTTTGTGAATTTGTGCACCAGTGGAGTCCCTCAGCCTGGCCTGAATGCTCTTGCTATCTGGGACCACTCAGGGGATGTCAGACTATGGGTTTTGGCCTGATCCCTGCAGGCCAGGCCAAAGGACCACACCGATGCATGAAACCGTGCCTCTTCCCTCTGAGATTCATTAGTCTGTTCCATGTTTCCATGCCTGTCCCCTGGTGGTCAGTGCGTGTCATAGCTAATGGTCGAATGGTCGTTTAAGCTTTTATATATATATATATATATATATTATATATATATATATATATATATATATATATATATATATATATATATATATTTTATATACAATAAAATTCACCAAATTTAAGGCTACAATTCTACCAGTTTTATAAATGTTATACCCCATCACAACAGATTGTTCATTATCCTAAATTCCCTTACGCTCTTTCCCAACTTCCTCCATCCCATCAGGAAACCACTGTTCTGCTCTCTCTCGCCATAGGTTAGTTTTGTATATTTTTCTTTTGTGCCTGGCTTCTTTCTCTCAGCATAATGAGTTTGTTATTTATCCATGTTTTAGATATTAATAGATTTTTTTTATTGCTGAGTAATATTTCACTGTATTAATGGACCATGGATTGTTCAACATACATTTGAATTGTTTTCAGCTTTTGGCTATTATGAATAAAGCTGCTCTCAACATTTCTACATATGTCTTTTATTGATACATATATGGCCCCCTTCCTTTTGATGGGAGCATAGATACCTAGGAATAGGATTGTAGCATGTAAAGGTAGTGTGTGGGTAACTGTACAAGAAACTATTCATGTGTTACCTCCCATGAGGTAATGGTCTCATATCAGAATAGGAGGAAAGGGAAAGTATTTTGGGGAGGTTTTGTTCCTTTGGCAGGTACTAATATGGGAATTTTTGGAAATACAATTTTAACTCTGGATGAAGGGTGGATATTGGAAAAAAATGATGTTAGGTAAGACTTTACAAGCTTGTAAAAGAAAGTATAGTTGTAAAGACAAAACCACGAGTTTTTTTGACATTTTTATTGATATATAATTTATATACATAAAATTAAGCCAATAAAGTGTATAACTCAATAAATTTTGGTATGATAGAGTTGGAAAACCATCACCACAATCTGATTTTAGAACATTTCTATTATTTTCAAAGAGGTTGTCATTTACAGTAAAAAACTATAGTTTTAAAGTTAGGAAGATGGATGTTTTAGTCTGAGCTTTACTAGTTAACAACTGTATTATCTTGTAAAGCTAAATCTCAATTTCCACACCTTTGAAATTGAGATGAGAACACTTCCTTTACAACATTTTCATGAGAACTACAAATAATGCACAGGAAGCACTTACCAATATTAAATGTTAAATAAATGGTAGTGTTTATTGTTGAACTGTGCCTGCATCTTTGTAATTTTTGTGGTATTTTGTTTGTATTCTTATAGCTTCTGCAATAGCGTGCCCTTTACTAAAGATATCTTAAAACATATCTTTTTAAAGGAAATTCAGTAGAATGGAAAGAGGAAGTGTTCTAAAATATTCGGGTTTTCTGGTTCTACCATTTAATTGCTCCATTGGGCAAATCACTTTACTGTGTTTTCTCTTGAGGAACTAGAGTAATAACATCCACCTTGCAGGATTGTTTTGAATGTTTGAGGAAATATACAGGAAATGTTGATAGTTGCTCAACACATTGGAACTGTTATTCTATGCCATCAGGAGCTACCATCTTCAAAGTAATTACATCAGGAATAAGGTTTATGTACAGCCCTGGCCAGTGTGGCATAGTTGGTTGAGCATCATACTGTGCACTGGAATGTTGTCGGTTAGATTCTCGGTCAAGGCACATGCCCAAGTTGTGGGTTTGGTTACTGGTCGGGATGCATACAAGAGGCAACCTATTGATGTTTCTCTCTCACATTGATGTTTCTCTCTCTCTCATGTCAATAAAAACATATTTTAAAAAATTATGTATAAAATTTCAAGGCCTAGATGGGAATTTTGTTTATGTCCCATGTGTACATTTGCTGTGCAAATTTTTATATTTTAATACTAGTACAATGCTCCATACATAGTCCTTACTAATATATTTGGTTAAATAAATGCAGAGATGAGTACAAAAAGAAGAAAAAGAATTTTTCCCATTCTGTTCCAATCTCCCTGAATTTATATATAGGTATCTGAGAGGAAGTTTCATTTGCTAAGCTTCAGGTTTATTCACTTACCTCTTCTCTTTTGGTACGTTGAGGGTAGAGTGAGGTGGAGAAAAATTAGAAATTATCATAAGGACAAAAATTACAACAATAATTGCCTACATTTGTAAATACCTATTTATATATTTTAAAGTACTTTCATGTTATTTCTTTATATTTATTTATTATGATGATAAGCATATGAGGTGATTTGAGTAAACAGTCTCCTTTTGATGAAAAGAAAGCTAGGTTCAGAGGTGAGCTTATTCATGGTTCTTATGGAGCTAATAAGTGGCAAAGCCAAATGAGGGAATAAGTAGGTAAATATGTATGTGGCTTATGAGCATAGACTGCGGCACCTGTTCTGGAAAGCAGTCTGGCATCACTTGTTTACTCTATGACCCAACCACTTCATTCCTACAGGTGAACACGGGAATGTGTCCCATAGATTCCCCAGGAAGATGTGTCCAGTTACTCACTGTTGTGTTATGAGTGGAGGAGAGGAGGTATCTCGGTGATCGTTTCTGGGGGGGGGGGGGGGGGGCGGGGAGACAGAGATAGAATGGTGGATGCACATCAAGCAGTTGTCCATAGTTAAAAGCAACAGATCAGCCCTAACGGTTTGGCTCAGTGGATAGAGCATTGGCCTGCGGATTGAAGGGTCCCAGATTCCATTCCGGTCAAGGGCAAGTACCTTGGTTGCGGGCACATTCCCAGTAGGGGGTGTGCAGGAGGCAGCTGATCAATGTTTCTAGCTCTCTATCCCTCTCCCTTCCTCTCTGTAAAAAAAAAATCAATAATATATATATTTTAAAAAGCAACCAATTAGGTAAAAGCAACATGAATGGATCTTAAGAATATAGTGCTTGGTGACAAATGTCAGAATGTGGGGTACATGTATTCTTTATGTGAATTAAAAATTCACAAGCCTAGCATAGTACACATCTTGTAAGAACTTGTACATTAAGTACTCAGTAAGCACATTAGAATGGCTGCCTGTGGGGCCCAGTGCATGGGAGTAGGTTATGGAGATAAAAAGGAATGAGTAAATAAGGAACAAAATAATGTGCCATGTACCAGTAAGTATGGCTATCTTGACCTTCTGAATGGTAATGTTAAAAAACAAAACAAAATAACACACTGTTACTTGATATAGTTTGAATACCTTTTATATGATCAGCTCTGTTACTACTACATTTAACCAGAGACCATGACGTCACTATATATGGTGAAAGATGTTCCGTGTGAAATAAAGTTTGGAGTAGTTGCTCAGACTCAGGTTAAGTTTTGCACAGAAAGCAACATCTTTTTTTTTTTTTTTAAGATTTACAATACGGTATACTTTAGTTTGTACAAAGATGAAGTTCCTTTAAATTTTTATGTTTTGGATAATAGACACATGTGGGATGCAGTACTACTAGTTTTTACGGAATTAAAATACAATCTACTAAATATTTAATTCAAAAATGATAAACTATTCATATTATTCATAGATTCACAAGGTGCTCACTATCCTATTATATCTAGAAATAGTTGTCTGCATGTATATTCTCCTTCAAAGATCTAAATGTGTGATTATTTTTCTGCAGCTATTTCCACTTCTATTGTCTTACTTGCTTTCCAAGTTAATATTGAAGTAATAGACCCCCCCTCCCCTGTTTTCTTTGTGTGTGTGTGTGTGTGTGTGTGTGTGTGTGTGTGTGTGTGTGTGTGTTTTGGCATAAAACCATGCAGATTTGCTGAGCTGCAGTTCTGGAGGTTAGAACTCCACAAAGGTCGGCAGGACTTTGTTCTGGAGGCCCCGGGGACAGTCCTTCTCTTTACCTTTCCAGCTTCTAGAGTCTGCCTGTGTTTCTCGGCTCTTGGCCCCATGTCACTCTGACTTCTGCTTTGATCATCATTTTGCATAGTTTGCCTTTTAATTTCTTCCCTTTCTACTTACTATTTGTGATCCTTCTGAAATAATAGTTATGTAAGGTGGTTATAATTATCTTTTGTAAATACTGTACATTTTTTGTAACAGCAGCTACCCTGCCTGTTTAAAAGAGTCCCAATACTTAAATTCAGCTGAACATTATCAAACTTGGAAAGTATTCATCCATCTCTACTGTGGAGATGCTACTGGTGGTATTCAGTAGGCACACTCTGCTGGGACAAGAAGGTCACAGAATTATTTTAATGACAGGTCTAGAAGTTGAAGAGAAATTGATGACACCCTTAGTGATCCCAGGGTCCACCTGTTCGTGAGTGTTATGTGGACCAGAGATTCAGGTTCACCTGTAACATGGAGAGGAAGGCCTGGCTCTTGTGTAAGAGTTTCATCTGCAGAATCATGCAATAAAATGTTGGCAACAAAGATTTGATTTTAATGTTGTGTTTGATATTTCTCAACAATCTAAATGAAATAGTAGGAAAAAGGAAGCTTTGCTATGTAGTTGAAGGGATACAAAGTCAGATATGTGAAAATGTTACTCATAAGTGTGATTCTGAACTGTCCTGCAATTTAGTTTCCTCGTCTACAAAATGCAAATAATGATATGTCCCCTTTATGCCTCTCAGAGGATTAAGTTGTAGGATTAAGTAATTTATTGAATTCAAATTGCTAAGTGCATTATGAATATATTGGTGTGGTTATTTTACATATACCAAGAGAACATATACTGTTCTCTTCCAGTATGAAAGCTTTTTTACTGAACTAATATAGCATCTTCCAGTAATATCTTTGGTGATTGGACATTTTACAGTTGATTTATTAAGATTGTGAGTTTTAGTATCTCTTTGAGGTTTTGGCAACTTTTAATCTTATTAGAGTTTTAGGTATGCTAGAAAACTGCTCTTTTCATTTACTGGAACCAACAGAGAAAATCATAAGCAGTCAGTAAAATCTCCTTGCATCTCCATGATTATTGCAACTTGCAAAGTCTGATTGGATTGCAACAGGGTGTGAAATGGCATGGCTTAGATTGGTATGAATGTCCAATTAAGTCTTCATTGAATTTCTTAATGTGTGTAACTCATGAGCCTAAAATTCTTCAGGTGTTTGAAGAATCAGTGTAATGAATTGCTCTCTGAGTTGCAAAAATTTGAGTTTAGTCTGTTATTTAGAATGTGTACACACTTGGGCATATCTTCACTTCTACAGAGTATTCTCCAAACTGGTAAGCTTTCTGCCTGCTTAATGATTCTCTATGCTCTGAGATCCAAACTATGGTGAGGCTGTCAAACAAATTTAGTACATGCCATTTTGTAGAACCTCTGAGTGAGCTACTTTACTTCTAAGCTGTAGATTTGTCCAGAAACTGGTGAAGATTCTGGAGGTTTGAGTAAATACCTAAAGTACATTTATATGGATTTCTGAAGAAGCCTTTTATCTGTGATCATTGCTTAATTGTGAGGCTTTCTCTCCCTTTCATGTAATGAGGTACAAATACTTTGAATTCTGCCCACACATGGCTTTTGAATCCAACCATCTCTCCCACTCTATACCACTGATTTGCTATTGATTACTATCTTTCACCTGAGCCATTTGAACATTTACCTAAAGGTGACCTTACTTCTATAGACAGCTGATCTCCCTACATATCTTTACAAAACAAAGTTATGATATAATTCCTCTGTTTAAAAACCTTTTATTGATACCCATTATAAGTAAGGTAAAGTCCAAACATCTTAGGGTTGTGCAGATCTTTTACCATATTGTCCTAGTACAAGTTACCATTTTTTACTCTTAGTTTTATTCTGAAACATCCGATCTTGTGACCATGCTATACTTATTTCTCCAGCCTTCCCCAAATGGACTATGCCTTTGCATTCTTCCATGTCTTGTATATGTTTTCTCTTACTAGTTTGTGCTATTCTAATTTTTCCTGGAAAATCCCTGCAACTCCTTTAATACCTAGCTCAAATATCCCCTCTTCTGAGAAACCTTCCTAGACTTCTGCAGGTTATGACATTCTTCTATAGTTCTAGCACTTAAAGTACATTTGAGTTTCATGACATTTGTCTCATTTTATTGGAATTATTAATTTCTTTGTTTTCCTTAACTAACCAGACAATGGGTTCTTAGAGTGCGTAGTTATACCTTTTCTCCATTTTCTTATCTGCCTCCCCCCACCGAGGATCTAGTATACTTAATATGGCTGCTGAACAAAAATATACTCAGCAGTTGAACAGTGTTTGCCAACATGGTCTCCTGTACAACAGTTTTGAAATTATTTTGACCTTCAAAATATTTATATTTAAGTAAGATGTAGAAATATGATATTAGAAATACATCAGAAATTTGGCAAAGGTATGTGTATATGATAATATCTAATACTATTTTATCTTGTTAAAGCAAAAAATCATGCAAATTTCACTCATTTGATGTCAGTCTCTCAGTCCATTAGTAACTTTCAAACTAATACTTTTTGTAGAGTAGTAATGAAGGTGAAGTGCTTTTAGAATCAGACTATGTTGTATGAAGCAATTGTTACTTAAAAATGGGATTTACTAGTGATCAGTTGGATGTCAGTGGCAAGTAACACTACAGAGAGGCCCAAAAGTGAAAAAGATTTATTATGTTCATTTGAGCCCAAGGCCTGAGCATATCACATTGGTGTGTTTGAATGTCCTTAGGTCACAGTACTAAGCTACCATTGGGTTGTTGCAAGCACAGAATTGTAAAGCTCAGTGTTTGGCCCTAGCTGCTTTGGTTTAGTGGATGGAGCATCAGCATGTGGACTGAAGGGTCTTAGATTTGATTCCAGGCAAGGACACATGCCCAGGTTGCAGGTTCCATTCCTAGTAAGGGGCGTGCAGGAGGCAGCCGATCATTGATGTTTCTATCTCCCCCTCTTCCTTCCTCTCTGAAATTAATAAAAATATATTTAAAGCTCAGTGCTTGGTTTCATAGAAAGTTCTTTTTATTTCTCAGTTTAAAGGTTTCTTGTATATGTATTGTTTTTATTGCACAAGTAATACATGTTTAATATAGAGTTGTCAGTCACTATGCTTCTGAACCTTTTTATAATATGGCACACTGGGGTCAAAGGACCAGGCTGCTGCCAGATGAAGGTGTTGCTATGGGGCTGCAGCCATAATAGACTCTTTCACATTTCCATAAAGACTGAAGAGATAATAACCACCAATCCAAGACCCATGTAGGGCTGATAATATGATTCCAGAAGTGGAACATGCACTAAGGATGTGGACATTTTCATATTTCTTTTATTTGTTGTAATAGCCAAATCTTCCCTCAAATGATAGGTTATACCAACTTACATCTTACCATTTCCTGAACTCCCCACAGTGCAGTATTATCACTTTTTTCTTTACTTTTCTCATTGTGATTGGTGAAAAGTGGACTTGCTTTGTTATTATACTTTTTTTTAAATCAATATAAAAGTGAAATATGGAATACTAGCTTTAAAAAATATCCTCAAGGGACAAACTGATGGTTGCTATGTAGGAAGAGTGTTAGGGGTTAGGTGAAAAATGGGGAGAGATTAAGAAATACCAATTGGCAGTTACAAAACTGTCATGGGGATGTGAAGTACAGCTTGGGGAATATAGTCAGGGATACTGTAATAACTATGTATGTTGACAGGTGTGTACTAGACTCATTGGGGGTATTACTTTGTAAGTTATATAAATGTATAACCATTATGCTGTATACTTGACACTAATATAATGTTGAATGGCAACTGTAATTGGAAAAAAATAATAAACATACATATGTGAAATAAAATCCTCAAGGAATAAAGTAGAGAGACTAATATCTAACATCCTATAAATCACTCACTGGCTAAGAAGGTATTGTTGATCTCTGGTCTTTTGTCCTAGCTCAGCTACTCACATTATATCATATACCTTGTGTTTCTGGTGACAGTGTATATTCTGTTATTAAGTTGAGATTCATCATGGAAGTCTCCATTCTGAAAAAAAATCCCTTTAATATTGTTGAATGTAAATAGTGAGGGAATATAGAGAATAACCCCATAACTTGAGTTGAAGGTTGAGCCTTATTTTTCTGGCCAGAAATCCAAAGAATTGTCCTTTCTTTGTTGGAAATGTTCTCACTATGCAATATCAATTGCATGTTTACTTGGAAATATAAAGTTTGTTTTTCCAAATGTTTACTTTATTTATGAGATGCTACACTTATTTGCAGCAATTACTTTTTTATACTTCTTTAATTTTTCCCTTACCTCTTCTTAAGTGATTGCAAAAAAAATAGGCAATTTAACACTTAGAATTATTCAAGCTTCTTGTATTTTGGTTTTAAAATAAACATTTAGTGGCAGGTGGTATTAATGAGTCTTGAGAGCTTATCATTTTGACATCATATTCATGTCTTATAATAGGTGCACCAAAAAACCTTGAATACATGAATATGTAGCAATAATACATGTAGCAATAATATATGTTCCTTCAGAGGACAATATGAGATTTCTAACTTGCCATCTGAAGAAAATTTTCTAATGTTGCAGTTAGATTTATTTTAATCTGTACATACACTTTTCTAGTTTGTTTTGCACAAGACAGAGTCCTTTGTTAAGGAATAGAGCCAAGCTAATTTGATCAATATGACCGAATTGAAATCAGGACCTTATTGTCTTTTGGCAAAAAGTCATTGCAAAGCTTAAATAAAATAAAAACAAAGGAAAACAAAAAAGGAAAATCACCCAAACAAATCATAACATTCATGCAAGAACAGAAGTGCAAATATACAAACCCTACCAGTGAAGAATTCATTTTGTAAGCTGTCAATAAACTATTAAGTGTAGTGTCTAAATAACTGTTCTGGCCTTGGAAGGAAATCCAAACAGAAAGTCCCCAGAATTTGCCCTCTTGCTATTAGCAAACACCCTTCACCCCTTCTGTCTCTGTGCTTTTGTTCACAAATTATTCTGTGTGTTCTACCCATCCTTGTTTATCTAGGAAAGGTCTGCTGTACTTGATGCTCAGTCTTTGAATATCACCTCTTTTGTTAAAGTTCCTTGCATTTGTAAAGATGTATGTGTGTGTTTCCAGAGCTTGCGTGCCTTTGTGCCTTATAACCTTCAATTTATCTGACACTGACACACCTCTTTTTGCTAGGCACCCTGCTTGGTACTGGATTTGAAAATGGCAAATAAAGTACCATCTTTGCTCAAGTACCAAGTTAAAACAAATTAAGACTTTATTTTCTAGAGCAGTTTTAGGTTTACAGAAAAATGGAGTAGGTAGTACAAACTCTAGTCACAGATCCTCCTATCATTAACATCTTGCATTAAGATGGTACATTTGTTACAATTAATGGCTAAATACATGATTTAATACATGATACATGATTATTAACTAAAATCTATATTAGCATTCACTTTTTGTGCAGTGCAGTTCTATGAGTTTTAATAAATGTATAATATCTGTATCTCTTCAGAGCAGTATTATACTAAAAATCCCCCCTGCTCCATTTTATATATATCTCTCTTCTCCTCCAATCTCCTAGAAACCAACTTTAAAAATATATTTATATTTTTATTGATTTCAGAGAGGAAGGGAGAGGGAGAGAGTCAGAAACATCAATGCAGAGAGAATCACTGATTGGCTGGCCCCTGCATGCGCCCTGTCCAGAATTGAGGCTGCAACCCAGGCATGTGCCATTGACCAGAATGGAATCTGAGACTTTTCAGTCTGCAGGCTGATGCTCTCTCTATCCACTGAGCCAAACCAGCCAGGGACCACCAATATTTTTATTGTCTACTAGAGGTCTGGTGCAGGAATTTGTGCACAGGTGGGATCCCTCATCTGGCCAGTGATCAAGGCTTATTGAGGGGCCAGCCAGCCAGGGGGAGGGACCGTGGGATGTTAACTGGCTGGCCCCCCAATTGGGACCTACTGGGGGTGCTGGCTGGGTAGAGGGGGCATGGGAGGTTGGCTGGCCAGGGGGGAAGGGCTGTGTGAGGTCAGCCAGCTGGGGATAGGGGCCACAGGAGGTTGGCTGTGGGAGTGCAATGACCACCAGGGGGCAGCTACTGTGTTGAGTATCTGCCCCCTGGTGGTCAGTGTGCATCATAGCAACTGGTCATTCCAGTTGTTCTGGTCATTCAGTCATAACCATCGCTTAGGCTTTATATAGATAGTTTTGTCTTTTCCAGAATGTCATAGAGTTGGAACAAAGCAGTATGTAGCCTTTTCAACTAGATTTCTTTTCACTTACCAATATGCATTTATGGTTCCTCTATATCTTTTTATGGCTCTATAGCACCTTTCTTTCTAATGCTAAATAATATCCTATCTAATAAAAGAGTAATATGCAAATTGACCATACTCTGATCAAGCCATGCCCACTAGCCAATCAGGAGCAAATAAACCTCAACCAAGATGGCTGTGGCCTCTGAGAACAGGAGGGAGGCTTGGGTTTCCCCAGCAATAGAGGAAGCCAAGCTTTCTGCCTGCCCTTGCCATCCTAGGCCTCCACTCAATGCTACAAGGCTAGGGTTGCCCGAGCAATAGAGGAAGCCAAGCTTCTGCAGCCCTAGTGCCTAGGCCACCACTCTAGGCTACAAAGTTTCAATTATAGAACTTAAATAAACCCAAACAGAAATGGCTGTCACCATGGAGCGAACAAAAGGCTTGGCTCCACTCCAGGCTACAAAGTTTTAATTGTAGAACATAAATTAATCCCAGATCCCAGGGCCTCCACTTGGGTCGCTGGGGGTTGTGGCTGGCCTGCAAACCACCACAGGCCCCTTGCCTAGGCCTCTCCATACCCCAAGGTAACACCCACCCTGTTCCGGCACACCCTTCAGGGCAAACCAGCTGGCCCCCACCCATGCACCAGGCCTTTATTCTATCTAATAAAAGAGTAATTTGCAGATTGACCATCACTCCAACACACAAGAGGGCTGCCCCCATGTGGTCAAAGATCCTGCCCTCATGTGGATACAAGATGGCCACCAAAAGATGGCCAGCAGGGGAGGGCTGTTGGGATGTTCTAGGCCTGCAAGAGAGGGCAGTTGTGGGCGATCAGGCCAACAGGGGAAGGCAGTTGGGAGGGACTGGGCCTGCAAGGGAGGGCAATTGGGGATGACCAGGTTGGCAGAGGAGTGAAGTTGGGGGCAAATAGGCTGGCAGGGGAGCAGTTAGACATCAATTAAGCGGGCAGGGTAGTGGTTAGGGGGTGATCAGGCTGGCAGGCAGAAGTGGTTAGGGGCAATCAGAGAGACAGGTAGGAGCTGGATTGTGAAAAGGATGTCCAACTGCTTGTTTAGACCCAATCCTACTGGGATATATAATTCTTTTTTATACGTTATTGGATTTGATTTGCTAATATTTTGTTGAGGTTTTTTTTGTATATACATTCACAAGAAATATTGATTAACTTATAGTTTTTCTTTTTCTGGTTTTGGTATTGGGTTATTGCTGTCCTCAAAAAATAGGGTAAGAAATATTCCCTTTGTTTATATGTTCTTGAAGAGTTGTAGAAAGCTGATATAATTTTTTTCTCAAATGTCTGTAGATGTCAATAGGAACTAATCTGAAAAGTTATAAATTATTATTATATCTATGAAGGTTATTATGTATTGATTCAATTTTCATGAGCATACATTGTATCATTTCTTTTGTCTAAATTTGTTAAGGTGTGTTTCATGGCTCAGAATGTGACTTATCATGGTAAATATTTCATGTGACCTTGAAAAGAATATGTGTTCTCGTGTTGCTGAATGAAGTATTCTACAAATAGCAATTAGATCCAGTTGTTTAATAGTGCTATTTAGTTCAACTGTGTCCTTACTGATTTGTTACCTGCTCGATCTGTCAATTTCTGATAAAGGAGTGTTGAAGTTTCTGCTATAATTATGGATTCATCTATTTCTCTTTATAGTTCTAGCAGTTTTCACATACTTTGATGTTTTGTTAATAGATGCATAAACATTAATGATGGTTATATTTTTTGTAATATTAACTTTTCAAATTAGTATGTAAGGCTTTTCTCTTTTTTAATTCTCACCTGAATTTACTAGTTTTTTAAACATTTATTTTACAGAGAGAGGAAAGGTGAGAGAGAGGAAAGGTGAGAGAGAGGTATGTGAGAGAGAAACATGTATCTGTCCAGTTTTTCCAACATCATTTATTGAATAAACTATTTTTATCCCAATGTATATATTTTTTCCTCTTGGTCATAGATCAATTGATCATATTGGCATGGGATTATTTCTGGGCTTTCTATTCTGTTCAATTGATCTATGTGTCTGTTTTTATGCCAGTACCATGCAGCTTTGATTATTATAGTCTTTTAGTGTAGTTATTTCTCAAGATAGCTGTAACTATTCAGGGTCTTTTGTGATTTCGTATAAATTTTAGGATTATTTGTTCTTGTTCTATGAAAAATGATATTGGCATTTTAATAAAGATTGCACTGATCTATAGCTTGCTTTTGGTAGTACAAACATCTTGACAATGTTTATTCTTCCTATTCATGAGCATCATATATGCTTCCACTTATCTGTATCATTTTCAGTTTCTTCAGTGTCATGTACTTTTCTAACTTCAGGTCTTTTACTGCTTTGCTTAAAATTATTCCTAGATATTTTTTGATGCAATTTTTAAATGGGATTATTTCCTTAATTTCACTTTCCGATAGTTTGTTTTTGGTGTATAAAAATGCAACCAATTTCTGATAATTTTATATTCTGTTACTAGACTGAATTCATTGATCAGTTTTAATACTTTTTTTGCTGGAATCTTTAGGGCTCCCTCTATGTAATATCATGCAATGAACAAAGAGTAATAGTTTTACTTCTACCTGTCTCATTTGAATGCCATTTATTTAATTTCTTGTCTGATTGCTGTAGTTAGGGATTCCAGTGCTGTATTGAATAAAAGTGATGGTAGTGGACATACCTGATCTCAAGGAAAATTTGTTGAGCTTTTCACCATGGAGTATGATGTTAGCTGCGGATTTGTCATATATGACCTTGATTATGTTGAGGTATGTTTCCTCTATTCCCACTTTTTAAACCTTCATCCAAGGATATGTTTATTGATTTTAGAGAAAAGAAGGGAGAGAGAGAAAGAAGAAGAAACATCTATCAGCTGCCTCCCATATGCACCCTGATGAGAGATTGAACCCATAACCTAGGATGTGCCTTGAAGGGAATTGAATCCACAACCCTTTGGTGAATGGGACGATACTCTAACTGAGCCACCTGGTCCGGGCTCCCGCTGTTCCCACTTTGCTGAAAGTTTTATCATAAATGGATGCTGGAATTTTAAGTGTTTTTTTTTTATTTGATTTTTTTCTTTAAATATTTCATTCCACGCTCTTCTTGGTTGTATGGTTTTGAAGAGAAATTTACTGTGGCCTTCAAGATGTTTCTTATGTTTTCTTTTCCCCCTTAAGTGAGACTGGAAGCCTAGGTAGGGCATGCTGGACTTGAGTCTTTCTTTTCTCAGAAATCTAAGTCAGTTAGGCTCTGGGAAATTTCCCTTTAGAGCGGACTTTTGTTAAGGGAAACAGCTTTGAGTGTATTTCAAAATTGCTATCTGCCCCCTCTCCCTGCCAGAAACATGAGAAGTATTTTCTTCAGTCTTTACCCTGAGAACCTGGTGGGGTTCCTGGAAGTGAAAATCATGAAGAGTAGGGGCCCTCCTTAAACTGGGACCCCTGGAGCTTTAAACTCTCAAGCCTGTCCACAGGGCCCCTTTAACAATTGGTAATCACAGCCTAGTGTTTCCTACTGACAGTGGCTTCAGAGTTGGGCTTCTGCTCTCCAGTTTTGGGAGGTTTGACTTGTCTTATAACATCAGACAAGTTATAAGATGGGTCTTAAAAAGTGCTTGATGTTTATTTTTATTTTTTACTTTTTTCTTGTTTTGAGGACTGGAATGATAGCTTCCAAACTCTTTCCATGTACAACCATTAACTGGAAGTCCCCCTATTGTTTTTAATGATTATCTTATGTGTTAGAACTCTTAGAAGGTAGAAAAATATTAAAAATTTAAAAATAAATAAGTTGACCTTGGGTTTGGCAAAAATCATGATAGTTGGTGTTCTTAGCATGGTAGTTAGCATATTTTAACAATTTATTTTGGATTGGAATTGAACGAAAACATTCAAATATAAAATGCTCTTTTAAAATCATGCTTGAATCATTGTTATTTAAGCTTATCTCAAGGTATTTTAGAGTGGTTCCTAATACAGGTAATAAATCTCATAGAAAATAAGGTAACTCTTCGGTATAGGCTTACTGGGCATAGGAGTCCGAGGTGCTCTGCCTTGGTTGAAGCAGTGCGTTAAGGCCAAGAGTGGAAGGAGTGAACAGAGAAACTGAGCCACCTGATCACTTTTGTCTAGTTTGTTCTTCATGTACCCAGTGTATCAGATGAGATTGATCATGCGAGACTTAGTTTGATGGAGGGGTGACCTGTAACTCTGTCAGTATGATGTTGAATATTGTCAGATGGATCTCAGGGGACTGTTTAAGTTTTTGAGTATTTTATTCTGGCCATGTGACCTAGAACCCCAACGGGGGTACCTGGTTATTCTTTACTTAGATTAGAAGTACTGGAGATAAAAGTAAGCATGTGACACTGTCATTTGATAAGGTTCCCAGTTATGGTTATCTCATTTTGCACCACCTTTCTTCTCTGTATAGACTTTGGGCAGCTACTTTGCTCAGGGGCACTTTTAGTGTAGGGTACACCAAGTGACTGTATTTTGTGTATTGTTTTTCTGGCATCTCCTGGGTTCCTTGAATATAGCTTTTCCTGTCTTGTGTTCTTTCTAGAGAAAGAACATAATTATCTAGATATTTAAATTCCTGACTCCAGGTGACACAATAATTTTTAAAAAGAGCTCATTTAAATTTACTACATTCCCCTCCTTTTCTTAAAAAAATGATAAGCACTCACATTTATTGACAGTTTACTATATACCGTCTGTGGTTTTAAACAGATCATCAATTGCATTAAATCACTTGATTGTATTAACATTGCTACAAGATAGTTATAGGGGAGAGCAAATGTAGGATTACAGTTGGGAATACACAAAACACAGTCTATTCATGTATTATTATTTATAAATTATTTTATCATTTATTTCTATTATTGTAAACCTACTTTTGCCCATCCCTGTATAATTTCTGATCCGTTTTTATGGATGAAGGAGTAGAAGATTAGAAAAATTAGAGCAGTGGGTTAAAATGTTAAAGTCTCTAAACTAAACTAAGTTTTTCCTTGATGTAATAAGACAAATTCAGAAAATATTGAAAAAAAAGTAACTTTCTCCCTACGTGATTCAATATTTATAAGCCCCTTTTCTTCTATTTCACTGCATTGAAGAAATTACTTTACTGTTAAATTTATGCATAAAATGCATCATTCATCACACATAAGTAGCCTTTATAGAGTACATATACATGTGTATCATATTGTTTAGTTAGTGGCATATATGTGCACAAAACCTACTTATAAATAGTAACTATTTGTTAAAATGCAGACGTCCTATTATGTACAGGGGTAGAATTAAAAAAAAAAAACTGTTAGGATTTATTTTTAGATTAACCTATCCCAGAGAGAGTTCCTCATTTTTCTCTCTTGGATGCCTCATTCTTCTTCACATACACAGCACTTTCTTTCATTTACCTAAACAAGAAAAGAATAATAGACCTTAAATATCCCCCACCCCACTTTAAAAAAATTGTATATTTTACAATTATTTGGCACTACTCATCACTGCTGATACAGCACTTACCTGGGAGTAGGGGAGGGAAGAGAAGGGCAGAAGGTGTAGATATATACTTGTAGGTTCTGAGGGAGTGACCTTTTATGCTGCAGATGGGACTCAGTGCTGCTGAAGTTTTATGCTCTCCACCCTTAGCACTGTTTCCTTGAGTCACATACATTTTAAAAATGAACAATTCTTATTTTTTTATGATTAAACTAACATATTTATTGTGGAAAGTATAGAAAGTCTAGGCCAAGTGTAAAGTAATATTGTCACTCAGAAGACCACAGGCTTTCTTGAAGGAGTGGTGTACATTTGCTGAATACTTTCATTATTCACTCACTCAGCTACTTCACCCTGCAGTCTCTCTCCCAGCTCTGTTGTCTCCTAGTGTGGTGGAGGAACAACTTTTCCTCTACCCTCAAGGTTCTTCTGGCTGGTCTAAGAATCACATTGAAATGAGGCAGATTGGCAAGAGAAAATAACCAAATTTAATGCATGCATCTGTATGGGTACCCTGCGTACATGAGAGAGTTAGAGACCACCCCCAGATCCCTGCTCCCCCCCCCCCCCCCACACACACACGCATGCACGCATGCACGCAGGAGAGGTTCAGAGACCGGAAGGCGGTTGAGGTATGTAAGACATCCTGAGTTAGGGATGAGGTAATGCACCTGGGACCTTCAAAGGGTCATTGCAGGATGACAAGGAGAACTCACCTTTAGTAAATAGAAGTTTGTTCTGCCCTAGAGTCAAAAGAAGTTACCTCTGATAGTCTTTTATCAGGAGCAAGGCCCCTAATTCAAGTTCTTCTAGATAGTTAAAAGGAGGGGCAGAGTTTCTCTTGAATCTGAATCTAATACTGCTTTTAGCTCAAAGTAATCTGCATACCACTGAGACACATCTTGGGATGGCTCCTTCTGCACTCCTACAGTTGTGAGGCTATTACTACTGCCTATACTGCAGCACCCTCCTCTGTAAGCATGGGGTAACGACGTGTCCTCATAGTGTCACTATGAGTGTGAATAATGGGATATGTAGAAAGCATTAAAAATAGCATCTAAAAGAGTAAGCTCTAAATCAGTGCTGGCTGACACAGTGCTCCCATCAAGAAGATGGAATGGAGAGGGACCAAGATGGCGGTATAGGTAAACACCTATCTTGCTGCCCCACACAACAATTCCAAAACTACAACTTAACGACAGAACAAACATCAACCAGAATCACTGGAAGGCTGGCTGAGTGAAAGTTCCATAAATAAAAGTAAAGATAAGACACTGTGACTCAAAGGAGCGGCGGAGCGCAGTGTTGAAGATTCCTCGCAGAGCCAGAGGTTAGGAGCCATGCGAGCACGCCAGCGGAGAGGGCAGGCGGCTGCAAATCCAGCTGGTTTTCTCAAACGGGGAGGGCGGAGGCATTCCACTGCACTGATTCCCCAGTTCCGCGCAAAGTCCGGGGAGCCCACACTCATACGGGGTGGAACTGGGCAGTGGGAAAGCACGCTGAAGCCCGGCACAGCAGAGGTCTGTGAGCTTGTGGAGAGGGCAAGCTTGTGGAGAGGACGTGTAAACTTGGAACAGCAGTTTGCGCATAAACTTGGGGACAGAGCTGCACAACCACACAGAGAGGACTTGTGACTTGCTCCCTTGTTCGGGAGACCACTGGACTGCATTGACCCTGGGCGAGACTTTGGATGTGCGGACTCATTTGGGGAGAGGCTGAGTTGTCTGGCAGAGGGTGGAGATCAGCAGCGGCTTTCTCTCGGAGATTTGTGCAGCAATTGCCACCCGGCACAGACACCCTGGTGCCACATAGGGTGGAGCTTATGCTGCCTGCTCAGCCAGGAGACTCTGCCCATCCAACCTGAACACAGCTTACCCTCACAATCAATTGGCCTGGAGGGCAAACCCTCCTAGTGCTAACAACAAATAGCTGGGCTTAACTTCAACAATACTGTACAACCTATAAAGGGCTGCAGCAAGAGTATCCACCTCAGGTAACTTGGGAGGCTGAGCCACTGTTCCTTAGAGGACATCTACCACACAAAGCTAATGGACCAACTCAGGAAAGCAGCCACCATGCAGAAACATGGAAAGAAATCAGATGTGAAAGAAATGGAGGGAAAAAGACGACTAGACACAGAATTCAAAACCACGGTTATAAGGTTTTTCAAGAGGCTCCTAGAAAAGGCCGAGACCTACAAGGAAATGAACAAGACCTACGAGGAGATGAACAAGACCTATGAGGAAATGAAAAAGGATGAACCAGAAATTAAGCATACACTGACTGAAATAAAAAAATATTATACAAAGACCTAAAAATACTCTCGAGCACCCCAAGAACCAAGTTAAAGATTTGAAACACAAAGAGGGAAAATCCACTCAGCTGAAAAAGCAAGAAACCAAGAGAATCCAAAAAATTGAAGATAGTGTAAGGGGCCTCTGGGACAACCTCAGGCATACCAACATCCAAATTATAGGGGTGCCAGAAAAAGAGAGAGAGCAAGATAATGAAAACCTATTTGAAGAAATAGTGACCGAAAACTTTCCCTACCTGGTGAAAGAAATTGACTTAAAAGCCAAGAAGTGCACAGAACCCCAAAATATAGGATTCTAAAGAGGACTACACCAAGACAAATCATAATTAAAATGCCAAGGGCAAAAGATAAAGAGAGAATATTAAAAGCAGCAAGAGAAAAACAGTTAGTTACCTATAAGGGAGCACCCATATGATTGTCAGCGGATTTCTCAACAGAAACGATGCAGGCCAGATGGGAGTGGCAAGAAATATTCAAAGTGATGAACAGCAAGAATCTACAACCAAGATTACTATCTAGAAGAGCTATCATTCAGAATTGAAGGTCAGATAAAGTGCTTCACAGATAAGACAAAGCTAAAGGAGTTCATCACCTCCAAACCAATATTATATGAATTGCTGAAAGATATTCTATAAGAAGAGGAAGAATAAAAAGGTAAAAATATAAATTATGAACAACAAGTACACATCTATCAACAAATGAATCTAAAAATCAAGTGAATTAATAATCTGATGAACAGGATAAACTGGTGAATATAACAATCATGGACATAGAGAAGGAGTGGACTGACAATTCTTGGGGAGAAAAGGGGTGTGGGAGGTGCAGCAAGAGACTGGACAAAAATCATGCACCTATGGGAGAGGACAGTGTGGGGGAGGTGAGGGTGGAGGGTGGGATGGGTACCGGGTGGAGGGAAGTTATAGGGGGAAAAAAGGGAAACAATGTAATTAATAAAGTGAACAATAAAGATTAAAAAAATAAAGGATATGGATGGTAAAAATAAGAAAGAAAAAAAGATGGAATGTCTGCCCAGTGGTGCTAACTTGTGTCATTATCTCTAACCCCATTTGTGCATGGGTGGGAGGGGGAGGCGTGAGTCCCTCAGCCTGGCCTGCACCCTCTCCCATCTGGGATCCTCGGGGGATGTCCGACTGTCTCTCACAATCTGGGACTGTTGGCTCCTAACTTCTCATCTGCTTGCCTGCCTGACCACCCCTAACTCCTCGGACTGCCTATCTAATTGCTCCTAACTGCTCCCCTGCTGGCCTAATTGCCCCTAACTGTCTCTGCCTTGCCCTGAACCTGAGACCCAGGATTCCCTTCTTTGGCCATTCATGGGCACCCAGGACTCGGACTTCCCTCCCTCTGGCCAGTCACAGGCACATAGAAACTGGGCTGGCTTTGCCCGGGCTAGGTGCAGCCACAGGGGACCATGAACAGGTGGCTTTGCTTGGGCTGCAGCTACAGGCACTGGCACCCGGGGCTCCTGGGTGGACAGATTTTCTCTCTCCCAGGTCAGGCCACAGGCATAGGCGCAGCCATTGGTACCCAGGGCTGTGGGGCATGCAGCTTTTCCCTCTCCCAGGCCACAACCCCAGCCACTGATGCCCTGGACCACAGGGTGGGTGGCTTGTCCCTCTCCTGGACTGCAGTGGGGCTGGACCCCATTCCTCTCTCTCTTTCCAGTGTTAAGTGTCTGAGCCATTACAGTGTGATGGCATGACAACCATTTGCATACTAGGGGCCCGGTGCACGAAATTTGTGCACTGGGGGTGGGTGGTCCTTCACCCCAACCTGCCTCCTCTCACATACTGGGAGCCTTCAGGGGATGTCCTACTGACAGCTCACCCCTGGCCTGCCCAAAGCCAAAAGCCTCTGGCCGAGACTTTCCATCCTTGGGCAGGGGACCTCAGCCAGGGAACCCCAGCCAGCTTACCTGGCCTGCCTGAGGCCGGGAGCACCCAGCGAAGTGATCTCCCTGCTATCTGGGCCGATTGCTGCCTGGCCACGCCCCCAGCCCGCCTGGCCTGCCCGAGGCCAGAGGCGAAAAGGCCTCTTGGCAAGGCCTTTTTGCCCCGGCCTGGGGTACCCTGGGAAGCGATTGCACTGGGATCCAGGCCAATCACTGCCTGGCCACGCCCCCAGCCTGCCGGCCTGCCTGAGGCCTGGGCAAAAAGCCCTCTTGGAGAGGCCTTTTTACCCCCGGCCTGGGGCACCCAGGGAAGTGATCTCCTTTGATCAGGGCCAATTGCTACCTGGCCAGGCCCCCAGCCTAGCCCGGCCTGCCATGAACCGCAGCTATCTTGGTTGTGTGTTAATTTGCATATAGCTCCTGATTGGTTTGTGGGTGTGGCTTGTGCACATGGCTTATTTGATATAGCGAAGGTAAGGTCAATTTGCATATTACTCTTTTATTAAATATGATTCGCTCTTTATTATATAGGATAGGATTGCAAAGGCCAGTTTCTGCCTGACTCTACCTTTTGCAGTTCGACTCATTCTTTAGGGCTTAACTAAAATGCATTCTCCTCTGTGAGTTACTGTTTTGAACAATCCTTCCTGTGAAGTTTTTTCCACCTGTGTTGTTATACCTCCGGCTTTCTGAAAACATGCTCTTTTGTGTTTTGACTAGCAGCAAAGGAAATTGGGACAGATGGGAATTTAAGCTGTGACTGGTTATTGGAATTCTGTACATGACCAAGACTTGGCAAAGCTAGTGTTAAATATGATATAACTCCTGGGGTGGAGTTAGTGACTGGGAAAGAAACACAATTAGCAAAATGTGCAATTGCTAGCCTTTCTAAAAACTCATAATATGCACAGAAATTATTGTGTAATCAACTTGAATGTCATTTAAGTGGCATTTTAAATTTTATAACCATGTCTAGTCATGTCTGGGTTTATTAGAACTGTGCTCTGTTGAGTCTCAGGAAAATTTGCTATGCTGGCCTAGATCGAGATACCTGCAATCTTGTCACGTTCTAATGTTTAATATGCCCTCTTTTAAGTGTAGGTTTTTCTAGTAACTTTAGATGGTTCAAATTGCAAAAGTGAAATAATTTAATGTAGCCTGATAATAATTTCATATTAGAGCCTCTGGCTAAAGTAGATTTTAATGATCCAAATTGTTATTCTAATACCGACAAGAAGGATAGGGGTTATAGTGTTTGTTTGTTTTTAAAAGTGACATTAAATATTGATATGAGCTCCTAGAACTCATAATGAAGGAATACTTACATATGTGAACAATTATATATTATTATTAGTGTGAAACTTATATAAGTACTAGAAACCCAATGCAGGAAATTCGTGTAAAGGGCTCGACCTTTGCATCCCTGCTTTGTCTGGACAGTCGTTCTGCTGTTTAGTCTAATTAGCATATTAGCTCTTTATTATATAGGATATATATATATATATATATATATATATATATTCACACTCAAATATATTTACTCATAAATATTGTCTTTATTTATGTCTCTCCAGTACCACAAGAGTTTTTATTTGCTTTGGTTTCAAATATATAGTCAAACTATGTTTAAATATTTCAGTGAGTAACAAGTACAAACTGGTTTACAGATGTGAATGTATTGTGCTGTATTTATATGTATTCTACAAGCTATTTGATTTGATTTTGTCAGTTAATTGTGGTAACACCAGTGTGTCCATCAGAATCAATGGTAGTAATTGTGACAATTTTGAGAATAAGTTCATAGAAAAAAATGCATTATTTGCTGTCCATGAACATCTAGTGTTTTTATTAAACCAATTATATGCCTACCACACTCTAAATTACGAGAAAGAGTGAAGCAGTGTTCAAACTCTTGCAGAGTCCCAAAATCAGAGCCTCTAGTAGAAAACAGAACTGGGAAGGTAGTAACGACACCAGGGAGGGGACACCCTTGTGCTCCATCAGTGCTGGTGATGGCTGTGGCCTGTGGCCCTGTGCTTGAACAGGTGCTGCTTACTCCAAGGGATGCTTTGTGTTCCCATATTTTGTGAGCGAAATGCCTGTGTAGTTATTAACTGCACACCCGTCTTGCTTCCCCAAATGAAAATGAGTTTGAAGTCTGAGTGGAGTAATAACTGATGCATCTGGATTCCTTCTTTCATTCACACTCATTTCCTCCAGTGACCTTTGTACTTCCTCTTTGTGGAGTTCCTTTGTTGGAAAAGGTCAGGAGGACAATGTTATTAAAATTCTTTAGATCTCTTTCTCTTCACCACCATAACCTATGCTTTTTTGAGGCTATTTTTCTTTTGAGTTTCAGGATAAAGGCCTTTTACTCTAAAAGCTGTTTTTGAGTCCTTGTTTTTTGTGTAATTACACTAAACTTCTTTTAGAGTTTAGGCCTATGCTGATTGCTGCTATTTATGCAGGCTGAGTAGTCACTACTGATTAAAATGCATTGTGGTGCTGAGGTATTTTTTTTTAAATTCCATCTGGTATTAAATTGAGATACTGTCCAAAGAGAAACAAATATTGATGTGAAATGAATTGATAAAATACTGTAATTGACATTTGCCAAGTATAGTGACTAAAACTTTTTAACAGTACAGTGTTTACTTTTTATTTAACCTCTATATTTTTAGGCTTACACTTATTTTGAAAATTCAAAAATTAATATTTGGAGAGGCAGTAAGATGTAGGGGTTGAGAGCACAGGCCCTGGAATCAGACTGTCTGGGATTCAAGCCAGGCTATGTCACGTGTTAATTCTGTTACTGAACATGTTAGTTACTTAACATTGCTAATCCTCAAGAAAACGGAGATAATAGTACTCCACTTTTTATTCATTGTTGTTATTTTAAACTTTTACAATATCCTTCACTTCCTTGGGATTCATTGATCTGCAGATTAGGTTCCAAAACCAGTGCTGATTTGGAGCGTTGCTTGGACCTCACAAGAACTCATATGAGAAATGTTAACCTTTAATGGTGCACAGCAGTCAGATATTAAAGAAAATGCCTGTCCTACAATTATATGGAGAGAATGATATTAATGTGTGATAATTATTGGCTCTTAGGATTTCTTAGTATTCACTCCCAGAAGTACTTTATGCACCTGCCATTTTTTTTTTTTTTATAACTCAGAAGGCATGTTTACAATGTGTTTTCTGCATATACCTGATTTCCATTGTATTTTCCTTTTTCCTTACCTCCTCCTGTCAGTCTGAGGTTTTCCCACACTGGGAAGAAGTATGGGAACCCCTTTTCACGTCCCGCGCGATTCAGGATCCCCTGTTCAGGGTTCGGGTTTCTGGAGGAGGCCGCATACAAATGAATAAAGAGACTCAGAAAAATAGTAATTTGGAAAATGGGGGCCAGGCGGTAGGTAGTTCAGCTCTAGTGGCAGAACTCCCCCTCGTTCTGGCTTCACCACTCCTTTTATTAAGATTAAAATCATAAGACACAGCTGTATCCCCCAGGCCAGAAACACGTGTAAAAGTCAATCAGTAGATCTTCTTAGGACTAACAGGTGGGGGCTGCTTCAATCATCAGCATCCCAGTAACCAGCTCCAACCCTTCAGAGCAATCAAGGTTGACCAGCCCTCCAAACTCCCTGTCCACAGCTTTCTATGATTAAAACACCGATTGGCTTCCGGCAAGGAAGCCATACCTAACACACTCCTTGGACCCACTTTAACTCTCATCTTCCCATCAGTATATGAGTTCAAATGATGTTGTAACCACCCTCCCCGCCCCTCTTTCTTTTGTTCTGTTGGTCAGTTTGGTGGCAGGACAATGAGTGCGTGTTTCTCTTGCTGGACTTTGTTTTGGATGGCTTTTCAAGGTTAGTCTCTGCCTTGTTCTCTGTGTTAGAGTCTCCTATATATTGTTCTGCATCTGCATTCATGGATTTCTCTGCTACGGGACACATTTGGTAGGTAAGTTTATGGCAAAGGGCCAGATAGTAAATATTTAGGCTTTGTAGACCATAGGGTTTTTGCCACAATGATCCAGCCAAGACAGGGCACATAGATAATACATAAACTGTTGAGTGTGCCTTGTTTCGATAGAGTTTTATTGTGGACACTGAGATTTGAATTTCTAATAATTTTTGTGATTCATAAAACAGTCTTCTATTTTTATTATTTCCCACATTAAAAAAAAACAAAACACGTGAACCCATTTTTTAGATTATTTGGCTAAACAAAGCCAGGCAGATTTTGTGCATGCATTGTTATATGGGCACTCTGGTCTGGTATATCATTATTATGACAAGTACAGTAGTAGAACGGTATTAAAAAATGGTACATATTTTTACTATGTCTATTTGCTCCTTTAAGTCCTTTACTTTATAAATAGGTAATAAAAGTATAAGACAGGGTGTTCTGGTTATTGTTTTGTAAAAAGAATTCTTAAATGAAATTGCTTAAAGCATTTTTTTTAATCTCTCTTGGTTCTCCTGGTAGACTTGGTTCTGCTCTCTTGGAATTTCTTCTGCAGGCAGTGGCTGGGCCTGGGCTGGAGTCACCAAAGGCCCAACTGCACTGTATTGCCAGGATGACTGGCTCAGGGGGCTGACTATTGATGTTGATGCTGGCTTACAGCCTAGAGCTCAGTCTACTCATGGCCTTCCTTGAGGTCTGGGCTTCTCAGTGTAGCAACAAGGAGTGACCAAAGAGCAAATGTTCCAGGAGACCCAGGGGGAAGTTGCCAGCTTTTCATGATCTGTCCTAAGAAGTTTCACAGTATCAGTTCCACTATATTCTGGGGATCAAGAGCAAGTGTTAGGGCCAACCCCAATAGCAGGGCCATACAAGGACATGGATACCGAAAACTATTGATCATTGGAGGGCTATCTGTAAAGACTAGATCCCACATGTGGGACTATTCATCACTAAATTCAAAATAGTGTTTACCTTTGGAGAAGGTATGGAGTAGAGGACAGAGGGAGAGATGTAATTGAGGAAACATTATATTTTCAATACTTTATATTTTAAGATTGTGGATACATATCTGTTGGTTCTATTATTTCTTATGCTTTTTGGTATTTTTGTGAAATATTTCATAATAAAATTACAGTATATATTTTAAAAAATGTTCAGCAAAAATAAAGTTGCTTATCTGGGGGTAAAAACCAAAATCTTTGATTGGTTTAAGAATATTTTAAAAATTTATTACAATTACAGTTTATATTCAATATTATTTTGCGTTATTTTCAGGTTTGATTAGTTTTTTGTTGTTCTTAATCCTCACCCGATGACATTTTTTCCATTGATTTTTAGAGAGAGTGAAAGGGATGGGGGTGAGGGAAGAGAAAGAGAGAAACATCAATGTGAGAGAGACACATTGACAGGTTGCCTTCCAAATATGCCCCAACTTGGGCTGGGATCAAACCTGCAACCCAGGTATGTGCCCTTGACCTGGAATCAAACCCATGACCCTTCTCTGTATAGGCTGACATTCTAACCACTGAGCAGCACTGGCCAAAGCTGATTATTATTATTTTTTAAAAAAATATTTTTATTGATTTCAGAGAGGAAGGGAAAGGGCGAGAAATATAGAAACATCAATGATGAGAGAGAATCATCGATCGGCTGCCTTCTGCACACTCCACACATGTGCCTTGACCAGGAATCAAACCTTGACTTCCTAGTTCGTAGGTTGGTGCTCAACTGAGCAATGCCTGCTGAGCAAACATAGTAATATTAAAATTTTTTTCTTTTGTTTGTTTTGTTTCAAGGATTCTAAAAATATCCACACACTGTGATTGGTTGATGTGTCTCTTGACTTTTAATCTATTTATTTGTCCTCTTTTCTTTTTCTTTTTCAATTATTTGTTGAAGAAGCTAAGTCCTTTGCTGTTTGCATCCCAATGATATCATTGAATGTGTTCTTTTATTTCCAATAAACTGGTGGTTGGATTTAGAAGCGCTACAGATTCAGATTTTTAAAAATATTTTTTGGTAGAACTTAATAGATTGTGATACGTTCTTCTGTGTGCAGGCAAACTAATGAATTCTTGGTTGTCTGCTTATTGAGGAAAAATGCATAGGTCCACTAATATTTAGGAAGTGCAAAATAGTATTCTGATTCTAGAATTCATTCTTCTCTTCTATAATTTATTTTCTTTTATTAGCAGAAATGCTCCTATAAAGAAAAAATCATTCCATTTACTATTTGCTTTTCATTTGATACAGTTCTTAGAGGAAGTTTTCAAAATAACAAGTTAATTTACTTATCTCCTAACATCTGTGTCTCTTTTTTATTTCATGAAGAATTATTTTCATAAGGCCTCGGAATGATTGGACTAGAATACTAAATAATGACTCTATTGATTTATCTCACAGTACAGTCATTCGCCACTTAAGGAAGGCGATACATTCTGAGAAATGCATCCTTAGCCTATTTTGTCCTTGTCCAAACATCATGTGCACTTACACAAACATAGATAAGTATCGCTCACTTCACACCTAGGCCAGCGATTTTCAACTGGTATGCTGCAAGAATTTTTAAAACATGCAGTACCTGACTATTTAGGCACTGACCTCTTTTCCCTTAGATTGTTAAATAAAAAATGACAACAGCCAACACAACAATAGCCGTTCAGTGCGAAAGGATCAAAATTATATCTATTTTTTTATGTCAGATTGGGGGGAAAATATTTTTGGTGTGCGGCAGAATTTCAGTAGTTCGCTTATGTGTGCCACGAGATGGATAGGTTGAAAATCGCTCAACTAGGCTACAGGGGATAGCCTATTGCTTGTAGCCTACAAGCCTGTACAGCAGCATGTAACTGTACAAACCAATACAAGATTAAATCAAACACAAGAGAGAAAGATGCAATCAAGCCACACTGGAAACAGGAGATGTGAGAAGCTGCTGATGGCATAGCATTACAAAGTGCTGTACAGCAAACTTTTTTTTTTTGTAAGTAGGAAAGTACACTCTAAAATAATGATAAAAAGAATAGTATAGTAAATATATAAACCAGTAACATGGTTGTTTATTATCACTATCAAGTATTACATAATGCACATAACTGTATGTGCTGTACTTGCATAGGCCTGGCAAATGCAGAGGTTTGTTTACATTAGCATTACCACAAACATGTGAGTAATGTGTTGTGCTCTGATGTTATGTTATGACGGCTATGAAGTCACTAGATGATAGGAATTTTTCAGCTCCTTTATAATCTTTTGGGACCACCATGGTATCTGCAGTCTGCTATTGACTGAAAAGTTGTTTTGCAGCGCTTGACTGTATTCACCCAACAGCCTCCAAATAGCAGTACCAGTATTAAAATCAACCACATGATTACTGTAAAATGTGTCCCCCCACACCCATTTTTTTTTGTCTTGGTGCATATCTCACTTTGGATATACAAATTACTTCTTTTAAAATTATTTGGCGTAGTCTCTATAGTGGCCACACATCTAAGTTTATTTGCTTCATTTTATTCTTGACTTTTAGGAATTCTTGCTTTAAAATTTAATTGAATTTTATAATTATGTAAATTATTTGTCTTCCTTCCCCCTATTCCTTTTTGTTTTTTTCCTTTAAGGAATCATTTGAAGTTTATGGTTTAGCCATTTGATTATTTTTAATAAGCCATTTTTGGAAAATATTCACATATTTCCATCCCTTTTATTAGAAAAATGATAGTATATTATACACATCTTACTTTTCTTTGTACTTAACAAGGTGTCTCTGACATTACTTCAGAACTGTGGAGAACTCTCTTCTGTTAATGTACCATCATTTTAGTTGGGTTGTCATCCCTTGATGGACATTTGAATTATTTCCAGGTTTTTTTTTTTGGCATTTTATATAATCCTGTGATGAATTACCTTTTTTCTTTTTCTTTTTTTGCTAGTATATGTCTTTCTATGCTTTTGCTGGTGTATCTTTGAGATAAATGTCTTAAATGAGATTGATGGGTCAAAATGTAAATGCATATGTGATTTTGTTGAATTGTAACAAATTCCCTTTCATAGAGGCTGTACTATTTTGCATTAGCACTGATGTATCGCAGCCTAACCACAAAGTATGTCATTAAACATTATTTTTACCAATTAAGTGGGTAAAAAGTCACTAACTGGCATAGTTTTGATTTTTAATTCTCTTATAAGGAATATTGAGCTTTAATTTGATCGAGTTATTTTCCCATATTTTTCAGTCAATTGTTTATTTCACAAGCCCACTTTATGTATTGTTATTGGTCCTTTTTTTCTCTATTTTAAAGAAATTCTTTATATGTAACTGATATTCCCTTAGTGATAGAAAGTGTAAATATTTTCCCCATTTTGTCATTTTTACTTATCTTGTCATTTCTCTTGCCAATTTGGTCTTTTTATTTTTTCATTTCTCTTTAGTAATTAAGTTTATCTATCTTACTGCTTTGAGGTGTGAGTCCATAATTAGAAAAGTTTTCTCCATTCTTTAGTTATAGAGAAACTGACACAGGTTTTCTTCTCGTATTTATATGGTTTCATATTTTTTGAAAGATTTTAATATATATATATATTCTTTAAAGTATTACAAATAGTAGTACATATGTGTTTTTTCCTCCTATTAACCTCTCCGGCCTCTCCTACCCCCCAGCAAATGCCCTCACCTGCCCCTCCCCCTCCAGTGTCTTGTATTCATTGGTTATGCTTATATGCCTGCATACAAGTTCTTTGGTTGATCTCCCACAGCCCCGCCCCCCCACCCTCCCCTGCCTTCCCACTGTAGTTTGACAGTCTGTTCAATGCTTCTTTGCCTCTCTGTATCTATCTTTTCCCCCCATTTCTTTTCTTTAAAAATCTTGCATCTGCATACTAGATATAAACATATAAGAACAAAAAATATTTGAGTCTCAGCTTCAGTGTCCAACAGTTCTGAGTCCCAGTTTCAATGTCAAATAGTTCCTTATGTGTACATGTCAGCAATGGTGTCTGGATGGTAGACAAATGGTGGCAATGCAGGTTCTACCCTCTCTGGTTTGGTCTTGGGCTGCCTATAGCTGCTGACTGAGCATGGCAAGGTGTCATCAGCGTCTTCCATTTCTGGCCTGTCTTTGCAGCTGGAACAGACCTATCAGTTCCTCCTTGTTGCAGGAATCCATATGGTCTTGGAGTTGTTTTCTGAAAATATATAAATATATTCTCGACCAAAAGTTAATAAAGGAATCTTTTCTGTAAATTAGACTTGGGATTCTTTAATTTTTGTCCAAATGATTTTCCTTTGGCTTATTTTGACACCTTGTTTGTTTTTCATAGGTGTCCTGCTGTTAGCATTACAAATGGAAATTAATTTTCTAAAGTAAGAATTTTCTAAGTGTAATTTACTTACAGGATATTTTTCCTTACTATTACCCGACTATCTCCCCCCCCCATTTTTTTTTATTAATGGGGGCTTTTGGAAATTTTATATTGCAGTCTTGGTAACTTTAAATTTTAATTTTTGCACAAAAATATGACTGCTTTAGGTTCTTTGCTTGTTAGGCAATTTTATGAAGAGATGAACTAATAGAAATTTTAGTTAATATTTTAGGAACAGCTTTTTGTCCAGTACACTTAAATTTTCTTGAGTATTCACTTATTTCAATTAGCCAATTTAAATTAATCTGAAAACTTTATTACTATTTTACTGTCAAATTTAATACTCAAACAATAATCTTAGTTTACCCTGTAAATATTTGTGGCAAGGATTATTTGCATTATTGAGTAGGCCCTGAACATTCCTGATGCTAGATTGGATTTAGATACAGGGCTGCTGTTGCTGGCCAAGTCTCTGTCTATAACCTGGGTCTCAATCTGAGCTGTGCATGGGAGGCGAAGCAGCCGTGGGGGCAGGAGACCTCCCTCAGAAGGGGCGAGAGTTCAGGCCCCTGCAAAGTTAAGGGAGTGAAGATCTGTGCCCCACCACTGTTGACCTTTAAGTTCTCTCCTGATGGCCCCTCTGCAGCTGTGTCTGTCTTAGGTTGTTCCTTCCCTGAGGAATCTTACCCGTCTCTGGCTAACCAGCCATCCACTGGGGCCAAGCAGGGTGATGTGAGGTTCAGTTCTGAGATGAACTACTAATAGAAATTTTAGTTAATATTTTAGGAACAGCTTTTTGTCCAGTACACTTAAATTTTCTTGAGTATTCACTTATTTCAATTAGCCAATTTAAATTAATCTGAAAACTTGATTACTATCTTGCTGTCAAATTTAAAACTCAAACAATAATCTTAGTTTACCCTGTAAATATTAGAGGAAAAGATTATTTACATTCTTGAGTAGGCCCTAAGCATTCCTGATGCTAGAGTGGATTTAGATATAGGGCTGGGGTTGCTGGCCCAGTCTCTGTCTGTGACCTGGGTCCCGAACTGAGCTGTGCATGGAAGGCAAAGCAGCTTTGGGTGCAGAAGACCTCCTTCAGAAGGGGTGAGAGTTCAGGCCCCTGCAAAGTTAGGGGAGTGAGGATCTGTGCCCCACCTCTGTTGATGTTTAAGTTCTCTCCTGATGGCCCCTCTGCGGCTGTGCCTGTCTTATGTTGTTCCTTCCCTGAGGAATCTTACCCATCTCTGGCTAACCAGCCATCCTCTGGGGTCAAGTAGGGTGATGTGAGGTTCAGTGCTGTTTCCTTGGTATGCCCCCGTGGCCTCCATGCCCAGCACCTGCCTTGGGATCCCCTCGCCTGCTGGCGGGGTCCTGTTACTGATTACATATCTCAGAGGACTCAAGTTTTTTTTTCCCAAGGAATGCCCAGCTAACCCCATTGGGCAAGAGACAGATCCATGGTGCCAGCCACCCAGAGGCTTCAACCTCTGCTTGAACTGAAAGCTCAGGCAACAGCTGTGTGCACTTGGATTGTGAGAAGAGGGTTCCTCTTGGCAAAAAGAGCAAGAGGGGCCAATATAGAATGCTCAAGTACCTTCCCAGTGCCTTAATTCCTTCTGAAAGGGATTAATTCCTTTCCTGTACTTTTTAATTTTTAATTGCTGCCAAACATTCAGAGAATTAGTTTGTAAGTTTCTTTGGATAATTGTACAATATGCTGTTGTCAAATATCAAAAATTATAATGACATTGTGGAATAATATCATGTAAGGATATTATGGTATCACAGAGGGTAAAGGGGGGTCTAGCCTAAGGACTGGTGTCCATAGGAGATGACAAGCTCTAGGCCATGTCAGTTCAATCTCAAACTAGTGCCAATTTTTTTTTATAACTTTATATAAACTTTGTCAGGGATGTGAAAACACAAATTACTTACCTTAGTTCAAGAGTTCAAATATATTGACTTTCCCCCTTACTCCCACCACCTGCCACTTACCCTGAGGTTTGACATTCTGATGGACTTTTCTTAGTCTCTGGATCCATTCCTGTTCATCAGTCTATGCCATTCATTATATTCCACAAATGAGTGAGATCATGTGATACTTATCTTTCTCTGCCTGACTAATTTCACTTAGCATAATGCTCTCCAGATCCATCCATGTTGTTGCAAATGGTAGGAGCTCCTTCTTTTTTACCGCAGCATAGTATTCCATTGTGTAGATGTACCACAGTTTTTTAATTCACTCATCTGCTGATGGGCACTTAGACTGTTTCCAAATCTTAGCTACGGTAAATGGTGCTGCTATGAACATTGGGGTGCATATATCCTTTCTAATTTGTGTTTCTAGTTTCTTGGGATATATTCCTAGAAGTGGGATCACTGGGTCAAATGGGAGCTTCATTTTAGTTTTTTGAGCCAACTCCATACTGTTCTCCACAGTGGCTGCACCAGTCTGCAATCCCACCAGCAGTGCACCAGGGTTCCTTTTTCTCAGCATCCTCTACAACACTTGTTGTTTGTATATTTTTTGATGATAATCGTTCTGACCAGTGTGAGATGGTACCACATTGTCGTTTTGATTTGTATCTCTCGGATAACTAGTGACTTTGAGTAGGTTTTCATGTCTCTGGGCCTTCCTTTTGTCTTCTTTCAAAAAAATTCTATTTAGGTCCGTTGCCCATTTTTTTATTGGATCATTTGTCTTCTTTTTATTAAGTTGTATAAGTTGCCTGTAGATGCTTGAAATTAAACCTTTATCAGTGATAACAATTGCAAATATGTTCCCCCATACAGTGGGTTTTCTTATTGTTTTGTTGATGGTTTCTTAAGCTGTGCAAAAGCTTTTGATTTTGATGTAGTCCCATTTGTTTATTTTCTCTTTAGCTTCCATTGCCCTAGGAGTAGTATCAGTGAAGAAGTTGTTTTGGTATAGTCTGAGATTTCTCTTCTTATGGATTCCTCTAGTATTTTTATGGCTTCCCGTCTTATGTTTAAGTTCTGTATTCATTTCGACTTTATTTTTGTTAATGGTGTAAGTTGGTGGTCTAGTTTCATTTTTTTGCATATATCTGTCCAATTTTCCCAACACCATTTATTGAAGAGACTGTCTTGACTCCATTTTATATTCATGCCTCCTTTGTCAAATATTAATTGAGCATAGTGGTTTGGATTGATATCTGGATTCTCTATTCTGGTTTCATATTTTTACACTTAAGTTTCTGATCCATTTGGAATTTATCTTAGTTTATGGTATGAGGAATGGATCCAATTATATATTTCTTTCTACTTAGTTATTAAAATATCACTCTTCAGTGAGAGCTTGTCTTTATTAAATATTATATTTGCATTTGTAAATGAAAGTAGTTCTTGATTTTATATTTTGCTTGATTGGTTTATCCAGACTTTTTAAATATTAGAGACTTTATAATATATTTTTTTAACTATCTGGTACAGCTGGTCACCCCCAAACCATCCTCTGTTGGAATCTTACTTCGTATGTTTGTTTTTTTCCAATGGAAATCAAAATTGACTTCAGTGGGCAAATGGCATTTTTATTGAGCTTGTTTTAAATTAATAAATTAACTTAGAGGTGGCATCTTTGAGATGTTGAGTCTTACCATGTTGAGTCTTCCACTTCCAACTCAAGTCTACTTATGTGTAAACTTTAATTTATGTGATATCTCATGAAACTTACTTGTCTAAGCAGGAAAATTGAGAGTTATTAGTTTAATAAGTTGTATTTTCTCTGTGTTGGAATTATGTTTGTCATTATTTACAGTAGATATTTTATATTTGTATTTAGATTCTTTATTTCTTAACTTTTTTTTGAAAATTAAATCTTTAATTGTTGAAAGTATTACATATGTCCCCTTTCTTCCCCCATTGACTCCTTTTTGCCTGTCCTGTCCCCTGCCTCAGGCCTTCACCACCCTATTGTCTGTGTCCATGGGTTATGCATCTATGCATACAAGTTCTTTGGTTGATCTCTTCCCATTCACCCACTCAATTAACGTCTAATGCACCTATCTTTAGGAAGCAAAAAGCTCTAGACCTGGTCCAGTAAAAGAAGAACAACAGTAACAACAAAACAACAAAGGTTGCCTGTGAGAAGGAGTGGGCATGGGAAAGAGAGGGAACTGTACAGAAACCTAGGCTGTGATGTGGGTGGTGTCCACACTTAAGCACAATATTTTTAAGAACTTCTAACCTTGCAGTCTTTGTAGCCGTTCAAAGAATTTTAAAAAACTATTTGCCTCTTTGTACATTTTTTTAGTGACAGCTAACCTTTAAACAGTTGTAAATAGTGTGATTTCTTGTATATGGCAAGTGTTGTCACTTAAAAATGACACCATTACATTATTCTTTTAAATGAAGCCAATGAAATTGAAACACCATTGCAATTTTAAGCCATCTGGTCATCCATTAAAATATAAACAAAAAAATGTAAACAAGGTCTTTAATAGCTAAACTTTACATTATCCCTTTTTTCTCTTTGAATGTGTATTTCCTTCCCCTTCCTGCACAGGATTACATGGCAGTAAAGTACATTTTTATGCTAAATTGCTTGTTTTATCAATCACTACAATAAAAATGTATATACACTTAAAATAATAATTTAAAAATTTCCTGTGTCCATAAGGCTTTATTTAGGTGTTAAGAATTTTTCTACTGAATTGTTACTATTATAAATATTAGCAGAATGAAATTTATTTAAGCAGTACAAATGTATTAAAATATTTGAGAATCATGTTTTTAAAAAGCACAATTTATTAGAAATTCATTATGTCTTATTGTTTGAATATTACCAGAATAAAACAGGGCAGCAACAATTTTACTCCTATTTTTGTTTTTATAGCTGCAATCTTGAGAAACCTGGTTCACATGAATAATAAATGGTAATAAAAGGAGTTATATTATAACAGTGTCATCCAGTTTTTTTTACCTGCTTCTATATCACATGCCACACTCACATAGCAACCTAATATCAGCAATTACTTTTAAGGCTCAGCTGGCAATTGGGTTATGCCCTTCTCTGGTTTTGTTCAAAGCAGAGGACTGAAAAGCACCTGCATTGCCAAAAAATGTTTTAATCCCGACAGTAGGGTCACTTTCTCCAATTCACTGCAGTAAAATTCCAGCTGCCCTTGTATTTGGAACCCCAGTGATGGTTATACCCTGAGGCCATGTAGTTTCAGAGTTGGAAAGAGGTTTGCCTTTTTTTTTTTTTTTTTTTTTGTAAACTGGGAGGAGAGGGGTGCTAATAGGAGACAAAAGGAAGAAGAAGAAGAGGAGAACTGGTGCTCTCACATATATTTAGGCAGATCAGATCAATTCTAAGAGAGTCAAAGTGGAAATCAAGAATCTGGTCATTGATATATATTTATATTAGAGGCCTGGTGCACAAAATTGTGCACAGGTGCAGTCCCTGGCCTAGCTGGCAACCGAAGTACGAGCATCTGGTGTGGAAAGGCAGGTCCTAGCTGACCTCTGGGTCATGGGCAGCACCTAGGCCCTTGGGCCCCTGTGGGCCTCCCTCTGCCTTAGTCATGGCTCCTGAGTCCCCACACAGAGATGCGGTGAGCATGGCTGGATGCTGTGGGCTGGGGCACAGCATGGGCCTCTGGGCTGCCCAGAGGCACCACACAGAAGCTAGGAGGTCAGTGTGCTCTCTCCTGGACGGACTCACAAACTAGCTCCTGCACGAACCCACTGGGAGCCCGACCAGCCCCTGTGGTCCCTGTGGCTGCAGCCTGGCTCACCTAGAAGAGGTCATGCAGGTGTGGTTTGGGCTCCTTGCAAGTTCCTGAGTGCAGGGGAGAGGAGCCTTCCCCAGTGCAGTGCCCTGGTGTCCCCGGGGAGGGTAGCAAGGAGAGTGAGAGTGAGCTCGGTGGACACCCACATTCTCACCACACCTCAATTCCTGTAACCCCTCCCTCCCAGGTAACTGGCAAGAGGTCCCAGCCTCCTGCCCAGGTGCCACAGGAAGTTGGTCGCCACCACCCATCCCCAGTTCCCTGTCACAGCCCATGGCCCAGCCCTGATCATGCGATCATGGCCTGCTGGCCTCTGGCTGCTGTCTGCTGGGTGATTGGTCGGGGCTGGGCCCCCCCGCTGCTGCTGCTGATCACTGTCTGTGGGGCAATCAGCAGGGCAATCAGGCCCCCGCTTGCACCCACCTTGGCCTGGTTCCACCTGTTCACTGGCTCCCCCATCCTGCTGTGGTCCCGTTCTTGTTGGGGCCCATTGGGGCCAGCAATGCCTCCACTGCTGCCTGTGGCCAGCATTGTGTGGCCGACGCCCGCCATGTTCCACACCGCCACCCTGGTTGTCAGCGCACATCATAGCAAGTGGTCGAATTCCTGGTCGAATGACTGCCGAAGGGGACAATTTGTGTATTAGACTTTTATCATATAGCATAAATATCCTTGTTCCCGTTTGTCAACCTGAATCTCGTGGAGGGCACATGGCCCCTGTTTGAAGACCCCTTTTCTAGGTATCCCAGGAGAGAAGGGCCAGCACTTTGGCCTACATTGGTTTCATCTAATAAATGAAAGCACAGTAGCTGGAGGTCAGCAGAGGCAGTGCTGTCATGCCCAGGCCAACTTATGCCAGAACAGCTTATGCAAGGGCAATGGCCGGTGTATTGACGTTGTCTTCACAAGATGTTTATTACGAGGTAATATGTGGTCAGGCAAAATGAAACAAAAACCCTTAACATTAACAGACACTTCACCCAAGAAGATAGACAGATGGCTATTGAAGTTTTTCCCCTAGCTTAATTGAAGTATAGTTGAAAAAGAAAAATTGTATATATTTAAGGTGTATGACATGATTTGATGGGTATGCACATCTTTAGCTTCACAAGATATTATCAGATTGCTTCCAAAGTACTAGTACTAAATAAGAGTATAACCCCTGTCCCCAATCACCCAACTATGTATACAAGATGACATTTCTCCATATATTTTCAGTTCTTAAAATTGTGAGGTTTTAAAATTTTTATCAATTTTTGGTTAATGAAATGAATCTCATTGTGGTTTTAATTTGTTACATTTCCCTGATTTCAAATGAGGTTGAAATATTTTTATATGTTTATTGGCCCTTTTGGTTTCCTCTTTTATAAATTATGTAATTATATTCCTGACTTTTTAAAAAATATATATTTTATTGATTTTTTACAGAGCAGAAGGGAAAGGGATAGAAAGTCAGAAACATCGATGAGAGAGGGACATTGATCAGCTGCCTCCTGCACGCCCCCTACCCGGGATGTGCCCGCAGCTAAGGTACATGCCCTTGACCAGAATCGAAGCCAGGACCCCTCAGTCCGCAGTCCAACGCTCTATCCACTGAGCCAAACTGGTCTCGGCTCCTGACTTTTTTTTTTATTATAAGGTTCTTTGTGTTTTTTTTTTTCCACTGATTTCTTGGCCATCTATCTGTATTCAGGATCTGCATTCTTTCTGTTTGGCTTGCACATAAGATTTTTCAGTCAGGCATTTACTTAAATATTTTTTTTTCTTTTGCTTAAATATTTTTTATAATGTGTCTTGATAAGTAGAAGTTTAACACTTAACTTGGTTAACTTTTTTTCTTTATGGTCTGTGCTTTTTAAATCCAGCTTAGGAAATTCTTTCTTACCGGAATTCACAGATATATTTTTAGTTTCCTTCTAAAAGTATTAAAGTTCTTTTTTTTTTTTTTTTGACATTTTATTCTTTAATCCACCAGGAAGGATTTTCATTGCTGGAGTAAAGTTGGGATACCATTGTATATATGTATATTTTTCCTATTGGCTATTCTTATTTGATTTTTCCTCATTTATTTTAATTCTGTTTGGTCACATAGCAAGTTTCTATGTCTGCATATATTTGGGTCTGTTTCTGGGCTTTCTGCCTGGTTTTGGCAGTCTGTTTATTCCTATTTCAATTCATACCAGAGGCCTGATGCACAGAATTCATGCAAGAGTTGGCCTTTGTAGCCCTGGCTGCCTCGGCCACCCTCACAGCCCCAGCTTCATCTGGAAGGTGGTCTGATGGGTCGTTCTGCTGTTCGGTCATTTGGTCAATTTGCACGCAATGCTTTTATTATTATAGACAGTCTTGAATACTATGGTTTAATACATATTCTTAATATCTTAGGGCAAACTCTCTTAATTTAAAATGATCTTAGCTATTCATGTATGCTCTTCTACAAAACTTGAAATCATTTTGCTGATTTTCATGAAAAAATATATTTTCGTTTTGATTGGAATTATTTTGAATTTAAGACTAATTTGGGGATAGTTAATAATGCTATTAGATTTTATCTATGAGAAAATTTTTACTTAGGATATTTTTTGCTTTAATTATGTATGATGTTTGGTCTATAATTTTATTTAATCTATATATTTAAAATATTGTTTCTATATTGCTTTCCATTCTTATATGTTTGGAGCAGATGTAGTTAACAGGTGGGTTTGTGTCTTCATTCGAAGCTTCTCTTTTTTTTACATATTCTTCAGAGATCTCATTGGCTTTCAGAGTCCAGCATTCTCCTCCATGCAAATGAATCTTTAGTTTCTTCATAGTTTATCTAGTCCTGCTCTTAATTCTCTAGGTCAGTGGTTGGCAAACTCATTAGTCAAAAGAGCCAAGTATCAATAGTACAATTACTGAAATTTCTTTTGAGAGCCAATTTTAAACTTAAGCTATATAGGTAGGTACATTGTTATTAACTTAATTAGGGTATTCCTAAGCTGGCCTTTGCTAAAAACTTAAGGGGCCAAAGAGCCACATGTGGCTCGAGAGCCACAGTTTGCCGACCACTGCTCTAGGTCATCATTCTAGGCACTTACTATCCATTCCCATTTTCAGTGACAAATAGCATTATATTCTAAAACATATCATCAATGCTTTTTAGATGAGCTGAAGTTTTACCATGCTTCTCTTCATTAGAGTGGATTATTTTTATAAAATAAACATACAGTAGATCTTTAGCAAATGCTAATGACTTAAGATTGACTATACTTTAAAGCCTCTTGACTAAAGTTGTTACATTTACAAGGTCTATTATCAAGGGAAATAAAACAATTTTGACATAAAATGTTGTTGGCCATTTTGCCTTCACGTTGGTTTTGGAAAGAGGGTTTGGTTATTATGCATCATACACAGGTTAGACTTTCAGACCATGTCTGAATTTTTATATTAAGGAAAAATACAAACAATATCCTTAAGACTATTATTTGTATGTCTGTTCCTCAAATGATAGAGCTTCTTTTGTGTTCCTGTCAAGGCAGCTGTGGCTTATCTAAGTGGATGGAGCTGCATTTCTCTGTAAGGACTTGAGAGCAATCTTGCCAAGAAAAATCTAAATGATTTAGAACACACTCTCACTCTGGAATGTTAACACACATTTTCTAATAATGGATGGGGGGCATTAAAAACATAAAATCTTGAGCTTTTTGTTCTGGCAGGAGAATAATCCTATATAATAAAAGCCTAATGTGCCAAGTATCCAGTTGTCCAGTCATCTGTTCAACCAATCAAAGCATAATATGCTAATGATATGCTAAGGCAACTCAACTGCTCAATATGACGTGCACTGACTACCAGGGGGCAGACACTCAATGCAGGAACTGCCCCCTGGTGATCAGTGTGCTCCAACAGAGGGAGCACTGCTCAGCCAGAAGCCCGGCTCATGCCCACCTCTGTGGCAGCGCTAAGGATGTCTGACTTAGGCCTGCTCCCTCTTAGGCTTCCCATGGGCCTTAGTGGGAGTGGGCCTAAGTGGTCAGTCGGATGTCACTCAAGGTCTCCCAGACTACGAGAGGGCATAGACTGGGCTGAGGGACCCTCCACCTCCAGTGCACTAATTTCATACACTGGACCTTTAGTAGTATAATAACGAGGATGAATCTTAACTAATAGTAAAGATTATTATGTTTGTCAAACTGCCGCTATCTGTTCCAAGAGAGTGATTATTCTCTGTCTCTTTTATTTTTTAAATCAGTTTCAAATTTAAGTTCTCTCTTTATTTAATACTTATTTATTTATTTATTTTTGCTTTGTCCATGACTGCATGTTTATTTTAACCCCGCATCATGGCTTGTTACATAGTTCTATTGTTGACCATTGACTACACAAACACACAAGCAAAAGTAATGCAGGCCACATATCTTAAACATATTCATAGGGAGTTAGGGTATTTCCATGAATGTAAAGAGAAAGTCTATCTGAGATAAGTGTGTCACATTTTATTTTTTTGTAATATACGCAGTGTCTGTGATTGCACTGACACAGGACCTGAAGACCTGGCAGGAAGTTCTGGCTTGGCCACTTTTATTCTCTGAGCCTCAAGATGTTACTTTGGAAAATGAGGCTGGTGCTTACGGAAACTACCTAAAGAAAAGGCCTCAAAGGAGTTTGGAAAAATACAAAAGGAGAGCAGTCTGGTAGATTTTGCCCTTTATAAATTCCAAACGCACTTCTGATAGCTTTCTGGCTTTCAAGGTGAAGTTGGGAAAAAGCACACTGTGTGTTTCTAAAAGGAAACTCTGCTTGTGAAATATCTTCAGAATGAACTTCAGGAGCATGTTCATCCCTTTTGGGGATAAGGACAATAGTAAGGGTGATATTGTTGCAATTAGCCCCCTTTAATTAGCCAGATTTGTGCTGTTGGTTTGGCTTCTACTACTCTGTCCTTGCCAAAATGGCCTGTGCTGGGTTCCATGAAGTAGAACTACTTCTTCCCTTTTTATAGATGAGAAAACTGAGGCATGGAGAGATGAACATTCTGCCCCAGAAAATGATGGAGCCAGAATTCCAACCAGGAAGTGTGAGCCCAGAATTCTGGTTCTTAACCACTGCCCCCTACTGTGTCTTATCAATAGGGAAGGTGAGTTCAATTTTGATCAATCTTAGTTTGAGGCACCTTCAAGACTTGCAATTGAAGAGATGTAGTGGCTTGGGATTTAGAAAAGAACTATAGGCTTGGGGTTTAGAAAAGAACTACAGACATGGATTTGGGACACATATTCCTGTACTTGGTTAATGAACTGTGAAAGGAAGAGGAGGTTAAGTAAGAGGAGAAGGTCTCTTGGGAATACCATTTCTAGAAAACTGAGTTTAGGCAAGAATAGAGTTAAGAAGAGAAACTAGGAGAATATGGACTAGATATTTAGTGACTTCTTCAGGGGGGTAACTAGTTTTAAAAGGACTTCAGTACCCCTTCACACTCCTTCCATGACTTAGAGCCACTGGCCATGCTAGCACTTACTGCCGTGAGGACACTCTCATCTTCTACTGTACTGTGTCATTTCTACTCAGGCCCCATTACTGGAATCTTTCATCTCAAAGTTCAATGTCTGCCCTGTCCCATGCAGCACTTTGGGTATGTTAGCCCGCATGCAGACTGAGGCACTCATTCATCATTGCCTACCCTGGTTGTATAATGCAAAGACTGTGGTTTGTTTTTGCATGTGTGTGTGTGTGTGAGGGGGGTGGGTAGGGGTTGTGGGTTGGAATTTATTTTATTTCATTATTTTATATGCATGTATTTTAGATAGAAAGGGAGAGGAAGGGAAGAAGAGAGAGAGAGAGAGAGAGAGAGAGAGAGAGAGAGAGAGAGAGAGAGAGAGAGAAAACCATATATGCGAGAGAGAAACATCAATCATTAGTCTCCCGCACATACCCCTATTGGGGATTGAACCTGCAACCTGGGTATGTGCCCTGACCAGGAATTGAACCCACAAGCTTTTGGTGCACAGGATGACCCTTAACCAACTGAGCCACATGGCTAGTGCTGTATTTTAACTCTATTTCAGGCTGGGGACCCTAAAGTTCTCTACCTGGAACACTCTCCTTACCAACTTTCTCTCCTGTTTCCCAAACTCTGTGCTCTGTGATCTCCACCCTTGCTTTTCAGTTTAAATTATCTTCTGTGATCAGCAACCCAACCCTTTCAAACCTAGTCTTTAGACTCCATCCTCTCATTAACCTATTTCCATGACCGAGTCCCAGCACTGGGTTAGGCCAGTGGTTGCCTTATTCCTTTATTTTCTTGTTCTGGGCCTCAGACTTTATGGGGGAAAAAAACACAGAACATTGATTCAACTTCCCATAAACGTTTTTTTATATTTATGAAAGTTTGAAGTCCTAATCATGTCTTTAATTTTGTTTTAATATTCAATGATCCCTAAATGAATAATTTATACAAATATTGAATAAAGCAGGATAAAATAACAAATGTTTGTTAGTAGCCTGATAGCATTACTTATGATAGCTTTTGTAGATTTAATTTAGTAATAATGTTGAATATAAATTCTAGTAAGTGAGGCATTTTGTAAATTAAATATTTTTAAATATATATTTTTTAATTCCAAGGAGAAGAAAGCCACATTCCGTGTTTAAGCGACATACTAAGATGTTTTGTGCTCTGCTTAAATATATCCTCTATGTATACTTAGTCACATAAGGCTGCTCTAGACATTCTCATTTTTATTCTTTTGACTCAATGTTTTGAAATTTTGCCCACTTGGATTGTTTCTTACATAATCATCTGTTTTTCCCGTTTATTTTCCTCCATGATAAAGTCAATATAACTGTCAGCATGAGATATCTTGTTTCCCTAAGCTGCCAATTTAATACATACAAAAGCCTTATCAATTTACTTTCTTGTTAGGTTCTGCAACCTTAACATATTTTAAAATACAATTTCTTCATGGTTTTTGAAATATTAAAATGAACTCTCAGAGCTATTTGTGTTGACGGAGAATAAGACATTATTCTGCAGTGACATTGCTTTTTTCTCAGCCTGTGCTCTCCATCACTTGTTCTCCATCTGGAAGGAGGAAACCACTGGCTCATAGATAACTGCCTCATTTCCATTTCTTTGCTGACTTAGTGTGGTCAAGTACTGTCTGTAAGTAGGACAGTTGGAGTGGGTTTGGGCAACTGGAATGCAATCTAGCTTCTGTGACAAAGGACCAGTAGAAGTCTAGCAGAGTCTGGCATTTGGAAGGAGTATTGTGCTTCATCGTGTAAGGAAAAACTAGTAGTGTTTGGTGTCTTTTTTTTTCTTTTTCTTTTTTGGTAGCTGGGAAAGTATTAGTGTGGGAGTCAGTCTCTAGGTGTGGTTGTGAGAAACAGCTTGGAATTTGAGAGTCTCTGCAGACCGAACTTAATGCTTGATTAGAAAGACTGATGCTTTTTCATCCTTCATAAATATTTTCAAATCCTCTGTAATTATTCCCAAACCTGAGGCATTCAGATATTCTAAATATACTTTTTTCTAGAATACTGAAATGGTAAGATTACAACTTGGTAAGCTGCATATTTGAGAAGGAAAACAAAATAAAATATTTAAAATAAGTTTTTAAAACTTATTTCACTGCAGCCTCCAAACCAAAGATTTTCTTTGCTTGGTAAATTTTAAACATTTAAATGACACGATGTATGCCAGTGTCTTTGGAAAGTAACGTGTACTGATTGAAGTCTGCTAGTACAAGTGATCTTTTTACTTCCACGTAACGAGAAATACATATAGTCTCTCTGTTCTTTTTGTCTTGGCTCCTCCTCCATGTAAACACCTTACTGTGTGTGCCTCATTATATACGGTGGGGCAAAGTAAGTTTACAGTTGTTCAAACAGAAAATAATATAATAATCCTATCTAATAAAGAGGGAATATGCTAATCGACATCACTCTGTCACAGAATGGCTGCCCCCACAGCTGAGGCCAACTTCCCATAAGGAGCCTTAAAAAGCAATCAACAGGGACCTGAGACTATACCCTCCCCTGCCCCCATGGTGCTTGACAGGGGACCTCAGGCTACGCCCCCCACCCTGGCATCAGGCTGGGAGACCTCAGGCCACATCCTCCGCCCCAGTGCCAGGCCAGGAGGCCTGAAGCCATGCCCCCCCGCCCCGACAGGACTTGACAAGGGACCTCAAGGTGCGCTTCCTGTCCTGGTACTAGGCTAGGGGACTTCAGGCTGCTCCCTCCGCCCCAGTGCCAGGCTGGGGAACCTCGGACAGCACCCCCTGCCAGGTGGGGCTTGACAGGGGACCTCAAGGTGCACCCCCAGTGCTGGGTCAGGGAAACTCAGACCACGCCCCTTACCCAGCAGGGCTTGATTGGGGACCTCAAGCCATGTCCCCCACCTGGTGCTGGGCTGGAGAACCTCACGCCATGCCCCTCATCCTGGTGCCTGACCAGGGGACCTGAGGCTACGCTCCCTTGCGTGGCAGGGCTTGACAAGAGTGGGACTGGCCGGGTCTGGATCTAGCCCACTGGGGGGAGACTGGCTTGTTCTGCGTCTCATGTGATTTTGAGGTGCATGTGGATGGGCAGGGACTTGACTCTGGGTCCCGTGGTGTGCCCCGACTCTGACAGGAGGAAGGTTTTCATATACATTTTGCTAATTTTCTTTCATCTCTGACACTTCTATGATAGAGAAAGGGCAAATAGCAAATATTAAATTATTTCCTCTAATTAATATCCTTTTAAAGTGCACAAATTTTGTGCACCACGCCACTAGTTAATAATAAAATTACAAGATTAAACTCTGTGTTTTGTGTGCTCACAACTGCAAATCCACTTTTCTCCACCCTGTAATGGAGTGAGTAAATTCTTTGAAGGAACAAGATAGAATGCTGCTGCTTCTTTTATCTAATCTGTTTAGGGGTTTTGCAGATCATTTTCTCTGGACTATCTATTTTCCCCATTACATGCAGGACTCCTGGTCTCAGCCAGCCTCTGCCCTGGGAACCTGTCCTCAGCCATAAGGAAGCATCACAGTGGCACCACTTAACCTGCAGACACGTTTGAATGGATAACGGATTACAGAGCTGTATTCTTCATCACCTTTAGTTCTCAAAATTTTATGCACTCTCTAGTTTTTTTCTTTTTCAACATGACACTGACAGAATCATCCTCACTAATAATTCTATAATATGTGTTGTAGCTTGAAATTTGGAATTTATCTTAGTGTTTCATGACTGACGAGTATTATTTTTACGGTAGAAATACAGAGATGGATTCTGCAACAATAGACTTGTTGCTATGTGTCATGAACACAGGTTATGGAAAATATGTACTAGTATTACGGAAGTGAATTCATAACTCTGTAAGCATATACCTGTAATGATTTAAAGAAAATGTAGACTAATAAGCTTGTATGTGACAGTGATGGTGTAATCTGTACTTTAAAACTTAATAAGCTTTGAACACACATGTGTTTAAGCTGATTTCTATTACTTTCATTCTGTTTTTATTGACAAAGGATACAATATTTCTTAAATTGCTTGTAAGAATTATCTGCTGTTAGTTTAATTAAAAAATTATTTTAAAATTGAACAGCAGTCCTGGCCAGTTTGGTTCAGGGGACAGAGAATTGGCCCTTGGACTGAAGGGTCCTGGATTTGATTCTGGCCAAGGGACATACCTCGGTTGCAGGCTTGATCCCTGGCTCTGGTCAGGAATGCGTGTGGGAGGCAACTGATTGTCATGTCCCTCTCACATCAATGTTTTCCTCTCTGTCTCTTCCCCTCCCTTCCACTCTCTCTAAAATATCCTTGGATGAAGACTAACAACAACACCAACTATTTTGCTTTGCTATAGCATTTTCACTTATTTTATTGGCTCTTTATGATATTCTTTATCAAAATTAAATAATTCTTATCTTTTAAAAATATATATTTTTATTGATTTCAGAGAGGGAGAGAGAGATAGAAATATCAATGATGGGAGAGAATCATTGATTGGCTGCCTCCTGTACCCTCCTCACTGGGGACCGAGCCCACAACCCAGGAATATGCCCTTAACCGGAATTGAACCTGGGACCCTTCAATTCGCAGGTCAATGCACTATTCACTGATCCAAACTGGTTAGTGCTAACTAATCCTTACTTTTTGTGTTAATCATTATTTTTAAAATTTCCAATGTATAGATGAAGTAAAAAAAGAGAAATATTCTGTTTTATAATTGCACTTAAGTTTAGATATATACAATTTAACTTTTATATTACTGTTTCAAATATGGACTCTGTCTTACCAATTCTCTCCCCCTACTCTCCCCCCCCTCATTATCTCAATGTTTCAACAACTTTTTTGTTGGCTATGTTCATGGGTGTATTGACTGCAAATGTATAGAGAAATGTGATGGCTAATTGACCTTTCATATCCTTATGATTTCTTACCATTTTGGGGAGATTGGAGTCCCGTTTGATATCTGAAGAAAGATATCAATTTTTTTAAAGAAAAACACATATTTATAAACATAAAATTTAACATACATTTCTAGACATTTTATCCACTCTGGCTTAAGAATTGCTGTCTAATTTCAGAAATTAAGTACCCAAATTTAGACTATATTATTTAGTATATGTTATTTTCCCATTTCTACAGACTACTTTGCATTCATTTGAAAAATATTATTATCAAATTTGTGCATGTTTTAGAATTTCCGTGCTGAGAAGAAGCCAGGAATTTAATTACCAAGGAAACAAAATTTATATTGTCTGCTGAACAAACTTAGAGAAGGACAAATTATGTGGGCTGAAATGTTTTTGAATACATTGGGTTGAATTAGGCTTAAGAAGTTAGCGAAGACAGGTGGAAGAAAATGGGTCATGGTATCTGTAGACTAAAGCAGTGTTTTTCAAACTCAAGCAATGTAATGACTCATTTTAAAAGGAAAAATAATTGTGGCCTGTCAGAGTTGACTTATTTTTTTTGAAATGTGATATTACTTAAATATGCGAAAGCACAAAACTTGACTTGAACACTTTCTTTTTATGACTCTTATGCAACTGTCAAACTCAGAACTGCTTTACACATCCCACACAAACAAGATGACACAAACAATGATAAGGGTCCGTTGCTGCTGAATTGCCACTTCCAACAGAAATGCGGAACTGGTCACCAGCCATTATGGCGTAAGTTCTTTTGAATTCAACATGCCCATGCTACTAGGACTTAAAGGTAGGGTTTATGCTTTAAAAAAAAAAATCAGCTCAAAAATATTTGAAGTAGTACTATCTGATGTCAATTTGATTGTGAACATAAAATGGGCATAATATTCAGTTATGAGACAGTTATTCAGAAAGTCTTTGAATTAATTTTTAAAAGATTATAATTGGTATGGTGATTTGAAACAGACATTTCTGGGATGGTAGAAACTTCTTATGTCTTGATTTGGGTATTATTTTTATGGGTTCACACTTTCATCAAAACTCATCAAATTATAATTCACTATATGTAAATTTTACCTTGATAAAGAACAATTTATAATTAGAATAACAACAAAAATTAAAAAAATTTTATAACAATTCTCATATTCTGAGAATAGGTCCATGGACTTGGACTTTGGGATTCACCATCAAAGAGGACTCTCTTGGTCACCAAACAATATTTATGATTATGTACACTTTGGCCCAGACCCTTATGCTGTTTTCTACTAGGTGAATAGAATTTGCCCATGCATAAGCTGTGTGCCCAGAGTAGTCTCAGTAGTGTGACTTAACCAACAAGTCCCTTCAGTCATCTTGATTCCAACTCAGCCTTCGAATTCTCTAATACTTCTCTGAGAAGTCTTCATTCCACTTTTGTAGCCACATGGGAGAGGTGAGAGGAGGGTAACCTGAATAATACAGAAGGAAAGGGAACCAAGAGAGTAGCAATCAAAGGAAGGTTGGAGTTTATTAAATGCTTTTATCGTCAAAATTTTTACTTTCACATTAAACACTTGTGAGAGAAGTCAACATTTTAAAAGTTGTCTAAGCACAGATCAAAATTAGTTAGACTCCAGATCCTGTGAGTTATTTCCTGTTCTTGTGGTTTTTCAGCTTGTTCAGGAGGAGGGTTGTGACCTTATAGTCTCTCATGAATGCCTTTTTCTTCTATGCCTATTAAAAAAATTTTTAGAGCGAAACATGCTTGCAGCACAAATTTTAAAAATTTCAAGGTATTTTACCATCCTTTCACATGAGCTCTTCCAAGTTTTTAGATAGGCAGTCCTCAGTAAAATCCAGGGTAATCAAGACCCAAGCGTCCATTGATTCATTTCTGAAGGTTGCATCATGGTCTCATATGACTGCGATAGCTCTAGCATTATACACTTGCTCTATACAAGAAGAAGGAGGAAAGTCAAGGACAAAATAGGGACCTCTTCCCAGCTAATAAGTTTCTTAAATAGCCATACTCTAAGTCCCAGCAACACTCCACATAGACCCAATTGTCCAGAACTGAGTCTTACAGACTTCAAGAGAGAGTGTAAGCTTTTATTCTAGATGAAGAATATCCAACTGAATATCATGTCCCTCTTACTTAGTGGAAGGACAAATGGATTTTAGGTCAGGCAACCAACAACCTGTGTAAGAAATGGAAAGTCATCAAAGGGTTTAAAACCAGGGAACAACATGATGCTTTATAAAAGAATACTCTGAGCATGTTTTCCTATGTTTCTTGGTCTTCCTTATGTCCTATTTCAAAAAGTATCTATTTAGGTCTATTGCCCATTTTTGATTGGGTTGTTTATATTCCTTTTGTTAAGTTGTATGAGTTCCCTGTAAATGTTGGCAATTAAACCCTTATCGGAGTTAACATTGGAAAATATGTTCTCCCATGCAGTGGGCTTTGTTGTTGTTTTGTTGATGGTTTCTTTTGCTGTGCAGAAGCTTTTTATTTTGATGTAGTCCCAATTATTTATTTTCTCTTTATTTCCATTGCCCTAGGAACTGTATCAGTGAAGATATTGCATATGTCTGCTGCTTGTGGATTCCTCTAAGATTTTTATGGTTTCCTGTCTTATGTTTAAGTCCTTCATTCATTTTAAATTTATTTTTGTGTGTGGTGTAAGTTGGTGGTCTAGTTTCATTTTTATGCATGTATCTGTCCCAATTTTCCCAACACCATTTATTGAAGAGACTGTCTTGACTCCATTGTATGTTCTTGCCTCCTCTGTCAAATATTAATTGAGCATAGTGGTTTGGGTCAATTTCTGGGTTTTGTATTCTATTCCATTGGTATAGATGTCTGTTCGTGTGCCAGTATCAGGCAGTTTTGAGAATAGTGGCTTTGTAATACAGTTTGATATCTGGTATTGAGATCCCTCCTACTTTGTTCTTCCTCAGGATTGTTGCAGCTACTCAGGGCCTTTTTTTATTTCAGATGAACTTTTGGAGAGTCCGTTCTAGGTCTGTGAAATATGCTGTTGGTATTTTAATGGGGATTACATTGAATCTATAGATTGCTTTGGGTAGTATAGACATTTTAATGATGTTGATTCTGCTTAAAGTCACTAATCATCTGAAAGAGGCAAATCAAAATGATAATGTGGTACCATCTCACAACTGTCAGAATGGCTATCATCAACAAATCAACAAATCACAAATGCTGGCAAGGATATGGATAAAAAAGAACCCTCGTGCACTGCTGGCAGGAATGCAGACTGGTGCAGCCACTATGGAGAACAGTATGAAGTTTCCTCAAAAAACTAAAAATGGAACTCCCATTTGACCAAGTGATTCCACTTCTAAAAATATAACCCAAGAAACTAGAATCGCCAATCAGTAACGATATATACACCACTATGTTCATAGCAGCACAATTTACAATAGCTAAGATTTGGAAACAGCCTAAGTGCCCATCAGCAGATGAGTGGATTAAAAAACTGTGGTACATCTACATAATGGAATACTATGCTGATGTAAAAAGGAAGGAACTCCTACCATTCTCAACAGCATGGATGGATCTGGAGAGCATTATGCTAAGTGAAATAAGTCAGTCAGAGAAAAATAAATATCACATGATCTCATTCATTTGTGGAATATAATGAACAACATAAACTGATGAACAAAAACAGATCCAGAGACAGAGAAGCATCGATCAGACTGTTAAACCTCAGAGGGAAGGTAGGCAAGGGTGGGAGTAAGATCAACCAAAGACTTATATGCATGCATATATACATGACCAATGGCATGGGCACCAGGGTCCGGCCGGAGTTAAGGCATGAGCGGGAAGGTGAGAGGGTAAAGGAGGGATAAGGACACATCTGTGTCCTTATATGTGTCTTTTAATAAAGAAAATTTAAAAAAGAGAGTACTCTGGCCCCGGTGGGAAATTGCTTATGAGAGGGAAACAGTGGAAGCAGGGAGGCCAGTAAGGAGTCTGTTGAGGAGATAAGGACTAGATAATGGGTGTGGAGTAGGTGGGTGGCAGTAGTGGTAGAGTGGATTGATCTAGGCTAGATGTCAGAGTTCAGATCTACAGGTCTTGGTAACAAGGGAGGTGTGAAGGAAGAGGAGGATTCAAGAATGAACTCCAGGTTTTCTAGTTGAGTAAATCTGAGGATGATGGTGCAATTTATGGAGATGAGGAAGGGAACGAGTTTGTAGGGAAAATTAGGAGGTTAGTTTTAAGTATGTTAGGGTTGCAATATCTATGGGAGGTTTTGAGTTATGTTAGTGTTGTAATATCTATGGGAGGTTTTGAGTATTTCAGGAGTTCAGAGAGGAGGTTAGAGTCTATCCATTGGGCTTGTGGTTTTAGGAATGTTTACTATCACCCAGGGAAGGTTTAGAAAGGGGAGCGGCTCCCAAGGGGCACTAACATTTAGAATTTTACAGGGATGGAGATGTCAACAGAAGAAAGTGTGGAGAGGCCAAGGAAAACCAAGGGGTGTCGTATTTTGGAAACCTAGAAAGGCAGGGTTTCAGGATGACATGCTCTAATTGTGCAAGGTTGCTGAGAGGCTGAATAAAATATAGCCAGGAAGATATCCAATAGACCTGAAAATCTGGAGGTCACTGTGCCCTTTATACAAATGTTTCAGTGGAGTGGTGGGGACAGATGCAGGAGTGGAGTGGGGCCCAGTAGCACCCCCCCTGCTGTATATAGGCTGCAAGCCTCTGAAAAACGAAGTGTACCTCAGGGAACCCCAAATCATCAGTGGATAATTGGAGGCGATAGGATGAGCCCATACAGTGAATTTAAGCTGCTGCCTGCTAGTGTATGGCTGCAGGATAGTTTGTCAACTTATTGAACATTCACCTTTTGTGCCAACAATCATCAGGAGTAGACATGATTGTGAGGTAACCGTTCCAGAAAAGTGTTCTTCTCTGCTCGAAGCTCACACATTCAGCAGATTCTATCAGGACCTGGAAGGAGAAAAGCCTGTTTGACATGCATGTGGCAACAACACAAATCTGATCAGTTAGGCTCCTTGAAACCAGGAAATCATAAGCAAAAAAAAGTTGACCCTCCCTTCCCCTGAAGATACAGCAACATGATTTCTTGTATTTAAAGAGTTTTTAAAGAATCTTGGGCAAAACTTTCCTGATAGGAACAAGCTGAGCCTGGCTGATATGCCTCTGCATTGAAACCATGCTTTACGACGGAAGGTCCTCAGTGTTTTCCTCACATTTCTTCTCTGCAGCATGAGTGAGTAATATCCCTGTAATTAAAAAATGTCTGGCACCTGGAAGCCAGAAGTGCCCACCCCCTGATGTCAATGATGTAAAGACAGTCCGGCGGCTCTTTATACTGTGAAGCTCGGACTTATTTATATCTGGGAGTTGGTCGGCCTCTGTGGGTGTCCCTTAAGTACTATAATCAATGCCACACTGCAGTGGTCCCCAGTCCTATGAATAGTTACTTCCTAAGTAGTTCTTACATTTCAGGGACACCTTGTCTACTCAGAATCTTAATTTTGTTATGAGTAATTGGGAGAGGAGGCAAGCCAGACTTTCAGTTAAACCCTTCATCTGATGAGTTATTTCTGGCTTCTGGGGACAGTCCATCATGCTGGGAAGGAGAGTGAGAATTGATGTTCCCCAGCTTCCTTTTTTTTTCCCCAGAAACTGAGTGATATAATTTATTACAGTCTAAAGTGTAATATTAGTATATAGCATATACTATCTTTATTTTAATTTTAATTTTTTATCTTTATTCAGTTTATTAATTACATTGTTCCCTTTTTTTCCCCTATAGCTCCCCTCCACCTGGTACCCATCCCACCCTCTGCCCTCACCCCCCTCCACTGTCCTCTCCCATAGTTGCATGATTTTTGTCCAATCTCTTGCTGCACTTCCCACACCCCTTTACTCCCCAAGAATTGTCAGTCCATTCCCTCTCTATGTCCGTAATTCTGTTACATTCACCAGTTTATCCTGTTCATCAGCTTATTAATTCACTTGATTTTTAGATTCATTTGTTGATAGATATGTATTTGTTATTCATAATTTGCACTTTTATCTTTTTCTTCTCCCTCTTCTTAAAGAATATCTTTCAGCATTTCATATAATATTGGTTTGGCGGTGATGAAGTCCTTTAGCTTTTTCTTGTCTGCGAAGCACTTTATCTGACCTTCAATTCTGAATGATAGCTTTGCTGGATAGAGTAATCTTGGTTGTAGATTCTTGCTATTCATCACTTTGAATATTTCTTGCCACTCCTGTCTGGTCTGCATCGTTTCTGTTGAGAAATCTGCTGACAATCGTATGGGTGCTCCCTTATAGGTAACCAACTGTTTCTCTCTTGCTGCTTTTAATATTCTCTCTTTGTCTTTTGCTCTTGGCATTTTAATTATGATGTGCCTTGGTGTGGTCCTCTTAGGGTTCCTATATATTGAGGTTCGGTGCGCTTCTTGGACTCCTAAGTCAATTTCTTTCACCAGGTGTGGGAAGTTTTCGGTCCCTATTTCTTCAAATAGGTTTTCATTGTCTTGCTCTCTCTCTTTTTCTGTCAACCCTATAATTCGGATGTTGATATGCTTGAGGTTGTCCCAGAGGCCCCTTACACTCTCTTCAATTTTTTGGATTCTTTTGGTTTCTTGCTTTTTCAGCTGAGTGGATTTTATCTCTTTGTATTTCAAATCTTTAACTTGGTTCTTGGGGTGCTCCAGAGTACTTTTAGGTCTTTGTATAATATTTTTTATTTCAGTCAGTGTATGCTTAATTTCTGGTTGGTCCTTTTTCATATCCTTGAGAGTCTCCTTCATATCCTTGAGGGTCTTGTTCATTTCCTTGTAGGACTCATTCATTTCCACATTGGTCTTGATCATTTCCTTGCAGGTCTCATTCATATCCTTGAGGGTCTCATTCATTTCCTTGTAGGACTCATTCATTTTCTTGTCGGTATTGCTTATTTCCCTATAGGTCTCGACCTTTTGTAGGAGCCTCTTCAGAAGCCCTATAACTGTGGTTTTGAATTCCATGTCCAGTCGTTCTTTTCCTTCATTTCTTTCACATCTGATTTCTTTCCATGTCTCTGCATGGTCAATTAGCTTTGTGTGGTAGATGTCCTACAAGGAACAGTGGCTCAGCCTCCCCAGTTACCTGAGGTGGATATGGGTTGTACAGTCTTGCTGAGGTTAAGCTCAGGTTAATCTTTGTTAGCACTTGGAGGGGTTGACCTCCAGGCCAATTGTCTGTGAAGCTCAGCTGTGCTCAGGTTGGATGGGCGGAGTCTCCGGGCCAAGCAAACAGCGTTAGCTCCGCCCTATGTGGCCCCAGGGAATCTGTGCCGGGGGCAATGGTTGCCAGCACCTCTGAGAGAGAGCCGCTGCCAAGCTCCACCGGCTGCCCAGGAATTCAGACTCTCCCCAAATGAGTCTGCACACCCAATGTCTCACCCAGGGTCATAAAACAAAGCAGTCTGATGGTTTTCCAAGTGAGAGAACAAGTCGCGAGCGCTCTCTACTAGGTCAGGCAGCTGGCTGTTCCCAAGTTCACGCGTAAGCTTGCCTTCTCCACAAGCCGGCAGACCCCTGTAGCACCCGAGCTTCAGCGTGCCTTCCTACTGTCCAGTTTTTACCCTGTGTGATAGTGGGTTCCCTGAATTTTGCCCAGAGCTGGAGAATCAGTCCAGTGGGATGTCTTTGTCTCCCCCGTTTGAGAAAACTGGGCAGTTTTCAGCTGCCTGCCCTATCCACTGGCGCGCGCTCCAAACCTCTCTCTGTGCGAATCTTCAATGCTGTCCGCCGCCACTCCTCTGAGTCACAGTGTCTTATCTTCACTTTTATTTGTGGAATTTTCACTTGGCCTGCTTTCTCGTGATTCTGGATGGTGTTTGTTCTTTCATTAAGTTGTAGTTTTAAAATTGCTGTGTATGATGGCAAGATAGGTATATTTACCTATGCCGCCATCTTGGTTCTCTTCCCCAGCTTCCTTTTTCCTCTTTTCACAAAGTGAAGTAGGGTTCTTTTATAGGCCCTGGAGCAGGATAGCACATAACCCTTAATTCAGATCTTCAAAGTATGATCCCTAGACCATCATCAGTGCCACTTAGGAATCATTAGAAATGCAGTTTTATTCACTAACCCAAACCTATTGTATTCAAACTGTCTGGTGGTTCCCAGCAGTCTGCACTTTAACAAGCCCTCAGTCTAGGTTGGCAAACTCATTAGTCAACAGAGCCAAATATCAACAGTACAACCATTGAAATTTCCTTTGAGAGCCAATTTTTTAAAACTTAAACTTCTTCTAACACCACTTCTAATATCACTTCTGGTCCAGTCCATGGTATTTTGTGGAAAAGCCACACTCAAGGGGCCAAAGAGCTGCATGTGGCTTATGAGCCGCAGTCTGCCGACCACTGGTCTAGGGGATTCTGTCACAAGCTTAACACTGAGAAGCACTCCCCTGTCAGGAAGGAGAGAGAGATTCAGGGCCATTCCAGAATAGAAGAAAAAATTCAAATTAATGGGGATAACACTGGACCTATGGTTGACTATATTACGGAGCAGTACAAATCTATAGGTTTGAACTCACTCTGAGGCCTTGGAGATATCCCGTCTACCTATGTACTCACTGGATAGGAGGGAAGGGAAAAGGGAGGGCGTCTTGCTGGGAATGTGAATTGGAGTGGAAGGAAGAGGCAGCTTGAGTAAGATGTTAGATTGTAATGGGAAACAGAAAAATGACAGTTAAGAAAGCATAAAAATATACATAAAAGGTGTTTCCAGGCGATGGTCCACTTTTCTATATCTAAGACTTTGAGGTGTCCTTACAGATGGAGGGCTTTAATTTTATGACTTTTTTTCATATTACTGCTTTGGTTTAATTTTTTAAAACTCAAAAAATGCTAACAATCATTCTTTGCAGCAAACATTTGCTTTGAACATGCTAATGTGTTATTGAACTCAACAATATCTATAACATTTATTTTAAATTTATAGTTAAGAACAGTCTTGTTTGACGATAAATGCTCAGGAGGGGACCTTTATACATCTTCTGAGTAGGAAATGGAATTCCTTTTTATCTCTGACATCTGGCTCACTCTTGGTGGGATGGTCCTCCCTCCCCCACCCATTCTGTATGGTAACCACACAATAGGATGTATGTCCTATTGCCATGGCTGTGACCAGGTCTGAACCCCACTCTAGTTCTGCAAAGACATATAACAAATAGTGCTGCAGTGTTTTTTTGGCTTTCTTTTTTTGGTTGGGAAGAGAAGAGGGATGCATATCCTAAAAGCAGTTAAACCCTTCATCTGATGAGTTATTTCTGGCTTCTGGGGACAGTTCATCATGCTGGGAAAGAGAGTGAGAATTGATGTTCCCCAGCTTCCTTTTTCCTCTTGAAAGATCTTAATAATTTATCAAAGAAAAAATAAATTGCAAATGTACATTTAAAAAATGTTGAAAGTGGATTTTTCATTCACTTGATTTTTAGATTCACTTGTTGGTAGGTATGTATTTGTTGTCATTTTGTTGTTCATGGTTTTTATCTTTACCTTTTTCTTCTTCCTCTTCTTAAAGAATACCTTTCAGCATTTCATACAATCCTGGTTTGGTGGTGGTGAACTCCTTTAGCTTTTTCTTGTCTGTGAAGCTCTTTATCTGACCTTCAATTCTGAATGATAGCCTTGCTGGGTAGAGTAATCTTGGTTGTAGGTTCTTGCTGTTCACACTTTGATTATTTCTTGCCACTCCCTTCTGGCCTGCATAGTTTCTATTGAGAAATTAGTTGACAGTCATATATGGGTACTCCCTTTTGGGTAACCAACTGTTTTTCTCTTGCTGCTTTCAAGATTCGCTCTTTGTCTTTTGTCCTTGGCATTCTAATTATGATGTGTTGTGGTTGTGGTACTCTTTGGATTCCTCTTGTTTGGGGTTCTCTGTGCTTCCTGGACTTGTAAGGCTATTTCTTTCACCAGGTAGGGAAAGTTTTCTGTCATTATTTCTTCTAATAGGTTTTCAATATTTAGCTCTCTCTCTTCTTCTGACATCACAATAATTCTTATGTTGGTATGCCTACAGTCGTCCCAGAGGCTCTTTACACTATCTTTATATTTTCGGATTATTTTTTCTTTTTGTTTTTCTGGTTGGGTGTTTTTTGTCTCCTTATATTTTAGATCTTTGGTTTGATTCTTGGAGTCCTTTGATCTACCATTAAATTTCTGTATATTCTTTATTTCAGACAGTATATGCTTAATTTCTGTCTGGTCCTTTTCTATTTTCTTAGCATTCTCATTAAGGTCCTTGAAGATCTCACTAAGCTCCTCAGAAGTCTTATCAAGTTTCTCAGCGGTTTTTAGAAGATTCTTGAGTAACCTTACAAATGTATCCCTAAACTCTATGTCTGATAGTCTACTTTCTTTGATTTCTTTCATTTGTGACATGTTTCTTTGTCTCCGCACTTTGTTGCTTCCCTGTGTTGATGGAGTGGAAGAACTGCTGTACTGGAGAGACACCTATGGGGCAGGACTTGCTTCAGTGGGGCTTTTGTGCTCACTGAGTCTGCCTCTTGAATGTCACTTATGGATGTGAGTAGTTGAATTCTGGTGTCATCTCATACTGACCTCTTAGATACACTAGCTTCTGGATCTCCAATGGGGTGCAGGTCAGCTACTGTCTGAGGCAACCCAGCAGGAGCTACAGCAAGGTCTGCAGATTTCTCCTGGTCTGACCAGAGCTGCAGTTTAGGTTAAGCTGTGATAGCACAGGCCATTTATATACAAATGCCACTGTGCACAGCTCGGGCGGGTTTGACGATCGTGCAGGGTGGAGTCTCAGGGAGTCACTAGGCTAGGGCGTGGCAAACAGTGATGGCTGCACTCAGCTCTTTCTGCGTCTCACATTTCCAAGTCCCCACATCCCGCACCCCTGTGCAGTGAACAATGATTGCTGCGGGCACCTCTGCAAGGGAGCCACCCTCACTTTTGGATATGATGGCAGACCGTCCAGTTTCTCCCCATAGGAGTCTGGATCGCCAGCATCTCCTCAGAAACTGGAGTTCAGAGTAACCAGGAGCTTGTTTCCCTTTGAGTTGAAAAAAGCAGCACTCCGTCGCCCACCACCAGCCTGTTCGCGTGCCTTCGTACCTCAGCTTTTCAGCACTTGTGCATGTCTCAGTGCTCTTTTCTCTTTCCTTCTAGTTGCAGAACTTCCACCGGCCAGCTTTCCTGTGGTTCTGGGTGATAGATGTTTTGTCTTTTAGTTGCAGTTTTGAAATTGTTGTGCAAGGCAGCAGTTTAGGTGTTTACCTATGCTGCCATCTTGCCTTCTCCTGAATTCTTAAAAAATATGCAAAAGCAAACTTGTTTTATTGCTAAAATAATATGGCATTGTATATCTCTGCATCTCAGTGTGAGTAGCATTATTGCACCCTCACCTTCCTGCCTTTGATTTAAGAGCACATCTATCACTTTCATGTGTGGCATGGATGATTTAACTTTTTTTCTATTTTTTTCTTTATGCAAAATTTTATAAAATTAAAGAAAAATTGGGGAAGATTTGCTAGATTTAGCAAATAAGAATACAGATTTCCCAGTTAAATTCAGTTAAATAATACTTTTTATTTGTTTCTTTGTGTTTGTTTTTTAGTATAAGTATGTCCCAGGTGATATTTGGGACATATTTTCATTAAAAATTTATTCATTGTTTATCTTAGATTTAAGTTTAACATGGTGCACTGTGTTTTATCTGACAACCCTAAATTGGTAGTAACCCCAAAATTATAGCTTCTGAGCATTATAGTCATTCAAAATTACCTAGCTATTAACTAAATTGCCTCAGGTAAGGATATCTATACCTGGATATTCTTGGGTTATATCTTATGTCTGTGGGCTATGTACACTTTTAACTCACTCTGAAGGAAATCCCACCCTTCTCAAGAAATCACATCAGAATGAAGTGAATGTGAGTGATAGACTTATAGGGATAAATCTTGAAGACAACCTACCTTTTTTTTCCCAGTGTAATTTTTAAATAGGTTATATACGCATTTCTTTTTTTCTCTCATAGGTTTTCCAAATTTATAGTAAGTGACCTCTTGGTGCATTAAAACTTGTGATAAAATACACAAAACTTAAATTTTATCATCTTAACTATTTTTTTATAGTCTTCAAACATTATTGCACTTTAACCTTTATAATGTGACAATGCATGCATGAAACAATCTGCAGACTAGTTTTCACAAATCAAAGAACACTTTTAAGCAGACATGACTTCCCTAAATTGTGTATTAGGTAAGAATTTTACAAACGTTGCTTATATTAGCGGTAATGCTGGGGCTGGAGAGTATTGCATCTTCTCCAAGCTGCACATTGAGAACCACCAATAGTGTGGTGGGAATTGTGGCCCTTCCCAAGGGCCTGCAGGTGTGGGCCCTCACATCTCCCAGTGCTTGTGGACTGGTTTGGTGGTCCACTGGGTGTCCGCTTTCTTCCGATTGCCTTAGGGAATGGATCAATGAAGATAGCCTAAAAGAATTTGTACGTGGAATCTTCACCAACCCAGTAAGAATTCAGGACTCTCAGAGCCCCATAGTGGCATCCAGCATGCTCCTTGGCAACAGACTGAAGACTTCAGGCAAACTCTAGTGGTTAACTCCATGATGGACAGGCTTGCCTGTGGTCGCACCCTAAAACAGCGTTTGTGGCCACCACAGTGCACACGAATCTGGTACATGACATAACCTTGCTTGGCCTACTACCTCAGCCTGCTCACTTTGTTAGGGCAGATGTGGAGCATAGACAGCTGGTGGTACTGCCAGCAGCACAACCCGAGAAGGAAACGCATTACATCTGACTGCTTCTTCCTCCATAGCTCCTGGATGTACTTGTAAGCGCCCATCTTGGCTTACCTGTTTGCAGCCAGATGGGAAAAAAGAGCATTTCTCCCACCTCATCTTAACTATTTTTAAGTGTTTAGTTCCAAGGCAACAAGTAGTTTTACATTCTTGTACAAATATTATCAACATTCATGTTCGAACTCTTTTCATATTGCAAAACAGAAACTCTACCCAGTAATTAGTAACTCTATTCCCCCCTCCCTCCAGCCGCTGACTCCACCTCCTCTAGTCAGTGATCTCTGTTCCCAGGTTTGACTGGCAGCAAGCACCTTCCACACATACCCCGGATTTCCTGCCCATGTGCCCATCTTTCCTGTTGTCCAGTTCCTTCCCCAAGTAATTGTAGGGAATGGACCAGTGGTTCCCTGGGGAGTGTAAAGTTGCAGCTTCCTGGTAAAGCTCCCCAGATAGCCATGCTTATAATGTTTGGTCTCACCTTTGCACCTTTCCTGTTATTAATAACCAGCTAATTACAACTGTATCACTATAATTGTCTTAAGGCTTATTATTTTTAAGTGAATTGCATATCTACACTAATAAAAGAAAGATGTAAATTGATCATACCTTCTTGACACCCACCAGCCAATCAGGAGTGAGTATGCAAATTAATCCAACAAAGATGGTGGGTTTGCATACACAGGTACTGACCTGCCAGGGGCATTGCACTGCCCCAGCCACTCAGGGCCTCTGGGCAGTGTGGGAAGCTGGGAAGGCAGCTCTAGGGCCCGAGTGGAAAGGTAGTGTTGGCAGCCAGGTAAAGGAAGGCCAATTCTTTTTTTAAAAATATATTTTATTGATTTTTTTTTTTTACAGAGAGAAAAAGAGAGGGATAGAGAGTTAGAAACATCGAAGAGGGAAAAACATCGATCAGCTGCCTCCTCCACACCCCCTACTGGGGATGTGCCTGCAACCAAGCTGCCCTTGACTAGAATCGAATCAGGGACCTTTCAGTCTGCAGGCCGATGCTCTATCCACTGAGTCAAACTGGTTTCAGTGGAAGGCCCATTTTTGCACAAATCTTCATGCATCAGGCTTCTAGTTGGATATAAAAGTAATTTAAATTTCCCATATTCAGTTCTCTTATATTCTGCTCATCAGCATTTGGCATCTGTGGACTTGGGAAAATATTTCAACTTCTTGAACATCATCATATATGTGGCATGAAGCAAATATCTCTGCAATGCAATTTGAAAATATTTTTGGCTTCCTTACTTATAGAGGTCACTGTTGGAATTTTGAGTTTTAGGCTTTTAAGTGGATCCGGGAGTCAATGATTTTTTTAGATTTTAGGTCTGTCTGAATTCCTGAGCATGCTACTAACCATTTGGCCTGCAGGGGTTACTTTTAAGCTAATTTATTCTGGTTTCTCTCTGTGTTTTGAGACTTTAAATGGCTAACTTTGCATTAAACAAGCTTACACTAGGACCATCTGGTGTATCAAGGTGACCTATTCTCAACTCATTTGATTAAATGTTTCCTTCTCGAATGCTCTCGGTTACATATGTACACAATATATACCTTTACCTGGATATCTTGGGTTGTGTCTTAGATTTAACACAAGGTCATTGTTTCACAGTTGTTGGCTCTTTGACTCACAAAAGGTGATGACAACTGTCATTTCAGATACAACTGTAAAATCATGCCATAATAAAACCTCTTTTGTACTTTGCTCTAGTTTGCCAGTATTGGTGTAAGAATTTCAACCCGAAATTCTTCTCATTTATTAATCCCAAACATCAAGGTCCAAAATTCTTGAAAGTGCTGGATTGGATTTCAGGCTGAGTTCCTGTCAGGGCTGCGCTGCTTCATTTCTGTGGCTGCCCTCCTCCCTGACGGTGCGTGGGAAGCTGGGTGTGTGAGTGTTAGTCTGCCCTTCTGTTCCTAGCAGGGCAGTTTGTTTGACTTCATGAGCCAGGCAGGGTACTGTGGGGAAGAGCACTACGTTCAAAGGCAGATGACCCAAGACACATTTGGTTTTAAGTAGGCTGCTCAATTTCTCTTCATTTCCTTATTTTAAATTGTAGTGTTTGCCTGCTCCAGCTACCTCACCGCTTACTGTTGCAAGGATAAGCAAGGTCTGATTCGTGAAGGCTCTTTGCAAATTCAAAAGCCCTAATTTTATGTATCCATTTGGATAAATGGGTTCATGTGCCGTGTACTTAAGTTCAAAGAATAAAAATAATGTATGTTCAATAGGATTTTTAGTACTTCAAGGTGTTTTTACAGATAGATCCCATTTGATCAGTTTAACAGCTTGTGAAGTAGGAAGAGCTGCTGATAATATCAGACCTACACTGGGAGAAAGAACACTGGAAGGTTTGGTCCCCTTGCTGAAGTCAGGACACTCAAAGGTTAAAGCCCTGGGGTTTCTCTCTAGCCCTGGACGACTGTCACCACCTGCAGTTTCCCTTCATGCTCCCAAACAGGACTAATAAATTCATCACTTGGAAGTTTCATGTTATCCCTTTTCAGCTGAGCCCTGTGACATAGGTGAAGGTGTATCTGTGTGGTTTGAAGCAAGAGACAAGGAGCTCAGGGACCAGTAGGTTCAAACCAGAAGCCATTAGAGTGGACTCTGTCTTTGCTTCTCCTGGTGACTGTTCCAGGGAAATCAGTAGCTCAGTAATTTCTTGAGTCAGAATTTTAATTTTTTTGAAATATATTTTTATTGATTTTTTACAGAGCGGAAGGGAGAGGGACAGAAAGTCAGAAACATCAATGAGAGAGAACATCGATCAGCTGCCTCTTGCACGCCCCCTACTGGGGATGTGCCCGCAGCCAAGGTACATGACCTTGACCGGAATCAAACCCGGGACCTTTCAGTCCGCAGTCCGATGCTCTACCCACTGAGCCAAACCGGTTTCGGCTTGAGTCAGAATTTTAAACATCCCAGTGGCTAAGAATATAAACGTAGGAAGGGCTCAATGGCAGCAGTCTGATTTGGGGCAGGAGCATGTGTGTTATTTGCAAAGCAAACACATTATTTTTGGTTGCTTATTTATTTTGGGGTGGCTTGCTGGGGGTAGTTGTTGGAAGGAGGAGGGGGACAGGAAGGCTTGGCATTACCACAGACCCTTATATCTACAGTGCCCTTCAGGAGGTTTCAAGGACTTTATGTCAGGCTTATCTACATATTTCATGATGTCCTGCACAGGTGTTCTGTAAATACCCGAGTGACCAAATGAATAAAACATGGAGGAAAGTCCTGCAATAGTTTATCTGAAGAGCCAATTTAGTAGTGGAATGTCTTCTAAATATGTTCATTTATTTAACAAATATTATTTTGAGCACCAGCTGTATGCTAGATACTGTTCTAGGGGCTCAGATAATGTAGAAACAAAACAGGCCCCTGTCTTCTTGGAGCTTGTGTTTACATTTTAGGTTAGGAAACATAGATGGAAACATTTGGAGGGAATTAATTAGTTAAGGTGTATATTCTTATTACAGTTTGCTTGAGGAGGTTGTCAGTACACTTTATATATGTACTAGAGGCCTAGTGCATGGAAATTCATGCACTGGATGGGTGTTCCCTCAGCCTGGCCTGCCCCTTATGACAGTCCAGGTGCCCTCAGAAGCGGGAGGTGACTGGGCAATCAGGGGAAGGCAATGACCATCACACCTCTGCTGCTGCCACTGCTGGCAGTGCAAGCCTCAGCTGGCCCTGGTTATCTGAGCCTTGGGTGGCCCTGGGAGGCTGGGCAGCTGCCCTCCGAGGATTGCCTGCACCTCAGGCTAGCCCTGAGTGGCTGAAAGGCTGAGGGGAGTGGGGAACTCTGGAAGCATGCCTGCCACCCTGGTGGGGTTAAGGGAATTGGGCACCGCCATCTTTGAGGGCATGGCAGTCAATTAGCATATTTCCTCCTTATTGGCTGTGGATGCCGCCATATTTGAGGGTGGGGCAGTCAGCATATTCCATCCTTATTGGCTATGGGCACCGCCATCTTTGCGACAGTGTGAGGGTCAATTAGCATACTCCCTCTTTATTAGATAGGATGTTAATTAATGAATTAAAGCATATGTTATAAAGTGATGACAGTCATGAGTGTGTGTATATAAATATATATGTGTATTTACCAGTAATATAGATTGCTAAGATTTGGTTCTGTGAATAATTCAGCTTTTATTTTTTTTCAATTTTTTGTCAGAAAGATTGATAAAGGATATGTTATGTTTTTCTATGATCTTGTGTTTTTAAAATGTTTTTTAAAAAACTCAATTTTTAGAGAGACAAAAAGGGAGACGGAGAGAGGGAAAGAAACATTGATGTGAGTGAAACATTCATCAACTGCCTCCTACACATCTTTTTACTACATAACAAATATACTTATCGGATGTGAATTAAACAGACCCTAATTTAACTTTATATTTCAATATATTATTGGGACAGTTAAAAACATTTTGGATTCCTTCTCATTGCAGGGCAGCCTCACATTTAGAATGGTCTAGCATATCATCACTTTTCTCAATCTTTTATTTTTTCTTCATTTTTCCCAAAATAAACTAAAAGAAAAACAACAACAATAAAAAGGAGGTGAAAAGAATGTTCATAATTTCCTGAATTTATTTATAATTCATATTGTTTTAGGATATCTTCTAATTGATTTCATCCAAAAATTCCACCGGATTGATATGATAGTCTCTTTAACCTTGATTCCTACTCTTTTTTTTAAAAGATTTTTTTATTGACTTTTAGAGAGAGAGAGAGATTGATGTTAGATTGAAGCATCAATTGGCTGCCTCCTGCACACTCCACACTGGGGAGTGAGCCTGCAACCTAGGTATTTACCCAGACCAGGAATTGAAACCTCAACCTTTTGGTGGATGGGATGACACTTGAACTAATTGAGCAACCTGGCCAGGTTCCACCAAAGTTTATTTTTGATTCATATGTTCTGAATAGTATGACAGGAGATTTCCACACATTCTAGACACCGAGGAACCCAGGTTGATGTGGACTTTATCTGGACATGTGTTTCCATGTAGGAAAGGAAGGGAAAAACTGTCCCTTGAAGCTTCCATCCACCTGAAAGTAACACATTACAATAGCTGAAACAAGTCCTATTGCCACACCTAACTGCAAAGGGAACAGGATGACGCAATACTATTTAGAAACTAGATGAAAGATAAATGGAATATTTGTGAACAGCTCAAGAAATCTCATGTGGGATATATCAGATAAAACACGAAACTGCATGGAAACCTATAAACTCCAGGTGTTCAATCCGAAGCTGGGATGGGGTGGCTGGAAACCCTCCCTGAAGGCACCCTGGGGTTTCCTAAGGCTCCATAGGTTATACTAGTAGCTGGAAAGCCTCTGCACTGAAGAAAACTACCAGCCTAGCTATTGGGAGACCTAGTCCTCGGTTTCAAAGGTGTGTGCCAAAAATGGATTTAGCTCAACGGGTTGCACATCACATCGTCATTTTGGGAGCAATTCATTGACTTTGTTGAACTCTTATATGAATTACTACCCTTGGCATTTAATCTTAAGATACTTATCTAGGGTATTATAGAAAATAGTATTACTATAAAAATGTTGATGTTTTCTATGCTTCAGTAGGTTACATGAGTATTATGGTAAAGGTTACACTGTTAAAAGAACTTTGGATAGTGCTCTTAAAATATATATTTTTTATTTTTTGTGAGTGCATTCTTTATAGCTTTACTTAAATTTTTAAAAAGTATATAAAGTACATATAATTGATCTATACAATTTGGTGAATTTGCATATAGATGTACACTCATGTTATCATCACCACACTTCAGGGAATAAATATATCCATCTCCTACAAAAGCTTTTTGTGTGTCCTCTGTTATTGCTGTTGTTGGTGGTAAGAGCATTTAACATGAGACCTAGCCTATTCATAAGAGTTTAACTGCAAATAATTTATTGTTAAATAGAGGAAGTATGTTGTACATTGGATTTCTAGAACTCACTCCTCTTGTATAACTGTAACTCTGTACTTCTTAATCTACATATTGGGGTTGGTGGTGATATGGATGGTATTTTGATAGCAGGGTTCACCCATGCCCCAATTCTGTGCTCTTCTTCCCCATAGAGTTCCAGGGATAGCCTGTGTCAGAAAGTTGACAATCTGAGAAGCAAGAATCCATCTCTTAATACCTGGGAGACTGTGTTGGACTAGCTTGAATCTGTGCCTTGGGACCAGCAGGGTTAGTTAACCAGGAATGTCCATTGCTCAAGAAGAATGCTGAGTCCCGTTGTACTCCCGATGCACAGAACCAACAAGAAGGATGTGGGAACATGGCTTTGTACCTTGTTCCGGGACACGCACCTCTGCCTGGTTGCTATGATTACCCTGGGCCAATATGATCAGCAAGTTCTCCTGGGTTGGGAAAAGCAGGGTAGGTTGAGCTTGGAAATAATGATGGGAAGTATATCTAGGGGTGGAGGAGGAGCAGGAGTACCTCCCGACAAAAACTTTAAGAAACTCTTCTCCAAAAGCAAACTATTTCTTTCTTTCTTTTAAATTTCTAAAACCTGCTTTCAGTGAAATGGGGAGAGGGTTTCCTTTATCTGTGATATGTAATGAGCTTGACATATTTTTGTCCCATAATTTGTTACCTTGTGCAACTAACCATTATGATAGTAGTGAGATATTTTTTCCTCCCTTTCTGAGTCCACATAGTACTGCTATAAAGTTGTGATGAAGCAGGATCTTGTTGTTTTTTTAATTCTCAGTGAGGATATGTTCACTGATTTTAGACAGGAGAGAGGAAGGGGAGGGGGAGGGGAGAGAGTGAGAGGGGGGGGGAGGAGAGAGAGAGAGAAATGTGTGAGGAGAGAAACATCAATCAATTGCCTTATATATGCACCTCCACGGGGGATCAAACCCACAACCTAGGTATGTTCCCTGACTGAGAGCTGAACTATAAACCTTTTTGGTGCACTAGGCAACCAACAGAACCTGGGTGTTTTTTGTTAATTTTTTAACTGCTTTTGGACAGTATGAATTTGAAAATTTATTAAACTGAGCTTCTTTTATTACCTATACATGTTTGTATTATATTTAAATTTTGTTACATGACATGAGATATTTTACTGTCCCAATTATTAGGCAATGGAGTTGTGTAGTAGTAAGTCTAAAAAATTGTTTAAAAAATTCAGAGAACAGCCAGTAGATGGCAGCATGGTGTTGTCGTTAAAATCTGCAAACATCTTATTGCAGCTGCAATTTGGCATTATTAAGGGAAAATGACTTCATACTTCATTTAGAAAAACTACACTTTAAAAAATCCTCACCAGATGTTATGTTTTTATTGGAGAGAGAGAGAGAGAGAGAGAGAGAGAGAGAGAGAGAGAGAGAGGAAATATCAATTACCTCCTATATCTCCTCTATGTACCCTGACTGGGGATCGAACCCACACCCAGGTATGTGCCCTGACCAGGACTTGAACACCCATCCTTTTGCATTATGAAATGTTGTTCCAACCAACTGAACCACCTAGTCAGGGCTAGAAAAACTACTTTTAATCCACAAGCAAAGAGCTTCTAAGTGAGTTCTGAGCAAGCAAATTCTTTCAGACTTATGGTCTGTATGACATTATTAGGTATATGTGTTAGGTATATGTTGCATTCTGAGGCTAGGAATAACATCTTGTACCTTTATCTCTTTTATCTCTTTCCACAATGCTCAGCACGATAGTGTTAGGCAAGTAATTGTGTAACTACCTGATCAGGAGTGTTTTAACTCAAAAACGACTACAAAGTTTTACTCATATGCTTTCTATTAAAAATATAACCCTACAACACCCTATATAGTGTGTAAAGACTCACATACATGCAACACATACAGACACACCCTGTGACCGTGCTGCATCATGCCATTGAAAACTTCAATGTGTGAGCCTTTCATGCTGCTTCTACCTCATGTCTCCTCAGCCAAACTCAATAAAGGGGCTGTCTCCCTTGCCCTTGTCTGTGCTTCTTATCTCCATTGATTCTGCCATCAGTTTGGCTTTTGCCCTCATTCTGTCTTCAGAACCGCTCCTGCTAAGGTTACCAGGGATCTCCATGGTGCTAAATCCAAGGGACACACTCCCTGGCTCTCAGCAACTTCCACACAGGGCTCCTGCTCTGACATTTTCTTATTTGCCATTCCTCCTTCAGCAGCAACTGCTTATTGTTCATTCAATTCCTCCTCCTCTTCTGTCTGAGCTAAATGTTGAGGTTCCTGAGGTTATAGTCAACTCTGACATTCTTCCTTCATGTTCCTCAATCAAACCACCTACCTCTCTTGTCACTGTGGCTCCCACCCGAGGCCAAGACACAAGGCCTTTGCGTCTGCATCACCCAGCCTCCTTCAACTGATTTTCTTGGGTCCAGACTAACTTCCCACCAATCCCTTCTCATTTCTTCAGAAAGCTTTCAAAAGCAACCTCACTCCTCCTAGTGGAAACACTCCCAAGGCTCTTTATTGCTTTTAAGAATAAAGGCTCAAACCCCATCACCTCACTGTGTATTCTGACCCCACCTATCTTTTCAGCTCATTGCTCGGTGCGCTCCAGCCACAATAGCCTGCCTATTTCCACCAGAGCCTCGGCTGCCTGCCTGTACACACCGAGCATGTTCTGTTCTCTGCCAGCTTCTCTCTTTGAGGACCCCGCTTAGTGTGACTTTAATGCCTTTTCCTCAAGACTCCTCCCCTCTTCCCACAGATCACATCAGGCCCTCCTCCTGTGACAGTTCTCATTTCACGTGGCATTTATTTCAGGACCTTTAGCACAACTCTCTTCATGAAACTTTTATAGTCACGTGTTCCTTCCTAGACTTTAAAGGGCCGTTACCTGGTTCTCTGTTGTTTGCTGGTTCTTCGCAGAGCTCCTGGAACAGACCGGGCTAGTATAAACATGATCAGCATATAATAAATGCTCTGGGAACTTCAGAAACATTTCACTTTTAATTTCTAAAGCTTAGCTTTTCATTGTCATAGATTACACATCAACTTGTTAGACCGATAAGGTTGGTAAGAATGTTGTTACTAGAAACTTGTTTAAAATTATTCATGTCAAAATGAACTTTTTAGAATACCATTGTTAAGGAGTAGTACAGTGAGTTTTTATTGGAGGTGGGTGTTAAATATTAATATTTTAAAAATAGAAGACATACCACAAAATCTTAATTTGTATGGGTTTTTTATAATTGTCCATTATTGTAGGCAGTATAAATGAGATAATAAAATATTTCAAATTGCATCAAGAAAACCTCATTAGAAGAAGGGCTATTTTAATTGTATTTAATATATTTGACATCCTGGCTACATTTCCAGATGTATTCTAAAATAAAATGAAAAAGGCATCAAGATATTTGTATAAAAGCCCCACCATTTTAAAAGTAAATACAATTTTAGTCCTAATCAAGCTTGTAGACCACAATTACTTCTGAAAATATATCCACGTTTTATGTCTAAATTTGAACACCAAGGAGAAGCAGCAATGACTCATCATTATTACTTTAAAAAAAAAAAAAAAACACAAACAAACCCTAAAACCAGCAGTAATCCAGGCCTGAATCTGAGAGCTCTTTCCCTCTAAATCAGCTTCCTTGGATAGCTTTCTTACTGATTTTAAAGTTGTCTGTTGGTGATAAGTATAGAGTACCTGCTTGCTACATTACTCACAATGATACTGTTTTGTAAGATACATGATATCTACTACTTTCTAATCTACTAGAAGAGGAAGGGAGTTGGGGAAGAGGATCGTTGTGTGGCTCAAGGAGAATTATTTGCCAAGAATAAGAACCCTGTTCTGATGATTGCAGTCACAAATCTCTGCTACCTCTCCCCCTCCCCTCATAGAAGTCATGTGGTACTTTTAAAGATAAGATTGCTTCCTTTGGTTCAGAGAATAATTCCAAACTCTCTGGCTTCTGTTGACTAGCACATTTAGTATTCACTTAGAAATCTCTATAATCGAGAGAAAAACTAATCATCATGGCTTTATAAAGGAAATTTTTAAAAAAACTTGTTTCGTGCTACATGAAAGCATTTTAACGATGAATGGAAATATATTTTAAAGGTTGAAATAACATTTAAAAGAATCTACCTTGTCTGTTTATTGGTTTGGGGGAGATACTTACATTTAATGCCATGGTGTACATCGTAGAGGTGGTGTATTTCCTCTGGGAGTTTATATGAAGAGATTGGCCAGGCCTGATAATCCAGTGCCAGCATGCTGGGCACAGACAAAACCAAGAAAAGGGAAGTCACTTTATATTTATTACTCTTTTCTCAAACGAAGAATACAGAGAAGCAAAACAGAAGTTATCTGAACTAACTCTTGTACGTGATTTTGTATTAGGGTTCTTTTGGTTTCCTTTGGCAGAATTGAGGGGTGGGGGACACTGATTACGCTGCCAGAGTTGTGGGCCCTCCAATCGAAAACTCTACTATGTGAGGAAGGATGGTTTCCAGAGGGAAAATGGGAGCTCTCGTCCCAGATCCAGGCAGGATTGAGAGACAGATGCAAGCTGGAGCCAAGACACCATTGTTATTAATATTTAGTAGGTGCTTGTTGAAGAAAAGATTGCAAATACAGAAAAGTATTTTTGGGGAAAAGACAGATTTATAACCTCATCATCTAGAGAAAAAACAGCATTTGAAAATATTACGTGTGTGTGTGTGTGTGTGTGTGTGTGTGTGTGTGCATGTGTGTGTGTGTTAAGCAGTCACTTATAATTTAAAACAGATTAAGATACTTAAAAGTTAACTCTTATTTCCCCATCATATTTACCACTCTGGGCATTCTTCATTCCTTTGATTAGATCTAAATTTCAGTTTTTTAGAGGTCTGATGGTGATGAATTCTCAATCCTTGGCCTCTTTCTTTCTTTCTTTCTTTCATCTTTTTTTTTTTTTTATCTAAAAAGATCTTTATTTTATCGTGACTTTTGAGTGATATTTTAGTTGAATATTTACTTTTAAAAATATATATTTTATTGATTTTTTACAGAGAGGAAGGGAGAGGGATAGAGAGTTAGAAACATCAATCAACTGCCTCCTGCACACCCCCCAGTGGGGATGTGCCCACAACCAAGGTACATGCCTGACTGGAATTAAACCTGGGACCCCCTAGTCCATAGGCGGATGCTCTATCCACTAAGACAAACTGGCCAGGGCTGAATATTGACTTTCATATTAATAATTTTCTCCTTTCAAAACTTTGAAGCTAACATTACACTGTCTTTTGTTGGCTCAGTTTCTGACCAGAAGTCACTTCTATTCTTATATTTGTGTCTTTGTGCTTAACATGGCTTTTTACCTCTGGTTGCTTTTAGGATTTTCTTTGTATCACTTTACTAGGGGCCCGGTGCACGAAATTCATGCACTGGGGGTGAGTGATCCCTCAGAGCAACCTGCCCCCTCACACAACCTGCCCTCTTACACATAGGAGCCCTCAGGGGATGTCTTACTGACCCCTCACCCCTGGCCAAAGCTTTAGCCCTTGGACATCCAGCCATCATTCTGCAATGGGGCTGATGGCTGGCTCTACCCTGGCCGCCTTGGCCCCGCCCCCCCTCCCCCCACAGCCCAGGCCTTAGCCCCAGTGGTGACCGCCCAGCCCCTGGGGCACCCTGCACTCAGCAGCCGCGCACTGGGACAGCCTCTGTCTCGAGCACTGAACGCTGCGCCAGTCTCCCATCCCAAGGCCTCCTGTCGCGCGTGCTGTGTACCACGCCTGTACAGTCTCTCATACTGTGCCCCGCACGCTGCACCGGCCTCCCATCCCCCGCCGGCCTTGTGCGTGCCTCGGCCCCGCCCCCATTGGCCTCCTATGTGCCATGGCCCCGCCTCCTGCCAGCCACCCCTGCGCCATGGTCCTATCCCCACCCTCCCCTGTGCCGTGGCCCCGCCCCCTGCCTCGCATGTGCCTCAGCTCCGCCCCCCACCTCCCACCGCTTGGCCCCACCCCTTGCCCTGCTCAGCCCTGACCCCCGCTCCTGATTGGCTAATAGCATAGCGAAGGTACTGTCAAATTTGCACATTATTTCTTTATTAGATAGGATAATTATCAGCAATTTGGTTATGATGTGTCTCTTAGTGTGTTTTTTTAAATGTTATTCTATTTAAGCTTCATTGAGTTTTTAAAATTTATAGACTTACAGTTTCCATGAAATTTGCAAAAAATTTGAGCCATTATTTCTTTAAATATTTTGTATTTCTCTCTTGAAACTCGAGTTGTATGTATGCTAGACGACTTGATGTGGTCTCACTGGCCACTGATCTTTTGTTTGTATTTTCAATCTTTTTTTCTCTCTATGCTTCATTTTGGATAGTTGATATTTCTATCTTTAAGTTCTTTGATCTTTTCTGCAATGTTTAATTTGCTATTAATAGCATATTTACTCTAGAAGCCATCCAGCATATTTTCATTTGTATAAGTGCCATCTGGGCCTTTATATTTCTATTTCTCTCTTTATTATAGTTAAATTTTCCTCATGTCTTTGAGAATGTTTATAATATTTACAATAGTTTTAACTTTAATTAATTAATTAATTAATTTGCTGTTTTCTCTGCCATTTCTAGGTTTGTTTTTATTCATTGATTTTTCTTTTCTGTTAATGAATCATATTTTTCTGCTACTTTATATGCCTGGTAATTTTTTATTGGATCTCAGACATTAAGAATTTTACATTGTAGACTATTGGATATTTAAAAGAAAGGGTTTATTTTTTTGTTCTGTTATGCAATGCAGTAACTGGCAGATTAATTTACTCTTTTGAGGCTACTATTAAGCTTTGTTAGAGTGGGTCCAGAGTAGCCTTTATTCTTGGGCTAATTTAATCCCACCTACAAAGGCATAACACTCCTTGAGTCTGCAGGCCAATGCTCTATCCATTGAGCCAAACCGATTAGGGCCGCTCTCACATTTTTATTGATTGTTTCTAATATGATTTGTGCTGGGACTCCAGTTCCTGGAATTTATTAAAATTACAGGAAAATCAGGAGATGGTAGAATCTGAGGATGTCTCAGAAAGACCACCATTTATGGTAGGTGAACACAATTGGCATAACCACCATTTTGAATGATGAGAGGTGTTTCTACCAAGACTGTGCCTGCATGTGTGGAGTAGAGTGGAGAGGTGAAGAGAATGGAACATGCCTTGTGTGTGAGCACTGGGTTATTTTTATTCAGAAAAACCTGAGCTCCCAAATTATAAAACTTTGTTAATCAAATCGTCACGTTGGTTACTGGTTGATTATTCTACTCACGCTGTAAATCATTAATTAAAATTTGTGTGGTTTTTTTCTTTGAAGAAATTTGGAATACTTGATAATCCCGTACTATTTTTCTCTTTTTATTGAATTATGTACTTTTAGAAATTTTAACCCAATAAAACAAATCCCCAAAAAACAGCCAAAGAGATTTCCAACAAATTTCCAAAGTAATTTCAAAGATTCTGTATTATTCTTTAGTTGTAAAGAATTATAGCTTGTTATACAAAATGAGTGAGTAAATTGCAGATAATCAGTCCTCATTAAAGTAGTTATCATTGAACTTGATACAGATAGAGACACATCTCTTATTTAGATTGGAACACTAGAGTGTGTTCAAGTTCCATGAGACTCATGTTCCATTTCTTTGCTCATTTTTTGTTGAATTATGTTCTCCTTTGTATTTGACCCCCAGGCAGGAAACACTGGCAACATTTGTTAGGCAAAAACAATAGCCAACCTTCAGTGAAAAGCAAGGGTGATTCAACCCAAGAGAAAATGAGCACTTGAAAGTTAGAAAAAGGTAGAGTCAGATCTGTATGCTTCAGGAGATATGGACTTTTAGGATATTGGTCTGCCAATGAGTTTTCCTACCATACTAGAGGCCCAGTGCACGAAATTCATAGAGTCCCTAATGGCTGCCAACTGCTGGTTACCGGCCGAGGCCTCCCCCTGGCTGCTGTCCCAGGCCTCCCTTTGCACCTGCCTTGGCCTGGCACTGCCCCCTGCTCACCCGCTCCACGATCCTGCCACAGTCCCACTCTCATCGAGGCCCATCGGGGCCGGCAGTGCCTCCACTGCCTCTCGCTGCCAGCACTGTGTCACCAACGCCCGCCATGTTCCGTGCCACCCCCTGGTAGTCAGTGCATGTCTAACTCCCGGTCAGTCGAATGCCCACCCATAGGGACAACTTACATATTAGCCTTTTATTATATAGGATTGTATGTTTATAAATATCACCTACAGTTCCCCAGTAAAGCACAGAGCTAGAACATCATTGTATCCCCATCCTTGCTCAATTACTTTTTCCTTGTTCCAGTTCATTGGATTGGCCAGCTAAAATTTAAAGCAATAGATTATGACCATGTTTTGGGTTGTATTCATATCTGTACATTTGTTTTGATTTGCTTAAAAGTTTATGCATATTTCATAAGTTTACATGCTTTGAAATTCTCTAGTCACTAGTATTTCCTTTGTATTAATAAGATTTTTTTATTTTAAACACATTATGTGATTCATTGAATTTGCAAAAAAATACATATACACAACAAAAGAAACCAAAACAACCCCTCCCCCACAAAAAAGACCCTCCAGCAATCTATCATTAGAAAATAAATTATTCCTAGCCATAGGATAGAACCTAAAAATACTTTTGAATCTTTGTATCTTACTTTTTTTCTATTTGAGAGAATATATTATCAGCATTTATTTTATGTGCAGTTATTGCATGAAATCAAATAGCTTAAGCTTTGCTATATTTGGTTCTTTCACTAGTCATACTAATGATTATTTCAAAATGATGTTATTATGACTGCATTCTTTTGCATACCTGTTAAAATTGGATTTAATACAGATATAAATCTCATTTGATTTTGTTGTTGATAAACCCAATGTGAATAATAGTAAACTTATAAATAAAATTTTTATTTGAACTTATTAAATTAATTTTAGTGTTGAATCTGTATACACCATTTTGTTCGGAAATAAGTAATAAAGATTATCTCAAAATAAAATTCCCATAGCTTAATTTTATATAGTAAAATTTAACTATCATGGCAACATTATGTAGCCTTGAATGAAAATACACTGTCTTAAACATTATCCTTTTCTAAGCTTTTTCTTATTTTTTCCTTTTGTTAACAGTAGAAGTTTTTAAAAATTAAATGTTTTGAACTCTACTGGATTGTAATACAGAATTTTAAATACTATATGTAAGTGTTGTCTCATAAATAAATTAGAAGAGACTGAAATAAATTGAAGGGTTAATATATCATTGGTTGTAAGAACAATTTGGCTTTTATCTAAATGCATATGCAGTGTATGAATATAAAGAAATATAACACTAAGCTTAAATGATGTTTTAAAAAAGAAAGCTTGCCTTATTTAAGTTGAACATCTAATCTTATAGGTACAGAGTGTGAAGGTGGCAGTTGGTGTTGGGGCACTGGCTATGGGGAAGCCTGACATCACTGAAGGTTGGCTCAACCCTCCCCAAGGATCTGTTCCATCATAATGTTTGCAATTAGATTCATGGCCAAATCTAGGCTCTAAAAGAACTTGATGATATCTAGGTATGAATGTGTATTACCCCATTAATTGAAATAGTTTTGAAATGTATATATTAATTTTCAATAGCTTTATCAAAAAATAATTTGACACTGAAAGATAAAAAATTAGACTTATAGTCCCCAAAACATTAACAGGATTTATCTCTGGATGGTGGACCTAGAGGTAATTGTAATTTTCTCTAAACTTTTCTATATTTTTCAAAATTTCTGCAGTACATCTGTATTAGTTTTTGTCACAGGAAAGATAATTACTTCAAAGTGTATTTATTTTGATATATTCTTTCCTATATTTTCTCTCAATATCATACAGGTACAATTGGCCTAAATCCACTTACAAATTTTTTTTTTATTCATTTTAGAGAAGAAGGTAGAGGGAGAGAGAGATAGAAACATCAATGATGAAAGAGAATCAATGATTGGCTGCCACCAGCATGCTGCCTAATGGGGATCGAGCCCACAACCCGGGCACGTACACTTGTCCGGAATCAAACCCAGGACCCTTCAGTCCACAGGTTGATGCTCTATTCACTGAGCCAACTGCCTAGGGCCTAAATCCACTTTTATAATTTTGATATATATATAATTATTTTACAATTTTGGTGTATAATTTTGATGTATGTTTTGAAAGAAGAGCTTATGTTTGGAGTTTCATAAGTTTTATATTAATGGGCACCAATTAATGAAATAATCTTAAGTATTTATAAGGAAATCTCTGTGGATGGGGAAACTGTTTAATGGGCAAACCAGTACAAAAACAGAGCCCTTACTCCTGTCCACCACTTCTCACCACCCTAAACTTTTCCATCCCTTCAAATTTTCTATAGTAGGTGATGGTATGTATCATCTGTTACCTAGTTTTTTGTATCAGAAATTTAAGAGTCATAATCGATTTCCTCTTATCCTTATATCCTGTACTAAATCCATCAGCAAATTGTGTGCTCTCTTGTTTAAAATATGTTTTTATGATTTTTAGACAGAGAGAAAGGGAGAGAGATAGAAACATCAATGAGAGAGAAACATCATGCATCAGTTGCCTCCCACACACGCCCTACTGGGGTTCGAGCCCGCAATCCAGGCATGTGGCCTGACCGGGAATCAAACTGTGACTTCTTGGTTCCTAAGTCAATGCACAGTCAGAGCCACACTTGCCAGGCTCCTGTGTTCTCCTTTAAAATGTATCTTGTATATGTCCATTTCTACTGTCATATACAAATCCTGTGTTCTCTTGTTTAAAATATGTTTTTATTGATTTTTAGAGAGAAGGGGAGAGAGATAGAGAGATAGAAGCATCAATTTATTCTTTACTCTTAGCTCCACTAACCTCTGTGCTGTTTTGCCAATACATGAACCACTTTCCTACTTTGAGGCTTATGATCGCTGTTTCCCATACTTGACTATCCCTGTCTTTCCATAGCTGGCTCTTTCTCACCCTAGAAGTCTCGCTTCTTAGTTCTTCCTTCCTCTGGGAGTGCTGACCTACAACTTGACATAAATGAACCCATCTCTTCTCACAAATCCTTTCCAATCACTGCACTCTGATTACTTCCTCTGTGACACTTTCCCAGTTCTGAGTCATCGTTATTTATTTATTTTCTTTTTTAAAATTCTAAAAGCTTTATTGTTGAAAGTATTACATATGTCCCCTTTTCCCCATTAACCCCCTCCAGTCCATCCCTACCTTTAACCCCAAGCCCTCAAAACCCCACTGTCTGCATCCATGGGTTATGCATATATGCATACAAGGTCTTTGGATGATTACCTCCCATCCACCCTCTTTCCCCTGCCCCCCCTCTGTGAATGCTGGGATCTATCTATTTTGTTCTTTACTAACACCAACAACTGGCAGCATAGTAGATGCTCAATTAATAATTGTATATCAAACTAGTTTGTAATGTGCATGGGTTTTCATGTGGATCTTTATATGAACTCCTATGTTTTTAAATAAAAATATAAAGAGGAACATTTTAGTTTTTTCTTTAGCTAAGACAGTAAGTTAAATTTCCCCCACAGAGTGCTGCTGTGTATCTAGTGCATTTTGTGGCAAATTAGTAACGAGGAGGAGGCAAATATCATGCCCTTTGACAGGTAAGAAACTGACACTCAGATGAAATGTTTTGTGCACCTTCGATATGCTGGTAAATGCTAAAATAGAAATTATAGAAGCTTTAGGGTCCCTTATCTAGAGCATACTTTTGGGAAGGAGAACCCAAGGCTCTCCTAGGTTACGTGATCAAGGTTACAGCTGGAACTCTTGAGCAAGAATAGAACTAGGGAAAGAGTGAGATCCAAGCAAAGTGCTCCTTAGTCACTTCTAGGTTCACTTTGCATTTGACATTTAAGTCTTCTGCAAAGGGGAAAATTATATCCATTTCTATAAAAGCATGATTCCATGTTTTAAAAATATGTTACATATTTTCACATTTAATAGTACATTAAATACTACAGGCTTTAGTTTGATTCCAGAAAATAATTCAGACATGTCTTTTATATTTCCTAGCTAATATATCTTTGAACACAGATATTGTTTATAAAATACAGGAAGGCATACATAGCATTTGTAATAAATGTAACATGAGCTTTTTGGTTTCCTGACATAACCTCTTTAACTCTGTTGCTATGGATTTTCATTAGTATTCCATGGGGCCTGGGTTGCCATAGAAAATGTGTAGTTGTAGAGGAGTTACCATGGCAACAGTCTGCCATTATGTATTTTTCAATATTAGCTAGCTAGAAATGATAGTAAATATGAATGGTGTTTGTTTGTGAGTCCAATATTGAAAAATAAACTAAACAGAATATTTTAATGTCCTAGTTATTTCCAACAGATATTTTAAATATGATGCCTGCTATTCTTTATACAAATAAATTATAGAAATGTGAGCTGCTCTAAAAACTTGGTTTTAGCAGCCATTTAATTTGATCTCTGGAGATACTAAAATTTTAAATTGCCTTAAATCTTTGATGTGCATGTAAACTCCCATATTACAATGCTCCTTGCCAAATAAACAGGTTTTGTTTTAATCGTGGCTCCGTCATGACCTTGAACAATAGCAGCTTAGGTACATATGAGAAGACAAAGAGGAGAAAGAATCTTTTTTTTTTCATCTTTGATATGGAACTCAGAAATCAAGGAAATCACCTGGTGACTCACTGCTCAGTGTAGCTTTACAAAAGCAAGAAAAAAGCAGAGGAACTATTTTCAGTAAAATGGCAAATCCATTGTTTGAAGAAAGGTTTTAAAAATACTGTTCAAACACATTTTAGATATTTCCAGCCTTTAGCAATCATTTGAAAATTTCTAACCTATTAGAAATGTTAGGCATATTATGTCAGGTGTCTTATATAGCCTACATTGTTTTTTGGCATAATAGAGTGACACATCATTATTTTGTCACACGGACAAGCAAAAAAAGTGTTATGATAATAATTGGATCTATCTATATATTTGAGATTAAAAAAAGAATGAACTTCAACTTTTATAATTTTAATTTTGCGATCTGCCTAGTTTTTTGAAATTACTACTATAGTCTGAATTTTTATGTCCCCTCCAAATTCATATCTTGAAACCTAATGTTCAGTGTGATGTTATTAGGAGGGAAGACTTTTGGGCGGTGATTAGTTTCCTTGTAAAAGATTAATGCCCTTATAAAGAAACCCCAGCGAGCTCCCTTGCTCCTTCCACCTTGCGAGAACATATGAACACACTGTCATCACACATCAAATGGACCGTGGAAATTGACCTTCACTTTCTAGCCTCCAGACCTGTGAGAAATCAGTGGTTGTGGCAGACAAGCCCTGTGGTCTATAGTTCTGTTACAGCAGCCTCAGTGGCCTGGCACCATTGCCACGCCCCCTCTGAAGTTGTGGGAGATGTTGGGACTCCTTGTGTTTGTTTTCTGGAAGCCATGCCAGATGGGAGCTCTCCAACCATCTTCCCCTGCAGCTTTTCTCCTGGGGCATGTGCCGCTGGCCCCTTCTACAGCAGAGTAGAGGCTCAGGATAGAATCATGGAGTCACAATTTAGAACTTCAGACAGTTGGCAAGTATATGCCTGGCTCCCGGATAACCATGGGGCAGCTGAGAGAAAAATGTAAAATCAAACATTGTTTCACCAAGTGAATGTGCATGGAGGAAGCCTGTAGAGTTTGATAGAAACATTTACAAAGCTGGTCTTCTAATCCTTGATGCTTCTGTATCAAGTAAGCCTCTTACAAGGAGTAGCTTCAAGTAAAATTGAAAGTGAAATACGCTGAATAGCCAAGCTGTAGAGTTCTCAAACAGTGATATTCATTTATACATGGCATTTGACACATAATCCTTATATTTTTACAGATGAGGGAATTAATAATCTAGGAGGGAGTATTGAGTTTGGGAAAAGAATACAATTAAATGCTTGGCACTTAGTGAATTCAGGTTTATTGTTGAGAATGGATTCCCAATATTATTGTATGCACCTCTTTTCTCTGCCACAGGATGTTGTAGAGTAGTGGGCAACAGAATGCCACGATTAAAAGAATGGATTGTGGAGCTAGACTGCCTGCATCAGATTCCTGGCTTGATCAGCTACCAGCTCTGTATTCAACAAGCTAATTAATCTCTTAAGCCTTAGTTTCTTCATACATATAATGGGGCTGATAATACTTACATTATAGGTTGTTATGATTATCAAATGGAATTACATTTCTAAAGTGCTTGGGACAGGACCTAGTACATAGAAAATGTGGTTTAGATGTATGTTAATTAAAGTAGAAAAATATAGGAAGATTGGGGTTTAGGGTCACCCAGCTGATGACACCTGATCAGAGACAAACTCTAAACCAAATCAAAGATTAATTCATGTTAAAGAAGTCAGATAAACAATGACACAAATAACAGGCTTGTTTTCTTATTTTCAGATTTAAAATAACATGGAAGACATTGGCATAAAATTACTAGCCTTTACACTGTAAAAGTTCCATCTGCTAGCAAGCCCACTCAGGCTCAACAGGGATTTATTAACCTTAATCTTTATGATCTTCAATCCTTCAGTCCCTGTATAGAGGTATTTGGCAGCACAACATAGGTGTCTTTTTTTTTAATGGCAGAAGATAAAGAGATTCAGTAGAGTTTTTTTTTTTTTAATCATGATATATTACCCTCCTTTGCCTGCTTTCTCCCTCTTTAATAGATTTAGAGTCAATACAGAAAACTTAAGTTGTAGATAATACCATTTTTTCCTAGAAGTTTAAGTTTTATTCAAAATTTCATGCTGTAGTTAGTGAAATTGCTTTTATGGTAATAGATAAGGTTCTGTATTTAAAATGAGGATTATAGAGAGAGGAACCAAGATGGCGGCATAGGTAAACACCTATCTTGCTGCCATACACAGCAATTTCAAAACTACAAGTTAACGAAAGAACAAACATCATCCAGAATCACCGGAAAGCTGGCTGAGTGAAAATTCCACAAATAAAAGTGAAGATAGGACGCTGTGACTCAGAGGAGTGGTGGAGCACAGCATTGAAGGTACACGTGGTGTCAGAGGTTTGGAGCCGTGTGCGAGCGAGAGGATAGGGCGGGCAGCTGCAAACCCGGCCGGTTTTCTCGAATGGGGAAGACAAAGATGTCCCACTGCACTGATTCCCCAGCTCCGGGCAAAGTCGGGGAACCCACAATCATGCAGGGTAAAACTGGACAGTGGGGAGGCATGCTGAAACTTGGGGTCTGCAAGCTTGTGGGGAGAGTGAGCTTGTGTAGTGTGCTGTAAACTTGGGAACAGCAGAGCTGTGTGACCACGCAGAGAGGACTCGTGACTTACTCTCTCGTTCAGGAAGCCACCAGACTGCATTGTTTTACGACCCTGGGTGAGATGTTGGGTGTGCAGACTCTTCTGGGGAGAGGCTGAATCGTACAGCAGCGGGTGAAGCTTGGTGGCAGCTTTCTTTCAGAGGTGCTTGCAGCCATTGCCACCTGGCACAGAGTCCCAGGTGCCACATAGGGTAGAGCTGATGCTGCCTGCTCGGCCTGGAGACTCCACCCATCCAACCTGAGCATGGCTGAACCTCACAGCCAATTGGCCTGGAGGTCAAACCCTTCTAGTGCTGGCAACAATAATCTAGGCTTAACTTCAACAAGACTGCAACCCATATCCACCTCAGGTAACTGGGGAGGCTGAGCCACTGTTCCTTAGAGGACATCTACCACACAAAGCTAATGGACCAACTCAGGAAAGCAGCCACCATGCAGAAACATGGAAAGAAATCAGATGTGAAAGAAATGGAGGGAAAAAAAAACGACTGAACATAGAATTCAAAACCACGGTTATAAGGCTTTTCAAGAGGCTCCTAGAAAAGGCCGATACCTACAAGGAAATGAACAAGACCTATGGAAAAATGAACAAGACCTACGAGAAAATGAACAAGACCTATGAGGAAATGAATAAGACCTACAAGGATATGAAAAAGGACCAACTAGAAATTAAGCATACACTGACTGAAATAAAAAAAATATTATACAAACACCTAAAGTACTCTAGAGGACCACAAGAACCAAGTTAAAGATTTGAAATAAAAAGAGGTAAAATCCACTCAGCTGGAAAGGCAAGAAGCCAAAAGAATCCAAAAAATTGCAGATAGTGTAAGGGGCCTCTGGGACAATCTCAAGCATACCAACATCCGAATTATAGGGGTGCCATAAAAAGAGAGAGAGCAAGACAATGAAAACCTATTTGAAGAAATAGTGACCGAAAACTTCCCACACCTGGTGAAAGAAATTGACTTAGGAGTCCAAGAAGTGCACTGAACCCCAATATATAGGAACCCTAAGAGGACCACACCGAGGCACATCATAATTAAAATGCCAAGAGCAAAAGATAAAGAGAGAATATTAAAAGCAGCAAGAGAAAAACAGTTGGTTACCTATAAGGGAGCACCCATACGATTGTCAGCTGATTTCTCAACAGAAACCGATGCAGGCCAGACGGGAGTGGCAAGAAATATTCAAAGTAATGAATAGCAAGAATCTACAACCAAGATTACTCTATCCAGCAAAGCTATCATTCAGAATTGAAGGTCAGATAAAGAGCTTTGCAGCTAAGAAAAAGCTAACGGAATTCATCACCATCAAACCAATATTATATGAAATGTTGAAAGATATTCTTTAAGAAGAGGAAGAATAAAAAGGTAAAAATAAAAATTATGATGAACAAATACACATCTATCAACAAATGAATATAAAAATCAAGTGAATTAAAAATATGATGAACAGGATAAACTGGTGAACATAATAGAATCATGGGCATAGAGAGGGAATGGACTGACAATTCTTAGGGAGAAAAGGGGTGTGGGAGGTGCAGGAAGAGACTGGACAAAAATCATGCACTTATGGGAGAGGACAGTGTTGGAGAGGTGAAGGCAGACGGTGGGATGGGTAGCGGGTAGTGGGGAACTATAGGGGGGAAAAAGGGGGAACAACACAATTAATAAATTGAACAATAAAGATTAAAATATTAAAAAATAAAATAAATGTGGATCATAGTCTCTCCTATCTATCTATCTATCTATCTATCTATCTATCTATCTATCTCCTATCTACTAAAAGAGTAATATGTAAATTTGACCATACCTTCACTACTCCCAAGCCAGGCCACGCCCACAGCCATGCCCATTAGCCAATCAGGAGCAGATTATGCAAATAAACTCCAACTAAGATGGCTGCCACCACTGAGAGCAGGAGGAAGTCTTGGGTTTCCCCAGCAACAGAGGAAGCCATTCTTTCTGCCTGCTTTTGCCAGCCTAGGTCTCTACTCAATGTTCCGAAGTTTCAGTTATAAAAGATATAGAAATGGTGGCAGCCACTGAGCTGGAGAGAACAGAGGCTTGGGTATCCCTAGCACCAGAGGAAGCCAAGCTTTTCACTTGCTGTTGCTGGCCTAACTTCACTCTAGGCAAAAAAGTTTCAATCAGAAATGTCTGCTGCCATGGAGCGAGCAGAAAGCTTGGCTCTGCTCCACGCTAAAAAGTTTCAATTCTAGACATAAATTAATCCCAGATCCCAGGCCCTCTGCTTGGGTCACTGGAGGCCGTGGCTGGCCTGCAAATCTCCACAGGCCCCTTTCCCAGGCCACCTCTCGCCCTAAGAGAACCCCCACCCTGATCTGGGCCATTCTTCAGAGCAAAACAGCTGGCCCCCACCATGCACCAGGCCTCTAGCCTATCTAATAAAAGAGTAATTTGCAGATTGACCATCATTCCACACACAAGAGGGCTGCCCCCATGTGGTCAAAGATCCTGCCCCCATGTGGACACAAGATGGCCACCACAAGATGGGCAGCAGGGGAGGGCCGTTGGAGGTTCCAAGCTGCAAGGGAGGGCAGTTGTGTGTGATCAGGCCAGCAGGGAAGGGCAATTAGGGGTGACCAGGCCAGCAGAGGAGGGAAGTTTGGGGCAAACAGGCTAGCAGGGGAGCAGTTAAACATCAATTAGGCTGGCAGGGTAGTGTTTAGCGGGTGATCAGGCTGGCAGGCAGAAGCGGTTAGGGGCAATCAGGCAGGAAGGAAGGTGAACAATTTGGAGCCACCAGTCCTGGATTGTGAGAAGGATATCCGACTGTTCGTTTAGACTCGATCCCGGTAGGAAATGGCCTAAACGGGCAGTCAGACATCCCTCGAGGGTTCCCAGATTGGAGAGGGTTCAGGCTGGGCTAAGGGACATCCCCCCTCCCACGTGCATGAATTTCGTGCACTGGGCCTCTATTTTATATATATATATATCCTATATAATAAAAGGCTAATATGCAAATTGTCCCCTCAGGAGTTTTACACTGGAGTCCGACCACTTGCTATGACGTATGCTGACCACCAGGTGGCAGTGCAGAATGAAAGAAGGCCCCGATGGACCCTGATTGCCAGCCAGGCCTAGCAACCCTACTTGTGCATGAATTTCATGCACCAGGCCTCTAGTATGTATGCACGCGTGTGTGTGTGTGTGTGTGTGTGTGTGTGTGTGTGTGTAAATAAGGGACATCCCCTTTTATATATATTAGAGAGGCCCAGTGCACGAAATTTGTGCATGGTGTGTGTGGGGGGGTGTTCATTCCCTTAGCCCAGCCTGAACCCTCTCCAATTGGGGACCTCTGTTTGATCATTTTGGATGTTACAGACCCTGGCTCTTTATATGCTATATAGATATACGTATTATTGCTTTCAGAGATGAAGGGAGAGGGGGAGAGAGAGAGAAACATCAATGATGAGAGAGAATCAGTAACCAGCTGCTTCCTGCATCCCCCCTGCCCCCGCCCCCTGGGGTTCGAACCTGCCACCCAGGCATATGCCTTTGACTAGAATTGAACATGGGACCCTTCAGTCCACAGGCCAACACTCTATCCACTGAACCAAACCAGCTAGGGCAATTCTCTTTTTTCTTATCTTTTATGGCCCTGGACTGCATGAGTGAACCATTTACTATTTCTCATTCATCGCTTTCAAACTTTTCTTTCTTCATTCCTTCACCATTCCCCATACATTTGGTAAATCTCCAGGCTCTGACATTCTCCTATCATTTTAGCCTTTTAACTTCCCTCATCCAAACTGTTGGCCCCACTTTTACTTCTATGTGAATGTCTTGAAAATCATCTAGTCATTATCCTGGTCTCTTCCTAGCCTGTCCTCAGTCTGACTGGAGGTAGTGTTTAGACTTGAGGGCCCTGCTTTCAACTCAAAAGTTCATGTGACCCAAGCCCTTTGTATTTCTTAACCCTGCCCACTTGACCCCTTAACCATATTTCCAGTGTCTTTTAAAACCAGCAGCTCCTCTTACCTTTGAAAATGCCATGGTTACTAGTGTCTCAAATGCCAAGGCTCAGTATTTGGGAAACTGTTAAATTAGTAGTGTAATTAACAATAGGCATGCCCAATGCTTTACTGCCAGGGACTTTAACCAACTGGTCAGGGAGGAAAACTTACAAGGCCCCTGAATTTTGAAGGGAGAAATTACTTCATTCAATAGTCTCTTAAGTCAAAATTTAGCTTTTCTTTTAATGATAAGTATAGGTAAAAAACCTCAATAGCATCAATAATAGTACCTGCTGACAATTTGTCAATTAAGATTAATTGTCAGCAATATTAATTATGCACATTTTCATATTATGGTGTAATTGTTGAAATGTCATTTCTATTCAAACTACTTCAGAATTTCAGTGGTTATTAGACCTGCCACTAGATTGTACAATTTAATGCATAAATATAGAAGCACTTATTTTCATACATGTGTTTTTAAAAACGTTTTGGTAACTGCATTTCACTATGTTTGGTTTCTTTTGCAATCCTATTTTATCTCATGCTTTTAAAAACTTTATTTTGAGATAGGCTCCAGAGGCTTTATCAGTCTGCTGAGAGGTCCATGTTCCAAAACATGGTTGTTTTCTGTAACGTACGCATACAAAATCTGACAGTTATTATAAACTCTGAATGGTACTTCTTTAGTTTCTTACATCTAATTATGTCTCCATTTTTGTTTGTTTTTCTCTGTAGTGCTGTAGCATTTATGGCTCTTCAATGCCACCACTGTTTTCTAGGCTACCATAATTTCCTCCTGCACTGCTATGGACAGTGTTTACACACACACACACACACACACACACACACACACACACACACACACACACACTGATTTCAGAGAGGAAGGGAGAGGGAAAGGGAGAGAGAGAGAGGGAAATATCAATGATGACAGAGAATCATTGATCTGCTGCTTCCTGCATAGCCTCCACTGGGGATTTACCCACAACTTGGGCATGTGCACTGATCAGGAACCAAACAGTGACCTACTGGTTCATGGGTTGAAGCTCAACCACTGAGCTCTGCAAGCTGGGCTGGACAGTGTTCTTATTGGTTGTTTTAGAATTTTGAACTCCCTAAGGCCACTCTCACTTCTGCAAACAACTGCAAGTGTGGGTTCCCAAGATCACCCACTAAAGACTCCCAGAACTCTGAGAGCTATTAAACACAGAATTAAGGTTTGTTACAGTGAAAGGACACAGATTCAAAACAGTGGAGGGAAGAGGCGCATAGATCGGGGTCAGAAACAGCTCCACAGGCTGCGTTTCCATTGTCCTCTCAGGAGAGTCATGCAGATGATGTTTACTTTCCCAGCTATAACACACAGTACTGCCAACATACAAATCAGTTCAGCCAGTTTTCACTGAAGCTAGGTCACTCTGACTTGGTCGGTCACAAAGACACTGTTGTCTGCTCCTGTGGATTTTAATTAGTTATACTTAGTCTTCAGTCCCTCCTGAAATTGAGCTAATAAAGCGGGGATACACGCACCCCCCCCCCCACATTATTCACATTAGCATAGTCTCTGTGTTTAGACCCAAAGCCTGAGTTAAAAAACAAAGTTACTCTTAACAGGCAGGGTAGTTCAAGGACTTAGAGGGTCACTTCCCAGGAGTGAGGGCAAAAGCTAGGCCTCTCTTAGGCAAGGTTAAATTTTACTGTGGAGTTACTTTATGTCTTTCCTTCTCCGTTCTATCTAACATGCTCTTGCCAGATAAATATTTTTAATAAATAGCCTTAGTCATGTCACTTTTCTGCTCAACAGCCTATGTTGTCTTCTTATACTTTTCTCCCTACATTCTAGACTTTATAGGTGGTTTTGATTATAAATATTCTCTTTTCTTGACCATGTAAACCAGTAAAATATTAAAGTGATCCCAAATTACATAATCACCCTGTATTTCTCCAACTGGTTTGCATAGCCTAGAATTTGTACTTTTCAGCATTGTATGATAAATTACCACTAAATTGAATAAGTCTTGTTATATCACTAAAATTCTAGATTGTTTTGTCTTGAATTTAAAATATTATTTTTATTGCCTTCAGGAAATAAGCCTTGCTGTCTTCTCAACCTAAAATTTCCTTGTCTATTCAAAATCCTTCTGGTCTCACCCAGTGCCCCAGTATCATAAAGCCTTAATTCCTTAAAATAGATTTATTTCATTCCTCTTTGCATCTCTGTGACACTTGCTGTGATGTGCTTTGCATGGAAGTTATTTTTGTTCATGTCTCATTTTCTTTGATAGTCAGTAACCTCTCTAAGAGTAAGGATTGTGCCTCATTCCTCTTCATATGCCCTGTAAAAGCTAAGATAATGCCTACAAGCTGGCAGAGACAGAATATATGCAGACTGTGATTCCTTTCTTTTGGGGAAAGATACAGTAGACTGTCCACATCACAAGAACAAACACATTAAAGTGGTGGCTTGTCTACTGGACTTAAATGCCAAGTGAACATTATGGATCCCATCTTATATTATTGGTCCTACCTAATAATCCTGTGAGAACACCAGAGATGACATTAAAATTGCTATTTTGTAAAAGAAACTGATGAGCAAAGAAACACAAGCACATTACCTCAAATTATATGCTCAATTAGGCAGCAACGGGACTTGAACCCAGGACTTTTGTTGTCAAATCCAAAATCCTTCCTGTTCCCTGATACTAACTCCCACAGTCTCTAGAACCATTGGTTACTAAGCTTTTATCATTCTATTAGAACCACAGAGATAATAATGTTTTATTTCTCAGCAATTGTTTTCCAACAAGACAATTCTCAAATCCAGGGCAATTACTTTAAGACTGTCCCACACAATTCTAGTTTCTTCCTTGACTGAACAATCTCTTAAGGTAACAAACAAGAAAATGTAGGTTGCATCAGACCTGAGCTTATAAAGGCAGAGTTGGAGGTTATTATATTGCTACAAATGCTAAATAAAAAAGATTGACCATCATTTATAATAACTGTATACAACCTTATGAATAGTTTCTTTTAAATAATGGCTCTGTTTCCAAGAAGATCTTGAGTTTGTGACTTTTCCAAGAGTGACATATACCTTATGTTTATATCTATAGAGCACTGGGATGTTTAGGGAACTTCTTTTTAGGATTTAGTTGTATTTTAAAGAACTGAATTCACATGAGCAGATAAACATTCATATTGTGTTTCTTGGTCCAGTCTGTAACACTTAGCACTGTGCATAGATCAGTGATTTCGGGGAATCTAACCTAAAGGATCTGATTCCATCTTGTGGTTCCAGTGTCAAAAATAATCTTACAGAATCCATTAATTTATCTTCAGTTCTGTGCTCTCTCTTTTCTCTCATATTAAACCTTCTCTCTCCACCCTGCCAAGATTCTAGTATTCCTTACATTGAGAGACAACTCTTTTAATGTATTCATTCATATAATCACTCAATATGGATTTACTGGACATCATATCAGGTGTTGGGGATACAGTGAACAAGACAGAAATAGCCTTTGTCCTTATTTTCTACTTTAGAAAATATTTTAAAAGCCTAAGGCTCATTTTCTGTTAGTTTAGGTAACCTCTAACTGGGTTGGTTATTTTCCTACTGTGTCTGTGAAACAGGAGAGCTAAGCGGATAACATCTGCAGCAACCAATATTTATGGGGCATTTATTATGTGCTAAACACTCTACATGCATCACCTTATTTAATCCTAACATAATCATCATTCTGTTGTAGATGAGGAAACTAAGGTTATGTGTCAGGTTTGCCTACCCTAGAATTTGTACTTTTCAGCATTGTATGATAAATTGCTACTAAACTGAATAAGTCTTGCTATATCACTAAAATTCTAGATTGTTTTGTCTTGAATTTAAAATTTTATTTTTATTGCCTTCAGAAAATAAGCCTGTTATAAACCTCGGAAAGTAGATCTCTAAATTCATCAGTTCAGATATCCTATCTAATAAAAGAGTTATATGCAAATTTGACCGTACCTCTGCCACACCCATAAGCCATGCCCACCAGCCACGCCTACCAGCCAATTAGGAGCAGATTATACAAATAAACCCCAAAAAAGATGGCTGCCACCACTGAGAACAGGAGGAAGGCTTGGGTTTCCCTGGCAACAGAGGAAGCCAAGCTTTCCGCCTGCCATTGTGGGCCTAGGCCTCCACTCAATGTTACAAAGTTTCAATGATAAAAGATACAGAAATGGCACCAGCCATTGAGCTGGAGAGAATAGAAGCTTGGGTTTTCCTGACAACGGAGGAAGCCAAGCTTTCAGCCTGCCTAGGCCTCCACTCTAGATTACAAAGTTTCAAACAGAAATGGCTGCCACCCCAGAGCAAGCAGAAGGCTTGACTCCGCTCCAGGCTACAAAGTTTCCATTGTAGACATAGATGAATCCCAGATACCAGGGCCTCCACTTGGGTCACTGGGAAGCGTGGCCAGCCTGCAAACCTCCACAGGCCCCTCACCTAAGCCGCCCCTCTCCCCAAAGGGAACCCCCCACCCTGATCTGGGACACTCTTCAGGGCAAACCAACTGCCCCCCACTCATGTACCAGGCCTCTATCCTATCTAATGAAAGAATAATTTGCAGATTAACCATCACTCCAACACACAAGAAGGATGCCCCCATGTGGTCAAAGATCCTGCCCCTATGTGGACACAAGATGGTCAGAAGGGGAGGGCTATTGGAAGGTTCAAGGCCCTGCAAGGGAGGGCAGTTTTGGATGATCAGGCCAGGAGGGGAGGGCAGTTGGGAGGACCAGGCCTGCAAGGGAGGGCAGTTGGGGGCAATCAAGCCTGCAGGGGAGGGCAGTTAGGGGTGACCAGGCTGGCAGAGGAGGGTAGTTGGGGGCAAGCAGGCTGGCAGGGGAGCAGTTAGACATCAATTAGGCTGGCAGGGTAGTGGTTAGCGGGTGATCAGGCTGGCAGGCAGAAGCAGTTAGGGACAATCTGGGAGGCAGGCAGGTGAGCAGTTTGGAGTCAGCAGTCCTGGATTGTGAGAAGGATGTTCGACTGACTGCCTGTTTAAGCCCGATCCTACTGGGATTGGGCCTAAACTGGCAATGGGACATCCCTCAAGGGCTCCCAGATTGGAGAGGGTGCAGAGGGCTGAGGGACATTCCCCGCCTCCCGTGCACGAATTTTGTGCACTGGGCCTCTAGTATATTTATAATAATAAAAGCGTAATATGCTAGTTAGACCTTCCTTCTACGAGGGAAGCCCGGGTCCTGGGTGCCAGAGGGAAGCCAGTGCTGGTAGTCTGGGGAAGGAAGGCCTACTCTTGCAGCCATTTCTATTTGAAACTTTGTAACCTAGAGTGGAGGCCTAGGCCAGCAACGGCAGGCTGAAAGCTTGGTTTCTTCCGTTGCCAGGAAAACCCAAGCCTCTGTTCTCTCCAGCTCAGTGGCGGGTGCCATTTCTGTATCTTTTATAATTGAAACTTTGTAACATTGAGTGGAGGCCTAGGCCCACAATGGCAGGCGGAAAGCTTGGCTTCCTCTGTTGCTGGGGAAACCCAAGCCTTTCTCCTGCATTCAGTGGCGGCAGCCATCTCTTTGGGGGTTTATTTGCATAATCTCCTGATTTGTTGGTGGGCGTGGCTGGTGGGTGTGGTGAAGATATGGTCAAATTTGCATATCACTCTTTCATTAGATAGGATAGTGGATTTATAAAAGTTCTCAGGATCAAATAATTTTATTGTGTCAATTTATATAGCTTTGGTTGAGTTGAATTAACTAATGCAAGCATTGTTAGAGCTAAAGGTACAAAGTAGAATTTTCCTTTCTTCATTTTCTACATATTTAAACTTTGATACCAGTTGGAATAATTTACACTTGTTTACTGTGTCTTAGTAAACAATGAGCTAAATAAATTTCTCTCCAGATATAATAAAGTTAGCACTTTATAAAAGCAGAAAGTCAGTCCTAACCTTCATTGTGGTCCATAGTTTCTCATATTTATTCCTTAATAATGTTATAGGTACCATATCATCTCTTACATAATCAGTTTTTGGCTTTTACATGCCTTGTTTTTCTGGACCTTGATACGCAATATTTAGGGTAATGAAGTTTGAGAGAGAAAATGGGCTTCTCATAATAACTGTGAAGGAGAATGGCTTGGGCAAGTGTTTAACTTACGCCAGCATTTTCACCCAGAGGAAAACTGTTTATCCATTATCTTTATTTTAATGATTAGGACTATATGTCATGGGCATATTCATTTTAAGCTCAGCGTTATATTTTTAATGTATCTGGCACAACATAATTAAAAAAATTATCCAGATTATCAATACCATTGATTTGATGTGCGTACATCACAACATTTCTTTACTGTGTAGTTTTCTTAGTATTTTCTGCCGACTTCTTTTACTGTAAGCCATCGTACTTCCTGTTTTTCTTTGTGGTCCCTTTTAAGGCACTTTCTATGTTTTTAAGGCCATTAATAATAAGCATTTGTAAACTGTCGTGGTCAATATACGAGATTCTTCCATGTTTGTTAAGTGTTTTTTGTTTGTTTGTTTGTTTTTAGGGTGACTATGGATCCTACTATTCACGAAGCTCTATAAAGGTAAAGAAAATTTACACTGAATTAATAAAATATATTCTTTTTGGTTTCCCTTCTTTGTGGTAATTATAAACATGGACTCCAATGAATTTTTGTATATGGTACTACTTTTTAATCAGTTTAATATTTTAAATTAAATTAGAAAACAATTTAAAAGCTTTTGCAGTTTTGCCTAAAGGGGCCACCTGGACATGTATGTGCTCATGGTAGTACGTTACCTTGAGGGTATTCACTATATGCGTCATCTGGTCCTCAGCTGTGCAGTTTGTGGCTTGATCTTATGGCATGTAAGAGTAGCCATGTCCCTTTGAGATGGATAGAGCATCAGTTTTTCCATTTATAATGTCGTGAAAACAGAATGTTTGGTTTTAAACCTTACTACATTTTCTTTCTTGAAAAGCCTACATGGAAGTCCAATTGTGATTAGTCATTTGCTTTGGATCTGAAATTAGAACAAGGGGAGCCAGTTTGGTGATTATAATAGTGAGATACTTTGAAGCCATGATAAGCTGATGAGTCTGTCTCACCTTTAAGGGATTCTGCTCAGTGAGCTGTGCAGGTGCCTTTCCGCTAAACTGTGATGAATAAATGCTCCAACTCTCCCTCTCAGTTTTCCATTTTCTGGGAGTCTCCACCATTCACCTTTCCATATGTTCACAACATCTACTACTCTTCATACTTTTAATGGTAGCCATTCTTTTCAACTGGGAGGCCAAGGTCAGGGTTAGGGCAGACTGCATTTGAATGTCATTTCTGCTGGATCCATGGTCTTGGTAATAAACTGTACTGTGTTTCATTTTCCTCATTTGAAATGGTTTAGTATTAGTACCTATGTCATTAGTTTGCTGTGAGAGAAAACATTTAACTCAGTGACAAAAGAAGAGTGATAAAATAATATAAATCATGTTTTTATGGCTTTGTGTTTTTTTCCTTAAGATGATTTCTGTATTCTTATCCTATCTAATAAAAGAGTAATATGCAAACGTGACCATACTGATGCCACACCCACAGCCACGCCCACCAGCCTATCAGGAGCAAATTATGCAAATAAACCCCAACCAAGATGGCTGCCACCACTGAGAGCAGGAGGAAGGCTTGGGTTTCCCTGGCAACAGAGGAAGCCAAGCTTTCTGCCTCCCTAGGCCTCCACTCAATGTTACAAAGTTTCAATTATAAAAGATACTGAAATAGCACCAGCCACTGAGCTGGAGAGAACAGAGGCTTGGGTTTCCCTGGCAACGGAGGAAGCCAAGCTTTCAGTCTGCCATTGCTGGCCTAGGCCTCCACTTTAGGCTACAATGTTTCCAACAGAAATGGTTGCCAACTCAGAGCGAGCAGAAGGCTTGGTTCTGCTCCAGGCTACAAAGTTTGAATTGTAGACATAGATTAATCCCAGATCCCAGAGCCTTCACTTGGATTGCTGGGGGCACGTGGCTGGCCTGCAAACCGCCACAGGCCCCTCGCCCAGGCTGCCCCTCACCCCAAGGAACCCCAACCCTGATCCAGGACACCCTGAAGGGCAAACCAGCCAGCCCCCACCCATGCACCAGGCCTCTGTCCTATCTACTAAAAGAGTTATTTGAAGATTGACCATAACTCCAACACACAAGAGGACTGCCCCCATGTGGTCAAAGATCCTGTCCCCATGTGAACACAAGATGGCCACCACAAGATGGCCATTAGGGGAGGGCCGTTGGCAGTTCCATGCTACAAGGGAGGGCAGTTGGGAGGGACCAGCCTGGCAGAGGAGGGAAGTTGGGGGCAAACAGGCTGGCAGGGAGCAGTTAAACATCAATTAGGCTGGCAGGGTAGTGGTTAGTGAGTGATCAGGCTGGCAGGCAGAAGTGGTTAGGGGCAATCAGGAAGGCAGGCAGGTGAGCAGTTTGGAGTCAGCAGTCCTGGATTGTGAGAAGGATGTCCAGTTGCCCGTTTAGGCCTGATCCCAGTAGGATCATACCTAGATGAGCAGTTGGACATTCCTCAAGGGCTCCCAGATTGGAAAGGATGCAGGCTGGGCTAAGGGACATCCCCCACCCTCGTGCACGAATTTCATGCACCGGGCCTCTAGTATATTTATAATAATAAAAGCGTAATATGCTAGTTAGACCTTCCTTCTACGAGGGAAGCCTGGGTCCTGGGTGCCAGAGGGAAGCCAGTGCTGGCAGTCTGGGGAAGGAAGGCCTACTCTTGCATGAATTTCCTGCATCGGGCCTCTAGAGATTCATATGCATAAATATGGGAATTATATGATCAAATATGATAAGTCTGTATGTGAAATTTCCATTTTGGTGTGGCAAAAATAGTCAAATACCAACTATTTCCTATGACCAAACCCAATAATAATTAACTTATAATTCTATTTTCTATCTTCAAAAAGCTTTATTATTTTTCTTGTTTAAAACATATCAGTACTGTAATTCTTTTAAATACAGTGTACTTTATTTTCCTATAATGATATTACTTTTGAATTGATATTCAGTGAAGTGGTAGCATAATAATTATTTTTTTGTCATGAGCTACTAATAAGAATGATACTGTAGTCTTATTGAGATGTTTACATTGGTTCAAAAAGCATTTCTCATCATGTCGCCAGCAGGATCCACACTCTGCAGTGTGTTTAATGTTGCTGATCGATGTTATTTGTGTTATTAGTGATAAGCAAAAACAAGATTCATCTGAGTCCACACTTTATCCCATCTTACCCATGTGTAATATATCTGACCTCTTGAAGAAGGTTTGCATTTTTAGAGTATATTTCCTTTTTCCAATAATTTTAAGAGGTAAAAGCATAACTATCTTTATTTTCTAAAGTTAAAAGTTGAATTATATGTAAAATTATTGGACCAAGACTGTAAATCTAGTTAGTGACGACACAGAGTTCAACAGAGGTTTTCAAAATTCAAGGCTAAGATGGACTTTTATATATCTGATCCCAAACTCTGGCTTTGTATAGTTGGATAAATACAAATCTTAAGAGGCTGTCCGAAATAATAATGACAGAATTGTACGAGAGATGGGTATGTTCCAGCCATTCCTTACCGTTTTCCTAGGATTCTATGGCTACTCAAAAGCATTTTCTGACCACATTTTAGAATTTTTAATCCAGTAAAGTTAGTAATTGATACCATTTTTAGAATGAGTTAAAGATGGATTTCACCAATGCTCTGTTGAAGAACAAAAATATATATTATCACAAGATTGAAGTACTTAATTTTTTTGATGTGATTTACTTTAAAAAAATTAAAATCTTTATTGTTCAAAGTATTGCATATGTCTCCTTTTTCCCCTGTTGCATATGTCTGTCCAGCTGCTCTGGCTCTCCAGCACATGTCCTCACCTCCCCCTAGTGTTTCTATCCATTGATTATGCTTATCTGGATGCATACAAGTTTGTGGGTGTTTTTCTCTCTTTTCCCTGTCCAGCACTGAGAAAGAGAGATTGGGTCCAGTTTCTGAGTAGAGGAGTTGGGGATTAAGAAATAAAAGTATAGAAGATGAAGACGCAGTAATAGAAAATAGCTGGGGCCGGGTGGGATGTCTGTTCTCTCTGAAGGAGAGATAGCATCTGACACCCAAACAGCAGCAGTTTATTCAAAATCCAAAAATACAAAGGTGCCTGAATCCAATCTGTGTTTCAACAATAGAAATATGTAGATAGGAAGCTGGGAAGGCAGGTAAACAACCTTAATTGGCTCTGAAAGGTCAGAGCTAAAACATTGTTAATTAAAGCATCAATCAATCATTTAAATCCTTACTGATAAGATAATCTGCCTGTTATTGGAATTGCCTGACAAAGGACAATGGGTGTATCCCAAACCTGAACAAAAGGGATAGCCAGAAGCCTTGGATTTAGCCCACAAACAGTTAAGGAATGCTCAAAGTGTCTTGCCTGGGGTGCCCTGGATTTAGCCCACAAACAGTTAAGGAATGCTCAAAGTGTGGTCTGGGGCGCCCCCCACACAAGTTCTTTAGTTGATCACTAACACCCTCTCTGCCCCCCCCCCCCCCCACACACACACACACACCATTCCCTGCCTTTCCTGAGGCTTGACAGTCTGTTCAATGCTTCTATGTCTCTGGATCTGTTTTTGTTCATCAGTTTATGTTCATTATATTCCACAAATGAGTGAGCTCATGTGATGTTTATCTTTCTCAGACTGGCTTATTTCACCTAGCAAAATGTTCTCTAGGTCCATCCATGTTGCAAATGGTAGGAATTCTGTATCAATATTTTTTAAAACCGTATTCAAGAATGAAACAATTCTTCATGTGTGGATTTTGGACTTTCTTGTTCTGTTCTGATCATGAATTTGTGTGTTTTTTTAAAATATATTTTTATTGACTTAAGAGCATAAGGGATAGGGAGAGAGAGAAATAGAAACATCAATGATGAGAGAGAATAATTGATTGGCTCTGCCTCCTGCATGCCCCACACTGGGTATCAAGCAAGCCTGCAACCTGGGCTGGGACTGGGAATCAAACCGTGACCTTCTGGTTCATGGGTTGATGCTCAACCACTGGACCAAGCCAGGCTTTAATTGTGTATTTGACCAACCTTCTTTATCTAGCCTTTAGCCAGAGAGCTTCTGCAGTGAATGTGTGCTTATGTCACCTTCTGTAGCAATCTTCTTTACCAAAGTGCTGGCTTGGTACCCATGGTGGGAAGACATGAGGCAGTGACTGGCATGCAGGTTGAAATGATTTCTCTAGGCTCTAACACCACCCTTCAACGAGGTGAATGATTGGAACTGACCCGGGGCAAAAAGAGGCTGAGAATTGATGCCTTTTATCTCCAATGTGAAGTGTTTTTGCTCTTTTGCACTTTTGGCATCTTGAGAGCATCTCTTTGGCCTCTGTCTGGTTTTGTGTATAAAACCAACTGCCTTGGTGCTTTGGAAAGCTGGACTGTTGGCTCAGTTTGCCTTCTTTCTCGTCACAGTTTTAAGGAAGTCAGAGATCTCTACTCTAATGAGATCCCTCATTGCTTGGCATCCACCCCTGCTCCTCTAGCTCCCGCACCCTAATCATTTTGCCAGCAAAATTATGTTTGGGGCCTCAGGAGGCAACACAGAATCCTTGTTATTGAATCCTGTCACCCAGTTAAAATATTAAAGTGCTCCTGGGAGTGGAGATGAGGAGATATGACATCATAGTGCACAAATGGAAGGGGTGGCTTGGATGAATTCTGAGTTTAATGAGGTAAGATGAGTGTCAATAAAAATGACAGGAAATCCATTTATGATGTCTGGTAACTGATTCTTCATCCCCCCACCCTACTACTTTGATTATGTATTTTTATAGAATGTGAGTCAAGTAGCAGCATTTAAGAAACCGAGATCACGTTTAAACTCTTGTACGCCAAAGCCAAACCTGTGATTTAGATGTTAGTGAATGCAAGCTGACATTTAAAGATGCGTGTGCTGTCAGAACTTTCGATTGACTTAATATAAAGGATGAAGGGAAGCGTGAGTCTCTCGGACAAAATTCTTTTGTCTTTGAACTCTGGAATATGAGTAATCAGGAACAATGCTGCCTCGTGTGAGGTGCAGTCTTGAATCCTAATGACACAATTCTAAGAATTGTCAGAATTGACTCATGCCCAATTTAAGGGTATAGGTTACAATGAGGCTGACTAAAAATACCTGATGACTCCTGCGGCTAGCAAAGGTTTGTTTCCACTTTACATCCAGAACAATCAGAACTACCACAATGCAGACACAGTGCCCTGAAGGAGACACTGATTTATATCAGGTTCAGAAATGAGAATGTGCTGGCTGGCGGCATTTACTGTCATTCATTTTGCTTCGTCTTAGGATGGATCCGACAGCTCAGACGGGTCTTTCTTTCCTCTTTGCTGCTTCACATGGGATCCTCTTGAATGTGTGTGGTCAGTAGGAAGAAGACTCCCATTGTCTTTGAAATATCAGTTCCAAAACATTTTTTTTCTGACACTCAAAGAAGACATGGTTGCTTTTTATTCTAAAGAGAATAATGTTATTTTTGGCCCTTTAAAAAATGTGTTAGGAGTATGTGTGTGTGACAGAGAGAGACTGAGACGGAAACAGAAATAGAGAGAGAGACTGATTTGGAAGATTAAAAAATTAACATCCGTTAATCAAAATCATTATAAAAGTATATAGTTTATCTATATTAAAACAATCTTATAAATATCAACTCATTAATAACATCTAATTATCATATGCAAAAAATCCATGAGCTTAGAATCCTGGCTCAGCAGACCAAAAACTCGATAACCAGAAATTGTAAATCTCACAAAATGATGACTGTTGTTCTGCTTATGAGAAAATCTAATTTCTCAACGGCCCCTCCTGTGTTTCTACAACCACAGGAAGTTGCTAAAGGTTTCAGAAATGAAGTTTAGCATCTTCTTCCAGACAGCCAATGCTGGTGTTTACTGTCTCCTGAAGGTGGAGGAATAATCTATTTTATTGTTTCCCATAAAAATACATTTGGAAACCAACAATGGAAATTGTACTCAGCAAAAAAGAATCTGTCTACAAAAGGACTCTGTCCATCCTTGTATTTCTTTGATCACTAATGAGATAGAACATTTTCCCCATGTTCAGTAAACATTTAACTTTTTTTTGTGAATTGTCTATGTCTTTGGGTATATTTTATTAGAGTATTAATATTTTCTCATCAACTTATGTGAGCTTTTTATGTATTAACATTATTGGTCCTTTAGCTCCATGAGTGGCAAAATTTTTCTAGAGTTCCTTTACCTTTTAATCCTTTTTACTCTATTTAACTTGCCAAGTTTAATTTAAAAAATTGGTTTAAAAATCCCACTTATTTTTTAACTATGTTGGAACTGTGAACTGTAGAATTATTTTAAAATGTTTAATTTTTAGAAAATATGGTTGGGCACAATTTCAGATCAATTTTTATTCAAAAATCAAAAAGGTGGTAAATATGGCTGAAAATGTAGGCTAGAGTCTTGCCAGGAGCTTTGCATTCTCCGCTAAGGAGAGAAATGTAGTATGGCCATGCTTCATATCACATTGGATGCAGGTGTGGGGTACTGTATCACGGCATGTTACTCTCTGAAGTAGTGGGGGAGATGCCAGGCTTTCTGGACAGTGCCATATTATGTCATTTTATCTTTTTTAATTCTTGTGGAAGTCCCCTTTGTGGCAGACCTTTTTATAGTTTTATCCATATCACATCTAAACCCATGCTCTTACTTATATGTGAACATCTTTTACTTGAATCTCTAGAACTCAAATTAGTACCCTGACATTATAAGGTAAATTCATGTCTCTAGCGCTCCTATTTTTGATGAAGAGTGTTGTCCTCGCTTGATGACATTATGGTTCCTGATCACAAATGATCTCCGTTTGAAGGGCAGGATTGTGCAGTAGTTGGAGTCTGGCAGAATAGTTGCTAGTTAGGAATTGTGGACAAGTTGCCTGAACACTTTATCCCTCCATTTTCTCGTTTCTAAGTGGGTACTTAGCTCATCGAATTATTGTGAAAATGAAATGAATGCACCTTTCTTAAAAACGTTTTGGTGGGTAGCTCAGCCGATTGCAGTGTCATCCCATACATCAAAAGGTTGCGGGTTTGACTCCAGTTCAGGGCATATTCTTAGATTGTGGGGTCAATTCCCAATCAGGGTGCCAATAGGAGGCAACCAGTATGTTCCTCTTACATCAATGTTTGTTTTTCTCTCTCTGTCCCTTTCTCTTTAAAATCAATAAAAAGCATATCCTTGGGCGAGTGAGGATTAAAAAAAAGTTCTGGTTCATTATATGTGTTCGGTAAGTGTTAAATATCTCCGTCATTGACATGCAGATGCCCCTTGCTTTTTCCTTTTCCTCACTGGATGACATTCTAAGTCCATCTTCCATGTAGTAAGTTTCAAGAGAATATTAAAACCCATAAAATTATGAGGACTTAAAACTCTGTCTAGTGTAGGAATGAAGCAGTAGACAAGCAGTTGGTGGTGGGTCCAGGAAATTGTGTTTTAAAATCCAATTTCAAAATGATCATAATTTCTTGCCATGGACAGTTCCGCCCACATACCACACCTCCATATCCATTGGTGATATTCTAAATGTTGGGTCAAAGTAGGTGAAACAGGATTGGGGAATGGTAATCTCATTTTGGTCTTTAATGCTATATGTTTGTTTATTTAGCTAATGTGTGTATTATCACTATGTGTATATAGATATTACTGTATTTAACATATATATGTACATACACGTGTATGCATAGTATATACAATAAGTTAGAACTCTAAAAATATCTCAGTAATTCCAGATCCCTACTAAGCCTCTTTAAAAAAATATATTTTATTGATTTCAGGGAGAGGAAGGGAGGAGAGATAGAAACGTCAATGATGAGAGATAATCATCGATCAACTGCCTCCTGCATGCCTTTCTCTGGAGGTGGAGCCTGGCATGTGCCCTGACTGTGAATGGAACTGTGACCTCCTATTCATAGGTCAATGCTTACCCACTGAGCCACACCACTCGGGCCCTACTGACCCTCTTGATAGGAGTGACTCTGCTAATTCATCCCCAGGGGAGGCGCTTCAGTGTAAGAAATACTGTTCACTTCAGTGTAAGAAATACTGTTCAAGCTACAATGATGGGTTTCTTTCTTCGGGATAGAGTAGAATGTATTTTCCCCTGCGCAGTCTCTAACTCCCAACTCAAGATGTTATTGAAATGAAAAGTGATTCTCAGGCTGTAAAGAAAATAGGCCACATAGTAGTCTTTCTTAGATGAAGAAAAGAGAAAATGACTTCCTGAGGTAACTGATTATGACTTGTCTTTTGAGCCTATAACTAGAGTACACAGGGAAAGAAAGGAGCACACAGCCATTGAGTGGCCTATATGCGCTTCATGATGTTAACTCATTTGATTCTCCAGTGACTTTATGAGGCTGGTGTAATTACCCCGATTTATAGATGGGAACTGAGAGGTGAAATAGGAGATAAATAGGAGAACTTGGATTTGAACCCAGATCCAAACAATCACCAAAATCACGCTCTTTCCAGGGCTATGCTGTCTGCTGATATATTGGCTTCTGAATCAGGGAGAGCAGGAACATTGCTCAGAGAATTTCAGTACTTGACCTTTCAAGTACTGGCTGTGGTTGGCCCCCCAGGGAATTTAGCTGTTGCTGCTGCTGACAATAAGAACTGTGTGTCTGGTTTCCCCTCAGCTGTAAGCCCCCCTCTCTCTGTTCTCTGCACCTGTTCTCCAGGTTTAGGGTACTGATTGCTCTTTACCTCTTCTCTCTGACCTCTAATCCCTCCTACCTTCCACTAATATTTTAACATTCATTACAGTTGCTTCCTAGCTACTAAAGCCTTATTGGTGACAGTTATTACTTCACTTATTTATTTCAACTCTGATCCAGTGTGTTGAATATCTGGCTATAATTGGAGGCATGTATAACTTCCTGAGAAAAGAGTCAGCAATTAAGATGTCAGCCTTGTCAGGATTCCTGGGCACTGTGCTGATAGGTACTTGGAAATAATATAGATGGAACATATGCTAAACCTTCTGGCATATAAATATGTTGCTCTTTAACAGAAAGTTTCCAGGATTCAATAGGCAGCCTTTTGCAATGACTTAGTAACTCAAGGTTGGATTTAGCCTTTCTTGATAAGATTTAAAAAAAAAACTAGAAATAGAGGACATGCTGAAACCAGTTTGGCTCAGTGGATAGAGCTTCAGCCTAGCTTTTAAGATGAGTCTCCATGGGAATGAATCACTCATTTTATGGACTTGTCAGTGCTGTACTCAGCTATATTGAAGGATTGTGAAAGATGCTAAAATAATAAGTTATAATAATGTGTTTATTGGAAAACTATGACAGCAAAACCTAAAATAAATCTTGTTCTGTTCAATAGCGATCTTGGGACAGAATAGAGAGTAGACTGTGAATGGTGGTACTTTTGGAGTGAAGGAACTGTTTACCTTCTTACTCTTGAATGTAATGATTTACCTTTATGGAGCATGGTTATTTTGTTTCAATAAAGTGTAGCTCCCATGGGTGTTAGAGCCTTTCTTTCCCATTTGGGAGTTGTCTACTTAGAGTAGAGGTGGTGAGGAATTATTGTAGAGGGGCTCAAAGCATCAGAGACCTTCCTTCTAGACTTTTGGTTCTAGAAACCGCAAGGGAATTATTCCATCTTTTTCCTTTTGCGTATACAGGTAACCTGGAAAAATATGCTGGGTAGTTAGCTTCTGTTCCACAGTTCTCCCATGGAAATGTCTTACAGGCTAGAACTGCTGCCTAGATGGTTGCTATGCAACCAGGAGAGGCATTCACAAGCTGTGTCACAAGCCAGCAATCAAACAAGAGACATTATTTTCTTTGGATTCTGTATTTTTAAAATCAGCTCTTGTGTTTTGTATTGTGTATTTACATCATTTGGGGAGTTTTTATTTGTAGAATTGCCCTTTTCCAGAAAAACTTTTTTTGGTTTGATCTTGCTAGAAGATTAAAAAAAAAAAAAAAGGACAGGCCCACCTTATCACCAGTAGGTGTTGTAATTCATCCTTGAGGAAGATAAAATAGTTCTGATAAAAACATGATGGAGTTAAATACTGCTTTAGTCCTCCCTCTTTTATTAAGAAAACATACATGTAGCTTTGCATTCTGCTACTTTCGGTCTTTATTTATTTTGCACGTCTCTGACATAAATCGGTGGCTTTGAACCTGCACCAGCTTTCCCTCTCTTGTCCTAGAAAGTCATCTCTGAACAGAAGATCAGAAACCTTTGTCATCGGGATATATTCTGACTGAATTCCTTGGAACCATCTTTTATGTTAATCCTCTTGACCTTCACAGATTTTGTCTTTCAAACACCAATCAACCAGCTTTTAAACAAAAAGCTTGGGCAAAGGCTTGTAACCAGTGTTTATAGTTTCTATGATCCATTTTTAATTCTCCATTGGTGTTTATTGAGTGAGAGTGAGTGGCGTGCCCCAGGACTCTACAGGGTCCTCTTACAGGTGGATCAGAGGATATGGAAGGGTAAAATGACACAGATTTCTGCCAGGTCTCACAGGAGAAAGCGAAGGATTGTAGCATCTGTGTATCAGTGAGCTTGATATTGATATCTGGCAACATTGCAGTCTAGGTTATTGAACGAATAGCTTGTGATGAGTAAGAGGAAGTGGTGATAATTAGTTACTAACATGATTTCACTAGGAAAATCTCATGTGAAATTAAACCTGTTTTCTTTCTGATGATTTAACTATGCTGGTTATTCATGCAATTCTATAGCCTCTGGCTATGGATTTTAATAACAAATTTGATGGAATTTCTTATGATAATCATCATCTCATCATTGCAATCAGTAAATTTTATGCCTTAAAATAGCACTTAGCATGTTTTTTTTTTCTTTTTGCAAATGGCTCTCTATGTAAATTATTTGAAGATAGAAGTGTTGTTGAAATTTAGGGATATGATATAACATTTGCATGTAAACATTATCATTTGCATTTCCCCTCATAATTTGGCCTACTTTGAGAAAAACATTTGCTTTTTATCATTTGAAGTCACTGTTTTGCATTGTATTGCATGAGGCCATGCTCACTCACATTTTATGGCAGAGCTACTGGAAGCATTCAGGATGAGATTATACCATCTGTGTCCTTCCCAAGCAAGTGGGGATCTGGTGCGGGCCTTGGGCATTGCTGGGGTTTTGTTTGTGAGGTATCAGTGTGTCAATGACTATTGGAAAAAGGCCTGACACCTTGTCTCCAATTTCACATTCCCTTTGAATTCTTTGTAGAAAATGGAGAGTGAACTATTTTAAATCATATGTAAAACATTAGTTAGGAAAGCTGGCTTCTTTCATTTCATCAGTGCGTGGACATTTGCTGAGTAGGGTCTTCATTGGTTTGAAGACATGCTAACCTCCGCCTTGACCTTTTTGAGAATATTTGGCACACTGATGAAGCCTGGGAACCCCTTCTCAGAAGACAATTTTAAGTCTGAAAATAAAATGGTGGATAAGTTAAATATATTAAAATAGTTATCTAAAGGTTAAAAATTGTGATAAAGTAATAGGCATACTTATTGCATTAAGTAATAAGGGCTAGCAGAGGGTTTAATATTTGAAGTCATGAAGAATTTAAGCAATATCATGAGATAGCTGCTGAATTGTAGTGTGATAACAAAGTAACTGTTATTTCTACTGGTGTCAAAGTTACAGGTACTGCAAATGCTCTGGGCTTGTATCATGCCTATATTTATAATCCAAGGAGATGCTCGATTTCAGCTAGATGTTAGTGAACATAAAGTTGTATTTTTCCCCATCCAGAATCTACCTACAGACCCATGGAGAGGGGTGGTGTCCATATACCCCAATTTTAGAACACCAACACTCAAAAGTAATTGTTTTAAAAACAAAAACAAAAATATCATTCTATCTAATAAAAGAGCAGTATGCAAATCAACCACACCTCCATCACACCCAACAAACCATACCCACCAGCCAATCAGAGTGAGTATGCAAATTAACCCAACCAAGATGGTGGTTAATTTGAATATCCTGGCACAGAAGACAGTGTAGAAGAAAGCCAAGCACTGCAGAAGGGACCAAAGCTGCGGAGAAGCATGCAAGGGGGTAGGTGGTGGGGGGGGGAGAAGGGAGAGAAGCAGGCAGACGGGGGAGAAGGGAAGAAGAGAGGCAGAGGAGAAGTCAGTGAGGCAGTGGAGAAATGAGGGAGCTTTGCTCAGGACACAGGAAGCCCTATTCTTGAAGGAATATTCCTGCAACTGGTCTCTAGTATTAATATAAGGATATTACCTTTTTCTTTTCCAGATGGTAAACTCTCTGGAGTTAGAAACCTTGGGGATATTCCAATTAATATATATAGCTTAAACTATATTAAACATACATGATAGCAGAGACAAATGAGTTTCAAACATGGTATATTATCTATGTGGCCTAATTATTAATAGACAGAATGATAAATCTTTACAGAAGGTATTAAATGGCTGGGCCCTTTACCACACTTGCATTATATTATTGAAGAAGCATAAAAATAAAATCACAGTTTAAATGGAGAAATTTCACCTAAACAGCCTTTAAGAGACCAAGGCCCAACTCATTTGTGAATAATGCTAGTAATATTGAAAATCTTTTATACAAAGAATAGCCCTGGTTTCACAGGTAATTGTGAGTTAGTACATGGGTAATACTCAGAGTCATGCCTGACACATAGTAAGCCCTTTGTTAGCGCCATTATGATTGTTCCAGCATGTTATTACTACTAAGTTCTACAAATATGTTGTGAAGGCCATAAAGCTTTATTTCTCATTTCAAAGAACCATGTTTACATATAAAACAGTAATACTTTAGGTCCTTATCAGCTCATGATTATGGGATGAAATCAGGGACATATTTAACTTTTAAAAAATAGGTATTAGGTGAACATTACATAAAATCTTAAAAGCTCTGAAAGAGTAGATACAGGAAAAATAAATCTTGGCTTCTTTTTACCTCAGCCACCCAGTCACCCTTCCCAGAGATAATGCTTTACATAAAAAATAATAGACTTATCTTTACAGGAAGATTTTATGCATATACAAGTTTTACACACATACACACATAGTCTTTTTAAGACAGAAAAGAAAATGATTTTATGCTATATGTATTTTACTTCACTCTGAGTATATCAATAAATAACATGTCATTGAGGACATTCCATGTAGAGTTGCCTTCTTTTAAATACTTTTAATGTTAGAATAATTTTAGACTTTCTTTGAACAGTTGCAAAGAGTTCAGAGTCCCTATACTCCATTCCCAGTTCCCTAATGTAACTGTCTCATATTGCCATGGTACAAAACCGAGCAGCATTGATACATTACTGTTTACACACTTTATTTGGATTTCACTAGTGTTTCCTTACTGTCCTGTTATCTGTTCCCAGCTCCATATTACTTTTAGTTGACTGTCTCCTAGAGCTTTTTCCAGCCTGTGATTCTTTCTCAGGTTTTGATGACCTTGACAGCTTTGAGGAATGCCGGCAAGATACTTTGTAAAATGTCCCTTTTCTTGAGTTTGTCTCCTGATTAGACTGGGTTATGGCTTTTGGGGGAACATGACCACAGAAGTGAAGTCCCCTTCTCATAACCACATCAAGAGTATGTGCTGTTCTGGCTCAGTGATAGAGTACGGCCTGCGGACTGAGGGATCTCGGGTTCAGTTCTGGTCAAGGGCTGGGTTGCAGGCTGGTTGGGGCATATACAGGAGGCAACCAATCGATGTGTCTCTCTCATGGAGCCACAATGTTTCTTTCTCTCTGTCTCTCCTCTTCCCTTCCACTCTCTCTAAAAATCAATGGAAAAAATATCCATGGGTGAGGATTAACAAAACAAACAAACAAAAAAAAAGAGTACATGATGTCAACATGGCTTATCAGGTGATGCTGACCTCAGTCCCCATGCTGACCTCAGTCCCCTGTACAAGGCAGTGTTTGCCAGGTTTTACACTAAAAAGTTCCTTTTTATTTCCTTTCCATACTCCTCTTTTTGGAAATAAGTCACCAAATGCAGGCCACACTTAAGGAATAGGGACTGAAGTTCCACTTCCTTGAGAGGAGGCCCCCCCCCCCCACCGTGTGTGTGTGTGTGTGTGTGTGTGTGTGTGTGTGTGTATGAGTGTGTGCATGTGTTTAATGGCTTTGTCATATTCCATTAAACTTTATGTGACATGTGTAAAGTCTATTTTTGACTTCTATTAATTTTCCCCACAATAAAAGGCAAATCTAGAGCCCTTTAAGCTGCTCCCTCCAATCTAACCATTTTCTTTCTCTGTTTTTTATTTTGGGGAATCTTTCTTTAGCTGCCCAGAGACCTCTTTTTGTTTATAAATTTTTTTGCTTATACTTGCCTAATTTTGGTTAGGCTTGTGTAGAGAGCTGAATTAAAAATAAACAACGTACTGCTTTGTTGGCCTTATTGATATTCAGAGACAATAATTGCTAAGCTTCTTACCTGACAGCATATTATTTGCTTCACATGACCAAATAAGCAGTTCTTCATAGAGCTACAGTTGTGAAACTCTTCAAACCTAGGATGCTGCTCTCTTATCAAAGGCTACATATAATTGCAATATAAAACTTCTGTATGTACTCATCTATTTCTGGGGCTCTTTATTCAGCTGAAAGATATTTATTGAGCTTTTGCCATGTTTCAGCTATGGTTTAGTGGTGCCTGGCATGAGACAGATCATGTTTATAGTGGGAGACACAGACAATACCCACATTAAAGATTAATGGAAAAGGTCGTTTTAGAGAGTGGTCAGTGCTGTGGAGAAGATAACCAGGGTGAAATGCTAGCGAGTTACTTGGTCATGATGGTTACGTAGGATGCGTTTGGTTCTGCGGCCAGTGAAGTCCCCAGGAACCAGGCACTAAGTATTCCAGCAAAATCTGGAGTTGGAAGTGAGCTTGCTGAGTGCCAGGAATAAAGAGCAAGGCAGAGCAGCAGGGAGGGGCTGTGGAGGGAGCATGCAGGCCTGCCCAGGCAGCGCTAGATTTAATCTGGAGGGTTTTAAGTGGTGGTGGTGGGGGGGGAGGGGGGTAGGTGTAGTCGCTGTGTGGAAAACGGATTGTATGGGACAGAAAAGGAAGCAGGAACATCAGTTAGGAGACCATCATAAGAGTCCATGTGAAAGAAAGATGATGGCTTTCACCAGGGAAGTAGCAAGAGATGGAAAAACGTGGACAGATGGGGATATATGTATTTTAGGGATAGACCTGCCTGCATTTGTAGATGAATCTGATTAAATTATTACACAGAGGGGGAAATCAACAAGAAGGATAAAGTGATAATGCCATAGAAGCTTCCTCAAATATAGATCATCTTTCATGCAAGTCTAATGCTAGAAAATTTGGCATAAGAAGAGTGTCATCAGCATTCTATTCTTCACGATGCTTTAAAAGAAGACAGCTATCAAATATTGACATGAACACTCTAGGAATGTTAAAAAACATGTGATGGGAGAGAAAACTTATTTATCAAGTTAATGAACTCTTAATTTTTATTATCTTGATAGAGGCCTGGTGCATGAAATTTGTGCACAGGAAGGGGGTTACTTCAGCTTGGCCTACACTCTCTCCAATCTGGGGCTTCTGGCTCCTAACCACTCACCTGCTTGCCAGCCTAATCCCCCTAACTGCTCTGCCTTGACAGTCTGTTTGCCCTAACTGCTCTCCCCTGCTGGCCTGGTTCCCCTAACTGCTCTCCCCTGCCTGCCTGATTGCCTATAACCTCCTCTACCTTGGCCCCGCCAACATGGCTTTGTTGGGAAGGATGTCCAGAAGGACATCCTGAAGATAATTCCAGAAGATATTCAATCTAATTAGCATATTACCCTTTTATTAGTATAGGTGCCACCTTGTCCTAAAAATGCAGGTTGTTCCCAGGTTTTCCTATCATGGAAGGGGAGTCTGCAGTTGCATCCTGGGTTCTGACCAGGGCTTATGCGCTTATGCTTTATCTCAGCAGATGTGATTCCTAGAAGACTCTTGGATATACCTTGGACATTTCTATCAAATTTGCCAAATCATCCTCCAAAAATGTTGAACCACTTTAAACTCCCACCTGCAACCATGTATGTGCCCTCCATCCCACTTTGATGTAACATCACTGATTTCTCGCTAGAAGCTTCCCTCCCGTCAGGCAGGACTTCTTGGTACTTGAGCCAACCTCATTGTTCAGCTGGGGTCTTGATTTCCTGAGATAAAATTATGGAGGAGGAAAAATAGTTTTCCTCTACTTTTCCGAGTTCTTAGTGGAGGCCCTTGTAATGAAAGACAGATCACCAAGAGAAAAACAAGAGTTCATTAATATGTGTACCTTGTGTATATGTGGGAGATCCCAGGGAAAAATGAGTAACTCCCCAAGGTGGCTTAGAATGCAGATTTAAATACCTTCTTCCTAGGGAAAGGGGATGGGAGATACAGGCCTCTTAGAGGAAAGTAAATAATATTTAGGAAAGATGAATAAGGTGGTGGGAAATAGTTTGTAACAGTTTGGGTGTGATGTCAACTTCTACTCTCCTATCCTGTGACGGGAGTCAGTTTTCTCTGCCTGATGACACTTCTCCCATCAAGGGGACCTATGACATTTAAGCTCCTTTAGGGAGGTCTGATTTTAGGGAGATCAGGAGACTTCAGTGAAATCCTCTGCATGCATTTCCTGTTTTTTAAGCATCTGCAGCGCAAGATCATCAATATAACAACACAGCATATGTAGGGGTGGCATGTTCTCTGGCCTTCAGCATAAACCCAACAAAAGCTCGTTTCCTCTCTTAGATGTTTTGCCACAGTAGTGTTATTCCCTGGAGACGGTATTCTGACCAGACCTTCCTGGGAGTGGTCATAACATTACCCTGTGTTTGTAGAAAGGTGTTGGCCACAGCACTAAGTAACCCAGGGGCAGTTTTCTCATCTTGTAGAAAGGGAGATAAAGTTATGATAGTTTATCACCCTTTCCACAGGTTTCTTGTGGGTTTGTGTCTCTGCTGCCCCAACCCACACTCCTCAGCAACCCAAGCACCTCCACCTCAGGCCTTGGGGCTGCTGGATGGCAGGCCTGCAGGTTTGTATCTCCAATCCACCTCCCCATCCCCCCACCCCCAGCCCCAGGTTTGCCATGGCTGGGCTTGGGGCTGCTGGACGCCGGCCTCCCTGCTGGTTTGTGTCTCTGATCTGGCACCTGGGTGTCAGCCTCCCTACAGGTTCATGGCTGTGATCATCCGGGGCTTGGGGTGGGCGGGGTGGAGGGGGGGGGCGGCCTCCCTGCTGCTTCCTGGCTGTGATCCAGACCCTGCCCCCCCAGTGCTGCCATGGTGGGGCTTGGGGCTGCTAGATGATGACCTCCCTATGGGTTTGTGTTTCCCACGCGCCGGTGCAGCCCCAGCACTACCTGATCACTATGAGTCTCACCATCTTGGTTCAGTTAATTTGCATACTCACTCCTATTGACTGGTAGCATAGTGAAGGTACAGTCAATTTGCATGTTTCTATTTTATTAGATAGGATAAGTCTACCATAACTACCAAGGCCACAATAGTAAGAATTTGTCTTTAGGGGTTATTAACAAATTAGGGGAGTTAATCATCATTTATTTGATCATTACTATTCCAGAAATTCTCATCTTAGTAATAATATTTGTTATGTAATGGTCACTGTGAATTGCTTTTATGTCATAACGATTGTAATATTTAGCAAAATAGTGCAAGTTTACATAAGATATTGATATTTAACTGTGAAATCACTGAGAAAACATTTCATTTTGGAGCTGTTACTTTTATGAAAAATGCTTTTTGATTAAGGAATTTCTTTGGAATGAATAAATGTAGTCACAGTTTTTAAATTTTGACTTTTATATCAAAAACAGCAATTTATTTTATAAGAAATTATAATTTAATATTATAATAATTGGTTTTAAGTTTCCAAGGTATTATTTTCTTTGCTCTGTGAAGAAACATTGCTATTAATATATAACAAACCTTAGTTGGGTTCAATTTAATACTTTTGAGTTATGTAGTCAAGACAGGAACAGTTTATTTTTGCATCCTCGAAGTAAGGGTTTTCTAAGGAACCGATGAGGTATATAAAGAAGGGAATTATTTGCCTCTAATAAAGTTTTAACGAATATCACATAAATAGTTGACTATAACAAATGGGTGTTGTAGATGTGTTAACTTTACATGGTTCTTGTCTCTTTATTAGGATGGCTATAGATATATTAGTTTAATATAACAGCTAACTTGTGTCCAATGTACCTAGTATGTCTGCATCACTGTTTTCTTTAAGAATAATATGCTATATGTTGAAATGGCCTTCTCTATCAGCTTATAAGTTATTTTCAAACAAAGAATTCTGCCCAAATGTATGATTTGGAGTAACTCAAATGCTGAGTATCTTTAGTATCATTTCACCAAAAGTTTTAGGATTATTTCAGTCAAGTCAAGTCTAGAAATAAGAACCAAGCTTTGTGAACCACTTAAAATATACACTTTAAGAATTATGAAAATAAAGAAAAAACTTAAATTGCTTCACTCCTTATAAAGAATGTCTTGCTATTTTGTGGTTCTTTTTAAAAAATATATTTGTATTGATTTCAGAGAGGAAGGGAAAGGGAGAGAGAGAGAGAAACATCAATGAGGAGGATTGTTGATCGGCTGCTTCCTGAACACTGTACTGGGGATCAAGCCTGCATCCAGGCATTTGCCCTGGACTGGAATTGAACCTGAGACTTTCAGTCCGCAGGCCAGTGCTCTATCCACTGAGCCAAATCAGCTAGGGCTTTTGTTATTCTTAAGAATTGGGTTCTCATAGTCCAAGGAGACTCTTTCTCAAAGCAGCATAGATCAGAAGTTGCCATTATGAATGAGATTGCTCCTTTGGTGAAATTTACTTGGACAAGGAGGAGCTCTGTGGAAAGCGGTGTGATAGATACATTGATGGCATTGAAGGAGTCCTTTTCTAAAGAATTTCTGTCTAGTTGTGGAGTAAAATTCCTGCTCATGTTCTATCTTGAATTCTTTCTGTGCATGCTCAGGAGAATGAAGACAGCATGCAAGGCCCGCCTATAGTAGGACAAAGACTAGACACAAGAAATTCCATGGAATCTGACCTTTAAACTGATTCTTGAGGGAGATGCAGAATTTAAACAGGTGGACAGTGGTGGAGGTGGGAAATGACCGCACCCATTTTGGTTCTTCTTTGATCACCAGGGGTTGTACCTGTCACTTTACTGGTCACTAGGCAGCTCACAAAGTGCCCTGAACAGAGAGGCTGCTGAACCAATAAAATGACATGGACAGATAACATATTTGTACACTGACAGTATACAGATGACTAATGTGTGTTTAAGTCAATTAATTAAACAAGGTAACACAATCCTATAACCTCTATTCACATAATGATATCATGGCAGTATGTTTTATTCACTTCTGTTCTGATTTGCAATTCCTGATTTGATTGCTACAAAATCAAAAGGAGAAAAAATGTCTTTGGTAGGAGACATAATTCATGAGGGTTTCTCTGGATAAATGTTGATAGATATCTCTGGGATGAGTTTTTGGGTTTCTAGTCTCTTGGTCTATAAATCTCTAAAAAGATAATTGTTTTAACGTTTCTATTTTCCAACATTTGGAGTCTCGCTTTAGTCGAGGGGAATGCTAAGAATGTTAAATGGACACATTTTTAAAAAATTTAAATTGATCTTTATTGTTGAAAGTATTACAGATGTTTCGCCTTTCCCCCCATTAAAATGGACACATTTAAAATAGCTGTATTTTTTTTAATTAGAAAAACTTCATATTCAGAGTGAACCCTTTTTATGTGTTATAAATTTTTAATGTAAATAGTCTTTTTTTGTAACTTACTTGCTTATATCTTATCTAAGTTTTGGGTTTCTAGTCTCCTGGTCTGCTAGGACTCTAAATAAATAGTTGGATTTAATGATTCTGTTTTCTTCTACTTGGAGCTCATTTTAATGATAGGAATCCTAATAAGATGTTTAAAGAATACATTTAAGTGGCCTTATTTTTTAAGGAAGAATTGCATACTTAGAGTGAATTCTTTTATATGATTTGGATTCATTTTTCAAGTTAGTCTCCCTATAATTTACTGGTTCAAAAGTGTTGTGCCTTTGTATATTGCATTTGGTTAAAGTGAGGCATGTTCTGTATCCTGTTGACTTTATATTAAGACCATTAGAGCAACCAACAGAAAAACCCATGGGTACCTGTCATCATTTTGTTCTAAGACCCTAACAGGTTTGGAAGATAGAAAACCTGGAAAACTATTTTTGACGCAGTATAAAAATATGAGTTTGCTTGGCTTCCACAGTAAGCTAATCACTGTGAAAGAGTCTGTTTCCATGTGTGATTAGAGCAAGCATTTTTGACATATAAAATATTGTTCTTATTAATGATCATAACAATGGATTTGGGGGGCAGATTTTAATTTCAGTTTTGATGTTTCATTATGTTGAATGTTCAGCCATTTCACAGCCTGTTAAAGATCTATTTCAAGCATTGTTTTTCCCTTCTGAACATTTTCACACTATCTAGTTATTAAGAGAACACACAGTATGTAGGACAAAGCCACATGTGCGAAACTGACAAACCCAGAAGTGTTATATTCTTATTTGCATTACCGTCTTATTCATGTCAGGTAAAATCCATGTATTTCAAATTTCTCTTCCTCACTGAGCCTCATAGCAGGGATGCTGTACATGATATTGCAGGCATGCTGTTAGGAATATTAAAAAGGCTAAGAACCTCACGCCGAAGAATCGTATGGAAGGAAAAGATTTAGCATGAACTATCAATCTGTCCTCTCTCTCCTTTTAATTTCTCTAGCTTTCTTCTTGGCAATATGTTGGGGAAAATATGGAGCTTTCACCTTTCATTTAAAAATTTTGATCTTCTAAGGATTTGAGTTGACAGGCCCTATGCTTAACATCCAGGTCTGAACATTGCTTTCTTTCTCTAGAATGTTCCAGTCCCTCAGGCACCAGAGCTTGTTGGAAGTAGTAACAATCTAAAGGATGCCATTCAGCCAAAATCAGCCTATGATTGAAATGATTACCTAAGAGGAGCAATTACCATTCTCTATAAGGTGATTGCAGAGAAGCCAGAGAGCATGTGTTTCTCAGGCAAAATCAAGGACTAATCCTGTAAGCTTCTAAGACCTGTTCATAGTGAACCTATTGCTATGCCAGTGGTCATTAGTCAACAGAGCCAAATATCAACAGTACAACGATTGAAATTTCTTTTGAGAGCCGAGAACCGACTTTTGCACTTGGGCCATGAAATTTCAATCACACTATATGTGCGCACCTGCACATGGTATTTTGTGGAAGAGGCACACTCAAGGGGCCGAAGAGCCGTATGTGGCTCATGAGCTGCAGTTTGCTGACCACTGTCCTAATCCAAACAATGTTATAAAAATAAGCTTGCTATGAATATAAATTTTCTGCAGATAAAATACAGGCTGCAAAATGCCAAAGATCTGTAAAAATTCTGTGTGTTTACATATTACTCATAGATATACCTGTGTCAGAAGAAAGATATATCTTTATCCTTGTAGGTAAAATGCAAAAGGTATGATCACGATTATGTTAATATTGGTTTATAATAACATTGCAAAATGTGTGATAACAAATGAGTTAATAACATATGTTTGAAGAACAAGAGACTGAAGAAAATCAAATACATGTTGTGAGCCAGTCTCTTAGAAAGAGTTAGTCTTTAACTGACAAAGAGATTTATTTTTAAAGAACCAAATAAAATACGTTGAATTATTAAATGTTGCCTCATTTGATAGAAGTAAAAGCTGTCGCCCAGGACTTAATCTTAGATTGTATGTCTTTCCATGGCTATAGCCCCTGCTTTAACTATCTCCATGTAGAAAGATAGACAGGATTATAGGAAAAGAGAAAGAAAGAGAAATTCAAATCTTTATATAGGTAGATGGGCAGGTTAGAAAGAGAAAGGGGGAAGTGGAAAAGATTGTTCTCATGCTCCATATACATTTAAAGTGGGTAATTTCTTGATAACTTTGGGTTATATAAACCTCCACTATGGATATTAGTCATTTACCCAATGCCAGGATGTAGGGAAGAAAGCCTCTACAGGTGACTTACCCACATTTGTTTTCTTAGAGCACATGGAAAGTAGATGTTGGTTCCAGGTCATCTATCTTTAATGTATAAGTAAGTGCTTTCACTGTAATAGCTTTTGAGTCAAAGGTTAAAGGCATTTCACTCACAGAGATGCATGTAGACACCTTCATTTTTTTTTCATTGTCTCGGTTTTGAGTCAGCAGAAAATAAAGGGATAAATAAAACTCGAATGAGAAAAACCTGGAATTCACTACAATTCCTTTCAATAAGAGTATTTTTCTTAAAATATTTTAATGACAATATTCTTTAGTACATATTTAATTTTATACTAGAAAAACCCAAGTTTGGCCAGCCAGCCGTAAATATCCTGAAGGAAATGAATAAATACTTGTGTAAATATTGAGATTGCCCAGAATACACACTTGATCTTAGCCAAAAGGCTGAGAAGCAATCCAGAAAGCAATGGAAACCTTAAAAATTATGATTTTTATATCACAATCCTTTTCCTCATTATGGATTAAAGACTTTTACTTGATACATGAAAAGGATTTGGAGCTGACATTTCCACTAAAGCCGCCTTCCACACTTACTTCTGCAGTACCCTCAAGTACTTATTCTCTTTACAGTGAGTTCTTAGAGATCAAGGAAAGATATACTGGGAAGGAAATTGAGGAATATCATTTTCTATAAAGCAATACTTCATATATTTTTATTAAAGCACATTTTGTGTTTCACTTCCAGGCTGCTGAATAGGCATAAGATGTTTAAAAAGGGTAAGAAAAAAATTATCAATTCCTAAGGTTTGGGCATAACTATAATGGTGAGAGTTAAGTAATCCTGTCTAATAAAATAGTAATATGTAAATTGACCATACCTCTGATAAACCCACGCCCATAAGTCACACCCACCACCCAATCAGGAGCAAATAAATGCCAATCAAAATGGCTGTGGCCACTGAGAGCAGGAGGGAGGCTTGGGTTTCCCTGGCAATGGAGGAGGCCAAGCTTTCTGCTTGCCCTTGCTGGTCTAGGCCTCCACTCAATGCTACAAAGTTTCAATTATAGAAGATATATCCCAACAGAAATGGTGGCAGCCACAGAGATGGAGAGAGCTGAGGCTAGGGTTGCCCGGGCAATGGAGGAAGCCAAGCTTCTGTAGCCCTAGCACCTAAGCCTCCACTCTAGGCTACAAAGTTTCAATTATAGAATTTAAATAAATCCAAACAGAAATGGCTGTCACCATGGAGCAAGCAGAAGGCTTGGCTTCACTCCAGGCTACAAAGTTTCAATTGTAGAACATAAATTAATCTCAGATCCCAGGGCCTCCCCTTGGGTTGCTGGGGTGTGTGGCCAGCCTGCAAACCACCACAGGCCCCTCACTCAGGCTGCGCCACACCCAAGGGAACCCCCACCCTGATCCAGGACACCCTTCAGGGCAAACCAGCTGGCCCCCACCCATATATCAGGCCTTTATCCTATCTAATAAAAGTGTAATTTGCAGATTGACCATCACTGCAACACACAAGAGGGCTGCCCCCATGAGTTTAAAGATCCTGTCCCCATGTGGACACAAGATGGCCACCTCAATATGGCTAGCAGGGAAGAGCCATTGGGAGGTTTTAGGCCTGCAAGGGAGGGCAGTTGTGGACAATCAGGGCAGCAGGGGAGGACAGTTGGGGGGGACTAGGCCTGCAGGGGAGGGCAGTTAGGGGTGACCAGGCCAGCAGAGGAGGGACTTGGGGGGGACAGTCTGGCAGGGGAATAGTTAGACATTAATTAGGCTGGCAGAGTAGTGGTTAGGGGGTGATCAGGTTGGCAGGCAGAAGCAGTTAGGGGCAATCAGGGAGGCAGGTAGGTGAGCAGTTTGGAGCCAGCAGTCCTGAACTGAGAGAAGGATGTCCTGGATGGGAGAGGGTGCAGGCTGGGCTGAGGGACATCCCCTGCCTCCCGTGCACGAATTTCATGCATCTAGTAAGTACATAAAACTCCTTAGGATTAATTGTTGTGTTTGCTTAAAATATCAGTTATCTTGCTAGGCATTACTTTGGCCCTTGACAACTTTAAAAATGTCTATATGGTGTTGATCTTGGCAAAGACATGGGGCTCATCCATACTGCTTGACTAATAGAAATGCTATGTAGGTTCCAAACAGAGGGAAGCAAAAGGAAAAGAGCCCCTCATTTTCTTTCTACCCCTTCTTGTCACCAGGTCTATGCTTACAGAAAGAAGGTTGGGGAGCATTTTCCCTGAATTACTGTAGTTGTGGAATGTTACTTAGAGCTGTAGCTCTTGTAGCATTTAGGCAGTCCACAGCCCAGATAGCCTACCGTACTGTTGGAAGGAATGTTTGAGGTGGAAACGCTCAAACTCTTATCTATCTTGAAGTAGTTTAGTCCAAATTTTGAATAATTCAGCCACTCGGTTATTCGCTTGACTCCTCTCCAACCTCTCTGTGCCTGACTTTGCATGCTGACTGAATATGGTGTGTGCTGAGGCGCCATAACACACAGTGATGTTTGTGCTTTTCTTTAGCTTATTGCCCCATGAATACTATAACCTAAAATCATTTAGTATATCGTTCTTGTTTGCAAACAACAAAGTGCTTCCAGCTAACTGATGCTGAGAAAGAATCTATCAGTGTTTATCAATCAGCTTGCAGAATTGAAAGGGAACCTGAAGAGCAAAGCTTGGAGTTATGGCAGAAATGGAGCAATGTGGGCAAGCAGAGTGGCGTATCCAAAATAATGCCACAGAAGATGCCTGGTTCAGAGTTTACCAATGGAACTTGTCATGATCTCTGCCAGGCACTAAACCCTATCACCATTTCTGTGAATAACCTGCTATTGCCCCTAGGAGTTGTATCTCTTGCTTTCTGGCACACATGTTTTATGAAGCATCCATGGTAACTGCTGGATCTTTAGGATCTGTCAATATGATGTCAGCAATCTCCTCAACTGTTGTGATCCCCTGGGGCTTTGCAAGATGGTCAGTGTTCTTGCAGACTAAATGATGGAATACAGCCAAAGAGTAGATGTGATCCTGAGTCAAGACATGGAAGAAAGTGTTAGAGCCATTCTTACTAGGTAAAAGAGACTTGCTGGTGTTTCTGCTTTATACAATCTGGTATTTGTACAGTCAGAGGTTGCAAAGTGGGTTCCAGGAGCTGAATCAACTTGTTCTTGTAAGCCGATCATGTCAGGAATGGCAGGTAGACATCCATTCACCCTTGATTAAGCATATAATAATTTGCTGCTATTCTTCAAGATCCATTTGTTCTATGCATATATTAGAAATTACCATGTCTGCATCTCTCCAGTCTTTTATGCTGTTGTTAACTTCTGCCATTCCTTCAGGGATGTTGTATTACTTTGATTATGACTTTGATCACAAGGAAAAGAAGCTCAAAGAGCTTCCGGTTGGCTGATTCTACCAAAATAACCTTGTCTCATGGTGCAGTGGGATATTTTTTCTTAGGATTATCTCTAATTCTGTAATAGAGAACTGCAGAAATAACCACAGCATGGGTTTCACGTGCCACTGGGATTAATGTGAAGTAACTTCACTTATAATTCGACCTCCAGAAACTCCTTCCGACTGTTAGATTGCAGTGTTATGTGCTCAGAATTAATTTTGGCTCACAGTCAGTGCCCAATGCTGGGTGCTCCCCCCCCCCCCCCGCAAATGTATATATACTTTGAATAATTATAAAGGCAGTGTTTATTAAAATACATTTCATTTTCAAAATGTAATAGAATCAGCTGTTAAAGTGTGTATACATTTTTTGGGACACCCTGTATTTTTCTTCTTCCAATGCCTATATCTGCTAAATGGCCACAAAGTATTTTGCAGGAAGCTAGACAGAGACTTGTGAACTGTACTTATGATGTTACTGAAGATAAATGTAAACTTTATAAATGTCATTTATCACTTTAAAGTTGATCTTAAAAATATAGTAAAATAGAACCATTAAATGTGAAATTCTCAGTTCATTCTTGTTTGTGTGAATTGATCAACATTTTCAATTATCTAGTCCAATCTTCCTTTCCCATAGTTCTTAACAAGGGAACCTACTTTCATGCTATCCTAGAAGAGGCTGGAAATTATACACTTAGTCTTTCCTTTCCTTCATCTAAATAGGTTGATGGACATTATGTTCACAGGAGGTGTGCTTTCTATTCCTGGCAAACAAATAAGAAACTAGGATGAAAGATGGGAAACTGCCTCACTATTTATGTTAATTTTTTAAGTTGCATCTACACAATGATGAGTTATTATTATTTATATTATCAAAATACTCTAGAGCCTTAGGTTTGAGATGCAGGATTGCATATGGCTAAGAACTAAGCCAGACTACCTGGCTTTGAACACCAGTTCTGTTGCTTACTATTCTGTGACCTTAGAGAAGTCATTCAATGCCTCTATGCCCCGTGTCTTCATCTATAGTGCATGTCTTAGAGGCTTGTTATATGGATGTAATCAGAAAATAATTGTAACACACAGAGAACATTAAGTAATATTAGCTAATATATTTTTAAAAGCTTATAAATTTTAAATTATAGAAACAAAAACTAAGTAACAGCAGATGTAAATGCTTTTATCTTCCACGTTAGATCATCTTTGTTGTTCATTTCCTTAAGAGCACATTTATCCTGCATACATTTCTTAAATACCTCCTCTGAGCAAGGCCCCATGCTGATTTTTACAGTACATGCTGACACTGCCTTCAGGGTGTTAGAGGACACAGAGTTTTGGAGAACTTTGTTGGTAAAATGCTAGCTTGTAGAAGTTATTTCTTTTTAAAAATTTTTTTATATGGGTTCCATCCTATCCTAACTTCTCAGTGCCCTAAAATGTTGCCTGTTTAAAATCTTCTTCTAGTCTTGACCATTTTGGCTCAGTGGATAGAGCATCGGCCTGTGGACTGAAGGGTTCCAGGTTCGATTCCGGTTGGGGGCATATACTTTGGTTGCGGGCACATCCCCAGTAGGGGGTGTGCAGGAGGCAGCTGATCGATGTTTCTTTCTCATCGATGTTTCTAACTCTATCCCTCTTCCTTCCTCTCTGTAAAAAATCAATAAAATACATTTAAAAAAATCTTCTACTAAATCAGCATTGTTCAATCAAAATAGAATGTAGGCCTGGCCGGTGTTGCTCAGTGGTTGAACTTTGACCTGTGAACAGGAGGTTATAGCATATGACGAGGTTGCAAGCTTGATTCCCAGTAGGGATCATGCAGGAGGCAGGCCAATTAATAATTCTCTCTAACACTGATATTGTTTTATTTCTCCCTTTCTCTCTGAAATCAATTTAAAAATAAAAATATATTTAAAAAAGTAAAATATTTTTTAAAGCAAATAGAATATAGATCACAACTATTACATATATAATTTTACATTTTCTAGTAGCTTCATAAAAGAGTAAAGTGAATGAGATGAAATTAATTTTAATGTATTTGATTTCATTTAATATATCTACAGTAATATTTATCACAACCTATCCTATCTAATAAAAGAGTAACATGCAAATTGACCACAACACCGCTACACCCACAAGCCATGCCTCCAGCCAATTAGAAATGAGCATGCAAATTAACCCAACCAAGATGGCTGCAGCCACAGAGGGCAGTTAGGGGCAATCAGGCTGGCAGGGGAGCAGTTAGGCATCAATCAGGCTGGCAGGGGAGTGGTTAGGGAGTGATCAGGCTGGCAGGCAGAAGCAGTTAGGGGCAATCAGGAAGGCAGGCAGGTGAGCAGTTTGGAGCCAGCAGTCCTAGATTGTTAGAGGGATATCTGACTGTCTGTTTAGGCCCAATAGGATTGCCCAGTAGGATTGGGCCCAAATGGGCAGTTGGACATCCCTCAAGGGGTCCCAGATTGGAGAGGGTGCAGGCTGGGCTGAGGGATACTCCCTCCCCCATGCATGAATTTCATACACCAGGCCTCTAGTCATAAGTATAAATAATTATGGAAGAGGAATTTTATATCCTGTTTTCACACTAAGTGTTCGGAGTCCAGTATGTATTTTGCTCTCACAGCACATCTCTATTCACAATCACCACAGTTCAGGTGCACTGCCACCACATGTGGCTCATGGCTGCTACAGTGGACAGGGCAGGGGTAAACTATGCTACTGGATTCCAAGAGGTAGCCATGAGTTATTTCTTCAACTATGCTCAGTTTTTCACTTGGAACTAGGAATATAGAAAGAGAAAGAATTAATTAAAGTTATCTGTATGTGCATTTTCAATATGTGCCTTCTATAAAGTTCATCTAGGGTAAACATAAAAAGAGTTTGTGAATCAAAGACCACTTTGGCTATTTTCAGAAATCCAAATAGCAGTTAATAATTGTTAGGGAAGAGCTAAATTGCAGAAAATTAAAGGAAAATTTTATCTTTATTATTGGTTGGGAGGAAAATCAACAGCTCTTTAGACATGCTGAAAGGAAGCTGGTTGAAATACTAAGTTTTAAAAGATGACTGTGGTAAATTATAATTGCCAGTGAAATTTGAGACCTTTTAGTTTGAACATGCTATTTTTCTTTTCTGAATGGTAGTGTCAATCTCTCTTTCTTTTTTAAAATCAGTTATATGGTCTACTATGGAATGAAGTCAGATGTATGGAGATAAGGGCATTTTCTTTCATGCCGTTCATTTTCAGAGTTTTTATCATGCTTGATGCCACAGTCAGTGACTTCAGTTGTTATTCTGTGGTTAATGATCCAAGTCAACTTGCCACCTGAAACATTAAAAAAGTCTATTAACAGCTTAGTTTATTATAGCAGTCACACAGACCACAACTGTGTGATGCTATTACATATAGGAACATAAACATTTAATTTATTAGGCATTTGAGGTTTATTAAAATTTATTGTTGAAAATATTACAGATGCCTGCCTCCCCCTTCACCCTCCCTCCCCCACTGTACCTCTCCACTCTCTCACATACCCCCTAGGACTTTAAAACACTATTGTCTGTGTTCATGGGTTATGCATATCTACCTAAGAAAAGATTAACATGCTAATTGTCCATACCTTTGTGATGCCCACCAACCAATCAGGAGTAAGTATGGAAATTAACCCACCAAATATGGTGGGTTAATTTGCATACACTGGCACCACGTGGCCCAGGGCGGGGTGGGATGCTTGCATTGTCTCAATGGCAATGATGCAGGCATTCCATACCACCCCAGCAGCTCCAGACCTTTGGGCAGCGTGCAAAGGCAGAAAGGTAGCTCTGGCTAGAGCAGCAGCCAGGAGAAGAAAGGCCCATTCTTGCATGAATCTTCATGCATCAGGCTCTGGTATGCATGTAAGTTCTTTTTTTTTTTATCTTTATTGTTCAGTTTATTAATTACATTGTTTCCCCTTTTTATCCCCCTATAGCTTCCCTCCACCCTGTACCTATCCCACCCACCACCCTCACCACCCCCACCCCACTGTCCTCTCCCATTGTTGCTAGATTTTTGTCCAGTCTCTTGCTGCACTTCCCACAACCCTTTTCTCCCCAAGAATTGTCAGTCCATTCCCTCTCTATGTCCATGTCTCTGTTATATTCACCAGTCTATCCTGTTCAACAGCCTATCAATTCACTTGATTTTTATGTTCATTTGTTGATAGATGTGTATTTGTTGTTCATAATTTTCATCTTTGCCTTTTTCTTCTTCCTCTTCTTAAAGAATATCTTTCAGCATTTCATATAATGTTGGTTTGGTGGTGATGAACTCCTTTAGCTTTTTCTAATCTGCCAAGCACTTCATCTGACCTCAATTCTGAATGATAGCTTTGCTGGATAGAGTAATCTTGGTTGTAGATTCTTGCTGTTCATCACTTTGAATATTTCTTGCCACTCCCGTCTGGCCTGCATCGTTTCTGTTGAGAAATCCGCTGACAGTCGTATGGGTGCTCCCTTATAGGTAACCAACTGTTTCTCTCTTGCTGCTTTTAATATTCTCTCTTTGTCTTTTGCTCTTGGCATTTTAATTATGATGTGCCTCGGTGTGGTCCTCTTAGGGTTCCTATATATTAGGGTTCGGTGCACTTCTTGGACTCCTAAGTCAATTTCTTTCACCAGGTGTGGGAAGTTTTCAGTCACTATTTCTTCAAATAGGTTTTCATTGTCTTGGCCTCTCGCTTTTTCTGGCACCCCTATAATTCGGATGTTGGTATGCTTGAGGTTGTCCCAGAGGCCCCTTACACTATCTTCAATTTTTTGGATTCTTTTGGTTTCTTGCTTTTTCAGCTGAGTGGATTTTACCTCTTTGTATTTCAAATCTTTAACTTGGTTCTTGGGGTGCTCCAGGGCACTTTCAGGTCTTTGTATAATATTTTTTGTTTCAGTCAGTGTATGCTTAATTTCTGGTTGGTCCTTTTTCATATCCTTGAGAGTCTGCTTTATATCCTTGAGGGTTTCTTTCATTTCCACGTTGGTCTTGATCATTTCTTTGCAGGTCTCGTTTATATCCTGGAGGGTGTTGTTCATTTTCTTGTAGGACTCATTCATTTCCTTTGTGGTCTTGCTTACTTCCTTATAGGCCTCGATCTTTTGTTGGAGCCTCTTAAAAAACCCTATAACCGTGGTTCTGAATTCCATGTCCAGTCGTCTTTTTTCCTCCATTTCTTTCACATCTGATTTCTTTCCATGTTGCTGCATGGTGGCTGCTTCCCTGAGTTGGTCAATTAGCTTTGTGTGGTAGACTTCCTACTAGGGATAGTGGCTCAGCCTCCCCGGTTACCTGAGGTGGATATGGGCTGCACAGTCTTGCTGAAGTTAAGCTTAGTTAATCGTTGCTAGCACTTGGAGGGTTGACCTCCAGGCCAATTGTCTGTGAAGCTCAGCTGTGCTCAGGTTGGGTGGGCGGAGTCTCCGGGCCAAGCAGACAGTGTTAGCTCCGCCCTATGCGGCCCCAGGGACTCTGTGCCGGGGGCAATGGCCGACAGCACCTCTGAGAGAGAGCCGCTGCGGAGCTCCACCGGCTGCCGGTTGCCGGGGAACTCAGACCTTCCCAGAATGAGTCTGCATGTATAATGTCTCACCCAGGGTCGTAAAACAAAGCAGTCTGACGGTTTTCCGAATGAGAGGCAAGTCGCGGTGTGCTCTCTGCGCTGTCACGCAGCCGAGCTGTTCGCGCAAGCTGCCTTCTCCACAAGCCGGGAGACCCGACAGCACCCGAGCTTCGGCGTGCCCTCCCACTGTCCAGTTTTCACCCCGTGTGATAGTGAGTTCTCTGGACTTCGCCCAGAGCTGGAGAATCAGTCCAGTGGGACGCCTTTGTCTCCCCGTTTGAGAAAACTGGCCGGTTTTCAGCCGCCCGCCCTCTCCACGGCGTTCACTCCAAACCTCTCTCCGTGCGAATCTTTCAACGCTGTTCGCTGCGGCTCCTCCGAGTCACAGTGTCTTATCTTCACTTTTATTTGTGGAATTTTCACTCCGCGAGCTTTCTGGTGATTCTGGAAGGTGTTTGTTCTTTCGTTAAGTTGTAGTATTAAAATTGCTGATTATGACGGCAAGATAGGTGTTTTGCCTTTGCCGCCATCTTAGTTCTCCCCTGCATGTAAGTTCTTTAGTTAATCTTTCCTCCCCCAACATCCTTCACCCTTGCTTTCCTTCTGAGAATCATCAGACTGTTTCATGTTTCTATGTCTCTGGATCTGATTTGTTCATAAGTTTATTTTGTTCATTAGATTCCACATATGAATGAGATCTTGCACTACTTATCTTTTTCTGAGTGTTTTTTTTCATTTAGCATAATACTCTTCAGGTACTTCCCTGCTGTCTCGAAGGGTAAGATATCCTTCTTTTCACATCTACGTAGTAATCCATGGTGTAAAAGTATTACATATTTTTTATTGACGCACATACTGATGGGCATTTGGTCTGCTTCCAGATCTTAGCTATTTTTGGGGAGTAAACTCATTAAGGATTTACATGAGATTCATATCGTATTGTTATTTGGTCTGAACTTTTTATAAAATAAAAATTTATGTATATGCAAAATTAGAGAAAACAGGATGATGAATTCTATCCCCAATTACCTGGAAGCACCATTTCAGAATCATTGACAATCCACCAGTGATTCTCATATCTTCAGTAGCATACCATGTCATATCTAAAATTTAATAACTTTAATATCTTCAAACACCCAGTCAATATTCATATTTCCACAATTGTCATTTTTAATAGTAAGTTTGTTTAGATCAGTATATAGTCAATATATATATATATATATATATATCTCCCCAAAATTTATATACACTTGAACAGCTATTAGCTGTTAAATGAAAATGAAATGTATTTTAATAAACACTGCCCTTATAATTATTCAAAGTGAGTGTATATGTTTTGGGACATCCTATATATTGCATTTGGTTGATAGTATTAATCCATAGGCTTCTTCTTCTCCTTTCCATTTCATCTCCTTATAATACATTTATTGATATAAATTCCATGTGCACTTAAAAAGAATATCTAATCTGCTTTGGGTTGAAATGTTGTGAAGATATCAATTAAATCCATCTGCTCTAGTGTGCCATTTAAGACCATTGTTTTCTTGTTGACTTTCTGTCTCTCTCTTAATATTCATCAAGATTTGCTTTACATCTACACAATGGAATACTATGCTGCAGTAAAAAGAAAAGAGTTCTTACCATTTGCAATAGCATGTATGAAACTGGAGAGCATTTTCCTAAGTGAAATAAGCCAGTCTTAGAAAGATCATATCACATGATCTCAGTCATTTGTGGAATATAATGAACATAAAGTGATGAACAAAAACAGATCCAGAGACAGAGAAACATCAATCAGACCATCAAATCTCAGAGGGAAGGTAGGGAAAGGTGGGGGTAAGAGGGAGAGATCAAACAAAGGATTTGTATGCATGCATAAAGCTTAACCAATGGACACAGACAACAGAGGGGTAAGGGCATGAGTGTAGGCATGGGAGGATAATGGGGGAATAAGAACACATATGTAACATCTTAATCAAAGAAATTTTTTAAAAAGATTTGCTTTACATATTTAGGTATTCTTTTGTTGGATGCATAAATGTTTACAAAGGTTATGTCATCTCATTGCATTGATGCCTTTATCATTATGTGGTGTCCTTCTTTGTCTCTTTGTTTTAAAGTCCGTATTGTATGATGTAAGTATTGCAGAGGGAGGCAGTTGGGGGTGACCAGGCCAGCAGGGAGGGCAGTAAGGGGCAACCAGGCCAACAGGGGGACAATTGGGAGTGACCAGGCCAATAGGGGGGCAGTTAGGGGCGACCAGGTCAGCAGAGGAGGACAATTGGGGTTTACCAGGCTGGCAGGGAGACAGTAAGAATGACCAGGCCAGCGTGTGTGGGCAGTTAGGGGTGACCAGGCTGGCAGGGGGGGGGGGGCCTAAACCGGCAGTTGGACATCCTCCAAGGGGTCCTGGATTGGAGAGAGTGCAGGCTGGGCTGAGGGGACTCCTCTGTGCACAAATTTCTTTCCCCAGGCCTCTAGTTTTAAATGTTGGACAAAGTAGTGTTGGTTGTATAGCCTTACTTTTTACTATGAATATTTCATGCCAATCCCTATTGGCAATAAATGTTTCTGTTGAGAAATCAGGTGTCTTGGTGTGGAATGACTCAGTACAAGGATCCTAGCAGCTGTCCCTTCAGCTGTCTCCCCCAAACCACAAACCACAGGCTCTTCTCACAGAACTCTAGTCCATTCCACCATCCCTTTCGCTGGAGCTCAGGGGGAGTGGCTGCGAATGAGATTTTATGCATTGGCCCTTTAAGAGGATGCCTGTGTCTCTAACAGATTCTCCTCTCCCTGGGGAACAGTGCCTCTGCTGATTTTCACAGCCAGGTGTTATGTGGGCATATCTTCCTGGCTCTTGTGCTCTGGGCAGGGAAGCCTGAGAACTGTTGCAGCTCATCAATCCCTCTGGAATTTCATTGAGGGAAACTGTGCAGCTGAGCTACCCTTCTGGGATCTCAACTGCTGCCCTTTGGAGTGAGACCAGCTCTTTTGCATCTCTGCCCTTCCTACCAGTATCCATGTGGCTTCTTCTGTAAACCCTTGGTTGTAAGACTTCCGTTCAGCTACTCTTCGATTAGCTATTTGGGTCAATTGTTCTGTATTATAGTTGTAATTCCAGTGTGGTCCTGGGAGGAGTGAGTGTAACACTCACCTACTCCACTGCCATCTTGCATTCTTAAACCCTGGAGTTTGATAAGTTTTGCAAAGTCTGGATTGGAATTGACTTACTACTTCTATATGAAATTTTTTATTTTACTAGACTTGAATTCTACTTTCAATTGCTATAAGCAGTTCCCTGTTCATTGCTTTCTATGAGCCCTTACCTGTATTCACTGGATGGTTTGTTCTTATTCATTTTCATACCTATCCACATTTGAAGTAGCTAATGAAGACTATGCCATCCTTGGGAGCTATAAAATGTTTGTAGTCTGCTTCCTATTCTTGTAAGTTGGAAGGTAACTTTGGAGATTCAGAGTTTTTTTTCTTTTTCTTTTTAGTTTCAAATGCTGTAAGTCTTTAAAAAACACACACAACAATACAGTTCTTTCAAAACATTGGTAGAGTCATGATCTTTATCTTCCAGTGAGTTCCATATGCCAGTAACTTCATCCAAAGATCTGTCAGGGTATAACCATAAATTTTCTTTGCTCCTCAATTCCTTTGGTTATATCTCTCATTAGGATTAGGAGGTGCTGTTAAGAGGCCACAAATAGATTGGATCTTTACCCTAAGGCTGAGTTTTAATAGGACTTTGACCCTCAAAGCCTTTCTCAGTCTTCTCTCTTACTGTTTGGGATCTTGAGAGACTTTCAAGTCCCCAAATTTCTGGACTTCCTCCTCAATCCCATTTTATTTTTCCCACAATTTTTACCTAAGCTCATCTCGTTCTTGCTAACTGCTGCTAATAATAACCAACACATGTAAAACATACAGACATAGCTGTATGTTTTTCAAGTCTGCTTTTCAAGTTGCCATGGGTGAGATTTACCAAGTATTTCATTGGCTGCATATACCAACGGTCTCCAGGTTTACCGCCTCCAGCATCAGTTTCCTTGTTACCTGCTGCCCTGACTGGTGGGCCAATGTTAGATATTTGTTATGGCAGCTTCTCACTTGAAGCTACTAATTTCTGTATTCGTTAGGGCAGATGCTAGCTGCTGTAATAGAGATTGTCACAGAATTGTAGAATTTTAGAACTTAAAAAGGATTTTAGACATCATTCAGTACATCCAACTCCTCTTCATTTTCAGAATCGGCAACCAAGACAGGAAACAGTTGAGGCTTTCCCAGAGCCACACCGTGACCTGGAGGCCATACAGGCCTGACTGGGTTATGGCAGTCTTTGGCCCTTCAGCCATTAGCTTAGCATACTAGAGGCTTACTGAATATTTTAAAGCTAAATTGGGACCACAGATCAAGTCTAACTCTATGATGGCATCACTGAGGCTCAGATAAAAAGAGGAAGATTCAGGAAACAATTGAAACTTCAAGTAAAAATGTCTCAAAAAGACATACAGGTTAGAAAAAAACCTATATTGTTATGTATCTTTTGTACAATTTCCTGCTTTAAATCGAAATGCTAAGAACATATCAATGGCATAGTTTTTAGGTAGTGATTTTGATGTGGTCTTAGTAATAAGCCATTTAATATTTAGCTTTAAAATTCTACCAAATAATTGCCCCTCTAGCCTGGTTCCCAGTCTTCCTCTCACCATCTCTGAGCTTCTAGTGAGTGCCAGGGGGTTGGTGGGTCATTTTTGAGGGTTGGAGCGGCCAAAGTTAAGAGGCAAGTTGAGGAAATAAAAACTATTATCTTTATATTTTGATGCTGTGTGGGAAGTAGCCTGCTGAGGTTTCCATCAATGCCCTCTCCCACACCACATCAAAATGTAATTCTGTGATAGCCTCTATTACAGCAGCTAACATTGCCCCAATGAATACAGAAATTAGTAGCTTCAAGTGAGGGGCTGCCATTTTAGACAGCATAACACTTTAAGTATAGGACAATGTCCAGCACACTGCAGGGCTCCATCACTCTGTCACTCGTTAATCCAGCTGGTATTTATGAAGTGCCTGTTCTGTCCCAGGCCCTGTGCTGGCACTCAGGACACACACACAACCTGATACAAGCATTGTGCCAGGATCTTAGAGGTGATGTAATTTATTAAGTTTCAGAATGTCTTACTGGACTATAATATTGGGTGTAACATTTTTGGAGGTGATAAACGTTTTCCTGGACATAGATGTGACCTTCTTCAATACTCTATCTTCTGCCACAGAGGGAGGGGAGGTGAGCTTGGAGTCAATCTCTTTGGGGAATTTTTCCCACCTTCAAGCCTGATCAGATGGACTAGGCCACATTCACTGTGAAGGTGTTCAGTATTTGAAGTTTTTTTGTTTTTTTTTGATGAGCCTATCTTTCATTTTAAAGTCAAAGTCAGTGTAAAAGTTGAATCTGCTCTTGTGGAAATTGTTTTTACAAACTGTTACAGAGCTGAATAATAAAGAATGCTTGTGCCCTGGCCCAGTAGCTCAGTTGCTTAGAGCATCATCCTGATACACCAAGGCTGTGGGTTCCATCTCCTGTCAGGGCACATACAAGAAACACCTAATGACTGTATAAATAAGTGGACTAACAGATTGATGTTTCTCTCTCTTCTTTTCTTTCTATCTAACAAAAAAGTCAATAGTAATAATAAAAAGAATGCTTGAACACCAAGATTAATTATTTGGAGTGTTTTCTTAGTAACTTTGTCAGGTGTGGTGAGCAATCCCAGAGAACATAAATTCTTATGCAGAAACATACTATGAAGATGAATTGTATCACCATAACCTTAATTTATATGGGAAAATTCCTATTCTTTTAAACATTTTTTTATAGAGGGGGTTAGGAAGGAGCAACACTTGGATATGTTGATTATTGCAGTGCTGGGTTTCAGTTAAGTAAAGATGGCATGCCAAAAAAATGGTGTGAACACCGGCAGTCATCTGAATAGGACTTTTTAGAAACTGATTTAGATGTTTTATTTTCATTTAGAGTAGAGGCTATGTGTTTCTCTGATTCTTAAACCTAGAAAGAAACTCATCTTCCTTGATTATCCTGATAGACTTGAGTACAGCCATGAAAATAAAATTCACAGAATGAGAAATGAAAATGATTAGTAAATATGAAGAAATTCAACATTTCTACCAAGCAGGGAAATGTGGATTAAAACCCAGCATGATAATATTTTTCCTTTGTCAATTTGTCAAATATTATAAAAGACTGATGCTGACTTAAGGTGGTGAAGGTGTGAGTAAACAACCTTACACACTGCTTAGGAATGATTAGACTGATGATGAGTGACAAATTCTGGAGGAATGCCATCCTTATGGCTTATCCTGATGTGACTTTCTGAATCATGTTATGTCTTGAATGTACAAACCCTTTAAAATTAGAGGTGTATTTTTATGCCAAAAGTATCAATACAAAAATAATATGAGGAGGATTCTGACAGGTTTGACGTTCCCCGGGATCTCTCACTTCAAGAGGAATTCGTGTTCTCACTTATTTGGAATATGGGTAAAGGACCATGGCAGACCCAGAGTATGAGTGGCAACCAATAAAAACTTAAAATTAAGAATATACTTTATAATTTTTCACTTCCAACTAATCTGGGGATTCATCATGCTCTGATGAAAACATCATTGGCTGGAGCCTACTCCTGGCTTTAATCCCAACATGGTCATGATCATGGGGCTCAATGAGGCAACGTCCTGGTGAGGCAGGAGGCTCCTGGAACAGCTGCCATGATCTTTATTCCACACTCTCTCTGTTTCAATAACCAATTCCTCTTTTACTATAGTTTCTCCTTTATGTTTTTTAAATTTTTGCTGCCAGAAACATCTCTCAAGTCTATTCCTTCTTTCCATGAACAAATGATTTCAGGCATTGGTGCCAATTATTATTAAGCAAAATAAATAGAAGGCATACAGACATATTTGTCACTCTATAGTATTAATCAAGACAGATTAACATTAGTATAAAATTTTAATATACTCTAAGATCTAGCTTAAGTTAAAAGATTTTAAAAGCTACTTTTTTTCCCTTACCCTTTTATTTTAGTAGGTGAAAAAATAAGGGTCTCAATATTACTATAGTGATTGAATGTGGAAAGTTGAGAAGCTGCTGTTATTGTGGACATTTGATGAAAAAGAACACCGGTAGAGCTGTATCTGACCACTTTTTGCATAGTATTTTCACAACAATAAAAGAAAGCCCAGCCCTACGTGGCCTGGCTCAATGGACAGAATATCAACCAAAGGACAGAAGGTTTCCAGGTTTGCTTCTGGCTAAAGGCATGTAAGTGGGTTGTAAGCCAGATCATGCAGGGGCCAACCAGTGGATGTATCTCTCACGTCAATGTTTCTCTGTTTCTGTCTCTCCCATTCCCTTCCACTCTCTCTAAAAATAAATGGAAAAATATTCTTGGTGAGGATTAACAAAAAAGAAAATCCAGGAGAACTGCTAATGCCATTTGGGTGTGGATCCAAACATAAGCATCAGACTTCTTAATCATTTTAATATTGGCGATTATCTTTTACAAAGCAAGAGAATGTCTTTAGAATCTGTCTCCATGGTTTTATGATTTAAAAAAAATCATTTAGCATCTCTATTGTTATTAAGTAAAACACATGGATTTGAGGAAGATCAAAAGAATGACTCACAGAAGGATGGGTATCTGGCATGTAAACACCTCTAAGCCTCTAAAGAGAATTGTTATCCTTGTGAAAGAAATTACCCTGCTCAGAAAATCATACTGATGAACATGCAAAGATGCAGGGAAGAAAATAAACAAAAAACACATCACCCATTTATAGGCTGTATCTTTTTGAACATTTGTCTCTCTGTTTCACTTATCTACTGTGATTATATCATTATATTTTAATGGACACATGGCTGAATAATCAGGAAAGAACACCCAGAACAAAGCAGGAAAATCCTGCTCTGAACCCGCCTGAAGCGTTGTCAAAATGGAACTAGCTCAACAGACCTGTAATGTCACAGATAATGTTGCTTAGAGCAAATCTAGGCTTAAGGAATTCTATTAAAAATATTAATGAGTCGTACTGATAGCCATTATACGTCATTAAAATCATGTGGGTATTTGAGAATGGGCTGAAAATTGAGTCGATTCCTGGTCTCATTTTACTTTATCTCATGCCCACACTTAGCTGAATTTTGAGTTGCTCTAAGCAGATGTGCAAATGTTACTGTATGTTATTTTTCAATATGAAGACTCATAAAAGACTAGAAGCTTGAATACATAGAGTGTGTTTATTCAGATGTTTTCATTCACGTTAGAAATAGCAATACATTGTATAAAACATAGTGGCTTTGATACATAAAACTGCATTATGATATGTTTCATATTTATAAATCATCACTAGGGATGGCCCAGGAGTTTAGGGGCTCCTGGACATCACTTGAAGTAGTGGGCAAGCAAGAGGATGAAACAGTAGTGGTGCTGATGGTGGAAGAAACCCAATGATCAGCAGTAGCCTAAGGCAACCCCAGTTCTGTGGGATGAAGATTGACTGTGGGCTCATGAAACCACCAACTGTTCTCTGTCATACTCTTTCTCTTGTTTCCTTCTTCTGTCCTAGCATTCACACAAAATAGGGTAAGGTAAATACCAGAACCCCATACTGAAGGTTTCATGAGATGCACCCAATGAACCCTAGTTGTATCTATTTTTCTAATTTAAGGCAAATGCATAACTATTGACTATGAGTTTGCTTACCGTTGATTATTATCTCAAACCTCACTGTGGGTGGTGTTCCCCTCTCTGGGAGTTCTCCGTGTAGGGGAAAGAAAGCTCTTCAGAGGAGGAGTCAGTAGAAGTGCTCCTGGTCCCAGCTCTATTAACTAGCGGGGTGACCTCAGGGAAGACCTGTCAGGGCCACAGGTGGTTGAAGAGAGAATAACTCCTCAGTGTTTCACTTGGCTCTCTGAAGAGATTTGTAGAAAAGCAACTTACTTGCCTCTAGTTTTGTCTTTAACTTTACAAGTATTTTAAACATTAAAGACTAAGGAATGGTATCAAGGGAATGATTTAGATTTAGCAACTACTTTAGCTTGCCAACTAGCCGTGTAATTTACAGTAAGTACATGACATCCCAGCTTTAAAAATAAAATTTGCCTATTCATATAGACATTTCTGTTGAACTTACATGGAAACCTTTTCCCTTTTATCACAAGTGTTGTACTTTAATTTTTGTCAAGGAATTATAGTCAGTGATAGGGTTTTTAAGTGAATTCTATGCAGAGTATATTTTTTAAAATTTGCTTCCCGATAATCCTAGACCAGTTATTTGCCTATGGTAAGCTACTTTCATTTTAAAAATAGATCTGTTCTACAAGACTTAACTTGGCACTGGTTGTGGTCCTCTTATCCGAGTTATTTAATTTAAAAATAGAACTGTCTCAGTAGATCTGTATCAACTAGTTTATGATAGTTTCTATCCGGGGTAAACTCTAATTAGGCAGTCAGTTCTACGGAGTCATGCTTGGGAGCAGTATAATCCAGTTATCTCTCCTTTCTGGCATCCTGACCGAATAGAGTTTTGTTTCCAGGTTGGTAATTTCAGTGTATTTAGCATGTAAGTTTTTTCTTAGGCTAAATTTAGGTTTCTCAAGAGCTGAGGGAATTTTATAATTTGGATAAAAAAGAGATTGCCATTGAAAAGTAGTTAACATTTAACATTTTGAGAGCAAGTAATCAGCCTTAGACTGTTTTTAGATCAATCCAATTACTCTTTTACCCAGAGCAATTTTAATTTGAAATGCTTTGCTACACCTTTGGGTATTAAAAATAATCAGTATTTCTGTGATTGCATATTTCTAGAGCAAAAGTGTTAGAAACACCATTAAACAATAATAAGGAATAGGTTTTCTATTGTTTGAATTGTTTTAATTTTCAACCTTTAAATGAAATTTGATGTTTAGGTTTTACAAAGTGAAATGTTTCATATTTTTTAGAAATTAAATGAATATTGATTTTGTGATGTCTTAAGCCTTCAATTTTAATGTAGGAACTCTTTTAACCTTCTAGATTCATAGAAATGTAATAATTTACTCACTCTAAAAAGTCTAGAACTTAATAAGTTACTAATACAGAAAATAAAAATAAAATATCTTATACATCACATACTTTTAATATTAAAATAGCTTATATATTTTGCTACTTATATTTGATATTTTAAAATTAATTTTCAAAACTGGGCTTTCTACCAGATCCAATTATATAATGTGACATCTTGAAGTATATGCCATCAGATTTATGAGCTCTTCATCAGTAAGAATAATTCTTCCCTAAAATGATCATTTGTAGAATTTTGCCATCTAATTCTTTAAATCTCCTGGTTTGTTTTTTTCCCATCCTACCAGCAGAGAGCAGTTTAGCTTACAATAAAAGTGTTGTGTATATAAGTGAATAGAGTCAAGTTCATGCTTTATCAATGAAATGGGCAGATAAGTATCTTCAGTTACAATCCCAGTCATATCCTGTGAATTCGTTTTCCTCACCAATTTTTTAAAGTTTTCATCAATTTAAGCACTTTTATAGTTTAAAAAGTTACTATAATGATATTTTCCCCACATTTTTTGCTGTGTACTTGGCCAGACATTTTGTTGTTGGTTTTATTTTGTAGATCTAAAATTCTAATTAATTTAAACATTTTTACATGAATAAACTACATATAGTTTCAATTTTATGCACCTTTGATTTAAAAAAGAAAAGAAAATAGGCTTACACTCTGTGGATACTTAGTAAAGAGCTGCCAAAGACTTTTTCTGGTGAGGTGATTCACTTAGTAATTCTTTAGACACTAGGAATCAAAATATCAAAACTCTTCTATAGTTGGAGGCACTATCTCTGTTGCTTGACTGATGAATAAAGAAAAGATTTAGATAGTCTGACTCTGTCCACCTGCTTATATCCTTTATCTTATATAAAATTTTTATCCTTGTTCCTCAGAAGGTCCACCACTAACAAACCCAGGTTTAGCTGATGGAAGTAAATAAATGATAGAGGTGGTACAAGTACTGCTGGTTCCCTAGAGTTCCCCGTATGTTGAATATGAGGAAGAATTGAATCGTGGAGGAAGTCGAAAGGTTTATTTTGCCACATTCTGATTTTCTACCTTTTATTGCAAGACCAAAGGAACATTGTGGAACAGTAGCAGAAAATGGGACTTGTGGATGGGTAGCAGTTTAAAGTCTAACCCAAAACTTGGAAGGTGAGAGGAGATGCCTGACACAATTTAGAATTCTGGCCACACCAGATGTAACCGTGGTGTGGAGAGATGTGTCACTGTAAGTAACTCGTGTGGAATCTCACAGTGGAAAAGAAGCTCTGGCAGCTAACCCATAAAAACCATGTAGCTTTTTGCGGGATCATTCACACCCCTGCCTTGGCCTGCGGGGCTCGGGGGAAGCCATCTCAAGGATCCCTCATATTCGGGCCTTTCTGGGGACTGGTGGTTCGAAGGGTAGGGAAAGAAGTGTGTTGGTTGCTTATACTGTAGAGACAACTCCCCTTTGTATATAATAGAATGGGGAATAGAATGGGGAATATTTTAGCATAAACATCTGTCCTTTTGGCTCAATATTCTAAGCATTGTTTCCCCTAAACAGTGTCAAATCCTTTGGCACACAGCTCTGAATATTAGCCTTTGTGATGTCTTTTTTCCCCCTCTAAGGCTGTGCTCTATATTATTTAAACCCGATTTCTCCCGAATGCAAATGTTAGCATTGATTTTAACCCAATACCTCCTGAATACAAGTGTTAGAATGAGGAAATAGTATGATTTCCCCCCCTGAATTCTAAGCCCCCAAGGGTGGATCTAACCCTTTTTCCATTTTCTTCCCACCTTTTCCTCCTTTCCACCTGTTCCTGTTTTCCTTCTCGGCACCTGTGTCAATCATCTGCTCAGATAGACTTGTTTTGATCTTAGTGGTTGCCTGTGGCAGCTCGTACAACCTTGCTCCTTCCTGAATCAGAATGTACCTGGCACTCTTTAAGAGATGCTTAAATGACAGCTTCTGAGGGTAACTCAGCTGTGTTTAAATGGATAGAAGGCCTGATGAGGGTGTTTCCACCCAGGTGTGAACCCCCCTCCTCCACACACACACACACACACACACACACACACACACACACACACACATACACACAACATCCTAAAGCCAGGTCTCAGGATGGCATGTAGCATGGAGTGCATACCTTGACCTGAGAGTGGCACTGCCCTAAACATGGTCAGGGAGCACAGAATGTTCCTTCTGCTTGCTCTTAGCATTTCCTGAATATTTTGGAGGGTTTCTGGTTTGTTGGTTGATTGGTTGGTTGGTATATTCATACAAGGTAACCAGCGATTAAAAATCATAGCTTACTAGATATGGGGCCTTCTGTAATTAGCCCTTCATTAGAAATGTTGAGCTGAAAATTGGCCATTTGCCTATTGCTTGTCTTATAAAAAAGTAATAGAGAAAGCATAATCTTGGGTTTCTCTAGTTGTAGTAGGGCTCTTTATTGTTTGAATCATGGAGTGTTTTTTACCAACCAGTAACCTGATCTTTTATCACTCTCTGGACTGCCTCCTCCTCTGGTATGCCCTGATGTATTCACCACATGTGTTCATATGGGAGGCTCACAGCACTGAGAGCAATTTACATTCAGCTTCTCAGCCTGCGCGAAGCAGCAAATCAGCCTCTGGGAAGGCTGGGGAGACTTGTCAGCAGTCTGTAGCTTATTTCTGTGTGTGTGAGGGTGTGTGTGTGCGCGCGCGTGTGTGTCTCTCTCTCCCTCTCTCACCATTTGCAGGCTGGAATCACTGTGGAGGAATAAGCAACAAAGTCTTGTCAAGATTTTTATCTCAGAGTAATGATGACTCAAAAATGAAAGACTAAAATATTGATTTTCGTTAGAGGAATTATTGACTGTTTGATGTAGAGAACACCCAGTTTCTGCCTGAGGAAAGCTGAACAGGCTACATTAGCCTCCTGCAGCTCTGACAGTAGCAGGGCTGGGTGTAAGCAGAGGCGGCTTGCCTGGGAGCCTCGTAAATGGACTTTGGTCTAAATGCTTTGACTCTTTGTCGTGGTTTTGGATGTTGGAATACGGGCAGTGATCTCCTGTCTTTGATCAACTCACCTGATTTGAAGGAAAGATGAGTGAAGAACCAAAGGAGAAAAGTGCAAAACCTGCTCATAGGAAAAGGAAAGGAAAAAAGGTAAGAAATGAATAAGCAACATGTTCTCTGTATTGTTCTCTGGCTCCGGGAGGAAGTGATCTTCAGGCTGGATTGTGGAGAGACTGGATTTGAAGAAGCTGCTAGAATTAGAATGCTTTTGTTTTTCTGATCTATTAATGGGTGTGTTCTGTGTTGGAGAAAAACATCACAACTCGGATACATTGCTAAAATATTTAAACTATTTAAATATAGTCATTTAGATTCACTGAAGTGGTGTGTTTTTCATACTGATATTCAGGATTATTAAGTAAACACATGTCCTAATTATGTGGGTGGATGTGTTTTTCTATCCTTTAAATTTTTCCAGAATGCTTGTTAATCAACAGGGCATAATTACTAATGAATATTGTTATGCTATAGATGTTTAGCTTTAACACATATTTTAGGCAAACTTAGGGAAACCTGTAGTTACACTTTAAGATTATGGTATGGAGGCAAACTCCATTTTAATTATTGATCAGCTTATGGCTGACAAATCTCTGATTTGCAATGAACTCTGCAATTGTACAGCCAGATGCCTAATTTGTTTATTATAATATATGAAATTAATTTTGTTTTCCATATAAATGGAATAATCTTCAAAATATAAACAGATGATTATGGTAAACCTGTATATTCATTTTGATTTTCTTGAATGTGTATGTCTTAAAATGTGTTCCTAACTTTTTAATGCATTTTGAAATGGGGGAGGTAATTCCCTAGGTCTAGCATTTGCTTTTTATTCATTGTGGTGTATACTGGCTTTCATAGGGCGTGCCACCAATGGAAAAGACAGCTGTATATCTGAAAAACAAAGAAAACAAATCCTGAAAATAGGATTATATTTCATAGCTATGTAAGGAAAACATGTACTACATTTTTAAATCTATAATCAAAATCTTCAGATATTATATTTTAATTAATAGGGCTGTTATACATCATTGTAGCCCTTTAAAATGCTTCCTTGACCCAATGTAATGTATGCTCTGTCAATGGACACGTAACGAATGGATGGTTGTAGTAGAGAAGATAAAGATTTCAACCATTCATTGAATTGTCAGGCACTTAAAATATTTTCACAATCTGTTTATTATTTATGAAAGATTCATTTGAATATGGTATTCTTAAAGGAGCTACTATCTGCAGACCCTGAGGATATGTTTATGAATATGCCAGCCTTCTAGGGCAATGGTTCAACACCCTACAGATGGGGAGGCTTGACTTTTTGAATATTGTCTCAGCAGGGGTTGATGATGTCGTGAAGGTGCTATTCTGATTTCCCAAGGGGGGCAGGCCACAGCTGCACAGCAGGAACCATTTGTTTAATGCCTGGGGTAGTGGTGCTGGTCTCAAGGAAAGCTGTCAGCTTTGCTCATGTTTATGAGATATGGCCTGAAGTGTCTGACAGGCTCCACCATGATTCTGCACACAGAGTGTCACGGGAGCCCAGACAGACATCATGAGCCACGACAGTGCAATCCAGATGAAAGTGCGCAGTGGCTGGGCCAGTTGTAAATCACTGAGTTTTTCTGTGGCATCCTTTAACATGGACATTTTTTCTTCTCTTCTTTGAAATTTCCCCAGCTGTGTTGCATTTCTCCTCATATAAAGTTATCCTACTCAGAGCACAATATTAAGTCAGTTGCTTTGAACCCTTCTCCCTTCCATTCCCAATGACTGCCAGGTACTCTTTATGAAAACCTCCACCATCACACTGTGCCCCATTACCGTCCACACTTCCTGATACCTGCTCAGTAAGATCCAAATTTGTGACCACTGAGCTTAAGGCCCTTCATTTCCACATTCCAGGCTTTCCCCCCTTCACCATCTACTTCCTTCACATCTGAATCCAGCCAAAGTAGATTCTTATCAGTCCTTGAGTTAATCTCTTTCTTCAGATGCTTGTTCCTTGTCCCTGGAGAAGGCATTTCTATGCCAGTTTGCTTGGTGGAATCATACCAAGCCTAACCCAGATCTTGCCATCTTGACATCTTCTCTGGTTAGAATTCAGTCAGTCTTCTGCATTGACACAGCATCTTGTACTGTCAGGACACTTAAAACATTCTGATTATTTCTCATATTATCATGTACCTGTTCCATTCCCTTGTTCACATTGAACCTATGGTATTCATATCAGGAGGCACTCAGCATGTTCTATGTATGCAGTTGACACTAAATAAGTGTCTCATTGATTTATCTCTGTTTTTTACTGATCAGAATACACCAATAGTTTTCAGTGTTAGAGCAGATATAGCAAGGAAATATCTTTTAACTTAATAGGCCTTTTCTTCTCACATATTGTATTTTTGGATACACACACACACCTCTCTCTCTCTCTCTCTCTCTCTCTCTCTCTCTCTCTCTCTCTCTGTATTGTCCTTCTGAAGCAAATATTTCAGAAGGACTCTGGGTGTTCCAGATGACCTACACTTCATGCAGCATTGATAAATGTGGTCAAATGAAAACATTTCAAATGGGATATTTATGCAACCTGCCAAATTCTATGACAACAAGTTCCCTAAGTATTCAAAATATTTCCTAGTTTTTTATGGAATTATTAATATAATATTATGTGTGGAATTCTTTTTGTATCGGAATATATCTCAAAATTGCCTTAAAATTATGTGTTGGTATTGAGAGTTTTCCGAACAGATCACATGCTTAGGTATTTGGGTATAAAGTCTCATGAGACATATTTAATATTGGAGTCAATAAGATAAATGTGATTGACCCATTATGTTACTTCTTTATTAGCATGCAGTAAATATTCATATTTTGCTCAGAAATATAAGGATTCAAATTGATGTTAGGAAACGTTTTCCTTCTAATAATTTCTAGACCTTGTTCTGGAATGTGAAAAGGCTATGTGTGTATGTCCACATCTTGTAGCTACTTATCTCTCCTTATTCTGTTTTAAAAAAAGGACTTACTAAAAGTCAGGTGACTTGAGTTTTACTCTAGTCCTGCTTCTAATTTGCTATCTTGTCTTTGAAAGGGCAATCAAACTATCTGTAAATGGGGATCATGTATCTGGTACTGCCACTAGGGATATTATGAGAGTAAAATAAAAATTACTAATAAGACTATATAATGCCAGAAGTGCTTGCTCAACCTAACCATTAAAAATTAAGGGTAAAAAGTGACATTTAATGATTTTATTTATTTAGCATCTAGATTAATAGCTAAGGATGTGTGGCTTAAAAATTCATACATTCGGTGGTTTAAACAATAGAAATTTATTTCTCCACTGTTCTGGAGGCTGGAATTTTGAGACTAGGGTGCCAGCCTGGTTGGGTTCCAGTGAGAGCTCTTTCTGGCTTGCAGATGGCTGCCTTCTCGAGGTAGCTGTGTGCTAACATCACCTTTCCTTGGCATAGGCAAGTGGAAAGAGAAAAATACCTCCTCCCCCTCCTCCTCCCCCTCCTCCTCCCCCCTCGTCCTCCCCCCCTCGTCCTCCCCCCCCTCGTCCTCCCCCTCTCCTCCCCCCACCCCTCCTCCTCCCCCCCACCTCCTCCCTCCCCTCCTCCTCCCCCCCTCCTCTTCCTCCTCCTTCTTCTTCACCACTGATCCTGTTGGATAAGGGTCTCACCTATAAGATCTCATCAAACTCTACTCCCCAAAATCTCATTTCTAAATTTAGTCATGATGGGGGTTAGGGCTTCATCATATGAATTGGGAGAGGGATGCAATTTAGTCCATAGGAACATCTAAAAAAGGCTATTGTTGTCCAGGTTCCCAACTTAAAGATGATTAATTAAACATGTGATGGTGATTGAAGTCCTTTCAATTAATTCAATAAATCAGTGGGTGCTATGTGGTGGAGAGCATTCATTTTCTGTGCTAAACCAGTTCATGCAGAAAGCATTAAAGGTACCAAACAAAGGTGAATTCAGGTTCCATCAGTGACAGAAAGAAGGGAGTGGTAAATTCTATTTGAGGATGGTGTTAGGAAAGGAGAGACAGAGGGAGGTATGCTTGAATTGATGTTAAAAGGAGTGTGTTTCCCAAGTGTCCCCCAGAGGGTCAGATGATTCCAGAGAGTGTGGGATGAAAGAGGGAGAAAGACTTGAAGCAGTCTGGTTTGCTCAGGAATCTAAACATTTTTTGTGTGGTTGGAGTGTAGAGTTGTATTATTGCCAAGATGCAAAGAATGGAGAAAAGACAAGGACCATCTCAAAAGTCTCTTTTTAGTCCTGGCATTCACCAAAATGCTTTGAGGAGATGAATAGCCCAGTCAGATTTGCTTTTGAGAAAAACATCCCTAGTATTTGGTAGGGATACAAGGTCATTGTTTCATATAATCATCCCATCTGGTAGGAATATATGTCATATAGTTTCATTGCCAGTGATTACTGTAGACTTGGTCCCTTGAGTGTTTCACTCAGTGACTTTTTTTTTAGTGGCAGATTGGAGAAAAATACTTAGATATTTATACCCTGATAGATAATGAGTTCCATAGCAGTGAGTTTGCTTATTTTCTGGGGAACTTCAGTAAAAGCATTTTCACCATTTCACTTTAGTTGCCTTTTTCATCTTAAAAATCCAGAATAGTAAGACTTTATTTAAGTTGGTTTTTATAGTTTGTGGGTTTTTTTCTGAGGGCGGATTTTACCACTTTCTCTCTTCCCTTCCTTTCTCCATCCTTCCCTCTCTCCCTCATTCCCACTTTCCCCCCCCTCTTTTCTTGTCTCTCTCTTCCCATGTGCTTGCCTTACGTGTGAGAGCTGTGCTTGTTTATGCTGTGATAAAGCTTAAATTACACAAATGTATATTTGTTTTTTAAGGGAGGGTCAAATAAATGTCTATTTCTGATTTTTATTCATTTCTAATGATGCTGTTCCTTTTTTAAATTAAATGTACTGGGGTGACATTGATTAATAAGTGCTGGAGTTTCATTGCAGGGTTCTTCTTTGGCTCTAGGCACTTTAATGAGGGCCTGGAGTACATGGTGTCCTCTTGTAAAATGATGGTGTGCTTGAGCACCCAGCACATGTGTTCCCTCTAGTTTTCATTTGTGTGCTTAGACACCATTCATGTTCACTTTGTTCTACAAGCAACCCCTCCAAGTCTTTCCTTGGTGAGCAGGCTGAGTTATTTAAATGACCATTTGCTGAGCATGATCACATGTCCAGTGCACTGTGACTTCTGAGGGGCTAATGGTACCCTGCCCGTCCAGTGCCTTTTATATAATTTCCATTTCACTGTATGTGTCACTGTCAAATGTTTTTTCTCTTCATCTTAGATAGCTAGAAATGTAAAGATTTTAAAATTCTCTATTATCCTTCCTCTTGATTGTCACCTTACTTTTACAAGTGCTATCAACTTTTGAGCTTAACTATCTATGAAGCAGTAATTTTGACTCCTGCAAATAAAATAGTTAACTTGTAATGGTATTTTCTTGAATTTAGTATTGGCATTTGCTCATTTTAGTATGTGGATTTCCATGTTTTCTTTGCACAGGGTGTTTGTGGGTTTGGAACTTCCTTTTTGTAGGGAGAGATCGGATGGATGAAGGGAACCTGGGAGATTACTTCTTGATTTCAGAATTTCAGAAAATAATAGACTCTCAACATAATACTGCCTTTTAAAAATCTAATTTAATGAGGTAGATTTACCCTGAGATTTTTCCAAATTATTTATTAAAAAGAGAATAGAAGAAACTTGGTAAAAATTTATTTAGTGTAAAGCAGCCTTGAGGCACGAACTCTAAATGTGGCTTTTACAGCGAAGCACTGATATTCCACTGTTTTGAAATCCCTTCTCCATAATTCCGTAATCCAAATGAAAATCTGATTATTTTTTCAAACTTCTTTGACCTGACCTGAACTCATTTGGCAGCAAAACCTATTCTGACCTTATGTGAAGCTATTTATAGTCTTTATTTATCTTACTTAATGTGAATATTTCTTTGTTTTGTTGCAGAAATAAACATTCTTGGCGCCTGGAGTGCTGTCCCAGGGCACTTCTGGGGATGTCCATAATATCATTATATCCCTCTCTAAATCTGAAAAGTTCTCAATTCCAAAGCTTTTCTGGCTGCAAGGATTTCAGATAATGATTGTGAATCTATATTGAGTTCTTAGTTGGGACTGGTGATGAGCTAGTATGACTAAAGGTTAGCTTGGGGTGAGAGGGCTTGTATTTGCCCTTAATAAATTCCAGGCAGAGTGGTGCTCTGTAATGTCAGGCGCTATATCAAAGGTTTGTATGCAGTTCTCAGTCTGTAGGAAAAATTATTTCCAGAAGCATTCTAACAGCTATCAGTTTGCTTGGTAATGAATCTGAACATTTGGACAGGGTGGTTTGAAGATGATATTTATAAAACCTGGCTTTCGGTTTGTTTAAAGTAGTGAATTGTGGCTTATCTTAATTTTTGTTGTTCATTTGATGAGGTTACAAAAAAATAACTCAGGTTTATATTTTTTGGAAAAAAGACATAGAGACCTTGGGGAAATCATTTGATGGAATCATTGTGCCTACCTGGCAATAAATTCTTAATCGTGTGATAGGTAATTAATTTTCCCTGATGAGCACATAAAATTATTTTCTCTGTCATTAATCTTCAGTAAAATTTCCTATTTATTTAAAAACTTATTTTAAAAATGTTTTCTTATATTTTTTTCACCATTATACAAAATTGTAAATATAGAGGAAAACATTACATGTCTATCTAATAGTTTAACATCTGGAAGTTTCTCTCAACTCCTTATTCCTTTATTAATTTTATAACTTTAGACATTGAAATTCATTGGTCCTGCCACCACTAGGGAAGTAATAGGAACAAACCATACTAAATCCTGCTGTTTAAGACGTCTCATTAATATTATTAGATACCAACTGATATACTGGTGTCCTTAAAAACAAAATTCCAAATCATTTATGAAGTTTTAATGCTTGAGTGGAGTTCAGATTGTGAAACTCAAAACATAATGAAGCAGTTTGTTAAATGATGGCTGTCTATAGATGGCCTCAAAATTTTCATCCTTCACTCCCAACTCACTAGTCGTTTAAGTTATATATTTTATAACACACAAGATACATTGGTTTGTCATTTCACCCACATGCATGTGTGTTTGTGTGAGAGTATATTTTAAAGTAAAGTATAATCATGCAAAATTATTTAATTGATCTAGTTCATCATTTTGATTCTGCCTGAATTCCATGCCAATTATTCCTTCAACAAATATTTTTGAGCACTTACTTTTCTATGTGCAAGTGATTTATCAAGGACCAAAACAGACAATAAAAATACCAAGTGGTTAACTAGCAATAAGTTGGTATAAAAATTCCACAAGAGACTGCTGTAATGGAGAAAGATGAGAGAAGGGGAAACTCCTAGAGCTAGGGTGGCAGGGAAGGCCTTCCTGAAAAGGATACCTTTGAGATGAGCTTCAGCACAACAGGGACTTGGCTGGCTCTGGAAAGATGACATTTTAGACAGAAAAAACAGCTTGGGAAAAGGCCCTGTGATGTCTGGGTCCTAAGGAAGTAACACCACTTTAATAGACTCTCCCATTTGGCATGAACTTTGACTGTTTCTACACAGAGATCTTACATGTCTTTTTCCTCTTAGAACTCAATCAATATTTGTGAGTTTTAAGGGCAGGAAACAATATTTTAGGGAGTCAGTTGGGGATACATAGTATCTGAACAGTCTAGTACCCAGTGAACTTGTGAGAATAGTGAACTTTTATTCTGCTTTTCGCTTTCCCTTCAGTGACACTCATTAAGTATAGTGAGGAATTTTAAAACTTGCAGAAACCCACATCTCTGAAGCCTCCAGTTAACAATAAATTTCCCCCTTGGGAAACAGTCTACTCCATAAATTAGAAATACACAATGAAGGCACACCAGAAACTGAAGGATTCTGCACAGTAATTTTTGTAAATAAAATATATGTAGCCTATGAAATATGCATTGTCTTAAAATATAGGCTCTATAATTTGATGCATATTTGATGTCAATCAGCATTTTGTGAGAACTTAATGAAAAATGAGCCAATAATTATAACAAACCAAGCTAACTCATTGACGCAGAGCTTAACCTCTAGATAATTTATCTGTGAACATTGTGTAATTTTCTTGATACTGGTGTATTCAGTCTTTACATGCAGTTTTTTCATCACTAGATAATTTACCTTGGCATTTTACAAAATTGAAAAATATCTTTGGAACATTATCATCCTATCTAATAAAAGAGTAACATGCAAATGTGACCATACCTTGGCTCCTGATTGGCTATGCTACCAGCCAATTGGAGCAAGGGGCAGGGTCGAGAGGCATGGGCGCCAGGCCCCAGGAGCAGAGACAAAGTGGTGAAGGCCAAGCAGTGGCAGTGCTTGCGAACCACAGCTGTGGGGCCCGGAGAACGAGGTGGCAGTGGTGGCGGCAGTGGTGGTGAGAAATCACCACAGCTGCGGCTAACTGAGGTCCCTGGGCACTGAGAACGAGGTGGCGGTGGCGGGGGCAGCGGCAAGAAATCACCACAGCTGTGTCTAACTGAGGCCCCTCAGGCAGAAAGGAGCTGACATTATCGACAGAAAATGTCTGAAGAGCGATGTGCGTCTGATCTTGAAAGAAGGCGTCGCCTGCGACAGAATGTATCTGAAGAGCAGCTGTTGGAAAAATGTCGCTCTGAAGCCGAAAAACACCGACATCTTCGACGGAAAATGTCTGAAGAACATCGTGCCTTTGAAGTTGAAAGAAGGCAGTGGCGAAGACAGAATATGTCTGAAGAACAGTCATCAACAAGTACTAGCAATAGTGGTAGGAACTGCCTTCTCAACAAAAATGGAGTATGTGAGGATGCAATTCTCGAACATAGTTGTGGTGAAATGACTGTTAAATGTGAATTTTGCCTATCACTAAATTTCTCGGATGAAAAACCATCTGATGGGAAATTTACTCAATGTTGTAACAAAGGGAAAGTCTGTCCAAATGATATACATTTTCCAGATTACCCGCCATATTTAAAAAGATTAATGACAAACGAAGATTCTGACAGTAAAAATTTCATGGAAAACATTTGATCTATAAATAGTTCTTTTGCTTTTGCTTCCATGGGTGCAAATGTTGCATCACCATCAGAGTATGGGCCATATACTGTTTCAGAATACATGGACAAGTTTATCATCGTACTGGAACTTACATCCTTCTGATGGTGCTTCTCAGAAGTTTGCTCAACTCTATGTTTTGGATACAGCTGCAGCTACACATAAAAGATTAGCAATCCCAGCAAACCAGGCCTGCTCAGAAAGACTCATAATCAACAACCTCATGCATGAAATAAATGAATTAACAAAATTGTACAAGATGCTACATGAGGTAGAAAAGGAAGGCCTATCTGAAGCAGCAGCAAAAGGTATAGCTCCCCCGGAAGTAACTATGGCAATTAAATATGATTATAATAGTGACCCAGGTAGATATAATTCTCCCCGTGTAACCGAGGTTGCTGTCATATTCAGAAACAAAGATGGAGAACCTCCTTTTGAAAGGGACTTGCTCATTCATTGTAAACCAGATCCCAATAATCCAAATGCCACTAAAGTGAAATGAATCAGTATCCTGTTTCCTACATTAGATGCAATGACATATCCTATTCTTTTTCCACATGGTGAAAAAGGTTGGGGAACAGATATTGCATTAAGACTCAGAGACAACAGTATACTCAGCAATAATACTAGACAAAATGTAAAAACACGAGTCACCCAAATGTAGTATTATGGATTTCATCTCTCTGTGAGGGACATGTTCAATCCTATTTTAAATGCAGGAAAATTAACTCAACAGTTTATTGTGGATTCATATTGTTGTTATATCATTTTGTTATTATTTATTTATTAATGAAATTATGTATTACTTTCATATGCATTGTACTCATTACCTTTTATCTCTAACACTTTTATTGTAGAGAAAGGGCAAATAACACCATTGAAATATTTCCTTAATTAATACCCTTTTAATGTGCATGAATTTCGTGCACTGGGTCACTAGTGTTATGTAACTGGTGGTTTCACCATTTTTAATCTAGTTCATGTTAACACAGAAGAAAAATCCAAACACAGAAGTTGAACCATGATCATCTGAATAGTAATGCAAAAGATTTTGTAAGCAATCACAGGTAATTTACTGAATTATGTATATCAGTAAATTCAGGGTGGGGCAAAAATAGGTTTATAGTTGTGAATATGTAAAACAGAGTTTATTCTTGCATTGTTATTTATTAACTAGAAGCCCGGTGCACGAAATTCGTGCATGGGAGGCGGGGGATGTCCCTTAGCCCAGTCTGCACCCTCTCCAATCTGGGACCCCTTGAGGGATGTCCGACTGCCCACTTAGGCCCAGTAGAATCGGGCCTGAAAGGGCAGTCGGACATCCTTCTCACAATTCAGGACTACTGACTCCAAACTGCTCACCTGTCTGCCTCCCTGATTGCCCATAACTGCTTCTGCCTGCCAGCCTGATCACCCGCTAACCACTACACTGCCAGCCTAATTGATATCTAACTGCTCCCCTGCCAGCCTGTTTGTCCCCACCTTCCCTTCTCTGCTGGCCTGGTCACCCCTAATTGCCCTCCCCTGCAGGCTTGATTGCCCTCAACTGTCCTCCCTTTCAGGCCCGGTCCCTCCCAATGCCCTCCCTTGCTGGCCTGATCACCCACAACTGCCCTCCCTTGCAGGGCTGGAACCTCCCAATGGCCCTACCCCTGTCCACATGGGGGCAGGATCTTTGACCACAAGGGGCAGCCCACTTCTGTGTTGGAGTGATGGTCAATCTGCGTATTTCTTTTTTATTAGATAGGATAGAGGCCTGGTGCATGGGTGGGGGCCAGCTGGTTTGCCCTGAACGGTGTCCCAGATCAGGGTTGGGGCTCCCTTGGGGTGAGGGGCGGCCTGTGCGAGGGGCCTGTAGTGGTTTGCAGGCTGGCCACGCCCCCCAGTGACCCAAGTGGAGGCCCTGGTATCTGGGATTAATCTATGTCAACAATTGAAACTTTGTAGCCTGGAGCGGAGTCAAGCCTTCTGCTTGCTCCGGGGCGGCAGCCATTTCTGTTTGAAACTAGATTGGAGGCCTAGGCAGGCTGAAAGCTTGGCTTCTTCTGTTGTCAGGGAAGCCCAAGCCTCTGTTCTCTCTGGCTCAGTGGCTGGTGCCATTTCTGTATCTTTTATAATTGAAATGTTGTAACATTGAGTGGAGGCCTAGGCCCACAATGGTAGGCAGAAAGCTTGGCTTCTTCTGTTGTCGGGGAAATCCAAGCCTTCCTCCTGCTCTCAGTGGTGGCAGCCATCTTGGTTGGGGTTTATTTGCATAATCTGCTCCTGATTGGCTTGTGGGCGTGGCTTGTGGGTGTAACGTAGGTACAGTCAAATTTGCATATTATTCTTTTATTAGATAGGACTAGAAGCCTGGTGCACAAAATTCATGCACCAGGGTGAGATGTGTCTGTCCCTTAGCCCAGCCTACATCCTCTCCTATCTGGGACCCCTTGAGGGATATCTGACATCACTTTCACAATCCAGGACTGCTGGCTCCCAATTGCTCGCCTGACTGCCTTCCTGATTGCCCCTAACTGCTTCTGCCTGCCAGCCTGATTGATGCCTAACTGTTCCCCTGCCAGCCTATTTGCCCGTAACTGCCCTCACCTGCAGGCCTGGTCACTCCTAACTGCCCTCCCCTGCAGTCCTGGTTCTTCCCAATTGCTCTACCCTGTAGGCCTGGGTCCCCTCCAACTGCCCTTGCCTGCACATCTGGTCACCCCCAACTTCCCTCCTCTGCCAGCCTGCTACCCCCGACTGCTCTCCCCTGCAGGCTTGATCACTCCCAACTACCCTCCCTTGCAGGCTTTGTCCCTCCCAACTGCCCTCCCATGCTGGCTATCTTGTAGTGGCCATCTTGTGTCCACATGGGGACTGCCATCTTTAACCACATGGGTGCAGTCATCTTGTGTGTTGGAGTGATAGTCAATTTGCATATCACTCTTTTATTAGAAAAGTTAGAGGCCTGGTGCACGGGTGGGGGCCAGCTGGTTTGCCATGAAGGGTGTCCCGGTGGGGCATGTGGCGGCCTGGGTAAGGGATCTGTGGTGATTTGAAGGTCAGCCACGCCCCCTGGTGACTCAAGCGGAGGCCTTGTGATCTGGGATTTGTTTATCTTTTATAATTGAAACTTTGTAGCCTTGAGTGGAGGCCTAGGCCTGCCAGGGTATGTGGAAAGGCTTCTTCCATTGCTTGGGAAACCCAAGCTTCCTGCTCGCTCTGTGGCTGCTTCCGTCTTGGTTGGGTTAATTTGCAATAATTGCTCCTGATTGGCTTATGCACATGGCTTGTGGGTGTAGTGGAGTGATGGTGAATTTGCATATTACTCTTTTATTAGATAGGATTATTATGTTACCTTACAACTAAAGGACCACTTTTGCCTGTATTTATGAATAACTTCAAAGTTTCTTGTTAAAAACAAAAGCAGCCATAGTTATAATTTTATAGATTCTCATCCCCAACACCCCATAGAGATGTTTATCAGAAATTTAATGAATTGCCTCCTCCTGTACATGTGGGGTTATTTCCCTCAATCTGTTGTTTTGGACAAACAGAGAAGCATAGGAAACAGCTTGGCTTCAGATATTCCAAGATCCCTGTTCTGACCTATTAAGCAGGGCTCATCCTCCTCAACTATGTTTTATGTCTTAAACTTAAAAAAATGCACAGAGAATTCATGAAATTAGAATAGCAATAGTAGGTTCCATAATTCTATCCTTTCTTTTGTAAAATTTGCTAGATATAGTTTTTTATGAATTTAGTGATGTGATGATGTGAGTATGTATGGATAGGTGTTGGTAACTTGCAGCAATGCATTAGTACTTGTTGGGGTTTTCCTCTCTTTTCCAGGACCATTGTGGAGAGAAGAGTAGGGTCCAGTTACTGAGTAGAGGGGCGGGGGATTGAGAAATAATAGAAAAGAACAGATGACACAGAAGTAGAAAATAAAGCTGGGGCTGAGTGAATCTCTGCTCTCGGATGGAGAGACAGAGAATTCCAACCCAAATGCAGCACGTTTATTTATACTAAAATAGAAAGGGGTTTCACATGAAAAGACTTAAAATCAAAGGAGCTTTAAGTGGGCCCAGGCCTCACTCATTCACTCATTCCTGGGGCTTGGCTGAATCTACATTTCTAGGGCCCTCCCCCCCAACACCTGAAGCAAGTTAAAAGTCAGTACTGAATAACACATCCAGCCCTTTTGGTGGATGCATTTCCAAGATGTGGCTTTGCCTGGCACCTCGGATTCAGCTGACACTGATTTAAAAAAAAAATGCTCAGGTGTCTTCCCTTGGGGCCGGCCCTCTAGGAAGTTTTCACAGAATTTTGCTATTTTAGGGGATTTTGAAAGCAAAGCTCTAAAAATGAAGGGAGATCCTCTATGTTATCAGTGAAACAACTATAAAACATTCATTTTAATTACTTAAATTAATGACTGATTTTCCCTAAGTAGTCCATCTGATGAAATGCTTTTAAACTCATCCCCTACCTCTCTATAAAAGTCTTTTTTCTTATTATTTTTTAAAAATTTTATTTACAATATAACTTATATTTAATAGTAGTACATATGTTTTCCTCCCCCCCCCCCCTAAAAATCTTTTAGGAGGCAAACTTTAGGCCGTGTGCAACGGTACTTTGTGTAAGTGATAAATAGGGCACTTATAGTTTCGTCTTTAGAAAATAGACATATGTACTAACTAGAGGCCTGTTGCATGAAAATCGTGCAAGGGGCTTGGCCCTCACAGCCCTGGCTTCTTCCAGAAAGTTGTCTGGAGGTTTGTTCTGCTATTTGGTCTAATTAGCATATTAGCATATTAGCTCTTTATCATATAGGATGTAGCTACATTGAATTTATGGGTCAACATATGCTTCTACTTTTAAAACTTTTCTGTAATCTTTAAAGTGGAGGTTCTCCTAAAAATATTATGCTCATGGGCTTTAGTCAAAGGGAGGTCATCGGCGTAGTGAACTGGCAGGAGCAGAAAATGAAATCATATACACCAAGGTTTGAAACCTTGTTCATTTAAAATTAGTCAAGTTGCTTACATTTTCTAAGGCCATATTTCCCAGGCTTTAAAGTGGGGATAATTTGCTTATGTAGAGGTTTAGTGTGAGGATTATAATTAGTATATGTCAAGTGGCTACACAGCTCTTGGCCAAAAGTGGGCATAAGGCATTGAGTAGCTATTGAAATTGTTGAAAGCATTAAGGTTAGTTTTGGTACTACTTATTACCAATGAAGAAAAGCAAAATTTGAAGGATATAATTATAATTATAATTACTGAATCAGAATTTTGTGTATCATTTTAATATGACACTTGTTCTCTTTCCTTCTTTACAAATCAGACTAGCTTGTTTCGTGATGGTAACATTAAGGTGTAATGTTGATTTCCTTCCTCTTTTATTAGAAAATTAAAAATTCATATTCCAAATATAGAAGTTTGTTAAGGTATCTTTTGAATTGTTTTAGAAAATTACATATTTACTTGTCTCTAGTGAAATTTTTATTTAGAAACAGATTTATGGAACGTACTACATTATAATAATGAAAATCGGCAGATAGCTTACTATATGTTTGTGTAATGTTAACTTCTGAAGGTACTTGCCAGATAGTATTTGGACTATTAACATTAGTATATTAGCATAATAGTGTATGTTTCACTGTTGTATTTGTGCTCTAAAAATTCCTTGTATTCTGTATTTTATTTAACCATTTAGATGAGGTGGAACAGAGGGCTACATAAACAATGCATTATGGGTTTTCTTCTTGGCTCTGATGTACAGGCAACAAGAAATGGTGTGGTGGAAGGAACTTAAGTTTCAAAATCAGCTGATATCTACATTGAAGACATTTAAGACAATATAGATAAAATTGTTACAATGTTTAGTGAGTTTACTTGTGTGATATTGAATTGAAACTCCCGTTTCTAATTTCCAGGATGTAGTTGAAACAGTTGATACTTATGACATTTCCGGATTTTAAGACATTATTTTCTGGCAACAATATTGAATTCACATTTTCAAAGCAATAGTGCAATAGGTGAGAGTGGACAGTGCTGTGTTTGCTGAAGGGGAACAAAGGCCTAAAAAGCTCCTCTGTCTAGCTATCATCTTCTCTTCAACATCACTGACATTATTTTTTCTCTAACAATACAGCTACCTTATTTGCTAATTTGCATTCCAGTTGTTACCTATAATAATAAAAGCGTAGTAATGCTAATTAGACCAGAAGTCCTCCCAGATGTCCTTCCGGATGACCTTCCGGATGAAGCCGGGGCTGTGAGGGGAGCCCGGGTGCTGGGTGCTGGAGGGAAGCCTGTGCCAGCCGCAGGCGAAGGAAGGCCGACTCTTGTACTAATTTCGTGTATCGGGCCTCTAGTGTTTTTATAATTGAAGCGTAAAGAAAACAAGGAATGTTTCCTAATACTTTCTCTTTGGAGCAGGATCTCAGTTGCCATCCTATTATTATGTTAACAATAGCACTGCATGAAACGTTCGGAATAGAACGTGTGGGATCCAAAGTAGTTTAGGAAGAGCACCTTATTTAATGGCGAAGTAGTCACTGAGCTCTCACTTCTGGGCATGTCATAGAAGTCTTTTCAGAAAAAGATTGTACATTGTTCACATATAGATTATGAACGATTTGCCACTTTGACTTTTTTTTATTGTTACAGTAAAACACTATAGCATAAAATTTAGCGCTGTAACCATTTTAAAGTGCAATTCAGTGGCATTAACTGCATTTACAGTGCTGTGCAACCATTACCACTCTCTAGCTGCAGAACTCTTCATCACCCCAGATGGAAAGCCTATACCCATTAAGCCACCGCCCCATTACTCTCCCCCCCCAGCCCCTGACAACCACTAATGTGTTTTCTTTCTTTACTGATTTGCCTATTCTGAATATTTCATCAGAATGGTTTATGGTTTATAGAGAATGTGTATTTTTTGTGTGTGTGTCTGGCTTTGTTCACTTGGTATATTTTGAATGTTTATCCATATTGTTATATGCATTAGTACTTTATTCCATTTTTTCCACTGAATAATATTCTATTGTATGTATATTCCTCTTTTTGTCTATCCAATCTTCTGTTGAGGGGATTGGGGATAGTTCTACCTTTGGGCTATTGTGGATAAACTGCAGCAAACATTTGTGAATAAGTTTTTGTTTGAACATCTGTTTCCATTTCTTTGGGGTTTATACCTAGGAGTGGAATTGTTTGGTCATATGGTAATTCTGTGAAACCTTTTTAGAAACTGTCAGAAAGTTTCCCTCTGATTGGTTTTTATAGTGTAAATTTTGTTGTGTTTATTTTTCTATGTCTTAATATCCAGTCACACGATACATGATTCCTTGGGAGTTCTCTGAGTGAAATACAGTGAACATTTGTATATTCATCATAACGAGATGGAGATAAGATTGGAGAGGACTTGTGGAGAAAGACAGTGACTTTGGCCTAATATATATAGAGAGAAGAGCCACCTGTGAGCTTTCAGTAAATGGCAATAGCTATATTCTAGCACATAGGAGAAAATTGAAATTCTTGTGGTAACATTCCTGATGAGGACTTTTATTTGAAATATGAACTTCGAACAGTGGCTGAACTGAGAAGACTTTTCAATGTGTGCTATATCCTTCAACACAAGTCATTGACTAGCGCAGAACAGAGTGGGTGACATGGACTTGTCTTTTCACCAGGCCAGGAAAATAGATGGTGCGTTTAGCCACATCTGGCTCAAGGTTTCTCCCAGAGAGAAGTGATTTAGAGGCTTACAATATCAGACACCCTCTGTGTTGCATATGTGTATGGTTAACTGTGGAGCAAATAGCATAAAATTCTCATTTCATAGTATAACTTAAGTCATTCTCAGCTGGTTCTCTTTTAATATCTCAAGTGAGAGGATGCCCTTGGGCAATGTTGCAGAGCGGTTTCTGAACCAGGTGGGCTGTGACTCACAATTGTAGCCACTATTTTGGTGAACTTTTGGGGGCAAAACCAGTTGAGCTGCACCACTGAGAGTTTCCCTTAAGAGCTACTGAATATGGGATTGTAATAAGAAGGTTGACATTCGAATAAACAAGTGTTAACTGCTTTGCTCTGTGGTAGACATTGCAAGAAAGAGAAAAGTATTAGAAAGGTATTTGCTGATGGGTCACATGATCTTTCCAGAAAAAGCAGGAAAATTCCAGAGGTATTCAGCTCCTTTGTCTCTTGTAGGGGGTAGAGTTTTCACAAATTATAATAAGATCCTTAAAAAAACATGTTTGTACTATGTCATTATACATAAAACATTAAAGCTGGCAATGTTTATATTTATTGTTGTAATAAAAGCATTTTGTTGAAAACTAACATATGTATATTTTAGTTGGTTGTGAATGCTCAGACATAGATATTTGAAAAGTGTTATGTATTTATTCAATCTTATTAAATACTTAGTTGAGAACACACAAATTATCTTAGATTTTGTAATTATAGGATAGGAGATGTATAAAGACTCCTATTTCTAATTGCAGATTAACACGAAACGAATATGAATGTTGTATTTCCTCAGTTCTAGCAACAACAAGTCTTACAAATTTTAATGTCTCTGCAATTGGAGTGCATCCTACAGTCCATGATGTCTTACCCTTGCTGTTGTCCAGACAGCAGCTCTGATGTAATTGTCATTGCCTGCGGGTACAAACTTGATTTTTGTTCTGGATGACATGGCAGCAGTGTCTCAGATTTTCAGTCAACAAATTATTTAAGATTCTTTTGGGGGAGGAGTTTACAGAAAGGGTGACTGGGTTCGGAGAAAGTCTTGGAGCAATTTGAGAAAAGCTGCATCAACTGCCACCTTGATGGCGCAGAGACTGACCTGGCATGTGAGAACGCGTCGATGACTCAACCTCAAAGCACTGGAAAAACGACTCCTAAGACTGTGCATGTGCCAAAGTTTTAAGAATACCTTAGCTGATTTATTTCACTTGTATCTTCCTGTTTTGGTGTGCGCAAGGATTATACATGATAACAGTGTATGAATCAATGTGTCCAATAAAATTTTCAAGAAGAATTAATTTGGTAATGCATTGTCTTATAATTTTCTTTATCTTACATTAAAAATGGTGCATCTCATAATGAATGACATCTTAGATTGTGAAATACAATAGTAAATAATTAACGATATACATGTATAAAATCCAAAGCCCAGAAAAAGTTTGTATTTTTATATCTCTAATTAGAAACTTAATGGTGTTAAACTTCTGCTATGTACTATAATAATATTGCGGTCCTAAATTATAATTTTAAAGGTCTTATTTAGTTTGCAAAGATAACATTTTTCTTTAAGGTTAAACCAAAGTCAAAATAAATATATGAACTATATATATCTTCTTTTCAAGTTCGTTCACTTTACTTTGTAAATGGCAGCCCAGGTGTCTGCAGTGTACACCAACTTAAACTTTTAAATAAGATTAAATCAAATGTAAAAATGTAATTGAATGACTTGGAAGTTAGTTGGCTCTCACTTAAATTCTTTCTGTAAATGTGATTTTATCCATAATAGCCCTATCTTTTTCTTTAAATCTAATTCCTATTACTTTAAGCATAGTTACATTTTAGTCAGTTTCTTGAACGTATTGGTCATACATTTTAATTTTCAAAGCACAATTTTAAAGTATTTTGGTGTTAGATGTCCTTGAATACTCAGTTTATGTATTAAATATTATTATGTTAAAAACACAAACAAAAAGTCCAAACCAGACAATTTACTATGTCATATAGAGAACCAGTGTCATGATATTGGTAAAATATGTGATTGAAAAAATAGAAAATGTTTAGTTTAACTTTGTTTGCAGAAAATTTTTGACAAAGATACTACTAAACTTTCTCTTAACTGCATATCTACTGAAGTGAGGTGACTTTACCTCTGGTGAGACACAGTATTTGTGATAAAGTGATCAGAATATTAAGCAGAAATACAAAAAGTTGTAATATGCAGTGTATAATTAAAATAATTAAAACCCAAAGTCCTTGCCAGTTTATAAAAATGCCATAGAGTTATAAAGTAAAACTTATTTCACTACCATAATGACTTCTCCAAAGACAGATGAGCTGTTCTAACATGCTACACTTATGCTTTTCTGCTGGATATAAAAAATGGACACATAATGGTGTAGTAAAAATAATTTACTTTAAAATACTTATATTCCTATTTTTCAGTCTGCCCTTTTGTTGATATTTTATAGAATGTATTTTATTGTCTTTTAAGAATACTAATAATATAATTTGTTCTACAAATACCAGAAAATATATAAAAGCAAAAAATAAAATGAAAGAAAGCTATAGAAGCATTTAAAATTCTTTTTTATATTTTTTGATTTTCTAGAAATTCTTATACTTTCTAGACTATTTATAAAATTCTAACACATGTATTTTCCCTTCTTATATAAATAATATATTTGCCTGAAATTTTTTTCAGAATACATTTATACCAAGTAAGTTCCTCCTACTCTGTTACTTATTAGAAAGTAGTCCGTTAATGATACAATTAAAAAGCTACTTTTAAAAAAAAGTGCTCATTTATCTTTAACCTCGTAACACACAAAATGCTTTTGTATTAAAATAATAATGCAATATATAAGATATAAACTGCATTTATATAATATATTAAATACTATACATATATATATATATAGATAATGTTTTTGTAAACCTGTAATTACTAAGAAAAATGTTATGGTAAAATTCACACATGATTTTACTAAGTTGATTTTTAGTTTTAATAATTTTTTCATAAGCTATAGCAGAACACTGAATGGTTCTGTTTTAATAATTCTAGTTCATGTCAACACAAATTAAATTTTTTTGTTAAAGCATAGTAAGTACTCTTGCTTATTTCTCTTTAAAAATATATTTTTATTGATCTCAGAGAAAGGGAAAGGGAGAGATGGAAACATCAATGATAAGAGAGAATCGCTGATTGGCTGCCTCCTGCACATCCCCCGCTGGGGATTGAGCCTGCAACCTGGACATATGCCCTTGACCAGAATCAGTCCACAGGCCGATGCTCTATCCACCGAGCCAAACCAGCTAGGGCTCTTGCTTATTTCTTTAAAGGCATTCCCTGTCCTCTATTACCTTGATGATAACTCCTCGTAGCTACCTGTGCAGACACCCAGAGAAACATGCCACCTATTGACCCCATAAAGAATTCCTTTTTCACTGAACATCTGGCTTGCCTTGAAGCCATTTCTTTATCAAAATGCTTCTGAGTGACACCTGTATGTGTAGAAAAATAGTATCAACATATAATTTCGTTCTGAACTAATAATAAAAGTGATTGTTTTCACTTGAGTCCAAGTGAAATGTCCTAATTGCCCAGAATTCTGGACTGGACTAACCAGTCCGGTATTCCTGGAATAAAGTTTAAACGAGTCAAAAATACACTGTATGCATTAATTCAACTAATTATGTACCATAGGGAAAAGTATTAGGTCTCTTCTCTAATGGAGAAAAAGGACTTTTGGTCTTAGACTGACACATCAGTTATAAGAAAAATACGTTGTTACATTAGTTACATGCTTGAAGAGCAAGAATAAAATAATAAACTACAGTATATTAATAGTAAGAACGACATTTTAATGATATTCCAGAACATGATGATATTACTGAAAAATAAGTAATTATAATGATATTCCAAACATGATGATATTATTGAGTCATAAATGAGCCAATTATTAGTTATTAATGCTTTAACTACAGTTTTAAAATCTATTTCAAAGTTTATTAAATATTTTGAAATCATGGTGTGTAACAGCTCTTGGAAAAAAATGGTGTTTCTGTCTACCAGTCACCATAATGTAGTATATCAGTGCACACACGTGTGAATGTGTGTGTGTGTGGGTGTGTGCACCTGCTTTTGAAAAAAACCCTTCTCTGTCGATTATGTGTGTAGCAATATTTGATTAGCTGATTTTCTAAAGAACTGATAATTCTGAGAGACTAATAATAAAGACGTGGTTTCTTATTTATTTTGGAATTAGAATACCCATGAACTTATAATTAGCAAATTTGACAAATGTTCTTTCTGTTACGTTTGTGATTTGTCTTTCAGTATGATGAGTGGATTAGAGGAACAGAGCTATAAATTCTGATGATAGAATGTCCTGAACTCTCTCAGCTTTAATTTCCTCATCCATAAAAAAGCAGGGATAAGATGAATTCTTGTCTGCTTCATGAAACTGTTAATAGGAATTAAATGAGATTATGGATATGTTCCATGGTTTATAAGTGTAGAACAGTAGTGTAAAATGTGAATTGCCATAATAATCCTATACTATAGTATTTTAAGAATCAGATGTATGAGAAATGGAGTGATAAAAATATTAAAATCGATGGGAACTAGTACAATATGTCTAACTACTTAAGTTTGTAAGGGGAGGATATTAATAAATCCATTTGAGCTATCAGATTTAATGTTGTTTGGGAGATATGTAAAAGTGGGTTTAGATTTGGTTTTGAGATTCATGGATTATATAAAACAGGTAGAGTGGTATTACCCTAAACTCTGTATTATTGTCAGATTTTATGAAATGTATTCTGTGAATATTTTCAAATATTTACTTGGGAAGTTTTCCTCAGGTGTATAGCATAGTGATTAAATATTTATATACTTTACAAAGTGTTCCCCCTGATATTTTCAGTACCCACTTGGCACCACACATGATTATCACAATATTATTGGCTATATTCCCTATGTTGTACTTTACATCCTCATGACTATTTTGTAATTACCCATTTGTACTTCTTAAAGTACAAATTTTTGCTCTATCTTGTTTTTAGACACATTGTTAATCTACTAATAAGGGCAAATGTGTGTGTGTGTGTGTGTGTGTGTGTGTGTGTGTGTGTGTGTGTATTATGTGTGTGTATATATATATGCGCACACATTTCTGGTTAACTACAAAAGTTGTTTAAATAATTTAATTGAAGGAACTGGTAAAGACTATAACAGAAAAGGCAAGATGTGGATGAGGGGCTCAAAGGTACAAACTTCCAGTAATAAAGTAAGTCCTGGGGATGGAATGTGAAGCATGGTAACTATAGTTAAATAATACTGTATTCCGTATTTGAAAGTCGCTGAGAGAGTAGATCTTAAAAATTCTCATCACAAGAAAAAAAGTGTATCTATGTGTAGGTGATAGATGTTAACTATACTTACTCTGGTCATCATTTTGCAATACTATATACATGTATAAAATTTTCATGTTATACACTTAAAACTAATACAATGTCATAAGTGGTTATAACTCAGTTTTTTAAAAACTCATAAACAAGGCAGTATATGCATGTAAGTGCTTAAAAGTATGCTTGTTTTCACATCTAGACTCTGGCATTTACGAGCTGTGTGATTTTGGACCAATTACTTTCCCCCTCTTTGTGACTCAGCTTTATCCTCTGTAAAACGGGGATAATATTTTCTGCCTTGTAAAATTGTTACCAGCTAAAACACCACCTCGCCCAGGAAATCACTATGTGAGGGTCTGCCAAATAAAGTGGCTTATATTCTACCATTTCTTAATCTTCTCTTCTGATGTGATTATTTACTCTGCATGGTTTCAGTTTTGAAATTACTATTTTTCCTGTTTTGTATGTGTTCTACTTCTTGCATTGCTGCAGTTAAGTTCAGTTGCTTGCTACAGGAGTGTCCATGTGTCTAAAGGAGATGAAGATAATTCATGAATAAATAGGCAGCCGAATGGAAGAGAATGTTAATTATTGCAATGTTACAGGCAGTACAGGACATACTTCGGATATGACAGTTTACCCCGAAGGAACACAACGCTCCATGTGTTTGTCTTACGTTTTAAATGGGCAGTCATTTCTGTGGATCCTCTTATGTTCAGGGAGAATCTCTAGTGAAACGCAATTGCGTCCAGGGGATTAGAAACAGAATTGAGGATTGCAATGATATTGCGTGGTAATTAAATTTATGAATGTGGAACTACTATCAAGATGTTAGTTACTCTATCTGTTATCTTGTTAGCCTTCTGCAGCGAAGCCTTTCTTTCTTCATCACAGGCTCAGCTATTGGTTTGCAGATCCTGTTGTCTCTTAGTCTCTCTAGGCTGAAGCCTCTGTATGAAAACTCACTAAACACCTTATAAATGGATGGAAGTGCAGACCAAGTCTTGTGCCATTTGTATAATTTTAACAACATGAACGGAGACGATTATTGCTATTGTGCAATGTCCTTAATTTGAACAAGTCTAAATATCATATACCTAGTTCTTAATTAATAGTGCTCCCCCTATGTCTGCCCTGATCTTTGACCTTGTGAGTTTGTTCTGATACACAGAATCTTTTACTTAGCTTGATGACTGCTTCCCGCTAAATCTGGTGCACTTTCTTCCATTTTCAAAAGATTATCTACTTTCTATAGATGTGAATTCACTAGAAAATCAGACAGTTGCACATCTATCAGAGAATTCCTTGAGGATTTTAAATGAAGTTGTGTTAAAATATTGCTTGTTGATACCAAGCAATATGGAACTTTGTGCATCTGTAATGAATATTTAAACTTCTTTAAATGCCCTATGACAGTGGTCAGCAAACTCATTAGTCAACAGAGCCAAATATCAACAGTACAATGATTGAAATTTCTTTGAGAGCCAAATTTTTAAAACTTAAACTTCTAATGCCACTTCTTCAAAATAGACTAGCCCAGGCCATGGTATTTTTTGGAAGAGCCACACTAAAAGGGCCAAAGAGCCACATGTGTCTTACGAGCTTCTCAATTTGCCAACCACGGCCGTAGGATAAGCAGTACTATAGATTAAAACAAACTGGTCAAGATAGCTTTATAAATTAGGAAAAAAATGGTCACAATGCACTTATTTCACATCATATTGGTATTTGCAATGTGTTTTAGATCAAAATCAAAGTCTGTTGGTTTAGAGTGAATTGTCTAATAATATTTTTATATTTGTAACTGCCATTTAGAGATAACTTGAAGTTCAGTGCAGTCATTTATTTTTTAAAGGAAGAGCTCGTTAACCTGTCAGAGTTGAAGATTATTAATAGTGACTAAATATGAGAGAAAAATGGAAAGCAATATTTCAGTTGAAGTCCTGAAAAAGGCAGGGATGTGGTAAGAGTGGCAAATGAGAATGTTATATTCTTAGTTTACACATTTAGGATTTAGTACTCATCTTTTCATTACTTTAATTTCTCTTTCAGAAATTGTAATGATATTCTAATTTAAAATTCTAATATAATGGCATTGAAATCGGTCTGTTGAATTAAAGGTTGATATTTCAAAAAGGATTGAAATATACAAGGCTAATATTCTTTCATGCCAGGACATGTTGAGTCTTGAGTGGGCTCTTAGAATAAAATATATGAATATTTATTGGTGTTTGTTCCATACTCTGGATTGCCTTTTAGACATTGCCTTTTATCCAATATACTTTGCTTTTTGTAAACTTCTGGGCGTGTAGCTTGCACATGTCTAGAGCAGTGGTCGGCAAACTAATTAGTCAACAGAGCCAAATATCAACAGTACAATGATTGAAATTTCGTTTGAGAACCAAAGTTTTAAAACTTAAACTATATAGGTAGGAATATTGTTATTAACTTGATTAGGGTACTCCTAAGCTGGCCTTTGCTAAACACTCAAGGGGCCAAAGAGCCGCATGTGGCTCGTGAGCCAGATTGCCAACCACTGGTCTAGAGTATACCTGTATGTTTTGCACTGAAGAAAGCCACAAAGAGAGGTATAGACAAAGCCTTTTCCCCCAGCTTATTGCCCTTCCACTCAAGGAATGTCCATTCTTATTAAGAGGATGAGAAATTAAGCAACAATAACAACAGACCTAGTTGTATATGAAGCATAATGGAGGCATGGACTCTATGTCCTATAGAAATTTAGAAAAAAAATAAGAATTGAGTCTGGGTAGAGTGGCCAGGGGAGAGCTTAATGCTGAAGCTGGGATTTGAACTGAACTTGAGGGTTTAATAGTTCTAATGAAGTAGATGTTAGAAAGTAGACATTGTGAGAAAATGGAATTTGTATTAACAATTAATTAACAACTGAACATTGTTGAATTCATGATTGGAAATTTTAGATAAAATGCTGAGATTAAAAAAAAGACATTTAAGAACTAGAGGCCCAGTGCATGAATTCGTGCATGGGTGGGATCCCTTGGCCTGGCCAGACTGCAGCAGAAAGCTAACCTACCAGCTGAAGCATCTGCCCCCTGGTAGTCAGTTCACATCATAGCGACTGGCCTCCGTCAGACACTTAGCATATTATGCTTTTATTATATAGGACTAGAGGCCCGATGCACAAAATTCATGCACAGGTAGGGTCCCTAGGCCTGGTTGGTGATCAGGGCTGACTGGGACCTTCTGGCTGCCAGCCGAGGCTTTCCTTCATTTTGCACCGCCCTCTGGTGGTTAGCACACCTCATAACGAATGATCAAACTCCTGGTCTCTTGGTCGAACTCCCAAGGGTACACTTTGCATATTAGGCTTTTATATATATAAATAATTAATACATGTACCTGATGAAAATTATAATTGTATAAATAATGGGTACATACACAGTGATAAGAATATTCCTCCCTCAAGAGACAGTCACTATTAGCAGTTTCCTTCCAGAGACAGTCTATGTATGCTCAAATGTGTGCATGTGTGTCTACCTGTCTGTCAATGTCTGTGTTTTCTCCTGGACCTGTGTTTTTCACACAGAGATACCTTATTCTTTGCTTCAGCTCATCTCGTTATATGAAAGTTGCCTACTTCAAGTACTTTAATTGATGGCTCAGTTTTACTCTTCAGCTTTTACAAATAGTCCTGCAGTAAATATCTTGTTCATTTATCTTTACACATATGTGTCAATGTGTCTGTGGAATACATTCCTAGAAATGGAATTCTAGGAGCAAAAGATGTATGAATTGTCAACTTATAGATACTGCCAAATTTGCTCCACAGGTCACCTCCCATTTTATCCCATATTTTCCTATCAATAATGTATGGGGGGGTGTTCCCTGTCTCCCCAGAGCTGTGCCATTACACAGTGTTATTAGACTTTCTGATGTTTGTTCACGTAAAAGGTGGATAATGTATGTCACTATAGTTACATTTCTTAGTTTCACAAGATTTAAAGTTTAGCAGCACAGTTTCTCATGAACTATTTAAACAGGACATTTAAAAAACTGTGTTGTCAATTTTTCATTAGAAGGATTACTTATTGGATAAAGTTTCAGTAATAGATAAAAGGTCATACTGAGGGCAAACTGAATCATGTTGGGTAGATGGGGTGCAAATTACATCTACATTTTTCTGGCTTCCCCAGTTTAAACCCTATTAATATCTGAAAAGGGGAAGGTATGTAGTATTTCACACCTCAACCTGGCTCTGACTGGGCTCTCAGCTCCATGAAGGAACCACCCAGGGACTTAATGAAAACCTTAACCTTTAGAAAGATGAGATTTCAGAGGTTGAAAAGGCAAACCTTCTAGTTCTATTCTCTAGTCATCTAATTATTTTCATGCTCCCCACCTGAAGACTAAGTTAAGGATAAAATGAAGGAACACGAATTACATTACCGTTGGTGTCCTGAAATTGTAAGTAACCTACTTTATTGATAAAATGATAAAGTGACTCCAGGTTCATTTGTGTGACTTCCTCCTATTCTCCCCACTCCTCTTTACACCCTCAATTGCTATGAAGCATTTTGTAACTTAATAAAGCAGTGGGGCTTATCTTATTTGTAAAAAAAAAAAAAAAAGAAGAAAGAAAGAAAGAGAGGGAAGAAGGAAGGGAGGAAGGGAGGAAGGCAGGAAGGGAGGGAGGAAAAAAATACCGCCAATCCAAATATTCTTAGCATTATTTCCATGTCATGCCCAGTGTATTGAAGGAGATGCTGTCCCCCAAATTAGTAAGGATTAAGGTAGGATTTTAGGGTAAATTTCTGCTGCTGTATCAGTGATATGGACCTTAGACACAAGACAGGTACAAGACAATTGCTGGGGCCGGTGGTGGACCACTTGTATTTTTTTCCTAAGCGTCATCAGATGAGTCCAAATTTCATAGGAGAGGGGGGAAATAATTTTTTTAAACATCCCAGCCAAACAGTTGGATTGGGATGTGGTGTTCAAGTGCTTGAGGGGAAGTGAGAGGACGTTTCTTGGCATGATTGCCATGTTCCTAAATAAACCACACATATGTTTACAAGTGAAGAGCATTAGCCTATGGCAGCTCGGTTCTAAGGACATGGATTTGGTGGTGCTCGCTCACAGGTGGGAGGCTCCTGCCTGGAGCTCTGCCTGCTGGGCCAGACAAAGGCATTCCCACAAATGAGGCAGCACTCCAGTCATCTGTTCCTGAAGGAGAGTCTCTGCTTTATTTTTAACCTGAGTACAGTGATCTCCCAATTTAGTCCTTTGGGAAAGCCTGGCAGGGTGCTATGACAACCCCATTTTTCCTTCCCCAAAGGAGCTTCCTCCTTTGCCACAGCCAGATTCTAGTCTAGAAATCAGTGCAACTTCCTCTCCAGCCACTGTCAGGAGTACCCTAGAGTGTAGGGGTGTTATTCTTAAGATATTTATAGCAAAGGGAGTTAAATGAAAGCTGGGTGCTGTGGTGGTGCGGGGGTTATTTTTAGCACTTTCCACACTTTTTGCCTTTCTAAAACTGCCAGCTTCTATGAGCAAGATGTAAAATCACTAGATTTTTTCTCCTTTTTTTTACTGGATTCTAGTACAGGTTTTTTTTGTTTTGTTTTGTTTTGTTTTGTTTGTTTGTTTTTTAGAGAGAGAGAGAGAAACATTTTCTCACATTTCTAAATCTCTGTTTGCTTACCATTTTCATATAGTTGAACATATCTTTTATTTTCTGCACAGGCATGGAGTGTAATCTGTTTATTGGGTCATTAATTAGAGGAGTGATGCCATCATATGAAAATCTTAACAATGTAGTAAACAACAAATCAGAAAATGAGAATTTCCTTGTATTCCCAATCTCATAAATCTCCTCAGTGAAGAGTTTGGAGGAGAGCCTGACAGATTTTTCTTTGCATATTCTGATTACATGTGTAAGTGGACACACATATATGCTTATATTTTTAAACCTAGGATAATACTATATGTTGTTTCCTGAAGCTTTCTTTTTTCTATTTGTCATTATAATTTGATTAACATTGCAAGTCAATACAGGTAGAGTAACCCAATTACTTTAAAAAATATATATTTTATTGATTTTGTACAGAGAGAAAGGGAGAGGGATAGAGAGTTAGAAACATCGATGAGAGAGAAACATCGATCGGCTGTCTCCTACATACCCCCACTGGGGATGTGCCTGCAACCAAGGTACATGCCCTTGACCGGAATCAGAATCAAACCCGGGACCCCTCAGTCCACAGGCCGATGCTCTATTCACTGAGCCAGACCAGTTTCGGCAACCCAATTACTTTTTAACTACTTGATGTTTCATTATGCTATACCATACTTTAGTAATCAATTGTGTGTGTGTGTGTGTGTGTGTGTGTGTATAAATGTATAAATATGTAAATGTATTTATATGTACACACATATAAATGTATACACACACACACACACACATATATATGCTATTCCCAATTTTTCACTATTAGAGCTGCTGCAGTAAATATCCTTGTACGTGTAAGAATGCATACACATGCAAATATTTCTGTAATATGTTTGGAGTGAAATTTTGATTTGCAAGTTACAAAACTGAAGACCTTAAAATGAGGAAATTGGCACTGCTATGATGTGTTTTTCAAAAGTAGAGTTACTTTAGGAAACCCGGTCGAGCCTAAAGCCAATGGCCACATTGGTGAACAGTCCTGTTGGCTCTTTGTTCAGGGCTCCATGATGCAGGAGTGTGCTCCATCTTCTGAGTTTTGGAGAAATTCTGAGCTGTACTTTGGGTACCTATGTGGAGCTCTCACCATGGTGTCCCTTCAATTCACTGTCATCCATCTCCCTCTCATGTACCTTGCATTCTCTCAGTTGACCGTGTTTAGGATTACTTTGATAAATGGATACCAAATGTGCTTCCATACGGAGCTAGGATAGCAATTTAACCCAGTTGTAGTAACCCAATTTTAGAAAGATGAACCCATTTGAACTACTTCAAGCAAAAGAAGTAAGGGACTTTACCAGAAGGCTCCAGATGGACCTCATGACTTTAAAACACAGCTGTACCTCAACAGAGACTAGGACCAAGAACCGGGAAGCCATGTAGAATGGAGATCACTCCATTGCCACAGGAACACGTGGATTCTCATTTTTACTTGTGCTCATCTTCTTCATTCTTTGGATGGTCAATGGTCTTGGCCCCTCAAATAGCAATAAGTTACCCAGGCCATCTTTACAACAGTGCCTGGGTCAAGCCCTTTAAAAGATACAGTCTTGACATCCTGATTCCAGATTACTAGGCCAGTACTTTATTGTTTGGCTCTGTCCTGTGTCCTTTACTGAGATAGGGAATGAAGGTGAAAGAGTATCAACATACCTGAAGGCTTCTTCTTATCATTCACTTTCTCAGTCTCAGATGTTTCCATCTGAGAGTACTTTCCCACCCACTCAAATGGGCCCTCTGGGCATGACTTTCCCTCTCATGATCATGCCTTATCATTTCATAACAATTGATATTGAGCTACTTTTTCTTTTTCTTCCATTAGAATGTTAGCTTTGTGGAATAATATATTCATTGTATTCATTGCTGTAATCCCAGGGCTTAAAAAAGTGCTCTGTTCACAGTAGGCACTTTGCACACTTTGTGCAGTGCCAAACACTGAGTAGATAATGGATCTCATTTGGGAACCCAGTTCTTCTGGTTCCTATACTAGGACCATTCTCAGTATTTCCTAGCTCCTGGGATTAATTATTTGGAGTTAAGAATAAATTTTTAGTTCAGACCCAAAGATGCTATTTTTTAGTAAGGCAAAACAAGGCACCATATTTAAAAAGCACATACTTAAAAAAAAATTTCCTGTGGAGTCATTTTGTATACATAAAATTTCTAATACTAAATGTCACATTTTCATAAATTTCTATTTTAATATAGTGTCAGTATAATTACATTTCAATTGTAAAATGTTAGTTTTATGTTTGTATTGATCACCTGTTTTATGCTTCCTTTGGTTATGGATCTCTGAAGATGTATTACCAGAGGACAAATGCTGTGATCTTTCATTTAGCTTTTGCCCCTACTCATTCACTCACTGTTAACAGAGATTACTGTATTGTGTATCAGGAACTTTAGGGATATAACTTGGGTCAGAGAAATGTGTATAAAACCAACAGTAAACACCAGGTTGAAATATATGTGTTAAATGTTTCTATTAGAAATTACTGTTTTGATGAAAACACGGAGATTATAGTTATAAATATACCATTTCTTCTGAAAAGGTGGGAAAGTAGTTCTAGTGGACACTTTTGGTATGTATGCATCTCGTCCAGCAGTAAAAGTGTATTTACTACTTTCTGTTTGGAAGAGGATAGTCCCTGCCTTTGGGAGTTTTAAGTATGGAAGAAAACATTACCTTAAAAAAAACACACTGAAAAACCACACTGTATGTTAAAGGTGTATGAACATTTCCTCTTCGTATTTGCCCCGGGTCTAGTAGATTTTATAGCATATAGAATAGACTATGTAGATGTTTGTTGAATGGCTAAATAAATGAATGACTAAATAATTGAACAAACTTCTGAATGGAGTGGTCAAAGTGAAAGGCTAGATGAGGAAAGAGGAAGTTTTTTAAGAGGCAATGCAGGGGCCAGGAAGGGAGTATTTTGTTCACAGGAACTAATATAAGTAATGATTTCCTCTTCCAAGAAAAAAAAAAAACCGATATTGTATTGTGGCATAAAACCTGCTGACGAGCATATCATTAAGACTCTTTTACACTAGATAATAGGTCAAATATAGTTTACAAGACTTTTCTTAAGTGGTAGACAATAGGTTGTTTTTAGTTGGAATTCTATAGAGTAAATTTCCCCTTTCTGTTATTGTTGTTCACCATTGGTTCTTTTTTTTTATTTTTATCGTACTTGTTTTAATCATCATCCTGAAATGTCTACTCTATTTCTAAAAGCAACTGTCAAATGACATGTGACCCAACCCAAATATGACACCATGGTTGGTGGCCTCGTGGTTAAAGAATAACGTAAATTAAATGTAACCACATCTGTCCTGTTCACAGTGAAATAGCATTTATCTGAAAGTATTTCTGATCGGTGCACTGTCCTTACCTTTTTTAAAGCTTAAATTTATTTATTACGCTAATACATCTACTATTTTATTATAAGAATGACTCATCATGAATCATACATTATTGAAGCATCTTAGTCATTATACACAAATGAAATGGTGACACACAAAAAAATGAAATGTCACCTTGTTTGTTCCATGATGTTAGTGTGGCTTGCAATTTAGATTTTGAAGTCATATCATGTAGCTAATGTAATTATAATTTCGTCATATTTTTGAAAATTAAATATGAATTTTTAATTTCTGTAAAATAAGGTTGCTCAATAATATTATTTATTTCATTTAAATAATACTTTATTTTCATAATATAGACAGTCATAAGTACATTTTGTTTCCATAACCTATACTGATTTCCATTTTCTTTTGCAAATTTCAAAAGTAAACTATTTAGGCCAGTGACTTGGGGCATTATGAATATAATACAGCAGTATATATTAAGAGTGACTGTTTAATTTGGTGGTATATATGGCAGAAATTCTATTTACTGCCACTACTTCCTCTATTTTCTGTGTATGGGGTGGTTTGAGATTCTCAGTTGAAGATTATCTCCATTGTTCTTTTTTAAAAGTACTTTCATATCATAATCTGAAAATAATTAATATGTCCTAGAAATAAATGAACAATTTAAAACTAGATGCATATTGCATTAATTTGCTGACTTGTTTAACATATGACTTCTTAATTTCTCCCCCCAAATCTTATATCAAACATGAAAATGCCAAATAGCTAAACATGCCATTTTAGAGTGTAAAATACCTGTTTCTAATCCACAAAAATAACAGTTCAATAATGAAAACAAAACTCTTTTTTATGTGAATGTGGAATTTAAAGTCCTTCCCCCAGATTTTCATTTCTTACGAGTCCTTCCATTTATGTGTGATTTTTTTGTGTGCCATTTTTTTTCTGTATAATTCTTCTTGAAGCTGAATATCAACATTAGCATTCTGGTTCTTGCTGAAGCAGACATTTAGGTTAATGCTTCTGCTGGCTTTGTTTCAGCCAACTGAAGACCTTTGATTGTAATTACTGGGATTACTTTAATTTAGAAGAGTGCCAGTCCCTTTTTGTGAGCATGATTTATTCTTGTATAAATCAAATTAGAAGTTTTTATGGCAAGCAGGCCTATCTTCTTATTCTCAGATGGACTGTGACTTCAAGAGAACAAACTGGAAGGAAGGAGACATTACTTGTCTTTAGAAACGAGACAGATTCAGTTGTGGAAATCTTTGTCACCAACTGACCCACAATTAACTATTTGGAAGTTTTTCACTTATCTTTATTTTCAGTGGCAGAAGTAGCTATTTTTTCTTGATATAATTCATCTTTTTTGAAGTAGCCGGAAGAAATTCCAGAAAACGGAATTTTGTGCATAAATTCATTTTGGGTATATATCAGGATATTAAAGAATAAATATCCTTCCCCTTGAATATGAAATGCTTGAGAAATTTACCATTATTAATATTTTTAATGAGCGAACTATATTTATGATTAACATAGAATTTTGTTTGAAACAATTTTTTTTTTGCTGGGGGAAGCAAAGTTGCAGGTGGCATTTGTCTCGTTTTTGCTATTACATCATTTAACAGTACATAGCTTATTCAATTTTTCATGCATGCTTTTGAAATTTGTGCATTATTCTGCAAAATGAGCTTCCTGGAGTTTAACGAAAGGGATGCACATTACTACATCTTTAAATTTACAAAGATTTTCCTCAGCAATTATAAAATTATCTGTGACTCAGACTTTGACAGAAGATAATTATATATATTTTATGATAGGTTTAATAAGAGAGAGAAGTAGTTTGTGAATTCCCAAAAAGTGACATGTTCAACTTTTTGAAAGCACTTTTTAGTCATTCTTAACAAGATCACAAGCATTTTGTAAAATATTTATAACCCTATAGAATTTTTTTCTGCTTTGTTGTGATTTACAATGGCTTTCTTCAGAAAATAATTTGATTGTTATTGAAAGCTTGAATTTAAACAATAAATTGTTACTTTCAAAATAATAATTGTGATTGTTTTGGCTGGAGGTTTGAAACAGTTACTTTGCCAACATTTACAGCAGTGCTTTCCAAACCTTATTTCATCATTGCCCATTCAAGAAGCCTCTTAGTGTTTTTTCCTAATTGCCCCACCCATGAAATTGTAATCTGAGAAATATACTATATATCTCTTTTCATGCTGTATGTATATCTGTGCTTTATAGTCTGTGCTTTATATTCTAACATAAAGTGTGATATCTAAGACCCAGTATTTTCCATGTGGGGCAATACTGTCCCACTAAGAATGCCAAGTCTAGAGCAGATTCCACTCAGCCCTGAGATCAGATCAGTATCAAACCAAGAAAGTAGGGCTCCTTTGTGGACATGCTATGTGGAGACTACCTACTCTTCTTACTTAAAACAAAAGGCTTCCTTGTCATGTGACTCCATTACATGTAGCTAATCAGTATTTACAACGTATGATTCCAAGCGAAAATAATGATGGTTTCCTCAGATCAAGGGGCTTTTTGAGCCTTTTGGAGTAAAGGAAGTCTGTACCCAGGGAGGACAAAGTAGGATAGATATCACTGAATCAGAAATTTTGGATGACTTATTGTCTTCTGCTAATAAACTAGAGAAATGAAAAGTAAAGAACTCCAGTCTGGTTTTGATTCACATAGTTCACTCATTTAATAACTGGTCTAAATCTAAGAGCCCACGGAAACCCAGTGATTGTGAAATGGCAAACAAAGATTTTGTTCATTTTTAAAACTACACATGTTATGATTTAAGGTCAGCAGCCTATAGGGACCTCTATTTCTAATGGTAATGCTGAGTGGTTTGACAAGAAGAGGCATGTGTGCAAGGTAGCAGCTCTGCTGCCCTCGCCAGTGAGCACAGCCAGTCTCCAGCTGTCCTGTGGATGGATATTCACCCAACTGTTAGGAAACTGGGTTTGGTTTTGAGGATCTATGAAGGCTTAACAGTGGGGGCTGATTGACACTGGTTGATCCCGCTGAGGTATTTGCTGAATTTGTTTCATTGCTGAAAGACTAGGGAAGTATTTTTCCATCCTACAGCACTAGGACTTTTTGTCACGAATCAGTAGTTCACCAATTGCAGTAATAAGACACATGCATTTTCTCCTCACTTGAAGACAGGAAGTTGCCATTTTAACTGTTATGACTGGCTTATGGGTATGATTTCAGACTAATGATAGTTTTCTCAATATACTACTAGGTTCTAATTTAGAATTTTAAAAAAATAATCACCCTCTCAGGTGGAACTGACAAGTGTCTGAGAAATGGAAGCTTTATATATACCTTGGAGCACATTTAGATTGTTGCAAATTTAATGCCCTGACCCACTATAATGAGATGTGTTATTTTTCTTGAGTGCTTCTATATTTTATCTATAGGATTCTTTGGACAAATTTCAAGCAGGAAAAAAATATACATCTTGAAGACTCCTTTGACTTGTCATTGCAATTTAAAACACCCATTTATCTTTCACTGTATAGTTGACTGTTGACCTTTGCAGATTTCACAGCATAGTCCCAGCCTTTCCCAAGGGGTCCAAAGTCATCTGTAATTTTGCTGGGAGTTCTGGAAGGCTGGTGTGCAGAAGCAAGTGACTTGGTAAGCAAGTCCATCCTTCCACTCAGGGCCTACTGCCCATTGCAACTTAATTGCCCTCTATTCCTTGTTACTTACACATGTGGAGGAGATTACATGCAGAGGGATCCAGAATTCAGAGAGCCACAGATGTCTCACTTTTCCAGTTACATGTATCAACACTCCATTGTAATCATTGCTCTTTTGGAATATTTGAGCTGTGACTTTTCTTACCAACTGGAAATTCTAATATGACTCTCCCGAGAATCACTTCCATAGTGATAGGGTGTATCATAAAACCCCAGGGAGGTCAGGGCAGGAAAGAGAAGTTGAGGGAAAAAAATCAATTTGAATGAGGCTTGACATATAACAATTAAAAACTCAATTTCTGCCCTAGCTGGTTTTGCTCAGTGGGTAGAACATCAACCATCAACCATCAGACTGAAGGGTCTCAGTTTCGATTTTGGTCAAGGGCCCTGGTCAGCTCAGATGGAGGCAACCAATCAATGTGTCTCTCTCGCATCAATGTTTCTCCCTCTGTGTCTCTCCCTCTCCCACTCTCTCTAAAAATCAATGGGAAAATATTCTCCAATGAGGATTAACAATAACAACAAAGCAACAACTCAGTTTCATATTAAATATTTTCATATATCCAGTGCTATTATATTAAAAGTAGAAAACTTGTTGATATTTGAATGAATAATAGAATGATTTTTTAAATTAATTCTTTGAATTGTCAATGAATCATTAAGAATCTAATTCTTAATTGGGTAAAAGTAGAACAATGTAAAGGGGGCCTGTGAACCATTTAGCTCCTCCTCTCCAACTTTCTCCTCCACCAGCTATTTTTACTATAAATTTACCTTTGGAATATAAAACAACCACAACCATTTCCTAAACATAAGTCAGCCCAACTTATAAAAAGTAACATGCAATACAAATAATGGAGTCAGAAACTAATTCAGGTTTTTTCTGTACTTGGTTCTCCCCTCACTGCCCATTCCTTGTTGCTTACTACAATGTCAATGACACTTCCCCCCAAACTCACAGAAATTTCTTCTTAACTCCACCTTCTGGGATACTACTTAGCCATAACAGCCTCCAGCTTGGTCTGTACTCCTGAGAAGCACATACTGACTGATATGTGTGAGTGTTTGAGACAAGGAGAGCATCTGCCCTGAGCTGCAGAGAACCCAGCATGGGGAGAAATAGGGTCTCCCTGAGCTGCAGAGAACCCAGCATGGGGAGAAATAGGGTCTCCCTGAGCTGCAGAGAACCCAGCATGGGGAGAAATAGGGTCTCCCCGCTGGGGAGTTGCTGAGCTCCTCGCCTGCTGTGGTTTTTAGCTTCCTCACTGTAAAATGTTACCTTAATAAATTTTATCTATCACAGTTGCTCCTTCATTTATACAGCCAGAGAGCCCCTGTGTGACCATGGTCTGTGTGATGCCGTCCCCATTTGGTCTCCTCACCCAGTCTAGATTGGGCAGCAAGGTCATTGGCCAGGATGGGTGGGCGCTGTGCTGATGAGAGTGGTGGTGTTCAACCTTCGGAGTTCAAGGTTCAATTTCACATATATAAATGTTCGAGGAACAACTTCAGGGATTAAATTGCATTCCTATAAGTTACACTCTGTTTTATGATTTTTCTGCTGGATGAGAAGAACTGTTTGCAGCCCACACATACTTCTCAGGGTGTCTGTTAAATGTTTAGCTACACCTCTTATAGCTACAACTCTCAATTACCCTAAGCAGGTGTACCCTCTCCGACACTGAACAGCAATAAGCTGCTCAGCTCAAATTCAGTCTCACACCTATACCCATCACATTTTTCATCTTTAGTTACAGCAAAAATTACTCTATTTGAGAGCATCCTGGTTGAGAAACAGTGGACTATAGAGAGAAGTGGTTCTGAAAGTGCTCAGACCCGACAGCATCTCCAGCAATATCAGCTGGAACTTGTTAGAAATGCAAATTATCAGCTCATTTCTTCTCATTCTACTGAACAAGAGACTCTGCAGTTGGGATAATGTAGTTTGTGTTTTAACAAACTCTCCAGGTCATTATGATGCCTGCCCAAGTTTGAGACCCACTTTGCAAAGAGTATTATTACTGCACTTATAGTCAACAGAAATAACTAATCTTAAGTGGACATGGCACTGCGTCTCTTCAGACTGCCTATGCAAATTAATCTCAGTAAGACCTCTGCAGTGATCACAATCACAGCGAACTTTAGTTTTAGGGAGTGATTCTTAAACTCTGGCCATGTCTCAGATTCAGGCTTTTGAATAATGGAAATCATTGTGTTTAGCCTAGGATATTGTGGAGTCTAGGATAAGGCCCAGGAACCTGTTTTCAGTAAATTCTCTAGATGTCTACAGCCAGTCTGGGAAGTGAGTGTGAATTACTGCTCTAGACCTGTGCTTGTGAGTGAGCATTAGGATCTTCTGGAGGGCTTCTTTGAATAGATTCTTGCCCCAATGCTAGAGATCCCTCTCCAGTCGGTCTGGGATGGGACCAAGAATCTGCTTTCCTAACAGGCTTCCAGGTGATGCTGGTTTCGGACCTAACAGCACCTGTATGGACCACTGCAATGATGATCTGTGCGCTCCCAAACAGATGTCACCCTTGACTTGCATACGGGCACCATAAGTTATAATCACCTCCCAGTCCTCTACTTACTTTTATTTTTCTTATTTTTGAAATAGAGATATTCACTTATATCAAAATAAAGGTTTTAAAAATACAAAAGGATATGTAGTACATTCCTCTGGCCCACAGCCACTGATTTTTCTCATCAGAGGCAACTAGTATAACTAGGAAGCGGTGTATCTTTGCAGAGATGTTTACGTTTACACGGGCATGCATACATAAGTGTGCACATACTGAACCTCCCTTTTAATGACAGTGCTGGCATTCACTCCTCTGTACCTTGCTTTTCTACCTAATGAATAGATCATTACATGTGTGACTCTTTCCATTTCAGTGCAGGAGAGGTCCTTCGTTCCTTGTGTGCGGCCTTGTAGTACTCGTAATAGGATTGCCCAATAATCTATTTCCACAGCCTCCTACTGGTGGCCATAATTTGGTTTCCAGTCAGGAGTCCACAATTAATCCAAAAAGCAGACAGCCAAAGTCCAAGACTTTCATGTCTGAGCAAATTGCCTTTTACTCTCCATTAGCTCTCTAAGAGATCACTTTCTGGTGTCATCCAGTAATTATATTCCCATTGATTCTAAATAAACAAGAACAAAGTTTCCTTTTTTTAAAATGGCCATTTAAATAGAAAATGAAGAGTGTTAGTAGGTAAGGAAGGGTGGAGAATAATATTGTGTAGGCCGTGGAGGCCAGGCTTTTTGACTAATGTTCTCATACTCAATTGTCAGGAGGTAACACTTGGGTAGATACCATGTGTTTTTTTTTTCACAGAGGTAGCATCTAGCTTGGAGAACTTACGGTTTACAGTTAGTAAATATTAGATGTAAGGTGTTAAGTTATTTCTTATTAACATCAGCACCCTCCTGGCTATCCTTAGGTTAATTGTATGCCTAAAACCTTGAGGGTTCAAATCTCAGACCCAGCACTCCCAATCTCTGTGACCTCCTAGCTTCCTGGGTGAGGTGATTGAGGCATCCAGGGCAGAAAATTTAAGGAGGGGTCATGCACTGAGCCTTAGTTGCTTCCTGGGCCTTACCCTCATCAGATTCCAGGCCTTAGTTTCCTTATATGTAAACTGGGGATAAAAATTGCACCATATAGGGTTTTGTGCATGTGTGTGCATGTGTGTGGATGAATAAAATTAAGGACTAACGGAATTTGCACACATAAAGTATTTAAAACAGTGCCTTTTCTGCAGTAAGCTCTAGTTAGAGTTAGTTAAAATTAAAGTTCACTTTCTTGAATACTCACATAGAGCAGCCATAATCCTCCCTAAATAACTGGAACTCTGGAAGCTAAATTTTTTTTAAAGAACAAAAGAATATTTTTATGGTTTTTAAAATGAGCTTTCTTTCATGATCTAGTTTAAATAGGAAAATCCTGACATCACCTTTGAAGTTATCATCTTGTAAGGATTGAGGGGAAAGAAGCCACTGTCTGGGCTCTGAGGGTAGCTTCTGTCTCAGGGGTGGGGTGGGGGCTGGAGGGCAAGGGCTCTGGTGAATGCTGGTCGGCCCCAGGGTCAGGCCAGGGGCAGGCTTTCTTGTGACTCACGTTTTGTTTTCTTTCCCTTCAGAGGCAAGAGGTAGGATGGGGAAATCCCAACGCCTATTTAATGCCAGCTTTTACTCAGTTCTTTTGAGTCTTCCCTCCTTCCCACACTTCCTCCCACTCAATACCCAAAAATATTAATGTCTAAGGAAGAAAGTGAATTCTGAGTCTTTTAAGTAAGTACTTCAAAAATGTCTGTCCCAGATCTGTATGTATCTATAAATTGTTCAGAATGTCACAGGCTGGTGTTTGTGTGTAGATGGCCACATTGTCACATCTTACATATGCCAATGCTTAATGGGATCCAAGCTGAACTGGTCCATGATTAGAAGCTGTTTACCTGATGTTTTTAAGACATTTTTTCCCTTTAAGAATGAATGTGTCTGCGGGGGTTGGGGGACACCTGTAATAATATCAACAATAAAAAATATATATTTTTGAGAGAGAATGGTTGTGCCTTCAGCCTACAATGAGTAAATGAACATGTCTGAACTTTGCCATTTTTGCTTTGGACAGGAGGAAAGGGAACTCATTTAGCTCTGGATGTATATGCATACATACCCTGGAATGTGTGCACATGAGCCCATATGTTATCAATCTTAATTTTTAAAAATCACTTGTATTGATTAAACCTCTCTGAGTGTATGGGGGTGGCACATGGAAGATCAGTTTGTGAATAACAGCCTCTTCCACTGTGTGCATCTGGGAAGTCAGTACTTTGGCTCCTGATTGCAACCTCATTGTGTTTATGACTAAGCATTTGGGAACATTTTGTGATCCAGTGTTAAGAGCTTCTGAAAGCCTTTGCTTGGAAGAACCTGGGCGTGATGGCTGCGTGCTAGTCTGGTCTCTCTGTGACTGCTGCTTCAGGGGCTTCACGGATGTGTTTTCTCTCACCCTTATTGTCTGCCCCCAGTTTCAACGGGAAAACAGCTGGCTCGGCATTTCCTTGTGAATGGGCCTTTGCACATGCATTCTGTCCCTGGCAGGTGCTATCATGAGTATCCTCAGTGGCAGAATGCAGCACTCATGCTGATGAGGGCCCTGTCTTAGCTTCAATGGATGGTTCAAATGTAAAACTCAGATTTCCATATTGGGTTAGCATCTAAGCATTGTTATAAATGCTGATGGCAGCCATTCCTCCATTCCTGTTCTCGAGGCCATTGGTGTCCATACTGTTTTGATTATTCACTCTATTAGTGAAAACATCACATATACACTGAGTAGCCAGATTATTATGATCTATGAATGCATAATAATTTGGCCACTCAGTGTGTGTGTGTGTGTGTGTGTGTGTGTGTGTGTGTATGTGTGTGTGTATTAGAGGCCCCGTGCATGAACTCGTGCATGGGTGGGGTCCAGCCAGCCTGGCCAAGGGGAGAGGACATGGGCGGTTGGCCGGCCTGGTGGTTGAACTCCTGGTCAAGGAGACAATTTGCATATTAGCCTTTTATTATATAGGAGGAGGATATATACTGAGTGGCCAGATTATTATGCATTCATAGATCATAATAATCTGGCCACTCAGTGTATATTCAATATATAGCACTGATTGTCAACAGGGATGATTTTTACCTCCCTGGGAACAATCAACAACGTCTGGAGACATTGTGTTCCAACTGGGTAAGAGGGAGGTGTATACTGACATCTAGTGAGTAAAGGCCAGGCGTGTTGGTAAACATACTAAATGCATAAGACATCCCACCAAAACAAAGAACTGTCTGGCCTAAAATGTTGATCCAGATATACAGGTGGAACCACATGAAATTGCACACAGTTTTTAATTATAATATTGGGTTGAACCATAGGCAACTGCTGATATTCCATCAATTTTCATTTATAAAAGTGGCATTTACACGCATTTCAACATAATATGTATAATTATAAACGTCTGAATGAACTACCCTGCCAATAAATTATTAACATTATATAATTCACAAAATACATAGCCTCTTTTGAAGAGGCTATTAATGCAAATCTATAGAGAGCTCTAACATTTTATCTTTTGTCCCTGCGGATCATTTTGTATGTATGCGCTATGGAGAGTCCTCCTCTAAACTTTAGTTTAACCTGAAGTTGAGGTGACTGCATTGTGTACTTTGGTACAGTTTGGGGTTCTTTGGTGGCATCTGGGGTGACTGGCTGCTGCTTGTAGGGCAGACCTGTAGGAATCTGGGCTCTAATCCTGTTTTCCATCTCCATCAGAGCATCCCTTCCCAGCAAAGGCTTAGATCTCCAGCTTTCCATTTAGATCGCATTTGAAGAGAGAGTTTAGCAGCAAAATCACACTTTAAAACCCACTGCACTGGACAGTGACCTTTTGAAGGGCGAGGACTATTACTGTTCTCTATCCTCAGTCTGAACCACATGGTAGCTGCTCAATAATTGCTCTTTGGAATGAGTTCCAGAGGACCTTCTGCTTAACTTGAGGAGGACTTTGAATTGAGGAGAGAGTTTTCTCTTAATAATAACTTCTGAGGCAGTCTGATTATCCCAAGGTTCTTATTCTTAGGAGGGATTATATACTATCATTTGCTTTAGCAGATGGTATTTATTAAGAATTCATGTGGTGTGGGTGTTTCTGAACACCACACCCCTTCTCTTTTGTATCCTTTACTTTCTTTTTGCATTGAATATGGGTTACTAACAACAAAAACTTCTCCTGTACATGGTTGCATAGTGCATTGATCTTAGGAAGCTTGTTGAAGAGATTCATTGCTTATCAACTTAGCACATAAGGAATAAACGTTGGCCTTACCTAGGGAGCCTTTAAAAATACAGATACCTGATCTGGGGTAGGCCTAACCTTAGTATATTTTAAATGGTCCTTAGGTGATTCTAGCTTTCAGTCAGAGCTGAGAGCTACTGATTTAGAAGTTAAGTATAATTTGTTTCCTAGAACTTCTTTTTAAATATAATTGCTTATTTAACACATTATACAATACCTATTTTTAGATGCTCTCGATAATAAAGGTCGAAGTCTGCAATATCTACTTAAGTGAAAAAAATTATATTGATATATGTTATATGCATACTAGAGGCCCAGGGCACGGGTTTCTGCACCAGTAGGGTCCCTTGACTTGGCCTGAACCCTCTCAAAATCTGGGAGCCCTCAAGGGATGTTGGACTTCTGGTTTCAGCGCAATCCCCGCAGGTCAGGCTGAGGGATACCACTGGTGCACAAATCCATGCACCAAGCCTCTAGTATGCAAATTGGTTAATCTTTGGTTAATCTCTTCCCATCCTCCTTCCTCCCCGCTTTTCTCTGAGATTCATCAGTCTGTTCCATGTTTCCATGCCTGTGCATTGAGCATCTGCCCCCAGGTGGTCAGTGTGCATCATAGCTACTGGTCGAATGGTAAAATGGTTGCTTAGGCATTTATATATATAGACAGGTGTATACACACACTCATGCATACATATATTTAGAAAAGCATTTATGGAGACATGTACCAAAATTTTTGCACTTTTCCTTGGATGGGATTTGGAGTTTGTGTGGAAAGGAGATTCACTATTTGCCTAGTTTGCATTCTTCCCATGAGCATATTTTAAACTACAAAGGCAAAAAACAACAAATAGCACTCTTACCAATCTACATTCTTTATTTCTTTATATTAGTCTTTTTCTAAATACTCCACTACAAACCTCTCATTTCTTTTCCACTTCCTTGACATAATTTCTTTGGAAATCTGTTAAAGAAAACATTAATTTGGCATTGGAAAAAAAGCTGGTTATCTGCCTCCTAATAGCCTCTTTAGAAAGATTTGGATGTATTCCTATAACAAAGCCTTTTGGTTTTAAATTCCTTATGGGTAAGCATGTTATATTAAATAGCAGTTTTATCACAATGATCTGGAACAATCACTACTTTTTGTGAGTCAACACAAAACTCAAAGAATGTCTGTCTGAAGGAAAACACAGTAAAAGGACTCCAGTGTATAGAATCAGTGTCAGGAGTAATGTTATTCTATATAATAAAACCCTAATATGCAAATAGACCAAACAGCAGAACAACCAGTTGCTATGATGCACACTGCCACCAGGGGTCAGTGTGCTCCCAGAGGGAAAGTGCCACTCAGCCAGAAGCTGGGATCACTGCTGGCAAGTGCAGTGGTGGTAGCAGGAGCCTCTCCTGCTTCCGTGGCAGTGCTAAGGAGCAGCACTCGGTAAGGAGCAGTGAGCAGGTGGACAGTAAGGAGAGAGGGGTTCTGGTCTACAAGAGGGATCCTGGACTGCAAAAGGGATGTCCAACTGCCAGCTTAGGCCTGATCCCCCCTAGGCCTAAGCTGGCAGTTGGACATTCCCCCAAGAGGTCCTGGACTGCAAGAGGGCACAGGCTGGGCTGAAGGACACTTTCCCTCTAACCCCCTCCCCCCACCCCAAACACACACACACACACACACACACACACACACACACACACACACACCAGTGCATGAATTTCATGCACTGGACCTCTAGTATATTATAGTTATCTCAGCTGAGATGGATAGGAATAATGTTATATATTATAGTTGCCTCAGCTGAGATGGATACTGTCTTCAAAATTGCTACAGGTATCACTGTTTTGATAACTTTGATGAAATCATTCTAAGGAATTCATCTTACAGTTATCTGAGAACAATTGATTAAATCTGTCTATTACAAAGCAAGGAAACAAAGAGTTTCAAAAGCCTTGCATACCTTTTTTGAATATGTTTATACATATGTGTGCATATATGTTATTTGTTAAGCACCTGGTAGGTTTTGTGTACTCTCTTATAACTTTTTTTGTTTGTGGTGGTGACAAAAAAGTACATGACCACATCTTTTATCAATAGAAAAACATATGGCTCCAGCTGGCTTGGCTCAGAAGATATAGCGTTGGCCCATAGACTGAAGAGTCCCAGGTTTGATTCCAATCAAGGGCACATGCCCGGTTGTGGGCTCAATCCCCAATAGGGGGTGTGCAAGAGGCAGCCAAATCAATGATTCTTCTCATAGATATTTCTATACCTCTCCTTTCCTTTCTAAAATAAAAAAGTAAATAAAAAGAAAGAAAAGAAAAACCTATGTATCCGATAAATTACTTTTGGGAAATAAGTGTTTTAATTCACAAGCTGTTTTGCACAAATTTATTTATGTGTACCCCAGGGAAGATCATAAAAGATTTTATAATGGGCAAAAAAAGACTGCTGTGTGTCCTTTTAGTGGAATACTAGATGATGCCTACTGTGTTAATCTGAGTTATCTAATTCTCGAAAGGTGTGTGTCCTCTATTATCTTTAACATGGGTTGCAGAAAACGGATAGTAAGGCAAATGAATTTTGTTGTATGGTGACTCGGTTGACAGCACCCCCGTTCTTTGTGGAAGAGGCTTGTTTAATATCTGTTCATCCATTTCAGCATTCCAGATTGCTTGTACATGTGTCTGCTCTTTGACCTGGTTATAATGTCTTACTGGTCCCTTCATGGATTTAATAACTTACATGAAATTTTGGAAACACATTATTTATATTCATAGTAAGAATCATCACTTTAACCTTTAACAAGATTATCTTCAACTCATATCATCCTTATAAAGCCTGGAGAGGGTATATAAAATGGGCATTATTATTTCCATGTAACAGATGAGAGGACTGAGCCAGGGACGGAATTCTGAGGCCCCCGTCCTCCAGATGAGGTGGATGAATATTTAGGAGATTCTGGTTATGCTGGACCAGAGTGGAGGCTCAGGCCAGATCCAGACATGGGCAAAAATGCAAAACCTGGGCTAAGGATGGGATGTCAGGTGTCAAAGATGTAAACAAACCAGAGTTGTGGGATATTGGGCAGGTGAGGTAAAATTTGAATCTAGCAAAGGGGCTAGCGCAAGCATGTCAAACTTGTGGCCAGTGGGCCTCATGCCTCATTCATTTGGCTCGTGTTAGCCTTTGAGTTTAACATGCTTGGGCTACAGAGTAAGGGGCCTGTGAACCAAAGAAATCTGGCCAAAGGCATGCATTGCTTATCAAAAAATATTTCTCGATAGGGTCCTTTTGTGTCAGGGCCATTATGGAGTCCTGTGCCAGCAGGAAGCAACCCCAGCCTGGCATTTAAACTAAGCATAAAATTGGAAACACCTGGCCCAGTGGGTAGGGGTGGGGGGATTGGAGGGGACTCCTGGAAATGAAGTAAGGACAATGAATGGCCTTCAGCTGGGCTCAGCTGCAAGGAGGTGCACTGATTTTTAGCCATGTGGTTTATTTCAGAAAACTGCACACATTCTCCAAGTCCCCACGGAGCTGACATTTTCTTACCACTCTGATTAATCAAATTGTATTCAAAGTGAAAAAACCTCTTTGGCAAGCTATTTTTAGTCCTTTGATGGTAGGTAGCAACTGTTACCTGGTCTTTTATTCTTCACTTTAAATTATTTCTGAAGTTATGCTTGCTGCCATTCTAATTTGGAAGCAAGGTAGGTATTTTGCTAGCTTTGATTATCCGCTACAGAGAATCAGGACATGGTGATTGAGGAAATGTGGAAATTTTGTAATTAATTTTTGGGGTAGGTCCATCTTTAGATTAAGACAGACCTTCTCACTGCTTTGATCAATAGCATTACAAAGGAAAATAAGTGATTTCCAGATTCAGTCCTGCATGGCTTGTAAGTGACTTCATGCTTTATTCCACACCATATCCAATGACCCAGACACTGTTTTACATTAATCTCTCATTTTAGCTATGAGATCCTGCAAACTTAACTCATCATGATTACAAATGGAGTTTAATCAGACTCGTCATGAATTTGCTAATCATTCACACACACACCGCCCCCCCCCATCTTAACCTTTTCTCAGAATTCCAGGCTTTATTTAAACTCTGAGATACTTAACACAAGCATGATTTCCCCATCCTACCCCCCAGTCTACTCTAATCTGGAACCTAATTAACTAATGGCTAATTAGTAGAGTACATTTTTATATAGATACATTAGCTTTTTGCATTATATAATGTATAATGCATTCCTTTATCTGATAGAAAGTCTCTGTTCTAGATATTTTTAAACAGTACTTGCAGTATAATCCATTCTTAAAATAATATACTGTGATTTAATGCATAAGGCAGATTCATTAGAACTCAGGAAATGTAAACATATTGGTGGTCTCTTCCAAAGAAGAAAAATAATCCCTTTATAGCTGTTTTACAAAGAAAATGGTAAGTGCATGTTAGTTCACAGGCATGGCTTATATTGCCCCAAAGAGTTGAAACTCCACTGTACTTGCCAAAGGACTGTAACTACATTTACTTTTCAAACAATCGATTTTGTAGAAAAGAATGGCTGATTTGCTGCTGAAACATAGTACTCATGATACAGTGTTGAGCTGATTTGTGAATAAAATTTTGAAAAGCTAAATATTTTAAGACAAAATTTGCAAAATAGAACAATGATTAGGACTTCTATGTCTGGTATAAATGCAGAGAATTTTAAACATACCACTCTACCTATAATTAGCCCATTAATATCTAGAAACTTGTTTGGGGTTTTATTTTTTCCAAGGGGCTGTGTCATGCAAGTTTCAGAAGGATAAGCTTTCCCTTTGCCTGTCAGTATGATTTAAGTGGCAGCAGTGGGCAGAAACACCGTAAGTCTGCTAGGAGTAACTCAGAATAAAACGACCTGGCCTTCACTGGAGGATTTTATGATCTACATGGCAAAGCAGAATACACGGAAAAAAACACAGAGAAAGAAAATACTAAAGGACTGTTAGTAGACTGGAAATTGTGTCTGAATTGGGCAGATTCTTAGATCTCTTGGTTGAAAACATTTTTCCATCTTCATTTGTTTTACTCCTTTGAAATGTCTTTTAATTCCATAATCTCTTTCCATCCCTGTACATGGTCAGGAATGGGATTTGAAATCAATACATCTGGGCTTAAAATGTAGGCCCACCGTTTTTAATCAAGTTATACGAGTGTGTGTGTGTGTGTGTGTGTGTGTGTGTGTGTGTGTGTGTGTGTGAGAGAGAGAGAGAGAGAGAGTGCGCATGCTTGTATTGACATTGCTTAAGTGTGGCCCGTAATAAGAACAGAACACATACTTCATGACAAAGAAATTTCAGTGATCTCATAACCAGTTAGCCCTTTCACCCATCTTCCAGATACTACACGCTCCTTGAGCTTTGATGTTATCCATTTTCTCCAGTGGTATCTTTATGAGTCTCTGCCTTTGTGCTACCTGTGTCGAGGTATAATAAAATTAACACCAAATTATTATAAGCTTTTTATTTATTTATTTATTTATTTCAAGTGCGCTTTTTTTTTTTTACATTTTAAATATGATGTTTTAATACCTAACAATATTTTGCTTTGTGTTAGTATTAGGAAGCTCAGTGAGAAGGTTCACGTAGCTATAATATACTTTTTTTTTTTAAAGGCAGTGATTCAGTCATTTTTACTCTGTATGCCAATGCCTAGAATATAGTAGCCGTTTCATATACATTTGTTGACTTATAATTAGAAAACTGGAGAGGAATGCCCAAGCTTGTTCTATGCTAATTGTCAAGTCTCTTTTCGTCTCTGAAAATCCATTTAGAAACCTCAGAATTTAGAGTGAGATGTAAAAGGAAGGACCAGAGCAGATCAATTTCTCCAAGGTGATTGCAATTCAATTAGTAAAAAATGGTATCTTCCTCCTCCAAACCTCTATACCATAAGTTCACTTATTCTATCTACCTTTTATTAATGTTTTAGCCACGGTTGGACCAAGCTCCTTCCAGTGCAGGAATGTTGTATGAACATGGGTAATATTTCCTGTAACCACTGCCTGGAGCCTTACATATATAAGACATTTTGGAAGGGTGTTTTTGTTTTTATTTTTTTTTTATTTTTTGTGATTAGGTAGACAGCAGGACTTGTCTATATAGAAAAAACTGCCTTGAGGCACACAGGCAACTTTGTCAGTCTCTTTGCTGGATTTGTCATTCTCTAATGCTTTACCCAGGCCCAGGGCATTGGGCCTGGGCCAAAGACAACTCTCAGCTTCTCAGGTATTGCAGTCTTGCTTTTTAAATTTTTCCTTAAGCCTACAACGAAGAGGGAAGTAAAGGTAAGGTTCTCTCACTGCCTTCACTATATACAGGAAAGGCTTTTAGGATGAAGAGGAGAGAAACCTTACTTTTCCAGCCCCGAGGCAGGAGGGAACCCAGTAGAAAGGGGCCTGGGAAGTGAGCCAAGGATGAGATTGGGAAGCCATCCAGTGCTCCCAGCAGCTGTGCCATTGGGGCCTTGCTTCCTTTTGGATCAACTACAAAGTACCAAAATGCCTGCAGGCATTGTATAGGTCCGATTTGCACGTTGGCTTGGATAGTGAAAAGTTATTTTCTTCAGCTAGTTTGCATTCAATCCATTGGTAGTCTTCAGGTGAAAATAGTCTTTTTTGTCATTAAGGTTAATCGATGTGTGTTTATCTAGAAAACTGTAGAGAATGGTTTTACAAGGAAGAAGACTGGGGGTTGGAAGGGAGGAAAAAATGGACCCAAGTAATGATTTATTCTTAAATAAATCACTGTGTGTAGTGTATCCCAAACAGCCCTGATCATAAGACTCACTTGGGGTATGCATTCTCAAGAGTGGCCATGGAGATTCAGATTCAGGAATTCTGTGGTAAGGACGGGAATCTGGGTATCCCAGGTGAATCTTATGATGGGTGAGTGAGAAACGCTGCTGAGTGCATACGCCTAGGTATATAAGGAACCCAGTTTTATAGGAAATGTTGAGTGCATGTGGCCCAATTGGCTCCCGGAGCAGCCCGGTACAGCCTTGTTACACGTCACGCTGAATGTCTCCGCTTTCGGGAAATAGGAGCTTGCTATTTTTCCCCTCTTGACATTTGCCAGTGTGCACCATGTTACTTGAAGATAGGAAAAGTAAGTGAATCTCACAAATTATTTGATGACGGCATCAGAAACGTCTGGCAATGTGGAATTGCTTCAGTGATTTCTTTCTTACTTCAAGCTGTAGGTTTAGATTTGGCTCAGGCGATCTCTGGGGTGGTGGGGTGGTGCTCAAGTATCCTGGGGAAGATGATAAAATAAAATTTACTGGAACAAGTCCTGACTCTTAATACTTGGTTCCTCATATGAAATTGTCTTAGAAGTAGCTTTTCCTCCTAGTTTGCCAAAAGGTTCACCAAAAGGCACATGATAAATTTTTTTCCAGAACCACCCTTGTAGACATTCGATGATTTAAGGTAAAACAATGCTCTCTTACTTCTTCATTGTTATGGAATTGAGTCCTTTGGCTCCTCAGTCACCCTAAGTAGGTCCCTCCCTAATTCCCTATTATTCTTGATCCTGCTTCCCTGTTGATTACATTATCCCTGTCCTTGTGAATTTCCCTCAAAATTGACCACAGTTGGTACTGATTGGCACATTTGTTGGCTTCATGGCTAAATGTCATCTATCTCCCTCATCAGATTGCAAGTTTTCTGAAGACAGAAGACATACTCCATTCACTGGTGTTTATCCGAAACTAACGCAGTGCCTGGCACATACTTGGTCCCAAAGATACCAGGGGAACGAATCATTGTTGCTCATATAATGACCAGTGTTTAGCTTTCAGTGTTTGACAGTTGGTTTGCTTTTAGTTTTCTCTTGGACTTCTTTCTTGGGCTGCTTTCTTGGACTTCTAGCCCTAAGCAAGACAGCATAAGGAAAGAGGTACCTCTCCTGTTCCAGTGCTGTAGCCATGAATCCTCTAGCCATTTCCTTTGAGAATAGAACATGGTGTTGGTAAGAGACAGTGTGGTTCCAAACTCTCCTGCTGGTTGGGAGCCACTGAGATACGCACAGCCCCATGTAAATCCCAGCCACTGTTATTCTAATAAACAAAGAACTCTATTAAAATGAACACATTAATAAGCCTATCCTTGGCCTTATTTGGCACTGATATATTTTGAAAAATTATTTCCCTTTTTCAGATGGGCCAGAAAAGTGCTATGGGAGCATGATAATTCTTTTTTTGGATATGTCACTTTTGTTCACTCTTAATTTCATCTCCATTTCAAGCCGGACCAGACTAGACCAGACCCTGCATGGACTGGAACCACAGGGGAGGATTTACCGTATGGCCAATGCTTCCTATAGTCGCACTTTATTCCCTAAGTAATAAGAAAACTGGAAATAGTTGATTTAATCATTTCTGCCCTTGTTTGGCCTATGATGTCAGCTGCCTTATGGAAGTTTTCATGTCTGCATCATCCCAGAGTGTCTAGCGTAATACATGACCTATTATAGGCATCTGGTCAGGGTGTTTTGAATGAATAAATGCTATTTGTCTAACATTCTTCTTATTAAATCTATTATAGTTTTAAGCTCAACGTATGCACATTTATCTAACAGTAATAGTCTTTTTTTTTCCTCTAAGAAGTTTACAAATCTTGTTATTTTAGAGCCTATATAGAGTTCTTTTTAGGATCATCAACCAAGAATATAGCTCTTCATAATAAGTTTTGACATTTTACATGAAATATTGAGAAAGGCAGCTCCCTAGTTGCATCTTTCATTTATTTGAAGGGTTTTTATTAAATAAAATTTGTTAAATGAAGAGACTAGGAATGCCTAAAGCTAGGAAATTGCTGGTGGCATCCTAGGCCCACAGCTAAGTCATCATCTTTGCATTGCTGTGAATAATTGATGAGGGAGGCAGACACATGGTTTAGTGAGGAAAAACGCAGAAGTATGTACTTCAGAATTCTGATTTTTTTGTCTGGTGGCTCATCCCTTATCCCTTGAACTGAGACAACGCTCTTGTTCTTAACATTCAAATTGTCAAATTGTTTACGATTAGAAAATTCCTCAGTGCAGGTTTTCAATTAAAATTAATAAGTATGAATCATTTAAATTAGGGAAATAATTGTTCCTTCTTATTGTCTTTATTTTTAGTTTAGATGAATTCCTAGGTGGTCATGCCAATATAGCCTACCATTACTGCTATTTCCCAACTATTCCTGCAGTACTTAATTCTACTTGGTCATTAAAAAATATATATTCCATATAAATAACAGAAATAATTTTCTTATGCCCAGTAGTTCTCTGTTTTGCATCAAAACCATAGTTAGTAACATTGTTATATAAAATTTTATCCTCTCAAGGGCAGTTTTGCCAAGTTGTCAGAAATCTTTGAAAGAAACATCCTCCCATTAAATTAAGAGACTAAAAATGTCTAAAGCCAGGAAATTATTGACAACATTCTAGGCCCACAGCTAAATTGTTTTCCTTGCCCTGCAATGAATAATTGATTTTGCTTAAGAATTTTCTTTCCTGCTGTGGAAAGATCTTTTTGCCTTTTCCTCAGTGTGAAAATAACCCCTGGCCTATACACCATGACACTTTCCCACTTGGTGGTAACTTTAATATTTAAAACCAGTAGGTTTTTTCCCCACTAATTGGATGAATATTCTCAGATTCTTTAGTCTAAAAAACATTCTAAGGAATATTTGCATTGCTTGCTATGGGGGCCAAAAAGAGCTCAAGGTATGAGTGCTGGTTTTCAGTCGCTGCCTTAAGACAACAGATGCAAAAGGACCCTATTGAATTCTCTCTCATGGTCTTTGTTTTGTTTTGTTTACTTCCCTGTCTCTGCGGAGGTGAAGATGACCTTTTTACTGCACAGGATAGACCTAGATCGATGTGTGCATGTTGTACTTTTTTTTTAATTGATGGAAGAGGTTCAAATTCTCTGAAACCAGCGACCTGTATCTCTGCCCAGGAAAGGCGATTTCCCCACATGTCACTCTGTGCTTTATGGAGAGCAGCCGATGTTTCTAGAATAGACTTAGATAATTTCAGAATAGCTATGTCAGTCTTGACTCAGTGGGCCTATGCCTGAGATTTGTTTACATTGCTGGTCAAGATCTTTAAACGTTTCAGAAATTCTGTAAATCCCAGGATATTAGAACCCTCCTTTAGAAAGGAAAATATTCTGTATACTATTAATCCCCACGTCTCCTTCCATTAAAGAGAATGTGCTTTACCACAGACCTGCTGATGGTTAAGTGAAGGGCCAAGGAAGTGGGAGGTAAAAGCAGGAAGGCTGACTGTCCCTGGGGGAGGGGGAGTTTGGTATATCTCCACATTCTGCAGGAGTGTTGAGGTCTGGTCTTGGAATGAATGTGCATAATATGCTGGAGGCCATATGCAGTCATCTGTAAATGCTTTGAAATAATTTTGAGACATATCAATAGCTATTTGTATAAAATAACTCTTTTATTAAAGAAATTCTCTATAAAAGGCATTAAGCAATTATTTTACCATTAGCTGTTAATAGTTTTTAGTATGCAATTCTAGAATGGAGCTTTATTAGGAGGACAAATCACAGATGAATTAGTGCTATTTTTCTACCACAACAATTACCTTCTAATCTTGTGGAATTCACAGTAACTTTTGGAGCTGCTTTCTCTAGTCTTTAGTCTGACTCCTTGTCTTATTCCCCTTGTAATTCCCCAACAACTAAAAGTTATAACCATGGTAACAAAATACTGATCCCAGACATATTTCATTGGCTAGCATTCTCTTGCTACCAAATGTAAGGCAGGAAAGAAAAGGTTTAGACAATTTCGATTATTTCCGTTTAAACTGAAATTGGCTTGTAAGTGAATATATGTGCTTTAATTTCCCCCCAGAGTTCAGGTTGTATCCAGAACAGGCAATATGTGCTGGACAGAGGTCTAAAATACAAATCTTAAGAAAGAAGGTGACTAAGTCTGAATGTTTTCTTCATCTTAAAGAATATTCCCACTCTGCCACATCTCACATTATCCTTGTAAAGAGATGATGATCAGTGAGGCAGTTCTATGGAAGCAAGTGGTCCAAAATGTCTGGTGTTTTGGAGCCCTGGACCAGAATCCCAGTGACGAGGCATGTTAACTTTGGGCCTGGTCATTTCTGCTTCCTTATTTGTAAAACAGGAATCGCATCTTTCAAAGAGGATTCTTACTAAAGTAAATTCAGCTAACATGTGAAAATGCATAGCATTGTACTTGGCACATGTTAGGTAATCCATGATTGGCCTCAATGAGGTGGTGATTAGTGGAGGGAAAAACAACACAAATGCCAGAACAAAGGGATGTTTTGCCGTTCAGAAAGTACTATGTGTATTCAAGGGACACTTGTCTTGAGATATATATGTAACCTTTATTTAATTATCAATATCATCTGTCTACCAACCTGCCTATTTGTGTTAAACTTCATAGCAGCAAATAATTTTCCTGGGTAGATTTGATTCTTGTAAATGTCATTTGGCATTGGGGAAAGGACTGCTCCCACCAAGTAATGTTATTTGTTATTTATTTAGTAATATGGGTTTTGTCAAAAAGAAAAGGTTTCTATTCAAAAATAAAATGTTATTATAAAGTAATAAGATCATTATCTTAAGGAACTCCTATGTCTGAGTGCCATCCAAGAAAAAAGAGTTCCAAGATTAGAGAAATGGCTGCTGCAGTGAAGTAATAAGCACATCACTTTCTGGTAGAGATGTGTTGAAAGGAGGTGAGACACATCCTATCTAATAAAAGAATAATATGCAAATTGACCATACCTTTGCTACACCCAATAACCCATGTCCACAAGCCATGCCCACCTCCCAATCAGGAGCAATATGCAAATTAACACCCAACCAAGATGGCTGCTGCCCATGGCAGGGCAATCGCTGGGTTACCAAGGCTAGAAAAAGTGTCACCAGAGACTTTTTCTGGGCTTGGGCAGGCAGGCCATGGCTGGGGTGGAGCCAGCTAGATCACAGGGTGATTGCTGACTGGGATCCCCTGGCCGAGGTCCCCTACCTAAGGACCTCTCTTGGGCAGGCCGGGGCTCGGGTGGAACCAGCCAGTAATTGGCCCCATTGTAGGGTGATCGCTGCCTGGGGTTCCCTGGCTGAGGTCCTCTGCCCAAGGACGAAAGACATGGCCAGAGGCTTTCAGCCTTGGGCAGGCTCGGGGTGAGCTGTCAGTTGGACATCCCCTGAGGGCTCCCAGGATGTGAGAGGGGGCAGGTTGGACTGAGGGAGCACCCACCCCCAGTGCACGAATTTTGTACACTGGGCCCCTAATTAAAAATAAAACGTTGTGTTACATGTACTTACTATACGACATTTTGTACACCATGTTTCAGTCCTATGAACAATCAATCTTTGAAGGAACTTTTGTGAAGCATTTTTATAAGATCAGCTTTATAGCATCAGCCTAAGGACAAAACATGATTTCATACTTGCAAACTTTGATACATTGAAACATCTTTATTCTATCGAGCACTTATTTTTACTAGTTTATTCTAAGGTATGATACACCGTCTTAATCCAAAACAGCTGCAGAACCACATCATTGCCATTTTGATTTTTTTAAGTGCACAATTATAGACTTCCTCAGTCTTTCAGTAATATGTCAAAACGAATGCACGAGGGAGTGAACTTGATGTTTTGACTCAGAAATCTGGGCTCTAAGTTAGTAATAATAAAAGTGTATGTTTTCTTTTCCCTGGCTTTGTCACTACTGGCCATGTAGCTTTGAGTGAGTTTCCCCCCAATCTGTAGAAGATGAGAATAGCATTAGTTGTTGCCTCAAAGTTGTTTAAAAAACAAAATGACAAAAACAAAAACAGACTCAGAAACAGAGATGAAAGGAATGGTTGCAGAGGTGAGAAGGTGGGAGGATGGGTGAAATGGTGAAGAAAAATATAGTCAATAATATTGTGATAATTTTGCATAGTGACAAATGATGATTAGAATTAGTGGGGTGACCACTTTGTAAGGTATAAATATCTTAAATGACTATATTGTACACCTGAAGTTAATATAATATAATACTATCTCATAAAAGAATAACATGCAAATTGACAGTACCTCTGCTACATCCACCAGCCATGCCCCCAGCCAATCAGGAGTGATATGCAAATTAACCCCAACCAAGATGGCTGCTGCCCAAGGCCAGAAAGCTTCAGGTAGAGGCTTTCCAGCCTTGGGTAGGCTGGGGCTGGGGTGGAGCCAGTGATTGGCACCATCGCAGGGTGATCGCTGGGTGCCCAAGGCCTAAATCCTTGGCCTTGGGCAGGCCTGAGGTGAGCTGTCAGTAGGCTATCCCCTGAGGGCTCCCAAGTATGTGAGAAGGGGGCAGGTTGGGCTGAGGGACCACCCACCCCCAGTGCACAAATTTTGTGCACTGGGCCCCTAGTACTATATATCAACTATGTTTAAATTTAAAAACCAAAATGAATTTGCACGTGTCAAATGCTCTTGAACTTGGCACATAAAAAGAGTTAAAAAATATTAGGTGTTGTTATGGTTTTAGGTAGATAGATAAGATATAGAAATGTTTTATTTAATGTTTAGTATTTTTTGTTTGTTTTTGCTAGTTATGTTCCTGGTGAATCAGTATTTGAATATTTCCTATGCTTTGAGACAAGAGGAATGTTCATGCTAAAACATACCTTTGAGAATGTGTGAAACTGTGCACACTGAAATATATAAGGGCAAAATACTTCAGGGTAGCAAACAGTGATGGTGTTTGCTGCTCTATTTATAGCTCCTGTAGCTGTCAGTTGCCTAGGAGATCTTTGGCAAGATCCCAGCAGTAAGCAGCAGCATTTTATCCTATAAAGAAAGAGGTGCAACTGATCTAATGACCATCATTAGGCACTTTCTGGGGAATCACCCTCCAGATTTTAAGAGATTTCTATTTCTGTCCCCTGTTTCATTGTTACATCTGCCCTTCAATATACTGTGAAGGAATTATTTATCAACTCATAAAGAAAATACTGACCTCACTTCTACATCCAATTAATTTGTACCTGTTAAAGAATTTATAGTTTATCCATGGCAAAAGGGAACTTTTGTTCTTAAACTGTGTTGTGAAAGGCCACAGGGTTATATATGTCAGTTTTCCATGATCACATAATCTGCTTTAAACCAAAGCTAATTAGTAGAGATGTAAGGAGATTATTGTGCCCTCATGAAAAGAGTGTGTTAAATCTTTGCTTTTCCTTTTGCAGGTAAGTGAACATGACATTGGGCGGAGTTCATTATGCTTCCTGGGTGGCTCTTACTCGTGTTGCTATTTTATGGACTAAAACTCAAGAAGACAGTTAGAAAAATACTGATATGCAGGTACTGTGGATACTGCTGGAGTGTGTATTCTAAGCGATGGTAAGTGGGTTCATTCTTTCCTCATGATATCAAGCTGGGCTGCCCCACTTCTGCTCTCTTCCTCCCAGCAAAACTGGCTCCCGGGTGGTTTAATAAGCATCTCTAGTTGACAAAGCCAAATGAATGAAAAATGAGATTTGCTTTGCAGTCCTGTTGGATATGCTTTTTGGAGGACAGTTTTTACAAAAGCCTGAAATCATTTGGCTTTGCTGGTGTTCTAAGCCAATGTTTTATATTTCACATCTGGCCAGTTTGGTATGAAATTTAGAATGTTGTGGTACTATTGTGATGATCATGCAGTGATCCTTGTAGCTCAGAGAACAGAACTCTAGGCTGAAAGAGAAGAGTCTAAAGCCCCACCCTGAGTAAAACATTCTGAATTAATAGTTGCCTAAGGACTAGAGTATTCTTAGATCTTTTTAGAACTCACACTTCTAAATCAAAGAAGTGTAATTGGAGTTTCCTTTTTAAATATTTGAATACTGTACTAGTATTTACTATGTAGATGTTCAAATATTAGATCTGTAATTAGAAGGAAATCTAGCAGCATGTCAAGCTAAATAGGAATGTAAATCCCTATTCAATTCACTATTGAAGACATATAATGCCATTAAATACTTTTTAAAGTATTCAGGAGCTTTTTAATATTTTAGGATTGTTCTAGCTAACTCCTTTAAATATTTCCATTGTTGTTACTTCTCTAGAAGTTAAAAGTCTAATGACAGTTTGGCTTTTTTGTTGTTGAAATTTGAGGTTCTGTTTACTACCTGACTATTTATGTTAAGAATTATATTTCACTGATTAAAAATTAGACTAGAAATATAAGTTGTTGGGGTTTTTTTTGTTGCTTGTTTTCATTTATTTTTATTGAAAAACATATTGTTTCATCTGGGATAAATGAGTATAAATATTGTCATTATCTTTGGGAGTTTTATTAGAGAGGCTCAATGTTAAGAACATTCCACATGCTGACCTACTTTAATTTTATCTTTCCTAAGAGGTTATTTTTTGATGCTGTTTATTTGAGAATGATTCTTTTAACTACTATATTGTTGTGAAACATTAATCTTTGAGGAGGATTATTGTAACAGAAAACAAATTCCCTCTCAAAGCACCAAGTGTCATACATCTGGTTTCTAAGGGATGGGTGGATGTGTGCCTAAATCCCATTTTCTGATGATGTTTTTTTCTCGATGAAGTGTTATCTTTAATATTCACAAAGAGAGGAGCTATGATTTATAAATAGAATTTTACTTTACTAATTTATTTGCAATATAGCTATTTTTACTGCTAATGGGAAATGTCCTTAAAAAAAAAAGACATATTTATAGAACTTTTGCAAAATGCGGCCCTTCAGAGAATTGGGCATAAAGTTCAAACCTATGAAACCCTCATATTACCTTCTTCTGGACTCAAATCTTATATAAGTTTTATAGCTTGTTTATTTATTAGAAATAAAAATCTCAATCGGCATTATGCTTTGAGCAGGTAAAATTCATATCAGACACTAGTATCTCGGATTGCACTGGGACATTCAAGTCTGAAGAATTTTCAGTTCTGAATAAAAGCAAAGTTGTGTCTGCATGATCAAACTGCTGAAATCCGGAGCCTTTGATCTTGGGGAAATCAGGGGTTCCTTCAAACACTCTGAGAAGCTTGATGGTAACTGAAAATACTCAGTAAATTGTGTTATGTTTGGTGTACATGGTTCAGTCTTAAGTGCCACAGCAAAAGCTTTCTCTTTCACAGAAGTTCAGTAACAGCCAATTGTTCATGCCCAGTGAACTCTCTCGAGCCACTTTGGAATTTCCTGGGGTGGTTTTGTTTGTCGTGTGTGTCATTTTGTGCACAGTCCTTTATGTGGTGCTGATGGTGACCAAGCTGCTTTCCCTGTAGGAGCTATATCATACTGGTGGCTTTTATAGCAGGGCAGTGTCTTCCTTTATTATTACAATAATGCCACCATATGGAGAAGCAATAAATACATGTTTTTGCATGTTTTCCTATGCTAGTGAGCATTCTCATCAGTTTTATTGTTTCACATTTGAAAACGAGAAATAATCCCCCAGTCCTTTTTCTGCTGTGCTGTTCTGAGGAAATGGTCTTGGGTTTGACTATGAACATGAATAACTGCTTACTTAATTGGATGAGGAAACGTGTTTCAGGTGGCTGTAGAAGCAGGTTGTTTTTGAAGGTTGGCGGGATAAGTTTGAACTTACCCCATACAGTGACATTCATCTTTTTCACTATGTGAACCAGAAGGTGGCTGGGTCTCTTAAGGCTTATAATATATTTTTTATTGTCATTGGAAAATACCATGTTGCATCTTTATAAAATCAAAAGAAAGATTATTTTCTAAGACTTCTAACTCACTTCAGAATTTTCTGGTACCAATGCTGAAAATTCGGGGATCCAAAAGTTGCTGGAAGATTGTTAATCAGTGGTAGTGAGGAGAATAATTAGGATACTAATTTTAACCACACCTTGGACCCTGCCTCTATCTGATCAATTTTCCATCATAAGCAACTGTACATATTGCATGTCAGATAACTATAAGTCTGGTTGAGAATGTCAGAAAATATAAGGTTTAACTCATAATCTTCACAAGGAAGAATTTTAGTTCTATTTTCCTAGTAATTTTCCAAGAAGAATAGCTAATGCTTATTTTGAACAATAATTAGCCCTCCACAGTCAAATGCAAAGGACAAACTAATGGAAAAACTGGTCAACAAAACAAAAAGATTAACATTCAACAAACTTTAGTCAAATGACTTAAATTGACTTGTTTTAATCTGACAGTACAATACTATCCCTTTCAAAAGCAATCTTATCTCTCTACCTTAAGTTATAATTTTCAAAAATCATGCATTTTATAATTCATATTCATCTCAAACCAATGTATAGTATTTTGTACATTTAGACTTCTAGATTCTTTTTCACTTTTATGTTAAATTTTTTACAAATATACTGACTTGACATTAGTTAATAACATATAGGTTTCAAGTGTACAATTCAATAGCATACCATCTGAATTGCATTGTATATCTACCATTCAAAGTCAATTCTTCTGTCACCATATATTTGACCCCCTTTATCCATTACTGCCCGCCCCACCCACTTTTTCTATGTTCTGTGTTTTTGTGTGTTTTGTTTGTTCATTTGTTTACAACTTACAACTTCATAGCCTACATGAGTGAAATCATATGGTTCTTGATTTTTCCATCTGACTTATTTCCCTTACCATGGTATTTTTAAGATTCATTCATGTTGTTACAAATGGCAGTATTTGATCTTGTCTTAGTGATTGTCTTAGATATTGTATATCATACCATATCTTCTTTATCCAATCATCTGTTGAAGGACATTTTGCTTTCCATGTCTTCGCCACCGTGAATAATGTTGCAGTGTACATAAGTGTACATATATCTTTATGAACAAGTGTTTTCAAAATTTTGGGGGTATATATCCAAAATAGGGGCTGAGGGGTCATATGGTAAGTCTATTCTTATTTTTTTTTTGAGGAACCTCCATAGTGTTTTACATAATGACTGTACCATGTTGCATTCCCACCAGCAGTGAATGAAGGTTCCTTTTTCTCCACAACCTCTTCAATACTTGTCTTGTTGATAATAGCCGTTCTAACAGATGTGAGGTGGTATGTCTCATTGTAGTTTTAACTTTAATTTTTCTTATATCTAGTAAAGTTGAGCATCTTCTCATATATCTGTTGGCCATTTCTATGTCTTATAGATTTTCTTTAACTTTTTACATAAACTCTCATATACAAGAGATAGAATTATCTAATCAATCTTACCAACCCAGATTTAACAATTAGCAGCATTTTGTTGTAATTACTATTCTTTTGGGTGGGCATGGATGTTTTGGCGGGGGGTGGTGGTGGATGCTGAGGTATTTTAAACAAATTTGAGATACCCTGTCATTTGCTCTCAAATAGTTTAATGTGCATGCATAAAAAGGGGATGTTTTCTCATATAACCACAATATTATCACACTTAGAGGCTCCGTAATTATCCCTTCATACCCTCTAATACAGTGGTTCTCAACCTTTTGAATGCCACGACCCTTTAATACAGTTCCTCATGTTGTGATGACCTCCAACCATAAAATTATTTTTGTTGCTACTTCATAACTGTAATTTTGCTACTGTTATGAATCATAATGTAAATGTTTGTGTTTTCCGATGCTCTTAGATGACCTACAGGTTGAGAACCGATGCTGTAGAGCCTAAGACCATCGGAAAACAGACATTTACATTACGATTAATTAACAATAGCAAAATTACAGTTATGAAGTAGCATGAAAATAATTTCATGGTTGGGGGTCACCACAACATGAGGAACTGTATTAAAGGGTCGCAGCATTAAAAAGGTTGAGAACGACTGCTCTAGAACAATGCTGGGAATCACTTGAGCTACTTGTTATAAATTGCAGATTCCTAGATCTGATCCACAGAAATTCTGATTGAGAGGGTGGGTATAAGGCATGGCCCAGGAATCTGTATTTAAAACATTATCCCAGTTGCTTTTTGTGCTCTTTGTCTGTTTCAGATACAGTATTCCCAATTTCTTCTACCGGTAGAAACTCTCATTTCTTCATCGTGTCTAGCTTGCTGTCTCCAATAAAAACCAAAACATTAATTTGACGTTGGATATTCCTGATTGGCAGCTGCTCAATGTGTTACCCCTCCAAAGTGCAGTCCACAAAACCCAGATGAACCACCCTGGTGTTGACAATTAGTTAAAGAGACATACAGGTTGGCAGAAATGTTGGATCATTCTTCTAGAAACTACTACAGGCACACCACACATCAACCTTATTCATAATGCTCTGTATTATTAGTACATTAACCAAACGAATACATTTTTTTCTGGTCAATAAGGTATGCAGCAATATATGCAAATATCAAATCATTATGTTGTATACCCAAAACTAATATGTTCTATCTCAAAAAAATAGTGGTGCAACTCAGGTAATTTCATCCAACTTTCTGGTTTCTATAAGTATCATAGCTGTCTGCTTTATATTAGAAGGCATTTAGTCAGCATAAATGTTTCCAAAAGATGTTTCTGAATTCTTTAAAATTAAATTGTAGCTATGTGAGTGGGAGGGATGGCTAGCAGTCCGGCTGAAACCAGCTTGTCCTTATGCTGATAACCAGTAAAGCTAGGTAATGGGTACAGGTGGTTGATTATAAAAATCTTTATATGTCCTGTGTTTCAGATATCTTGTGATAAGACAGTAAATTGAAATGAACTTAAGACATTCACTAAACTTGGCCAAGCTCTTTTTTTGCTGTCTTTGAACTAGTCCCTTGGAAATCTTATGATGTTTTCAGGGTCTCTACCCCTTTGTAGGCCTTGCCTGCACACTGCAGGCTGAGTATGAGGGATGGATGTAGCAGCATTAGGGTAATATTTTGCTTTAGGCAACCCCCTAAAAGTGGTGTTTTCCCTCCATGTCTCTCACAGTTTAATCTGCATAGAAAAGGTCAAACCAAACTGACATTTTTGGATATTTGACTACTTGATTTTGGCATTTTATAATGTCTCATGAATTGTGTATAATTTTCAAAAGGGTTGAACATTGTTTTTCCTTTTGACTGTTTATGAAAATGTGTTGCATAGATACCTAGCACTACCAATCATATACTTTATGGGGGATTGTTAATTGCTCTTCAACAATTGCAGCTGAATAGAAGCTATCTAAATTTTTGTTGCATGGCATACTATAAATAATATTTTCTTTTCAGAAAACATTTGTGTGGTTTTATTCATGACCTTTTTAAGGGAGACTTTATTTTTATGAAGTAAGCAGGATACTAATTTATATGCAGATCTAGGCTGCTATATCCTAGTGAGGACAGAAATATAACTTATTCTGTCTTTTCTCCCCTGCAACATCCTGGATAAAATGTAGTCGGGATTTTGACTATAACAAAATGAATAAATGAACAGTACTTAAAATAACTGCCACTTTACCATACTCTGATTAAGAAGATTACATGACCGAATTGTTTTAATTAATCACTTGGTATGACAAGCTTATGTTCATTAAAATCAGTCATTTTCATTGGGTTAGTGTGAAGCTTCTGATATTGTTATCCTTAGCCTAGCCATAGTGATCTTTTTACACATATATGTTATTGGCCATTTTGAAATTTGGTATTTTGATGGCATACAATGATAACTAGCTTTTTAAATGGTAGTCTACCTGTCTACCAGTCAAAGATGATGGAATGGGGTAGAATGTTGAACAAAATAGTCGATGCCTACATTGCAAAACTTACTGCTAAATGTGAAAGGAAGCTAACCTAAAAGTTTCAGTTTCATTCCAAATCATTCTTTTTAAAGTGGTATTATACCCAGATTCAACATATTTAAAGAACCTACACATCACAGAGAAACAGTGCTTTTTTTTTGTATAGAATTTTCTGAGCTACAAAAGTGTGAGAAGCAATTGTTCTAATCCCACATGGAAACTGAAATACTCCCTGTAGTTCAAGGAGAAGAAAGGAGAAAGAGGTTTGGGTGCAGAGAGGTGGAAATGGGAAAGAAGCAGAGGAAGAAATGGGGGGAGGGGGAGGAAGAGTAAGTGCGGCCGGGGAAAAGATAAGAGGAACTTTGGAGGTGTAGGGTTGTGGGTGGATTGTCAGGAGTCTGATGGAGAAATGGATGTTCTCCCCATCAGGGAAAGACACAACTTTGTAGCCTAGAGTGGAGGCCTAGGCTAGGGCTGCAGAAGTTTGGCTTTCTCCATTGCCCAGGCAACCCTAGCCTCTTCTCTCTCCAGCTCCATGGCTGCCGCCATTTCTGTTATGATTATGTATCTTCTATAATTGAAACTTTGTAGCATTGAGTGGAGGCCTAGGTGGGCAACGGCAGGCAGAAAGCTTTGGCTTCCCCCTTTGCCAGGGAAACTTAAGCCTCCCTCCTGCTCTCAGTGGTAGCAGCCATCTTGGTTAGGGCTTATTTGCATAATTTTCTCCTGATTGGCTGGTGGGCATGGCTTGATCAGAGGTATGATCAATTTGCATATTACTCTTTTATTAGATAGGATAATTATGGAGAAAAGAGCCTTGCTTATTTTAAAAACAGTGTTTCAAGCATGTGTTTGGTTAATTTGTAATAATCAAATTGCTCAAAACATGCAAATTAATGATTCTGCCATATGTGTGTAATGGAGTCTGCTTAGAGTATGTTGGTTTCATACATGAAGAGCTGGAAGCCAGTGTTTATGTCCCAGGACTCATTGCCATGTTTGGTATTATTAGTTTCTCAGAGAAACTCTTGGGCTCAATGGTTGACTAGAGAGTATAGCAAGAAGAGGTCTAGTGTTGCTGCTGGCATTGCTGCTGGTCCCTTCGTGTATACAGGTGTATACAGGAAGAATACACCACTCATCAAAGGAAGCAAAGAATAATTGTTTTTTGCATTCGTTCATTCAGTATTGAGCTCCTGTATGTGCCAGTTCCTATGTGGAACCTGGACATATAAATGAGAGCAGGCAGGTTTGCCAGTTCTGAAACCTTAGGGGTTGGGGGATGGGGCAAAGCAAAGAAGAAGAAAAATAAAAATGAAACATGCACACACCATGGATCTGCCCTTCATTTAGATCACACCAGTTTATAAAACCACCTGTTAAGTGCCTTTTGGAATAGGGATTTGCAAAGACAAGTTAATTATTAAAGACAAGCCTCTGGGAGCCATCTAAAGAATTCATAACTAATGGTTGCCTCTCTGCTTGAGGCTTGATGTCTTTTAACTCTCTTTGCCTCACTTCATGTTATAATTATGTAATTGCAAACTTATTTTTTTTCTTCTTCTCCCTCTACCCCTTCTGTTGGAATTAGCAGTAAGATCGTAGGAATTTTCTCTCAAATCCAAGTATTAAAAATTACATCCAGTGCTTTTCACAGCACTTAATAAAAAGGCAGCTCTCATGTCGTTGTTTGTCTTGAATTGGACTGTTGGCCTTTTGCTTTTCGCCGGAGCCCTATGTGCGCAGTGAACAATTAACTGCTGCGTTAGGATTCTCAGAATGACTAGCATGAGTCAGGGGCTTCCAATTTTTTCTTTCTTTTTTTAAGCAAACAAAAAGAATGAACTTTATTTGCTTCAGCTGAAGCCTCCTTATGGCATGGCAGGGCTTGACAAGGGTGGGACTGGCTGGGTCTGGATCTTGCCCAATGGGGGGGATGGGTCTGGGTCTCACAGGATTTTGAGGTGCATGTGGGTAAGCAGGGACTTGACTCTGGGTCCTGTAGCCCCAGACTCTGACAGGAGGAAGGTTTTCATATACATTTTACTAGGTTTTTTTTTTTTTTTTCATCTCTGACACTTCTATTATAGAGAAAGGGCAAATAGCAATATTAAATTATTTCCTTTAATTAATGTCCTTTTAATGTGCATGAATTTTGTGCACTGGGCCACTAGTAGAACATAATAGTTTATCTTTTACCAAAGACTGAGAAATGAGGATTTCCATGTTTCTTCTTGCCTTCAGCTATTAATCTGGTCCTTTGGTGGAGAAGGCATTGTTAGATTTCTGTTACTTTGAAAGCTAGAGTTATCCAGACTTAAAAATACTTTTGCTAATCCCTGTAAAATTCATCTCATTCTCTGGCAATATTTTAGAATGATAGTCACTGTTTGCATTAGGGGTTATCCATATCTTTATGTTTATGCCATCAATCTATATTATAATCATGCACAATATTAATTTTAAGAGCCAATATTTAAAAATTTTCTGTCCCTTCAGATGTCAAGATTTTTACATTTTAAAGTGTGTATTTATTGAATATAATTTGAAAATTACATTGATCAAGTTTTTAAAAAGAAGCCTGGAAACACTTACCTTATTGCAACCAGTTTTCATTCATCCTACAAATATTTATTTTACTGCAAACTATATGCCAGACATCAGGTTAGACTTTGGAGAGAAAAGAGGTAAATATTTAGTATTTTAATTCTGAATCACTCATTTTAATGCAGTGATAGAACCTATGTTGAAGCAAATAGGAATATATATCAATGTAAAGAATGTTCCTATATGTATATACACATGTATTCATAGATCATATAATACATCTTTTATGCTTGTCTCCATATTGAAGTGTTTTTTTTCTCTTGATTTCAATAATAACACTCTTTCCATTTCCACTCTAATTTCCTTCCATCCCAGCGTGGATACCTTTTATCAGTCAGGTTGTTTTCTACTTTAGATGATAAAAATCCTGAGTCATAGGGCTCACATGTTAAAGTTATTTTCTCACACAAAGGAAAGTCCAGAAGTAGGACACACTTCAGATCTGGTTGATACATTAGTTCAGCAATTTCATAAAGGTCATGTTCTTTCTTCTCATATAAAGAATTTCCCACTGTGCTTCTCTTTGGCCTTGGTTAGGTCCATGTCTGTTCTAGTTACTAGCAAGGAACATGAAGTTAAGATTGACATACTTTGATCAATTATACCAAGGGAGAATGAATGTTGGTATTCAATATCCTCTTTTTCTGCCAACTTTAAAATATTACATTCCCATGAGTGGGGGAAGGGCTCAAAAAAATCTTATATTTCTAAGGACTGTGTTTGAGAATCTCTTCCATTCTTCTTATATATTATATGTAATTTTATCCACTCCCAGGGCTGAACTACCACCTTGTGTGTCATAGTTTTCACACTGTATATTGAACCAGAAGCATTTCTAGAATTTTATATCTATATATCTAATTCCTTCCTGAAAAAGTCAACTTGAAACTCCCAATAAAATCTCAGACTCAATGTAGGGTGAAAGCGAGCTCATCTTTACCTAAAACTCCCAACTCCTCTGCTTCCAACTTGGCAAGTCATTTAAGCCAAAACCTCAAGTGTCATCTTTGACCACTGAATCACTCAGGAACCAAATTCTGTTGATTCTTCTTCTGTATCTTCTCTTGATCTGTCTTCTTTCTCCTTTTAGTGTTGTTACTGCCTCACTTTGGCTCTTGTCATTTCTGGTCATGAGTGTTGTCTTTTAAGTGAGCTCTGCAAATCAGTTCATGCATGCTTCTCCTGTTTGCAGTGTATTCTTTACAGCTACCAAGACAGCTTCCCAAAGGTAGATCTGGTCATCATATTCCCTCCTTATAGTCAGCAGCTCCTCTTTGTCAAGTAAAATTGTTTCCCATGACATGTCAGAATCTTTTATATTTTAGCCTCATCTCCTTACTGCCTTTCCTAGTCCACTTGTTTTTAATAACTTGAATTTCAGGTAGCTTTTCTTACTATTTTCCCCCCAGCCATGCAGAACTGTTCCTGATAGGGCTTGTATTTGCCTGTTTTATTTATTTACTTGGGGCCCAGTGCACAAATTCGTGCACCTTGAAAGGAACTGTGGGCTGCGAGCCTGCGGTAGGCACAGGGGCATGTCTCCTCTGCTCCCCTTCTGTCTTGACTCTGTGTCACCTGCCTGCCTGCAGCCCCATGCCCACTGCTGCCACTCCTACGCACTGACAGTGCTGGCCCTGCTCCCACCTGCTGAAGACACAAAGCGATTGGGGCTGGCACCAGCAGCAGGTGTGAGTGGGGCCAGTGCCATTAGTGGGTATGAATGGGAGTTGCTGCCCCGATTGCTCCACAGGAGCAAAGGATGTTGGAGAAGACCTGTGGGGTGATTAGGGCTAACAGATGCTGCTCACACCCGCTGATGGTGCTGAGTGATCGGGGCCAGCATGAGGCAGTGGCAGTGGGTGTGAGTGTGTTGGTGCTAGCAGTAGGTGCAAGTGCCAGGAGGGAGCTTAGGGTATGGGAGCAAAGAATTTTCAGTAACCACCAGAGGCTCACCCCAATGACAGCAACTGGCACCCTGCCTTGGTCTGGCGCCCCCGCTTACCTGCTCTACCATCCCAGCGTGACCTGCCATGTTCTGTGGATGCCCCCTGGTGATCAGCGCACATCATAGCGACCGGTTGTTCAGTTCCAGTTGTTCCACAATTCAGTCTATTTGCATATTAGCCTTTTACTTTTATTTATCTTTTATGTCACAGCTCAATCATTATCCCCTTTTGATTTTTTAAAAAGTCTTTATTGTTGAAAGTATTATATATGTCCCCTTTCTCCCCCCTGTTCCCATTGACTTTTCTAGCCAGCCCCGCCCTTGCTGCAGGCCTTCACCTCCCTATTGTCTGTGTCCATTGATGCATACAAGTTCTTTGGTTTATCTCTTCACACCCATCCACCCTCCCCACTTTCTCTCTGAGATTCCATAGTCTGTTCCATACTTCTATGTCTCTGGATCTGTTTTGCTCATCAATTTAGTTTGTTCATTAGATTCCACATATGAGTGACCTCATGTGATAATTTGTCTTTCTCTGACTGGCTTATTTCACTTAGCATAATGCTCTCCAGGTCTCTCCAATCATTACCCCCCCCTTTGAAAGACTTCAAAACTGTTTTACTCTTATTAAACCCCTGGGAAAACTGAAGATGACGACGATGACGACGACAACAACTAATATATATTTCGGTACATGGAAATATATATAGTATCTAACATATATAGTAAATGTATATAGTATAAAGTACTTAGAACAGTGCTTTTATTAATTCACACAGAACCACTATGAGGCGGGCACTATTATATCTGTCTTATAGATGAGGAGACTGAGACACAAGGAGATGAAGCAACCTGCCCAGGGACTCAGTGGCAGGAAGCTGACACAAGATTTGGCCTTAAACAGTCTGGCTCCTGGATCTGTGCTCCTGGAGACTACATTTTAGTGTCTCAATCATTTGATTGGTCTTTTCTTGGGCAGCATTGTACTTTAGACATTTTTTTTATTCTTGCACTTAAAATATTTCACTGCATTGTCTTTCCAGTCTAATCTCCCCACTTATACCAAAAGTTCTTTGAAAGCTGCATTCTTATTTACATCTAGTCCTAAATACAGTAGGCACAAAACATTTTTAGGGTGAGTCTGGAAAGAAGTGAAAAGAATGTTTGATATAGTATTTATGGATAAGGAAATGAGTTGTACATTTCTTTCAAATACTTTAAAACTGTAACTCAGCTTTGTACTCATAATGGCAGTGTTTTTGATTGAATGGTCAGTGCCCTTTGTTTTGTTAGTCCTCACCCAAGGATATATTTTTCCATTGATTTTTTTTTCCTTTTGGAGAGAGAGGGAGGGAATTGGGGGGGAGGATAACATCAATGTGAGAGAAATACTTTGATTGGTTGTCTCCTGCACAGGCTCCAAGGGGGTAGAGAGTGGGGAAGTGGCAGGGATCAAATCTGAAACCCAGACACATGTCCTTGACCAGGAATCATACCCGAGACCCTTTGGTGCATGGGAAACACTCTAACCATTGAGCCACATCGACTAGAAAGAGGTCTTCCTGCATTTTTCTGAGTCTGAAACATTAAGAACCGCTCATTTATTCAGGACACATAATGCAGGTTTCTCACTGTATATGCTTCTTTGTCAAAAGCAAATTAGTCTACAAAATGACTTATACACTACTGTTCATTGTAGCCCTTATCATAATGTAAAGAACTGGAACCAATCCAAACACCACCAACAGGTGAATTGGTAAACATAGAATAGTGAATTCATGTAATGGATTGCTGCTCAGCAATGAAAAATAAAAAGGAGTAAACAAATGATATCATGGAACAACAAGATTGAATATGAAATGCATTATGCTGAGCAAAAGAGAGAAAACACAAAAGAGTACATACTGTGATTCCATTTCTGTTAAGTTGTACAACAGGCAAAATTAATCATAGTTCCATAAGTCAGATCAGTGGTAGCCTGAGTGGGTGAAGTGGGAATGATAGAAAGGGGACAGGGAGTAAATTTCTTGGGTGATGGAGATGCTTTATATTTTGTTTTGGTTGGTATTTACACAGCATTAGGCAGTTATCATATTTACTAATCTGAACCCACAGAATCTGTGCATTTTATTGTATGTTAATCATACCTCAGTTTTTTCAAAATGTTGGCAGTAGCCTAGCTGGGTGGTTCAGTTGGTTGGGACATATCCCATACACCAAAAGATTGCGGATTTGATTTTCAGTCAGGGCACACATTAGTATCTGACTGTGGATTTGATCCCCAGTCAGGGCACATACGGGAGGCAACCAACTGATGTTTCTCTTCTCTCTCTTCCCCCTCCTTCTCTTTCTAAAAATCAATAAAAATATGTCTTTGGGTGAGGATTTAAAAAATGGTATCAGTAGCTAGCAAGGGAATTGTGGGTCAACAGGAATTTAAGATGGGAAAATATCAAGTTCCTAGGCTAGTGAAAATGATCCAGTTGAAGAAAAAATATTGAACTAAAGAGTGGAGCACTAGTGAAGTGGTGTGCATGAGTAGGAGAGAGGATGGGACCAAGTCCCCAAGGGGAGGGACGAGCTTTAGGGTACATAGTTGCCTCTCATGGCAGATGGTTATTGGTTCTATTGTTCTAAGACTACACAGTCCCCTTTGATTTTTTTTTTTTTTTTTCTGAGAGAAGCAGGAAGTCGGGACAAGATTTCCTGGTGAGGGTAGAGGAGGAGGTGAGGTGGAGGAGATTTGAGGAATTGTGGAGCAGTGGTTGTCAAACTTGAAAACAAATGTGTTGGGCCCCACCCCAGAGTTTTCTGGCTCAGTAGGGCTGGGGAAGAACTTAAGAATGTGCCAAGTTTGTAGACAATGCTGATCTGGACAAGGCTCTGAGAAACACCAGTATAGCGCTTTCATTTTTATTGCTGAGACCAGCTGTACTTTGAATAACAAAATGATTTATCTAAGGTGCCAGAACTGTGATGAGTAAGTAGCCCAGGCTGCTGCCTCCTGCCAGGGTTAACCGGTATACACTCTCTGATCTCAGTAAAGGGGAGCAGAAGAGAGCACGGGGTGCCAGAGAGAAGTAGGAGAGCACACTAGGAGAAAGCAGAGGTTGGGATTGCCAAAGCATATCTTGTTAAGGTCAGTCACCTTGATATACTGTGCCCTGGGCTCTATGAGTGAATGCTTTTTCCCTGTCCAGTATACACTAGCTTCATTTTTTTTTCTACCTGCAAAGGTTTGCTCTTAGGAAGTTCATTAATGCAGTTATGATTACATTTTTTAAAAAGATTGGTACTTATTTCATTTGCAAGTACATGCTTTTCTTATGTCCTAATGTATATATTGTATGTCATGCATATATTATGAATAAGAGCATGTGACTATGATTATAAAAGTATTGTCCATGAAATATTGAAGGCCTTTCAATTATACCTATATTCTATTGAAAAGCAATGATGAAATGTGACCTGAACTATGTATGCCAATTAATATACCTATTTATGTACAGTAAAGGCTAGAAGGAAATGTTCTAAATATTACCTGTGGCTTTTGAGTTTTCTTAAATAACTTTAATGTTTCTGGTTTTTCATGCTTCTAAAGTAAGTGTAAGTTATTTTCACCAAGAAGTTATATAAAAACAAATATCTATACTAATAAAAGGGTAATATGCTAATTAGACCAGGTTGACTGGACATCTTCCAATTGTTTTTCTCGACAAAGCCATGTTGGTGGGGGCCAAGGCAGAGGCAGTTAGGGATGATCAAGCCAGCAGGGGAGAGCAGTTCGGAGTGATCAGGCAGGCAGGCAGGTGGGGAGGTGAGCAGTTAGGAACCAGCGGTCCCAGATTATGAAAGGGATGTCCAATTACTGGTTTAGGCCCAATCCTGCAGGGGTCCTAGATTGGAGAGGGTGCAGGCTGGGCTGAGGGATGCCCCCATACATGATTTTTGTACACTGGCCCTCTAGTTTCATAATAAAGAATATAATATCATATAATGTATAACATAATAACTAATAGCCTAAAAACTGACTTTTGTTTGTGTATATTGGCCTTGAATGCTTGGTTTCTATTTATAAATGAGTAAGATGTCCCTGTCCCTTCAGAATTGATACTTTGGGATATCAGTGATTAAACTCACTGCACCTTAATGAACAGGGTTGATACTAGTGTACAGTTTAGCACATGGTAACTACTGATTTATATTTTAGCTTAAACTATTATTATTCATATTTGTTTGTCCTCTTTGGATTACAAATATATTGACTGTGGCCATTGTAGAAATTATCATTTGTAATCAGTGCTGGGATAAATTATTAAACATATTTTGTCAGTATAAAATACAGTATATAATATGCATTTCTGGTTTGAGTCTATTCATACATATGAACATAAAATTGCCAAAAATATGCTTGATAGTGTGGAATCATATAAAATAGGATCTCTTCTTTGATTCCAACAATTTAACAGCTTCCAGCATATGTTACATTAGTCTGAAACATGAATAAATAAAGGTGTTTGTAAGAATTCTTCCTTAGTAAATATTTGGTTTAAAAATACAATAGGATCTCTTCTGTAATTTCAACAACTTAATAGTTTTCAGCATATGGTATATTAGTCTGATACATGAAAAAATGTGTTTACAAGACACCTTCCTTTCTAAATATTTGGTTTAAAGATACATTTTTTTTTTCCGAAATAAAAAGGATGAAATATGTTATGTGCTACAGTGTGGATGAACCTTGAAGACTTATGGTTAGTGAAAGAAACCAGGCACAAAAGGCCAACATATTATTCTATTTATATGAAACTAGAGGCATGATGCATGAAATTTCTGCAGTTGTGGTGGTGGTGGGGATGGTCCCTTCAGCCTGGATTGTGAGAGGATACAGGCCATGCCGAGGGACCCACTGGTACATGATTGACACTGGGGAGGGACACGGGAGTTGGCCAGCCAGGTAGGGACCGTGGAAGAACTCCAGGGCTTGTCTGGCTGGTTTCGCTCAGTCCTGATCAGCCAGACCCCAGCAGCAAGTTTACCTAACAGTCAGAGTGCCTGCCCCCCTGGTGGTCAGTGCACATCATAACAAGCAGTTGAGCAATCTTAGCATATCATTAGCATATTATGCTTTGATTAGTTGAAAAGCCAGATACTTAGCATATTAAGTTATTATTATATAGGATATTCAGAATAGGGTTAATTGATAATGAGAGAAAGTAGATTCCTTGTTGCCCAGGGCTGGGGGCTAGAAGGAGACAGCAAGGCATATCTACTGTTGGGGATGGAGTTTCTTAGGGGATGATAAAATGTTCTAAAATGAATTGTGATAATGGTTACACAACTCCGTAAATATATTAAAGCTGTTGAATTGTACATTTTAAAAAATATTTTATTAATTTTTTACAGGGAGGAAGGGAGAGAGATAGAAAGTCAGAAACATCAATGAGAGAGAAACATCAATCAGCTGCCTCTTGCACACTCCCTACTGGGATTGTGCCCGCAGCCAAGTTACATGCCCTTGACTGGAATTGAACCTGGGACCTTCCAGTTCGTAGGCTGATGCTCTACCCACTGAGCCAAACTGGTTTCGGTGAATTGTACATTTTAAATGGGTAAGTTGTGTTGTATGAATTATCCTATATAATAAAATAGAAACATGCAAATTTGACCATACCTTCACTCCTGATTGGCTATGCTACCAGCCAATCAGGAGTGGGGGCGGGGACAAGTGGCACGAGGCCGGGGTCTGGGGGTGGAGATGAAATAGTGGTGGCAGCGAGCACCCAGCCCCTGGGCACTGTGCGGGGAAGCGGCAGTAGCAGCAGTGGTGGTGGCAACAGGGAGCACCTGGCCCCCAGGCACTGTGAGTGGAAGTGGTGGTGAGTGCCCAGCCTCCAGGGCTGGGTGGTTGCAGGCAGCTGGGGCTGAGCTGAGCAGGGCGATTGCTGGGTGCCCAAGGCCTTGGGCAGGCTGGGTGTGAGCCATCAGTTGGACATCCCCTGAGGGCTTCCAGTATGTGAGAAGGGGCAGGTTGGGTTGAGGGACCACCCACCCCCAGTGCACAAATTACGTGCACCAGGCCCCTAGTATTTCAATAAAACTGTTATAAAAACCTTGTTTCTTAAATATTGTTCAACCTCTTTGAGGAGCGCTTCATCCAAAGTGTGACACACCTTTTTCTTAGTCAATGATTGATTTATGGCACCTGCATCCTTTCCCTCTCACCTTCCCCTGCACGTCTATGGCATGTGTAAACTTGTCTGAGCATTTGTACTTTGAAGTGCAAGAAAACTTGGCCGAATGGATTATATTAAACTGAGTTACTTTTTGGTAAACATTTTTATTAGATGATATGCAAAACAATCCAAATGGTATCTATCTCACAAAGTTAAATGCTTTAGCTAATTTGTTTCTAATTCTCTCTCACACACCTCTTTCCGCCCCCTACCCCACCCCTTGCACCATACTTTTTTTAGTGTAGGTAAAAAAATCACTCAATATCTGAATTCTATTCCGAGGTATGATTTTTCTCATTTCATAAGAAGAAATTTTGATTAGATACCAAGGATTTTCAATGGATAATTCAAAAAATAGCAGTGTCAGAATTATCTGGGGAATTTTTTTGAAAAATGCATATCTTAAGTCCAGTTTCCAGATTCTTGGGGATCACCTAATATACTTTTCAAGTCAGAATCCCTCAGCTGGCACCTGGATATCCACACTTTACCAGGTACCCCTCCCTCTGTTCCCCAGTGAGTCACATGTACCCTAAAATTTGAGAATCACTTGCCAATTTATTACAGGTTCTGTCCATCTATGTCTTTTCTGTCTCATTTGGCTTATTCTTTCTGGGTATTAGGAAACTTTTTTGCTTTAGTCTATGCTTAATGAAGAGTTGGGCAAAAATGGTTATATTTGATTTCCTCTTGAAAATTGCTTCCAGAATGTCTGCGGCCATTGTAGAAATTGTCATTTGTGATGAGTACTATAATTTTGCTGAGGACAAATTTATTTTTGGATGAATTTATTTTTATACCTCTTCCTGTTTCTCCTCTTTTAATACATGTTAGTTGATTCCAGGTGATGTGCTGCTAAGTACTAACTGTTCTGGGCATCCCAGGATGAATAAAATACATGATGTTTTTGAGACTTATAGTAGCTTTCTCACCACATAATTAATCCCCCAACTTCCTCTGAAGAGTTAGATTTTAAGTTTTTTTTCCCTCTTCTTAACTGCTCATAGTTATAACTTTTAGAACAAGTAATGTATTTATATCATTAAACTTGGAAAGAAATACATTTTGTTCCACAGATTAAAAATTGAGCATTGATCATAAGTAGCATGGAATTCTAGTAAAGAGAAATTTAGTTTTGTTCATAAGACTATAAATAATAATATATATTAACATTTGCCATGTAATTTTAGGAATTAAAGTCTACTTTGAGAAGCATTTTTTGTGAATGCTGCCAAAAGTTGGAAAGATACATTTCTATCTTTGTGTTTGCATGAATAGATCAAAAAGTTATTAATTTAGTTTCTTTTATATATTTTGTTAATTTTTTTCTTGACATTCCATGGCTTGGAGCATTTTAAGAGTAAAGTACTAACTGTAAAGGAACTCCAGAATAAAATAGAAAGTTTGAAATTCAAATATGCTTATAAAATTTGATCAGAGTTGGCATTACTATTAACTTACATTTTAGTTGAGGCTTAATATTTTATTTAAAACTGATAAGCAACTTTTTTAATTTTTATTGCGTCTAATGGGGCAAAGCTCTTGCCGGTTTGCACAGCTGGGGCACAGTTTATGTGACAAGATATTCCATTCTTTTTGATTAATGTTTTTCATCTCTTAAGTAGCCCTCTTTCTTTAAGTGCCCCCATCCTGCTTCATTGGTTTCCTCTTTTTTTCCCTTTGTTTCTGCCAACTCCTCCTTCTTCCTATAGTCACTCTTAATTATATCTTTCCTAATCCCCCCTACTCTGTTAGTTTCCCGAAAGCCAGTTTGTAAATCTACTACTTTTAAGCTGCAATTGCTTTAGATAGAATGTTCCCTATGTGCCAATCATGTTCACATTCTTCATGTCATCTCATGTTATCATTACTCTGCTGGCAAACACTAGTTAAGAATTCCAGCTACTATTCTGAATCCTGGAGATACACCATGAACCAAAAATCCACAGGCTCTGCTCCAGCAGCTCACACAGCTAATCATAAATCAGGATGGCAAATGCACAGAGATTTGTTCCTGGGGACTAGGGGATACTGGGTGGGGACACCTAACCACCATGGGAAAGCTATGATCAGCAGTGATTTATCAGCAACATCTTCCCCATCAGCCTGCCTCCCTCCATCTTCCCCAAGGATTTTGTGCCCCTGGTTAGTATCCCTAGAACCCCCTTCTACAAATCTGTTACAGAACTGAGTACATCATACACTCTTCCCGGAGGATAATCCCTGCCAGATGACCTGGACAGAACTCTAAGATTCCCTGCCTGTTTGCATAGTTTCATTTACATCCGATGAGAAAGGCCAGAAATAGACTTCTCTTTGCTGTTCTGTCAGCTAGACTTGTTGAGACCTGGAGCCTTCCTAAAATTGGAGGTGTCATAATCTGTGGTGAGCACTGGGTTCCTGAACAGGTGTAGACACGGGGAGAAACAGATTTCAGCCTGTAGGATGTTAGAACCAAGGGAAACTTGGATGGCATGTAATGGAATCCAGTTTTAGTACAGATGGTGAAACTGGGACTCAGGGTTGAGTGACTTGCATGAATTTACATACTAGAGTGTCTACAGCTCCTCATTCTTCATTTATCCTGGCGCTCTTTCTTCCATACTACTTTCTGAAATTAGTGGCTCACCATTATTTTTCCTTGGTGATTCTCATGGGTGGTTATATAACCCCATTTAACATTATACCATTAAATGATAATAGTTAAGTAAATGTCATTTTTACAAATTTAAAAATGTGTGTATAGTTTCAAAAATCGTTATTTTATTTGGTACAAACATAAGGGGAAAGTAACATTGGAATGATCTTAAATGAATTGTTTTAAATGTAACCATGTAGTAATTTCTTCAAATCTTAACTTAGAGTTATACATTAAAATAATTCTGTAGCTCATTGTGTAATAGTTGGAAATTTTTTTGAGTTTGTGTTTTATTTGTACAACAGTAATACTAAGTCTATCATTAAGGGAAAATAATTCCTTTCAGCTATTTAGACATTCCTTTTTCACTTTGTTGTGTTCCCTAAACCCTTTACTTAATTCTCTGATAATGAACAGCCCAGACTTTTTTTTTTGACAGAGAGAGAGAGAGAGAAAGAGAGAGAGAGAGAGAGAGAGAGAGGGGGGGGGGGGAATAATCTAGTGAACCACTGCTTACCTGTCAATCCAATTTACCAGTTATTTCATTTTTACTCTTGACTCATTTGTGTTTTGTATCAAACATACTATTTTTTACTTGTTTTAGGAATACTTTAAAGCAAAGTCCCCAAACATCAAATTATTTATCCATAAGTATTTTCATATGTATCTCTAGTAGATAAGGACTTAAACTATTTTCAAAATCCATCATTGTATATAAAAAATAACCTTGCTATCACCTAATACTCATGCATTTAAATTTCCCCAATTGAAAGAGCCAAGACTGGAATAGTGAATCCTAGACTGGCTCCTTTTATTAGCAATCTGATACGGTTCTACCCTCATTGTAGCCTTTGCTTTGTAAGTCTGGCTGTCACAGTCATCACTTGCAGTAATTTTTCACTATTCTCCTCACTGACTTTTAGTTTTCTTTGCGATCTCTTTTCTGAATTTGCCGATCTTAGGTCTGTTAAATGCCTTATACATATTTACTGCTTCTCTATTTAACACTGTTGGTGGTGAATGTTAGTTCTGTAAGCACACAAAGAGAGCTGAACAGATCCATTGAGTCAAAGCTCCGTTTTACTCTACTTTCCAGGATGATGGAAGTTATCTTTGAAAGAGCATGCAAGTGAAGAAAGCAAAAAATGGGGGCAAGGAATGAAAAAGGACATACTGCTGTGCACAGACCTGTGCTTTTGATACCATAGTTTATACGTGGCAAACATTACATGGGGTACTACCTGCAAAGACATTCTGGAAATGTTATTTAGTTGTTTCCATTATTTTCAGAATTACCTTTTTGTGATAGAGATGCTAGGCAGAAGTGTCCTTGCTTACTGTGAATCCTGATTTTTTTAAAAATACTTCTCCCCCTGGAGACACTATGTTTCTGGGTGACTGACTCCAGGTTCCAGCCTTTCAGATAGACCTTGCTTCAAACCCTACCTGCCACTAACATCTCTCTTGGAACTAACAAGATACATAACTTTGCCAAATTTAGTTTACTCACCTACAAAATGGCAAAACGCTTCTTATAAATTATTAAAGATTAAACAAGCTAATGTACCTAATAGTTTAGCACAGACATATGATAAGCACTAGAAAGACATAGCTATCATATGTCCTTCCTTGATGCTCAGGTAAGAATAATCGTGATACTTTAATTTTTCTCAATAAGCATAGTTCTGTTAAATGTGTGGGTTTTTTGTTTTGTTTTGTTTTTGGATTAGAATCTCTTATCTTACATAATAAAGGGATTATATGCAAATTGACCAAACTAGTTGCTGTGATGCAGGGGGCAGACGCTCAAGGCAGGGGGAGTGCTGCTGAGCCAGAAGTTGGGCTCACTGCTGTCAAGAACAGCAGCAGTGGCAGGAGCCTCCCCTGCCTCCACAGCAGTCAGACATCCCCCATTGGTTCCCAGACTGAGAAAGGGTGCAGGCCAGGCTGAGGGAACCCCACCCCCAAGTGCATGAATTTTGTGCACCAGGCCTCTAGTCTTAGTTAAAATCTTGAATATTTTTGTTTTTACTTCACTTTAATAAATGAGATGTCTTAGATATTGGTAGAGGGTAGTTGTGCTTATTCTGATAAACTTTCTGAGAATAATGCAAGTCCAGAGAAGGAGATTTTATTCCAAAACTAGAGGCCCAGTGCATGAAATTTGTGCATGGGGGGAGGGTGGTATGTGTCCCTTAGCCCACCTTGTACCCTAGGATTGGGCCTAAATGGGCAGTTGGAAATCCCTCTCACAACCCAGAACTGCTGCTTCCCACTGCTCGCCTGCCTGCCTTCCTGATTTCCCCTAACCACTTCTGCCTGCCAACCTGATCACCCCCTAATCACTCTCCAGACAACCTGATTGATGCCTAACTGCTCCCCTGCCAACCTGATTACCCCTAACTGCCCTCCCTTGAAGGCCTAGTCACCCCTAATTGCCCTCCCCTATAGGCCTGGTCCCCCCACAACTGCTCTCCCTTATAGGCTTTGGTCCCTCCCCAATTGCCCTCCCCTGCAGGTACGGTCACCCATAACTTCACTCCTCTGCCAACCTGGTCACCCCTAACTGCCCTCCCTTGCAGGCCTGGTCCTTCCCAACTGCCTTCCATTGCTGGCCTGATCGCCCACAACTGCCCTCCCCTGCTGGCCTGAGCTCTCCCAACTGCCCTCCCCTGCTAGCCATCTTGTGGCAGCATCTTGTGTCCACAAGGGGGTAGCCATCTTTGACCACATGGGGGCAGCCCTCTTGTGTGTTGGGAGTGATGTTCAATTTGCATATTACTCTTATTGGATAGGATAGAGTCCTGGTGCATGGGTGGGGACTGGCTGGTTTGCCCTGAAGGGTGTCCCGGATCAGGGTGGGGTTCCCTTGGGGCGTGGGGTGACTGGGCAAGGGGCCTGTGGTGGTTTGCAGGCTGGCCACACTCCCTGGCAACCCAAGCAGAGGCCCTGGTATCTGGGATTTATTTATCTTCTATAATTGAAATGTTGTAGCCTTCAGCAGAGGCCTGGGCTGCCCAGGGTGTGCAGGAAGTTTGGCTTCCTCCATTGCCCAGGAAACCCAAGCCTTCTGCTTGCTCCATGGCTGTAGCCATCTTGGTTGAGTTAATTTGCATACTTTCTCCTGATTGGCTGGTGGGTGTGGCTTGTGGGTATAGTTGAGGTATAGTCAATTTGCATATTACTCTTTTATTAGAAAGGATAGTTGGGGATTAGATGAGGGAAACCCTAAGAGTACCTTGGGCTTGGAAAATAGGAGATCTGGGTTCTGCCAGCACCTAGTTTGCTGACTTCAGGCCATTTGCTTAATCTCTCTGGACACCAGTGTCCTCTGTGATGAAGGAGAGGTTTAGAATAGGTGATGATGCAGATGCTTTTAGTTCCAATATCCCATGACTGTTGTTGGACAGGTAGAGCTGTGCCATTTTAGTCAGAAAAACACGGGAGTAGGGTTATAGGTGGGAGTTGAGAATGAAGGCGTAACAGGAGAAAACAGAAGGCATTACTTTTCAGAATGAAGGCAGCAATCTGGGGAGTGGGAGGAAATGAGCGAATTGAAGAACAGGAAAGGAGAGCAGTGCCAGGACTTCAATGTGACTTTTAGTTTTTGAATAATGCCAGGGTTTTATAGCAATGTCCACTGTTGTTTCCGGTGCATGCTTTTTTAAGAGACTGTTTTTCAAAGGGTGTGTACTCTAAACCCCAATTTCAGAGAAACCCTAGGTCTTTGCAGCTCATTGGGAATAAAGCCATTATGTTTGATGTCTGTACTATAATGTTACCGGAAGTTTGATATGGTGGCTTTTCTTTTTAGGTTAAATAGTAGCTTCAGATGTGGCTTATGTTGGTAGCCAATAGAAACCATGGAATGTCGCTTGACATCCAGGAAGCAGAATATATGGTAAAGCATGGCTTTGGCTAGAGGTCTTGTTATTAGCCATGCTGACAGATACGATGAAATCTCTTTAAAAACACATGCTCACATTGCCTTGTGCCAGTCTTTCTGTAGAATTTTCAAAAATTCTCCCATGACAATTTGGGATTAGACATAGGCAGCTAGAAATATCAGCATTTAGTAGTAAAGTACTTGCTACTCTTCGGCACATAGCATCCTCTTTTGTTCAGGCATCGGAAGGTCACTTTGAACAACCTTTAAAGGAAAGTGTCGTAGTTAGAGGTAAATAACCAGTGAGAGTGGAGGGTTACTCAGGCAGAGCTTCTCAGAACAGCAGTTCCTCAGTGAGGTCATTCATTAGCTTCTAAAATCTGGGGTTAAGCGTGGGAGTCCAGAAGCATCATTGGTCAGTGCGTTCATTGACACTGTAGTTCAAGAAGCTGATGGTAAGAAACCAAGTCTACAAAATGCTGATGGGTGTAGACACCAATATGACAATGTTAATGAGATAACATGAATGGACTAAAAAATTATTGCAACTATTTTCTGTCCAAAGGAAAATTTACCTGGAAAAGCCATTGCTATCAGAGGTTGGGGATACAGTTGAATTACCATGGCCAGTATTATCAAGTTGTGATATCATCTGTAGCTCAGAGACAGAGATCAGGCAGACAGCTCTGGTGAAAAGGGGAGCTAGTCGGGGGGGGCTGTGGAGGGATTGAGCCAAAAAACAAAGAGCTCATGGACATGCAAAACAGTATGGGGATTGTGGGGAGGGAGTAGGTGGAGATGGAAGAGCATAGAGGGGATGAATGGTGATGGAAAAAATTCACTTTTAAAAGAAACAAACAAACAAAAAAAGCTTTGCATTTGAACTTTGAATAGGACTGTGACCTAGGGCTGGGTGAGGGGTAGGCTTAGAAGAGGTCAATGGGGGGACATATGTTAAATACTCTTCAACAAGAAAGATTTAATAGGAAGATGAAAAGGGGTCCCATTAGACCAGACTAATGACCTACTCAGGCTCATTTGCTGAAAATGTTGTCTGTTTTCACAGATTGACCCTTCCGAAAATCTCCTGTCCTAAATGTGATTTCATAGGAGAGAAACTCATCTCTTTGGGGATTAATGATGAACTGATTCTCCCCAAAGAAGCCTGCTATTTCTTTTCTCACTAAAAGAACATTTTACTTAGTAGGTAATCATAGTTGATTTCTTATATAATTACAGAGTGTGAGTGTCACACTTTATCTTTCTTCATATTATCCTGGATGTCCTTCCAGTGGGATAATTATAGATTGCATGAAACGGATTCAACCTGTTCATTTTCAGGCTTAGTCTTGTTTTTGTATTTTGGAAAGAATGGGAATATACACTTAGACTTTCCTAAATGGTTTACAGAATGATTCCACTGTTCTTTTTTGCTTACCTGTTGTTGTTTTCAGTCATTTTAACAGTTTTCATGTGGAAATTTTCTGAGCTTGCTAAAAGCTTTCCACATGTATGTACTTTTGTCATTGAGATTGAAGTGACCTAACTGGAGTCAGCATTCAGCATCTCACTAATCTTTGTTTCATGGATTTCCCTTGTTTCATCTTGCTGCTTGCTTTATACTAGAGGCCCGGTGCACAAAATTCGTGTATTGGGGGTGGAGGCTGGGAGGTGTCCCTCAGCCCAGCATGCATCCTCTCCAGTCTAGGACCTCTCGAGGGATGTCCAACTGTCCATTTAGGCCCAATCCCAATCCGACTAGGATTGGGCCTAAACAGGCAGTCGGACATGCTTCTCACAATCCAAGACTGCTGGCTCCAAACTGTTCACCTGCCTGCCTCCATAATTCCCCTTAACCGCTTCTGCCTGCTAGCCTGATCACCCCCTAATGACTACCGTGGCAGCCTAATTGATATTTAATTGCTCCCCTGTCAGACTGTTTGCCCCCAACTTTCCTCCTCTGCTGGCCTGGTCACCCCTAATTTCCTTCCCCTAAAGGCTTGATCGCCCCCAGCTGCCCTCCCTTGCAGGCCTGGAACCTCCCAACGGCCCTCCCCTGCTGGCCATCTTGTGTTCACATGGGGACTGGATCTTTGACCACATGAGGGCAGCCCACTTGTGTGTTGGAGTGATGGTCAATCTGCTTATTATTCTTTTATTAGATAGTATAGAGGCCTGGTGCATGGGTGGGGGTCAGCTGGTTTGGCCTGAAGGGTGTCCCAGATCACAGTGGGGGTACCCTTGAGGTGAGGGTTGGCCTGGACGAGGGGCCTATGGTGGTTTGCAGCATAGCAACACACCACAGCAACCCAAGCAGTGGCCCTGGGATCTGGGATTTATGTATCTTCTACAATTGAAACTTTGTAGCTTGGAGCAGAGCTAAGCCTTCTGCTCGCTCTGTGGCAACAGCCATTTCTGTTTGGGTTTATTTAAATTCTACAACTGAAACTGTAGCCTAGAGTGGGGCCTAGGCGCTAGGACTGCAGAAGCTTGGCTTTCTCCATTGCCAGGGCAATCCTAGCCTCTGCTCTCTCAGCTCTGTGGCTGCCGCCATTTCTGTTGGGATATATGAATCTTCTATAATTGAAACGTTGTAGCATTGAGTGGAGGCCTAGGTCGGTAAGGGCAGGCAGAAAGCTTGGCTTCCTCCATTGCCAGGGAAACCCAAACCTCCCTCCTGCTCTTAGTGGCCGCAGTCATCTTGGTTGGGGTTTATTTGCTCCTGATTGGTTGGTGGGCATGGCTTGTGGACATGGCTTGTGGGTGTGGCAAAAGTATGGGCAATTTGCATATTACTCTTTTATTAGATAGGATAGTGATTTAGGTATTTGGCCCTGCAAAGTCTTGTTCCTATTCGAGTTGAGCATTATGATTTTGCTTTCTCAAACAGAAATTGGCTGTTCCCTTTATGGTTCTTATTTGTTGTCTATTTATTCCCTGGCAGCTAAATCTCATAATTTTGAAGTTTCCAGGGGGAAAAATTTTTTATTTTTGAAGATTGTAATGTCAAAGCCCTTCTGTTATCCATCTCCTTACCTCTTCCCCTATTCTTGAAATTAAAATGTGTGCTTCAAGTAGTAGTTTTCTGTGATGTGCAGAATTATGAAGTTGCATATGTTGCATAAAGGGGCTGATTTCAAGAATTGAGTGACCTTTCTTGATGAGTGTTATAAAAGATTTGCAGGCTTAACTTTCATTAGTGTGCTCCCTTTAGCAATCTTGAAACTCACAGTTGCTCATAAACAAGCTTTCATATTAATTTAGTAGAAAAACATGCTTTCCATTCATGGTAGTGTTAGGTTTGCCAACTGGAGATGGAAAATGAATGAGTATTATTTTTTATTTACATCCATAATCTAACTTGATTTTTAAGCGAGGACCTCATTTTACAGATAAATAACTGGATTTCTTGAGATCCGTGGACTGGTTCAGGTTGCTACAACTTATAAAAATAAAACCAAGATTCAAATTGAGACATTTGAGTACAAATCTAGTATTTTTATCACTGGATCAGAGCTCCAGTTTTGGAAATTTCTCCCTTAAACTTCATCAAAAGCATATGTTGAGTATCTACATAAAATTTTGGCATTGCATAAAATAGTTTAAAATAGCAGAGTAACTACCCTTAGGAGCTTATAGTTTTAAATGAAGTTCTTTGTAGTTGGGACAAAACAGCTTTTGCCTACTTTTCATTCTTCCTTGAACAAGTTAAAGGAAGAGGGATGTCATAAATAAGCAAAGCCTGGAGAAATTACATTACTGTTTATCCCCTATAGACAACTTAACATGATCAAATCCCATGGGGACTGTCAAACATGTTGAATATTGATGGGTCTTTTAAAAAATATATTTTATTAATTTTTTTACAGAGAGGAAGGGAGAGGGATAGAAAGTCAGATACATCAATGATAGAGAAACATCAATCAGCTTCCTCTTATACACCCCCACCCGCCCACTGGGGATGTGCCCGCAGCCAAGGTATATGCCCTTGACCAGAATCAATCTCAGAACCTTTCAGTCCGAAGGCTGCAGCTCTATTCACTGAGCCAAACCGGTTCCGGCATATTGATGGGTCTTAAGTTTACTCCTTTTGTTCCTTCAACTCTACTACCTCCTTCCTCATTATGAAAACTGCTCTGGAGAGCAAATATAGAATTCCATTGTTCTCTTTTCCTCCATTCAAGTTCTTTCTAAAATAGCTTTTATTTATTATTTTGTTCTTAGATCCTCATCATCAGATTTATAACATCTAGATATCACATTATTTATCTTAGCTCCTGACCTTACAGCTGAAGACAAAATATTATGAACACAAAAATACATCATGAAGATGCACTTTCTATTAAGTCCTATTGTTTTAATATAGTAAGAAATTTTCCTTCAGTTGTTTTCTTCTCTGCATATTGGACAGAAGTGATATGTTTAGGATTGGAACCAGCTTTAAAACTGCTGTTTTTAGGTTGACTGGACTATCTATTGGCATGCTATCCGTGTGTCTAAAGTGCTTTGTGGCTACTATGAAACCAGATTTTTTTAAAAAGCAATCACCTGCTGTGAGACCAAAGTAAATGTGGCAAGATGGACAGATGCGCTGGTAAGATATGGCCAGTTTTTGAGATGGGCTCTCTGATTAGTGGAAATGCTCTTGTGTGTAATTGGGATTGATGAACACTAACTATTCTTTTTGCTTCTTTGAGGAGAAAAAACAAGGTCATTCTAAACCTTAAAACTAGGTTTTATTAACTGGTGAGATACTATTTCAAAATTAATGATATGGCCCCTTTTTTAAAAACAGGGTTTTTTTTCAGATACATTTGTTTGGTATGGAAAAAAATGCATATATAGAAATAAAGATACTTTGTCTCTTACATTGGTAAAAGATGAGTTCTATTCTCAATTCAGAAATAGGACTAAAAACATGTCTATAGGGCTGATGTGACAAATAGAGCCAAAAATTTATGGACATAGCTAACATCAGCAAACAGGAAATGCAACTCTTATCTACAATTGGTAACCATAGTTACAGTGTGATTAATCTCAACTTGGGTTTTTATAAAACAGAGAGATTAGAGCTTGTTTTGTCATCTTGTCATAGTTTATCCCATGTGTATTTTTCTGATAAAGATTATGGTGGGTCGGATGGTTAGCAGTGGTGTCCTTTAGCTTTTATAAAGAAGATTTTACCCATGGCTACATTTTCATTCAATGTTAGTATATAGTCTTTCAGTACCTTTGAATATGTCAGTACTGCCATCACATTTTATAAATTTTTATTTACATTTCTGATTGAATTTGAATAGTAGCTCTCAGTGGATGAGAATGAAGGTTTGGGCTTCTATAACAATATCTAAATAACAATATATGTGATGGAAAATTTCTCTTTTAGATATTTTAGATATAAAAACCTTTCAGGAAAAAATATTTAAATGCAGAACACTATAAAGAAAAGATCAATCATTCAAGTAACTAGTAATCATAAAATATCTATGTGCTAAAAAATTACACACGTTTCTTTTAAAACGAGCATGGAATATTTTAAAACAGTATAATTGCACATAAAATAACTAGTTTTTAAATTTATATAGGAAACCCCCACCCCAAATCTTAAAAAGCCTCTCATTAAATCACATTGTTTCTTAACCAAAAGGAAAATTCACGCTGAAATCCTTTGAAAGCCCATTGCTGGAGGCAGGAATATGAACTCAGATCCTGAAATCATCCAGTGTTACTGTCCATAGTTCATTCCTGAAGTGTTTAATCTGGAGCCCTGGCTGGGTGGCTCCGTTAGTTGGAAGAAAATCTCATATACAAAAAAGGTTGTGGGTTTGATTCCTGGTCAGGGCACATACCTAGCTGTGAGTTCGATCCTGGGTCAGGGCACATAGGGGAGGCAAAAGATCAATGTTTCTCTCACATCAATGTCTCTGTCTCTTTCCTCTCTTTCTAAAAAAAAAAAATCAATAAACATATCCTCGGGTGATGTACAAAACTAAAACTGGGAAATGTGTATTTCATTTGCTCATACCCACTGTTCCTGATCTTCTCGCTTTCACAGAGAAGCAAAGCCATCTTTAGGCCACCCTCATTGGCTGCCTTCTCTTCAGTGATATGTGCCATCTAAAGAAATGTTGGCCCTCCTCCTCTAACTAGAATGCCCTAAAGATCAGAACTCTGCCTGTGCTTTGCGGGAGGAGTACATCATCCTAAAGTGTGCACACCCCCATCCTCCCTGGGGGTATATTCATCTTCCTCCCCTGCACTTCCCTGACTTTTTGAAAAAAACTTCTAAAAGATAGTCAATTTATATCAGTCCCAAACTTAGCAAGTTTTACATGACTTTGGAGATTTTTGGGAATTCTCTTATTTTAGAAGATCATGCAAACCTGACATTCTGTGATATCCTAAATCAGCATTTGTTTTGCAAGGATAATATGCCAACCCATTACCACCCCTTCATCCCTGGGTTAAAAAGACCCTCCAGGAACATGTTTGTCCCTGGATTTTTTTACTCCAATCTTCTCACCTCCAGCATGTGTACTTGAGGTTAAAGGCCACCGAAAGCATTCATTCAGTGTTCCTGCACGAGCACGGTGGGAAAGGGGTGCCCTTCGTTAAGGGGACCCTCCTTGTTAGTTTTGTGAATGATCACATTTGAGCCAAGAGTGTTAATCACCTGAATATTTTTGAGTCAAGTTAGTAAAGATGAAACCCTGAAGTTATATATTTTTGTATTCAAATAGAGAATCTGTAGACAAAAAAATACTCAAGCACCTGGAAATTTTGAAACCAGATTTTTATCCTGGTTTTCCTTTATAAAATGAATACATGTAGGCTCTTCTGTGGTTATTTGTAAAAAAAAATGTACAATAGAGAAAATATAAAAGACAAAAAAAATCAGTGGCAATCCCATTCCTCAGACAAAAACCATTTCTTAGGCATTTTCTTCCAGAAATTTTTTCCATTCAAATATGGGTGTGAATGTCTGTGGGTTATTCCAAAACTGAAATATTTTTTAATATTCAGTTTTGTATCCTGACCTTTTTATTTGATATTAGATTGTGAGCATACATTGATGTCATTATATCTTCTCTAATTGTGCTAAAAATATCCGCAATTGTGAACCTATGACTTTTGTATAAAAAACACTTACCTGCCGAAATCGATTTGGCTCAGTGGATAGAGAATCGGCCTGCGGACTGAAGGGTCCCAGGATCAATTCTGGTCAAGAGCATGTACCTTGGTTGGGGGTACATCCCCAGTAGGGGGTGTGCAGGGGGCAGCTGTTTGATGTTTCTCTCTCATGGATGTTTCTGACTTTCTATCCCTCTCCCTTCCTCCCTGTAAAAAATCAATAAAATATATTTACAAAAAGAAACACCTACCTTAGACCTGTGTGTGGGGACAGGGTGGGAACTTGCACAGAAGGAATGTTGCTGGTGTGGTGGACAGTTGTTGCTCCTGCTAGCAGGGTTTTCATGTTGCTTTCCAGAGCTTTCTGTGCAGTGTGGAAGAGATAGGGCCCTCATCAGCAGTGAATGCTATGCTTTTACAATGTGGGATACATTTAAAAGTCCACTTGTAATGATGAGTTATCAAATATTTAGTGAGTTTCTATCATGATCCAGGGAATCCATGAATAGTAGGGAGAGTGTAACACAGTCCCATCCTCAAAAAATGTGCAGTTACATGACTCAATCTCTTGAAAACAATGAGGGGAGACACATTCATTGGTCTGATAAGTTGCAAAATATTGTAACTGTATGTCTCTCTTGCAGTCTCACAGAGCTTACTGAGTCTCTAAGAAGTCTTGCCACAGATGGAAGTGGAGGGACTGAGGAGGGCATACCCAAACTCTATTTAGCTTCATTAAGTCAACCATTTCCTGAACCTACCTAATCACAGAATCTTTCCACCAACACACTAGGATTCTCCTGAATTCTCCTGAACATAGTAAATTATGAAGTTCCACAATATCTTTTTGGTTGCTTCTATATGTTTATGAAATCATTTATTTGTTTTAGGTCTGAACTGGCTTGCTACTGGAAAAATCAATGTGGTAATAGACATTACCACTACATATTTTTCTTTGTCTTGAGTTACTCTATAATAATACAAGTGTAATAGGCAAATAACCGAACGGCCTTCCAGATGACCTTCTGGACCAAGACAGGAATGCAGCCGCAGGATTGAGGCAGCCACCGCGAGGGATGGAGGTAGTCGCAGTGGCTGGGAGGGAGGGATCAAGGCAGCCACCATGGCTGCGAAGGCCTACTCTTGCATGAATTTATGCACTGGGCCTCTAGTCTAAAATAATAGATACCTAAGTGCTATTCTGAGATCTCAGTGCTGCTGGGTAATTATAGAGGGAATTGCAGTGGTGCTCAACCATGTGCATGTGCTTGAAGGTAGTTCTGTAAATCTCTTCGTAATTGGATATCTGCCATAAGCATGGCTTGAAATTCGGAACCAGAAACCACTTGATCTGATAAGATGTTAACAATCCTCTAAATCTTTTTCTATTAAATTTCTCTGGAATAAATTCTAAAGGTACAAGGGCTTTTACTGATGACTTTTATCAAATGTTCATATTATGGAGGATTGGCTACTATTTGTAATTTATCTCGGGAAGTTTGTTAACAGTACAGAAAAGCCCCAGTGTCCAGTGGAGACACCATTTAATGAAAGCAACATTGACAGGTTCTGATAGGTCACATTTCCATCTCAGATGACTTATTTATTTAGTGTCCATATGTTTTCTGGTTCAGTATTTCAGAAATGTATTCTGTCGTCAGGCCATGGGTTAAAAAAAGAAGTATTTTGAGGTACACAAATCATAAGAAAGCTGGTAGTTTCTTATACTATTGATAGAGGTTTTAACTTATTTTAACATGATTAGAAAACAATTTTTAATAGGCAAAATTTATAATCTTTGAGCAATTTAACTGCTAGGAATTATCTAGTGCACAACCTCATTAAAAGAAGTCTCAATGTAATGTACAAAGGTAATCAGTCATTTCAGTGTTGTCTTTCTGTAAGGTATTAAATATATGTTGTTATGTCCATAAAATTAATACCAGGCAGCCATTAAAAAGTATATGTCTGCATGGGAAGATCTCCAGCATATAATAGTAAGTGGATAAAGGCAAGATGCCAGATGGTCTACACAGAATAGTTTTTACTTAAAATTAATAACACCAACAAAAGGTTATATATACATACACATACTCCCCCGTGTATCTATATATGTATATATAGATGAGTTGTTGTTTTTTCAAGAAATATACACAAGAACTAGGCTATGTTTCCATTGGGGATAGGTACTTAAGTGGTTTATATTTTGCTTTTTATTTCTGTATTTGAAATTTCTACATTAATTGCATTTATTATTATTTTTGTCAGTAGGGGGTCTTCTTTGTAAGAATTAAATGAGCTAACACATGTGAAAAAGTCTAGAGCCATGTTAACATTACTATTTCAACATGATTTTTAAAAATAAGGGCCCCAGAAAATGAAAGATAATATGCCAGGGAAAATCAAAAGGAGGGACAATCGGGAAAAAATATGAAAAGGGTTTGTTTGGTAAATATGGAGAAAGGTGGCTGTTTTGAACTTTACCTACCATATCTGTTTTTTTTTCACTTTTAATTCTTATTCTCTCTGGACAGCTTCTCTATGACTGGATTACATCACTGCTCTGTGCTGTTAACTCCCAGTCCTTAGCTGGTGTGGCTCTTTGTTGTTCTCCTTTGAGGTTCGGACTGTAGTGAGGAGTAGTGATTTAATTGTTTTGACCAGGTGGACACCAGTGTCCACCATGTGTTTGCCACCTGCAGGCCGCATGGCTGATGCCTTCCAAAAGGCTGACTTCCTATAATGTGCACTTCTCCTTATCAGATCAACTAATCTGACATGGTCTAGATGTACTTTAGGAGACAGTAAATTCCTGTGTTCCCCCCCCCCCCCAAAAAAAAAATGCTCAAGAAATTGCTTAACCACAACACTTCCTTAATATTATTGGGAAATTCAAACTATTGCATGATAGAAGAAAATGTTGACTTGTGAGAAAACATTGTGGCTTACTTATTGTCTCGATTTTCTAAATTAATTTAGCAAACAGAACTCCCCTACAGTGTTGCTGAGGACAGCACAGTTAGCCAAATGGACTAATTTCTATCTAGTTAAACAAAATATTAATAAAAGCACACAATTGGAAAATAGATACTGTGTCCATCTCATGTTTCATGTGAGTTAAAAGTGGTATATAGGATGATAACCATAAGAAAATATTTAAAAGAATATTGATCAAGACAAGACAGTTTTAGTGTTTCATTTGTGCATTATTTTTATTTAATGTACTGCACATAATAGCAAGTAATACTTATCAGTGTTTACTGTATCATATAAGGTATAATGCTAAAATGCTTTAGCTATGGTGTCTCATTTATTCTCACCTTAATGTTGGTTTTATCATTAATTCCATTTTAAAGGGAAATAAATCTTCCAAAGTTCACCCAGCTAGTAAGTAGCAGAACTGGGATTTGAAACTAGGCTAGATTATCCTTGTAGATGCATAGACAGCCACAGTAAACAAGTGATTGGTAAGGTAACCACTGTGAATGGAATAGGAATGTTATAATATAATTTTGTTATTTTATTTAAAACTAGAGGCCCGGTGCATGAAATTTGTGCATGGAGGAGGGGGTGTGTCCTCAGCCCAGCCTGCAGCCTCTCCAACCTGGGACACCTCGAGGAATGTACCAGTAGGATAGGGCCTAAACAGGCAGTAGGGCATCCCTCTCACAATCCAGGTCTGCTGGCTCCCAACTGCTTGCCTGCCTGCCTTCCTGATTGCCTCTAAACCAGTGGTTGGCAAACTCATTAGTCAACAGAGTGGGAAACTGCGGCTCGCAAGCCACATGTGGCTCACGAGCCACCATTTGCTGACTTCTGCCCTAACCTCTTCTGCCTGCCAGCCTGCTCACCCCCTAACCACTCTCCTGCCAGCCTAATTGATGCCTAACTGCTCCCCTGCCAGCCTGTTTGCCCCTAACTGCCCTCCCCTGCAGGCCTATTTCCCCCTCCCCCAACTGGTCTTCCTTGTAGGTCTGGGTCCCCCACAATTACCCTTTCCTGCAGGCCTGGTTGCCCCCAACTTCCCTCCCCTGCCAGCCTGGTCACCCCTAACTGCCCTCCCCTGCTGGTCATCTTGTGGTGGCCATCCTGTATCCACATGGGCGCAGCCATCTTGTATGTTGGAGTGATGGTCAATTCGCATATTACTCCTTTATTAGATAAGATAGAGGCCTGGTGCATGAGAATGGATCAGCTGGTTTGCTCTGAAGAGTACCCTGGATCACGGTGGGGGTTCCCTTGAGGTGTGGGGCAGCCTGGGAGAGGGGCCTGTGGTCATTTGCAGGCCAGCTGCGTCCCCCGGTGACCCAAGTATCTGGGATTTATTTATCTTCTCTAATTGAAACTTTGTAGACTGGAGTGGAGCCAAGCTTCCTGCTCGATCCATGGCCGCAGCTATTTTTGTTGTAATTTATTTATCTTCTATAATTGAAATTTTGTAGCCTTGAGTGGAGGCCTGGGCCCACCAGGGTGTGTGGAAAGCTTGGCTTTCATTACCAGGGAAACTCAAGCCTCCTGCTCACTTTGTGGCTGCAGCCATATTGGTTGGGTTAATTTGCATACTTGCTCCTGATTGGCTGGTGGGTGTGGCATGTGGATACAGTGGCATGACAGTTAATTTGCATATTACTATTTTATTAGATAGGATGGACATTTGTAGAGTATCAGGCAGCTGTACTTAAATATGAAAATAGCCAAATTATTGCTATTTTTCTTCCAGAAATATGTACAAAAATCTGATTTGCTTAAATCTCAAATGAGAATATCCCCACAACCTGATGGGCATTATCTATTTTAAGTATGTATGGTATGTATGGCATTAGATTACATAAATATCTTTAAAAATTTTTATTCTATTTTTGCCTGTAAGTATAATTGTTTTAAGTTTAATTTTGTCTTAGTTACTAATTTCAACATTGTATGTGTATAAAGTCAAGCAATTTATCCTTCATTTATTTGTGACTCTATTTCTTAGTTTTCCCCAACTTGTGCATGATGAGTAGTTAATAAATATTCCAAGGAATAAAATTACTTTTTTTTTTTTTTTTTGCTTTTCAACCAGTTTCCATTTCCTTTAACTCCCTGTTTTCCTCTGCTATGAAGAAACAGTATAAGGTATTTGACATGATTTATTGGGAAATATTTTTAGTTTAAAACAATAATACAATGTATCTATTTAGAAAAAGGACTCACATGAGATGATCTCTAGGGTTGCTTCCACTTTTACTGAATATCTGGATTCTATCATAGCCGTAATGTAGCTGAACTTTTTATCTTAACCCTTTTCAATGAAATATCCTAACTCTGTGTTTGGCAAACTGTGGCTTGTGAGCCACATGCGGCTCTTTGGCCCCTTGAGTGTGGCTCTTCCACAAAATACCATGGCCTGGGCGAGTCTATTTTAAAGAAGTGGTGTTAGAAGAAGTTTAGTTTTTTTATTTTTTATTTTTTAAAATATATTTTATTGATTTTTTACAGAGCGGAAGGGAGAGGGATAGAAAGTCAGAAACATCGATGAGAGAGAGACATTGATCAACTGCCTCTTGCATGCCCCCTACTGGGGATGTGCCCGCAGCCAAGGTACATGCCCTTGCCGGAATCAAACCCGGAACCCTTCAGTCCACAGTCTGACGCTTTATCTTCTTCGGCAGAAGAAGTTTAAGTTTAAAAAATGTGGCTTTCAAAAGAAATTTTAATTGTTGTACTGTTGATATTTGGCTCTGTTGACTAATAAGTTTGCCAATCACTGCCCTAACCCATTTTCCCAAGTCATCCTCTTCTTTTTCTATTAAAAACTGTGTTCCCATTGGGAGTTATTCTAATGCTGTAGAGCATTTTATCAAGTTTTACTACTGAATCCTAGAAATCACTTAAGAATAGATCTCCTTGCCTGGAATGTTAGAATATTTGGGGAAGGAAGCATCCTCTCTACTCTCACTCCCCAACTTGTCTGAGTTTGACTCATTTATGTCCCCAAATCTTCTAGAGGAATGTCTTTCCTTCTTCTGCTCTCAACAGATTCCTGCCTTATGGACACATTAATGAGGACGGATCAGGAATATATTTATTCTTGCTAGACATTCAGTGGGTAGATATGGATTTTTTATCCAAGTTACTTGGAAACAGTAACTATTGCTGTGCAATTTTGCACAGGATACATAAGGATTTTCTTGGCTCATGTAGGGTCCAGTAATTGAGTTTCTTCCCTGTTAGATCCAACGGAAATACTTTCAAATGCTTCCTGGAATTTTGTAACTCACTAGTAAAACTCCTACATGGTCAGTAGTAAAGAACTTCTCCTGAGACTCTAGTTTGCCATAGAAACACAGTAAAAAATTAAAACAGAAGTTTGCACCATTTGTTTTGGAGAGAGCCTAACAGATGAAGGGTGTGGCTCATTGCTTTCTAGAGAGAGAATAAGCAGCAGCAGGTGAAGGAAATAGTCTTAGAAGCATTAGTTTTTACAATGTTTTAGGATGGAGATTTTGCATTTTTTAGTAGCATGCTTTAAAATTAGTTCTACACATAGCAACCAAACTATGTGACATTTCTGTTGTGATGTTGAGTATGTGCCATGAGGCAGTTTGTCTGTGGGGGTTACCAAGTAGAGGCTAGGCATAAGATATTAAACTAGAGGCCTGGTGTACGAAATTCGTGCACGGAGGGCAGGGGGTGTCCCTCAGCCCAGTCTGCACCCTCTCCAATCTGGAAACCCTCGAGGAATGTCTGACTGCCCGTTTAGGCCTGATTCCGGTAGAACTGGGCCTAAACAGGCAGTAGGACATCCTTCTCACAATCCAGGACTGCTGGCTCCAAACTGCTCGCCAGCCTGCCTCCCTGATTGCCCCTAACTGCTTCTGCCTGCCAGCCCGATCACCCACTAACCACTACCCTGCCAGCCTGATTTCTAACTGCTCCCCTGCCAGCCTATTTGCCCCCAACTCCCCTCCTTTGCTGGCCTGGTCACCCCTAACTGCCCTCCCCTGCAGGCTTGATCACCTACAACTGCCCTCCCTTGCAGGCCTGGAACCTCCCAATGGCCCTCCTCTGCTGGCCATCTTGTGGTGGCCGCCTTGTGTCCACATGGGGGCAGGATCTTTGACCACATGGGGGCAGCCCTCTTTTGTGTTGAGCTGATGGTCAATCTGTGTATTACTCTTTTATTAGATAGGACAGAGGCCTGGTGCATGGGTGGGGGCTGGCTGGTTTGCCCTGAAGGGTGTCCTGGATCAGGGTGGGGGTTCCCTCAGGGGTGGGGTGGCCTGGGCGAGGGGCCTATGGTGGTTTGCAGGTAGTCCACGACCCCAGCGACCAAAACTGAGGCCTTGGGATCTGAAATTAATTTATGTTCTACAATTAAAACTTTGTAGCCTAGAGCACAGCCAAGCCTTCTGCTCACTCCATGGTGACAGCCATTTCTGTTTGAAACTTTGTAGCTTAGAGTGGAGGCCTAGGCAGGAGGGCTGCAGAAGTTTAGCTTATTCCATCGCCCCGACAACCCTAGCCTCTTCTCTCTCCAGCTCAGTGGCTGCCTTCAGATTATGTATCTTTTATAATTGAAACTTTGTACCATTGAGGCAAAGGCAGGTGGAAAGCTTGGCTTCCTCCATTGCTAGGGAAACCCAAGCCTCCTGCTCTCAGTGGTGGCAACCATCTTGTTTGGGGTTTATTTGCATAATTTGTTCCTGATTGGCTGGTGGGTGTGGCTTGTGGGTGTGGTGAAGGTGAGGTCAAATTTGCATATTACTCTTTTATTAGATAGGACTAGAGGCCTGTTGCATGGATTCATGCACTGGTGGGGTTCCTTGGACTGGCCTGTGCCCTCTCACCATCCAGGACCCCTTGGAAACTGGAGAGCCAGTTTTGGCCTGATCCCCACATGCCAGGCCAAGGGACCCCACTGGTGCACAGATCCGTGTACTGGGTCTCTGGTGTGTATATAAGATATTTGGTTAATCCCTCCCCTCCTTCCCTCTGAGATTCATCAATCTGTTCCATGTTTTTTTACCTGTACATTGGGTGTCTGCCCTCTGGTGGTCAGTGCGCATCATAGCTACTGGTCAAATGGTTGCTTAGGCTTTTATATATATAAGATTGTGGAAAATGGGAGATAGAATGAAAATGTTCCATCTGCATATGCTAAAAGAAAAACAATCAGACACACGATGGCAAAGAGGAGTTCCTCGGTATGTTATGTCAGGGTATTTTATTTGCATGTGGATCACTTTTAGTTAATGTTTCAGATGCTTTAGTCAGATTATCCTTGTAAAGAAGACTGAATATCTCCTTGTCCTTATTAGACAAGACTTTATGATGCTTTGACCAATTGTTCTGAAATCTTAGAATAATTATCAAGTTATTTCTTTCTCAATTACTATTTGGTTCCCCGAAAAATGATTTAAGAAAAAGTATTAAATTTGAAGCACCACGTTGTAAAGAAAGAAATGAAAAAAATGTATAGTTAAATGTAAAAAAAAAAATCTATCAATCTCATAACATGATTTTTTGGGGGATACATAATTCATATAGTGCTTACCTCTTGATTAGCTCCTTAGCATAAGTTACCCTAATGAAAAGCAGCAATTAGCACACTCAACCTCTAATATTATCATCTCCCAGTAGACTTTTAGCTGTGTTTTTCCTTAACCTGTGCCTTAGAGTCTCTACAAGGGAGTTGCAAAGTTTAATACAGTGTGATGATAAATTCTCCATGTTAAACAACACTAATCTTTCCTGTGTTTCTGGACCATTTCAAAGTTTTAGTGGAATGCATTTCTTGGCAAAGAGGAAAGGGAATCATTCACTTTTCAGTAGAGAATTAAAAAATGTCTCCTTGATGGAATGAAGCTGACACTCCCTGTGAATCACTACATACATGTAAAGCTCCTCTCTTCCAAACAAACAGTCTTCCCAGAGGAGGAAGAAAGAATTGAAAATAGAACGTATTTGCAAAGAAAAACCTATTAACTGTCTCAAAGAAATCTGGAAAATTCCTGATTATTTGGCTTTTTTAAAAGCAAGATTATAAAAGTATGACAGCTGAAAATGAAATGGAGTGGTGTTTCCTTAGCTACACCCTTGATAATGTTGTTAGCTTGGTAGATCAGGGAATTTCAGTGCATCTTTGATACGATCACTCTTGATATTCTTATGGAAAAGATGAAGAAATGCTAAAAGCAAAAATTATAAATAGTTGAACGACCCACCTAAAACATAAAATGATTTGGAGGTTTACAAAAACATGCCACAAGATTCTGCCTTGGGCCTTGACCCAGCCACCATTTTTGCCAGTGGCCAAAATAAAATATCAACAAAACACTTCTGTCATACATATCTCCTAAAATCTGGAAGGGCAGAAAATACATTGACTGGCCAAAAATATTGTAACAAGATCTGGAAGTCAATAAAAGGGATGAATAGAAATAGATGTAAGGTTTAAGAAAATCTATGGAACAATTTCAGAAGTAAAGAACTCTCATCTATTGAACTTAGAAAGAATATAGGGCAGAAGTTCTTACCTTCAGTTACACATTAGGGTTACGTGGGATCCTAAAAATCTCGGGGTGAGGCCCAGGTATTGGTATGTTTAAAAATCTCTTTATTGCGCATCTGATGTAGGAAACCAGTGAGTCTGTTTATCTTATCTATGGATTATAAGCCCAATAAGGATATAATAGTAAGACATCACTGCCTACCTCTTTTTCTTGATTGATCAGACCATGTTTAGAATATCAGATGAAAACAGGGAAGAACAAGATGAAAATGGTGAAATGATAGAAGTTATTATCTGAGAACTCTTTAAGTAATTATAAGTGCTTAGATGGTTAATATAATAATATATAAGGCAGTAAACATTTTTAGAGAAGGGATCTCAGCATTCATACTTCTGTGCTCAGGGTTATCAAGGAAAAGTCTTTTGGGTTACTATTCTGGGGCTGTTACTAAAAATATTAGGTTAGATTGTGTATACTGAATCAGAATATTAGACTCTTTCTTGCAAGAAATTGGGACCTCATTAAAATGAATCTTCTTTTGACAATTGGGGCTATGACTGTGCATCAACACGTTTTTACATTTTTCAAAATTTCATAAACAGACTCATCTAGAATGTAGAGAGAGCCCTGGTCTTCCCTTCTAATCATGGAAAAACACTAATTTCTGCCAGCCCTTATCCAAGTCTTCCCATTTGGCCCCTCATTGTTACATAGCATTATAAATGTCTTCTTTGCTATAGTTATTTTTTCAGAGCACAAATTGCCCATTCCTAAACCTGCACATTCCTACACCTTCACTGTTGTTGTTCTTATGGCTCTTCTGGGAACCCAAACCACTGAGCACTTCTTTTACATCCGAGCAGTGTTCTGAAGAACCTCCCTCTTCTCCTCTATCTTGATATAGACAGGCAGTGGGGCCGGCTTGGTGATGATAGAAATGGGAATAATGTGAGAAGATATTTTTCCTTCAATTTCTTTACTCTGCCAAGACTAAAATGTGTGAATTTGTATTTGATTGCATGATTCTTGACCTTGCCCAATCTGAGCTAGCAAGAAAAAGTAATTTCCAACTCTTGGATGATAGTTAACTTGCCCTTTATTAACTGGTCCTCAAGTTACTGATTGATTTCTCCTGAGGACAGTTTTGTTGTGATTTTTTTTAGGGGATATTAAAGTCAGGATATACACATAGGCTGGGAAGTCTACCCAGGTATGTCTTATTTACCCATAATTTATATTAAACACATTTATCAGTGGACCCATCCTGGCGGACAGCCTTTATTCTCCCTTCTTTGTTGATGTACCTACAATATCAGCAGGTGAAATTCTCCATAACAAATGTTTGCACATTCTTATCCATTACCAATCAATCCATGCACTGAAATTGTCATTTTGATCTGGTTATTTTTATGGTGACTCTTAGTAACTAAAGTGTTATTTATTAACATAGATTATTTTAATTATAATATTTGGCAGTATAAAGATGTAACAAAGGAAGTATAGCACTCATTGATATTTATTTTGGGAAAAGGGCTTCTTCCTTTAGTTTTGGTGTTGGGAAAAGGATGCACACTTCATGAGGAAGTGCTCAGAAATCAGGGCCTTCATTTTAGTGAAATGTTAGAAGGATGTGCCTCTAGGGGAAGCCATATAAGAAAGTCCAATCGGACCAGGCATGTGTTTGCACAGTTTAACAATGGGCATGCAAGCCCTGACTGCGTGGTTCAGTGCTTCTTTTGCATCTGAACAATGTTCTGAAGAGCATTGTCCCCTACACCAAAAGACAGAGGTTCAATTCCCGGTCAGGGCACATACCTAGGTTGCAGGCTCGATTCCTGGTTAGAATGCATACAAGAGGCAATCAATCAGTATTCTGTCTCTCTTCTTTTCTGTCTTTCTAAAATCAATACAAAACATATCCTCAGGTGAGGATTTTTTAAAAAGGGTGTGCATTAGAGTTCTGTGACCTGTGCTCAGATCATTGCCCTGCTTGCAGACAGTCGTTGACTAGGAGTCACAACTTTTCTGGGCTTCAGTGTCTTTCTCTATAAAGTGAGAGCATTTCTAAAATATTTTCTCTCCCAAAAACTTATGTGGTATTATAAGGAAGCCATATCCCATGTATATGTAGTATGCCATAGTGTTGCATTTAAATCATATTTACTAGTCATTTTGATGTTTGTCCATGCTTGTAAACTTGCAGTTCTGCTTGCAATGTATTGTTGCTGTCTTTTACATAGAAAATATGAGTATAAGGAGAATTCTTAAGGTTATGAAGAACAAAGACTCCTAGATACAGTTTTTTGGGGGTAATACTTTCAAAATCAAAATAACTAAGACATTTTACCTCCATTTCTTAGATACTTCAAATTATTAGTTAAGAATATAAATTCTAGCCGAGACCGGTTTGGCTCAGTGGATAGAGCGTTGGACTGCGGACTGAGGGGTCCCCGGTTCGATTCCGGCAAGGGCATGTACCATGGCTGCGGGCACATCCCCAGTGGGGGGCGTGCAGGAGGCAGCTGATCGATGTCTCTCTCTCATCGATGTTTCTGACTTTCTATCCTTCTCCCTTCTGCTCTGTAAAAAATCAATAAAATATATTAAAAAAAAAGAATATAAATTCTACACAAGTATAGGTATAAAATGATATAAAATAGATAATCCAGTAGCATAGAATGTGAACAGAGACCTTCTGATAGCCCTGGGAATACCATCCAGTCTAATTTACATGCCAGATGAGACAATTTCTGTTTTAAGACACAATGAAGCCCCTCCAATAGAGCTCAGTAGTTGAGCATTGACCCATGCACCAAGAGGTCTGTAGGCACATGTCTGGGTTGTGGGCTTGATCCCCAGCAGGGAGTGAGTGTGCAGGAGGTAGCCAATCCATGTTGATATTTCTCTTTTATAAAAAAAAAAATTTTTTTTTATTGACTTCAGAGGGGGGTTGGGGAGAGAGAGAGAAACTTTAATGATGAGAGAAAATCATCGATCGACTGCCTCCTGCACGTCGCACACTGAGGATCAAGCCTGCAACCTAGGCATGTCCCCTGGCTGGGAATGGAACCGTGACCTCTTGGTTCATAGGTTGATGCCCAACCTCTGAGACACATGGCCAGACATGTTTCTCTTACTGATTTCCCCTTTTTAAAAATATGTTATTGATTTTTTTTATAGACAGGAAGGGAGAAGGAGCATTTAGAAACATCGATGAGAGAGAAACATCAATCAACTGCCTCCTGCACACACCCTACTGGGGATGTGCCTGCAACCAAGGTTAATGCCCTTGACCAGAATTGAACCTGGGGCCCTTGAGTCTGCAGGCCGAAGCGCTGTCCACTGAGCCAAACCGGTTAGGGCTCTTACTGATTTTCTCTCTCTCTCTCTCTCCCTCTCTCTTCCTCTCTCTCTAAAAAAAATCAATTAAAAAATAAAATAATAGGGAAAATAATGTATCTATTGAAAAAGCATGATCTCTATAGTATTTTTGAACAATAGGTCTCTACCCATCTTGTTGACACCAATTTTATTTTGCAAAAATTAGTTAGGAGTTTGCATTGATTTTATCTAACTAGGATAAATGACAAAATAACCCGGATGTCTTTGGGGAGGGAATGGTGGCAGAGGGTGTGAGAGGCGGCGGTGGTGGCAGCAGTGGTAGTGACGGTGGTGGTTATTCTGTTGTTTGAAAGTCATTCTTGAAAACTATACCTTTTCTAGATTGGATGCGTTTGTTTCTTTGTTCTAACAGTATTTCCTAGCAATTATCTTTTGGGCCTTTAGATTGCTTAGGTAAGTACCATGCAAAGCCGTATTTTCTTCCTGAGTTTCTAATGATTCTTGCTTTTTCAAATATTGCCTCTCTGGCTACTTCAGTTTGCTGAATCATTGCCTATGCCTCTGGGAGAATGGTAGTTATTTCCCAAAGGATCCGCTCCTGATGAGAAGTGATTGCTTACACATTAGCAGCTTAGGTGTTTCTGTATTCCGCTTCTTTTTAGATAATTCACAGTTGTTGCAAAGCAAGTGTGTAGCTGAGCTCAGAAAGAGGGAATTTCAAGGTGGATATGTTCAAGGGGATTGATGACGTAATCTGCACTGGCTTTTCTCTTTAAACCTTGTGTCAGAGGTCAAAGGGCAGAGGTGATAAAACCATTCTGCCATCTGCTCTTTTGAGCTTCAGCTCACTCAGGCTTGTCTCAGATATGTGGCTCTGCTTTTGAAGCTGCTGCCACCAGAGCTGTTGTGTGTTTCAGAGGCACAACCAAGACCAACTGGGAACATATCTAAGAAAATGTGTGTAGGTTTTTAAAAGCGGCAATTACTGGGGATGTCTTCACCCAGACAGTCTGTCAAAGAAATTCAAGGTGATTGCTTTATGATCACTTTGGCTATTTAAGGTCATATTCCACAAAGTAGCTGCATTTTACTTTCTAAATGATAAAGACCGGGAAAACTGTGGTAACCATTTAAGCACCATCATACATCATTTAAATGGAACTGACAAAAGAAGGGATAGGTCAGGAAGAGTAAAGACCTAGAACAGTGCTTTAGCAAGGAAAGCAGGTGAGGACAATAAGGTGGAGAAAGGTACCAGGAAAGTGGAAAAACAGCAGAGGCCGCAGGAGAAGTCCAGGGGGCCCGGTTCATCTCACCCAAGTATGCGTGATTGTCAGGTTGAAGTTTATAGTTAGTACATGACCAACTGGTGGTTTCTCAGACCTGCCAGTTCTTACAGGGTTTTGAAGTGAGGAATATGGTGAAAGAGATAGGCTGTTTATTACAGGTGTGGACAGATAAAGAAAACTCTGAAAATATTGGCAAAAACTTTTAACTCAGACCAAGTGACTTACAAGCCTATTAAATGTCACAGGAAAAGAATCCCATATTGTTGTTTATAGAACACTTCTATACATAGAAAAGTGAATACAGTATACTTATTCCTTATAAAAATTGTGTACTTCACATTTTAAATACTTTATGGCATATCCACTTTAATTCATGTTAATATACAGGCAGTCCTTAGGACTCATTGTACATCGTTTTGTGGTTACGTCACCATCTCCCATCTATTCTATATATATAAAAGGCTAATATGCAAAGTATCCCCTTGGGAGTTCAACCAGGAGTTCGATTGCTCGCTATGATGTGTGCTGACCACCAGGGAGCAGCACAGAATGAAGGAAGGCCCTGGCCAGCAGCCAGAAGGCCCCAATCAGCCCTAATTCCTGGCCAGGCCTAGGGACCCTACCTGTGCATGAATTTTGTGCACTGGGCCCCTTGTTTATTTATTTATTTTTAAGTTTCATCATTTCAACATATGTACATATATTCTTTCTGTTTATCATTTATTTATCATAAGGTCAGGAATTGTTATCTTTCTTTTAGATTTTTTTTTTTTACTGTTTCACTTAATTACTGCTGTGTATGTGCTCCATGTGTTGTACTCTTTTTTTTATCCTTAACTGAGAATATGCTTTCATTTTTTATTTATTTTATTTTATTTTATTTTTTAAAGTTTTTATTGATTTTATTTTATTTTTTATTTTATTATTATTTTTTAAATATATTTTATTGATTTATTACAGAGCGGAAGGGAGAGGGATAGAAAGTCAGAAACATCGATGAGAGAGAGACATCGATCAGCTGCCTCTTGCACGTCCCGCACTGGGGATGTGCCCGTAGCCAAGGTACATGCCCCTGCCGGAATCGAACCCGGGACCCCTCAGTCCACAGTCCAATGCTCCATCCACTGAGCCAAACCGGTCTCGGCCATTTTTTATTTTTTGAGAGAAATATGGATGTGCGAGAGCAACGTTGATTGGATTTGGATGCCTCTAGTACATGCCCTGACTGGGGATCCAACCTATAACTTAGGTATGTGATGTGACCAGGAATAGAACCCTTAACCTTTTCTGGTGTACAGAACAATGCTCTAACCCAGTGGTCAGCAAACCCACTAGTCAACAGGGCCAAATATCAACAGTATGAAAATTGAAATTTCTTTTGAGAGCCAAATTTCTTAAACTTCTTCTAATGCTACTTCTTCAAAATAGACTCGCCCAGGCCGTGGTATTTTGTGGAAGAGCCACACTCAAGGGGCCAAAGAGCCACATGTGGCTCATGAGCTGCAGTTTGCCGACCACTGCTCAAACCAACTGAGCCACCTGGCCAGGGCTGTGGTACTTTTTAGTTTATTTCCTATAAAAAAAATTCCACTTATATTTTAAATAGAAAAATGTGTCATCTGCAATTTTCCCCCCAGTAGCATTAGGGATAATCTGATTCTCTTTGATAAAAGAGCTACATACCCATAAGCTTCATAATGTGGTTTTTTTGGTTTTTTTGGGGGTGGTGGTGGTATGAATAACAGGCTTCTTAACTTATGTTACAGTCTTCATAGGCCCTAAAACATGAGCCATTTTCTCATCTTCACGTAGGCAAAACTCCATTGAAGTGATTTGGGGTGCCTCATGTAACTTTTGCTACCATTCCCATAGACTACCTACCCATTGCTCTGTGGTAGATATTTTTACTTAACCTTATTTTTCAGTTTGCCTTTCATCTACTCATTCAAAGTGTTGCAAGTATACAAGGAAAAAGTAACCATTCTGCTTTCAGCTCGTCTCATTCCCAAAGGACAGAACCAATCTTTCTTCCTTTTCCTCGTGTTCTTGCTGAATTTTCTCAGTTTTCATGTTGTAATGTACAGTCTGTAGGTGATGTCATAATCAGTTGGCAGTTTTTCTAGATTATGAACCCCTTTTTCGAGGGGGTAGGTACCTTCTTATTTATCACAGCGGCTTACAATTGTACTCTGCACCCAGTCGGTCCCCAGGAAATGTTAAATTGTATCTTCTTTTGAGGAAATTATGGAACATAATTATGCAACATGGACCAGGACTACTTGGAATGCTAGCAAATTTCATTTTCTCAAGTTATTTTGAGAGGAAAGGAGAGGGAGAGATAGAAACAGCAATGATGAGAAAGAATCATTGATTGGCTGACTCCTGCACACCTCACACCGGGGATAGACCCCACAACCCTGGCATGTGCGCTGACCTGGAATTGATGCCCAACCACTGAGCAATACCATCTGGGCTTCTCAAGTTATTTGATGGCAACATGAAATCACTGGAAGAACATAACAGAAGGGAGTGCACTTCCATTTCCTAGCAGCTTCCTTCCTTCAGAGAAGATGGCTTTTTGCACAGAAGAGCATAACTTGCCTGGAAAATTTACATATGAGAAATAAAAGCAGCCAACAATTTTGTTCATGCTATGTGCTTCCAAAGGTATTTCCCATCTCTTACCTCTTTTCATCCTTAGGATAACCCTCTGAAAAAGATTATATATTTTATATGTGTGACTATAGATAGAGGTTAAGTAGCTCACCCAAGGCCACATTACAAATAAACCACAGATTCATGATTGAGCTTATTCTGACCCAGACACCATCTCAGCGATATTACTCTGCCTCCCACCACTTCACTACTGATGCGCTCTCAGACTCAACTGGTTACAGCCGACCAGGCACAGTGAGGATCCAGAGATGAGGCAGGTGTGAAGAGACAGCTGCTTCCTTTGAGAATAAAACAGAACCCAGGGCCTTCCAGGAGTTGCTCTTGAAAGAAACCATGAGGTTCTAACTCTTCCTCCCAGTTTCACCTTCCCCATGAGAGGCTTCTGATTATCTTTTTGTCCTATGACTTAAGGTCTGATAGGGAATGATGCTCTACTCTTGGTCCCATTAATGTAGCAGAGGCCACTGGAAACTTGCTAAATGCCCAGGGAGAACAAAATTGTTTATGAAAACCCAATTTTAAGATGTGAAAGAGGCTTCTGTGTTCCCTGACTTCATTTGCCTGTTTCCTTCAGGACGGGCAGATCTTTTCTTCCTGCCCATTTCCTTCAATATTCACGTGTTAGCGTGGTGAGTAATCATGGCTTTTTCAGTGTGAAGACAGTGTTTGTTGCGCATGCACATTTGTAGCTTTGGCAATCGCTGCACTCATCATTTCCATTCCTTTCAGTATCCATAGTTTAGCTCTCACTTTGCACGTGTTCAGCTCATTTCTGTGCAGGGGATACAGTCTTGTCACCCACTACTCCGGAGCCCCTTCTGTGTATTGGTAACACACCACGGTTAAGGCCAAGGCAGGTAGGCTCTGGTTGTTTCTTCAGGCTGCCTTCCAGGTCCATCTTCTTAATAGGTACGCTCCTTCCTCAAGTGATTGCCTCCAGGAGTGTGTGGCCTGTTGGCTAGAATAGGAAAGTCCCAATTAGAGTAGATAGTTGAAGACCCAGGTAGATTAGGTAGGTGAGTGAGGTGGGAAGGCAGTGAGAAGATGGAAAACTTACTGAAGTGTTATTTTCTCTCTCTGTGGGATCAAGTTAGGAAGTAGATATTTGGGGGGAAAAATACTGAGCAGTGTTTTCATTTTTTTTTTTTTTTGCACCATAGTTTTTATACGGCAGAAGATAGGAACTAAAGTGCCAGATGATTTTTTTTATACTAATGCTAGGAAATTCAGTGATGTATTCCAAGAAAGTGAATCAGAAATGGGCATTGGCAGAAGGAGCCTTTGGCAGGTATTCTCCACTAATGGGAGGGCAGTGAATTTAGGCTTTTTAATATAACCAGACCTTCAAATTATGTTGCATGCATGATGTTTCATAAAGAAGGCCTGCTGAGCCAAACCAACTGTGATGAGCAGGCTCTCCCTACCTAGACTTGCTAGTAAGATATTCACCTTGGTCCAAAAATGAGTTGATTGGGTACATTGAGGAGGGAACTCTTAAAGATGGTGCAGTTGATCTCACCCGTTTTATCATCCTGTCTCCCAAGAAGAGAGACTTCTGAAGGAAGTGAGCATGCGGAAAGGATTGACACCATTAAAGCCTAAGAAGGATTCAGCAGCCAAGACTGCACTGACATTGCCTGTTGAGGGCCAAGAGAGGTGTCTGAGCAGGAGACAAGGTCAGCCTATTGATAGAATCACATTGCCTCAATTTAGGGAATTAGAAGATACATAACAAGGAGATAGGCCCATAATTAAAATTACAGAGTTAATTGTTATTAAAGTCAAAGTAATTTTTGAATGTGATATGGACAAATGATTTATATTTATAGGCAAATAAAGGAAATAAAATTTTAACTGTATTTAACAATAAGCATTTAAAGTGACCAGTTATAAATGATTTAAAAACCATAATGAACCCTGACCTGTGTGGTTCATTTGGTAAGCATGGTCCCGTGCACTGATAGGTCACTAGAGGTTACTGATTTGATTCCAGGTCAGGGTCTGGGCATGTGCAGGAGTTGAGGGTTCAGTCAGAGGACATGCGGGGGAAGGAGGGCTGAATGATCACTATCACTTACTCTCTCTTTCTCTCTCTCTTTCTTCTCCTTCCTCCCTCCCTCCCTCTCCCTTTCTCTCTCTACAAAATTCATTTAAAAATAATAAATTTAAAACAATGAAAATTATAATGAAATACAAAATGTTAGCACATTGAAGGCCCTTAGTGCATTTGTTTTCTGGTTGAAATATGGTGTATACACATTGCACAAAGCTGGTATCATGTATGTTTAATTGAACACTAGTATCTTGACACAGGGTGAAAAATTTAAAACTATTTTTTGAAACTATTTGTGTGTATTAGTTGGGCACTTTCCATTACCATGAAACTATAAAAAAATACATATATAATTTGAATGCTAAAGCAAATATTTGTAATGCTCAGTTTGAAATTTTGGGGTGAATCAAAGCAACCTCATTCTCATTAATTAACTTTATAGTAAGTAAATTGGGAAGTAAAATTAGGTTTTGTGAAATTGTTCAGTACTTAAAAGCCTCTTTTATCTGTCCTCTGTATTGAGGGATTTTTTATTAAGATTTTGTTCGAAAATGGTTACTTTGCTTTAAAAACATTTTAACAGCAACAAGAAGAAAATAAATGTTTGGATGCACCACACCCAAAGATATTACTTATTGCTCCAGAAATGCAGTTTTCAAAATAATTTATGACATTTTCAAATTTAAGAATGTAGCTTTATTGTTCCCACACTCTTTCAGTTTGTTTGGAGTGATTTCAAAGGAAACTATTTGAGAACCTGGTTGCAGTGCTGTATGCGATTTTCCATCTTAACATTAGACGTTTTGGTGGCTGAGTTTTCTTGGTAATAGTCCATTCAATTAGTGCTTGGGGCCAGAAATCTTAGTCGTGAACTCCAATAACTTCAGGTAGCAAAAGAGATTATTTTATCTTTGACTTTCAGGTACAGTCGAGCTGAACAGGGAACCCTTTTGTGCCTGTAATAACAGCATCGGTCCAGGATGTCCTAGTTGGGCTGAACCAGGGGTGGCCTGTTTTCATCCCAGTACTTTGAATGGAGCTTCTCTTTAGCAGGGGCCACCCTGTAAACCGACCTCCCTGGCCCTCTTCCCATTGTAATGGAAGTGCTCTTCCTGTCCTTATCAATGTTGGGGTTACAATTTCATGGGGCTCTAAAGCTATGAGATACCAGAGAGATCCTAAGAGGCTGGGCTGGCATTAATAGAAACCGAAGGCAAAGGCCCGGGGCAGTGTGTGGATAGGAAACAAGCAGAGGAAAGTGTCATTCCGGATTCTTCTTCACTAGTTCTGCTGACTATTCGAGGGTTGCGCTGCTTCTCCCCCTCACTTTCCAGCATGTGTAAAACGGTGCGTTCTAGTGTCAGAAGACGAGGAGCAGGGTTATCAGAAGAGGCGCAGGGGCTGCCACTCTGAGTGAACATGACAGCCCAGCGATTCTAATTCCAAGCGACACCATGATTTTGTAGATGGAATGGAGATACAGAGGAAGGACCCAGTTCTTTGTGAATGTGAATTCACACTTTCAAAAAAGAAGAGAAAAAGAATGGTGGAGAAAAATAGTTTTCAAAAGCCGATTTGCATGTAAGAAAGAAAGCACGCCAATACACCTGCCATGTTCAGTGTCTGGCTGTGAATTTGTATCTCACTTACTTTTCAGTGTCTGGTTACCAGATTCTCATAACTCCGTGCTAATGGGAATATCCCAGATGATTGCTATTATTTAGGCATAAAGGTTGAAAAATGATGTTGCAACTTCTGAAACAGCTATAATCTGGGAGGTTTCATTTTAAATTTCTACTTAAAGATACAAAGGGCAAATTTAACTTTCTCAAACGTTATTCATCCATTTGTTCTTGTACATCTTCTAGATCTGATGCAAATCCCAAAGTTGTTTATTATTTAGCTTTGAAGCCTCTGAGACATGGAGAATTTGATAGTGGCACACAGAGATAAACCTGAGACATTATAATTTTCTTAAAGAACAGTACATCATGAAAATAATTTAAATGGCTGGAAAAATGTATTTAAGTTAAAGAATTCTTAATATTCAGGAGTTGGAAGGGATTAATGAATGTTATTCTCCAGAGCATCTGTGACAGAGTTGTGAGAGTGGGGGAAAGAGCTCCTACGTGTGCTGGTGTTTTGCCAGGGTTGCATACACCCAATGCTTACAACAACTTTGTAAACTGCCTATTTTTCTAGGTAGTTTACGCAGGAGTAAGGTTAAGCTATTTGGACTCCGGTTAAGCTATTTGCCTAAGATCTTATAGCTAGTCAATGCTAGAACCAAGATTCAAATTCAAGTCTTCCTATTTCTAAAAGTCTTGTTCTGTATTCCTTAGTGCAACTTCCCCTAGAGATAGTTTTCATAAGTTCGTTTTCTTCGAAGCAATCAAATTTGACTTGCTGGGTTTCTTTCAGCCCGCTGCTGCTGTGTGAAACAGAATAGCCATCTCCCGTACTACTGGCACACACTCAGGTGTATGTGACAGCATTTCCCCCACAAAGACGTAAACACCCATGTGAAACATTCCAGTAGCCAGAAAACAAACAACCCATCCTGATAAAACCTGCAAACGCAGAAATTAAATGAGAAGAGACATCCAAATTCTGCAGGTGACCTGTATCTAATTTAGATAAAATGTATAACCTTTGGAAACCTCATTTAAAAACATAAAACCTTATATACTTGGATTGAGCTTGAATCTCTAGGTGTCTTTATAACGTTCTGAGAGATTTAAGATGAGAAGGTTGGCTTTGTGAACTGCATTTGGTACTTAGCACTGTTTGGAGATGTTAAGCAGACTCATTATGAGGCCCATCCCTCCTTTTAAGACATTTGAGATCATTGAAGGCAAAGGAATGGATCCTTCAGGTCTCTCTCTTTATTTCACTGAGTGTGGAGAATCATGAATACTGAAAGAGTATAATGAGTGATTTGTAAGTGGTGTTTTCCTTTGAAAGATGCCACAGAAAAGACTGGCTGGGGAATTGGCCATTGCTTCATTCTTTGGGGTTAGCTTTGCCATTCCTGCATTTCAATCTTTAAGCTTTAGGTTGCCATTCTTGTTAGCACCTCTGTCAAAATGTGGTAGACGTCTACAGAATGTCTTGTCCTCACTGAGAGGAAGTGATGGGCTATCTTGTGCTAGTATTTCCAACGCTCCCTGAAGATTTCTTTGGAGAACAAGCTCATCATTGCTCGTGATGATGAGCAGCCATTCTTGCATCCTGCCAGACATTCACCCCAAAGGAACAACATTGGTTGCTGTGAGGAAACCTCAATAGAAGAACTGTCGATGCTGAGGGTATCTGTAGCCACGGTGGTTACACCAAGATCGATAAGGGCACATTCTTGGCAGTCTGAGTGGCAAAGAAACGGTTCCTTGAAGTTTGTCCTTGGGAAAAGGTGGCTAAAAAGTGTTTCAGCGTTGATCAGTCCACTCTGCTGGTTTTCACTGCATTCTCTGCTAGAGGATGGATGTCACCTCTATTAGCCCCACGATTATCAAGAGTTCTATAAGTTTAAAGCTAAACTTTATTTTCAATAAATTTTCAGTAGTGTGTTATTCTGAGACCCCTTTCCTCACCCCCCAAAAGATGAAGTATTTCAAAGTTTATGGAGCAAGAAGACCTAGAGAGTGCACCTGATGCCCACTGCTGGTGTAACTCCACTGTTTCAGATGTGACCTTGCCATGAGGCCTCCTGTGTATGTTCAGCGTTGCAGAGGAGGGTAGAAACCCTTGGGATAAACTTGTCAAGTCCTTCAGTGTTGGCAAAAATCACTCGTTCCTTAAGTGACTTTTCTCTCTGGGGCATGGCTGAAGGGCAGCTCCGATACACCAGCTGAGTGTGAGTTATGAGAGCAAGCAGCAGCCCAGATACCGCAGCACTTGGAGCTGCCCAGGAGCCCAACACTTCCCACTACCAACTGATCCTGCTGGGGAGCCAGCAGGTTGCACTGGTCTGGGTGCTTGTAAACACATTCATAGGTGCCAGCAATTAGGAAAACAAGGAGAAGAGCAAACATGATTCCATTCTCTGGGTGAGAGGTAAAGTTTACACTTGACTTCTCCCCATCATGAGGCAGGCTTGGGCAGCTTTACACTTTTCCTGGGACCCATGAGTTCTCTGAAAGGCAAGGCCATCCTAATATATAAAAACACAGGATCTGTAACATCCAAAATGACTGAAGGCTCGACCAGCAGGATGTCAAAGCTGGATTGCCGTGGTGACCCACCACTGACTGCCACAGCTGCGGGAGCCCAGACCCACTGACTGCCAAGGGGGCTGTGCATCAGACCTGAAGAGAGGTCTGGAAACAGAAGCAGGGTCTGATCCGTAGCCACCCTGGCAGCTGTTGATCATCACTTGCCTCTTTCTTTCACTCTGGGGCCTGGCCAGCAACCACACCTCTCTTTTTCTCAGGCCTCTGCTGGTGCTGCTGATTAGCCCTCCTCCATGATCATGCCCATTGATAGACCCAGAGACACTGACTCGCATAGAAACTGACCAGTCAGAACCAAATCTGGGTGAAGTGTGATGAGCCAATGGCTACCTAGGAGGCGGAGCTTTTGACTGACTGGCAGAGAAACTGACCAGTCAGAACCAAATCTGGGTGAACTGTGAAGGCAGAACCTAAGGTGGGGACTGAGGAGAGGTTTTAAGGTCAACAGCTGTTTGGAGTACAGTGTAAAGCGGTTCAATATATGGCAAGCTATCAATCCAGATATAGGGATTATGTGTTTTTGTTTGCCAAGAGCATCTCCTCCTGGTGAAAAAGGCTTTCCCCCTCCATTTAAGCAATCCTATCCTATATAATCTATACTGCTAAAAGGGTTATATGCTAATTAGATCGGGTCAACCTGCCATCTTCTGGATGTCCAACTTCCTTCCAGATAAAGCCATGGTGGTGGGGGCTGAGGCAGAGGCCGTTAGGGGCAATCAGGTTGGCAGGGGAGGGCAGTTGGGGTGAGATCAGGCCAGCAGGGGAGGGCAGTTGGGAGTGAAATCAGGCCATTACAGGAAAGCAGTTAGGGCCAAGATCAGGCTGGCAGAGGAGGGCTATTGGGGAGGAGATCAGGCCAGCAGGGGAGGGCAGTTGGGGGTAACTAGGCTAGCAGGGGAGGGTAGTTGGGGGTGAGATCAGGCCAGCAAGAGAGGGCAGTTAGGGGAGATTAGGCAGACAGAGGCAGTTAGGGTGATAAGGCAGGTAGAGAGTTTAGGAGCAATCAGGCAGGCAGGCAGAGGCAGTTAGGGGTGATCAGACAAACAGGCAGGTGAACGGTTAGGAGCCAGCAGACCCAGATTGCAGTCAGACATCCCTCAAGGGGTCCTGGATCTGAGAGGGTGCAGGCTGGGCTGAGGGAACTCCCCCCTCCTCCATGAACAAAGTTCATGCACTGGGCCACTAGACTGAGCACTAGACCAGCGGCCAAGAGGCATGGGACCCAGTTCCAGCCTTACCAAGTTCTAGGCCAATGGTTTTGAACAAATAACTTCACCTCTCTGAAGTCTTAACAAGGCTCATCTCTCTCTCTCAATAGGTTTTGGCTGCCGTAACAAATTACCACAAACCAGGTGGCTTAAACTAGCAATCGCCAACCTTTCAGACCTCACAGGCTGCTGGCTTAAACAACAGCAATGTAGTCTCATAGTTCTGAATGTAAGAAGTTCTAAATAAAGATGTTGGCAAGATTGGGTCTTTGTGGAGGCTGAGGGAGAATTCATTCCACACCTCTCTCCTCGCTTTTGGTGGTGGCTGGCAATCCTTGATGTTCCTTGGCTTATTGTTGCATCATTCCAATCTCTGCCTGTATTTTTATGTGACCTTTCTCTCTGTGTGTCTCTGTTTCTTCTTTTCTGTCTCTTACAAGGACACTGTTTTTTGGATTTAGAGCCCAGTGAGCTGGCTGATCTCATCTCAAGATTCTTACTTTAATTACAGTCAGAGACCTTAGAGCAGCATTTTTTTATCAACAGCAGATCTTTACACAATATAGTATATCATAAAGCCTAGGTATGTAGTAGGCTATACCTCTAGGTTTGTGCAAATGCACTCTATGATGTTCTCACAATGTCAGTATTGCCTAATGACACATTTCCCAGATCATATCCCTGTTGTTGAGCAGCTCATGACTGTAGGTAAATCTGTAAAGACCCTCATTCTGAATGAGGTGACAGTCTGAAGATCTTTTTGTATCCGACTAAGGACAGGGGTGGTAATATCTTAGACCTTTGCTTACTGCACAGGTCTGAGATGATGCCCATGTGTTTTCTGAAAAGTGAAGTGCTACATTTTATCCTTGTTACGCTCCAATTAGAAGCCTTTGTAAATGGCCTGTTTTGTAGAAGAACATCCCTTGCCCATTTTTGTAGTTCCTCTCCATTAGGATCTGATCCTAAGCTCTCTTTCTAGATTCATTTCCTATCAGATGTTCCAATCCCAAGTGATTACTTAGTTTTTGAACCATCATGCACTTTCATCCTTCTCAGTGTTTCCTGCTTGATCTTCCACTTCACTCTCAGCTCTCTTTCCTCTCCTCCTTATCTCTCTGTGCTGGCCTCAGAGAGCCCACTTCTTTGGCTACCTCTTCTTCTTTCCCTAAGTTGACATTTTCCAGGAGTGTACTGGAGCTAGTTCAGTCTTCTTTAGACTCTAGACACTCTGGCAGCTTGAAATCAGCCATGGTGGGAGTATTTACATCATGAGGATTGGCCAATGTTACAAATCAGAGTTTCTTGTTTCTTTTTTCCCAACACACCAAGGAATGTTTTTCCTCCTTTGTAGCTCATTGCACTTTGTTTACCTCTACTTTCACATTTTACTTTCTAATTTTTTTTATCTTTTAAATATATTATTGATTTCAGAGAGGAGAGAGAGAGAGAGAGAGAGAGAGAGAGAGAGAGAGAGAGAGAGAAAGGAACATCAATGATGATAATCATTGATTGGCTGCTTCCTGCAGGCCCCCTTCTGGGGTTGTGCCCTGACCAGGAATAGAACCATGACCTCCTGGTTCATTGGACGATGCTCAACCACTGAGTCATGCCTGCCAGGCCTACTTTAGCATTTTAAACAGCATCTTTTATAATTAACTTTGTGAATAGGTATCACTCTGCTAGCTTTTGAGTTCCTTGAAGCCAAAGGAATAGTATATGTTCTATAGATTTGTCTTATACTGTATAGCAACTGCTATGGACTGAAGGCTGTTCCTCCCACCCCATCTCATCTGTTGAAGCCTTCACCCCCAATATGACTGTATTTGGAGATAGGGCCTATAAGGAGGTAATTAAGTTGAAATGGGTGGAGCCATGATCCAATAATATTAGTGTCCTTACAAGAAAAGATACCAGACAATGAGTTCATTTTCTTTCTCTGCTATGTGAGGACATGAGGAGAAGACAGCCACCTGTAATATAGGAAGAAACGATTCAACATAAATTTCTAATGGTTGCACCTTATCTTAGACTGACCAGCTCCCAGAACTGTAAAAAAATAAATGTCTGTTGTTTAGCTACTTAGTCTGTGGTATGTTGTTAAATAAATTCCAGCAGACTAATATAGTACCTCCAACATATACTCAATAAAAGTTTGTTAAATTGAGAATAAAGGGATGAAGAATAATGATAACTATTACTTTCTGTGTGTTAGCAACTCTGCGAAACAGGTACTATTATTGACCCATTTTATAGATGATAACAGGCTTAGAAAGGTGAGTACTTTGCCTAAAGTCTCGCAGCTAGTAGGAAAGCCCAAAGTCTAATTCCACAGCCTAAATGTGAATTTTTTTCTTGTATAAGATGAAGTTTCCTATTCAGATCTCTGCCATCCAAGAGTAGCCACTAGTTTACATGTGGCAATTGAGCCCTTGGAATGGGCTAGAGTAGACTGACTTAAGAAGTGTGAAACATGTAAGGGATTTCAAAAACTTAGTATGAAAAAAAACATTAAATACTGAAATGTTAAAATAGTATTGTTTTCGGTTTAAATAAAATATGAATTGACTTTTAACTTTTTAATGTGGCTATTAGAAAAGTTTAAATTATACATGTGGGTCCATTATGTTTCTATGGAAATATAGACTGCTGTTTCTTTGGACTTTAACTCTTACTGTTCCACTCACATATTCATAAAGATCTATACTTAGTATAAGGCTCACACGATAATTCAGAGACTATTCCACATACCCCTAACTTACTCTGAAATTTGGCTTTTGGTCATTTTGTTGACCCTCTGAGATGAGGCATTTGTGATGGATAAAGGGATAAAGGTCAGTGCTTCCATCAAATTGGCATCTTGTGAAAAGGTCGGGCATCTAGGGAGTCATGGAACAAGGCCAGAGCCATTGGCCAAAATATTATCTCTGAATAATCTGTGAATATCAGTTACAATAAATGTTGTTTGCTCAGTGGGAGGGAAACTACAGTTCAAAAGAAGATATTTCAAAGGAATTAGTAATCAATTTCTCTCTTCCAGTAGGACAGGAAGCTGTTTCTCGTAAACACAAAATAGGCCAGGCTAGAATCCCCCAGCTCTCCCCAGAGAGCAGGTTGAGGTCATGGGGATGGAGAGTCACTTCCAAAGGGAGGTGCAGAGAAATGATACAAAGTGGGTACCTAGGACTCAGTTGTGCCAGGTTATCGCAGGAGGCAAGTAGTAAGGGAAGACAACATGTGATTTGTGTAAATAGGTCAGATCTTTTAGAAAACGGAAACGGAGCGCCAGTGCATGTCAGTAAGTAAGCCCAGTGGCCTCCCTGCTTCTGTGCCAGGGAAGTTCTCTCACGCTCCAGCTGAGTCAGAAGGAGGGGCGGCTCTTGTAGGAGCCCTACTTTCCCTGCCTGTCTAATGAAGAAATAAATTCTGAAAATGTTCTGATGGCATTTTATGATTCTCCAGAGTGCCACAGATTCATATAATTATTCTGGATTTTCTTCAGAGCTCTAGTTTCTCTGTCAACGCCCAGAAGCAGCATGAATCTGCCAGATTTTGCAGGCACAGAGGCTGTGCTGCTCCTGGCTGGCTTAGTTTAGCAGTGCAGAGTGCTACAGGGGGTATTTCCTGTCCTTTCTTCTCTGGCTTTCCCAGGTGCCTGGAACTAAGTCCAGTGGAAATCCCTAGGCTGTGAATTAATGGGCTGTGTAGAGCACATCAGGGAGAATTCCCTCAGGGCGGGGTGGGGGTCCATCTGCTGCTCCTTCATTTACAGAGTTCATGTCAATGTCAAGACACCTCTCTCTCTCTCTCTCTCTCTCTCTCTCTCTCTCTCTCTCTCTCTCTTCCTCCATCCCTCTCCCTCTCTCTGGGAGAGGGCGGGAGGGAGAGAGAGGGAGAGAAAGACAGGGAGCAAAAAGCCGTCTAAAGAGAGAACAAAAAGCCCTAGCCAGTTTGGCCCTGTGGATAGATCATTGGCCATGGACTGAAGGGTCCTGAGTTCGATTCTGGTCAAGGGCACCTACCTCAGTTGCAAGCTCAGTCCCTGGCCCAGTCAGGGTGCCTGTGGGAGGCAACCACTAATGTGTCTGTCTCACATCCATGTTTCTCTCTCTCCCCCTCTCCTTTCCACTTTCTCAGAATCAATGGAAAAATATATAAAAAGTAAAAGAGAAAAGAAACTGTAGATCTTTAAAGGTGGTAGATATTCTTAAAATCATCTACTGTCACCCTCTAAGTAAGGTGACCCAGCAAGGATAAGTCCCTCGAGCAGGGTCACCTATCTAGGTCTCCTTGCCTTGCCCCTCCCACTCCCCAAGTCCCCAAGTTTCACTACACGGCCTCTCAGTCCTCATTTCATTCATAAGAAAGAGCTGGATGGTCAAAAACTAGTTATAATTCCAGGTCAAGACTACGTGACTGTCATTTTCTGGCACGAAATGTGGAAATCTGTACGGGATGCGGTTTGGCCCAGGAAACCCCTCGTCTCATAGGGACTTCAGAATCACCAGCTGCCCTGTTTCGTAGGCAACCATCCCTTGTTTCACTGAAAACTGATGACAGGACCCGAGATGCTTTTACTGGGGCAGCACAGGCCCCTCCCCTCGCTGTTAAACAGGAAAACAAGTGAACTTCAGCATCCTTCCAAGTGGACGAATCCTGGCGGAGAATTTTCCTCTCCAGCAGCAACAGACATGTTTCTATTTTTGCCTTTCCTGGACCATCACCATCCCTGACACACTCAGTGCCCATGCTTTATCTCTTCTTCCCCAGGGAGTCCCACAGGCCGTGACATTTAGAAAATGCTTTCAAGTGAAACACCTCAGTTTTCTGGTGTGTTTTTTTCCTATCCAGGGAAACCCTCTCTAGTCTTCGAACACACAAGCCTCTCTTTTTCCCCAAGGACAAGTCGCAGTGCTCAGACGCCTGTGATGTGGTCCTGTGGCATTTGGCAGGGCCGTTGGCACTGGGAGACTGCCTGTCTCACACGCCACTGGCATTTCCTGTCACTTGTGGAATTTGTTTCCTATTGCCTTTGCCAACTCGTGAAGGTTTGTATTTTAAGCAAGCACTTCCTGCTTCCGTACTGCTTCTCATATACAAGACACAGAGTAATCTGAGGATAAGACAGAATGACTAAAAGGCAAAACAAGTGAGTTTTAGATGGCACATTACTTCCAAATACTTCCTGGGCACCTGCCGTATTATGTTTATTTTTCAAAGGCATTTTCATTGATTATGGTAGTTTGGGGTAGAAGGCTTAATTTGTCTCAATAACATAAAAATTCCTGGCTGTATCCTGGTCTCTTTCCCATAGATAACCCTCCATGTAAACCTTTGAAGTCGGAGCTGCTTTTGAAACAACCTTGGCATTGCTATTTGCAAAACAGTGTCAGGCTCCATAGCCTGTGCATGTTATCTGCCCTTGGCTGTATGGAGAAACTCAGAAAAACAAACTAGGAGAGATAAAGGGGAAGAAAATATCTTGTTTTGATAAAACTCTGTCACTGAATGTCATTCTGAACCCAAAGAAGTTACCCAACAGTCTTTAAACCTCTAATTCATCCATAAACTGGGAACGCCTGCTAGTTCACGCTAATTGTAGGAATTGAGAAATGAAGAGGTCAGGGTAGCTTGCTGGGAATATCAGATGCTACCCAGAAGTGCTGCTAATCAATCCCAAGTCAGGCTGCTTACGCCTGGGAGGGAGGTGAGTAGATTCCCAGGGCTTAAGGGAGCATGCCCCGAGATGCAATTTTCTCAGACTCAATTGGCCCTAGATGAGTGCCTTCTGTCCTGATGGATGAGATATTTGCTTCCTAGGAATGTTTTCCTTCACAGCAGGCAGAAAAATTGTTCTTTAAAATATACTTCACTGTGCTTGAGAAACATAAAACCCCCTGGGGTTAAAATTTCCCTGGCTAGCCATTGTTGAAAGTACAAAAGCATCCCAGTACAGCCAGCCACCTATTGCTTCTGCTTTCCCTTCTTCCTCCTTACTCTGAACAAAGTGGTTGTAATTTTAAGAACAGCGCTAATGGAAAAAATAATGTTGGTAACTGTTAGTGGCTGCATCTGGCAGGTATAAAGCACATTGGATCTCTGGACTTGCATGCTCTCCCTCATGCTCTGATTACATGAGAGAGCCTTGGTCCACTCTCAGTGCATTTTTTTGTCATTGATTGATGAGGTAAGGACAGGCCTGGGAAACAAAAATTGCCCTGGTAACCTGGATGAGCCAAAAAGCTTGAAAAGGACCATGCATTGTTTAGGTTACTATTCCTATGGGGAGTTATCCAGAAATTCATGTTCGCAGCTGTTATTGCAGTTTTTTTGGGAAATTTTGTTTGCTGATATGTGTGCCTGTGGTAGCTAGACTTGTAAAACCAAGCATGGTATTTGCATCTGTAGTTCAGACTTCTGTTTGCAATAAGGTGGAAGTTGTAGTAGACTAGCCCTGAAACCCTGAATTTTTTTACTCAGTGCTTTCAGCTTAATAAGTATTTTTTGTGATCCTACTGTTGCCAACCACAATATTTCATCTCTTTCTAAACATGGAATTTCAAATGAATTTTATAATCTGAAACATTGCATTAATTTGTGTTTCAGAATTGCTTCAAAATCAAGTTTATTAGAGGATAAAACTAGCTGTCAAAACATTGCCTTTTCCTTATCTTACTTTTACAGCTATATAATTGTGATGTAACAGAAGGGATTCATTTTCAAAACAGTGAAAATGCAAGAAAAAAAGTCATTAGAGATTTATCAGCCTCAAGGTGACAGCAGATGATTAACTACAGAATAACCTTTACAGTATATTCTGTTCACACTTTAAAATATAAATATGTACTAAGCATATTAAAGAAAATGTTTTATTTTTTTAACAAATTAAATATTTGCTTAAAAAGAAATAGAGAACAATCGCTCCCTCTAGTGGCAAGATATAAATTAACAACAAAATGAAATAGGGCTTAGCCAATGTTTAGAATTTTAACCTAAGTTTCAGGTTGTTCCTGGAAGGGAGGACCTGGCCCTCGGGTGGGTTCTTGAATTCATGCAGGAAAAAATCTCACACCACGAGTCCAGACTAGGACGGAACGTTTATTAAAGCCGGGGCTTAGCATAGACCAGTGGTAGGCAAATCCCGACTCGTGAACCACATGAGGCTCTTTCATAAAATACCACGGCCCGGGCGAGTCTATTTTGAAGAAGTGGCATTAGAAGAAGTTTAAGTTTAAAAAATTTGGCTCTCAAAAGAAATCTCAGTCGTAGTACTGTTGATATTTGGCTCTGTTGACTAATGAGTTTGCCGACCACTGGCATAGATGAAGCAACAAGAGAGAGCCTAGGCTGGGCTGCCCTAGGTCTCTGGGAAGTCAGAGAAAAGGCCTGGAAGACAGGTTCAAGGGATTAGCCTTTGATGAGCTGCTGCTGCCTGTTGCTCCCCAGGTTGCAAGTCTCCTGGGGCTCCTTAGAGTTTAGGAGATGCAGGCCTGTGGGGGAAGGAGGGGAGGGAAAAGACTGGGCTAGGGGCTGTTCCCAGAGGGAGAGCACTCAAGGGAACCTTTGTCTTGAGGCTTTTATGTCCCTCTTGCTAGGGAAATGTTAGGGGAGTTCTTGGGGAGGGTTTCAACAGAATATTCACCAGTTTTCTAGGTGTGCTCCTCCAGGGCTGTGGTCTGCAGTGATTGGTCAGTGTCAAGGAAGGGGGTCCTTAGTCACTGCTGGAGCTGAAATGCAACTGAGGTCTGGATTTATTTCTAAGGAGGTGACCTTCTGTATCTGCGGTCAATTGCTCTGTCACTTCATTCAGCTCTCTGCCTCAGTTTTCGTATTCCACTTGCCTCGGCTTACTGGCCTGTCTCAAGATGAGACATCATTTATGGCTGTAATCAGTGGAGGTTAAAATGTGGAAAAGCAAGCGAAAACATCCACTTTGTGCTTTTAAGTACGAATAGCCACTACTTGTCCAGTCTCTCTCCTTTCCTTTATTAATAGTCTTTACCTTTATAACATGTGGTTGTGTGTGTGTGTGCACATGTGTGTGTGCATGTGTGTGTTTGAGAAGCCATGTTGTGTCATGTGAATGGGCTCAAATGTGAAAGCTTGGAGATCGATTTGGAATTATTTTTCATTCTTTAACTTAAGTAAATGCTCAGTTTTGCTGTACAGTTAGTTAAATATTTCTGATACTGTATCACTTGCAGGGATTTCAGTACTAATGACACACAATACATGGGTATAAGGTAGAAGAAAATGTTAGTAGTAACATTTGATCTCTACATGTATCTCTTTTCATATTAGCATTTTAATAAATTAGACATTTTCATGCACAATGTCCATGCATGGGCAATAGTAGGGTGGCCCCCTGGTTAACTGAAGGGGTGAGTTTAGGGGCTAAAGACATCTTGGAAAAATGTAAGGTTGAGTATATGCTGATATGAGAACATCTGAGATAGGTGTGGGTTCCAAAATAAGTGGTGGTTACCATTTCCCCTGAGATATAGCAGGGGCTCAGGAACTGTTTGCTGTAAGAATGAGTGAGGTAGCCTTACTGTGTAAGCAGAGTTTTGAGGAGCAGGAAGAATCTCAGGTTGAGCAGAGCTTTTGTGATGATACTAAACCAAGGCTGCTGCCCACTGGCATCTGTCAGCACCCCAGTGAGAGACTCTCCTTGAGATTTCAAAGGCTTTTATTTTTAATCTGCTCCTTAGTGTGTTTCCCACAGTGTTTAAACTGGAAGCAAACTGGGCGAAAGGTAATGGAGATGCTGAAATCATGTTTAGACTGGGAGTGAACATGGAAAGATGCGATGGGGCGGATTTGGAAATCTGTGGTTTGTTGTTTTTTTGAAGGCTTGTTCAGAATATTGTTTCACTTTTCATCCTTGTCTCGGGGACCTAGTAAGGCAGAAACAGCTAAGCATTTCATTTAGATCGTTAGACAGCAATGATCCATCTTCACCTACCCTTCCTCCAACACCACCTTTTATTCTTACCACGTCTTTGTTTCCCCACCTCTTTGCCTTTTCCCAGTTGGACACTAGGGGGGAGTGTTGTGAATAGAAAAACGAACACATAAGAGCAATTCAGAGATTGTGCATTGTACTTGCTATAATATTGTATTTTATTTATTTACTTTTGTTGGATAGAAACATTTTCTAAACCCAAGTTAAGTGCTTTACAAAATTTTTATAGGAATTCTTATGTAATTGCAATTATGTATGTATACAGGACCTACATAAAGCATTTTTTTTCTGAGAGAAATGCTAAATTTAAGAAGTAGAGATTATGCTGCAGAAACTTCACTTATTAGCAAGATATCCAGAAGAAAAAATATAGCTTTTGATAACATGAATGTGAGGTCTCACTGTTTTCATTCATTATGTAATAATAAAAGTAATGCTTTCATATGGGAATATTTTCAAAAGTGTATTAGGGTTGTAATCCTGGATTTTTATAATTCTCAAGACATTACTTGTTCTTTTTTTAAAGCAGTTTTCCTCATCTCTGATATATCAGTCATGAAATGGTATTTTGATGATTATAAAAATAGTAATGCTCATAGAAAAACAAATTAAACAACATAAGAGGAATGATTGATATTATAAGGAAATTATCCACAAGCTGTTGCTGCTTTGGCCACTGTTTATGTTTTGGTGAATAACTTCCTAATCTTTTTGCTACCTTAAGCTGCTTCTCCCATCCCTTTGTTACCCCGCTTCCTGCCAATAGGCAATAACCATTGAATCAGTATTGCCAGCTCAGATCTGTCTCAGGAGGGGAGGGTCACTCCAGTTCTCACCAGCTCCTCAAAGTCAATGTCATTTTAGAACTGGTTTATGGAGAACCATCCCTTTTTAGTTTTCTGTATACACGGCCTCAAATGTCAGTTCCAATTGTTGAGACATTCGGCAAACTCGCACACATTCAGCAAAATCGCATCCAGTAGGCTGCTGGGTGATGTTTATGTACTTTTTTGCTACATCAATTTCTGAACATTGGGGACTCTCAAACAGTGCAAACGAATCACCTAGGGAGCAAGTTCCTGTTCCCCATTCTTGGAGGCCCTGGGTCAGTGAGTCAGTGAACACCTGAAATCTACCTTGTGTCCCAGACTCCCTCACCCCCTGTAATTTGGTACACTGTCTCTACTATTCTCAAGGACAAGCAGGTGAACATTATTTAAATAGTTATTTTCTTTATCTTCTTCCCACTCTGACAGATTTTTTTTCCCACCCATAAATCTTTGGAGCAGCCAAATGTAGAAATCCCTGCCCACAGCGTGTATGTTCTGTGTACCCTAGGAGGCTCCTGGGGGCACTCAGCAGGGAAGGACATACTGAAATTTACTTGGTTCAAATGAAAAACTCAGTACCCAGAATGTGTTAATTAACTGCTTCTTCTCTGTGAACTGGTTTGTTACAGTTTGCTTAGGTTTTCACACATATTATTTAGCTGCTAGAAGAAAGATGTCCAGCTAAGGTGGGAATTTAGGAAACATCTATAATAATAAAAGCGTAATATGCTAATTAGACCGGATGTTCTTCCAGATGACCTTCTGGATGAAGCCCGTATCCCAGTTGCTGGAGGGCGGCAGGTGCCGGCAGCTGGGGGAAGGAAGGCCTACTCTTGCACAAATTTCATGTATCAGTCCTCTAGTTAAAATAAAAAAATGAATTGTCAGAGCTGCAAGGACTTCATAGGTCATTGGATCCAATGCTCTTATTTCACAGAGAAGGAAACCAAAGGCTAGAAAAGTGATGTATCTTATTCAAGGCCATAACTTATGGTCAGAATCAGATCTAGAACTTACCATCCCTAGTACTACCTCTGTCTCATATTTGTTCTTATCCAAGGTTGGATGACATCCCTGAGGCTCACAAGGATCTAACGTTTTATAGCCCCCCATGATACCTGACTCCAGTGTCTTACAACTCCAAACATAGTTCTTTTTTATATTTTATCTATGTAACAATTTTATGACAATCTCTCCCATAGGACTCTGTTTTAATGTAGCTTTGTTGATAAATAAGACATTCCCTTCCCTAGCAGTTTGTAGAATAGCTACACTAAGCCACTACATTGAAATATATATATATATGTGTGCCTAGGCAACCATTCATTAGCACCAGTTGACTGAACGACAGGTTGACTGGTTGCTGTGACCTGCACTGACCATCAAGGGGGCAGATGCTCAACCCAGGAGCAGCCTCCTAGTGGTCGGTGCACTCCCACAGCCAACCTCCCATGATTGGCCAACCTCAAGTAGTCCCTTCCCCCAGACGGGCTTCCCTGATTGGCCCAATGGGGACTGGGCAAGATGGCCCCAGTGGCCCCAATTGCCAACCAGGCCAAGGAACCCCACACATGCATGAATTCATGAACTAGGCCTCTAGTATTTACAATAGAGTCAGCTCCTACCTGGTGGCTAAGGTCTAAAGCCAATGCATCTCAAAATTAGCCTGGAAATGTTCTTGGTAATGCACCATCTCTCAATAATTTCGGCAATACCAACTTTTCCTCCAGCTTTGGAATAGATCTTTGTTTCTTTGGTTGAATTGACTGGTTTGTGTTTGAGGATCATGTTACCAAAAATATATATACTATTTTTAACACGAGAATTACAGAGACTCCCCCATCCTGGAGATCCTAAGGCTTTTTGAGGGATGACAGCTCTCATTTGGTTTCAGGCACTTAGGGCATTGGTCGGCAAACTCATTAGTCAACAAAGCCAAATATCAACAGTACAACAATTGACATTTGAGAGCCAATTTTTTTAAACTTAAACTTCATCTAATGCCACTTCTTCAAAATAGACTCGCCCAGGCCATGGTATTTTGTGGAAAAGCCATACTCAAAGCAAAGGGAGCAAGTTCCCATTCCCCATTCTTGGAGGCTCTCACTGATCAGGTGCTCACTGATTCACTGACCAGGACCTCCAAGAATGGGGAATGGGAACTTGCAGATCATTAGACAAAAAGTCAACAGGCAGCTCTTGAGTTGAGCATCTGCCCCCTGATGGTCAGTGCAAGTCATAGCGACCAGTCAGCCTGTTGTTTGGTCAACTGGTACTAATGGCCAAAGAGCCGCATATGGCTTGTGAGTTAGGGAATGTGTGCTGATGTTATGCCCAGATTTCATGATCCCCAAAGACCACCAGGGAGCCGAGTCCGATGCAATAGCATAGAGCCTTTATTACAAGCTCAAGCTTGGCTCTCTGCTCCCACTGACGCAGCAGCAGGACTCAAAAGAGAAAAAATATTCAAAAACATGGCGATTTTATAGGGAGATGGGGCCAGACGTGAACCACTGAGTTGGCCGATTCCAATTGGTTGGATGAGGGCTAGGGCTAGTGATGCAAATAATCCCTAAAGCATGTAACCTGTCCTGTCCTTTGCTCTTGATTGGAGCTCAAGTGCACAGTCTTTCGCGATTGGCTAATTCAAAGGGAGGGGTTGGTCTTTGTGATTTCAAGATGGCAGCCCCCAGGTAAGTTTACATATCACATGGCCTACATGGTGGCTGCCAAGTAACACAGTCCAAAATGGCAGCTGTCTTTGCAGTCCCGCTCTGCTCTTTCAATGATTCTGTGGAAAGGTGTCCTGGGAAAGATCCCACAGCCCTGATGCATGGTCCCTTAAGCTGAATTAAAGAGCACAGTAATTCTTCTTTACCAGTCCTTCCTGAGTAGTTATTGTTGGCTGCTCAGGTCTCCCTTGAGGTGTTTCACTAGGCCTTTTTTCTGAATCTAACACCCATCAGACCGATTGTTGTGTGGTCATTAATGGCTCATGGAACCCCCTTTGTCATCTTCCTCCCTCTACTTTGCATTTTAAAGTAGACTTTTTATTGCTTTAGCTCAAGGAATAGAGCACCAGATGTTGTTGGGCTGTTGGGAACCCAGGTAGGTACTTAAAGGGATACCATAGAGGAGGAAGAAGTTAGGGGAATAAATTTCAGTAGAAGCATTCTTTCTGGTTTACCTGTGTAGACCTAAAGGCAGGCAGAGTTGGAGCCCTGTTATTTCACAAAGTAGAGTCCTGGGGTTTTTGTTTGTTTGTTTTTAATATATTTCTTAATTGATTTCAGAGACGAAGGGAGAGGGAGAGAAAGATAGAAACATCAATGCTGTGAGAGAATCATTGATTGGCTGCCTCCTACACGCCCCCCACTGGGGATCGAGCCCACAACCCAGGCATGTGCCCTTGGCCGGAATTGAATCTTCAGTCTGCAGGCTAAAGCTCTATCCACTGAGCCAAAGCAGCTAGGACCTTGGGTTGTTTTTTAATGCCTGTCCTCCTGCTTACAACCTCACTCCCCAGATCACATATGCATGCATCTAACTCTGGGGGAAAACAACACAGTGCATCGAAAGTTATTTTTAAGCTGGATATTTTCATAAAGCCATGTTCATAAAGCACTAATCTAGGAAGTAGAGAATGGAAAATACGTTCAGTGATTACATAAAGCAGTCATTCTGAATTTCTGGCTGAGGTAGGTTTGTCTCTTCTCAGCTTTACTAGACCATTCAGGTACTCTTGTTTGGAAAAAGTAGCAAACAGCACTTTGCTATTATATCAGAATGGTCCAAACTTTAAAGGAAGGCTGGAATCGTGGAGTTTAGAACTTCAAAGGTAACACAGCAGTGCAATCAAATGGGAAGATATGCATTCTGAAGACAAACTTCAAATCTCACATTCTGTGTAGCACCAGATAAGACACTTAATTCTTTTAAGCCTACTTCTTTATCTGATAAAACAATTAGAATGAAGAGGTTTAATGCATAAGCTTGTTATGAATACTTGTTCTAGATCAAGAGATGAATAAATTCATATTTCTGTTCCCCCTGCCTCTTATGCCCCAACTAGGAATCCTTTCTACCATCTCCTTCTGCTTGAATATTTCCAGTAATAGAACTCATCCATTCTTTGGATAGCCATTTGCACAGTTTGGGAACTTGAGTCTATTCATTTATTCTTTTATTTCAATAAGTTAGTGAGCCCCTCCTTGGTAAACCTGTGACTTCTGTCCTTTGGTTCTCCTTTGGGTCCCTGTCATAGCAGTCCTCTGACGAAATGAGACAAGTCTTCCAGGCCTCTTTTCTTCTAAAAAGTACCATCTGCTGTGTTCTTCAGCCCCCTTCCTCTCCTGTTCACCAGCATCGAGCTACATTTCAAACTTTAATTTTCCTTAAAAGATAGCACCCTGAAATCCTGCTCCATCTGCAGTTTGGCTATTGCTGAGTCCCCTAGGACTCTCACTTCCTCTGATTGGCACTGTCTGCCTGGCATGATGCCTCTGAAGACTGCATTTGCTTTCAGCTGCTTTTAGATAATGATTGTGAATTTTTGAGGCCTAAACAAATGTCTGCAGTCAGTTGTAGCACTGTGAAACTGAGGCTGTGTTAGAATAATGCTCCAGCTGAAGGGAAGGAACAGCACATGCTAAGGAAGGAAACTGAGTATTGGTGCTGCTGAGGATGATTCACTGTGACTCCAGGCTACATGTGACTGAATAAAGATTGGACATGGGGTAGTAACAGGTTCTCTGCAACACAATGCAGTTAATTGGTTCATATGGAGTGGTTGTGTCTATTGTTCTGTTTCTGTTTTAATTCATCACAGTATTTGTGGGTTGAGATTGATTATACTATTTGACACCAGATAAAGGAGCAACCAAAGGAAAATATATAGATTGAATTTATCAAAATTAAAAACGTTTGAGCTGCAAGGGACACCATCAAGAAAGTGAGACCATGTCTACAGGGGTAAGATATATTTGCAGATCATTAGACAAATAGTAAATATATTTACAAAACTGCAATCATTACCATTATCTAATTCCAGAGTGACACCTGCCTCCCCTATAAAAAAAAAAAATCTCATGCCCATTAGCGATCACTCCCCATTTCTCCCTTTTTTCAGCTCTTAACAACTACTAATCAACTTTCTGGCTCATTGGATTTGCATATTCATTCTGCACATTTCATATAAATGGAACCATAAAATATGTCCTTTTGTGTCTGGTTTCTCTCAATTAGCATAATGTTTTAAGGTTCATCAGTGCTTTATTCCTCCTAATGGCTGAACAATATTCCATTGTACAGATATAACATATCTTGCCTATCCCATTCATCAGTTGCTGAATATTTTGATAGCTTCTACTTGGGGGCTATTACAAATAATGCTGCAGTGAACATTTGTGTGTAGATTTTTGTGTGTAAGCATGTTTTTCATTTTCTCAGGAATGCATCTACAAGTGGATTACTAGTTTATATGGTAATATTGTTAATACATTTTTTTAGAAACTGCGAAACTATTGTCCAACATGGCTGCGCCATTTTGCATTTCCACCAGCAATGTGTGAGGGTCGCAGTTTCTCTGTATCCTCCTCAACACGAGTTCCCTATGTCTTTTTGATCCTAGATATCCTAGGGATGTAAAGTGGTATCTCATTGTGGTTTTGATTGCTTTTCTTCAGAGTTAATGATATTGAACATCTTTCATGTGCTTGCTGGCTATTTGTAGATATTCTTTGGAGAATGGTATATTGAGATCCTTTGCTCACTTTTAATTGGGTTATTTATCTTTTCATTAGAGAATTTTTTTGACACATTCTAGAATTTCTACCCAAGGAAGATTTTTTGAGAAAGGCCTCTATGATTATTCGAGTGCACCCAAAGAAAAAATTTTATAAGGAAAGAAAATGTGGTGGAAGTAAAAAAAAATTAATAGGTAGGTAGAACTAAACTTGTTTTTCAGGACACCAAGTATGGTTTTGTTTTTTTGTTGAGTTTTGTTTTGATAAGTGGTTCATTATTTCCAACATAATACATCATTTTGATCAAACCAGTAGGAAAATAAAATTTATTTACAAGCTTTCAAACATAAACATTCCAAAAATCAACATTAAAAAAAAATCAACCCAAAGTCCTATGGTGTCACATAATACCAGAAAACAATGTCAAAAGCTTGAGCAAATCATTGTGAACTTCTGTGAGCTTTTGTTTCCTGTGCTATTGCACTTGTCATTATTATAATACTTATGGGTCCCAGGAATGAGGTTGCACCTTAGGAATAGGTGCAAAATCCATATGATAACAACCTCTTTCCAATAAGGTCAGACTGTAGTTCATTGCCTCATGCACTCCCTCGGTTCCTTACATTGAATAGTTTTTCAAGAGGTTTACATAAAATGCTTTTGGGGAAAAAAATTAAACATGCTTAAAAGGAGCACAAGTTCACATGAAACACTTTTTTACATTAATTGACATGGAGCATCAGTGAGTCCTCAGTTATTTGGAGAATGCTCTGAGAAATTCTACAGTGTCAAGTCATTTCCAATGGATAAATTCTGACTCCATTTAATTTCAGTTGCAAAATGTATGCATTGCACTACATAATGAGAAATCGAGTACTTGGGGAATTGGGGGAGGTTATTGTTGGTGGTGTTCCCATCAAGTTAGGCTTTAAAGTCTGATTGTCTTCTCTGAATGTTCCACAGGGTGGCAGTGCAGGAAAGCCATAAGCTGTTAAAAATTCTATTTAAGGTCAACATTCTGGAACACTTACAGGACCTGCCAAAGAATGCAAGGCTCCCTAGCTACAAGACTGCTTTCTGAACTAGGAGTCAATGATAAACTAGGTTAGATTTATTTTAGGTAAAACACAAGATGGAAGATGACATACGTTATAAAAATTTTTGGCTTTATTTTGTTGCTTTCTTAAAATACATATGTTCTTTACACAGTGAGTTCATGGACAGTGTTCAACATGTGATTTGGTTTACATACTACTTTCCAATAATCTCATAGCACAGTAATTAGATTGGGTTGCTTCCCAATATTGCAGATGTGGACTTTGACAAAGTCACATATATGAAAATAAAATTTTGAAAACTTAAGTTATGAGCTCTTACAAGGATCTACATATTGAGTTGAAATCAGGATGGATATGCATGAGTAAAGGTAAAACTATACTAAATTAAGAAATATGAGAGAAGTTTTTTTTTTACATTGAAGTATAGTTGGTTTACAATTTTATATTAGCTACTAGAGGCCCAGTGTATGAAATTAGTGCATGAGTAGGGTTCCTAGCAGTTGCCGGCGGGGACCTCCCTTCCCCAGCTGCTAGCTGCCAGCCAGGGCCTTCCTTCCTTCTGCGTCATCCCCTGATGGCCAGCACAAGTCATAACAAGCAATGGAACTCCCAGTCGGTTGAACTCCTGAGGGGACACTTTGCATACTAAGCTTTTATATATATAAATACTAGTTTTCAGGAATACAATATTGTGATTTACCATTTTTATACCTTATAGTGTTGTTATTCCACTTATTTTATTCATCATTTGTCATCATGCAAACTTATCGGGATATTACTATTATACATGTTCACCTTTTTTACCCATCCCTCATTCTCCTCCCCTCTGGCAGCAATCCCTTTGGTCTCTGTATCTTTGAATCTGTTTTTATTTTGTTTTATTTGTTTATTTTGTTTTTTAGATTTAACATACAAGTGAAACCATATGATATATATATCTTTCTCAGTCTGACTCATTTCACTTTCTGTAATAACTGCTAGCTCCATGCATGTTGTTGCAAATGGCAAGATTTTTTTTAAATTGCTGCATAATATTTTATTGTCTATATGTCATCCATACACCTATCGATGGACACCTAGGTTGCTTCTGTATTTTGGCTGTTGTAAATAATGCTGCAATGAACAAAGGAGTGTGCATGTCTTTTCAAATTAGTGTTTTTCAGTGTGTGTGTGTGTGTGTGTGTGAGTGTGTGTGTAGTTTTTAGATAAGTACTTGAAGTGAAATTGCTGGGTCTTATGGTTAGCCTATTTTTAGTTTTTTTGTTTTTGTTTTTTAGGAATTTCCATAACCTGCACCAATATGCAATCCCACTGACAATATACAAAGGTTCCATTTTCTCCATATCCTGGTCAACACATGTTCTTTGTTGACTTTTTGATAATAGTCATTCTAACTGCTGTCAAGTGATATCTCATTGTGGATTTGATTTGCATTTCACTGATGTTTAGTCATGTTGGGCACCATTTTATATGCTTCTTGGCCATCTGTGTGTCATTTTTGAAGAAATTTCACCTGCCCACTTTTAATTGCATTGTTTTATTTGTTCTTGATTGCATGAATGAGTCCCTTGTATATTTGGGATATGCACCCTTTATCAGATATATCAATTATGAAAATAGTCTCTCGTTCAATAGATTATTTTTTCGTTCTGTTGGTTCCCTTCACTGTCCAAAAGCTTTTTAGTTTGATGAAGTTCCATTTCTTTTTGGTTTGTTTGTTTTGTGTGTGTTTTGTTTGTTTCCCTTGCTCAACATGACATATCCAAAAAGATATTATTCAGACTGGTAAATAGTTTACTATCCATGTTTTTTATAGGCGTTTATAGATTCAGACCTCACATGTAAGTCTTTAATCCATTTGGAGTTTACTTTTGCATAAGGTGTAAGAGAATTGTCTGGCATCTATCTATCTATATATCTATCTATCTGTCTGTCTGTCTGTCTGTCTGTCTATTTTACTTCAGCACCACTTGTGAAGAGATCATTGTTTCTCCATTGTATATGTTTGCTTCCTTTGTCATTGATTAATTGACCATGTAAATAAGGGTTTATTTCTGGGCTCTCTATTTTGTTCCAATACCATACTGTTGTGATTATTATGGAGGAAGTATGATACCTCCAGCTTTGTTCTTCTTAAGATTACTCTGGCTATTTGGGGTCTTTTGTAGTTTCATATAAATTTTAGGATTATTTATTCTAGTTCTGAGAAGGTTGTCATTGATATTTTGAATCTGTAGATTGTTTTGTGTAGTATGGTCATTTTAACCAGATTAATTCTTCTAATCCATGAGCACAGTATATCCTTCCAGTTATCTGTGTCCTCTTCATTTTTTTTTCTTCAAAGCTAGGTGTCTGTCCTCTTCTCTGAAGGGCACTAATCCCATTCATGAGAGCTCCACCCTCATAACCTAAATGCCTCCCAAAGGCCCCATCTCAACCTATCATCACATATACTGGGATTAGATTTCAATATATGAATGCAGGGGGCAGGGGGCACAACAAAACAGTAATAATACATGTAACTAGGATGACTCTATCCATGGATTGCCTAGGGCAAACTCTGTTTATTTACATCTGTTGTCCTATATATAACCTCATTTCTGTCAGAATAGATCTGAGAGGAAAACAGACCAGTTATTTTGGAGTCCCTGAACAGGCAGCTAGCCATCTCTCTTGCTTTCCTGTGGACCATCTGTCCCACCCACTTCAGTCATCTTTAGAGAAATGACAACTTTTGGTCTTTGGACTATCTTGAGTTTAGATATCATGCGCTTCACGTCAATGAATTCTCCGGTGGTATTTCCTTGCATCTCTGTACCTAAACATTTCAGTTCTCCCTTCTTGATTTTCTTGGCAATCTGCCTCTGGCTGTGTCAAAGCTTTCTCTTCAGACCTCAAAGCCCTTGAGTCACTGACCACTCTTGACCCAATCAAGGTACTAGTCAAATGCATTGGTCAGAAAAACTTGAAATAATAGCTCTTCTAATGAACACTCTCTTTTTATGGATGAGATAAGATACTCAAGTAAAATGTTCAAAAATACAACTTCATATGATTATTAATGACTTGTACATAAATAAATATGAAACCATATAGGATAACAGATACTCTTACAGTCTTCACAGACAAGTAGGATTAGCAATCTCCAAACTTTTGTTTTACCTTCATAAAAAGAGTGTGAGAATCAAAGTAATGTGTTTGTTTTAAAATTTTTATTTCACCCCATATTGTAACTCAGAAGTGATGAGATATAAATAATATATACTTTTTTTCTTTCTTTATTGATCAAGGTATTACATATGTGTCCTTACCTTCCCATTACCCTCCCAATAATATATACTTTTAATATCATATTTCCTTATGGTACTCTGGTTTTTCAAAGAAATTTTGCATCTCTTACTGTATTGGATCCTCTAACACTCCTGTGATTCAACGAAGGCAGTAAATCTATCTGTTTTATTGAGGAAGCACTTAGCTGGGGAGAGGCTTAGTAACTTCTGTCAGTTGGAAGTAAAGCCAAGGCCCAAACCAGGAACTGACCTCCCAAACCAATGCTCTTCTACAAAACCAAAGTAAGCCTTGACTGTTCACTTCTATTTCATCAGCACATTGACTCAGAAGCTTAAACTTAGGCTTACTTTGATTAAACTCCTTGTTTTTCCCTCAAAATTAAAATATTATTTTATATAGAATAGTCCAAAGAAAATTACATCAATTCTATTTGGAGTGAGGACACCTTTTTCCATTTGGAGTGGTTATCACAATTTTTCCCCCCTTGTCTTTCCCTCTGTTGAACATTTCAGTAAATAAGTCTCTCTCACCTCCTTTCTTAATTTCTCCCAGTGAAGCAGGTGGGAATATAGGCTGCTTGGGAAAGAGAAAAGCACTTCAAATTTCAATGTTTGCAAGTGATCGTCAATTAGTTGGATCTTGGTAGACGACAAAGATTCAGGATCATAACTTCAAAACAATATGAATTCATATTTGAAGATGGGGGCCCTGTAATCACATTAATTTTTGGCAGTGGAATTATACACAGATTTTAACACCAAATATCTGTACTGCCACATGCATCAGTTGTTAATATTATTCAATAAAATATGTACGAGTCTCAACATAAAGATCAGTGTTTATTCCCGGGGATTGGATAGGAATCAGTATTGAACTGCCTTTCTCAAAACATGGAAAGCAAATTAAGATATGTCTTCCTCCTTCTAAACAGTGAAAAACTCACCATTAAGAGTTTCTCCTGTGCTTGTGCATATTTCATGCAAGCAGCCCTGGTTTCCAAAATGTCATAGCCCATTCTGTGTCCATGGAAACTAGGTTAGAAACCACCGAGCTCTTCCTATTGAATGTGGAAGAGAGAGGATAGCATTGATTTATTCAGGGAAACATGGCCTGTCTCATTTCCAGGCCCTTCTTAGTCATAGGATGTGATTTCAATGCTGATGGTGTGTCTGGAAACGAGTGTCACATGACCTTGCCAGTAAGTCCACATTCTCAGGGTTGTGGTGTCATTCCTTCAACTTTGGCACCACTGTAAATGACATCACAGTGTAGCCATGGGCAATCAAGTCTCTTTAAAGATTAACTGTGAGGAATGAGGAAACTGTGGGTGAGCAGCTTATTTGGCAGATGTTTTAGATAAATGGTTTCTTAATGCTTATGTGTCTTGATACTGAGCTGCTAAAACAAGACATAGCACTCTGAAAAGGATGACTTGTGTTTACAGAAGCTAACCATCTTTCCAAGGAATGCTGAGCGTGGAATTGAGGAATGGCTCCCCACTCTGGATTTGATGGAACTATGCCCCTCATGCTTGGGTGTGTTTCAGACAGCCTCATTGTTTGAATTTCATTTTTTGATATGCTTATTTAACTCAGTAATGGTCCAAACAGGTTTTTGAGAGATTTTATAAATAGCTATCAAGAGTTCACTGCCTGGGTTCACTGCATGAAAATAAATGCAGGTAGGCCACTCCGAATTGGGTGTTGGAAGAATCGAAGTAGTTGGAAAATGAAATGCACCTGGTTGCTGCTGATGTGGGCCTTGGCTCTGGGGGGGACGTTGTAGTGCTGACTGCCTTCTGAATTGAGTACTGGCCACCACCTCAAGTAAGGAAAGCAAGGGTGGCTGGGAAAGTTGAGGCCTCGGATCTCACTAGTAACCATATTGTCAAAATGCTTATGCAGATACATTCATCCCAGAAGGAACTTATGCAGATACATTCATCCCAGAAGGAACCTATTCCACGCACTTGTCAGAAGTTCTTGATTCCTGTCTGACTCTACATCGAAGCCACCAAATTACTTGGTGACCTTGGGAAAACTGCCTTGCTTCTCTGTGCATGAAGATTGGATGCTCTCAGTATGTTTCTACCCTTCTTGTTTTATTGAATCAGGAACTCTTTTATAATCATTAAAATTTCATCCCTGTACTGTTTGTTTTTTTTTAATCACAAAATGTCCATGGTGAGTGCAACCAAAACAGTATTATATTATGTTCTTTTTGAAAGATATTTCACAGACTCATTTCTGACATGCCATTTCTTTCACTTCCCAAATTTGACCTCTGAAGGTTTCTGAGGTCTCTAAGACACTACATTCTATGTCATATGTCTTAGTGATACAAAAGTGCTTTTAACCAACAACCTTGTGATTTTCTCTTATCTCCGTGGTGTTATCATCAAGACTAGCAGGAAAGCTGACTTTATTTTATTGACCTAGACCAGTGGTTGGCAAACTTATTAGTCAACAGAGTGGCAAACCGAGGCTCGCCGACCAGAGTCCTAGACTTTTCCCCAGATGTCCCCAGATGCACAGGTCAGAGTCAGGATATGTCTCTCTCTTTCACAATGCCTTTCAGTAGTTAATCTGTTCCAGAAAGAAATGTTAGTGCTGCCTTCTTTGACAATCTGATTGCTTACTTGATTTAGATGTAGTATTTTATTGACTTGGTTGCCTACATTAGAATATTAGGCATAAATGTTGCCCTTACTATGGATTATTCCCAGAATGACCTTCATCAACTGTTCTTGTAGTTTTCCACGAGTTAACACATTCTTTATCAGTATTTTGCCAGCCTAGTAGCATAAAGCTTGACCAAAACCTCAGAGCATCAGATTTCGACCCTCTCATTTTTACAGTTGTAAAAACTGAGGCTCCAAATTGACTACAATTGAACTTCTCTGGGAATCAGTCATTATGATTTTACTTAAACTGTAGCTTCTCCCTTAATATGGTTATAGGACACCTATGGGTTTTCACAGGCACTATTCCCATCAGCTCTTCTTTACATACTGGCTTTCTTCTTAAAGGTAGAACTTGGGTGACCTAATTGAAGGCGTTCATATTTGCTTTGCTAAAAGCTTCTAAAGCTATAAATAAGTAATCGTGGGGAGTTGCTTGATGGCCTTTCAGTTGAAATAATAATTTCTTGGATTGATGACATTTCTTTCTTACAAGAGCTAAAAGCACCTCTTACATATTAGCATTTATCTTCAACTTCCCTGTAGAAGTACAGAGACAGATTTGATCATCTGGATGATTCAACAGAGCTTTGAACAAGGCTTTGTTGAATGACCCACCGTGTGTTCTGCCCATAAGCTAAACTTAAACTTACTTGGGTTAAAAAAATGTTGAAGTACAGTCTTGGCTTTAGACTAGTTGTGATAACAAGATATTCCCTTATGAGATAGGAAGAACACCAGGAGGCTTTGTACAGTCACTGAATTGTGAAAAGCAGAAGACAATGTCATAACTGGAGACAGCAGCTTAATATATGGACACCTGTGGGAGCAATTGGGATGGAATATAGACTTCTGCTAATTCAAGGTGATGGAAGAAAGGAAAACTAGGTCATGACAGGTAGCAAGGCATCTGTGATACACAAAGGGTTTTATTGGCCACCCTGGAAGCAGGAAGCAAAGGGAAACCAAAGTAGAAGATTAGTGAATGTAGTAGGCTGCCAGGATTAAAATACAAATCTAAAATTAAGTAAGAAAATTGGAGTGAGCCCGGGTGGTATGGCTCCATTGGTTGAGTGTCATCACATGCACAAGGAGGTAGCCAATCAATGTTTCTCTTTCATTGATGTTTCTATCTTTCTCTCCCTTTCTCTCTCTGAAATAAAGAAAAACACATAAAAATAAAATTGTTATATATTTGCATTTTCAAAGTATTTTCTACTTCCCCAGGTAATCTCTAAGATTTATTTTTAGCCCAATAAAAGAGTCCACACTCTTTTGCTCTTTATTTTTCTTCTCACAGAGCTGAAAGATAGATAAGGTGATTAGGACTGTACCCATTTTAACAGATGAGAAAACTGAGGCTTAGAGAACACAGGGGCTTTCTCAAGGTCACATGGTCAGTAGTAAAGACTAAACAAACCTGATATCTCCTGCTACTCTGGTAACTCACATTATTCTATTTCCTCTTCTTCCCCTTTTGTTATATTTAAGGCTATTTGGAATAAAGCCCAAGATCTGATCCTTTATGTGGCTTTTGCTGAATTAATGTCAGTCATTTCCTTGTATGTCAGAGGGGCCCGCCTTCATGATTTTTGTGCTGTGTATATTTTAACCAGGGCAACAGCCTGCATCAGGAACAAAATCTTAAATTTACAGAGTATAACTCTGTTGTTAGAGTTGGTTATTTAAGCCATGGCTTTAGTCAAGATTAAAGGCATGTGGTATTGAATGAGCATGGCTCCCAGAGGTGAAATGAAAGACAGAAACCATCCTACTTACTAATGACCATAATTGCTGGCAGGAATTTATTATTTAAACACATAAGACTTGAAAATAGATGTGGAATGGGAAACAGAATCACTACATATTCTGATATTCCCAATACTCATTTTATCCTATCTAATAAAAGAGTAATATGCAGATTGATCATCACTCCAACACACAAGATAACTGCCCCCATGTGGCCAGCAGGGGAGGGCAATTGGGATGGACCAGGCCTGCAGGCAGGGCAGTTGGGGGTAATTAAGCCTGCCGAGGAGGGCAGTTAAGGGTGACCAGGCCAGCAGAGCAGGGAAGTTAGGGGCAAAAAGGCTGGCAGGGGAGCAATTAGGCATCAATCAGGCTGGCAGGGGAGTGGTTAGGGGGTGATCAGGCTGGCAGGGGAGTAGTTAGGGGGTGATCAGGCTGGCAAGCAGAAGCAGTTAGGAGCAATCAGGAAGGCAGGCAGGCAGTTGGGAGCCAGCAGTCCTGGATTGTGAGAGAGATGTCAGACTGCCTGTTTAGGCCCGATCCTACTAGGATCGGGCCTAAACGGGCAGTGGGACATCCCTCAAGGGGTCCCAGATTGGAGAGGGAGCAGGCTGGGCTGAGGGACACTCCACTGCCCCCTCCCCCTGCACGAATTTCATGCATCAGGCCTCTAGTAGAGTTATAAATGCTGTAGCCTCCAGAGTCTCTTTCTTGCCTCAGTTATTGTCCTCAGAACTCCCATCCACCTTTCCAACACTCCTGGCGGTATTGGTCTAAAACATAAGTCCATGTCATTTACCTTTAGTATCTCCCTATTTGACTAAGGGAATAACCCAACTTCCTTAGCTGCATATACAGAGCCAGCAGTTGGCCTCCACCCAATCCTCCAGCTTCCTTTCTTGTCACTCACCTACTTTGAAATGTACTACCTACTGCTTCACTTGTATTTCCAAAACCCACTAAGAAACGTCACCATTTCCTGCCTTTATATTTCCTATTATCTCTGTCTGGATATCTTTCATCTCTAATATTAAAATGACCAGGACAACTATTAATCATTATTCCAGATTCAGCTCAGTCTCTTTCTCCTCTGAAAGTCAGTCCTGAACTGTATCTCTTTCCCATCTCTAGTTGTCTTCTGGGTTCCTCCTTGAAGGTCATTATATTCATGGGCAATATTCTAGAGGGTTGAAATGATACACTGAATACATTAAAATAGTAAATGTCTTTAAACTTCTTTATTATGTTATATTGCTTTAATCCCTGTAATCACCTCATACTTGGCATGTTAAAAACAATCAGGAAAGCCTTGTAGAAATGAATCAATGAACTTGTGAGTGGGGTATTATTAAAATTTTTCATATGAAAACACTCATTTTGAAAACAATTCACTAATTTTCCCAAGGTTTATAACAAGGAAATGGGGATGCTAACTGCTATACCACACTGTATACCAAATCCCTGCTTTAATTTCTGTTTCACTAAATTGTAAAGGCAGCATTGAAGGTCCCTAAGTATAAGAATGATAACTTTTTTCCATCTACCCTAAAGCCCAGAATATGAATATAATAGATGCTCAATAATGTTCAGTGGGAATGACTTGAATTCTCTTCTTATAATCCTCTCGATTATTTTTATTTTAGAGACAGGAACCATTACTACCTTTGAACATATACTGTAGAGTCACTATTTAAACTATTTTAAAGCCAACAGACATTTTTTTTAAAGACTTTATTTTTTCCCACCTAAAAATGAGTTTTCTAGATTCTCGTATTGGTGATTTTTGTCATCTATCTCTCAGGGACTCTGAATATGAGTTTCCATATAATTGATCATACTAACAATGAAAGGGAGTGCTATTAATAATTACATCAAAATAACAGATGAGACTGGAACTGTCCTGGGCAAACCAGGATATGTGGTCACCCTAAGTATAATGAATCACATATAGGAAAGACTTAATCCAATACTTTGACCAAGCCCATAAATCAGACTTGTGTTGTCTTGAATTTCTCAAAATGTAGAAAAGCTCAAGCAGTCCACTACACATTCTCAAAGTGTAAAATTCCTAGGAGAAATCTGGAATAGTCAAGGAAAAAATATATATTTGCTTGCATGAACATAAAAGTTTATTTTTCTTTAAAACCATCATCAGAGGTAGTTTGTATGAAAGGGTGGTAGGAAAAAATGTTTTCAACCAGTGCTACAGAACTCTGTAAGTCTTTCATTGCCAAATTTGGATCGTCATGTAAACTGTATATTCTGGGTCTTCATGCCGTTACTAAAATGCCTATCTGGTGACATTCTGACTGGTATAGTGGGTTATGAAATGCAAAGGAGTATAGAGACCACCTGGCCCTTAGTTAAGAGATAAAATGTTTGGCAATATGATACCATTGGAAAAGGTAGTGACTTTCCTGGAATATACAAAAACTTTGCTTCGTTGGTACATAAGAATCAAGGCAGTCAGGTAGTCACTTCAGCCTGAAGTGTATCTATATGAATATTGGGACAACCACAGACACTATTATTGATAGCATGAGCCAGGGCACCACCATAGTTTGATTATCAAAGGTCCTCGTAATAAAGTACTAGAGTGTTCTGTGATAGCAAAAGGACTGAAAAGCACTACTACAAATTAGGAATTCCATTCGGCTCTATGTCCGTTTGTACTAAGATTTTTTTCCCCTCAGGAACAGCTGTGAGCTTCCTTTTCTTTTAGTGGAAATAAATTTCAGTGGAAGCTACTCAAAATTTAAAGGCAAGACAAAGTAGCACTTTAAAAATATTCCAATGATAGATCTGAATCTGAAAATAGCTTCTTCTCCACCAAAACCCCTCCCATTTCCAAAGCCCTGTGCTCATAGTGCCTGCAGTGAAGTTTTGTTCAAACTCTCTATATTTTATACTATCTAATTCTTTCATTTAATTTTTTTTAATTTTTAAAAATTTTCAACTATAGTTTATATTCAGTATTATTCAGGATCACTAGAAACCTCTGATTTTAGGATTCTTATTTTTTAAATAAAAGTAAAAATTTGAAGTATTCCTAGCTTTAAAGTTTGAGGAACCTAGTAACTATTAATCCAACATGACCAGCTTCATTGCTATTTACTTATTTCTCTTCTTAAAAATTTTATTGAATTTATTGAGGTGACATTGGTTACTAAAATTATGTTTCAATTATCTAGGTACAGCTCTATAATATGCTACCTACTTCTAACAATCCACTTTGGGATCTGGGCCCTTCAGACAAAAGGCACATTTCAGTATACTTTCTCCATTTGACCATCAGCATGATGTTCCCTGAATTAATTGAACCTGCAGGTTTAAAATATAGTCCTGATCGATGCAGCTTGATTACAATGACCAAGTTTGAATTTCAGCACAAACACAATATTTGTAATGTAAGAGTGCAGTTGGATTTTAACAATATACTAGAGGCCTGATGCACAAAAATTTGTGAGAATAGGCCTGGCTGCTGGCACTGCCTTCACTCCTGCCCAGGCTGCCTTTCTGTCTTCATTCCGGCCAGAGCTGCCTTCCACCTCTCGCCTTATCACATCAATTTGCATATTCCCTCCTCATTGGCTGTGGGCACCGCCATCTTTCTTGTGGAGTTATGGTCAATTTGCATATTCTGTCTTCAATAACATTTTCAAAGGTCTGTTGGGATTACTTGTGCCTTGAATGCCTGTCTGCTGTACAAAAGAGCTAGGTTTTTACTTAGCTCACCCCTTTGAATGTGGGCTTGGGGGGAACTACTCAGGAGAAAGGTGAGGTCATAGGACCGTATCACTCAACCCCTTTGTGGAAGTGCACTTCTCTGCTCCTTGTCCTTCACTTGGTTTCCCTTTAGAAATCAAGAGAGATTTCTCTAATCCCACAGGGCAGTAGATGGCATAAGTGTGCCCTCCTCATTCTCAATCACTCTCACAGCAGTTTATGGGGAGTGCAGAGAGGTTGTAAGCCCCACTCCCTCCCCGCTATGCTATTGAACCTATTGTAAATTTTTTGAAGTGTATATAATTCAGTGGCATTGATTATAATTGACCCTTTGAACAACGGGGATTGAGCTGTGAGGATCCACTTATATATGGATTTAGTTCACCGACCTGCTCAGTTTAAACCTGCATTTTTTAAGGCTCCATTGGAAGTTGGGAATCTGCACTTGAGGTGCAGACTTAATGTGATATCAGATTTTTAATTGTGCTGCTGTTGGCACCCCTGACACCCATGTTGTTAAGGGTCAACTGTATATTTACAATGTTGTAGATCTCCACTCTCTATTTCTCAAACACTTGCATCAACTCTACACCCATTACACCCTGGTAACTTATAATCTACTGTCTTTATGAATCTATTTTAGATATTTCATGTGAATAAATCATGTTGTCTTTTTGTATCTGGCTTATTTCATTGAACTTAATGTTTTCAAGGTTTTTCATATTGTAGCATGAGTCAGAATTTTATTCCTGTTTATGGCAGAATAGTATCCATTATATGCCTGTTCCAGTTTATTTGGACATTTGGGTTGTTTTCACTTTTTGGCTACTGTGAATAATGCTGCAACGAACATTTCACATACTAGAATCTGTTTGAACAGCTGTTTTCACTTTTTTTGCAAATGTTTTTATTTAAAATTTTTATTTTTTAATTAAAGTTGACATTCAATATTAGTTTCAGGTGTATATAACATAGTGGTTAGATATTTATATTACTTATAAAGTTCTTTGGGGTGTATACCTAGCAGTGGAATTTCTGAGTCATAGGGTAAATTCTATGTTTAACTTTTTGAGGAACCATCACTCTATAACTTTTTATCCCCAAGTTTGGAGATGGCCCGATGCATTATTAAAGCTTGCTATGATTTTATTTGCACCTCCGAGTTTGTGTTTTATGTGTAAATCTTGCTCCTTAAGGGGGAAAAGGAATGCTAGGTAATAGATCATTTTGACCCCGACTCATACAAGGCACAATATTATAGTGGAAGGTGTCTCTTCATATTTGTTACTGTGTGTGTGTGTGTGTGTTTATAATTGATTTTTTGCAAAGAGGAAGGGAGAGCAATAGAGAGTTAGAAACATCGATGAGGGAGAAACATTGATCAGCTGCCTCCAACACACTCCACACCAGATATATGCCTGAAACCAAGGTACATGTCCTTGGCCCAGAATCAAACCTGGGACCCTTGAGTCCACAGGCCGATGCCCTATCCACTGAGCAAAACCGGTTGTTTCTTTATGGAACATTTTTTTTATCTGTTCTGGTGGAATTTCACTGGATTCATTCAGTAAGCTGACCAGTAACTGCACACAGAGCTGTAACATCCATACTCCAAAGAGCAAAAATGGTTGGAATAAAACTGGGGTCATTTCTTCTTTCTTTATGCCTTTTCATAAAGCCTCTTCCCTCTTTACTCTCTTCATTCTGAGGGCAAGTACTTTTTGCATCCAGGCTCTTAACATGGATCGATCTTTGAACATGGCATTTGCCCAGTAAAGAGCCTGTGAGTAGTACAAGTGATTTGTATAGCATTTTGGTTTTTCTCTACGTAGCCACACAGACATTTATAAAATATGCCTCAGTGGTACACAAAGGAAAAGGAAGAACCCACTTTGGGTGGCTATCCTAGGCTCCCATTTAGGTCAGTTTGTGCACCTGTAGGTCTACCCTCCAGTGCACAGACTGCGCTGCTCTGGTTCACACAGCTCCCACCATCAGGAGCAGCCAGTACAACATTTTGTTAAATAGTGTCAAGGTGGACATCTTAGTTGGAGATTGCCCATATAAGATGTTGATATTTTGTTTGTGAGAGGTCATTGTTCTCCTTACTGTTGCTGAGAATGAAATCCTAATGGAAAAACAAAGGTAATGGATATTAGAAGACTTACACTGACATGCACAGAGGAAAGAAAGGCAATTCCATTACTTTACATCTGAGAGGTTAGATGTAACATGATGACTTTCACAGATGAACACGGGGGTTATCATGTTGTGTGCTGATATTGTGATCTTACTGAGGTCTACCACCTGTCTGCCTGTGAAAAGTCCAGTCTTCCCAGAGGGTAGGTGTTCCTTTCAGGAGTCTGATGATTGTGTGTGTGTGTGTGTGTGTGTGTGTGTGTGTGTGTGTGTGTGTGTGTATGAACTAGAAATCAGAAGACAGGCTTTGGTAGGCAAGCGAAGGGTCTCGTGTCCCCCTACATACTGATGCAAACTCTCCCTCTCCTTCTGCTATCCTCTTGTCTTTAGTGATATCTTATTTTAGCAAAAGTGAGCTGAGCCCAAGAGGGCATGTGAAGCTACTGACAGAGAGTAGGGTGCATGGATATTTTCTTCCAGGGCTAGACAGCAGTGTACTTACAGAGAGTTTTGGGAAGACTGGAGAGTTAGCCCAGGTCTGCTGACAGAGCCCACCCTCATTCCTTCCTACCAGTTCCCATGGCTTTGGCTGCCTACAGTTGTAGGCTGTTAGAGCTGGAAGAAGGGGCTTCGAGATCATTATAAAATAACTCCTCATTTTTATATATGAGAAAAATGAGTTATGTGTCATGCCTAACTTAACATTTCAAGCTAATGACCCAGGTGGGACTGAAATTTTCAAACTCCTCAGTCTTTTTCTGGGAAATTCATCTCTTTTCAAATCATACATTTTTAGAGCCTGTGGGGCATCCTATTTAATAAAAGAGCAATATGCAAATTGACCATACATCTAATATACCCACAAGCCACTCCCACAAGCCATGCCCACAAACCAATCAGGAGCAAATATATAAATAAACCCAACCAAGATGGCAGCGGCCGTGGAGAGCAAGAGGGAGGCTTGGGTTTCCCCAGCAATGGAGGTAGCCAAGCTTTCCACCTGCCCTTGCCAGCACAGGCCTCCACTCAACGCTACAGAGTTTCAATTATAGAAATTAAAGCCTAAAAAAAAAAAAAAAATGTCGGCAGCCACGGAGCTGGAGAGAGCAGGAGGGTAGAGTTACCCCAGGTGATGGAAGCAGCCAAGCTTCCCTGCTGGCATCGGCCTCCACTCAGTGCTACAAAGTTTCAATGATAAAAGATAGATAAAACCCAACAGAAATGGCTGCCACCACTGAGCGAGCAGAAGGCTTGGCCCATTCCAGGCTACAAAGTTTCAATTGTAGACATAGATTAATCCCAGATACCAGGGCCTCTGCTTGGGTCACCTGGGGAAGTGGCCAGCCTGCAAACCACCATAGTCCCCTTGCCCAAGCCATCTCATGCCCCAAAGGAACCCCTACCCTGATCCAGGACACCCTTCAGGGCAAACCAGCTAGACCCCACCCATGCACCAGGCCTCTATTCTCTCTAATAAAAGAGTAATATGCAGATTGACCATCACTCCAACATACAAGATGACTGCCACCTTGTGGTCAAAGATCCTGCCCCCATGTGGACACAAGATAGCCACCACAAGATGGCCAGCAGGGGATGGTAGTTAGAGGGACCAGGCCTGCAGGGTAGGGCAGTAAGGGGTGACCAGGCTGGCAGGGGAGCAGTTAGGCATCAATCAGGCTGGCAGGGAAGTGGTTAGGGGGTGATCAGGCTGGTAGGCAGAAGCAGTTAGAGGCAATCAGGAAGGCAGGCAGGCGAGCAGTTGGGAGCCAGCAGTCCTGGATTGTGAGAAGGATGTCCAACTGGCTTGTTTAGGCCCAATCCCACCATCGGGCCTAAATGGGCGGTCGGACATCCCTCAAGGGGTTCCAGATTGGAGAGGGTACAGGCCGGGCTATGGGACACTGCCCCCCATGCACGAATTATGTGCCCTGGGCCTCTAGTTTATAAATGTTTCCAAAACTTTAAATTTCATTTGAGAATACAGATGTTTACATCCAGTAGATCACTTTAGCACTTTGAAATAATTAAATTGAGAACTATTTTATTCTAAAAGTGTTGTACCTTGTTGCTTTTTCCAAATTAAAAACAGAAGAAAATTATTTTCCCCTAATACAGATTATAAACACATCTTTTTTTTTTTTTACCTTGAAAGACTTAATAAAAATATGGATTTAGAGCATGGGTTTTAATCAGTTGAAGAAAATGAAACTTTATGAAACTCAGAGCACCTCATACTTTTGGAAATGTCACCCTAAATAAAGGAATAAAGAAGACCAAAAGAAATTTTCTCTGAAAAGTTCTATTTAGAGTTGCTGGTAAAATAAAGGACACCCACTTAAATGTGAACATCCAATAAATACCAAATAATTTTCTGGAGTCTAAGTATTTCCCATGCAATATTTGGGACATACTTACACTAAAAAATTTTTATGTGTTGTTTATCTCCTCTTCAACTTTAACTGGGAGTCCTGTATGTCATTTGCTAAAGCTGGCAACCTTGTTTCTATTATATTTATAATTTTTGACAATATTATCATATGTTTGGATTTTCTTATATTTAGATCATCAATAGTGTAAGTGCTAGGTATTACAAAATCAATAACACATGTTCTTCCTTCAAGGATTTTAGAGCAGATCGGAATGGATAACTTTAGTATTGAACTAAGTGCAGCTGAGAGCAGAGACAGAGTGTGCAGTTAGCCTGGTGATTCAAGGAGGGAAGGCTTCTGCAAGAAATTATTTCTGGACTCGGGTTTAACAGTTCAGTTAAGGGAAAGTTAATCAGGTGAGGAGACATAGGAAAGGTGTTCCAGGCAGAAGCAAAGCAAACAGTGAAAGCTAGGAATCATGAGTCAGCATGATGTGTGTTTGTGGAGGATCAGGTAAGAGTCGAACAGTGGGAAGAGCTTTAAGCTGAGTCATAATTGTGCCTTAGAGCATTCCATTGTGACCTGTAGGGTGCATTTCAAAAGGATGGGATTGGAGGTAAAAAGATCAGCTTGCAGGCTCCTGTATAGTCCCCTTCATGGGCTCAGACATGATGGGTCAGGATGTGGCTATGATAATTGCAGAAGAACAGACCAAACAAATTTTCCAGAGGTAAAAATCATCAGCCCTTGCTTCTTAGTTAGCCGTGGACCTCACAAATAGCAGGTGAGAACTAGAAAAGTGTTTTACATTAGGCCAGCAGAATTGTGTATGTAGTAAACACATACACTTTTTAAAAGACCCTTCCCATTGTAATTAACAAATGTGTGATGTTTTCCTCCCCTGGTGATTATCTTGAGAGTGTATATGCCTGAATGCCTCTTTACCAGATGGTTGAGAATAGTCTGTGGGTATTCAAGAAAAAGACACTGATATTCATTTTCTTAACATTCCTTCCCAAAGAGCTCTCTGAGGAGTAGCATCTAATTCATTTCTGTTGGTCCTTGTCCTGGCATCATCCACCTGCTGTTCTGTCCCCCTCCAATAATAGCAACTCACATGAACTTCTGTGGTTTTCGTCCCCTCTTTCTATAGGTTGCTGACCACCTCATAGGTGGCATATCAATCTTTCTCATGTCTTTTTCTGGACCCATTGTTCAGTCACAGCCTCCTTCATGTGTAGACTCTGTTTTTGAGTTCAGAACTAATTATATGAATCACCGAGCCTGTGCAGAATTCCCATGTCCCTAGGAACCTGACCTATACCATTAAACTAGCTAAACAAACATAAATTTCTGTATATTTTTATACTAGGTTTTAGGTCTTGGCCAGGTTTATGACTCCTCCCCTTTTCTTCCCCCAGCCCTGGAGGAACTCACTTTTCTCTCCTGGCCCCAATGAAGTTGCTTTTTGTCAAACCACTTGAATCTTGGCCTAGCAGTTTATTTTTCTTCGACACACCTTTCAGAACCTTTATGCCTAATATCTTTCCTCTGGAACCTACTTTCCCCTCTGCATATGTGTGTTCCTTAGAGATCTCTTGCAGGTCTCCAACTTTTTCTTGCCCACTCACCTTTAGTCAATTAATGTATCTTTTCAGTCTCCTGCCTGCTGCCCTACATCAAACCCGCCTGCCTTCTCTGGAAATCTGCCCCACCTGCCACTTCCCTCGGGCACCTTCTTTGCCCCATCTACTTCCCTTCATTGCTTCCTTCTGAACCTCGGACAGTGGTCTATTGTCAGGGCTGTTTTCTCTCAAAAACTATTTAAGTCAACCTTAATATGATAACATTTATATATATATATATATATATATATATATATATATATATATATATATAAAAATATATCATACCCAGTTTTAAGTATAAGGTTTGTAAATTGTCATAAATCAGGGCCCACATAGCCACTAGTGAAATCACGATGTAGGCCATTACTGCCCAGTAAAACTTTCTGTGACAATAAAAAAAAGTGTCTCTTTCTGTGCTGCCAGTACAGTAACCACTAGCCACATGTTGCTGCTTAGCATTGAAATGTGGATCATGTACCTGAGAAAATGAACTTTAGTGCCCTGGCCAGGTAGCTTAGTTGATTAGAGCTTCATCCTGATACACCAAGGTTGTGGGTTCTGTCTCTAGTCAGGGCACATACAAATGGAACAACAAATCAAAATCCCTCCCTCCCTTTCTCCTTCTAAAAGTCAATAAATGAAAAATTTAAAAAATGAACTTTGCATTTTTCTAAACTTCAATGACTATAATAGCCACATATGGCTACTATTATTGAGCAGCCCAGATAGAGAACTTTTCTATTATACCTAAATTTTCCTATTTCCTCTTCCTAGTCAATTTCCCACCCCTATCTCTTACTCACCAGGTACCACCGATAATGTATTTTTTTCTTTAGAACTTCTTATAAATGAAGTTATATTGCCTATCCTCTTTTATGTTTTGCTTTAAAAAAACATCTGTGTTGAGGTATAATTCACATAGTACAGTTAAAACGTACAATTCAATGGTTTTTAGTATATTCACAGATATGTGTGTGTGGCTTACTTCCCTCAAAACATGTTTTTAAGATTTTTCCAAGTAATTGCATATAATCGTTGTTTGTTTTTGTCTTTTTATGTGTGTGTCTTAATAGCACCCAAAATATAAACTGTGTCCAGTGTTTGAATGAACAGGATTCATGAGTCAGAAGTAGCTCTATGCCCTGCTCCTGTAGCTCATTGAAATCCTTACAAGGGGTTATCTTCGCTGCTTGAAGGAGGGTTTAGGGCAAGCCCCATGCATTGTTTTGGTCATATAACAAAAGGCCTCTGGTCACTGTCTGTCATAGGAATACTCATCTAGAAAATTAACAGGTTCATTCAACTATAATTTTAAAACCTGGAACTTCATTGAAAGTCAGGTTTTCCCTTCCTTCCCTCCCCAGCCAGCTGGGCTAGCCCAGTGGTGGGCAAACTCATTAGTCAATAGCGCCAAATATCAACAGTGCAACGACTGAAAATTTCTTTTGAGGGCCAAATTTTTTAAACTTAAACTTCTTCTAACGCCACTTCTTCAAAATAGACTCGCCCAGGCCATGGTATTTTGTTGAAGAACCACACTCAAGGGGCCAAAGAGCCGCATGTGGCTTGAGAGCTGCAATTTGCTGACCAGCCCATGGCCACTCTGGGGTTGGAGGAGGTTGGGGAAGAAGGGCAGGGACTGCCGCTGATATAACCTGGAATTCAGAGGCCCTTCTCTTTGTGTTTTGCAGATGATCAAAATTGTCATTTGGGGGAGTCGCCCCTTCCCCCCCCAAAAATATTTCATATCTGCCCTTCCTCTGACACAGGCTGGCTGCTCTAATTTTCTTCCTCAGCTGCCAGGGTACTACAGGCAGGCTGCTCCTCCGGAAGTCCTCTGGGCCGTTTTCATGCCCGGTCCCACAGCTGACCACAAGAAGTACCTGGGCACTCTGGCCTGCTGCAGGCATGGCATGGCATTGCTGGCTGCTGCCGGTCAGCCTGGTTCTTTCTTTCCCCTGCTGCTGTCTCCACAGGAGCCAGAGCCTCTTCCATGGAGAGTCACTCCGCTCCTGGCACACCAGAGGACCTCCAGAGAAATAAATTCCCGGTCTCTGCTCCTCCGGTGATTGCGAGTGGGTGGGCATTACTCAGCGTGCTGACACCTTCCAGTGATTCCTCTCTAATATTCAACTGTCTCCCATCAACTCTGTTAGAATGGAGGTGATGAGTAAAGTGAGGTAATAAAACTGGCTCTCAGCCACTCACTTTGCGGATGCTGCTTCTGTGTCTAATCCCCCTCACTCAGAAAGGTAGAGGTGAATTTTTTAAAGATATATTTTTATTAATTTCAGAGAGGAAGGGAGAGAGAGAAACACCACGATGAGAGAGAATCCTTGATTGGCTGTCTCTTGCACACACACACACACCTCCCCTCTCCCCCGCCCCAACCACTGGGGATTGAGCCCTCAACCCTGGCAAGTGCCCTGACTGGGAATCGAACCATGAACTCCTGGGTTTACCGGGTGACACTCAGCCACTGAGCCATATCGGCCTGGCAGCACTAATTTCTTATTCCTCAGCTGGAAGAAAGATTGAAGCAGTCTCTCTTTAGAATCCTGTTAGACATACACAGTTTGATGCTACAATTTTTGCCAGCACTGCAGCATCAGCCTCCAGCCATCCAGTACTTGTGGGAGAGGAGGCATATTGCTGTCAACCCCATCCACTCTCCAAAGCCCATTTCTTCAAGATGCTTCCTTCCCTGATCTCCACAGGAGACCTCCCTGCCTCAGAAATTACACAGCACCTTGTGTGCACCCCCTTTCCTTTTTTGTAATTACTTGTAAGATCTTGTCTTTCACGGTAGCTATTTGTGGGTATGCCAAGTGTTTGTTGAATTGCACTGAAGATCGATCTCTATTATATAAATAACCTTGTGCACGTCTGAGAAATGCTCATGGATTTGTGTGTTCCCATTGTGTCCTGCAGTCTTCTCCATGTGAGAACGGGGAGTGCATTCAGTAGCTGGGGAAGCAAGGAGGCTGCAGTTCAGTGTGTCCCTGCCCAGCCAGCAGGGCGTAGTTTTAGGGACTTGCTGAGAACAGGGTTGAATCTATGGTGCAGAGCAGATCTCTTGGAGGCATGTTTTACTTGAGGAATATAAATTCTGCTAAATTAAAATGCCAGTGCTTTCTGTGCCATGAGAATAATGAAAATCGTCTTTTTCAAATTCCAAAAGTTGTAACAATTGGGGCAAAGTTTTTGTTTCTATATTATAATGGGTATAGTTTGTCTTGGGCTCAACTTTTATTATGAATTACACTAGAGGCTCAGTGCACAAATTCGTGCACCAGTGGGGTCCCTTGGCCTAGCCTGTGGGATCCGGCCAAAACTGGCTCTCAAACATCCCCCAAAGGGTCCTGGATTGCAGGAGGGTGCAGGTTAGGCCTAGGGACTCCACTGGTGCATTATCAGGGCTGGGGAGAGATGTGGGTGGTTGGCCAACCGAGGAGGGGCCATGGGAGCTCCAGGGCATGTCTGGCCTGTTTCACTCAATCCTGATCCGCCAGATCCCAGCAGCAAGCTAACCTACTGGTTGGAGCATTTGCCCCCTGGTGGTGAGTGTCCATCACAGCGAGCAGTTGAATGGCCTTAGCATATCAGTAGCATATTACATTACGGTTTGATTTGTTGAACAGTCGACCAGTCAACTGAACACTTAGCATACTAGGCTTTTATTATATAGGACTAGAGACCCTGTGCATGAAATTCATGCATGGGGGGAGGGGGGAAGGAGAGTGTCCCTCAGCCCAAACTGTACTCTCTCCAATCTCAGTCCCCTTGAGGGATGTCTGACTGCCCATTTAGGCCCGATCCTACCAGGATCGGGCAGTCAGATAGCCATCTCAAAATCCAGGACTGCTGGCTGCCTGATCACCTGCCTGCCTTCCTAATTGCCCCTAATTGCTTCTGCCTGCCAGCTTGATTACCACCTAATCACTCTACTGCCAGCCTGATTGATGCCTAATTGCTCCCCTGCCAGCCTATTTGCCTCTATCTGCCCTGCCCTGCAGGCCTGGTCTCTCCCAACTGCCCTCCCCTGCTGGCCATCTTGTGGTGGCCATCTTATGTCCACATGGGGGCAGAATCTTTGATCACATGGGGGAAGCCACCTAATATTACTCTTTATTAGATAGAAGCCTGGTGCACTGGTGGGGGCCAGCTGGTTTGCTCTGAAGGGTGTCCCTGATCAGGGTGGGGATTCCTTTGGGGTGTGGGGCAGCCTGGGCAAGGGGCCTGTGGTGGTTTGCAGGCTGGCCATGCTCCCCAGTGACCCAAGCGGAGGCCCTGGTATCTGGGATTTATTTATCTTCTACAATTAAAACTTTGTAGCCTGGAGCAGAGCCAAGCCTTCTGCTCACTCTGTGGCAGCAGCTATTTCTGTTGGAATTTATTTATCTTGTATAATTGAAACTGTAGCATTGAGTGGAGGCCTGGGCCAGCCAGAGCAGGCAGGTGGAAAGCTTGGCTTCCTCCATCCCTGGGTGCAACTCAGGCCGCCTGCTCTCTCCAGCTCTGTGGCTGCTGTCATTTTTGTTGGGATTTATTTATCTTCTACCATTGAAACTTTGTAGCATTGAGTGGAGGCCTGGGCTGGCAAGGCAGGCAGAAAGCTTGGTTTCCTCCATTGCCAGGGGAACCCAAGCCTCCTTCCTGCTCTCTATGGCAGCAGCATCTTGTTTGGGTTTATTTGTATATTCACTCCTGATTGGTTGGTGGGCGTTGCTGGTGGGCATACCGAATGTAAGGTCAATTTGCATATGATTCTTTTATTAAATAGGATAGCACTTGCATGTATCTTAATTTACTAAATACGTATTAAATAGTCTGCTTTATTCTTAATAAAACATTTCCAACTCTTTTTTTTCTGAAATTGCATACTTTCTTCACTTTGCAGAATTTCATAGATTTCCCAAACATTAATATGATATTTGATAGCAAACATTATTGCTTTGGAATTCAAGCCATGAGTCCTACAAAATCTTATATTGCTTCCAAAAAAAAGAGAAATTTCTCAGTAACTGTTCTGGGAGCCAGGTGAGAAGCTTGTCAGTATAATAAAGATGTTAGCTATCGTCTTTTCAAAACTTATTCTGTAGAGCTTAACCCGAGGCATTTGGCATGAGAGTGTTCCAGGTATTAACATAAAGCAAGAGAGTAGCCACCACTTTCACATGTCATGAATTCTTCCCTTGTGTCCTGTGTGGCATAAAATCACAAGAGGAAATTGACTTCTTTTATGAACTCAACATCCATTTTAGTAAATTGGCCAAAATAAAGTCTTCATTCAAGGACATAAAATTTTAAGGAGAAATAAGTAGCTCGAATTGCGACAACCCCCTTCTGCAAAAGGGCTCAAGATGAGTATCATAGAAAGGAGATAATTATTTTGTACTTCACAGTTGATTTTTGAAAACTCAGATTTTACAATTCAACAAATTGGGGAGAAATATTGTTAATGAGTAGACTTCATGGATGATTCATTCTTTTATTGATTCATGAATTCTTTCAAGTTTTTTTTTAGTCTCTGTTATGTACACGACATTGTGCTAGGTAAGAATGAAAAGATAAATGAAGTATGGTATCTGCCTTCAAATGACTTTAGAGAGAGAATATGTGCACATTAAACTAATCATAATTCTAAATAGAAAATTTTGTCTATTGCACATAGTCTCTGTGCTGGGCACAGTAATTAGCAATGGTCACACTAGTGAAAATGACAGGCAGTATCAGTGCTGTTCTGGCTCAACCTTCCCAGGAACTGGGTAGTAGTTGACAGTGTGATTTTTAATACTTGTGTAGTTTATCTGAGTATCTTCCCAAATGCTTCCCAACTTTCTCAATCTACTCTTCTAGCAACTTTCTCTTCTTAATCCATTTGTGTTCACACTTACCGAGGGTGCTTAGGTTGACACACAGGTGCCCCTCCACTCACTGGGGTCGGGCTCTGTTCCAGTGTTTTCCCTGGCTCCCCTCCTGGGTGTTAGAAGCAGACCACCTCTATTCTGGTCCCTTTTTTCCCAGACTGTCCCACTAGAAGCACCAATTTTGGGTTAGTATTGTTGTTCTTGCTTCATGCACACAGAAGAACCAGCAAGAAAACAGATTGTACAGAGTTGAGATAGTAGATTTACAATTGTTCGTATAGAAAATTATACAATAATAAATAATAATACAAGAACAAACTCTGTGTTCTGTGTGCTCACAATGTAACCCTACTTTGCCCTCCTCTGTATTTATCCTTAGTAGTACAACTTTATCTGGCATAGAGAAGTTGAACATTTCTCTGTTAAGGTTGCCCTAACTATTGCTAGCCAGTTGTATACTTCAGATTGAAATCTGTTTACCATCTGAACTCTAAATGCAGCCAGCATACCTTGTGTTTCTGTTGTCTAAGTGAGAGAAAAAAATCTGTACAAGGAAATTCATAGACAAAGGGTGATAATTGCTTTATTGGGTCTTTTCCCAATACTATAACCTCATACCACCTAACTGTTAATACAACCCTCAAACATGACACAATCAAGACTTATTTCTGGTTCATGTGACAGTCAAATGTAGCTTGGAGAAGAGGCTGTGCCTTATTTGGAGTCTCAGCCTCTTCCAGTTAGGGCTCCATGTCCACCAGGCCCTTGGAGTCCCTCATCACACCTTAGGTAGCTGGTCAGCAGCCATTAGAAAAAGGAGGGAGAGAGATAAAGACTGTGGAAGTTTGTCAAGCCCAGGCCTGGAGGTGCCATTTATCACTTGCATTCCTGCATTCAGTCTTCATTCCCTTTCATTCTCAGTCACTCTGGCTTCACCTAGCTGCCAGGCAGCTGGGAAAGGTAGTTGATACTTGCCAGCACCAGAATGGAAACTGTATGGAGAATAACCAGCCAGTCTCAGCTATAACAACCACAGTGTGATCAGTGCAAATCTTCTGGGGCAGGTTTTTTTTTTTGTCCTTCCTCACTCTGTCTTCCAACAAATATTTAATGAGGACTGCCTATTAAATGTCAGGCACTCTAAGCTCTATGGAATATAGTTGTGACCAGAAGCAGACACTGTCCCTTCTCCCATGGAGCTGGTATCTCAGTGTAAGCAAGTGGGACATCAATTAAATAATCACACACACACACACACAAAAAGGAAAGTTGAAACTGTGCCTAGTTCTTTGAAGGGGGAGGTGTGTGATACTATTAAATCTGCAATGGAAGGAATGTACTTTGTCAGTATGTCAAGGATATGATACTGTAGCTGATGCCCGAGGGATGAGGAGGCATCGTCTGGGTGACAAATGGAGGCGGGGTGGGTAACAGAGACCAGAGTGGCTGGAGCATGTGGAGTGGGAAGAACATGTGCAAGATGAAGCTGAAAGGGAAGCAGGGTCAGAGCATGTGGCCCATAGTAAAGGGGGGTAATAGAAGCTTCTGACCAATGGATGATGGGGCCATTCACTTAGTTAAGGAGTATGGTACATTGTTGGGGTGGGTCACGTGTTTATCTTGTTGACTTGGACACATCCAAGGGAAATGTCATAGGCAGTTGAAATTGTGGGTCTGGAGTTCAGAAGAGGGTTCTGTGCTTTGAGTCACCTAATGTAGGTGACAACTGAAACTGTTGGTGGGATGAGATGGCCTAGGCCAGTAGTCAGCAAATTGCAGGTCGCGAGCAACATATGGCTCTGGCCCCTTGAGTCTGGCTCTTGCACATAATACCACGACCTGGGCAAGTCTATTTTGAAGAAGAGGTGTTAGGAGAAGTTTAAGTTTAAAAAATTTGGCTCTCAAAAGAAATTTCAATCGTTATACTGTTGATACTTGGCTCTGTTGACTAATGAGTTTGCTGACCTAGGCTGAGATACAGAGGGAGGAGAAGACTCGGGATGGAGACTTGAAGGACTTTGATGCTCAACAGTGAAGCAGGCTGGGTCTGCAAAGGAGACTTGTTTTTTGTTTGTTTGGGTTTTTTTTTCCTTCGTTTTTTTTTCTTTTCTTTTCGTTTCTTTTTCTTTTCTTTTCTTTTTTCTTTTTTTACAAAGGTACTTCTGAAGATTCAGTTTCTTAAAAAAATAAAGTAAAAACTAATGGAAAGTAAATCAGTTCAAGCTTCCTATATTCATCTTTTATTTGATCAGAATAGGACTTTGGTGTTTGTTTTAATAACTAGCATGCAAGTAGACTGGTATTCTCTACAATGTGATGTGTAAGGGGTAAGGGATGTTTACAGGAAGTGCATTTCAGAAAGGAGCCACTAATACCAACTGATGAGAAACATTAAAATAATACTCTTATTTTCTCTTGGTCTTTCTAGAACTAGAGAAGTTATTTGGGAAGTTTCACGAAGCAAATTTTCAAGCAATGCAAAAATGAGGCTTCATGAGTAGTAAAGGTAGCCTTAAAAAAAGTAAACTAAAAAAAGCGGGGGGAGGGGGGAGAAATCCTCTACTACTCTCACTGCAGTAGTAGCTATGCCTCTAATTTCAGGCGAAAGGCATTTGAACCCAGCTGGCAACATGCAGTAAGGATTTCACTTTGCCTTTCTTCCTAGACACACTGGCATTGCTGTCTGCTCAGTGAGGACAGCAGTGTCAGGCAGCAGCCACATGATAATAGCATGCTCCTTGCCTGTTTGTTTTCTGAACGTCTCACTGTTGTTAATTGGTTGATGCACCCAGTGTTATTAGCTGATGTCAGAAGCACATCTGAGAAGGTGGAGTCTTTACTCAGAAGGATGGGAGTAAGTGTAAAAGCCTGCCGGGAGCGAAGAAGGAGAGAGGAAGCCCCCGCGTGAGATGGATGCTCCAACTCCAGCCTCCGTGACTGATATGTGTTACACAAACACACTGGGAGGAAGTATCTCTTCAGATGGCACATTATCCTCTAGAGGAGTGGATAGCCTGATGCTTTTTTTCCTTCTCTGTCACTCCTAAAGAGACCGTCCTTCTTGTTACAGTGACAGGAATCATGCGCAGCATAGCTGATGGTTCAAGTGGCAATATTGGCTATATATGCATAATATTAAAAGTCTCCAGAATGCTAGGTCTATGCTAGATAATGTCTCTGACAATCCCCAGCCATTTGAAATTGGGAAAGTAATTTAATTACTCTTAAGCTTCATTTTATACATGCGCAGCATAGCTGATGGTATAATGGCAAAGCTCAAGGTGGCAAGAATCCTATATAATAAAAGACTAATATGCAAATTGTCCCTGGAGTTCAACAGAGAGTTTGACCAGGGGGTGGCCCCTCCCCTGACTGACCCTGCCCCTGATCATCCCTCCCATCGGGGATGGGGCCAGGTGGCCAACCACCCATGGCCCCTCCCCTCAGTGTCCCTGCCCCCCATTGGCCCCTCTCACCCAGATTGGGGGCAGGGCCAGCTGGCCAACCATCTATGGCCCCTCCCTCTGCCAGCTCCACCCATGCACAAATTCGTGCACCAGGCCTCTAGTGTTTTATAAGAGAGAGACTCCCTGACTCTATTGTCTTCCACAGATTAGTTCTAGAGAAGCAAGGAATAAAATGAGAAAACATCACATAGGGGGTGTGCTGGAAAATGAATTGCCTGAACAGATGGTGGTGGGGGTTGAGGGTAAGAATCAGCAGAAGTTATTGATCCTCTACTATTCATAGAGCAGTGTGGGAGATTTGGGGGACGGTCACAGGGAGTGAGCCTCCTGATTCAGTCCTAACACAGGACAAATGTACTGAAAATGGAAGGGCAAAGCAATACAGAAACACACCTAACAAGTAATATTAGCTATATATGCACAATATTAAAAGTCTCCAGAATGCTAGGTCTATGCTAGATAATGTCTCTGACAATCCCCAGCCATTTGAAATTGGGAAAGTAATTTAATTACTCTTAAGCTTCATTTTATACAATTTTAAGTGGAAATTTTAATACTTTTCAGGATTTGGGTAGAGATTCATTAGGTAATTTATGTAAAACCTGGTACACAGTAGGTATTTTATACATACTGGTGAATGTGAGAATGAAATGGGTAAAAAAAAATGCCTGGCATATTATAAATGCTCATTTAGTGGATCATCTGTTAATGTTATCATGGTATTACTTTGTAAACTATTCAAGAATGGAAAATAAATCTCTTCCTTTATAACGTAATGGTTGACTATACCCTTACAACTTTGCCCATTAATATATTAATAAATTGATGGTTGGATAATTTGCATCCTTACCATTGCTGCCTCATTTGCTTTATAGTGTTTGCAAAGAGGCCATAGATAAAGGCACTACACATTTAAGAAAAAGCTCAGTTTTCGGTGGGACTTAGGATAAGGGCACAGCTGGGTATCAAGAACTGAATGAAATCATGCAGGTTAGAGAAATGGGCAGAGAGTTAAAACCCAAAAGAAAGAGGTAACCAATTTGTTTTCTCAAGTGTTGAGTGAGGGAGCTAACTGGGACCTGCATGTGCTCTAACAGAGGAGAAAACCAGAGGGCTTTCAATGAATTTCTATGTGAAAGTCAGCCTGGAAAATGCAGGCAAAAGCAAGTATTTCCACCTACAGTGCAACTCATGGATTTACTAAAACAAAAGGTCCACTATGGTTAATTAATTTTGTTGAGGAACGTTAAGCAGCTTTTTTCTTGTTATAATCCATCCAGGTCATGAGGCAAAAATAGTGGCAAAAATAGCAAACGAACAAAAGCAGCGTAATGAGAGAGATTAAAAAAACACATGCACACAAAACTCACAACTATTTATTGACTACCTGCTATAAAATAGGCACTCTCCTAATTACTTTATAGGAGTTACCTAATTTAATTGTTATAATAAGCTCACATGACTCATGAAATATAGGTTTATCTGTAATCTCTGGGGATCAGCAAACTGTAACTCACAAGCCAAACCTGGTCCCTGGGTGTTTTTGTGAGTAAAGTTTTATTGAACATAGCCAAGCTCATTTATTTACAAATTGTCTATGACTCCTTTCATGCCGCAAAAGCAGGGTACAGTAGTTGTGGTAGTAACTGAATGCCTTAAGATATTTCCTATGAAGCCCTTTAAGAGAAAGTTGATGTCTCCTGAACTGCTAGTTTATTATGTGCTGCCCAGATACTGGGCAAGGTCCTTGATGAAGCAGTTTCTTCAGCTGTCAGACATAGTTCATTATGCCAGCCCTGCCTGTTTCACAGGGTGTTTGTGAGAAAGGAACTCCTTTTAAATGAAAATTGTATGGAAACAAAAGTGGTCTACCATGTGGTATAGTTAGTTTTTCTCCTAACATGCTATTATTAAGAGAATTTTCAAATGTATAAAAATGTTGGAAGAACTATACAATAAACACCCATATGCATACGACGTATAGTTTATAATGTACATTTTTTCTATATTTGTTTTACTATCTATCTAATCTCTCTATCTGTCAATCTCTCTGTCTACCCATCAATTCGTCTGATTTGTTATGCATCTCAAAGTGAGGTGTAGACATCAGTACAAACAACTGTTTATTTCTTTAGGTAAAATGTACATATAGTGGATGCACAAAACTTAAATATACCATTTGATGGCTTTTTACAGGTGACTCCTGTTGAGATATAAAACATTACTGTTACCCTAGAAGGAAATTCCCTTCTCAGTCAGTTTCCACCTCAGTGTACTCCCAAAGGCATTTAATCTTCTGATCTTTTTCACTCAGCATATGTGTTTGAATTCAATGTGACCTTGTTGCCGAGCAATATTAATTATATGAATGTACCACAGTTTATTCATTCAAGTGTTGATGGATACCAAGGCTGTCTCCAGGTGTTAGTTATTATGAGTAAATCTGTGAACATTCTTATACAAGTCTTTGTGGACACATGCTTTTTAAATACCTGTGTAAACATCTGGGAGTGCAAGTGTTGGACCATCGAGTAGTTTTATGAGAAATTGCCAAACTTTTTTCCCTCCAAAGTACTACAATTTCACAACTCCAATAACAATAAGAGTTCTGTTTGTCCCGCATTCTTGCCAATATTTGGTGGTGTCAGTTTTATTTTAACTTTAGTGTTTTTGGTGGATGGTAGTGGAATCTGATGGTGGATTTAATTTGTATTTCCCTGATGGCTAGTAATGATGAGCAACTTTTTATGTGTTGGCCATTTGTAAGTGTACAAGTTGAATTACTTTTCATGTATAGTGTAAAGTGGGGGTAGACATTCTTTATGATGCATATGGGTATGCAGTTCTGCACAATTTGTTCATAAGACTTCTTTGTCTATTGAATTGCTTTCTATCTTTATTATAAATAAATCACAGATATAAGTGTAGGTGTATTTCTGTTCTGTTCTGTTAGCTATCTTAACACTAGTATACTCTCTTGACTAGTATGCTTTTATAGGAAATCTTAAATTCAAGTAATGTAAGTCACCCAACTTTTTTATTTTTCAAGATTTCTTGGGATATTATAATTTCTTACATTCTCATACAAATTTCAGTATAAACTTGTCCATTTTTAAAAGAAACTGGTGGAGTTATGGTTGGGATTTTATTGACTCCATAGGCCTGAGTAAATTTGACATTTTAACAATGTTGGGATTTCCAGTCCATGAATGTGGTATATATCTATGTTTATTTAGATTGCTCTTAATTTGTCTCAGCAATGATTGGTAGTTTCCAATGTGGAGATCTTGCCTGTCTTTTATTGAATTTATTCCTAAGTATCATATGAGTTTTGGTGCTTTTAAAAATGGATTTTTTAAAATTCTATTTTTTAATTGTTTGCAGCCAGCATATAAAATATGGTTGATTTTTGTATATTGATCTTGAATCCTGAAAACAAGCTAAATTCTTAAGATTTTTTTTGTAAATTCTTAAGATTTTCTATGTGAACAGTCATGTCATCTGTGAAAAGCGTTCAATTTACTCTTCCTTGCAATATCTGTGACTTTTTCTTTTCTTTGTCTTTATACATTGGCTAAGATCTCTCATATACTGATGAATAGAAGTATTAAGAGTGGACAGTTTACCTTGTTCTTACTCTTAGTAGGAAAGTATTCAATATTTCACTATTATGTGTAATAATAGCTTTTGTAGGTCTTTCATAGACATTTTTAAGTCGGATTGAGGAAATTTTCTTCTATTTGTAATTTGGTGAGGTTTTTCTCTTTTTAATATCATAAGTGGGTTGAATTTTGTCAGTTGTCTGCATCTCTAGAAACAATCATATGGAAGTTTCTGTTTATTATGATACATTGCCTTCATTGATTTTTTTCCTTTAAATGTTAAACCAAGTTAGCTTTCTTGGGATATTCCCATTCTATTGCTATATTGATTGTGCTGATGTTTTCCAAATCATTTTTGCATCTATCTTTTTAAAATCTTTATAGTTGAAAGTATTATGCATGTCCCCTTTTTCCCCCCACTGACCCATTCTAGCCCCTCACCCCCACCCCAGGTCTTCACTACCCTGTTGTCTGTGTCCATGGTTATGCATATATGCATACAAGATCTCTTCCCTCCCAACATCCCCTGTCTTCCCACTGAGAAGCCCACAGCTTCTATGTCTCTGGACCTATTTTCTTTGTCAGTTTTTTTTTGTTTGTTTTTTTTGTTAGTTCATGTATTTTATTAACTCAAATACAATTACGTGTCCTCTGGTTTGTTGAAGCAATAGGTCAGACAACATTTGCCACAATAATGTCTGTCAAAGTGGCTGGCCATGAAAACTCCAGCACCACATTCATCTGAAGGGCACTCTTTACAAAGGCGACTGATTTTGCCATTCTCGTCCACTTTGTAGTGTTGCAGGACAGCCAGCTTAACCTTCTTTCGCTTATGCTTGTTCTTCTTGGGAGTGGTGTAAGACTTCTTCTTCCCTTTCTTGGCACCACCACGGAGGTCAGACAAAGTACGCCCATCTTCCAGTTGCTTGCCAGCAAAGATCAGTCTTTGCTGATCAGGAGGAATTCCTTCCTTATCCTGAATCTTGGCCTTGACATTTTCTATCGTATCCAAGGATTCAACCTCGAGAGTGATGGTTTTCCCCGTGAGGGTTTTCACGAAAATCTGCATCTTGGCAGCGACTCCACCGTAGATGGCAGATCAGAAAAGCTTTGTCAGTTTTTATTGATTAAATTCCACATATGAGTGAGATCATGTGATACTTGTCTTTCTCAGATTGGGTTATTTGCTTAACATAATACTCTCCAGGTCCCTCAAAGGGTAAGATATCCTTCTTATTTACTGCTGCATAGTATTCCCTGGTGTAAATATACCACAGCTTTTTTATCCACTTATCTACTGATGGGCACTTGAATTGTTTCCAGATCTTGCCTACTGTATATTGTGCTGCAATGAATATAGGGGTGCATACATTCTTTCTGATAGGTATTTTGGGTTTCTTAGGATATATTCCTAGAAGTGGGATGGCTGGGTCAAATGGCAGTTCATATGTTTTTGAGGAAACTTCATACTGTTCTCCACAAAAGCTACACCAGTCTGCATCCCCACCAGCAGTGTATTAGTGTTCCCATTTCTCCACATTCTTGCCAGCACTTGTCATTTGTTGATTTGCTGATGGTAGCCATTCTGTCAGGTGTGAGGTGATACCTCTTTGTCATTTTAATTTGCATCTCTCTGATGATCAGTGACTTTGAGCATCTTTTCATATGTCTCTTGGCCATCTGTATGCTCACTCTGGAGAGGTGTCTTTTTAGGTCCTTTGCCCATTTTTTAAATTGTATTTTTTTGTCTTCCTTTTGTTACGTTGTATGAGTTCTTTGTATATTTTGGATATTAAACCTGTATCTGATGTATCATTGCCAAATATGTTTTCTCATACAGTGGGCTCCCTTTTCATTTTGCTGATGGTTTCTTCTGCGATGCAGAAGCCTTTTATTTTAATGTAGTCCCATTTGTTTATTTTCTCCTTAGTTTCATTTGCTGTGGATATATACCTGCATTTGCATCTATGTTGGTGAGAAAGATCATTCTGTATCTTTCTGTTACTAATTTCTTTGTTAGGTTTTGGTATTAAGGTTATGCTGTCCTCATAAAATAAGTTGAAGTGTCCCTAATTCCTCTTATTTTCTAAGAGAGTCATTGTATTATTGATATTTCTTCCCTAAATATTTGTTAGAACTTACCAGTGGAAACAAATAGTGTGAAGTATCCTATGTGGACTGGTTTATGATTTCAATTTAAAACAAAACAAAACATAGGCTCTTAAGATTTTTCTTTTCATCTTTAAGTTTTGGCAAGTTGCATTTATTGGCATAAAGTAATTTTTAATATTTACTTATATTTTAATATCTGTTGGCTTTGTAGTAATAGTCCCTCTTTTATTCCTAGTGTCTATAATTTGTACTACTTGTTATTTGTGCTGTGTAACAAACTACCTCAAACTTGGTGACTTAAAATAATAACCATTTATCTAGCAATGGGTAGGCCATTCAGGCCGAGAGCAGCCCGGCAGGTTCACACAGGGATCTCTGATCAGCTGCCACTCTGCTAGGTGGCTCTGCTTCTGAAGCTATGGATGGTTGTTGGTTGAAGCAATGGGGATAATGGGTCACATGTCTCTGTTCATTATCAAACTAACCCAGGTATTCATATGTGGCTCAGCAGTGTTCCTAGAGAGAAGGAACGTTTGCAAATCTTCTTGAGGTCTAGACTTAGGACTAGCAAAAAATTATTAATTTTTCCACTCTTTGGACCAAAGTAAGAACAACCTACATGTATAGCATGGAAAAAGATAATCACCTACCAATCCCAAATGAGTGTGGATATGGGGCAAGGGAGAGTTAGCACCACTTTGAAATCTACCATATATTAAAGCATAATATTGTAGACCAATTGTTATGAATTGGTAATTTAGTGTAATTCTGGTCTTATCAATATTGTGATACAATAGTATTAGTCTTCATGCTTCTATCTGGATTTTAAAGAACATAAAACTTTTTAGTGTCTACTCAAAAGCAAAACCATTTCTCCAATTAATACTTACAAGATTTTGATTATTTATGTATCTACGCAACTACAAACTGATAAAGATTCAAGCTGTTTTCTTGATCTATAATACTTTTAAGAATCCAAATGTAGCACTATAAATATTATTAATATATTGATATTGGACTTATGAAACAGCTTGATTCCTAAATAACTCTCAGCTGTGGATAAATTGTGGGTAAAATAAAGGCACGCAATTTACCTTAGTATTGGTAATTTAATATATTTAATAATATAAAAATAAATATATTTACCTAGGTTTCTTGTCCTGTCAACAGAACAATTTTTGGATACAGAAAATATAAGTAGAGTTGAGAATGGGATAATAGAAATGCCATTTAATTTTACCAATCATTGATATATATTTAAGCCTAACCATTAAGTAAACTTGGTTTCACCTTTCTGGAAATCTATCTTGAGACGTTTACCCTAAATTATGGTTGTATGAACTCATCTGGTGATAAGAGTTGTTGTTCATAGTATTGTTTTTCTCAAGGAAATATTAGAGGTAATCTACATGTCTAATAGAGGGAAATTGGTTTCAAAATATCTATAATAATAAAAGCATAATATGTAATTAGACCAGACATCATTTTGGACCACCTTCTGGATGAAGCTGGGGCTGTGAGGGAAGCCCAGATCCTGGGTGCTGGTCACTGGAGGGAAACCCAAGTGCTGGAGGGAAGACTGGGTCCCAGGTGCCAGAGGGAAGCTGGTGCTGGCAGTTGGGGGCGGGGATGGGAGGGGAAGGAAAGCTTAGTCTTGCATGAATTTTGTGCATTAGGCCTCTAGTATGGTATATTCATTATACAGAATATTATAGAACCATTTAAGAGTTATAAAAGCATATTTAGTGACATGCAGGGATGTTCATTATATGTAGTTAATGTATAACATTGTGATACTACCAAGATGATTATATTTTGAGTAAAATAGTTACACATGAATACATGTATGCATAAAGGCTTGAAAAAATATACAACAAACGTGTTAATGGAGGTTATTTTTGAATGGTGGCAATAATTTTTTTCCATTTGACATATAACTTATTCAGTTTAGATATACAACATAATAATTTGATATGTATGTATTTGCAGATGATTACCACAATAAGTTTTGTTAACATTTATCACCTCTCATAGTTATAATTATTTTGTATGATGAGAATTTTTAAGATGTACTCTCAGGAATTTTCAAATAAATTATAAAGTCTTGTTCACTTTAATCACCATGCTGTACCTTACATACCCATAACTCCATAACTTATTTATCTTGCAACTAGAAATTTGGAGCACCTTTACCCATTTTACCAATATGGTCTTTATTTTTCTGTTTTTGATCCATAGCACAGAAAAGATAAATAAAAACTACTTAAAAAAAAAAAAAAGCCCTAAACAGCCCTAGTTGATTTGGCTCAGTGTATACATAGAGTGTCGGCCAGTGGACTCAAGGGACCCGGGTTCAATTCTAGTCAAGGACACACACTCGGGTTGTGAGCTCGGTCCCCAGTAGAGGGCGTGCAGGAGGCAGCCAATCAATGATTCCCCCTCATCATTGATGTTTCTATCTCTTTCTCTCCTTCCTCTCTGAAATACACACACACACACACACACACACACACACACGCACATCCTTCTATCTAATAAAAGAGTAGTATGCAAATTGACCATACTTTCGCTACACCCAATAAGCCACACCCACAACCAATCAGGAACGATACGCAAATTAACACCCAACCAAGATGGCTGCTGCTCATGGCAGGGCGATCACTGGATTCCTAAGCCTGGAAAAAGCCTAGTTAAGAGGCTTTTTCTGGCCTTGGTCAGGCAGGCTGGGGCTGGGTTGGAGCCAGCCAGTGATAACCTGGATCACAGGGCAGTGGCTGGCTGGGGTCCCCTGGCCGAGGTCCCCTGCCCAAGGACGAAAGCCTCGGCCAGAAGCTTTTGGCCTTGGTCAGGCTGGGAGTGAGCTGTCAATAGGACATCCTCTGATGGGGCAGGTTCGGCTGAGGGACTACCTACCCCCAGTGCATGAATTTCATGCACCAGGCCCCTTGAGTGTGTGTGTGTGTGTGTGTATGTGTATCCTATCTAATAAAAGAGTAATATGCAAATTTGACTGTACCTTCGCCACACCCACAAGCTATGCCCACCACTGCGCCCACCAGCCAATCAGGAACAAATTATGCAAATAAATCCCAACCAAGATGGCTGCTGCCACTGAGAGCAGGAGGAAAGCTTGGTTTCCCTGGCAACAGAGGAAGCCAAGCTTTCTGCCTGCCATAGCCTGCCTAAGCCTCCACTCAAGGTTACAATATTTCAATTATAAAAGATACAGAAATGGCAGCAGCCATTGAGCTAGAGAAAACAGGCTTGGGTTTCCCTTGCAACGGAGGAAGCCAAGCTTTCCACCTGCCATTGCTGGCCTAGGCCTTCAGTCCAGGCTACAAAGTTTCAAACAGAAATGGCTGCTGCCCCAGAGCGAGCAGAAGGCTTGGCTTTGCTCCAACCTACAAAGTTTCAATTGTAGACATAGATTAATTCCAGATCCCAGGGCCTCCACTTGGGTCGCTGGCAGCGGGGGAGGGGTGCGTGGCTGGCCTGCAAACCTCCATAGGCCCCTTACCTCAAGGAACCCCCACCCTGATCTGGGACACTCTTCAGGGCCCCCACCCACACACCAGGCTTCTATCCAATCTAATAAAAGAGTAATTTGGAGATTGACCATCACTCCAGCACAAAAGAGGGCTGCCCCCATGTGGTCAAAGATCCTGCCCCCATGTGGACACAAGATGGCCACCACAAGATGGGCAGCAGGGGAGGGCCGTTGGGAGGTTCCAGTCCCTGCAAGGGAGGGCAGTTGTGGGTGATCAGGCCAGCAGGGGAGGGCATTTGGGAGGGACCAGGTCTGCAAGGGAGGGCAGTTGGGGAGCGATCAAACCTGCAGGGGAGGGCAGTTAGGGGTGACCAGGCTGACAGAGGAGAGAAGTTTGAGGCAAACATGATGGCAGGGGAGCAGTTAGATATCAATTAGGCTGGCAGGATAGTAGTTAGCAGGTGATCAGGCTGGCAGGCAGAAGCAGTTAGGGGCAATCAGGCAGGCAGGCAGGTGAACAGTTTGGAGCCAGCAGTCCTGGATTGTGAGAAGGATGTCCGACTGCTTAGGGCAGTCGGACATCCCTCGAGGGGTCCCAGATTGGAGAAGGTACAGGCTGGGCTAAGGGCCATCCCCCGCCCCCCATGCATGAATTATATATATTATTATATATTTTATATATATATTAAAGCCTTAAATAGTCACAATTTTCAGAATTATCTGTATTTTTTATTGATTTCAGAGAGAGATAGGAAGAGGGAGAGAGAGAGAGAGAACCATCAATAATGAGAGAGAATCATTGATTGGCTACCTCCTGCATGCCCCCTACCAGGAATTGAGCCCACAACCCAGGCATGTGCTCTGACCTGGAATCAAACCATGATCCCCTAATTCATGGGTCACCACAGCTGTTGAACCGCAGTTCCTAGGCAGAATTTTTTCTATTTTTATTGCTACTTTCTAAATAATAAGAGGTATCGAAACTTTATCAATTCTACAAAATTAAAACTCTAGATCTGTTTTTGGTAAGCAAGCTTTATTGCAATCCTCATAGAAAATGATCTTATGAAATGCAATAGTTACATTAGGAATTTTGGTTTTGCTGTTAACATGCACAGTAACTTATAAAGACTGGGGAAAATCTGCCGAAGCCGGTTTGGCTCAGTTGATAGAGCGTCAGCCTGCGGACTGAAAGGTCCCAGGTTCTATTCCGGTTAAGGGCATATACCGTGCCTGCGGGCACATCCCCAGTAGGGGGTGTGCAAGAGGCAGCTGATTGATGTTTCTCTCTCATCGATGTTTCTGAATTGCTATCCCTCTCTCTTCCTCTTTGTGAAAAATCAATAAAATATATTTTTTAAAAAATGACTGGGGAAAATCTTTTCTAACAGTTATGAAGTTTTTATTTTTAAAAATAAAGAGTTTACAAAAAAAGTTTGAGATGTTTAAAACTATTGGTTGGAAGCAGAATTAGCTTTCTTATTTTTATAACTTGAGTATTCATAGGAGCTTAAAAAATAAGTTGGCTGGAAAATTATTGTTAAAAAGAGATGCAGGTATTGCATCTGTGTTGGAGTGCTAGCCAGATTCTGTGCTGTTGCCAGTATATCAACTGATGAGTTCACTAACTGGGTAACATACATTTCACACCTGTAATAAACCCCACAGTTACCACTATTATCACTGGTAAAATATAGACTTTAGCCAAATTTTACTGGGTTTTAGTACTATAACTAAAAAACAAAACTCTGTATTTAAATTTTTGATGTATATTTTATTCTCAGTAAATAGACCTAGCCAGTTTCCATCTAAGAAATGGTTAATGTAATTTGCAATCTGTAATGCACATACATGTCTATAAAAGGCATTGAAACTTCCTGGGCCTCGAGTTCAATTTGATTTAAATGAAACATACAATGGGGAGAATTTTTTAAATGGGGCAAAAGATTGTAAAATCGCCACAACTGCTGAATAGATCACAATTTTTGTTTCCTAGTGATTTGTTTGGTTTTCTGCAGGTAGGCTTACATCTTGGCTGACTGTGCAGAGCTGAGCGAGTGGTTTGTTCCTTGGGTGGGAGGCAGGCCTGGGGAAGATTCGGCACACCCCGGTAACTATAGCAGCCCCGCGCCCGCAGAGCATGGTGCAGGCAGCTTTTTCCGTGTCAGCACCTGCTCATTAGGAACCGGACCAAGACTCCCAAAGAGCTCTCAGATGGCCCAAGTTTTGTATCGCTGCCAACCTCCACTAGAATTTAATAACAACCTTGAGGTGAAACTTGGGCCTTTTTCTAGTTGCTAATCCTCAAAGCCATCTGGCCTGTCCCTTTCTCTGATTTGCAGTTGAGTTTATGTGTGTGGGGGCAGGGATGGGCGGGGGACAGAAAAGGGAGCAAACTGATCTTACATTTCCTCAAGGACAGCCACCTCCTTCAGAGCAGATAGTTTCTTTTAGAGACCTAAGCTTGTCCTTCCCAGAGCGTCTACATCTTTAATGGCCAGATAACTGTTTGAAATTTGCACCATTCTTTCACTGTTAACAAACCTCCAAATTTAGTTCTTTTAATAAAATAATGCCCAAAGGGAGCATGAGAGTTTGTAATCATAATTCAGATATTTTTTAAAAGGTTATGCCTTTCCTATTTCATTTCCATTAAGGTTAGCACAGGGTTAGAAATATGGGAGATACTCCATAAATATTTATTTATCCATGTGCCTTGTTCTACAAAGGAATGGAAGTAATCTAGTAGGACATATGTAGAGTAGAATAGTAAATTACAACATAGAGCAAGCACTTCTGTCCTGTCCCCACCCCAGGGGAGGAAATAGAACACAGTGAACCAGATGTTCTGCACATTGCCTTAGAATATCTTGTTTATGGTCCTTCTGGGTGGGGGCTCAACTCCCAGACAGATGCCAGTCGAATGGAATTGCATATGGAATCAGCTGCACTATTCACATTGGTCTTACTCACCGTCACTCTACTGAGCACTTGTTGCATTTAGGTGTCTTAAGTACATGTGCTACTTTAATAAAGGAAGGGCCCAATAAATATTTGTTACTGAGTAACTGAATAAAGAAATTTGGCTTATCTTACATAGTAGAGAAAAATATTCATAGTAACATGCCTTTCTATCTCTCAAATGACAGGTTCAAATATAAATGATAGCTTTCCCTGGGTATTGTGTAAATACACATTCATACACACATGTGTACTTACATGCATTCACACACATGCACATGCATATACACATGCAAGCATCAGTAGGATTTAGACCCTGCTGTCCATTCATTCTCTTTCTTGGAGACTCTCAGAACATATGATGCCTTAGAAGAGGGATCTACAAATTATGGCCCTTGGCTCAAACCTACCTCTGTTTCTGTCGCTAACAAGCTAAGAATGGTATTTATTTTCAAATGGTTGAAAACAAATCAGGAGAAGAGGAATATTTGATGATGGGGAAATTATATGGAGTTCCAACTTTAGTATCCATAAAGGTTGGTTGGATCGTAGCTGTGTTCATTCCTCTCTGTACTCACTGGCTGCTCTTATGCTACGACAGCAAAGGCGAGTAGTTGCCACAGACACTGTGTGGCCGGCAGAGCCCAAGATATTTCCTACCTGGCTTTTGGCAAAAACGTTTGCTGACCCCTGCCTTAGAAGTTACGAAAATGGCTAGGATGAAATCTGTAGGAATCAAGCCATACCTCATAGTATTCGAAAAGAGCTCCCCCTTTGCTCCCCCCTCTCCCCCCTTTCTTACCCTTTTTGTAAAAAAGAGAAATTGGAAAAGAATAAGAAAATTGTTCTCAATTATATCTTTTTTAAAGGGTTTCATAACTTTCCCCCCAAAAAACACAATATACCCTATATCCTAAACAAGATGTTATGAATATCCAAACTTGACTAACTCTTCTCTTTGTATCCTGACATGATATAATAGAAAGCTAAGTAAAAAGGAGTTTACTCTGATTTACAATTGGCCTTCTGAAGCAACATGAAAGAAAAAAACTACCAAGACTTAAGAAGTAAGGTAAGATAGGTAGGAAGAAGAGGAATCCGAATTGCACTCGGGGACCCTGAGTGCCAGTCTGTGTGGTATTACACCCCCTTCATAACGCTGTGTGTTTGTGTGTACTGTTTTTGTCTTTTGTGGTGATCACCTTGTTTCATAAGCCATTGTTTCATAAGTTTGCTACTGAAGCATACTGGTAAGAAGCATGTAGTGTAATTTCAATTTCACAGAAGGAAGGGCTGTAAACTCTGCAAGTAGCTCTTTCTATGGCAGTTAAAATCCAAGAAAACAGAATGTTACTTCTTTTTTTCTTTGTCAGACATAAATTTCTGCATGGTTAAAATGGCCCACAGCATAACAAAGAATTATTACCTGAGTCTGAATATTTGACTGATTTACTTTGTGTCATTCGGCACAGTGTTTAGTTGTTATCCTACCCTCCACCCCTATTATGTGACCTAATGAATCAGCCTAATCAGATACTTCATTTTCTCAAACTAAGAACCTTTGCTTTCTTAGATGCTGCACTCCATCCCTCATATACAGGTTCGGCAAGTGATCGTGGAGTAGACCAGCAGTTTCCTTAATCTTCAAATCCTATTTCCTTCGTACCTTTGACTTGTAGTTGCCTCTTAAAACAAATATTGTGAAAGTGAACTTACTTTCCTTACAGCTGGATCAGGACACACCAGCAGGAGAATGCATGAACTAGTGATGGCTTTCTGACTGTGATATTTTAGTGTCATAGGGTGTGGATGCTCAAGAGACTTTAGAGACCCTTTTACAGATACGGAACCAGGGAACCAGGAAGGGTAAGGGGCTTCATGTATCAAAGTTGGAGGAAGACCAGTTTTCCCTTACTTGCTTGCATTATCTTTTCTTTGGGTCACGTTGTAACATATGGCTGTTATATAAGAACATAGCTCTGGATGGTTACTCAGTTGGTTAGAGTGTCTTCCCGGTGTGCAAAGATTGTTAATTCAACACCCAGTCAGGGCCTATACAAGCATCAACCAATGCGTGCATAAATAAGTGGAACAACAAATGGATGTTTCTCTTTTCCCTTCCACTCTCTTTGTGTAAAAATCAACAAATAAGAATATATATATACATATATATATATATATATATATATTACATATGATATAATATATATAGCACATTTCGTGGAATATAGAATCTATATTATTTTATAGAATGTGATGTTTGGTATGAAATGGAACTTATCACTAGAAGGTACATAGAAAAATGTATTTCGCCAATCGGTGAACATACTCCATCAATCTTTTCGAAGATCTATTCCTTATCGAGCACATGGCTTGAGAACATTCACACTCACTGTCAGCCACTGTAATCAACGTCTTGGTTTTGAAGGCTATTTTGGGAGAATCATTACCCGCATAAAATGGGAAGCTCAACTCAATTGGCTGGTCACTCTCTCTAGTTATTTTTCTTGGAAAGTCTAAAAATGGAAAGAAGCAGTGTCCATGAGCAGTTGTTCTCCATCTAGTCACTTTCGGTTGTCATACTGCTTTCTGTTCTGCGTAACACTTGTTACTCTCTGAAATTATCTTCTTTCCCTATTGTTCATTTACTTACTCCCCCTGGTTTCTACCCAGAAGATTGGAAGCTGCAGAAACTGGGGCCTTGTCCGACTTATTCACCACTGTATCACCAGCGCCCATCATGTGCCTGGCCAGTAAACGGAATTCCATATGACCTGTTCGGTGCATGAGCAGTTGGCCAGGTAGACTTGATTTTAAGGGGTTGAACTGTGACATTGTAAATTCTGTGGATGGGGAAGAAAGACTTCATACCTGACCTAGAAACACTGAGTGAGTGCTGACCACTTCATTCTATTTCATATGCGGCCGCCCCTGCTTCCATAGCACCTGTACTTGTACCGTAATTGTTGATTTACTTGTTTCTCTGTCCCCTTGATTATCTGAGGGCAGAGACCAACTTTCATGACCTAGGTACTGAACATGGTGACCAGCGAAGTGAGTGAGTTTATGCCATGAGTGTGTAAAGGCTGCTTTTGGTGCAAGGTGCCTGAGAACATCTTTCTTTTTGTTCCTTCACCTTTTCCAATAGGAAGCATAATGACTGGCTATGTGGCTTCCCATGCTTGTATGCAGAATTACCTGTCTTCAGGAAGATAATTGGTGGAAAGTCAGGCTTTCTATTTGTCAATATAAACTGTTTGTGTAGACTAGCATTGTCCTATGGAAATATAACGTAAGCCACACGTATTTCAATTTCTAATAGCCACATTTAGAGTTTTTAAGAAGTGAAGTTAATATCATTTTAGCATAAATCAGTGTGTACAATTATTACTGAGATATTTTACATTGCATTTTTTCATAGTCCTAAAATCTCGTGTGTATTTTATATATCAATTGGGATGCTAAATTATCATGGGAAATACTGGATTTCACAAAGTTTAATTTTGAAAAAAATTGATTCACAAATCCGAATTGTTCCAAACACACGTTAATGTGTTTCCATGTCTCAACTGTGTCTGTGTTTGACTTTAAAATTTTAATGAAAAGAAATTAACAACTCATGTCGGCAGCCACATGGTCACATTTCAGTGCCCAGTGCTAGCTAGCTAGGATGGTCAGCGGCTATTGTATTAACAGCACAGATTCTAAGCTCCTTGTTAAATAACCCTTTTCCTCCACATCTTCCTTGATTTCCGAGCACCCACAACCTTCTACCACCTCACATGCCAGCATTTTGGACTCATGGAAGAGTGTCATCGAAGGCATCTGTCCAGCCCCCTCCTTCTGCAGGATCGGGGCCCAGAGAGGAAGTGGCTTGTCCAGTACGTTTCATCTGCCCACCAGTTAGGTGCAGGCTTTGCTCCCAGTGCTCTGCTTGGCATGGTGGGGTCCCACAGTGCAAGAGGTGCTTTTGGGAGTCTTTCCTGTGTGGTGAATGAGCTCCCTTCTTTCTGTTGGTGAACGTGGGAGTGATAGACCTTCGGGAAGCTCTCCTGTGTGCCAGTCCCAGGCGCTCGTGTGAGGTCCCAGCAGCAGCTGGCAGCTGCAGCCACCTGGCCCTCCAGTGCTGAGGTCAGGCCGGTTAGTTGGACAGACAGCCTACTCCAGGAATGGAGGACAGATCCCGTGCTGAGGCAGCTGGAACCGAGCCCAGTGCCTACTTATCCAAAGGTGCCACCCTCCTAGGAAGGTGGAAAGGACCACCAATCACTCAGTGTTTTCTGGTCACAGCCCCCCTCCCTTTTTTTAAGGACTTCCTGTGTCTCCTCTGAAGACGAAGAATAATATATGCCTATGAACTGAGAATTTCCCAAGGGACTTTTTGTCACCTGTAACCATTGGCAGTGATTCCTAACTGTTCCCCATGTGTTCAGAAGCTGCTCAGGTTCTCTCGGCATCATCTGTATCTCGGATGCCAACGTTAATGAAATGCCGATGGATCCATTTTTTTCTTTGTGAGGAAAAATATTGTGACTGTCTCCTATGGTGAGGCTGCTCTGCTTCTGGGAAAAGTGAAGTGGGTGCAGCACAAGATAGTTTCCACTCCATCAAAACATGCACTTTCCTCATTACCCAGAGCTGGGGCGGGGGCGGAAAGGTGTGGCCTCCCTGGCAGACGGGAATCATTTCTCTCTTTCTGATCTTGCCTGCTTCTCATCCTCCATTTGTCTGTGTATTCCCCATTTTCCACTTCCCTGCGTCACATGTGATATCGTTTCAAAGTGCAGAGCTCTTGTCACTTCAAAATTACCAAGTAGCAGTGTCGTCTCCATAGAAATCACCTGTTGTTTGTGTGTCTGCTCAGCTCAACAATGTGGAGACACAATTTAGAACAGCAACCGAGAGTAGTCAAGTTATTAACTGGCTCAAATCAGAGTCAAAGTTTGATTTAAGGTCCTGACAAGGTGTATGTTAAATTGAGGGGGCAAATTTCCCTGGCTGTTGTCTCTAAAGTTTATAAAACATCCCAGTGAATTGATTTAGTTTTATTTCAGTGGAATATTTAGTCACCATTTTTTTTTATTTCTGGATTAGAAAGTATTTGCGACGTAAACATTATGGTAGATGCCAATTGGGAAAGTGATTTTTATTTTTATTTTTTGTACTAGTTTTATTCTGTAATAATGCACAGACAGGAAATATTCTAAATGAAACTTGTTGCTTCTGCTAAGAAATCAGGAATTATTTGGGACAAACTCATAAAGAAACATTTGACGTCACTTCTGGTGGCAAAGGCGAGGCAGGAGAAGACCAGGACTCGTCCTGGCTGCTGGCTTTCAAATTGCGCTCTACCTTCTGGAGGAAGAGTCAGGGGGCCTGGAAGCTGGGACTCTTGGACACCACTGTCTCAATTCAGCCAAGCAGGTTGGCTACTATATTTATCATAACTGCCTTTCCTATACCGAGAAAAATGTCTGCAGCTAGCAAAAGTTTGAAAGATCGCTGTTTTAAATTATTTTGAAAGTATTGCTTCAGAATTCTTGAACCTGGAACTTTAAAAAAAACACACAGAGAACAGATTGTTTTTCCTTAACTTTCAACAGCTTTGACACTCCATGCATAGTCATCACCTTCTTGGGTAAGTCCTGCCCATTACACCCTTAAGGCCAATGCCATGGGTAGGACTAGAGAGTCCCCTCTATGGAGTGGCCATTAGTCTTGCTTCAGATGGGGTGCTTGCTATAATGCCATTTCTGTCGCTCCTCTTCCTTGCCATCAGAGACCTGCTGCTTGCTTAGCGATAGCTGGACAGTCAATTTCACTTTGAAGATTCACTCTAATTCTGTATTTTCCCAGGAGAGAATGGACTCTTGGGGCTTAAGTTGGAAAGTTTTATAAATCTTCAACCAAACAGTAAAGTGTTTAAAGGCTCTTTATATGGTTCAGTTTCAGCTATTATAAGAACTCGCTTATGAGAATTATTGGCAGAACTGTCAATTCAGTTTGGAAGGAAAAATATTTGTGGCTCTCTTGCATAAATGTCTTTGTGTTGGGAATAAGTACACAGGAACCTTGAGAGTTACCTGTCAGAATGCACACTGGGTAAGGAGAAAGGCACTACTAAGACCCTAGTAACATCACAGTCACAATCTTGGACCTTCAGGACTGCCTTCCTTGGCAAGGTCACTCTTACAAGTTCTTCTGGCTTAAACATGGAGGACAAATGCCCACGTTTCCTGTAAGAAGATCTAAACAAGCTTAGGTTAGATGGTCAACCACTTACTGACATACTGTAAAATCCAACATAACAACAAAAATCATATTATGACAACTTAAAATTGGCGATGGATTCTCAACTTCTGAACATTCTGGGAGGCACAGAATTATTCTAGAGAGAAGTGTATTGAAAAATACCTGTGGCCCATTTTTCTAGTTTCCAGCTACATTCTGGCTGGTAGAGGTCAATGGGAAAGTATGGCTTTGCCAGCCGCAGGTAAACAAGTTAACCTTGATCAGGCGTACTTATAAACATATTTTGAAGTATCATTAGTGTCTATAAAGGATGAAAAAGCTCCAGAGCCAGTGGGAAACCAGCCAGGTTTTTAGCTGGCTGTCCTCTTCAGGTTGCTGAGAATAAGGAATGGAATTTTGAATGTTCCTCAAAAGTACAGGATGATTTCATATAGGAAGCATACCAGAGTTCTATTTTTTTGTTCTTTTCTCCATCCTCTTACTCTTATAATTAATACATCCTGGTGGAAAAACTCATTTTTACTATGAAGATCCCAATATGGTTTCTTGTGTTCAGATCTGAGTTTCATTTATTCCCCAGCTTCATTTTCCCCTCCTCTTTGTCTTGGGATGATTTCTTAGGCAATGAGAGTTTCTGGGGGAGGGGGGGGGAGTAAGCACAGGAGCACCAGTACACACAGTTGGCCCTCAGGAACTATTTGACCAGAGTAGTTTTCTTGTGGGTCACAGAGAGGCCGAGAGGAGACTGCAGTCCACCTGTAGTGGGTCTGGAATGGCCATCGTTCCCTTACCTTTCCCTTCCTTCCCCTCTCGCTGCCTGGCAGAGATTGTGAACCCCCTTTTTGGGGGAAAGTACCTTCCAAATTAGAAGTACAGTATGCAGTTGCTTGTGGGAACTCACACTTGGGGCTCCTATGAAGCCAGTGAGCAGCAGCTCCAGAGAAGCCCGCACATCCTCCCAGGACACCTTTGGACTTTTTGCTCTGGCCTCACACCCTGCTTCAGTCAGGCCTGCAGAGTCAAAAGCACTGATTCCCAAAGTTCTGGACTTTGGGTATTGGAAACGCACACATTTGTTTTCAACAAATTTTTTTTTTGTTCTCATTTTCTCGGGGAATGTAGGGCTTCTTATCAGGACCCAAATATAGGTCCAGTCTGATATTTCAGCTATTTCTTGCTAAAGCCATGTGAATACTGTGTGTGTGTGTGTGTGTGTGTGTGTAAATACTCCTGACTTATTACATTTCTTCCAGTGTGAGCAGCCTAGTGGAAGATACCCCAGCAGGCCTTGTGCATTGCTGCTGCTTCACTTCACATCATGAATATTCAGAGGCTGCAGTCATTGAGGACTCAGGTGGCAAAAATAGTAAGGTGATTGAAGCAAACCCCAGCGTGAAAGCCAATCTGCATTTCAGCAGCTCAGAAACCCTGATTACACCCCAGGTCCCCTGTCCTCTGACCCTCAGAGCACATGAGAGGAGAGTCCTGGGGAGCCCCTCTGAATCGGGCATCTGTTCCATACACCAACATGCGCACGTCTCTCTGTGTGATGTGTTGTAATCAGCATGTTGTTTTTAAAAGACAACAGGCCCTTCTGTAGTCCTTTCCCTCAAAATGCATGTAGGCTCATAGTTCAGCATAAAGGATGCACTGTGGAGACCAGCAATGCATGCATTGTTTTCCCCATAATGCAGTCGGGATCCCTACCGCAAAATTTCGTGTATTTTGTGAAATCTCATTTTATATATTTGGTCACCATCAGCAGTTAAGCTAAAGTAGGAACCTCTCCATTCTGCTACGGGTTAAATTGTGCTCTGTGCAGATCTAGTGGTGAGGCTTAAATTGCAGCCCTGTCTTTTTCTCGCAGGATTCTAAAATAGGTTTTCAGAATCAGTGCTGGGTTTTTGCTCCTGCATGAGTGGTGACTCTTGATTTTTTTCACTCCGGAGAAGCATCCTTTGCAGCATTCCCCCTTCCGAGGAATCACTTAGACACTTCCAGCTGGTGGCAGGGGACACAGCCATAATACAGCTTCCTCTGTCCCAGCTGTCTCTCCACTCCGGTCCATGCATTACAATGGCTGCACCCTCATGGAAGGGTTCAGGTAGAGGAAGGTGTAGGATGAAGCCTGGAAACCGTCCTCTGGGTTTTTAAAGCCTCATCGTCTACAGCATCTTGGCATTTTGAAAGGCTTCCTGCTTCTGGTGAGAGGTTTCTCTCCCGTGATGGGAAGGCTGCTGCGAGCCTGAGCAGAGGTGCCTGAGGATATCACCTTTTACCAGGAAGCCCTGCCTGCCTGAGAGGGTCCTTTTCAATGCATTATGGCTCATGCGGCCTCACAGTTGAAGAAAAACAGGGATTTAGAAATCAATGCCGAAGAAGAGCCCGAGAAAAAAAAGAAACACCGCAAACGGTCCCGGGATCGGAAGAAAAAGGTAGCTGTGTGTGCCAGGGCACAGATCTCGCCTGGCTTCTTTCTCTCTTAATCTCTGCCCAGCATCTGTGGGAAGTGCTAAGGGCTATTTTTGCATGGAGTGTGGAGTGTGAATTGGGTGTGTAAATTGGGAACAGAGGATACAGTCCGATGGCCGACAGAGGGGCAAGGCGAGGGGAGAGCCTGCCCCGTGTGGGGTGATTGCAGTGCCGATGCGGAAGGAAGGGGTGCTCTCACTCTGCACAGGCACCGGCATGTTTCCATGACACAGAAAAGGTGTGCACGGGAGTTCAAAGTAGTTTCTTTCCAGCCCAGCCAAGGTTAAATGGACTGCGGGGACTTAAGGTTGGAGGGAGAGGCCGGGGAGCCAGGCTTTTACTTCTCAGAGGTCTATCTCAAAAGGGAGCTTTTGTGCTAGAACTGTGTCACATGTGTGTGGCTCAGGCAGATCTGTACCCATAAGGAGGTAGCAGAAATAGTCATTTCCTGCTTTGCGTTTGTTCTTTTTTTTTTTTTCTTTCTGCCTTTTCTTCCCTTCTGCCTCTTTTTGCTATGGGGTGCTTTTTGTCAGGTTGTGCAATGAAAAGAAACTGCTAGAAATAACTTTCTTTTGTTAAAACCATAGAGGCTTGTTTTTTTTCTTCCTCTGCCGGGTGAGAGTGATAAACTTGAATGTAGGCATTCCCATGACATGTCAGGGCCTGGCACCCTTCAACACTGATTGATTTCAATCAAAGCATGGACATTGATCATCGCCTCCTGATATTCCCGTGCAGGGCAAAGAATAGCCATCTTCTAGGTCAGCGGTGTTTGATTACTGAGTGTTTGGTGGCTATTCCCTTAAATATGACTCCTAGGCACTGGCCCCAGGTAGAGGCCCCAAAGCAATTTTCTTCCATGGCAATGAATAAAAATTGATGCAAACTCTGTGGCCTGGATACAGAAGTGGAGTCATAAACCATTTTTATGTCTCTTTGTGAGAATTCCCGAGGGAAAGATAATCTTCATTTGCTCCGAGCAGCAATGTGTGTGCTTTCTAAATGACATGCAGATTTCATCCACCCCCGGAGCCTCTCCTGGGGGGGCAACCATGAGTATTTTTGGTGCCTTTGCTATTTCCTTGGGAGTTGGGTTCTATAGAAGACACCTCTGCCTTTTGTTCCATGGCGGACTTCTCGAGACTGAGTTTGGAGGGCTGCAGTTGCTCTGCCGCAAGATGATGAATTTAGGTAGTTCCCACTTCAGTATTCTCGTCAATAAACTTCTTGAACACGTTTCAGAGAGGTACAAACTTGGGTTAGGAAATTCTGTGCAGGCATATTTCAAAGCCTCGTGCAGTGGGGGCTGTTATGAAATTGCCATATTTTGCTAGGTTCTGGCCTAATTTTATTGCCTTAGATTGCTCTGTGGGTAGGTCACTATTGATTGCCCCCCCACACACACACACACACACTTCTGCCCACCCCCATCATGATTAACTGGCTTGTGAGAAGCATGGGGAAAGGTACATTTATTTGTATAAGGACACGGTGTCGTAGTCGTTGCCTCTGTAAGGCGTTAGCTGAGCCAGGTGATGTGCAGCAGTTCCTACAGCAGCAGCGGAGGCCTGCTGCCGGGTGCCTGGGCCCCTGCTTGGCTTGGGAGCCAATAGGACAGGAGTGAGGCAAACAGAGTTTCTGGACTCAGCTGAGCTGAAGGAAATGCTTTGTGGACCAAAATGCTTTGTTAGGAGTACAACAGAGTCTGTCTGATGTCGATCTCTTAGCAACCAGAAGGGAACAGGGAGAAATATCAATATCGCTATTGTCATTGTGCAAGCAGATTTCAGTGTTTTGTTCTCAGGAAACTCAGAGTAGACCCAAAAAGTGGATCAATCCCCATTTGCTGTTGTACATGTTAATTCTTAAACACAGTGTAAAGTAGATATTCCCTAACAAAGCTACATGTATTAAGGGAGATTTAATAGTCATAGGCAAATGAACTATAGATATTTCATGGACTCCTTTTTATGTACAAAGTTAAGGTAGGATTAGTTGGAAGATACAAGTATATTCCTTAGATTTCTTTCAGTGGTATAGCATTTATAACAATTATTCCCTACAAAAGTGCATTGTTTTGATGTTGCATTTCTTTTCTACCTTTTTCTAAGATCATAATTAAGGCATGTGGGTTACTTTGCTCCATATTGTACGCCCCATGTCAATTGCAAAAGGTGCTTTTAAATATTCTGTGGGTTATTATGGGAATAGATAGTCTTGCTCATATGCAGAAGTATCTTCTTGAAGATTTGAATTACATAAAAGTAACAGTATTCTCATAAAGTCACAAAATGAAAACGTTTAGGAAAAACTTAGAATGTCTAATTTCTAAAAGAAAACATTTGGTTCATGGTGTCCCTACAATTCAGATCTGAGTAAGCCCCAGATGAACCTTTTTTATAGCTACATGACACAGCATCATACAGTATGATATATTACCAAGGATTATAACCAAACCATAACATATGTAACATTAGCCTAGAATTCACATTTCAGAAGTGTTTTTTTTAAACCCAGTAAGTTAATTTGGTCTATTATGAATATTGATAATCATGATTATCAGTAAAAAAAACAAGAAACTTTTAGGAATCTATAATTAGTTGAATTTTAATAATGATATATTTTATTCTTGGCACCACAACAATTGTATCAAGAAAAGGAACTCTGCCCTAGCCAGTATGGATCAGTGGGTAGAGCATTGGTCCCACAGACTGAAGGGTCCCAGGTTCAATTCTGGTCAAAGGCATATACCTCCGTTGCAGGCTCAATTTCCTGCCCTGGTTGAGGCAAGTATGGGAGGCTCTCACATTGATGTTTCTCTCTCTCTGTCTCTCCCCCTCCCTTCCATTCTCTTAAAAAAGAAAAGAAAAGATATCTTCCAGTGAGGACTAAAAACAAACAAACAAAAAAGGAAATCTTCCTATTTGTTAAAAAGAAACACATATAGTTAGATGAACCCTTAATCTTTTTTATTACCAAATTAAAGCAAAACAAAAAGTTACAATGAGTATCTAACTTAAAAGTTTCTTAACTACTGCATTTACAGATCTCTCTTGCCCATGCCTCCCTATTGCTCATCCTGTTCCTGGTATACTATTTTCCCCTTTTACTCTCCTTTCCTGGTGGGCTACTTAGGTTGGCAGCACGGGAAGGCATGCCAAAGGTAGGCAGATGCCTCTGGGTATGTTAATATCGGATCCAGGCTCTCACTAAGCAGCTTGTAGAGAGGAACTCTTTGTATCTCTTGCACCCAGCAGAGTCCAACCAACAGTTGTTGGGCAGTAGATGGCCAGCTACCTTGAACCCATGAGCATTAGAAGTCTCTTCAGCCCCTGCCCTTCCCTTGTTGCCTCTGGCTTCCGGTGCCACTTACCTATATGTTTTGCCCTCTTTACATAAACTAAAATATGTTTCAGTAGTGAGAAGTTTTAGGAGAATTGACCTTCATTTATTCAATAAATGTTTTTATTATGTATGCATATATGCTTGTTAGGATGTCCTGTCAAAAACAAACAAACAAACAAACAAACAAACAAAACTTTGAAGTGACCTAAGGAAATTTATACTTAAAAAGGAAGCATTTATGGAGTCCCCTTTCTATATGTATGACTGACACAAGGATATACTGAGATAAAATGGCAATTCTATGATTGGTGTCAAACTCATACAGCTATTTTGTGACAGAGTAGGAATGAATATGTATTGCTCCCCTTTTTATACAAACTTTTATTGAATGACTGCTGAGGATCAGGCATCGTATTAATTGTTGGAGTAAAAGCTGAACAAGGCATGGTTATAACAGTTCCCTGCAGAAGGAGGAGAAATATAAGTGCATATATATTTAACTCCCTACACAGAGAAGGAAGAAGGAGCCACAGGAACCCACAGAAAGAATTCAACTCAGGTGGGTTCAGAGGAGGTTTTCAGTGAAGCTGAGCCTTCGAGGGAGAGTGGACAAGATAGACAAACAGAACAGGAATCCCATTTCTAAATGATGGAAGTAGAGGGAACACTGGTGTGAGGAAAGCAAACATTGTTTTTGGAATACCTAGAACAAAGGGGACTTGAGTGTACCAAAGGAAAAAGGGCTGAAAAATAGTCAGGGGCCAGGTGATTGTACAGGGTTGGGATTATCCTGCTAGAGTGAGGGAGGAGCCAAAACTGACTTCATGGGGGTGGTAGGACTAAGAGATTGAAGAGCTTAATGGTTTAGAAACATCACTCAAGCGCCAGTGCTAAAGACAGCTTCTAGGAGAGCAGTCAGGAAGGAGTCAGGAAGGAGTGAGGGTGATACAGGTTCAGAAATACTGAGCATCAGAACCAAGCAAAGACTGCCAAGAGAGAGATGGTGTCGCACACAAGAGATATTTAGCAGAAGATGCAATAGAACTTGGCAATGGCTGTATGTAGGCTGTGAGAGGGAGTGATCAGATTCTAGGGTAACTGCCAGATTCCTGGCTTGAAGCAGAATATGGAGAATTAAATTTCCTGAACTTGTGTCTTTTCTCCCAGGACATTTATTGACCGCTTAAAACATACCAGGAAAGTATTTTTGTTATCCCCAGGTTACTGATGAGGGAACTGAGGCATAAGCATTTAAGCTCTTCCTTCAAAGTTTCTACAGTAATCAATGGTGGAGCTAAGATGTCAATTTGAATAGCCTCTCTAGCTTGTGTTCTTAACTATGATATTATACAGTGTATGTTGCTAATGTTTTACCTTAAGAATTTATTTTTTTATTTTGAAAAACGAAATAAAAAATTACCAACCCCAGAACTTCAAATCCTCAGAGACGTGTTGCTGTAACAACCACACAGCAGTATTAGGTGCTTGCAGATGACGAGCAATGGGAAGAGTGCTTCCCATGGATTTCCCTATTTTTTTTCTCACAAGTTTTTTTTTTATGAGGCAGGTGTTATTTTCATCCCCATTTTTCATAGCTAAAACCAAGGCTTTCAGAGCATAGGTAACTTTTCTGAGGTCATACAGCCAATAAGAAGTGGACTGAGACTTAACCTTGGGTCACTGGACTTTGGAATCTGTATTTAATGACCAGGTTTATTGTAATGCAACTCTAGCAGTTGCTTTCAGGATAAAAGCATTTTAAGGATTTTAGAATAAATTTCAGGAGATAGGAACTACTGAGTATTATCTCTTAATAGAGAATCTTGGTTCTTCCTGCCTCCTGCCATTTTACAGGCTTTCCCCAGGCCTAGTTACCTAGGTACCTTGGCATCTATGATGTAAGATGCCAGGCAGGGTGAGGTTTTATACTGAGCAGCTGGGCTGTTGAAGGGGAGATGATTGTGTGGATCCATATGAAATGAAGGGAACCTACTGTTTCCTGCTCTGCCAAGCACATAGAGAAAGCAGGTTCTCCAGAGAGCTGGAGTCTATCAGCATATTTGATATTCCACACTGTAATTATGTGTTTACATGAATGCCTCACCCAAGAGACTATGAGCTCCTTGAGGAGGAGGTAGTATTATAGTCACCTACTGCCACCTACCAGGGCTTGCAGAAGAGGTAGATGAGTGGAAGAGAGGGGGAAGAAGGGATGGAGGGATGGATGGATGGATAGGTGGATGGATGGGAGATGCAATATAATGCAATGATTAAGATTGTAGACTAGCTCTGGCTGGTTTGGCTCAGTGGATAGAGCATCAGCCTGCAGACTGGAAGGTCCTGGGCTCAGTTTGGTCAAGGGCACATGCCACAGTGGGGGGCATGTGGGAAGCAACTGATCAATGATTCTCTGTTATCATTGATGTTTCTATCTCTCCCTCTTCCTTCCTTTCTGAAATCAATAAAAATATATTTTTTAAAAGAATGTAGACTATAGAGTAAGATTGTGAGATTTCAGGTGCTGCATTTCACAGGGGGAGTTATTTAAATCTCTTGGTGCCTCAGTCTTTTCACTTGCAAAGTGAATATAATAGTATGTAGTTAGCCATAGTGTTGTAATGATATTTCAATGAATTAATATTAGGACAGTACTTGGCTCAAAGTAAGAGCCATACAATGGTAGTTGTTGCTGTTGTTGATGTTCCTAATGAACAGGCAAATAAACAGAAAAATGAGTGGACTATTTCCAATCTCAGCCTTCAGGAATTGTCCCAACAAGTCACTAAAGCCAGGCTGGTCAGTGCCCTAGGAGTATATCCGCTGCTGCCCTGTCTCCACTCTTCACCATTTGGAAGAGGATGGATGCAGGAGGCCTGATTCACTCTTAGGAATGGCTGTAAATCTTCATCCTTCTGCATTCCATGATATTTAGATGTAGGGAAGCAATTAAATAAAACTGGTCAGCTGATTGGTTCTCTGTGTTCTCTAGTATCACAGTACATTTTTTCTCAATAAAGTTATGTGTTCATTTTTTAAAAACTTATACACTTTCTTGCTCTTGATTAATTACCATTATAACCAGTGAAAGATCTTTTTTTCCCCTTTATTGGTTAAAATATTACATGTGTCCTTATCTCCGCCCCCCCTTTTCACTCTCCAATTCTTCCTTGCCTGTGCCCTCACCCTCCCTAATGTCTATGTCTATTGGTTAGGCTTATATGCATGCATATAAGTCTTTTGGTTGATCTCGCCCCTTTCTAGGTCCCCCCCCATCTGCCTTCCCTCAAAGAACAGGGTGCAAGATCTTGTTAAGTATAAGTTGTACATTTATTAATACCTAAATATATTATTTTAAAAGTTTTTGATTATGTTGTCACTGACATTCTGTAGCTACTAAACTGTTCATTATTCTGCAGGCCCATGATCTTTTCTGTCTTTAATTTTCCTCTAAAAACATGATATTGTGTGTGTTTTATTGAATGTCAATATGAAAAAACATTCTCTTCTTTTTCCTTAAGCATAGCTATGAAAAACTTTGAAGTGCTTTATTTTCTATCTAGTTATGTTATTAGAAAAGTTTAGTGTAATCATTTCATTTTACCCCCATTTATTCACTTAATAAAAGCGGGTTATGCATCCTCATTGTACCTGTCACTGCTCTGGGACTGGTAATGTAAAGAATGGGACCTGTAGGTCCATCTCCCAGCCCTGTTTTGGATTCTGCTTCTACCACTCTTCATAGCTAGAGGAGAAGGACTGGAGAAAAAAATGAATATATTTTTGGTGGACCTCCTTTTTGCCTTTTGTATTTCTCATATTTGAATTTATGTTAATGCTATGCCATTGTGTTATCCACATGTACAGAGGCATTTGGCTGTAAGTTTAAGTTTGTTATGTAACTCACCTCAGTCACAGAAATGGTTGGGCTTGGAATCAAAGTCTCTGTAGTTTGAAGTTTCTTGCTTGGGGTCTCATGAGTTGGAATGGTTCATCATTGTCAAATATGGCAGCAGCTTATAAAATGTATAGATTTCAATTTAGATTTAGCTGTTTCCAGTGCATTACTTCTCAGTCATAGGTGACCTTCTTTAATTAAGAGGATGTCCTCAGTGCTGTTTGAATTTAGATAAAGCCCATTGAAGTGGGTAGAATAGAGACGAACCTATATATCTGCCAGGTCTACAGCTTGCCTTGTGCCAGACCAAAGGCCAGCTGGTACCAACACCAGCTAAGAAGGATACATGGACAGCATAGAAAAGAACAGGGATGAGGACTTGTCCAGGGAGGGTTGGAAGGAATAAAGTCCAAGACTTTCTAGCAACTAAAAGCCATGGACTGAAACATTTATAATCTACCTATAGGGACTCCATAAAACCTTGTAACTTCAACAGTATGAACTGTATTCATTAGTCTAATGAAATGCAGTTTTCTAAGAAGTCTATACAGTTGAAGAAGGTAGAAAAATATGGTAAATTTTACTTAGCAGAGGGTTAAAATCATTAATAAAATAAGCACAAAATAAGGAGAAAGTGTGGAAAGAGAGCTAAATAGAGTGGGTCCTCAAATGATGTTTTTGTTATAACATTGATGGGATGCTGTAGGAACTTAATTCTTGTTAGTAAAATTGGTTTCCTCATATCATGTTTCAGTTAGTCTGAGGACCTGTCGATGTTAAGTGAGGACTTACTGTACTACACTCATGGTGATGGAAAGGATGGGCTTTGGGCCTAGATGGGAGTTCATCTCACAGCTGTGACTTATTAGCATTGAGCCTCAGTTTCCACGTTGGTCAAATGGGAATATGAGTCCTTTACTTGCATGCATAGTGTAAGGAGTAGAAATACTATAAAGACATAAAGGGAGTACTTAGCAAGGACTTCTAGCTTCCTCTCTTACAGTATGGGCTCTCAGGTATAATCAAGTGACTAAATAATAAGGAGGCTAAGGATCTGAGAAAACAGAATGCTTTTATGAACTTTTACACCTAGTAAGAACTCAGAAAATTATTTGATGAAACTTCTCTAATGGACTGGCATCCTTCAACAGCCCTTTTCAGACTTTCTCACAGTCCTTGGGGATTTAACTCTGACATTTTGAGAAATACTTCTGAAGACTCATATGTTAAATACATTTTCCATTCATTAACACTATTATTAATTAGCTTCTCTGGGTAGTTAAATGATAGCCTAGGTAGACATTGTTGAAAATTTAAAAATCATGTGTACAGATAGTTTGTTTAAAAATATTATTTTTTTACTTCTTCTATTTGCAGATTTGGACATAAACATTGCAATACTTATGTGCGGGAGAAGTACCTACTTGTGCAGAATGAAACAATCTCCTCTGCATAGGTTTTATATTATAATTTTTGAAAAAATTTATGAACACAGTATGTCTACAAGATATATACATATATTATTACCGCCCAATTTATCACCTTTTCTGGAACCATGATCACTAAAGAGGTGGTGTTTGTACAGGTTCAGGATAGTTGGAGACTGAAGGAGGAGAGGATGACTGACCACTGTAGAGTTATCACCCTCTGTATGTGGTTCCAGAACCCAAGTGGCCTGTTGACTGCCTTCTGTAACCAGCACATTCCCTTCTCCCCACCTCCTCAGACTGCCACTGTGAAGGCCTCTACAGTTTTCAATCAGATACAGAAAGTTGCTCTGCCCTGGCCCAAATTGGCCCCCTTCAATAACTGCCCCTTAGAGTTATCAGTGTGTTTAAACATTCCCATTTACCCAAATCAAATAGAAAAACTGAACCTCAAACCTGATCATCTCTTCTTTGACATTTTTATTATAGACTGTGAATTTTTTCACCTTTTAAAGGAGAGCACGGTGAGATAACAACAGCAAAATTTTATGGGGATTTTACCCCTTCTTTGTTGAGCTAACATCCATTGAGAGGCTGGGCCAAGCACTCTACCGAGTGCCTTAAGTAGATTATTGTATTGAATCTTCATGTATAGGTGGTATTATCCCAGTTCTCTATTAGGCAAATTATAATCTGAACATTTCAGCAAGCCCACGTTTGCACAATGAGCATAATTGTAAAGCAGGAATTCAAACCCAGGTCGTTGTGATTTCCAGCCCTGTTGTTACTCTATAACTCTCACCTGCACTCCTCATTCCCTGCCAGACCCAGATCACTCCAGGTCACTGCTGAGAGCACAGAATACAGGGCTCTAGGAGATGAATCTTTTCTGGGCCATGGAATGCCATGCTGGGGTTTTCTGCCCGTAGAAAATTCCTAAAAAGATCTTTGTGATTCTCCTCTACCAAAGGAAGAACACAATGGGGCATGGAGGGTAGGAGGGCAATAACGCTGGATGTAATAAATGAATTTCAAGGCACTTTCCCAACACATATTTACTTGAAATGCATTCTACCTTAACAGAAACATGAACAAAATAAATTACCCAGATGTTTGTATTTTTTATAAGGAGTGACATCATTTTGTGTTGGCTGATTTTTTGACTTTTGAAATGAGTATATTCCCACATGTTTGCTGATATCTTCCATTTCATGCTGATTTTTATGAGAAAGAAGCTGTGGAAGAAGTTGGTTTTATTAACTGATTTATGGAGGGCCTCAAAACACTAATTTTCAGATCCTAGATTAGAAGTTAAAATACAATTTGTGGAATAGTAAGAAATGAACACCGACTTCAAAAAGCTTCTTCCGCCAATAACCTAGACAAAATGTTAAAATTCCTGTCTTTGTTATTTTTATTAATTTATTGGGGTGACACTATTGAACAAAATTATATAGGTTTCAGTTACACAATTCCACAATACATCATCTATATCCAGCATTGTGTGTTCACCACCCCAAGTCACATCTCTGACCATCACCACTTATACCTCATATAATCTCCTCCAACTCCCCCACCCTGACAATTGCCACCCTGTTGTCCATGTCCAGGAGTTTGTCTCTGTTTTTCTCCATCCCTCTACTCTCCACTCCTGAGCCCTCCAGCACCTTCCCAAAAGCTGCACTGTATTTTGCTTTTTAGTTCATTTTGTTCATTAGATACCACATAAGAGTGAAATTAATATGAGACTTTTCTTTCTCTGACTGACTTATTTCACTTAGCAAAATGTTAAAATTCTTTAGTCATCCTGAGGATAGGAAATATCTCTTAGGCCTTATGAAGTAATGCTATTTTTTTCTCCCTTGACAATAAGAACAATGAATAAAAAACTTTAATTTGGGGACAGGAGTTGGCAAAAATTGGAGTCTCAGTTTGAATCGTTAGGAAACCTGCTAACAAGTGTTAGGTTCCATCCTCCTATATAATAAAAGCCTAATATGTAAATCGACCAAATGGCAGAATGAGCAGTTGCTATGACGTGCACTGACCACCAAGGGGCAGATGGTCAATGCAGAAGCTGCCCCCTGGTGGTCAGTGCACTCCCACAGCCAACCTCCCATGGTCCTCCCCCACAGCCGGCCAGTCCTGATTGACCCCTCCTGCTCCTCCCCCCGCCAGTGGGCCCCAATCAGTTCCAATCAGGATGGCCAGCCAACCTCCCACAGTCCCCACCCCACTATCCTCCCCACCCCATCTGCCAGCCCCATTCGCCATTCCCCCCAATCAGCCAATCTCCTTCGGTCTCTCCCTCCCAGCCAGCTGGCCCCAGTTGCCCCAATAGGGACTGGGAGAGATGGCCCCAATCAGGCCCAATCACTGTCCAGGCCTAGGGACCCCACCTGTGCACAAATTCACACACCCGGCCTCTAGTTTACAATAAAATAATTGGTAGGTGCCAAACGCTGTTCTCTGTTAATACTTAAATGAACCCTCTGAGTTAAATGGTTTTATTTTGCAGATGATAATATGAAGGCTTAGAATTTGAATTTATCAGTAACAGTGAGCAAAAACAGCAGAACTTGAACTCATGACTATCAAACCCTAAGGCTTCTCCTTCCCACCTGCCCCATTTCACTGTTCTGCTTACAAATTACTTACTGTACATATAAGATTCTTGCGCCTAGAGAGCGTTTCACTTTTTTTTTTCATTTTCTGACCAGTTTTGAAATCATTTTTATGCCTCTCTTTGCTACCAGTGTTATTGTCATTTGTTTTGTGATAAATACCAGATGAGAAACGCTTTTTAAATAATGATGCATGACTTAAGTCTACATTTTCATCTTCAAATGTTACAAAGCACAGAGCAATTTTGAATCAGGTACAGAAAGTTCGTAATTGATTTTGGCACTGTGGATTTACAGCAGTCTAGGGAAGAAACATTTACCAAAGCCATATCTTTGAACAATGTATTTTGTTTTCTATTAGTAAGTCCCCAAAATGGTCAGTCTCATAATTTCTGGCCACCTTCCTCTTCCCTGATGGGTTAGGGGTAAAGAAGAGAGGCTGTACTGGAAGATTCTGAGGTCACTGACTCCCTACACAGTGCCCTCCCTCTTCTGAAAGGACCTGTTGTCCCTCTATGTGGTGGTTGGCCACTGCAATGTGACTTAATAACATAATGAATATATTTACTTAGCTATGTCAACACTCAAAATACGTTTGCCTGCCCTTAAATAACAGGAAGATAACCATATTGATGTTGAAAAATGTTGAATACAATTCATTTATTTCCTTTGAAGAAGGACCATTGTTAATGATCCTGCTTTACTCTGCCTTCTCAGCTGGAGTTGTTCTTTGGTTTCATTATGCACATTTATTCCATCCACATTTCATTCCATCCACATTTATTCCAGATAGAATTAATATATTAATACTAGTAATTCAGGCATTATTAATACTGGTGACAAAGACACACTCACTGGTCTTTGTTAGCGTAGAAGTATCTATCCCAATAATCCTCCTCAATTCCAGGCTGTGAGTCGTTTCAAAAGATGATTTTGCTCATCTTAGCTGAAATTGGATCTGTGAGGGTGACCGTGAATATATTTAAAATGTGTGTTTTCTCTGTGCACTGGGTTATGGCCTGGCGAATGTGAGTCCCGGCCTTGATTTGCACAGGCGTTCGTTCATTCTCATGGTTAAGGCAGCCTGGCTTTCTCTTGCTCCTTGTGTGTGAATCAATATCCTGGTCTTTCTCCAAGTGGGATTTCCATGGGATAAGAATAATATAATTATGTGTACATTTGACATCTGATAAGCATTATCTTTTTTTATTTCTGGTGAATTACTTGGGATTTTGTTTGCATGTCAGGAAGGAGGGTGTTCTTAGGAGCACCTGGCATTCTTGCCTTTGACCTGCTTTCCTAGAGCATCACTGCAGCTTTAGCCGAACCTAAATTATTAATATGGTCTATCTGCCTGCACATAGAGCTTAATCCACCCTCCTTCTTTAAGTGCTGCCTGGATTTCTGAAATAATAGGAACATTGATTTTTGGAGGCCCTGTGGAATACGGGAATGGGCTTCAGTGTGAGCTGTGGAGTCACACAGGCTTGAGATTGAATATTGTCATTGTCACTTATTTTCTGTGTAGTCTCAAATTGATTACTTAACTACTCTGAGCCTTTGTGTCCTCATCTGTTGGAAAGAGATGTTAGAAATCAAAATTAAATTGAACATATAGTGTCCAGCAGTGCAGTAATTCAACAAATGTTAAGCCCTCCCACTTCCCCACTTCTTTCGTCCTTCCCTCGTCCATTTGGAAGAAATGAGTTTGTTTTATACTCAGCATGTTTCTTGAGAGCTTAAAATGGGAAAAGTAAATTTGTTCAAGTTAATTACATGCAGGGGGTAAAAATATATGGAAAAAATATCCTATAATAAAAGAGAAACTTGCAAATTGACCACACCTCTGTTACGCCCACTAGCCAATCAGAGCGAGTATGCAAATTAGCCCAACCAAGATGGCTGCAGCCAGGGAGCAAGCAGGAGGCTTGGGTTGCCCTTGGCGATGGAGGAAGCCAAGCTTCCTGCTCACTGGCTGCCCTGGCCTCCACTTAAGGCTACAAAGTTTCAATTATAAAAGATAAATAAATCCCAGATACCTGCTTCTAGCAGGCCCTGGCCTCCACTCAAGGAGCTGCTGAAAAAAAGAAAAGAAAAAGAAAAAAAAGGAGAGGCTGGGAGCTTGGGTCACTGGGCAGAAGGGGGGAAGGGGGAAAGGGTGACCAGCCTGCAAACAGCCATTAGCCCCTCACCCAGGCTGGCCAGGCACCCCAGCAGGATCCCCAACCTGATCTGGGACACCCTTCAGGGCAAACCAGCTGGCCCCCACCCGTGCACCAGGCCTCTATATCCTATCTAATAAAAGAGTAATATGTAAATTGACCATACCTCCAATTGAGCCATGCCCACGAGCCAATCAGGAGCAAATTATGCAAATAAACCCCAACCAAAATGACTGCCACCACTGAGAGCAGGAGGAAGGCTTGGGTTTCCCCAGCAATGGAGGAAGCCAAGCTTTCTGCCTGCTGTTGCCCACCTAGGCCTCCACTCAATGCTACAAAGTTTCAATTATAGAAGATGCATTCCAACAGAAATGGCAGCTGCCACGGAGCTGGAGAGAGAAGAGGCTTAGGGTTGCTGGGGTGATGGAAGAAGGTAAACTTCTGCAGCCCTAGCCTAGGCCTCCATTATAGGCTACAAAGTTTCAAACAGAAATGGCTGTCACCATGGAGCCAGCAGAAAGCTTGGCTCCACTGCAGGCTACAAAGTTTCAATTGTAGAACATAAATTAGCCCCAGATACCAAGGCCTCCACTTGGGTTGCTGGGGGGCCATAGCTGGCCTGAAAACCACCACAGGCCCCTCGCCCAGGCTGCCCCACACCCCAAGGGAACCCCCACCCTGATCCTGGACACCTTTCAGGGCAAACTAGCTGGTCCCCACCCATGCACCAGGCCTCTATCCTATCTAATAAAAAAATAATACGCTGATTGACCATCACTCCAACACACAAGAGGGCTGCCCCCATGTGGACACAAGATGGCCACCACATGATGGCTAGCAGGGTAGAATAGTGGGAAGTTCCAGGCCTGCAAGGGAGGGCAGTTGTGAGCCATCAGACCTGCAAGGGAGGGCAGTTGTGGGCGATCAAGCCTGCAGGGCAGGGTAGTTAGGGGTGATCAAGCCAGCAGAGGAGGGAAGTTGGAGGCAAACAGGCTGGCAGGGGAGCAGTTAAACATCAATTAGGCTGGCAGGGTAGTGGTTAGGGGGTGATCAGGCTGGCAGGGGGAATTTTGGGGGTGAGCAAGCCAGTGGGGGGGCAGTTGGGGGCAAGCAGGCCAGCAGCAGAGTAGTTAGGGGCAATCAGGCAGGCAGGCAAGCAAGCAGTTAGGAGCCAGCAGTCCCAGATTGCGAGACGGATGTCCTACTGCTGGTTTAGGCCCGATCCCTGTTAACCAACAGTAAGACATCCTTCAAGTGGACCCAGATTGGAGAGGCTGCAGGCCAGGCTGAGGAACAGCCCCCCTGTGCCATGCATGAATTTTGTGCACCGGGTCACTAGTATTTATATAACATTTAATTATACACACCTATGTATTGCACATATGTATGTATGTGTGTGTAACTGTAAATAAGACAGTTAAGCCAGAGCTAAATCTCTGTTCCTTCCTATTAGGAAGAAGTGTAGTTTACAGAGACAGCATTCAATGTGGTATGGAGCATAAGGCTTGGGTCCTATGGAGGGGCAATGGCTCTCCAAAGATCAGTCAATACAGCTGTAGCCTACTCCACAGCATACCACCTCCAGTGCAGGCTTCTCCTTGAGAGCTTTTCTAAACAGAGGGAAAACCAGTCCCTTTTTGCCCTGGGAAGACCTTAATGGATTTACCTTTACATTTCAGTTAAAAGTCTCCCACTGGCTACTCCCTTAACTTTCAGAGTGAAATCCACTCAGCAAAAGTTCAGTTTTAGTGACTCTCCCATGAATGCTTCTGAGGCTGTCTGTGATATGCATTTTCCCAGGGACAATTAAAGAGAAATAGGCCAACCACAGACAGATGGGTTTTCCTGTTAAATAGTACTGTCCAATCAAAGACTTCTTTCAAAGCTTGTGACAGGATTAATACCTGTTGTGTTGCTTTTACTCCCGGCTTGATTCCTTGTCACATCCTAGGGCATTTTGTGAGTTCTCATACCTTAGGTTTTCTCACCACATACATAATTGCTGTCCGTTGTAGGCACAGCATTCCACATGGGGAGGTTAGGGTCACCCAGAGGAAGCGTTATCACTAGAGTTTTGAAATACGCTATTCCAGTGTTTTTCTATAGATACTTAGTATTTGCTTTCCTTGCTTTCCTTCCTTTCTCTTCCATTTCTTTCTCTTTCCTTTCTTTCCCCTCTGTCATTCTTCCCTCTCCCCACAACATTAAAGATCAGATAATAGTGGTGCCTCCTATTTTGTAACCTCATTTCCCGCCCGCACCCCCATGAACCATATAATCTGAACAGATGTACATGTCAAAAAATACATTTCTGTTTTTTAAAAATTTATAGTATTCTATATCATGAATGTAACCAAAATATATCTAATATATCTAATCTTTCATTTTTGTACATTTCCATTTTTGTTAAGAAAAGGGGCACAAATCATAATGGGGCCTCACCTTTTCCCTAGCTCACAGCACGCTCCTTTTCCTGTCACGCTTTCCTTATTTCTGGTGATTCCTTTGCATAGCCTTCCAGGCTCTTCGTTCTTAAGCGAGAGCCAGCATTTACAACCTCATTGATCACAAATCCACTAGTTGGCCTGAGTTCTAGTCAGAAGAACTCTACGTTCACCTTCCCAAAATGTACCCCTGCTTTCCCACCATTGTTGTTTGTATTGCTCTGCCTGCCATACCTCCTCCCCTGACTCTCCTTCCAATTTTAGGCCCATCTCCAATCCCACGGAGACACTGGGGTACTCTGGAATTATTGTCTCTTGAATAAGAAGACCTTTAGATGAACAAAGTTACAAGTCTTGATTCTGGCTGTTGGCAAGGCCCTTAAGTTGGCCATTCCAGCTGCTTTTTCCTTGTCTGTTTTCTATTGAGGACCCTGACCCAATGCGATGGAGAGTCTTTCCCAGCCCCAGTAGTTCCCTCATGCTTCTACTGGATTCCACATTCCTTGGAGCAGGATCATTCTGCATTTCTGGAGTGTCCTATTCTCGCCGCCCCCCCCCCCCCCCCCGCGCGCTTGGCACTGCCCCTTTAAATGACAGTGGCTGCTGAGCTCGCTGCTTTTGTCAGTGCCCCATTAGTTCATCTGAAATCCTTTTAGAACTGTGGCACTCAAATGGCAAGAGAAGAGGACCTAGGGATAGTGTGCCCAATCAGCCTGTTTTGTCCAGGACTCATGAGTTCCCCAAAATGCAGGACTTCAGTGCTAAAATGGAGCCACCCTGCCCCTTTCCTCAAGAGCATATTCAGATTGACAGAATGTGGACGGGGTGAGAGGTCCTCTCTGCCACCTGTCTCTCAAACTCTCTGCTTTGCTTCCTTTGAGGCTCTTGCCTTCCACTGCTGATTATGACATCAGTCTTTTTCCTCTCAAAGTTCAATAAACATTTAGTCATGTCTAGTGTGATCAGTGGATGTTATTTCTTCCTAAGTTTTCTGTCATCTCTTGATGGTTGAAGCGCAATGGATCCTCTGCGTGCCACGCCCTTGCCCGTGTAGGAAAGTACATACACTTGAGCTTTGGGCAATAATCCCTGCTTTCATTAAGTAGGGTCTCATCAAGGATGCAATCACTCTGCTTTGCTTGTCTCTCTCTAGCTCTCTAACTCCGTAGCTCGTATGTTTTACTCATAGTTTTGTTTTGATTATTCGCAAGTTGCCTTCTTATTTTGATTATTCCCAACTTGAACTTACCAAAGCTGTCCCCTTTCACCTACCCCATCCGGGCCAAGGGAAGGACACTTCTACCTCCCACCAGTTTCACACCTGGAGAGGCCCCTGGGCCTGGTTTCCTACCACCAGGCAATAGGAAATAGCACATAAAACAGGCATAAAAAAGAACTTTCTACTTCCCGGTTAAAGTCCAGTTTAGTTTCTCATGTGTTTGACAGCAGGGATCTGCCATTATTTTATTAGGAAATGCTTTGATGGGGGCCACTCTATAGCTACATGACTAAAATATGTACAAAAGAATCACAATTTACTCAGATTACATGATTGAGATAATACACAATTTCAGATTGTTTTACAATAAATCCTGGGTGGAATAACCCACTTACCCTGCCTCCATGTTCATACCAATTACTCAATTTGTATTTACTGTATTAGTAATTATTTTTATGAACTTCAGCTTAAATTTATATAATTCAGTCACTTAAAGTAAATAAACGATTTCATTTAAAAGATAAGAACTGTAGAAATCTGGATTTGAACCTGTAGGACTTATGTAATGGACAAATACATCAGTTTTGAAGGGCAGAGTTGTGTGGAAAATTCCCAGAGTGTCTGCAGTCGTAGAATCTCAGAGGTGAAAGGGACCTTCGAAGTCACCGAGCTGGGCCCTCTGCAGGCCCGCCTCTCCTTGACAAGAGCTCTATAAATTGCTTGTCAGTCTCTGCTTATGAATTGCCTGTGCTTGGAAGTGTCCTGCCTCTAAACCTAGCCCACCTCATTTCTGGGCAGTTCTTTTTTATTTGTTCTTATACATTTATTTGTAGTATGCAGATGCAAGATATCTTTGAAGAAAAGAAACAGGGGAGAGTGATTGATATAGAGGCAGGGAGGCATTGAACAGGCTGTCAAGCTACAGGGGGAAGGCTTGGGTGGATGGAAGGTGGATGTTGGGGGAGATCAACTGAAGGACTTGTATGCATGCATAAGAGCATAACCAATGAATGAAAGACACTGGGGCAGGGAGTGGGGGAGGCTGGGGACATGTGCTGGGGGTTGGGGGAGGCTGGGGGGAGGATAAGGGGGAGGGGGAAAGGAAAACGTACTACTATTAATTATAAGTTATACTGCAAAAAAATCAATAAAAATATATTTAAAAATATATATATTTTTATTGATTTTTACAGAGAGAAGGGAGAGGGATAGAGAGCTAGAAACATTGATGAGAGAGAAACATCAATTAGCTGCCTCCTGCACACTCCCTATTGGGGATGTGCCCGCAACCAAGGCACATGCCCTTGACTGGAATTGAACCTGGGACCCTTTAGTCTGCAGGCCGATGCTCTATCCACTGAGCCAAACCAGTTAGGGCTGAGCAGTTCTAATTGTTAAAATATACTCTCTTATTTTGAGACTAAATCTAGCATCCTGTTATATCCACCCATATGCCAGCTATTTATATAGATGTAAATAGTACTGTGTCAGTACAGCATCTTCTCTCCAAGCTAAATGCTCCCATAAGACATAGTAGCAGAGACCCTTCAATGTCCCCCTTAGCCAGCAGGTGGTATCCCAAATTGACATGGTATTTTGTGTGTGGATTGTCCAGGTCATAATATATTGATACAGCATAGCCTCTGCTGTTTCCGCAGTTGATAATAGGAGCCAAGGTCACAGGGATTTTAGGGAGAAAACAGTTCAGACCCTTTTCACAGGAACTTTGGTTCTGTTTTGCCTGTGGGGTTCGTCCTACTCTTTAACTTTCAGTTTGGTCTCCTGACTGGCATTGAAATACTTACATTTCTGTAATTGGTAAATACATTGGGACATTTATGAGCAGCAGCTAAGTATAGATTTATAAAGATGCAAAAGCATTGTCCCCACCAATACGTACCTTCCATATTTGCCATTATAATATCTCTCATTATTTTATCCTTTGTACTTAGTGATTATTTTCTAAGGAATTACTAAGAGCCAATCATTTGCCCTCCATTTATCTATTTTTCTACAGAGATTCTGTCCTTCCATTTTTTTTTACCTTCTTTATCACAAAAATATTCATTAGAATTTGGTAGGACAGATGACACTACTTCAGTATCAATTAGATACCAGAAAGCAACAAATTAGGTAATGTGCTCAACTTTAACAAAGATTGATTTTTTAAATATATTTCAAATAGGTAAAAGTTGCCTTCTTAGAGATGAACTTTTATGGACTGATCCTTAGAAACTAAAGTATGTGGAATTATTTTGACAGAAAATCTATATTATAATAGGACAGTGGCCATAATGCCATAACGACCAAATGGCCGGTCACCAGCGGATGTATTGATGGTTCTTGCGGCGAGGCTGGTCTTGGTCTTGTGGCATAGCAGGTCTGAGGGACCACCGGTGCAGCGGGTTTGGGTCTCATGTCATTTTGCACACTGGGCCTCTAGTTAGTTAATAGAATAGGGACACAGAAGAACAGAATTCTGAAATACTTTTTGTAGGATAGTGAATAGGAAACACATGTGTTCTTTTGGGTCAATAACATTTCAGTTCAGCAAGTATTTATATGCCTTGTGGATACAAAGAGAAATAAGACATACTTCTAGTATTTGGGGAACTGGAAATTTAAGGAAGATAGACAAGTGTAAAATAATTAAAATAGTCTTGCACAGTAAGTCCTTAATATCATCGACAGTTTCTTGGAAACTCCAGCTTTAAGTGAAAAGACATATAGCACAACCAATGTTACTATAGACCAGTGGTTCCCAACATGGGGCACATTCCGCACAGGGAGGCAATTTGATTTTTAAGGGAGGTAATTCAAGAATGAATTACTAACAGTAAATTTTTTACATTTCTTATGGTTCTAGGGGCCTCATATACAGTATATAAATATATATTGTGACATATTATGCATTTTAGTTCTCTGTTATGTTTTGAAATTTTATTTGCTATTTTTTCATATCACTTCATATTCTTATTATTTTTTAACAATTTCTTAGTGATTTCTCCCTCAGTACTTCAACTGTACTTTTGTTCTTTTATTTTTCTCTTTCATGGGTGCCATCTTCTTTGGAAGCTTGTTTAGACCAACTTATTGGCCGTCTAGACTTCCTCCACGTGAATAGGAGTTCACTTTTTGAATAATAAGAAATATATGTCATGGTGGGGGGCGGGTATCGGGATTTTAGAGATGCTTAGGTGGGGGATGGCCAAGAAAAGGTTGGGAACCACTGATGTAGATTAATAGACTATAAGTAGGAGTGAAGCTCCTATGGTATATTTTTGGTTGTAAAAAGCATCACCAAACTTCTAAATAAAAACGAAAACACTTCTAATAGTAAGTATTTAAATAAATGTGAGCTATACATACATTTAAGAAAGATGAATACAAACAAATAAGATATTTTCCTTCCAACCTGCTGATGTAGGTCAGGGTCATGGGTGGCTGGAGCTTCTCCTGGTAGCTCAGAACACAAGGTAAGACCTGCACTGGACAAGACACCCTTCCTTCACAGGGCCACTCAGAGCCACCACACTCACTCAGATTGGGACAATGTAGCCACGTGAACCCATTTCTCAGTCGTTTTGGGGATGTGAGAGGAAACTGGAGTACCCAGAGAAAACCCATACAGACACGGGAGAATGTGCCTACTCCACACAGTGGCCCCAGCCAAACTCATTTTTTTCTTTTTAATTTGAGGTCCTGCCATAGTTAATTTAAAAAAAATGTATACAAAGTAATATAGAGGCCAAATGAAGGGATTCATCTAACAGGGCGGAGGATTGAGGGATGGGGACACTGAAGATAGCACCTGGGGACCGAGAATGTGAGCAGATGGGGTAGAGAACACAGCAAAACTTGCGGAAGTGGGATTGATTGGACATGATGGCTTAATGTGGAGGAGAAAGGAAGGAGTCACGAAGGATGCGTCAGAAATGCCCAATGTGAATATCTCAGAGGCCACTGACACCTTGTATTATGAAAGGAATGCGGAGGGATTGGCTGACCTTTGTGGGAGATGTACACCCTCCCTTTCTGCTTTCCCTTTCCCCTGTCAGCTATTAATATTTTTTGAAAAGTAAAAAATGTTACTTTATGTTGACTTTTAACTTGGATTTCAGTATGAGCTGCAAAATGGCAAAGCTCTGTACTTGGAACACCTGAGAGGATAGAAATGCACTGAGCTGAAAAATTAGAAACCTGGAGAATCATCACTGATTTATTTTGAGAAGTGTTGAAGCCATTGCTTTTTGTCGAAGCTGTCACTCAGTGGGCAGGATGGATTTAGAAGTGCTAGTTAACAGGCAGCTCAGAGTTAGATGTATGACAGTCTTCGTGATTAGAGCTGTGATGTCATATCCATGCTCTCCCATGTACTGTATTTGTTCTATTCACAGTGAACCCTTTTAAACGGTGGCATGTTTTAAGGTATTATTCCAGTTTGTGAGCAATGTATTTATGGTGATTTTTTTTAAAAAAGAGGGAAGTAGAAAAATAGAAGTCACTTATAGTAATCTTCATGATCATTTAATACAATCCAGTTCTTTTACATAATCTCTCTAAAAGTTTAATTTTCAAAAGCTTACTAGAGAAATGAAAAAGGAAAGTATCTTGGAAAACAATTTAATAGAATAGTGGCTTTTTTTTTCTTTACAAATGTGTTCCTAACAAAAATGGGCGTGATTACAAGCTGTGACCTAAGAATACTCTGAAAATTTGCCAGTGATTGTAACAACGTGCACTAGATTGAACTTTCCTCCAATGTGCTTTCATTAAAAGACTAGTTCAAGTTTAAAGCTGCATTTTAAAGACTTCTGCAAAAAAAAATATTAGTGCACGCATACCTTTTATGAAACATGTCTGGAAAAGCATATGCAATATTTTGATTTTTAAAAATGTTGCTTTCAAAGGAAAGCCTGAATTGCCAGTAAGGAATGTCATTACCGGGGACTTATGAGATTAATTTTTGCTAATTCTTTTTGCATGTTTGTGTTCACATGTGTGTGTGCCCATCTGTGTTTTTAATTTCATCAGCCTGACAACTGTATAGTATCAGCATTTTCAGTTATTACTTCTAGCAAAAATAAACAGACATCCAATAAGAGTCTAGTTGAGAATCAGAGTAGACAAAATGAGAGAAAAACAGTTCATAATGTGTTGGTTTTTTTAAAAAAGATAAGATAGGTGTCTTACTGCTCAATGTAAGGCATACTTCTATTAAACAGGAAGTTCCCTGGGTAGGTATAAAATACATGACGCCACTTGGCAATATAAAGGAGTTTTTATATTAGAATAATTGTGCCGTGAAGTATCTGTCTTTGAGGTCTGCTCTCCTATAATATTCTATGGAGAAAATATTCTATGGAGAGAAGCCTTCCACGACTCCATCTTTTGTGCCGCAGACCACAGCTGGCTCATTGACCTCAGATGTGGCTGGGAAGTCCCAGTGTCCCCTGTGTCATGGCAGGGAGTGCCGAGCCCAGAATTTTAGCTTGAGCTTGCAGTTTAATGTGGAGCTTGCAATTGCATTCTCAGCGACATTTCCTTTCATCTCATAACAATAAACTTTTTATGGTAATGTCTTAGTAAAGTGTGGCACTAGGAATCCTTTGGCTTTCACGTAAACGCTCAACACAAGGCGCTCTTTTTGTTTACTTGCTGTACAATCATATGTCCAGAAAATTCTAAATAGAGCTCTGTGTTTAGAATCTTCATTTTCCTTAATGATTCCAATGAGATTCTTTTTAAAAATTAATTATAATGTACTGGAGTCAATGTAGTGGCTCTAGGTGTATGTTGAATCAGTTTTGAGAAAAGGATAGCTGTTTAACCCATTCCCCCAACAAGATACATTGCATTTCACCATCCCTGCAGGTCCCTTTGTGCTACTTCCCAGTCAGTATCCCTCCTTCGCTGGAAGCAGCCAGTCAAGGATCTCAGCACCATCATTGAATATTGGAGTCTCCTATGCCAGAGATGTATCTTTAACACTAGGTTTTCCTTTTAAAGAGTTTCCTCTCCTTTTGGAATCATTCCAAAGTATATGCCTAGGCAAAGAATGGGGATTCAAAACTTGCCCTTATGAAATTTATGTGTTGCTTCTAACACACATGGGCATATCCTAAGTGTTCAATTGTTACTGAAAAAGGGAGAGGTCCATTTCCAACTTGTCAAAAAAATTTCAAATCACTTTTTTCTTATTATAGTTTAATTTGGCTCTATTTTAGTGTCTACTTCTGTTTTTAAAATGCCAGCAATGCTTTGTGATTTTACCTTGACTTTGTGTGGTATGTATACACTTTGTGTAGAGTAGAATAAATGATCAATTAATGGAAGTTTAGTAAGAATGATCAATAAATGGCAGGTGAAGATGAAAAGCTCTCAACTTGTAATCAATCACAGTTCCCCTGAATGTAGAGAAGCAGTGTGTGCTGTGGCCCTGTCAGCCTCTGTGGGGTAATAGGAGAAACATTCTCACATCTGTTTCTGCTCCGGGACTGGGTACCATTGTCTCAAAGGCAAGGCTCTATCCTTTGGTTCTCATAGTAACCAGAGTCGTTTTGTTATCTCTTTTGGGGGGAGGAAGTGGGCTGGAGGGGAGGGAGTGGACGGGGGTGGAGGTGGGGGGACAGAGAGAGAGAGACAGAGATTTTCTCTTTCAGCTAATGTGCCCTTTTTGATAAATAAATTTCAGCCAAGGTTGGGATACTCTGAACAATGCAGAGAGTTAAAGGATTCCAGGACACAGAGCTACTTTTATTTCCTATTGCAGCCTATGGAGTGTAGAATGAAATTTCGCTGCTGTTACAATATATTCTCTTTATTAAAATAGACAAGCGTTGGACAAGCCATAAACCTTCCATCTGTATTCACAGCAGGCTCCACCGTCCCAAGTACAGTCTACCCCCACTCCAACCTTCGTCTTTGTAAAACACTCGAGATGGAAAGGATTTAATATTAGAGACTGCCAGAATCATCACGTTCAATTTCTGAAACAATGGACTTGCTCCTCTGTTCTTTGGGCTGCTGCCTCCGTTTTAAAGGGAAAGCTTGCCTCTGTACTTAAATGTCACTGAGGACACGGTCGTTGGGTCGGAAAGAATCTGCAGTGCAGCAGAGGGAAGGGACGGGTAATTCTGCTCTCATCACCCCACCAGCCCAATCACCTTGAGAAGGAAAAGGAGGCATTTTTTACATGGTATGCTAATGATCGGCCCAGAAGTGAGGCACCCCTTGTGGAGTCTGTGCCTATTTCTCCATTGCCCGCAGGACAAAGGCTTTTCCTAATGGGAACTTGCCATTCCAAGGCACGGAAAAGTGACAACCTCCTTCTCAGGCCAGAGGAAGAATCCATTTTATTCTCTACCGAATTTCAAAGCCAAGCACTTGCTGGACATTTTAGGCATAGAAAGCATAGGGTCCTAAAAAGATGATTTTAAGAGGTCATTGTAAATTCTGATCTTGTTAGCAAACTATTCCCTCACTTGGAGAAGATTGTGTTTCAATTTTTTATAAATGAAGTCTGATGAAAAATTTAAACACACTCTTTTAGGATCACATCTCTCAGATGTCACGCTAAGCTCCCTTTGGTCAGAACGGTTATGTAAGGCGCTCTGTGCCATCTATCTACATAATAGACTGCTCCCCGGAATCCAAGGCCCTAATGCTTGCTGCTCTCTCCCTGAGGACTCACATTTATGGTGTTTCTGCCTCAGTGAAGTGTAATAGGAAATCTTAATACTGTTACTCTATTGAAGGAGGTGGAGGCAGTGGGTGCTGGGGGTGGGGTGGGGTGTCTTTACAAAGAGGATAAAATACAATGTCCTCACCATGGAATAATTATGTAAATTTAGTGAGAATGAAAATGATATTATAGCAGGTTTGCCCTGGAGGAAAGGACACGATACGACAGTGCTTTGAGGGGGACATCTAAGGACACTGAAGAGGGAAACTGGAAAAATAAGAGTTGTGAGGTCTCCAATGATGTGTATTGATTTGCTATTTCCAAAGGACTTTCCTGTACATTATCACATTTGAGCCTTGCGACCCTAAGAAAAGGACATTCTCGTTTTCAAGAAGTTAAGTTACTTGTTCGAGGTCAGCTAACTACCAGGTTATTCTGAATTGTGAACGATGCCCTCCCTCCTTCAACATATTAGCATAGAACATCCTATATAAACAGGGACATCCTGGGACAAGGCACACTGGCCTCCCCAGTGGTCCAGTGTTTCTCTGAAAAACAGCTGAAGCCTGGAGACAAAGGAGTGGGATTTGGACCCAAACTAAAAATAATATTATAGCAGGTGTGTGTGTCTCCTATAGGGAGATGGTACCAAGAATAAAGGAAAATTTCCTGATTTGAAGCTAAAGCCTACTATTAAGTTGCTTTCCATACCAGGTAAACCAGTGTACGCGTCTGCAACATGCTGACCTCATTGCACCCTCTGCAGCTTTAAGTATTAACTTTTTCTTTGCTTGGCCAGTTTCTTAGCTGACTAATGTTCCTGTCATTATTATTTCAGTTTGCAGTGCTTCATTACTTGTGCAAATAGGTGTTGTTCATATGCTTGGTAGCCACTTGCATTCTTCCCATTTATGGATCATCAACTCACATAACTTGCACCTCCCGCAGTTGTCCTGTTTTTTCAGTTTTTAATAATTCCTGTCAATCTGGTCACAAATAACTAAAAAGGCTAATTCATGTGGTTGTAATGTCACTGCAACATGCCATAAACATGCAAAGATTAAATTGGTACAAACATAAAACATGAAAGCAAAGATCAGTTTCTAAATAGCAGAGTTCTTAATCAATGAGCTAGAATATAGAAATGCAGAATGTACTGCATTTCAAACAGCATCAACAAGACGAAGTTAGGACTGCACAGTAATCTGCTGTGGATCACAGTTCCCAGAATTTGCTTAAGGCAAGTGAATCCATTTTGTTGTTCCCATGTACCGTACATTAGAAAACCAAGATGAGATCTCATGTTAAGTATGCACTCACTGTACAGTTACAGTAGCTGCTCATTTTTTCTGTGCACCAAGCAACTAAAAATCTAATACCTACTCTCTTATTCTGTCAGTGTAACAACTCCAGACACTTAACTATTACAGACATATAACCATCATAGTCAAAGCAGGGGAGCAAGGTCTATCCTGTGTAGTGCATCTCCCTGTTTCCTCTTTTAGCAGTGTCATTATCACTAAGTGAAAAGGGAGGGAAAGCAATTGATTTTTGATAGTGATTTAGTATTTGGTCCTAGGATGTATATGTATTTTGCCCTCGGCAGGAGAAGGACTACTGAAGTTTGGTGTAACTTACAAAGATTAAATATGTGAGGTTGTCCCAGCAATTGTGTGGGTGGTAATTTATTAGTAGTATTTTTATCCATTATTGTTATCACTGTCACACCTGACACAATTATAGTTTATCTTCGTGGTTAGGAGTGAGCTCTGCAGTTGGATTTCCACATCCCTTTGTGTTAATCTCTCCCTCCATTGCTTGCTAACTGTGTGGCCTTGAGTTCATTAATTAACCTCACTAAGTCTGTTTGCTCAATTATAAAATGGAGACAGCCATATTTCCTGTCTGAAGGTGATGGTTGGGGAAATTTCCTGAAATGGTCAACATAAAGTGTTTTGAAAGTGCTAAATAAAACTTTGAAGCTTTCTTATAGTCCCAGTAAAGAAGGTACTTCACTTTAACTCTTGGTTGAGAAATTCATGGATAGGTTTCTCATTATTAGCCAACAGAAGGTATTTCTTGTATATTAAGAAATCAAGAGAGAACTGTCTTACAAGTGGTAAATGCTTTTGACTTCATTCAAGATAATATAATTCAATTTTCCCTTCAAAGAGCATTGTTGTTTTAGAGATTTATTCTACCACAAACATAATTGTTAAATGAAAATGGTAATAGATATTAGCTGTCAGATTTTGATTAATAGAATCTAGAATGGAATTTGGATTGATCTCTAAAATGTGTGTGGGTCCATAACCTACTTCGTAAGAGTGTATCCTCTGTTGTTTTGATTGCTGGAGTAGCATTTGGCAATTTTATGTATATTTTATATTGCGTGATATCCCTGACTTGAAAAAGCTAGGCCCATTAAAAAACACACACATATCTTGTACATGTAGGAAGTTTTCTATTTTTCTCTTTTCCTTTTGCTTCAATAAGTATTTTAGCCCCCATATGCCAGGCACTATATAAGGTACTGGAAAATAGTGACCAACAAAAGTCAATGACTTGTCTTCTTAAGAGTTTAAAGTCTATGTATTTCATACCTGGAAATCGTTATACATCTGTTTCACACTCAAATGTGTGGTGGTTTTTTGTTATTTGCTCCAAAGAAAGAGATCCACAAAAAAAACACCTGTGAGAAATTGTCCCTCACTCTATGGGAATATAGAAAAAGCTGTGTTTTTCTTAAATACAAGGTTTCTCCCCACTTATGATTTTATTAAAAACTTTGATTAAAATGATTACCTTATTTTTTCATCATCTTGGGAAATAGTTTACTAGGCCATGTGATTTGTTATAACAGTCTGCATATTGTCTTATTTTTCTAACTAATAAATTATACATTTTTATCATTAGTTCTTTTCATGAGATGCCTCTTTACATTATTTCTAGATCACTTGAGCGTCCTTAAATAATTTTACCTTTAGAACGTTCAGTTGGCCAAGATACATGACAGTCCAAATGCTATTGTTTTCATTTTTCTTAATATTAAAAAAAATTGTTTTTCCTTTTAATTGGGTTGGTAGCACATGGCTGTCAGCTTTTTAAAACTTGACCTTTTCATAGAAGCCTTTAATGTTTCTATAAGAAGACAAGATATACAGATGCATTCCTTTGCTGGATTGTACTGCCTTTTTCACTCTCATTTTTTATGCCTACGTTATATTTACTTTTTTGGTTCTGTGATTTATGTCAGGTTGGTTTGATTTGGTACTTTTGAAGTTGGGGTATCTTCAGGAAGACATAATTTTTTATGTCATAATTATCAGAGAGTATGAACATATTTTTCTAATAAAACACACACTTATATCCCTTTTAGGCCTAAATACTTGGGACAAAGTTTCCCCTGTATACTTAGCCATGTCTCCTGAGCTTGAAAGGGCTGCATGTTGAGCACATCAGGGAGTTATTTGTGCTGCACACATCTGAAGCAGTCATTCTTGTTCTGTGCCCTATCTTGCCCCTTGATTCACCACTAATGCTCTTGCCTCTATCAAGAGACCCTCTTGTTGGGAAGAGTGATATATGTCTTTAGCTACTGATAGCGGTATTTCTGGCTGAGAGTGGTATAAACAAAGAAAGGTGGTTATGTGTGCATTTTTTTCTGACAAAACAAGTGTCTGGAGGTAGATGGCTGTTGGTGGAAGTTCATAGATGTATTGATGTTGGCCTTCAGGCTTTGGTTACCTTACTATTCCTCAAATCTGCATTCGTATTTAAAAAATAAATAAAGGACAGGACTAGCTACTGCAGTGCCTTCATCAAAAAAGGACATTTTCATTCAAAGCTAATAAGTATTAATGTAATGTAATGGCTATGGCCTAGCCATGGTCCATGGTGTTATTCCCCTAAAGTAATTTACCCTGCTGCATAGTTTCAAAGGAAGGGGAAGACTCCAGAAACAATCTTGCCTAGGATTGCCCAGCTATTAATATGTTATATATTAGTAATATATTTCTAGCTGTGTATGCTAGTATCAGTATGTGGTCTCTTCATGTTGAAAAAGTGGGTTTCTGCCTTGTTGATAGGCTTATTTTAAGACAATAAAAATGAGAAAAATAAAAAATGAAATCTCTGGTTTAAAACAATGCCTTCCCAGAAGTCCCTAGTGGACTGCTGTTTCACTGACCAGAATGGCATCTTGCATCTCCTCCAGATACAGAGGGGTGGAGGTGAGGGGGTCTGGAAGAGGGGGCCCTTAGCCTTTCTGCTTTGGAGCTCGCAAAAGAAGGTGGGTGAGCATCCATTGAGCAACCAGACAACAGGCCTCCCTTTGTCCAAGGTAGCCCAACAAGCACACCCTAGCAGGACCTGCCTTGATGTCCCGGGGTGCAAAGACTTTCCTGTGCTGCTCAGGTAGAGTTCTTCCCTCTGACCCACCTGGTCGCACAGTCAGCACCAGCAAGACTGAGCGTGCTCTCTGGGCCAGAACTGCATGACCACAGGCAGCACCCAAGAGGCGGTGCTCTGTAGGTTTCCTAAAAGAATGAACCAACGTGGGGGTTCGGACATTGCCTGCAGCCAGCTGCTGGAGGCAAATGGAAAGTGCTGAATGAGGAAATCTCCCTTCCACCTGACATCCCATCCTTGTTACACGGGCATTCCCCTGATGAAATGTGAAACCGCAACCCTGACCACTGGTGTTCATTAAGGTTCTATGGGAGCACTGGGCCAAAGCCCTGCTGCTGGCTCAGGTGTAATAGAAATATTCTAATTTGGGGCAGTAGGCTGTCTGCCTTCCTGGAATTTTTATACACCATTTTAAATAGTTATAGTCCCTTGGTCTCTAGATAATATAAATCTTAGCATAGTGTACCAATCAGTACAGTACTCTGAGAGGAGGAAGTGTGCAAAATCTCTACTCATAGGAAATATTCTTGATTGTGTCTAAATGGGCATATCATTTAAAATATAGTTTATCTTTCTGTGAATTTTTCCTTAAAAAGATGTTAAACAAGTGTGCAAAGATATATGTGCAAAGCTGGGGGGTTATAGCAGTGTTTTATGATAAAATTTGGAAACATTCCAACTCACCACTAGGAGTTAGGTTAGAAATACTAATGGAACACTGGGGAAGCATTCAAATGATGAGGGAGGATAGCCTAATGGCATAGAAATGTCACTGGGTGTGTTAAGTAGGCCGTCGATGTGAGGCATACTCCTCCCTGTTTACAAAGCTGTGATTATGAATGGATGGATGTCTTCTTACCAGAATGGTAGACCATGGTTATCTCTAGGTGGTGAATTTTTTACTTTTTTTCTTCGGCCTTGTTTTGTTTTTTAAACAGTATGTGCATATTTGTCTTATAACCAGAAAATATAATTTTCACAAAAACCTTTTTCACAAAATACACCTTGCACTAATGGAAAAATGTGAGGTACCATAGGCGAAGCCTCTGCCAACCAGAACCAAACTAACAGTAAACCTTAATTCACAGACTGTTTTCTCCTTATGCTCAGAATTAAAATCAGGACTAAATGAATTATAACCAGGAATACATTGTAAAGAGTCGTTTTCAGAATTTGTCTTAGAATATATCACATCCATTTCCCCTGTATCTTATTCTACTACAATGAATCAGATCCATTATTACAAACTTCTTCCAGTTCTTACCTTACTGAATGCAGTGGCCAAACTATACAAAACACAGGTGGACTAATACATGTATGAAATACGTTCAACATCAAAAACTAAGCAACAACAACAACAAAATGTCTTCTGAAAAGTCTTGCATTAAACCAAAAATGCAATCCACAATTTCATTCCCCAGAGATTCCAATTAATAAGGCATTCACTATAGAACCTTGAAAGAAGTAATTTAAAATTTCTCTATGAAATTCTAATGTCAATTTGCTGTGACTAAAGACCAAAAGGATAGGTAAAAACTTCCAAGAGCAATTCACTTAGAGGATTTCAGGGTCCTCCTTTTTTCATAATTAGCATAATTGTTGGCAGAAGAATTCTGATTGGCTCAATTGGGAAATGTATTAGAAAATATAAGAGCATACATTCTTTCTTTGGAGTACTGAACAATTTCCTCAGGGAGCTGAGAAAGAAAGGCCCCAGACGGGAGACTTCAAAAGACAGAATTGATCTGATGTCTTGATTCTAGAAGATGCCTGGCATCACTCATCTTCGTGGAGATAGAAGCCTGCATTTGTGAACATAGATAGAGCTTTCAGGCTAAAGACTAAAGATGTAATCTGAGTTACTTAATAAAGATCTATCTGAACTTTTGTTTTTAATTTATTTTTTAAGCAAGTGTGGTGGTTTTCATTTCCACCAATGTTTCTTAGAAAGAACCACTTATAATCGTTCTCTGCAAAGGCCAACTTTCTTTCCCTTTTATGAGTAGATCATAGGTAGAGACCAAGAAAAATGACTCGGAGTTTATTTTTTTAGATAAAGGTTAGCAGTAGTAAATACAAAGGTTAAAAGTGATTTTTCTTTTCACCCAAAAGTTTTATTTTAGCTTCAATAAATCCAACTTCCTGTCTCCTGGAATTTGTCAATAAAAAGGAAGAGAGAACTTTATTTTAGACTAGGGGCCTGGCACACAAAATTCGTGCATGGGTTCCTGCTGGTCGAACTCCTGGTAGAGGAGGAAATTTGCATATTAGCCTTTTATTATATAGGATAGGATATACACTGAGTAGCCAGATTATTATGCATTCAGAGATCATAATAACCTGGCCACTCAGTATATTTACAGACAGAAATTGTCTGCAGGGAGCTACTCTGACCAACACTTTCCATCAGAGTTGTGCATATGCTCCAGCTAGAGAAAAGTGCCACTGAGGCTATCAGCATCACTCGGCCACAGAAATTTTGTGGAAATGAGGACAGCAGGTGCTTATAAATGAGTATGTAGTCAGAGCATGTTACTAACTGATGTGAGTCCTTGTTAGCATTTATGTTCACATGAAAGCTAGTCAAATGACAGGTATTCCCTGAGCATTTCCCTCTCAGACCCCTTTCTAAATACCGGGAGTACAGCAGTCAGTGAGGCAGTCCGGGACCCTACAAGACTAGAGATGGTACCTAGTGGAGGAAACCCTATATAATAAAAGAGAAACATGCAATTTGACCGTACCTTTGCTCCTGATTGGCTATGCTACCAGCCAATCAGGAGTGGGGGCAGGGCCAAGTGGCACAAGCACTGGCCCCGAGGGTGGAGATGAAACAGCGATGGCAGCGAGCACCCAGTCCCCGGGTGCTGTGTAGGGAAGCTGCAACAGCAGCAGCATTGATGGCGGTGGTAGGGAGTGCCCGGCCCCCGGGCACTGTGAGCAGAAGTGGCAGCGAGTGCCCAGCCCTTGGGTCCGGGTGGTTGCAGGCAGCTGGGGCTGAGCTGAGCAGGGCAGTGGCTTGGTGAGCCTCTAGTGAGGCTTTAGGCCTTGGGCAGGCTGGGAGTGAGCCATCAGTTGGATATTCCCTGAGGGCTCCCAGTATGTGAGAGGGGGCAGTTTGGGTTGAAGGACCACCAACCCCCAGTGCACGAATTTGTGCACTGGGCCCCTAGTAAAATAATAAACATGGGAACAAATAGACCAGTAAGACAATTTCAGGTCCAAATAAGCTGTATGAAAAAGGCAAATCTGGTAAGGAGGGTAAGTATTGACTAGGGAGCTGCTTTATTTTAGGATAGTCAGAGAGGCCTCTCAGAGGAGATTACATTTGAATTGTGATCTGGATATTAAAAGGAAGTCTTTTCCAAGAAGCGTTTGTCAAGCAAAGAAACGGCAAGTGCAAAGGTCCTGGGAGAGGGTCTGAATTTTTAAATTTCAGGTAGTGTGGATGAACAAACTTATGGATGAATAAGGGAATTTGAGGGTCTAAGATTCACAGTTCCTGTTTTCCACTCATTTATTCAATAGGACCCTCCATATTGAATAAGGAGTTCTCTCTTTAAAGAAAAACACAAAAGCACAAGTACCTAAAAATTAATATAAAATGAAAGGTGTTTTTAAGTTAAGATCTATCAGCATAAGATAAAATTGTGTTACAATGTTTCCATCCTTTTTTTTTTTTTTTTGGTTGATATGAGAGAGCGATCATCCCTCTACTGTACACACCTGGACTGGGTTTCAAACCTGTAACCTGAGTATATGGCCTGACCAGGAATCAAACCCGCAACCTCTTGGTGCACAGGACGATGCTTCAAATACCTGAGCCACCCGACCAGGGCAAATAAGTTTCCACTTATTTGATAGCCACATTTTAGGAGCAAACTCCTTAAAAATAGGCTAAAAGCAAAGAATTAACATTAAACACCCAAATTGTACCACAGTTCCTTCTCTTAATCAGTACCTAGGCAAGAGCCCAGAAGAACTGGGGCAAGAAGCTATTTTTATATGTTCTTTATTTTTGAGATTTGCAGGGGAAATGGTAGCAGAACTTCCTAACTGCTGTTTTAATTTAAATTTAATTTAAGTTTATGTTAAAAAACAACACATTGGTTCCAGTTACTTTTCATTAAGGATTTACCAGTCAAATTCCGTTTTCTATTGAGCTTGAAGGTGGTGTCTATTGTTTTTTGTAGTAAGGAAAGCAGTTCATTAGTGAGAACAGTTTTTCAAGCAGGTGAAGATGTATTCCATCTCTCATCTTTAAAAACACTTAATTCCTGGAAAACGCCGTAGTTCTCGAAAACATTTAAAGCCCCCCCCCAAAAAATAATAACAACAAATAAATAAATAAATAAATAAAACATTTAAAGCCCTCTCATTTAAAGATTTCTCAAGTCCATCTCTCACATTTCTCCTAACAAATATGCCATAGACTGGCTTAAATCCTGATGCTTTTTTTTTTCCCACAATCACTGAACAATTCACAATTGATGACATAGTCAGTGATCAAGTCTAGCTGACTGTGGAAGGTGGGATGGAAATGAAAACTGGGTGATTTGTTAGATTTCAATAGATGGTGTACAGTACTCTGCAGGAGACCACGCAGTCTCCATGACATCATGGACTGCACGTGGGCATGGAGATGACCAAGCCAAGCACGGCCTCTTCGTGCCTGGTCACAGGCTAAGTTGACAATGACCACAATGCAACGTGGTTCTCCTGGCCCTGCCTGCTGACATCTACTGGGGGAAATTAGCTGGCTGGGATCTCCCTAGAAAATCCTGAGAAGCGATGAGTACAAAGGTTCATGGGGTAGAAGAGTAGGTTTCTGAAGCAATGTTTACTTTAGAATTTATGGTCATTCAAAAATAGCCCTGTGATCTTTGTATTCTTTCAGTGGATGCTGAATGTTCCTGATCTCACTTTCCCCCTAGGACAATGGTGGGCAAACTCATTAGTCAACAGAGCTGCAAACTGTGGTTCTTGAGCTGCAGGTTTGCCGACCAATGCCCTAGGACAAGCAGGGTCACATGCATAGAATGGAATGAGGGGTGGTCATATTCTGCCCGGACTGCTCAGCTGGGGGCAGTGGGCCAAAAGTCTCCTCATATGTAGCATCTTCAAAACTGACAGCTCTTTCACACAAGATTAGTCTTAGTTTGTATTAACAAAATTAATGATAAAAGGAAGATTGTGGGACAAGAAGCCCTGTAGACAATAAATAGTCTGAATGCTCAAAGAAAGAGATATGTTGGACCAGGGTAATCAAGGAAATTTAGAAAGGTGCTTGTATTGAAATACATTTAAATAAATAGATGTTTAATTTGATGTCCCAAATCCTGGCTTATTTCAATGTGTGTTATAATGATTAAGGGAACTCACATGGACTAAGGGAATTTGAGAGTCTAAGATTCACAGTTCCTGTTTTCCACTCATTTATTCATACTCTCTTCCTCTCTCGCTCTCTTCCTCTCTTTCTCCTTTCCTTCCTCTCTGTATCAAAAGAGTCCAGTTCGGTTTGCTCAAGCTAAACCTGAGCCTAATTCAACTGTACTGTGTATGTGTATGTAGTACTTAATATTCAAGTCCTAGAAATTTTAGTTAAATGGAAAAGTTAATGGTTTGTAAACTTGTATTTTCTACTTGATGATAATCATACCCTCTCATCTTTTGCAAAGAGAATGAAGGAGAAGAGAAACAGGGGTTGGAAGAGTTGAAGGAGCTGTCCCAAGTGGGGTGGTTCGTTTTATAAGAGCATTATAGGAGGAAGGTTCTCACCTGTGCTCTCTGGCCATAGACACCACAGATTCCTGGAGTTGGTTCCATACTTACACAGCTGCTCACTAATAAACATCTGAGTCCTGCAGTTACTGTGAAAATCAGACTACGTGCATTTGTCTCAATGTGGACTCTCCCTTTGCCCAGTTTATGAGCATCTCTCTTTGTGTAGGTGTGTGAATGAAGTCCAAGGGCAAACCTAAAGTGATGACTTTGTGTCAGAACTGGGAGAGGTTTTTACTCAGGCTCTTCTTTTCAGTTGGTGACTTATTTTAATTCATGATTTTGTAATTCAGAAACAGGAGAATTAAATTGCCATCATGGACATATACTTTAAAATGGTGTTATTTTTTAAAAATGCATTTTTGGGTGCTTTGATGCATTGGCATCTGATCCTTTGGTTTTATAATCCTTGTTAGAAAGCAAATTTTAAAATAGTGGGATGCTTTTCATCCAGATACTTGCTTGGTAAGCAGTTCTGTGGACCCTGCTGGCCTGAGCAGCTGGCCCCTGCCCATTCCACTCTGAGCGCCCTGTGACTCACCTTGATTTTTCCACAGCCCCAACTGTAGCTAGCTGCTTCTTTGCCTTATCCTGCCTTACAGTTCCCCCCTAAAATCTCCAGGCAATCAAGTTCAAAATAGAATTAACACCTTGACATGGTCTGTAGGGTTTGCATGTTTTACTAAGGGAACCTCTTCTAAAACATGTGAACTGTGGAGTCTTTTAATTTCTCTTTTCAATTAGGAAACTTCCCAAATGCTGCTGCCCTTGGTTGGAGCAGTCTGCAATAGCACTGAAGTGAATAATTCTATATTTGGCAGTTACATGTCAAAGCAAGTTTCATATACACAGCAGATGTACATTCTGGGTGACTGCCATTAGCGTACATCTGGGGAGTTATTTCCCAGTTATTGGCAGATTTCAGGGTTGGGGTTGTGAAGGAAGGGGCACAGAGGACTTGCCCTCTCATTGTTCTATTTCCTGAGTGATGGTCCCCAAAGAAAAACCTTCTGAGTCTGCACCCTTAAACATATCTTTTATATTTAAATGTTTGTGTCCTTGTTAACTATGGGAAGCTTTTGGATGGGGGCGGAAGGGGGAGGTTGCGCTGAAAGGAGAGAAGGGAAGCCTGGTCACTTTTGTTGTTGAAATTCAAATTGTTTCTTAAAGAAAAGCATTTGAGGAAATATGCTTGAGCCCTCTGTGTGGCATTGTCAGCTTTTGTGAAAGTCGATTTAGGGGATTTTCTCTGTGAAACCAATAAAGCAGCTTAAGTAATTGGAGCTAAACTATTCTCCCTGGAACAAAGCCAAGTAATGGCCCCAGGAAGTTTGGAAGGACATGCAGAAGTCAAGGGAGGGGCAGCAGCATCATTATCCTAACCCAACTTGGTGATTGAGGGGCTGCTACAGTCATAAAGACTTGTGATCAGTACATAGTCCTTGATCCACCTTAGTTGCTAGCTCTGTAATCTTTCTCCTCTCCTTCTTCCTCTAACCTCTCTGCCTTTTATTTTGGTAACAGTTAAGATTTGTAGCTTTCCACTGTTGCTTTTTCTTTAGAAATCTGAGCTGAGGCTCAAGAGATTCTCTGGGTTAGATTTCTGGTCTCTTTCCTGGAGAAGTAGGATTGAGAGGCTTGGTCTGAGCAACTGAAGGGACCTGCTCTGTCTACTCAGACACAAACTTGGAATAGCTTCTACAAATTACTTAATATCTTCCTGTCTCGCTCTATTTTAACATGCCAAGAGTTAGGAGACCCTGTATTGCTAGCTCAGGGTATAGACCATCTTTTCATCCTCTAAAGTGTTTTGAACACATTCTTTTAAAGCTATACCTCTTTCTTTTCTTCTTTCCCTTTCCGTTTTTTCCCTTTTTACTGAATTTATTGGGGTGACACTGGTTAACAAAATCATATAGGTTTCACATACACAATTTTACAACACTTTCTCTTTACACTGTATTGTGTGTTCACCACTCCAAGTCAAGGGATAGGGTTAGGGATAGAGTTTTCCCTGATTTATTCCCCCTCCCTCATATTCATTTAGTCTCTTCTTAAAGCCAGACCTGTAGCTACCATCCAGCTGTCATTTACTAGGTATCTATGATGTACCCTATTATGCATATTGTATCATAGGTATTTGTATACATTGTCTTATCTCCCCTATAAGATTATACATTCATTAAAATGACAGACAAGGCCTTATCCATCTTTGACTCTCCCTAACATAGATAGCACTTTGCACCTAGTGAGTGCTGATTAAATGTGGCCAGCACTAGGATTTTCAGTCCATTTGAAAAGAATGTAATGAGTAGATATGATAGTTATTAGGTGTGTAGTCTCAGCATCATTGTATCTTACTCCAATTGTTTCCAGGAAAATGCTTATTAACTGGATAGGGTACTTACCCACCTCCCCCCACCTCTTCCTGCTTTTTTCTTGTCTTATCACTTGTGCCCTTCATGTCTCCACTTATCTCTGGGGAATGTGACTTGTCCAGAGACACATGTAGCTTGGGAGCTTATTTTTCCATGAGTATTTGTGCCTATTAAAAGGAAGAACAGAGAGGATGAGAATCTGTACTTCCACCCTCATTCTAGCTCCTATTCCAATGATTGCTACTATTTCTATATTTTTCTGTTCTTTTTCTTTGTATTTAGAAAGATTTAGGGTTTATGTAGGCCTTGAGAAGATAAAGTGAGTTATTTTTATCCAAGAACCTGAGTTATTTTGAGTCCATCATTATGTGAAGCACTGATTGTAAGTGAAAAGGAAAGATTAAGATTTTTTTATATATTTTGAACTTTTTTAGTTGTTGTTATTTTTTTCTTTTTTATCTTTATTGTTCATTTTATTAATTACATTGTTCCCTTTTTTCCCCCTTATAGCTCCCCTCCACCTAGTACCCATCCCACCCTCCGCCCTCACCCCCTCCACTGTCCTCTCCTGTAGTTGCATGATTTTTGTCCAGTCTCTTGCTGCACTTCCCACAACCCCTTTCTCCCCAAGAGTTGTCAATCGATTCCCTCTCTATGTCCATGATTCTGTTACATTTACCAGTTTGTCCTGTTCATCAGCTTATTAATTCACTTGATTTTTAGATTCATTTGTTGATAGATGTGTATTTGTTGTTCATAATTTACACTTTTATCTTTTTCTTCTTCCTCTTCTTAAAGAATATCTTTCAGCATTTCATATAATATTGGTTTGGTGGTGATGAACTCCTTTAGCTTTTTCTTATCTGCGAAGCACTTTATCTAACCTTCAATTCTGAATGATAGCTTTGCTGGATAGAGTAATCTTGGTTATAGATTCTTGCTATTCATCACTTTGAATATTTCTTGCCCCTCCCATCTGGCCTGCATCGTTTCTGTTAAGAAATCTGCTGACAATCATATGGGTGCTCCCTTATAGGTAATTAACTGTTTTTCTCTTGCTGCTTTTAATATTCTTTCTTTGTCTTTTGCTCTTGGCATTTTAATTATGATGTGCCTTGGAGTGGTCCTCTTAAGTTTCCTATATATTGGGGTTCGGTGCCCTTCTTGAACTCCTAAGTCAATTTCTTTCACCAGGTGTGGGAAGTTTTTGGTCACTATTTCTTCAAATAGGTTTTCATTGTCTTGCTCTCTCTCTCTTTTTCTGGCACCCCTATAATTCAGATGTTGGCTTGCTTGAGGTTGTCCCAGAGGCCCCTTACACTATCTTCAATTTTTTGGATTCTTTTGGTTTCTTGCTTTTCCAGCTGAGTGGATTTTACCGCTTTGTATTTCAAATCTTTAACTTGGTTCTTGGGGTGCTCCAGAGCACTTTTAGGTCTTTGTATAATATTTTTTATTTCAGTCCGTGTATGCTTAATTTCTGGTTGGTCCTTTTTCATATCCTTGAGAGTCTCCTTCATATCCTTGAGGGTCTCGTTCATTTCCTTGTAGGACTCATTCATTTCCTTGTCGGTCTTGCTTATTTCCTTATAGGTCTCGACCGTTTGTAGGAGCCTCTTGAGAAGCCCTATAATCGTGGTTTTGAATTCCATGTCCAGTCGTTTTTTTCCCTCCATTTCTTCCACATCTGATTTCTTTCCATGTCTCTGCATGGTGGCTGCTTCCCTGAGTTGGTTAATTAGCTTTTTGTGGAAGATGCCCTACTAGGGACAGTGGCTCAGCCTCCCCAGTTACCTGAGGTGGATATGGGTTGCACAGTCTTGCTGAAGTTAAGCTCAGGTTAATTGTTGTTAGCACTTGGAGGGGTTGACCTCCAGGCCAATTGTCTGTGAAGCTCAGGTTGGATGGGCGGAGTCTCCGGGCCAAGCAGACAGTGTTAGCTCCGCCCTATGCGGCCCCAGGGACTCTGTGCTGGGGGCAATCGCTGCCAGCACCTCTGGGAGAGAGCCTCTGCCAAGCTCCACCAGCTGCCGGGGAATTCAGACTCTCCCCAAATGAGTCTGCACACCCAACGTCTCACCCATGGTGGTAAAACAAAGCAGTCTGACGGTTTTCCGAATGAGAGAGCAATTCGCGAGCACTCTACTAGGTCAGGCAGCTGGGCTGTTCCCAAGGTCACGCGCAAGCTTGCCTTCTCCACAAGCCGGCAGACCCCTGCAGCACCCGAGCTTCAGCGTGCCCTCCCACTGTCCAGTTTTTACCCCGTGTGATAGTGGGTTCCCTGGACTTTGCCCAGAGCTGGAGAATCAGTCCAGTGGGATGTCTTTGTCTCCCCCAGTCGAGAAAACTGGCCGGTTTTCAGCCGCCTGCCCTATCCACTGGTGCGCGCTCCAAACCTCTTTCTGCACGAATCTTCAATGCTGTCCGCCGCCACTCCTCCGAGTCACAGTGTCTTATCTTCACTTTTATTTGTGGAATTTTCACTCAGCCAGCTTTCTGGTGATTCTGGACGGTGTTTGTTCTTTCTTTAAGTTGTAGTTTTAAAATTGCTGTGTATGATTGTAAGATAGGTGTTTGGCCTATGCTGCCATCTTGGTTCTCCCTGAACTTTTTTTATGTGTTAAAAAAGAGTGTGGGGGTGAATTTTTAGATGCACTGAATATTGCATGGATTCGTTTGTTGAGTATTTCTCTTCCTTAGCATCAGTTATCCCTAACTAATCTTTGCTTACCATTTTCATGAGAACTGGAAGATATCTCCTTCAGTTTTGAATTGCCTGCCAGAGCTGTAACACATGAGGTCTTTGTACTTATTTTCACAGAAGCTAATGAAACCCAGCATTCAGACTGTCTGGGCAGACATCTTGCAGAAAGAGTTCCTTTTCTGATTTCTCTGGTTGAATTCATGAGATCACAAGCTAAATAAAAGGTTGAAGTTCAAGTAGCAAATAAAAGGTCAATGTAACACCAAACAGTTTGCACCAAAAATGTTCTGCATTTCTCTCCTTAAAGCAACTGTGGCTCAGCTGAGTTGTGTTGGTGGTTTCCCTTTTCCTGTGTTTCTCGCAGGAACCCATGTTGTCACTACTTAGTCCTGGAGCAAGGCTTCTTCAGAAACCAGTGCATGCTGGGCGCCAAAAATGGCAGTTGAGAACTGAAAATATGTATGAGAAATGTGTATTCTGTCCTTAGAAGTTTTATTCTAAGACTTCTTCTAGCTTTATCCATGCTCCTTTCCCTATCCATACAATTATTGAAAACCTATGTGCATTCACACTGTATCAGACATCTTGTGCTGATATAATCAGTTTGAAACTATTAAAAATTGATTTCCTAGAAGGCTTATGAAACGAGCATATTTTTCTTTAGCGGCACACCTTCTATAGAGTAAAAATAAATTATCTTGTAAGTGTTAATACTACCACTACTAATAAAGTAGCACAGGGGCTTTTCTCTGTGCCAGGCACTATTGCCAACCCTTAAAGTATAATATTCCATTTAAAGAGTCCAACTCTCTGTAAAGGGTATTGAATCTCTTTTTAACAGCTAGGAAGCCAAAGGCTCATAGAAGTTTAAGTTACTTGTCCTGGGTCACATCACTGATGTGTTTCAAAGCTAAAGTTCAAACCCAAGTCTGTTTTTACCCCCAAGTCTGTATCCTTAGTCACTACCTCCAACTTTTTCCTGGAAATTGTCAAATGTCAATACTTCCTGAAACAACCAGTTAGAGTTTTGGCTAGTCCTTTCATATAGCAGATAAGAGAGCTGCATGAATAATTAAAACCCAAGGACCCAGGTTTCTGTACCACCCATACTCAGAATGGACTAGCTTAGTGATCGGCAAACTCATTAGTCAACCGAGCCAAATACCAACAGTACAATAATTGAAATTTCTTTGAGCCAAAATTTTAAAACTTAAACTTGTAACGCCACTTCTTTAGAATAGACTCGCCCAGGCCATGGTATTTTGTGGAAGAGCTACACTCAAGGGACCAAAGACCCGCGGTTTGCCGACCACTGGACTAGCTGAAATGACAAATACCTAATGCTCAACATGAGTTACATTGGGGGGAATAGCAGCGAACAGGATGAAGACATCCCCATTTGCCCTTCAAAGAATTTGCAATCTCTCCTTGCTCTGTTGTTGATGAGGCTAGGAAGAATGTAGAACCCTAAATCAGTGTAGGAATCAAAGCCATTTCCTGGCGGACCACTACATGTCAAGGGAAGCAAGCAAAGCATGGTGGTGATGAGGGAACAGGGCTTCCAAGTTCAAGGTCACACCTGAAACCTCAGAATCCTTTTCTGGCTTAGGCTAAAGAGAAGCTGTCTCAAAGGAGCTGCACATTATTAAATGTTAAGGTAGTGGCTTACAAAACTTGGTCCCCAAGCCAGCAGGATCGCATCACCTACAAGTGAAACAAGCAAAAGGAACTGATTTTTAATAGTACCAACTCACCTATCTGGAACTTAACTCTTTAGTCATTCACCATTTATTGACAAGCACTTTGATAAATATTAATTGATTTTATCCATATAATAACCCAGGAGATGTTCTTATCTCCATTTTACAGTTGAAGGAACAAAGGTTAGGAGATATTAGGTGACTTGTCCAAAAGCACAGCTGTGGCGGGATTTGATCCAAGTTTCTAGAAGATGCTCTGAGATTTAGACAAGATATTCCATCCAAAGGAGCTCACAGTCAAGCAGGAAGACAGATACATAAGCAAAAACTAGAAAGCCCTACTATCTCTGTATACTTTCAAGGTATTGAAATTAACCAAGAGCTAATATGCTAATTAGAGAAGATGGTGGAATGACCTTATGGAACGACCTTCTGGAATCACCGGTGGGTGGAGGGCAGGGCCATGAGGCAGCTGGGGCCACAAGGGCCTACTCATGCACAAATTTTGTGCATTGGGCCTCTAGTTTTAGTATAAAGAGTGTTGGCAAAGGTAATGTTCCCTTTTTCTCTTAAAAATATTCCCATAAATGTTTCTTGACAAGAGGCAAGGTAAAGAAATTAAACATGCAATCTTTTTGTCTATGTTTGCAATCATGGGAAACAATGTAAATAGCGAGATTTTAAATTTATGAGGTTTTGAACACCTGCTACTAGTGGGCATATTTACTCAGTAAGCATGCATCTAGTGTTCCCAGTATTATATTAGGTACTGGGTATAAGCAACAAAAAGAAAATAATAGATGATCTCAAGTAATTCAAAAGGTTCATTGTATGAAATAATTAGAAAACAATAAGAGAGAATATCAGGGCCTGAATAATATGATGTAATAGTGGTTGAATAAAGGGTGAGATCAGTGAGAGTCAGAATGTCCATTCTCTCTGTCATTCAACCCACCGGTGTTTTCCAGGAGAATAAGTCTATATAGTCAGTAAATTGGATTTTGTTATACTGGGCCTGAGGCAAAGAAGCATGAAGCAGCATAGCTTCCTCAGAGAAGGGGGTGACAGAAGGAGAAGGGGAGGGTGGAAGAGAGACAATATTTGTATGCATATATACTTGCATATATATTTCCAATTTGTGAGTTTATCTTCATCTAAAATTGCAATAATTGCTAAATTGCTCCCTAAGTAGATGTCTGCTTATAAATTCCCTATCAATGTGTGCTAATCTCTCCTTAGAGTCCTCAACACTGTTTATTTATTAATATTATTTTTAAATGTTTTTTATTGATTTCAGAGAGAGAGAGGGAGAGAGAGGGAGGGAGGGAGAGAGAGAGATGGAAATATCAGTAATGGGAGAGAATCATTGATTGGCTGCCTCCTACTGGGGATCGAGCCTGCAACCCGGGCATGTGCCCTGATCAGGAATTGAACCATGACCTACTTACTAGTTCATAGGTAGGTGCTCAACCACTAAGCACACCAGCCAGGCTATTATCAATATTCTTAATCTCTACCAATTTAACAGGTAAAATCATATTTCATTATTTTGTTTGTATTTACTTAAAGGTATAAGTTTGAGTAGTTTTCATATGCTTATTTTGACTTTATGTCCTTTACCTGTCATTTCCACTGGAGAGTTAGTTACCTTAGAGCAGTGGTCACCAACCTTTCAGATCTCACAGACCACCAGTGGTCTACGGACCACCTGTTGGCGACCGCTACCTTAGAGGTAAGAATTCCTCCAACCATATGGATGACAGCCCTTTGTTGTATGAGGCACATGTATTTCTTTCTGTTTGTCCTTTTTTAAACCTTGCTTATTTGGTGTGTTGTGTAGAAATGTTGTATTTTTATGTGCACAAATGTACAAACTCTATTCTCTATGACTTTTTGGATTTTGTTTCCTACTTAGAATTCTTTGCTTCAAATCAATTAAAATATTCGCCCAGTTTTCAACTAGCTGTTTCATTTTATATACATAAATGTTTAAGAAACCTAATTTTATAAAGGGGTGAGATTGAGAAAAGGACCTGTCTTCATTTTTTTCTTCTAATGGCCAAGTACTGTAGACCTAATCATTATAAATAATCCATTGAATTCAATTGCCACCTCTATTATATATTAAACTTCCAGATTTACTTGAGTGATTTTATTATTTTGAACCAGTTTTTTTACTTCCTGGCATCTTCTTCAGATTAGTCTGCTCCTAGAATGAATTGCTACTTGCTAAGGGACACACTTGTTAGAACAGGTTCCCCTGAACACTGCCCCCAGTGTACTTTACATGAAAGGTGTGGATGCAAACATTATTAAAGGGTATTTTCATCAAGAATATGAGGTCCATGATTTTTAATGATATATTCTCCAAGAGCATAAATCCATGCAGGCCTAGAGCAATGCCTAAAGAATATACTCTCAATAAATATTTGTTGAATGGATGAGTTGGTGCTTTAGTATTGGCATATTATATCTGCTCTTTACTTTATAAAAAAATTAACATATTTCATCTGGATAAGGAAGTCATATACCTAAATTAATATGATTCAGCTCTTATGGATTTGCTCCAATGTGTCAAAAGCCATAAAACTTTTCATAGTCTTTAATTCAGTTAAACTTTTCAGAATCTAACAAAAGGAAATAAAAAAGAAATGGGGTAATTACATGTCCAAAAATGGTCATAGTAACACTTTTTATATAAGCAAGTAGAGGCCTGGTGCACAAAACGTCTGCAATAGGTACTTACTGCCCATCTGCTGGCTGTTCCTTGTTGCTCACTGCTCTCACTGCTCCTTAGTACTGATGCAGAAGCGAGAGAAGCTCCTGCCACTGCTGCTGTACTTGCCAGATGTGAGCCTGACTTCTGGCTAAGTGGTGCTCCCCCTGTGGGAGCTCACTAACCACCAGGGAGCAGCTCCTGCATTGAGCATCTTCCCCCTGGTGGTCAGTGCACATCATAGCTACTGATGGTTCTGGTCATTCCAACATAATGGTTGCTTAGGCTTTTATTATATAGATACACTGAGTGGCCAGATTATTATGATCTAATATATATATATATATATATATTAGAGGCCCAGTCCATGAATTAGTGCATGGGTGGGGTCCAGCCAGCATGACCATGGGCAGTTGATCAGCCTGCCTGCTGGTCGAACTCCTGGTCGAGGGGACAATTTGCATATTAGCCTTTTATTATATAGGATATACACTGAGTGGCCAGATTATTATGCATTCAGAGATCATAATAATCTGGCCACTCAGTGTATGTTGATAGCAAGTAATTAAAATGGCCAAAAAGATAAATGCTGAAAATATAAAAGACAAATCAGAATATGTTATAGCAAATATTTAGGTATGTATAGATATATATATGATCACACACCTACACACATCACATACATTTATGGTGAAAGCCTAGAATGAGCAACATCAAAATGATTATTTGTAGTGGAAGAGATGTGTTGGATTATATTCATTTATTTTTTTAAATGTTTGTAATACTAGCTTTTTGCTTTTATAGTAATAAAATAAATAGCATAATAAATATAATTAAACTAGATGCCCAATGCACGAAGATTCATGCAAGAATGGACCTTTCTTCCTCTGGCTGCCGGCACTGCCTTTGCTCTGGCTGGAGCTGCCTTTCTGCCTTTGCTCTAGCCCAGAGCATGCTGCCCAGAGGCCCAGAAATGCTGGGGTGGTGCAGAACGCCTGACAATACAAGCATCCCATCCTGCCCCCCAGCCACTTGGTTGGGTTAATTTGCATATTCACTCCTGATTGGCTAGTGGGTGTCACGAAGGTACAGTCAATTTGCATCCTTCTCTTTTATTAGTGTAGATGCTTACTTGAGGTATTGGCACATGGGCAGCTCCCCTAGTTGGGGATTGTTTCACAGTAAAATTGGCTGCTGACTCAACATTTTGATCTTTATGCAAGGAGAAATGGGTAAAACAGAATGACATCTACATCAGGGAACTCTGATGAAGACCCACCTTTATAAATATCAAAAGTTTTCCTAGTCTTTTGAGAATGGGGAAGTCCAAAATGTTGTCTACTTTTTGTTCTTTGTACGCACACTCACCTCATCTATTTAAATCCCTTTTGTTTTTCGGAGTTAAACAAACATTTCATTTGAATTTTCAAGTCACACAGTAAATTAGATTGTTTGCATTTGTCTTTAGATACTTTTATGGCCATAAACATCCATTGTTTAACTGGATGTACATTTGGTAAAGAGATCAGATATTATAGCTAAATATTTGTCCTCTAAAAAGAAATTTTGAAAGAGTTTTAAGTTCCATGCTTAGTGAATATGAGAGAGATGAGTTATTTTTAGGGTTGGAGCATTCACTGTAATAATGGGTGCAAATACCATGGAGGCAACCACTTTGATCTGGTTCCTGATTGTCTTTGTAGTTCTCCTCAAGCTGTACCTGTTGAGCTGCTTATTTCTATTCCTCACATCTCCCATCAAATCTAGATGCTCATATACCATCTTTGGCATCAGGACAAGCTGGCTTATCAGCTATGTTAGCTCTATGTTAGTTTTGTTTTTTTGTTTTTTTATTCCCACAGGACAACTGTCCTGGATGACATTTGTTTTGGCTTCCATGTGGAATATAAAGCTGTAGACATGATGTTAGTCACCTAAGATGTGTCTAAAGATTGCTTTGCATGCTCTCTTTCATCTATACAAATAGTTGCTTGTTGGGTTTTAGATGTTGACTGCAGGTAATTTAGGAGGAAAGGCAGCAAAGGGTAGGCAAGGTGTGCTTTGATGGAGTTGATTTAAAATGAAGTAGTTATGAGCATCTGCCTCTAACTCTGCCCCTTTACACTTTCAGCTGGGAGCAACTACTCCAAAAAAATACAAGCACAGTTCTGTGGGCTTTCAGAACTGGGACTTGCCCTTGAGCAGTGGTTCTCAAAATGTGGTCCATGGGCCAGCAACATCAGCATCACCCAGAGATTTGTTAAGAATAGAGATTTTCAGTCCCCACATCAGGCAGACTGAGTCAGGAACTCTGGGTGGGCCCAGCAGTCTGTTTTCAGCAAGTCCCCTAGGTGATTCTGATGCATGCTCAAGTTTAACAACTGTGACTGTTACAAGAACAGAAAGTTAAGCCATTAACATGGTCTTACTGACATTTCTTTTCTTTTCTTTTGATTGTATAATACATAAAACCCAACAAAGAGGAAAGTACCCATGGAGTGCCTTCACTCTCACTCCTCAGTGAAACTGTTTTAGCATTTCTATGTTTAGATTATCAGTAGTGCTTTCCATACTCTAAAATATATTCTTCTTTATATATCATCTATAAAAAGTATTTATTGCCTGCCTTCTTTAAGAAATAAGACTTTAGTTATTTATATTCCATTCCCTTTCCCCTGCCTACTCCAAATTTACCACCTACATTATTTTTATTTTGGTTCCTCCAGGTATTACCCTTATAATTTAAAATTATATACTTGATTTTCTTAAGTTTTCACCCATTGAACTTAGTATGATATAAAGTGAAGAAATTGACACCCACTTCTCACCCTTTTCTTCTTCCCTCTTTGGACTGTTAACATATTTATTGTACTATGATAAAATATTTGATGATGAGTGTATGCGTTGCTTCTGAAAATTGGAGACAGTGTTTGCTAGAATGGTTATGTAAATATCCCTGAGTGGAGAATGAAGGTCTGATTGGTCTTTGACTTAATGTCCTGCTCACCAGTGTGTGTCCTATCCTTGATTGCTTGCCCAGCTTTGGTCCACAGCCTATCGTTATCTCATGGCAACACTTCCCAACATGTTTCCGTAGGTGTTAAGCAAAAAATGTGGCAAAGTGAGTTTGAGACCCACTTAAGTAAACGTAAAAACATTACTTACTGTAGGATTCTTCAGAGCCTTTCATTCCTAATGAAAATTACTAATCAAGAGAGATATCAGTATATAGCATTTCTCAAATGGAAAGCTCTTTTAGCATATGGCAACTCAAGAAATCAGTCTGATTCCTTTGACTAAATTGAGAATTTTGCTTAAACATTCATTCAAAAACCAATCACTTGGTGCCTACTCTGTGTAAAGCACTATGCTAAACACAGAGATGAGCAAGCATTGCCCTTACCCTTAAATGTTCACTCTGTAATTAGGAACATTGGACATACATATCCTATGTAATAAAAGCCTAATATGCAAATAGACCTAACAGCAGAATGATGGGTGGCTATGAAGGGCAGACACACACTAACCACGAAGGGCAGACACTCAGTGCAGGAGCTGCCCCCATCCCACAGGCCCTGACTGGCGGTGGTAGGGGGTGGGGCCAGTAAGTAGGTGATGATAAGCCAGCTAAGGCAGGGGCTTTGGCTGGTGGTGGGGGTAGGTGATCATCCTGCCAGTCACCCCTGAGATCAGCCCTGATCGCCAGCCAGGCCTAGGGACCCTACCCATGCATAAATGTTGTGCACTGGGCCTCTAGTAGGTATATAAAGTGCAAAGCAGAGGCATTCCATATAACAGGACCACCAATACAGTTCTTTTAGAGTTGGGGAGTGCTTAAAACAGTCATATTTAGGTTATTTTAGTGAAACCTCTGACATCCAATCTTATCACCAGAAGTGCATCCTAACTGGTAATTTCTGGGAAGACTATAAAGAAACAAAAAACCTGTTTTGTGTCCTTCAGAAACTTGATCAGGAGACAAGCTGTGAATGCAGACATTTCAGTAATCACAAAAGAGGTAACCAATATGAGCCAAAAGATAAATGAGCCGTCATAAAGCAGCACATGATTAATCACTAGATGAATTGATTTGCATTTCAAAACTCTTCCTACTGGCTTCCATTGGGCTTTTACATGTTCTCAAGCAATGAAATTGTCCCAGATGCTTAGTAATAAAAGGGAAGAGCTGAGTAGCCCAGGTCAAGGCTGGAGAGAAAGGTCAGAATCCTCAGGAACAGTGACACTGACTAAGGAAACAGTTGGATTTTGAGTGGATCAGAGCAGACGCCATGACAGACAAGGGGCAAACAGAATAGAATAATAATGATTTAGAGTTTCTGCTCTAAATAATCTCGAGTTTGAGTGGCAAGTTTACTACTTTGTTCATTTCAAAGCCTTGGGCAAGTGTTTTTACTCTCCTAAGCCTCAATTTTCTTTATCAGCACAATGGGAATAACAGTAGAATGGACAGGGTCATTGTATGGATGAAATGAAATGCTGTACATGAAGAACATAGAACAAAGTTTGCACAAATTAAGTGCTGTGGATAGTGGTTACTCACTGTAGAGTAACCATCTTTACATTGCCTCCACCGTGTCCTCCCTGGTCCACACAGAGGACAATAAAAGGACCTTTGCTTTGACTTTTGTGTTGTGAGAATTAAATGAGATAAGCCTGTAAAACTGTTAGCTAGGGCTACACCTTACTATCATATGATTAGGTATTGTCTGTCCCCAGAGGAGCTCAGTCCCCTCATTGTCATCAGAGGTGACATGAGAGATAATGTATAGTTATTAGTACATGTTCTTGAAGAAGGAACCTATCTTCCCGTTTTACACAAAGTCGTTGTCCCACACACTAAATACATTGCTGGTTTGATTCCTGGTCAGGGCACAGACCTGGTTTGTAGGTTCAGTCCCCAGGTGGGGTCTGTATAGGAGGCAACCATTGGATGTTTCTCACATCTCTCTCCCCCAATCTCTCCCTGTTGTTTCTCTCTCTCTTTCTGTCTCTCTCTCAAATAAAAACATATCCTCAGAGGATTTAAAAATAATTTTAAAAAATCTACTCTGGTTTTATCATTTCATTGAATATTTTCAAAAATTACATAGGATAAATATTGTGTCTTGCATTTTATAGAAGAAAATGTTCTGCTTCTGTCTGAAAGGCGCATGGCCCAGAAGTGATAGGGCGATAAAGCTGGACTGTAATCCCGGTTCAGTCCAATTTTTTTCCCCACACATAAGCCTGTCAGGATGAAAAGTCCAGCCTTGCTTTAAGTGACAGGGGAGCTGCCTCAGGCTGTGGGAGGGGATTATGGGCAAACAGGTATGTGAAATGGTGACATGTCTATAATCCAAGTGTGGCCGCCGAGGAGTTCCCCTCACGTGTGCAGGTAGAGGTGGTAGGGTACATTATTCCATTCCAAAGAGGAAAAGCCTGGGATGAAAAAAGGCTCCCTGTGTTTTCTCTCTTTTAATGTTTTCCTTTTCTGCCACAGCCCAGAAATATCCTTGGCCTCTGAGTAGATTACATTTCATAGCAATGCGGAGGCTTTAACTCCCACAGATGTTAATGGAAGCCATATAGCTATGCAGCACTTTCAAAATGTACCACTTAATGTCTGAACCTTTTAATCATGCTAGAAATTTTTTTTCTAGCAAATAAACACAAATCTATTTTTGCACGAACAAAGAAAAGAAACAAGTACACATTCTACTTCCCTCTCTCCTTAGAGTCTATACTGACTCTGTCTTGGAAAATTCACCAAACATCTGTGAGCTTTCTCCCATGCTTGATGGCTTCCAGACTCAAATTGGGCTCTCAGTTATTTGGACACAAACAACCAAATGAACAAAACCTTCAAATAACTAACATTTTCTACATTAAACTTCTATGGGGGATTTTTTTCCTTCAAAGAGCAAGCTTATCTCAGGGATTTATTTTTAAAAGCAACCCGAAGATTTTCCCAAAGGAAAGGACACTTTCAGCCCAGCCTCCTCTGCCTTACACATGCACCAGAATAGATGATGAAAACGGGCAGTCGACCTCACCAGGGTTGGGACTCCACACACCATTACATTCCCATTGCTTCACACACGTTGACATGTCGTATGTGTGGGCTGATGCCATTGATGTTTCAGAACAACAGTAACAAAAAGATTCTATAAGCTGTTCAGTTTGAGAAATGAGTTTATCGCATCTTTTTCTTTTAACATCCATCATCTAATTGTGGTCTCCAGTGCAGCAGCATGTGGGAACTTGGGAGCAATGAACATGTTTAAGCCCCAATACAAATTCACTGAACCTCAACCTCTAAGAGTAGCCCTCCAGGTGATTCTGATACACATGGACATTTGAGAACCAGTGGTGTTAAAAACTGAGTTTACCTAAATACTCTTTGTATGTTTTCTGCGTAGGTAAAGGTTTTTTTATGGCCTATTGCCCATTTTTGGCCTATTTGCCAATTCACTATGCTTGAGTGTACTCCAAGTCAGCCAGTATACTGTCACATGCTGTTCTGAATGAGCCTCAGTGTGCAGAGAAGTGGAACTGAAGACTCAGAAAGAAATCAGAGATGGGGAGGAAAAAAAGGGGACAGGTACCTGGGTTTTGCTATGCAGATGAAGGAGATCAGGTGTCAGCCTTTTTGCTAGTAGTTCCAGCAGCAGTTCAAGTATCTTTGAATTATAGAATACAGGTTAAAAAATGGGCTAAACAAAATGTCCTATGGAAGGTCAAGTGTAAAAGGCTAAATTCAGTGCTACTTTATTGACAATTATGTGTAATCTACTTTTAGCGACTACACCACTCCTGGAATATATACTTCTCTATAGCCCTTACCATGATGGATGAGAATTGCTTACTAATCTATGTCCAGAGCTCTGCGAAGGGGAGGAATTCTGTGCTGTATTCAATTTTGCTATTCCCTAGTACACACCTAATATACATTTGGTGCTCAGTGGATATCTGTTGAACTAAGTCAAGCCCTTCTTATTTGGGGGAGCTTCATGCTTGCCAAGTATGAAGACACTGAGAGTGAAAGGAAAACAGACAAAGCACAAACTGGGGAAAAGCTTATGAGATTACGGGGTCAGAGGGGAAGCGTGGCAAATAGGGAAAGATTCAGGAAGCCTGATGGGAGAAAATGCCGTGATTGGAAGTAGGAATCTGGGGTTGAAAAGGAAGGAGAAATGGTGGGAAAATGTGATGGTTGGACGAAAACAGAAGGGGTTGTGTATGAAAAGGAAAACTTGGACTGTGGCGTTTGATAAGAATAGCGTGTTCAGAAAACAGAGTGGAACGAGCTGGGGGCGGCAAAGAGAAGACTGGATGGAAGATATGAAATACCATGAGCGGTAGGAGAGAACAAAAGCCTGGGGTGAGGGTGGGAATGAGAACTTTGTATTTTATTTGATCAACTAGACTGACAGACTTTAAAGTTCATTGTTTCATCATCAAAGGAAAGTCCAGCTCCCACAATTATTCATCTGTTGGTGATCCCACAACTGCCTGAAGGTCCTTAGCAACAAGCTTTGTTTCTCTTTAACGGATCTTGGAGGATTTTTCTTGGTGACAGTCACTGAGTGGCAGCCCTTTTCCTCAGCCTTGTTAAGTACATCCCTGAAAACCAAGAGAGAAGGGCCAGTGGGTTCCAGGGTCAGCGCTGGACTCAGGAGCTGAGGCCCATCTGCCTGACCGTGATGAGACTGTAGGTGCAAGGCCACTGTCCAAGGTGGTTCCCTTCTTGTCTGTCTCAACACCAGAGGCTTTTCTCATTGAAAATATATTTGGTGCTTTGGGGGCGGAGGTTGAGGGGGGAGGGGGGTCTCAACCAATTCCCAGCGCGGCAGGGAGGCCAAGCATCAGTTGCCATCAATAGATATGCAAGCAGTTCATTTAAAATTTTCTTAAGCAAACTACATTTAAATTTTTTTTAATCAGTTACTTTTTTCCTTAAAACATGTCACTCTTTTTAAAAGAATGTTACATTAAAAAACACACCAAAATTTTTTTCTCCAAATCTCACTAAAGCAGAAATAACTGTGATCACCATTCTGGAATTGCATTTACTTGGGGAGGGGTCGGGGTGAGGTGGGGTGTTTGTGTGTGAGCACCTGTCCTAGAAAAAGTAAACACTTTCAGGAAATTGCATTGGCAAGATAGCGTATTGGTTTTATAGTTCATGCTCTTCATTGTGAACTCTCCGTTACTGTAATTTACTGACTCAAGGGATACAGTGTTAGAAAGTGGTGACCTGGGTTTTCTCTCTCACTCTTGCAGGTTAAACTTCTCTCCTCGTGCTCTCTCACATCCCCCTGCAACTATGCCCAATTCTCTTTGCATCTGCGTTAATTTTAAGCTTAGGTTACCCCAAACCACCTGCCCAACGCCTCCCTCTCTCCTTTTTACCTCACTTTTTTGCAAGAGTATGCTCCATATCATCTTCACCCTCAACCTGCTCAGTGTGATGCTTACCTGATACTTGCTCCCAGGTTCTCCTATCCCCCAAATCGTGTTAACAGTATTCTTAGTAATACACTAGTGATCCAAATGCCACAGTCCAAAGAATGTTCTTTTCTTTTCTGACAGGGCTTCTCTGCTGCAGTTGGCACTTAGGGTTTTTACTCTTTAAAATTCTAGACTCTGGACTTCTGTGACTTAGCCTGAGTTTATATTCGATCTCTGCCACCTAGAGGTAGCTGTGCAATTTTGGGCAGTGTCTTGACCTCTCTGTGTTTTGTTTGCCTCACTTTGAAAGTAGAGATAATAGTAGAACCTGATGTGTAGAATGGGATTTTTAAAGTATCAAGTGAACTAAATGGTACAAATTACTTAGAATACCACCTCCAGAAATAATGACAGTGATCACAGGATGATGTCTTCCCAGGCCAGCTCATTCTGTACAGGTTAGTTTTAGAATCGAGACCAAGAGGGTCATTAAAATTCTGATCACTTCATCCACATTGCTCAAAAATTTTTTATAGATATTTCTTTTAATTTTTATTGAATTTTATGAGGATGACTGGTTAATAAAATTATATAGTATATAATTCTATAATTTATTAGTTATACATTGTATTGTGGGTTTGGGGATTTCTGATGTTAGGAAATCATAATATGTAAGATTGTATTTAGCAATTTGGGTAACTCAGCTCATAGTAATTGGGATATGTATAGTTATAATTTGCATTCCAGCTATTTAAACTTAGATATCCTTGACCAGGTTGAATATACTATGAGTAGATCTCTTTTTCCAAAAAATAAGATGGAGAGAGTCTTTGGAGAATGGCCTCATTGAATTGGTAAGTTAGTTTTCTCCTTATTTTGGTGATTTCCCCAGTTCTTCCATAATTCCTCAGTGCTCTGGCCATTTTCTGGTAAGTCATGGTCTTCCGGTTGCCTTTTCTTTTGCCCCAAAGTTGGGCACGTTTTTCTTTGTTTTTTGATACAAACTGAAAGATGCCTTTGGTTTTATCTACCCACTGAATACAAGATGCCATCTCAGGATTACACAGAGATTCATGAAGATATTCGAACAGTCGGAGCTTCTTTCTTTTCCTCCCCTTTGCTGGAGAACAGGAGATTGTATCACCTGGTTTTCAGGGATGTTCTGTAGAGACTGATGAATATTTCCTTCAAGACAGAGGTCTACAGGATGATTTATCACTGTTTTCCAGTTATAGACAGGTTGCTCTGGAGGAACCAGACCATAGTAGCTGGGGTTTCCTATGACATGAGAACAGTGGTTGATGACATTCATGTAGTCTTTGCCATCTGGAGGGTACTGAAGATCTCCAGTTGAATGTTGCCTCAGTACATCAAAAGCATCTTCAAATGCTTGGCCCAGCCTATCTTGTTCAACAGAAACCATACTTCTTATTAATTAGGCAATTCTGAGGATATTTTTTCCATTGAAGCTCAGTAAACTGCTTGAAGCTGCTGCATTTGCCGAGGGCATCAAGTTTTCTTCTTTAGCTTGTAGGTTTCTTTGCGATGGTTTCCAACGGCTCTGATGGAAACTATGGGTGCTCCATCCACCTACAAACACTTCATTCTTAGCCCATCCCTCTTACCTGTTCTCGAGAATACAATCTAGCATCCACTGGTACCAGGTGGAAATCATCCAATCCTCAGAAACACAAGCCTGCATCACCCTAACTCGTCGAAACTTTCCGCCACTTTATAGCAGTCCCACATTACTCAAAATTTTAAGTTCCAAGAACTGTCTTCATTACCTGTCCTAATAGCCTTAACTCTTGCCCATGTTTGCTACTGTGCAGCTGCTTGTAAAGGCTGAGATTTAGGTGCACCCACTCTCCTCATTTTCTTTGCTAAACAGAAATGGTTGAATTCTGACCTCTCTCAGTTTCAAGGGATAGAATTGTGTAGACTATCTGGAAGAGAACAACTTTCAGTGCACATTGTTATAAAAAAATATTCTCTCCTTAGAAATCATTTGATGTGTGTGTGTTTAATGTCCCATTTGCAGCATTATTCCTTCAAGAAAACAAAGACCTTTTTTTGAGCTCCTTAAAGGTTGAATGTGAAATAGACAAGTGTGTCCTTAAGACTCTGATTGGCAGACCTCACTTCCCCCAATACCCAGCCTCATGCTTGTTCTAGCTGCCCAGGGACCCTTTGCCAGCTTGAGAAGCATCCTGTACCCTGGAATGTGCTCTTTTTCCTTAAAAACTCTCAGACACCCACACAACCCTTTCCTACAATCCCATGTTCCCACTGTGGCAATAATAAATGGGCAATTCCCCAGGATTTTATCCTATATAATAAAGATATAATGTGCAAATGGTTGTTACACCGTTAAGCGTAACGACAGAACATGTAACAACCAGATCATGGATCAGCAGGAAGGTAGGGCAGCAAGCTGTAAGCATGTGGCGGAGAGCTACAGGAGGGGGCAAGGCAGTAAGCTATGAAGGGGGTGGGAGGAGCTACAGGAGGACAGGGCAGTGGGCAGACAGCTACTGGAGGGTGGCAGTGAGCTACTGGCGAGCTATTGGCGTATGATTTCTTACGCAGGTCTACTAGTCTTTAATAAAAACCCAAGTGCCTCCTGGGAAAGTGCCATTAGTACTGGGAATTTAAGGCCATACAAGGCCAATATTTCAAACCTCTGACAACCTGGGGAGAGCGATAGCCTCTGCCGTTCACCCCCACGTGTACATTAATACCTAATAGGCACATACTTTTTTAGGATTAATGAATCTCCTGATCCTTGGTGTCCAAGTCAATAATAAAAACCCCTCTCAAGTTTAGACAATTATTCCTATACCCATAAAATGCTAACTTGAACATGTTTATATCACTAGAATGGTCCTTGGCCCAGTTCTCGATTTTAGAATAAAGCAGTTCCCATTTTCCCAAGTTAAGTTAGATAAGAAAAATTTTACTGCATCACAAAAGACTTCTGAAATCTATTGTCTGACATTAAAAATTTGCCATAGTGGAAAGATGGGAACTGAGTTCCTTTGCACCTCCAGGAATAAGGAGAGTCCCTGGCCCAGCAACTTGCAGAGCAACTAGAGGACTTGCCAGGGGAAGAAATTGGATTCTTTCCAGTTGGGCCACCTGCTCCTGGATTGGCTAACTCACTTTACCTCTTAAACTTCTCTAATTGGTATATATCAAATGAAGCAGTGGGAGAGTGCTAAGAAGGAAAATTTTAACTGAATTAGTAAAGTAACAGAAGGAAGGGAGGATTGTGGTAGCTTCTGGATGCCATTTAATATAGACTCTCTTTATCAGGGGAAATATTTTCCACTGGAATACACTTTCAACTTTAACAAATTATAAAGATTCTTTAATGTGGCCAACTTGTACATTTGTGGAGCCATGTTAATTATAAATGCTGGTTTAAAAAAATCTTTATTAATAGGTAACAGTTCAAGATAATTGGTACCCAACAAATTCAAGACTGTGAACATTGTGTGTGAGTTATGGATACTAGTAGAAATTAGCCTCATTGTTATCACCTGGCTTTCTTACCTTTTACAGGTTAGTACTGACTTTGCTGGCTTTTGAAATTCCAGTGAGCACTGAGCTAGGACATGAAACAAAACATACCTAGCTAATATGTATTATACATCATTAGTGGACAATTGATGGAGATAAAGAAAAGAACAGTGTAGTTAGAAATTAAAATACCATCCAAAATTTAGAATAGTAGAATATATGTGTCTTGTTTGGCCCTTGCTGTAGAAAACAAAGAAAATTTACTTTGAATATACCATGAAGATTTGGGGACTGCAGATACATATCCACAAAACCTGTATTAGAGTTCTTTATCAGAATTAAAAGGTTTAAGGTGTATATTTTTTTTGCTGTGTCATCTTCTGAAAGGATCAATACACACACACACAGAGCTGCGCGCGCGCGCGCACACACACACACACACACACACACACACACAAACACTCTTTAAGTAGACCCAGCCAATAAGCCTAAAATTCATTCAGAGTTACAACACTGGAACGGTGCCGTTTATTCTCATTTCTACATATTCTCCCCGTAGATCCTTTCTCTTTGTGCTGTAATCACTTTTCACAGCTCAGTGGTCTCTCTGAGGCTGTCTTCAATCCCTGGGTCTCAGAAGGGTCCAAATGAAACAGTCACAGACAGCCCTGAGGCAGCACATAGCCAATGCCTCAAACTCATTGCTGCAGAAAGTAATTATCCACATAGAACGATGCCTTTATCAAGTATGGCTTAGCACTTAGGGTAGGGTGCTTTTATTTATATATTTGTTTTGGGGCTTTTCTGAGAGTCTGCTGTGTTCCTCTCTTTTCCTCCTCAGTAGCTCCTGCCAAGCAAATGTGGCAATACTGACAGTTGCCACTTTGTAAGCAGCCTTGCCATTCCCTTCTGTTCCCTCTCCATGTGTTCCTCTAGCTGGGCCAACTGTGAGGTGCCTACAAAGAGGTACAAATGGCAGTAATTTGTAAATATCATTCTACAAGCTAGAAAATATGCACAGTATATGTACTGATGTATATGTGAACTGATGTGTACATCACGGCAGCAGTGCCAGCATAGCCTTTGCAAAATTTACACTTGAGTTAGGTGAATATGTATTTGATTGAATACATTTCTAAAGGGAGAACATTGTTTCATTTTCTCTCCATATTGTATTAAAATATTATGCATATAATTAAGCTGCAAATGTCTTTAAACAGGAAGTTTCTCTTTGTCTTGAATGAAGCCCTGCATTTATTTGTGCCTCTTTATGCTTTTCTCAGTTTAGGAGCAGAGGAGTCTTAGGAAACATTCCCATTTGCATGTACTTGTACTAGTAGAGATAGACAACTGTCTTAATTAGCTTAATCATGAGGAGAATGGTAACTAGATTATGTCCACTTATGCTAAGCTTAGCATATTAGAAAATGGGTTTTGACAGCAACAACAACAAATAAGTTGAGTTTCTGACATGGATTAATGCCCCAATGCTGTAAGTTCTTTAAAAGAGCTATTCAAAGATGAGATCTGTCATTTACAAGAAGGGAGATAGTGATCCTACCTGAGATGAGCTCATTTCTTCCTTTTTTATTTTCTCTCTAAAATGATTCCTCTGCGGAAGTAAGCTACACTTGGTATTCGTATCTAAATAAAGTCTTCACTCTTCAGTTTTCATTGCTACTTGTGATTAAATAGGATTTTTTAATTTAGAACGCAAATGTTGTCTTTTAAATCGCTTAGAAAAATAAATTGCTTTATTTTTTATCCTGTGCTAACTCAAGGACATGCTAATGTGTATTAAAAGGAATGGCCCATGTGGGTTGACAGTGGAAGAGAGATGAGCAGGAAACAAATTCAGAATTACGAGGGTGGTGGATGAATTCATGAATAACCTGTGTGGTAGCTACAGTGGCCTTTTTTTTTAAATAAGGCTATTTTAACATTCTGGTATGGTTTTTCCCCTACTTTACTGACATCTTAACTTTTACAAAACTTAACAAAAGTAATCATTCTGATTTTTGTAAATGCTGATTTAATGCCTGCAGCATATTCCAGCACAGGGATATAATCCTTTTCTTAAGGATTACTCTGTTATTGGACATGGCTTCTAATTATTCCTTATTGTAAACTAGAAGCCCGGTGCATGAAAATTTATGCACTCGGGGTTCCCCCAGCCCAGCCTGCACCCTTCCACAGTTCAGGAGCCATCAGGGGAAATCTACATCGGCAGCACTGCCTTGGAGGCAGGAGAGGCTCCCACCGCTGCCACTGCACTGGCCAGCTATGACCTGGCTTCTAGCTGAGCAGCGCTCCCCCTGGGGAAGCACATTGACCACCAGGGGGGAGTTCCTGCATTGAACTTCTGCCCCCCTAGTGGTCAGTGCTTGTCATAGCAACCAGTTGTTCTGCCCTTAGGGTCAATTTGCATATTACTTTTTTATTATATAGGATAAGTTTACAGTGAACAACTACTGATCAATCTTTGTCCATATTTAATACTATTTCTTTAGCAATAACACTTTCAACTCAATCTTTGTCCCATGATCTAAACTTGATACTGCCTCATAATTGACTTCATGAGCCTATAGAAGAGATATAGGGTATTCAAATCTCATTCAGATTTTTGTTGCATTCACTTTCACTGTTTTATCAACTATTCTCTCTCAAAAGTATCACAGCTATGTAGACTTCAGTTGCCTACCTTAAAAATATTTACTTTAAATTCATCAAGCCTAAATTGGATAAAAGAGACAAATTTGAAATTGATTGCACCTCTTAGAAACATATTTTTAAAGGAAAAGTGTATTCTGGAGTCCATATAATTGCTATCCACCCTCCTGTGCTTTTTAGTCAAATTTGCCCAACTTCAGTGTACACGTACCCCACCTTTCTAAAAATAAATCATTTGGACGCTACAGTAAGCTGGCTGAGGATGCAGGTCCTGAAGGATGCTTTAACAATACAATTTACTACGCCCACTAAATCAGACCACCCAAAGGCTGATCCTGGAGAATGGGTATTTTTAAAAACGGACCAATTGGTTCTGATACACCAGGTTGGAGATCTACAGAGCCAGGGCCATCTTTTAGCCTTTATCCTATGATACTATTTAGATTTAAAAGGACATCAAAGAACAGGAAGGACGAATAGAAGAGCCAGGAGACTGTATGAGTTAAAGCAACCCAGCCCTTCAACCTCTGTTTTACTTCCAAGAAATCCCACAGTGCCCTTGCATGTCCTCACCCCTATTCTTCTCTCGACCATTAATGCAGACAGTGAGGCACTCTGGGTCTAGAAGTCTGTGTGTGACTTTTATGAACAGCTTTGCTTCACTTAAGGAGGAGGGAAAGATGAGTAGAATGTGGGAGTTGGTACACACACATAAAAGGTGTTTTATATAAGGGAAAATTTACTGACCATCCCAATGTTCTAAATTTACACACTAATATGTATTGTATCTATTCACTTCCCAAGGGAAAAAAAACAATTACAGCTTGCCATCCTACCTAAGAGAAAAGGAGAGAGGATATGATCTCCCCAAATATTTATTTACTAAACCCATTACGTGCACTGAATATCAGCAGTTCCAGGCATCTATTAAATAGGCACAGATGTGAGAATGATCATGACTTGATGTCTTATACTTCATTAATCCCACAATTAAATCTGTTGATGTGGCTCCTTCCTTTCTCCCATCTCATTCCATGAATATTTGTATGAAAGCTACACGCTCAGATAAAAATGACTATATACAGTTCCTGCCATAGTGAAACTTACTTTTTAATAAGGGAGAGAAGACACCAAGTCATCCCCATCTACCTGTTCCTGTGAACAAAAGAACAGCATCAGCAGGAGGCTCAGGGAGAAGGTTCTGTGAGTTGGCTGATCCTTAGAGAACAGGTGGTGAAGGTGGGGGAATGTCTCTGGGAGTCTTGTCTGTGCTTGAAGGGAGAGGAAGGATGTGAGATTAGAGACCAGAGTGGTGTGGGGAATGATTTTTCAAGTCCAATTACTTGAACATTGTAGGGAAGAGAAAGCAAGAATAGCCACCTCGGGACAGAGGATCTGGAAATGAAAGTAGGTAGTTAGGTGACAAGCTCCTGACAGAAACTTTTCCAGGCAGTAATCAGCACTCACCCTTTGATCTTGAGTGAAATGACATATAGAAACTTTTGCAATGCAACAAACCAACACCAACTTTCATTTTCTTAAACAAAAGGTAATTTACTGAAAGATATCGAACTCTTCTTCTAAGAGAGTCTTGGAGAACCCGGCTTTAAGCACAGCAGGGACTCAATAAAAGTTTATTGCTCATGTTACATGTCAGAGGCAGCCAATGTGAGAATTGGCTCCTTAGAGTTATTGCAAACCATATTACCAATGCCTATAGTTCAATGCAGCAGGGAAAGAAAACCCTGGAGAGTCTTGTACTGGCAATTAGGTGCTCCAGCCAGAAAATGACATGTGTAATTTCCACCCACAACCCATTGGTCCAAAATTAGTTATTTGTCTCCTCCCAATTGCCAGGGGATGACATCCTCCCACAAGACAGGAGAGGAAAAACCAGATATAGGTGCCCAGTCAATGCCGCTGTGATGGCCAGGAAGTAAGGCCCAAAAAAGAGGGGCGACCTTATGGTCTTGTCAGGGTACTTCTGCTAAAATGGATGAAGCCAAACAATAATCAAGGCTCTGTTGCTGACATTCAAATCTCAGGGTGGAAATACCTGATTGACCTAGCTTGGTTCAAGTGCTCACCACTTTCCCTGAGTCAGCAGGAACATTATGGGCAGTAACAATGCCTAAAAGGTAAAAGGGAATCCAGGTGAATATGAGGTGTTTATTGAACAGCAAAAATATCCCCTTGAATTGAGAGGCAGCCAGGAAGCTTTTGATTTCAGTAGTCACTGAATATTTACGGAGCGCTTACTATCTGCTCTTCTCAGAACTGAGGATCCAGCAGTGAACAGAATAGATGAAGTCTTCTCTCTGACAGAACCTACATTTTGAATGGTCAGATAATCGTGGTTGGTGGATTGTTTGGTGGTTTGGAGAACATTATATAATTACGGGGGTAGGAAATGATTACATGGTCTAGGTAGCTCTAGTGAGAGCTCTTAAAAATATAAGATTTTAGAAGTTAAATGTCTGTTTCTCATTCCTGGAAGATTTGCAACTGAAGCTGACTGGCCATTTATTGCAAATGTTATAGGATTGCATTGATTACAAGAGAGGTGCAGGTGGAAGTGGAGGTGGAGGTGGAGGTGGAGGTAGAGATAAAGGGGGAGAGAGAGAGAGAGAGAGAGAGAGAGAGAGAGAGAGAGAGAGAGAAGGAGAGAGGGAATGAACAACTTGCTTAGATTCCTTCCAGCCCCAAGTTCAATAAGTTGATGAGAGCCCAATAGCAAATTGGGAAACAGAGATATGGAATGAGAGAATATTTGAGCAACATTATCCTCGGGAAAGAAACATTTCATCTTGGCAACAGAGGTCTCCATAGGTTACCTTGAGTAGAATTCTGAAGTGGAAAACCAGATAGATCCACACCTCGGCTATCACTGTGCTGAGGGTGATAGCTGCTCACCTACTACTTGTTACTTGGTCTGTCCTGGTGAACTGTCTTGTGACAATCAGCAGATCTACCTTCAAAATTCAACCAGTTGGCTTTCTCCTATTTCACTCTCTGTCATAGCATAATATTCAAAATTATTTGTCTCCAGACAGTTAATGTAATTCTGTGAGAAAAGAAAAGTTTACTTGATTTGCTTGTTATTTTACCCTCAGTGCCTTGAAAAGAGTCTGGAATATAGTAAACCCTCAAAAAATATTTGTTGAAGGAGTTGCATGGACACTAAAATGAGAAAAGGCTTATTAATGAGAAAAGGCTTTGGGGATGAAAGGGTAAAAGACACCATTTATAATTCTTGAAGATGATGAATGCACTCTTTATCAAACTAAACATCTTTGTTTGTTCTTAGATATTTGTTTAGTTGGGGAAAAATCCTCTGGGGATTTCAGATACCCATAGTTTACACAGTCAGATCTTAACACAGTTTAGATGCTGTGTTGCCAAGATGGGGAGATCAAATGGCTAATGAATCTGCCTCCTCCCACCTCTACCACCACCCCAACACTGTTACATGTTCAGCTTCACATGAACACACCTATTCAGGTGTTTTGAAAACGAATTTGCAATTGCCAAAGACAATTTGAATAAGTGAATAAGTGAATTACTACCAGGGTCCTTGTGACCCTGATAATTAACTAGGGGCAGCCAAGGAGGCAAAATATCCTAGGGGTGAAGTCAGCCTGCTTTGTTGCTCACTATCCGCATGACCATGGGGCAGATTATGTGACCTCTTTAAGTTCAGATTTTGTACTTGCAAAATGGGGCCAATGGCAGGGCCTATTTAAGGAGGCCATTGTGAGGAATAAGTGAGCTAATACACGCAGAATTCAGAGTGGAGTGCCTTGCACATCACACAGAATATGTAAGGGTGAGATCGCCTTCTCTGGTTGGTTTATATATTCACCTGTCATATGTCCCAGATGACATTGTAAGTTCCAAGACATAAGCTGTGCTTTGTCACATATCATTATTATGTTTGTATAACGCTTTACTCATTTATTGTTCAGAGTAACACTACCATACCAGAAGAGTATGTATCATTGTCATGATTTTACAAAGTAAAAATGGGAAGTTTCTGTGTAATAGTGATTTTCAGCTAGGCTGGGGACATTCCACAGGAGCTTGCTGGGAGGATTTTGTCACTCTGCACATAACCCACCAAAGGTACTGAGTCATGGCCACAAGAAGCTACTATTACTAATGGGGTGGGGAGAGGGATGGGGAGGTACGTGTCCCACAGCTTGAGTCCACCCTGTGCAGTGGTATTTCCCCATCATGTGCACAAATAAACCTTTCCTCTATCTAACTCACACTGCCCCTCCAAAATAGACAGGGAGTGCCCCCTGGGCAGGTTTGGCCACATTCTCTGTTCCCTTCAAGTCTTTGAAACCACCATGACTCTCCAGTGCTCTGCATACAGCAGCCTTTAGGCAAGCTAGTGCTTTGAATAGAAGCCCAGGCAGTGCTTGAGTATGGGCTTCTGTTCTTCACCCAGCCTTGTGTTTTTCTGCTTGAAGGTGGGGCAGAGTCAGGATAAAGTCATGTGAATGGTTGCAGGACACTCCAAAGGAAAATCATGGGTGGACGTAGGACCATTGCCACCAAAGCAGGCGCAGGGCTCAGCTCCTTTGCGTTCTAGGACTGAAAGTGGTTGGAATCCCAGGGAAACTTGAAGGCATCTAAGGAAGGGGACTGCCTTGCTTAGGTAGGCGTACTCGATGTGAAGAGGAAGCATCAAAGGTGGAAGGAAAATGATGTCCATTTCCCCGAAATTTCCTCTAGAGCACCAGTCTGAGAAACACTGGTCTAGAGTTGAGGGAGAAGTTGGAGTGAGTAGGGAAAGAGAACATACTGGTACAAGTATAGCTAGGTTATGAATAATCATTGTCAATAACGAATGGGCATGGTTTATACACATCATGTAGAACTCTCAGGCTGCTCAATACTTTATTTTTCTTTAAAATCTGAAGATCATAGCTTTTTGTAGCCAAGTAGAGAAAATTTTCTTCATAGCATAGCTATGTCACCAGACTCGGTCAACTGCGTGTGAAATATATCCCCCAAGAATGTAAGCTCCTTGGAAACAAGGCTTCATTCACCATAGAGCCTGACACAGAACACATGCCTAATGCCTTGTATACTTGAATCTATAAATGATTGCTTTAGAAAAAGCTGGAGGTCTAAAAAAATATAGGTTAATATACCAAACATTGGTATATTATAGAATGGAAGATATATTCCATTATAACAAATTCTACAGTGCTGTTCAATTGTTTTTCCCCAATTTGGCATTTCTTGTATTGTTTTGCTTCCATTGCTATGATGGGAGACTGTGTTAACAAGGAGAAGTTAGAACTTAAAAGACCTAGTTCTAGTCCACCCAGACCCAGTCCAATCACTCAATTTGGGGAAAGGTTTTAAATATCTCCCAGCATGAGTTTTCTAGACAACTGAGGAAGGGTTACAGCACCTGCCCAGAGTACCTTATCTTGGGGATCAAGTGAAATAATAAATATAACAAAGCCTCGGAAAATACTAACAGTCGATGTATAGTGTGTTTTCCCCACAGGCAGGAATTTCGTATGCAGTCTGATAATATTTTGAAGGAATCATAAATTGTTTGGTTGAGAATTCCAGCTCTTCTGTATTGAGAGCTCGAAAGTGCAGGTCTGGATTGACAAGTACTTAAGACACTGTGTGGCCATGTGCTGATTAGTGAAGTGTTCCTCAGAACTTGGTGTCATTACTAGTAAATGGCTTTCTGCTTAGGATCACAGTGATCTTAAAAGCCAGGACCACTTGGGATAATTGTCACTATTTCTTAGTCTGAAGGAAAGTCTTCTTCCATAAATTATCACACTATTGTGTACTTTTCTAAACCAGGTATTTAAGTATCAGATCACAATTAACATTAAGAGACATTGTTTTAAGAGGGGGGAGGGTAGGGTGAGAAGGTCAACCTTTCCTTGTTCCTGGAATCCTGGAGTGATGGTTCTTGTTGTTTTTTTTTTTTTAGTTAGGAACCCCTCCCAATGCCCATATGCACAAACATAAAAACAATTTGCATTCTGTTTTCCAGCATGCAGAGACCCACTACAGCCCCTGAGGTTAATACTCCCGGGTTTCTCTTTGAGCCAATTTGTTTATTGTCATAAAGGATGTACAGTAACTCACACCTGTGTGGGTTTGGGCTCCTGGGACAAAGATCCCATTATCTGTGTCCCTGATTTGAGAGTCTGCTCTTGGAAATTTAAACTTTAAGCTGTTAAATTTTTAGAGGATATTTTGCCATGTAAATTGTAAAGAAAGATGCTTTAGAAAAAATATTTATAAAATTGGATGTTTAGTAAATAAGTTTGAAGATCAGGATTTCAAAATATGAAATAGGTTTCAAAACTCCAAGGTAAATTATTTGTATAAATTTGACATAGTGGGTATTTCTTTGAAGCTCTTACATATTTATGACGTTATGAGCATTTTTTTCATGTACTGGTATTTGGAGCCATAACTATAGCTCTTTATATAGTTGGTGATTTTCTTACGGGCAACCTTTCTGACTTCAGTTTACTTGTTTGTCAGACAGAGATAATACCTACTTATAGAAATGCTGTATTAAAGTCAAACATAATTTAGTCAAGGAGTGTTTGTTTGAGTAGACAAAAAAAGTAAGTTACATAGTACGGTAGAAGGTGATGAGTACTGTGGGGAAAAATAGACTAAGAAGGATGGGGATATTGGAAACAGGAATGGCGGTTAAAGAAGGTTGTCTGGGTAGGACTCTCTAAGTATGCAAAATACTTGGTACATATCAGGTGTTCAGTAACAGTTGCCATATATGGATAAATTTGGTTAAATTTGCCTGTCATGTGCTAATCCAAGCCCCTGTGATACATGGATGGATGAGCTACATGTATGATAAAGATGTATAGGATAATTATAAAAGCATTTTATCTTTCTATAAACAGCAATAATGGTAATTACAGCTATAATATGTGTTGAGCGCCTACTGTACATGTATATTAATTAACCTCTTTGTGTTACATATAATTATATACAATGGGCTTTTATTCCCTCTAAAAGCCCTATTGAGTAAACTATTATTGTCCTCATTTTAAAGATAAGAAAACAGAGAAATAAGAGGCTGAGTAACTTGCTCAAAATGATGAGTGAGGAAGAAGAGACAGAGCACATTTTAGACCCAGGCTTTAAACCCTACAACCTGCACACTGAACCGTGGCGCACACTGCAACTGCATGTTTTATGAGGACACCTGGTTTGCTCAGGGATCGTAAACTTGCCTAGCTCTTCTTCTGTATTATTGAAAGCATTAGACCTAGCTTTCCGTGTTCTCTTTCTGCTCCCTCACAGTTACCAGTTTTTTGCGGGCTAGGGTACCAGCCTGCCCCAGCGCCTGCCTTAACAGCAGCTGAGAAGAATCCATGGATTCATTTACACATCCTCCTGGCTCTGCCAATTCAGGGAATTCTTGTGTCCTCCCTGCCTCTCCATAGAACCTCCATGTGGGGACCTGGATTTCAGCAGTCTTAGTGCTGAGGGAGCCCTGGGTCTCAGGAAATCCTATGTGCTCAGCTGACTGGAGTAAATTAGGAAATCAAAAGCTTTTCTTTAATATTTCCATCAGAATTAGTCTCCCTGAGTGCATGGAGTGAAAGCTGGAGAGATTCCAACCCTCCTGAAATGTAACCATCGGCTATTGCCTTCTTGCTCATGATAGAGATTCCACCATTGGAACACATAAAACTAATCCTTAACCTGCTAGTTAGAGAGAGAACAGTGGGGAATGGGACCAGCACACCCCTCGCTCAGTTAACCTGCCGTGGGTTGCTGAGATTAGAACAGGAGTAGGGGAGGCAACAGCAAATGTTTATTTTAGAACTTGCCCAAACTCCCTGGAACAAATTAAACAAGTGGAACTAAATCTCCAAATGAAATTACTCCAAACATTCTCTTCACAGTGACAGGTGGATAGATTAGACAACTTCCTAGGTCATTTTTATTCATTATAATTTTTACAAACAACTCATTTCTAACAGTGATTTTGGCAAAATCACAGCGATTTTGGAACCTGTCTTTACTTTTTAAATCAGTATGTATTTGAATTATTGCAGTTTTAATAGATTCCAACTGGGGTTCAGTGCCAGAAATCTGGAAGGGCCCTTGAATTCACACAGGCAATATGCTCATGTATTTCTTTTGTGCACCCTAGTGAAATGATATGTATTATAATAGATATTATATAGATTTAAAATTACACTTCGTGAATGATTTAGATAAAACAGAATGTAGTGTTCTAGGAAGGAGTATAAAAACACGGCCAAGTGGGGCGTTCATCCTGTTTATCAGAGAAAGAATTTATAGATACTACTTAGCTTTTTCGTGTCTTGTCCTCCCTCTTCCTTTGGCCCCCATGGTTGTGACTGTTTGAAACGCTTCTATATCCTCCCTCAGCCCCCACCCTCCTTTGTAGTGCTAGCCCACCCTCGGAGACAAGAAAAGGCTGGCAATGGGATATGTAAACTGGGAGATTCTGTGTTATGGACATTATTAGTAAGTGGATAGTGTCATCATTTCCTCTATGTTTCCATGATGGTGTGTTGGGAAGTCAAAGCTAGCAGAAGAGTTTTACCTTTAGATTTCATATCATTCAGCTTTTTGACATGGCCCTCAGCTCTGGATCGCGTGTTTTCCTCTCAGATCTGTCATTTATAGTGGACTTGTAATTTTTAAATTAGTTTCCAATATATTAAAAATGGAGAGTTGCACTTAAAAACATCCAGATTCATAGCCTTTCTTAAAATATTAGAAGACCCATCTGTCAGTCTGAGCTGAGTGGGCCTGGTATTTCCTATGTAAAGTGTTATGCACCCTAGGAAAGTGAAGCCCGTGTTTTCAATCCTGGTTATGAGCTTACAGTTTTATATTCATGTGATTGTTCCACAGAAAAGTGCCTATTCCTTTTCCGGTGAGTCACGTAATGCTCATGTGATACATATTTTCAGGATGGTGCCCTCATTTGCACTTCTTGCCTGGCACAAACCTAGCTCAATTTACATAATACGATTGAAAAATTGCTATTTTAAGGGTTAATGTAGTTAACTCTTGTTGGGGTTAGTACTCTGTAGGTTCTATCTGGAATAACATAGCATAAAGAGACGGCATTTCAATTAATGAATAATAGACTTCTTATGGTGTTAAGAAAATTAACTAGGAAAATAAGTGCACAGCGTTTAGCACAGTGCCTCTAATATATCATAGAGTATTCAGGTACTATCACTAGCATTATATATTTCTGTCTATATTAAACACATAACTAGACATCACTTGATGAAAACTTTGTGATTTGACAATTTGACAACTTTGGCTTTTTAAATTGATTCTCTCAAAGAATCTAATCAGTCTCCACCAAAGTAATTGTTATTTATTCAGTCATTCAGTTAATATCAACCAACGACCAGGCACTGTTCTGGGTATGAGGGCTTCTGCAGAAACTAACCGGCTTCTTGTCCTGAAGGAGCTTGCGTTCTAGGAGGAAACAGACAATAAAGTAATAGAGATTCATGCCAATTCACACAGAGGGAAGAGCCAGTAAGAAAAGTGAAACTGAGTCAGGAGCTAGGGTAATGGGGGAGGTGGGCTGGAGGTGGCTGTTGTTTTTTTGTTTGTTTGTTTGCTTTTAGCTAAAATATTTAGAATAGATGTCTCTAACAAATTAACATCTGAGATGCTGGAATCAATTCAATGTGATTAATAAACTGTTCATTGTCACCTATTGAAATATTCTTGGGGTGTTTTTTTGAGACTTTTTCTTTCTGCAGAAACATTTCCGTAACTATTGAGTGTGTTGTAATAGCTGAATTAAATGAGGATGATTTGAAAGTACGGGGAGGAATATTTTAGGGAGGTGCTGAGCTGCACGGGGAGAGCCAACGTCAGACCAGTTCAAGAGGCAAGAAAATTGAGTGCTTGGTGGTTAAAGAAGTTTAAGAGGAAATGGATGGCTCTGGAGGACAGATAGGGAGATAAGCATAGGACAGCAGGAGAAAACCTGTGTATTCCAGCATACCCTCGCCTGTGGGAAAGAGAACTAATGATAGAGTGAAATCAGCACTTTCCCCTACTCTCTGCACAAAATGTTATCCACCTGAGTCAAGTGAGGCTCATTTTTTTTTTTCAGTCCTGACTGTCATTTTAGGGCATTATATTTTATATGGTTGTTTCACAAAAATGTGCTCATTTCTCGTCCAATGACTCAGGTATTACTCAAAAGGCACTGGCTTCCTGTAACTTTGAAACTCCCAAGTCTCTTGAGGCTATTTCTGCAGCAGTAGTGTTGACTCTAACAAAGCCACAGCTCCTGTTGTCCCAGGGCCCTGGCAGTGAGTGCCATTCCCAGACTGGGCACACTCAGTTCTGTTCTGGTCAGGCCATAAGCACGGTCCAGGTATTGTGCTAAGTGAAAGAGGTACAGAGTGGAATGGGACACCTGTCCCTGGAGATGAACAGCTACCCAAGACTGATGATCTCTGCAAGATCCCTGCCACGTCTGTTCTACACCCTGGGGAGGATTTGGGGCTCTCATGTGGGATTCACTGATGGCAGTCAATCATGGAGCTACCAAGTCCACCATCTACCAAGGCCAGGCCGGGGGACTAGAGGACACACTCTGCTGAAGGGCACAGCTTTGGCTTACATACAGCTGGTTGTAACATATGGAAATTAAGGGCTGGTTTTGCCAAAACATCTGATTTTTTTTCCCCAGAAAAGATAGATACCTGACTTTCCAAGTGACTATTGGTAATACATTAGAATTTTTTAAATTGCTTTGAAACCTTAATGAGGGTTTAATGAAGGAAGATTGGACAAGTCATTTTTCGTAGTGTGGGTTTGTCATCAGGAAAATTGGTTCCTGTTGTCCCATCCATGCCTAAGATACTCTGTTTGCCTTTTGGAGACATCAAGTGCATTCTGAGGTGACAAGGTCATTAGCCAGTGGACCCTTGCCCACCTTGCCTGCATAGGCCCCTAGTGTGGGGACAGAGCATCCTCACTTTCTGGACCATTAGTAAATGTATCAATAGGGAGTAGATACTTCTAACACTCAACAGATGCGTAATGAAGGCTTGTTCTGTGCCCAGCCTTGTGCCAGGTACCATCCTTAAGCATCTTGATGTGGATAAAGAGACTTGTTCCTTCCACCTCTGAAATGCAGAGTACTCAGCCCCCTGCTGGTCTCTAGAATAAGGCCTCAATAATTGTTAGCTTTCCTCTCCCCTTCCCTAGGAGGTTGAAGGGGTGCTTTCTTGTCTAGCTGCCACTTCAGCAGTTCCCATGTGAGAACAAATGATCTTCCTTTTCTCCCTAGTTCACCCACGTGCTGTTCTGACTGCATGCTGTGTTTGAGCCAGTAGCCAACAGACCCCCATTTGGTTTAGGAGATCCAGAAGCAGGGATGAATCCACAAGTCTTTACAATGAAGCAGCCACCACCACAAGGTGGCCTTTCTCCACCAAGTCTGGCATTTTGTTGAGAGGAGCTCTTTTTCTCATCTCTGACAACTGACTATTGCTTCCCACCCCCCTTCATCCTCTGTGGCCTGGGAGAGATTAAGGATGGTTGGAATGCGGGCCGGAGTCATTAAGTGTTCTCACCCCTTAGAACAAAACACATGACATACGCCAGACCTTTCTGCAGAGCAGCAGACCATCATGTGACTTGCTGCACTTTGATCCGTTTCAGTTCCAGAGTTGAAGGAAAGGGCATTGCCGATAGGAATGATGTGGAAAGACATTTAGCAATAAGCTCCCTTTTTTAATTTCTCGGGGAGAGGGGGGGGCGGAGATTCAGAAAGGAGAAGGCTTCAATAATTCCATCATTATACACTGTACACATTGGAAGTTAATTGTGTTAGAATCTGGAACTCAACATGATATCAATCAAATTGCAGTCTGTCTGCCATAGGCATCAGATTTACTGAGTCTACAGTTGCTTCTTTATAACTTAGATTGATTGATTAAATTGTTCTCTATTTCCCGAAATTTTTGTTGATAGATGCATTTTGGTTCCTCATATTAAACTAGTATTTACTTTTTCCCCCCTTATGTATCCAAAGCATGCATAATTTCTTCTGAAGAATAATTTTCTTGATTAATAATGTTTCCATTCATAAAAGACAACCAGTTTTTTTTAAGTTTTTTTTCTTTTTTCTTTTTCTTCTTTTTTTTATTCAGTTTATTAATTACATTGTTTCCCCTTTTTTATCCCCCTATATCTTCCCTCCACCCTGTACCTATCCCACCCTCCGCCCTCACCTTCCCTCCCCAATGTCCTCTCCCATTGTTGCATGATTCTTGTCCAATCTCTTGCTGTACTTCCAACAACACCCTTCTCCCCAAGAATTGTCAGTCCATTCCCTCTCCATGTCCATGTTTCTGTTATAGTCACCAGTTTATCCTGTTCATCAGCCTATGAGTTCACTTGATTTTTATGTTCATTTGTTGATAGATGTGTATTTGTTGTTCATAATTTATATTTTTACCTTTTTCTTCTTCCTCTTCTTAAAGAATATCTTTCAGCATTTCATATAATACTGGTTTGGTGGTGATGAACTCCTTTAGCTTTTTCTTATCTGCGAAGCACTTTATCTGATCCTCAATTCTGAATGATAGCTTTGCTGGATAGAGTAATCTTGGTTGTAGATTCTTGCTATTCATTATTTTGAATATTTCTTGCCACTCGCGTCTGGCCTGCATCGTTTCTGTCGAGAAATCCACTGACAATCATATGGGTGCTCCCCTGTAGGTAACCAACTGCTTTTCTCTTGCTGCTTTTAATATTCTCTCTTTATCTTTTGCTCTTGGCATTTTAATTATGATATGTCTTGGTGTGGTCCTCTTTAGATTCCTATATTTGGGGGTTCTGTGTACTTCTTGGGCTTTTAAGTCAGTTTCTTTCACCAGGTGGGGAAAGTTTTCAGTCACTATTTCTTCAAGTAGGTTTTCATTAACTTGCTCTCTCTCTTTTTCTGGCACCCCAATAATTCGGATGTTGGCTTGCTTGAGGTTGTCCCAGAGGCCCCTTACGCTATCTTCAATTATCTGAATTCTTTTTCTTTCTTGCTTTTCCAGCTGAGTGGATTTTGGTTCTTTGTATTTCAAATCTTTGACTTGGTTCTTGTGGCCCTCTGGACTGCTTTTAGGACTTTGTGTAATATTTTTTATTTCAGTCTGTGTATGCTTGATTTCTAGTTGGTCGTTTTTTTTTTTATCTGTGAGGGTCTGGTTCATATCCTCAGAGGTCTTGTATATTTCCCTGAGGGTCTCATTCATTTCCTTGTAAGTATCATTCATCTCCTTGTAAGTCTCATTCATTTGCTGGTTGGTCTTGTTTATTTCCTGGTAATTCTCATTAAGTTGATCGGCCTTTTGTAGGAGCCTCTTGAAAAGCCTTATAACCGTGGTTTTGAACTCTATGTCTTGTCGTCTTTTCTCCTCCATTTCTTTCACACCTGATTTCTTTCCATGTCTCTGCATGGTGGCTGCTTTATGTGGTAGATATCCTCAAAGGGACAGTGGCTCAGTCTCCCCAGTTACCTGAGGTGGGTACTCTTACTGCAATCCTTTATGGGCTGTATTCAGTGTTTTTGAATTTAAACCCAGTTTGTTGTTGTTAGCCCTATGAGGGTTTGACCTCCAGGCCAATTGGCTGTGAAGGGAGACTGTGTTCAGGTTGGATGGGCGGAGTCTCTGAGCTGCGCGGCAGCGGCAGCGGTAGCTGGATCCTATGCGGCGCTCGCGCGTGGGTCTGTGTTGGGTGGGGATGGCTGCAGACTCCTCCAAGAGAAAGCCGCTAGTCTCTTCCCCTTGCCAGACAACTCTGCCTTTCCCCAAATGTGCCTGCACACCAAAAGTCCAGCCCAGGGCTGTAAAATAGATGGTTTCCAGAACCAGGAGACAAGTTTCCAGGGGGCAAGTCGCGGGTTTGCGCGACCCTTGGGACTAGGAGCCTCTGCCATGCCCCGCTTCCAGGGTGTGTCCCCCGGACCTCGGACCTCGCCCGGTTCCGGGGAATCTGTGCAGGGGGACCTCTTCCCGTACCCAGGATCTCGGACCTCGCCCGGCTCAGGAAATCTGGGCAGTGGGATGCCTCCGCCCTTCCCCGTCGGAGAAATCCGGCCGGGGGTCGCTGCTCCAGCACGCGCGCGCGACCAGGGCGGCTCCTAACCTGTTTCCGTCTGAAAGGCTGTGCTCCCGCCGGTCCCGAGTCTTAGTGTCCCACCTCCGCTCCTATTAGTGGATTTTTCATGCAGCCAGCTTTCTGGCGATTCTGGGTGCTTGTCTGTTCCGCTGTTATGTTGTAGTTCCCAAATCGTTGCGCGGGGCAGAACAATAGGTGTTTGCTTATGCCACCATCTTGGTGTTCCCCAAGGATACTTCTTGAGTGCTTTCAAGCCAGAATCTCAGGAGACAATGGTGAATAATGTAAACTTGCTCTCTTTGAATGCTTGTCATCCCGATCTCAGGGTGCACGCCAGCGGCGGTGCTGGCTCCCAGCTCCGGGTCCAGGTGTCCAGCCGCCCCTCCAGTTGTTTTTTTTTTTTAAAGAATTAACCATTAACATGTTTCATATAGAGTGTGTGTGTGTTTTAAATCAGTTCCTGGGAAAAAAGTTTCTTAGTTCCTTTAACTTGTGGGTGAAAATCTGTCATCCGTAAGTGAGACTCAGAATGAGAGCATAGCAATTAGATTTCTGGAAACCTAGGTCATTGTGTGCATTTGTGTGTACACACACACATTTTAACTCTATGCCGTAAGATTTTTAAAGAAATTGGGTAAACTGATTTCTGCCTGATAAAACACAATTTAACAGCTGCTAACTGCTGGACTATGGGGTGATTGATTTTGCAGAAGTAAGTCCCATTTCCTTCTAACCTTTGGTTTCTTTCTTTCTGGTGTCTTAAATTGATAACTTTTAAAGAGTTGTCATATTTCTGCCACTGGTTTATTTGTGTGTGTGGGGAGGGAGTTATTCATAAATGTTATGTAGAGTAGGTTAGTGTTCGAGATGCAGAGAAGACTATTGTACAACTTATCCCAGCCTTCTAATTCATCTTTGGAAATATGGTTGGGTGTCACATTTTTATTGGACACCGCCCTGGAAAAATGTGCCAATGCGGAGAATGCACAGCTGTAAACTCCTCTTTAAAGAGTTCACTACATTTGTAAAATCTCAAGCCCTGATTATGCACAACAACAGACTCATGGCCATTTGCATGCAGCTCGGAATGTTTGCATTCCACAGAGCTCCTCTGAGAAGGAGGGGAAGGAAGTGATCCTTTCATATCAGTTCTGAATTTTGCATACTTTGTGTTTATATATTCAAGAGTATATGAACTAATGCAGAAATATTCCCCCCTGGCCAATTTCTACAGGCTATACTGAACACAGCATTGGTAGTCCAGAAATAACCTGGCTTTCTTAATGCAATTTGGGTGCATAAAAGCCAGTGTGCCTTCTTCATTACTACACAGCACCATAAAGTCTGTTTGCTGTAAAGTGCAGGTGTTGAGAGGGCATATACTAGTACCGTAGTTAGCAAACTGCGGCTCATGAGCCATGAGAAGCTCTTTGGCCCCTTGAGTGTGGCTCTTCCACAAAAAAACCAGAGCCTGGGCGAGTCTATTTTGAAGAAGTGGCTTTAGAAGAAGTTTAAGTTTAAAAAATTTGGCTCTCAAAAGAAATTTTAATCATTGTACTGTTGATATTTGGCTCTGTTGAAAAATGAGTTTGCCGACCACTGTAACTAGTATATGAAGTGCTGAAGACTATAGGTTTCCATGTATCGTTTGCTCATTTGTAGCGTTGTACAGAATCTTTATTCTGTCGGCCTCATTTGCATATAGGGCCATTCGCAGAAGGTGGCAGGAGGGAGGAGAGTATATTTGAGTCCATCTGTTCCATTTCTCCTGGAATATAGATTTTGAGGGGTATTATGGAAGTGGGGTTTAGGGAGCAAGGGGTATGTGCAGATGAGGGTAGAAGGCAGTAAACTCGGTAGGAGGAGCAGTCCCTGATGGAAAGAGTCTTCCAGACATCCAGTTCAAGGGGAATTTGTAATAACTTTCTGTTGGACATAAACGAAGCCTCTGAGGGTTCAGTGAGCTAATCATTTCCATGATAGGATCAGTTGTTTTACTAAAAGTAACCCTAAGGTAGCTGCTGCTGCCCTCCCTACATAGGGTGTCACTGGATTTTGGATGGTGGAAGCTTGAAGTCCTGGAAATGGAGAGACGGAGGGGAGAGAACCAACTCCCTGACTACGTTACCCTCACTACACTCAGCCGCTGACCCCACAGAGGCCATCCAAAATCAGGTTGCTTCCAGTGCCAAGGGTCTCCTATCCAAATTGGGTCTATAGTTTTCTCCCCCTTTATCTTGTTTGTTTCTCTGCTGATAAAGAAGAGGAGATTATGCCCTGATGAAGATATGGAAACTATTGAGAACAGCCAATCCAGATTACATTGCCATTTGAAAGCTCCCTTGTAGATTAGTGCATTTGCCCTCTTAAAAGTTCAATGAGCTGCTTTTTCCATGTGTTCCTGTGAATAATGCCTGTGTCATGGCCTCAGTGGGAAAGAAGGGGGAAAACAAGAAAAAGAGCACACTTTGTTACTACAAGTTTTCAGGAGCCACGTCAGTGATGTAATGCCATCATTTTTTTCTTCTTAAAAATATTTTATGGTTATGCTTTTGAACAGAATTATACAGAATCCAGGTCCATAATATTTTGTGTGTGACACATGAAAAGGATAGAGCACATATTAATGCTTTAAATTATTACATGAGAAGAACATGGTGTTTTGTATTGTATAAAGCTAATGGGTGAATACATCCTTACTGGGGTTTTATGGGGCTTCTGCCACTTTTCAATCTCAGGGATCAGACAGCATGCTAGGCACACAGGATACTCCACTACCTTTCAGAAAAAGAAAAAAAGCATGATAGGGACACAAGCTCCCAACCCCTGGCAATAGATCAAAAGTTAGCAAATGTTCTCTGAAAGGGGGTGGAAAGTAAGTATTTTAGGGTTTTGTTTTTGTTTTTTGTATGTGTGTAGTTTTTAAATTCTCACTTGAGGATATTTTTTCATTGATTTTTAGAGATTGGGAGGGAAGGAGAGAGAGACATCAGCATGAGAGAGACTCCTCGACTGGTTGCCTCCTGCTTGTGCCCCGACCAGGGTCCAGGATCCACCCATGCCTGTGGCTGGGAATGGAACCCACCGCCCTTTGGTCCACGGGTTGACGCTCCAACCATTGACCCAAACCAGCCAGGGCAGTATCTTAGGTTTTGTTGGCCATTAAGTATCCCGCATGCTACGATAAAACTTTATTTGTAAGCACTGAAATCTAAATTGCCACATGTCACCGACTATTATTATCATTTTCATTTAGCCCAATCACTTAAACAGGTTAAAGCCAGTTTTAGTACATGGGCTGCAGCAGGTCAGTTATGGTCGTGTGGTCGCAGTATGTAGCCTGCCTGCTCTGGATATTAGCAACATCTCAAGACAAATCACCTCACAATGCAAACATTAGCATGAGAGTGGCCCGTTTTCATGATGGACAGGATGGGAGGAGGCAGCTCTCAGGCATTTGTTGCTGGGTCTGGTAAGGATGTATGAAAACTATTTCAGCACAAACACAAAAATCCTCTTTCTCTTGCATGAAGTGGTTTCTGACAGTGAGGATTATCTCCAAAATCTACTGAACATGCAAATACTACTACCTCCCCGGGATCCCCTGTGCCTCTTCCCACCTTCCTGAAACATCTGTGGAGTCCCTACTGTGTGGAGCCCTTGGTTAGATATCAGTGACTGGAAGCCTCTAAACAGCAACAGAGTGTTCACAGCCTGCAGGCAGAGCCAGAGGAGTGAGTGGGGATCTCACACACAGGCCAGCAGATTAGCCTGTGGGCAGGGAGGCACAGCATGCCACCTCCCCCCACATCCCTGGCACCAGCCCTGCACATCGCCCAGACCTTATCCCCCGCTCGCAGAGAGAACCTCATCGGCCATTCCTGGCCGGATGGGTCATGATTCAGGGGAGCTTGATATGAGCAGACACAAGATCCTTGGTTCCTCCTAGTTGGCAACTAGGACTGATGGAAAAGGCCATCTAAGCCACTCTGTATTTTTAAGATCCATCCATCCAGAAGAGTTTTACCAGGCTTTGCTTTGAGCCATTGGCTCTCCCTTACACAGCCTGATGCACATTTCTTTTCCTTAGTCTGAGCCCTCAAATGGTAAGTACCTGAGGTGATGCTTCTACAATCATTTTCATAAGCATTGCCCTCCTTGGTGGAGCAGTACTGTGGCACCTTGAAAATTGTAGGTAGGAGCTCGTTTTGTAAATTAAGTCACTGCATAAATAGCCTAAGCCTTTTGCTTGTTAAAGGAATAATGTCATGAATTCTGGACATAGCAACCTCCTAGATTCACAGTGTGCCATCATGGAACCACTCTAGGCTTCTGCCTCTTCATCATTAAAATGGTGGGCTTTGATTAAATGATCTCTGAGCCTATGCTTTACTGTACTGCTTATCTTTTGTGTAAAAAAAATTATTTTTAAATATTAGTTTCCCTTGAAGTGGGACTCACCTTGTTCTCATGAAAGGAGGTAGAGGATGGTAACATCTTATGCTACTGTGGAGTGTTCAGTTTTTCAGTGGACCCACTGCACTCTGAGTTTGGGCCACACCAGGCTCCCATGTCAGCCCATGCTTACCATGTGGGAACTTGAGCTTCCATCACTGCTTCTCCTTTTGCAGCTGCAGTATCTGTGAGATGAGCAGCGAAAGTTTGGGAAACAAAGTGTCCTGGCCAGGGGGTGGGTTGGAAGACACAATTAGGGGAATTATTACCCTTCTTATTTTGTGTAATTATAGAGGTGTTTTTTTTTCCAAAGAGCCTCAAAGAAAGGTTGAACCAGTTGGGATTATTTACCCTAGGGAAAAGAGGACTGGAGGGGCAGAGGACAGATCAAGGATGGTTTTGATTATGAACACAGGAGATTAAGAAATTGGTGGGAGAGATCTAAATTAAATGTGAGGAAGCTATGACTTCCTTAGGAGAAGGTTGGGTGGATAGAGGCTTTGATGACCTTCCTGGAACCAAGGCCTTGCTTTCTGATTTCCGTTGTGCACAGTAGGGACTGTCTATGGCCACGGTCGGCAAACTGCAGCTCACTAGCCACATGTGGCCCTTTGACTCCTTGAGTGTGGCTCTTCCACAAAATACCATGGCCTGGGGGAGTCTATTTTGAAGAAGTGGCATTAGAAGTTTAAGTTTAAAAAATTTGGCTCTCAAAAGAAATTTCAGTCGTTGTACTGTTGATATTTGGCTCTGTTGACTAATGAGTTTGCCGACCACTGGCCTGTGGGATCAGAGCAGCAGATCCACAGGCCTGGACTCCCAGGCTCCCTGCATCCTGATACAACCAGGTGTGGTTAGCACCAGAAATAGCAGAAAAGAAATGTGGCAGATGTCACTGGAAGGAAGTCGGCAACCCCAAAGGAAAATGCCGGGCCTGGGGATGTGGCAGGGGTTTGATTGGAGAATAATTTGCTCTTAATTGGGCAACCCTGGACTGGGGGTGGAGAGGATTTCTTAAGCCAGCCTCACCTCCTGAGCATCAGTCGACGGGACCCTCGCCCTGTCTACCTCTGTCCCCCACCCAACTTGAGTCTGCAGCAGGCAGACCAGACTTGCTATGTTCCACAGGTGACTCTGGCTCCATCTCCTGTTGCCAGTCCAGGAGCAGGCGCAGATGAACAAGGTGATGGTTTCCTGCCGAAGCCTACTTTCCAGCACATACTAGGTGCTCACTTACATGTGGTGATACATAAATGACTGAATGTGGGAGAAAGAGAAGATGTACAGTTCATAGTGAACAAACTCCCCAGGTATTTCAGAGCAATGCAGGTCCCCTGCCAGAGTGTCATATAACCCCTCTTGGGTGTCACATGCCCTGCTGGAGTGTCACCTGGAGTCACTAACACTGTGGTCAGAAGTATAAGACTGAGAATAGAGGTCCAAATTCAAATGCTTCTGGACAGCCAGGTTCCTAATGTCAAGGAGTAAAACAGACTTTATTGGTAGAACAGTGGGGGATACAGTGTTCCTTAACAAAAATGAAAAAAAACACAGGAACTCTGATTTGGGTATAAAATCTCTCAATTTTTAAGTGTTGACAACACAATATATTTTAAAACACAATGAGGGCTGTGACTTTCTCTTTAGAGTAATAGAATTAGATTCAAATTCTAATGCTTGCTAGCTGGTGACCTTTGCAGGCTACTTAACCTTTCTGAATTTTAATTTCTGCTTTACAAATGTGGAGGTAAAGATTACTTCAAAGCATAGCTATGAAGACTAAAGGAAAATATGTAAGAAATTTTTATAGTGCCTTATATGCAGAGTACATAATAACTATTTAACAATGTATTAGTATATGATTATATTATTAGATTGAACCATATGAAATTATAGTTATACACGTGGTTTGATCTATAAAAATGGCAACTTCATATGGTTCAACATAATCCTATCTAATAAAAGAGTAATATGCAAATTGATCATCACTTCAATACACAAGATGGCTGCCCCATGTGGACAAAAGATGGCCACATCAAGATGTCCAGCAGGGGAGGACACTTGGGACAGACCAGGCCTGCAAGGGAGGGCAATTGGGGGTGATCAAGCCTGCAGAGGATGGCAGTTAGGGGTGACCACACCTGCAGAGGAGGGCAGTTAGAGGTGACCAGACCTGCAGAGGAGGGCAGTTAGGGGCAAACAGGCTAGCCGGGGAGCAGTTAGGCATCAATCAGGCTGACAGGGGAGTGGTTGGGGGCAATCAGGCAGGCAGGCAGGTGAACAATTGGGAGCCAGTAGTCCTGGATTGTGAGAGGAATGTCCGACTGCCCGTTTAGGCCTATCGGGATTGGGCCTAAACGGGCAGTCAGACATCCCTGAAGGGGCCCCAGATTGGAGAGGATGCAGACTGGATAGAGGGACACCCTCCCCCCCACATGCACACTGGGCGTCTAGTAGTAATATAAAATCATATCCCGTAGACATTATTTTATTATTATTAACATGAAGCTTTGCCACCCACTGCCTAAACACACACATACTTTTTTTTTTCTATCTTGTTTTATTTTTTTCCTAAACATATACTTATGTTTCCCCCACAGCACTTATCCTGGTGATCATTCGCAATGACTTATTTATTATGTAGTCTGTCTGCCCCACCCTGCTGTTATATATGCTTCATCAAGGCAGGGATTTTGCTCTATTTTGTTCCTTCTCTGCCTGCCCCACCACAGCACCTACAAGAGTAGCACATAGTAGGCTCTCTGTAAATGTGTGTTGAATGAATAGACTTATGTACCAGCCTTCCCAGATTGAATTCAGTCCATGAGGGACACCTTCCTTGAAGCCTCGCAGGTTTGAGAGAGCTATTGGTTAGCACCATCCTAAATAAAACAAATGCAATTTCTTATGATGGTGGGTTTTCCAGAACTTCGACTCTTGAACTCAAGTATAAGACTAGTAAAAAGATGCCTAAGGATTTTGTGCCCCCAAATCTGAAAAACTGAATTCAGTTAGGTAAATAAACAAACAACAAACCAGAAGCATTCCATGGTATTTTTTTTCTGGTTTTACACATGAGTTTTGTATATGCTGCTGTATTTTTTTTAAAGATCATAATTGTATTTGCCTTGAGATTGAAGAAAATTAGCTTTATAGGGTAACTCCTTGGCAGTACAATGTGCTTTCACTGTGTGTACCCACACATGTATTCAGTAGTAGAGCTAATGAAGTGAAAGAAATTGAGTTTAAAAATCCCACTAGTAAAGGGCAGGCCTGACAAGTCCAGAGACCCAGGAGAAAATGGTGGCATTGTCTTTTGAAGGAATGTCAGAGGAGCCTGTGTACAGAGGAAAGTGCTGATAAGCGGAATGACAAAAGCTGGTTTCATGAGTGATTCCCAGCAGCCAGGCTACGCTTCCAGCTGATTGCCCTGCTATTTTCGGTATTCCCCCTATCATGACTGAATACACAGAGCTTGACTGGAGGCCACAAATATGGTAAGTCCTGGGGAATTCTGGGAGGTGCCACATTATTTGTAAGGCACCTTCTGTACTCTTGGCTGCCCCACCCCCCTTTAAAGAGTTAAGAAAATCCTGATCAGCTTCTACCCCTTTACTAGGAGGTCGGGGAAACCTTTACATTCCCCAAGGCAGATATTTTTAGACCTCGATGCTCTGTCCAAAGTGTTAACTAATTGAGTTATCAGGTTTCATACTTGGCCATACAGAATGGCAGTGGAAGAGGGAGAGACCTTCCCAGAACAAGTAAGCATTTACAGTTTCGGAACGAATTGCATTTTCCTTACAGAAGTGCTGCTTTGGCCTGGCTAGTTGAACCTTTTTAAAATGTTGGCTGCCGGCTAAGAAGGAAGCTGGCCTGTCTGCACCATGGATCGCCTCATTCGGTGTGTGGGGGACAGTGGGCTGTCCTTTCTTTCTGTTTTGCCCAGAACTGGATTGTAGGTACGTTTTTGCCTCTGATGTCTTTGGAGAGTGTCAGCTCATGCCTGTCTTATGAGGATGCTTAAGGAAATACAAAAAGATGGTGAGTGGTTCGGGGTGCAGGAAGAGCCTAAGTGGACCCAGGAGTATAAGAAGGTTTAAGTCTTCCCACTTTTCTCAAGAGAAGTCTGCGGGCTTTACAACTCAACTTTTTTCTGGTACATTAATTGCAAGGGAGAAAATGGAATTTTAGAATTCAGAGAGAAAACACCATACAGTTAAAATTTGTTTTGGAAACTCCTATAAATGGTAGATGGAAGAAGTTATTAGAGGTTGGGGATTATACTTCAGTTTTTTTTTAATAGATTTGCACATAGGTATAAATATGTCATCTCGTTTAGTCATTGTAAAGAATCAGTATAGTGAGCCAATTTTCCCGTAAGGGTTATTACCTGAGAAGTAAGAGTAATATTTGCTTTCTATTATAAAATTTTGAAGTCAGATTCTAAAGGATTCATACAGTACTGTTTAGGTTATGACAGAGTTCAAGGTGTCATGTGATCTTTTGTTTTTGTCTCTTCAGTTAGTACCAGTTTAACTATGAAAACATACATGTATTATGTGTTATTTGCTATTAACCCAATTTATTAAATCTTGAGCGTAAAAATTAACATTCTGTTAGCAAAATTGAGTCATAATGACTAGGAGGAGACACTGCGGACATGGGTGAGATAGTTCTGATATCAGATAGGCAGGTATGTTAGTGCTTTTGAGAAAAGAATTTCCTAGTGTTACCTTATTTTAAATGGATTCAGTTTTAATCTTTGTATTTGTAGAGATAGGTTAATCTTTTAGCAAAGAATATTCTTCCATGGCTTTTCCAAAATGTTGCCGTATTCTAGGGTAGACATGAGATTTTAATCTGAATGAGATTTTGCAAACATTATGGGTGCCTCAGGGAAAAGCCCTTGCAGGTTAAACTTTGAGATTCACAAATGAGATAAAACTATTGTCCATGAATCCCAGACATTCATTATGATTTGCTAGTAATATAAGTATATTGGTAGATGAGTCCTAAAAATCATGTCACTCTAAAAATAATCGACTCACCCATCGAGAACTCTGCACTGTGTTGAAGGTTGAATTGTGGGCGTACATTCTGTTCTATTAGTTGTGGAACTGGAAACTTTACATATAGTCATAATGACATTTACTGATTACCTAGTGAGGCTAGCTTTGAGAAATACTAATAGCTAGAAAGTTTTGAGTGAAATGCACATAAAACAAACCTTGCAGAATGTACCTGACAGGCTTTGGCTTTTTAGGGATTAATGAGTTAATTAAAACAGAAAATCTGAGATCAGAAAGGAAAGCTCCAATAAAAGCAGACCATGTTGTTTCTGCCTGGTGTCAGAACAGATCAACTAAATGGTGAAAGCATTTGATCTCAGCCCATATGTGCAGTGTTTTCTCTTTTGGTGGGCATGCTGTTTAAAAAAAGAAATTATAATAAAATGACAGACTGAATTTTAAATTATCCTGCCCTAAGCAGTGACTCTGGAAGGGCAGTGACCTGACACATCACACAGAAGCCCAGTCACAACAGGGTAGCATATACTGCTGCTGCACTGGGTTTAGCGGGACAATGAATAAGAATTATCTGTCTCCTGTTTTCATCTCTGACTTCAGTGGAAGACTAAACAGTCTATCTGCATGAGCTGGACTATGGATAAAACCCCTGCAGAGAGGGTATAGTAGATAATTACATTTTCACACATGCTCATTAATGCCTCCTACTGCTTCAATTTGGCTTGTGGTTTCTATGGTATTGTTTAGAGATTTTTCTATAGGTTAGCTTTGTCTGTTTTGGAAGAAACTTTCAGTGATTTTACAATTGGTTATTGTGAGCATTTATAGCACAAACCTTCTAGAAAAGTAGATGCATGTGTAACTTTACCAATTTTAGAGATTCTCTTGGGTGGTTAATAATCAACTAGTTCTGCCATAAATGATTAATGAAAATGTAACTCTTAAACTTGAATTCTTAGATTATGCTTATTTTAAGAAAGCTAGATTCTAATATTGAGCAAAGCTCGAATTAATACAATATTAAGTGCAGCTAAAGATCTTTCAATAATTGGGAATTATTTTTATTTGTAAAGGTATTCATATAGAAATTCTTGCTATTTCGTTTTCTATCTTCCAACTCAGACGTGTTCTATTTTGTTTGTACTGGTTTTCAATGATTAATTAAAATGCATATTTAATTATTGGTAAAATCCATAATTTTATTGTTGATAAATTTTAATTAAGGATGTTAGGGCCAAGTAAAAAATGTATAAGTCAAACTCAAGGAATCACTAAACCTGTCTTTTTTGCTGCTGAGACTATCTGTACTTTCTTGTTTTGAAATGGAAATTTTAAATTCTGTTGTATGATATTCGCTTATCAGCTAACTCTTTTCTTCTATGTGAAAATACAAATATACCACCTCTTCTTATAAAGTGGGTGATAATCAAGTTTAAGCAATAGTTATAAGACAAAAGAGAATTAAAATCTTGTGTCATGTCTTTTGGAATAGTCAGTCACAAAGTAAAATATATTTGCCAACTCTTTATCCTAATGCAAATATTTGTTATTTTCTACTATTGTCCTTAAGACTATATTATAAATCTACTAGTGAAAATTAGAGCACTGGTGAACTTATTAGAAGACATAACACATTTTAGGGTAGATAGCTATGGTTGCTAATTTATCACTTATTAAGTTTAAAACCTAGAAAGAATTTAATATTTTATTTTAGGAGCCACTTTTGAATATCATATGGTATAAATATGTATGTGGACATTCATGAGAGATGCTCATTACTAGAGTATAATTTTGGGAAGTAAATGCCTTTTTTTGTCAAGTGATGAGTGATGTGGCCAATTTAAAAAGTATAAAAAGTCAATAATGTTTAAAAGTGCTTTGTTTCAGTTTTATTTAGTCTTGAATTCTTGATTATATTGTGTTCTGACTCAGCATCATTTTGATATAGTACTGATTTACATGTTTCTATAATTTAATGATTACTGTTTATAGTTTGAAAACACATGTGTCAATAAGCAAAATTTTACTTTGAATTCTGTATCTTTTTTAAATATATTTTATTAATTTTTTACAGAGAGGAAGGGGGAGGGATAGAGAGTTAGAAATATCGATGAGAGAGAAACATCGATCAGATGCCTCCTGAACACCTGGTACTGGGAATGTAGCCGAAACCAAGGTACATGCCCTTAACCAGAATCGAACCTGGGACCCTTCAGTCCACAGGCCGATGCTCTATCCACTGAGCCAAACCAGTCAGGGCTGAGTTCTGAGGCTTTCTAAACACAGACTGTATCTTTGTCATCTTTTGATCCCCTGCTCCTGGCACATATTAAGCACTCAATAAATAATTTGTTAGAACTTTAAACAAATCCTCACCTTTAAAGAGTGTAGCCTCTTGTAATTTTAAGCATCTCATCAAAAGAGTATTTGAATTCAGTTGCAAGTAAATTCAGTTGAAACTTGGTATTACTTACATAGCTGAAAAGGAGCCCCCAAAATTGAATAGCTTGGATTTAATTTAATGTTTATCCTTCTGGCCACCATTTACTCTTATAAGAAACAATGGTTTAAAATACATAAATATTTTTAAATATTTTAAACAGAAAAAATGCACTAATTAAAATTCTTTAGTAACATAATGAGGTGGTTTTCCTCTCTAGATGTTTCCCAGAACACAGTGTTAGTATCTATAGTTGTGCTTATACAACAATGACAAGTTGTCTGTAAAGAATTTGTATGCTATCTTTTTGATATGATGGCACCGATTGCAAAGGGATGTATTGTTCATTTCTCACATGTCACTTCCACAAATGTTAAATTGACATTCTGAGGACAGTGTTATCCACTGGAAAAGTATAGTAGCATCAAAGTATTTGGAGTGTGTGGACAAGGCTGCTTGGAATGTTCCATTCTATCAGGGAGAGACTGAGACAAGGGGATGAGCAGGAAATAAACAGGCAGTGATTAGCGAGATCCTGATCTGTACTTTGCAAAAATAGCAGTGCTGCTTTTATTTACAAGTAGAACTGGCCTGCCTGTTCAATTATGGCTCTTGCCTAAATTATTCTGTTAGGTGGTCGCAGGACTCTGTGCCATGAGGTAAGTCTTTGTTGTAGACCAGCCACTCAAAAGTGTGGGCAAGAACCCCTGAGTGTCCCCAAGGCCCTTCCAGAGCACCCCATTTCCTGTGAGGTTCCCCCTTTTCTAACTCCACTATCTATTGGAGGCCATATTTCCTTCGCATACTCCAAGCTAAACAACAGATGGTCACAAGTTGAATGTAGAAGTCAATAGAATCTCCCTTCTATTGTCGGACATTGAGATTTGCAAAACTATAAAACAGTACATGTTTTGAAAGATAGTTATTTTTCATAATATACATATGTTACTGTGTAATAACTATTATTGTAATGTTAAAATAAATTAATATTTGTTTAATTCTCAGTTTTATCTTCTAACATAGGAGATAGCAATAGTTATAATCCTCTTAATCAAAAGCTCTTTAGGGAACCTCAATAACACTTTAAGAGTGTAAAGGGATCCTGAGACAAACAAGTTTGAGAACCACTATTCTAGACAGATTGCAAAGCAAACATTCCCTGGCCTTGTTTTCCTAGTTACTCAAAGCATTGGTTAAATAAGGTCAAATTCTTGAGTACAGTCTCTGTGTGACCAGTTATACTCTCTGGACTCTCCTGGCTATAGCCATAGCTATAGACACACAAGCTAAAAATAATAATTTAAGAAATGTTAGCTGATAATAAGGTATACTGTTAGTTGAGGGCCAGCTGTGTAGCAGGCCATTTCTAACCGCTTTCCATATAGTAGCTCCCTTAATCTTATCAAAACCCTGCAAGTTAAATTTTACAACTATTCTCATTTTAAAAATTGGGAGACTGTGGTACAGCCTATTTACGTACCTTGTCCAAGGTCACATGGTTTGCAAATTGCAGAGCCAGGTTTTGAACTGAGCCACTATGGCTCCAGATTGTGAACTCTGAAATCATCAAACTATACTGACTTGCTGGTAAATCACTTTCTATCTTCAAACACTTAAAAATTATGTATGATATGCTAACCCCGATTTAGCACCTTCATTTTTATACAGAAAAGGCAGCTCCTTAGATATGAGTCTTTACTCCCTGTGTTAGCTGTGAGAGCTGGGTATTCCAAAGTCACCTACCATGTTGTAACTGCTAATAACTGTATATTCCAGTGATTACCTCGACATTGGGGTTAAGTCTATTCTTTTTTGTTTCATTTTATGCAATAAATACATCCTTCTTTATTATCTTTACTAGATGTTTCCATTGTACTTTGAAAAATATCTTCTGTACATCTGGGTACCACATGCTTTTTCTCTATCTTCCATTTTATTGCACTCAATGTAAAGTTTTAAGTCTTCTATTTATAAATCTTGTCCAGGAAACATACAAATGTGGCCTGAAGATTATTTAAGATTCACAAATCATCCTATCTATCTACCTCTGAGTTTCCCCATCCTATCTATCTACCTCATGTTTCCCCATCTATCTACCTCTGAGTCCCACTAGTGACCTAGTCTAGTTTTAAATATATTCTTTATTTCTTCAAATATGAACTTCTTCAGCTACATTTTCACTAAGAGCTACGAAGATCTCCTGGTTGATCATAGACGCAGGCAGAAATGAGCAATTTAAATGGAAAGAGCAGTACCATTTTGGTATATTGGTCTTAAGATGAATCAGTATGGAAAACATCATCACCACGAGCTCCTGAAAAGGCCTATAGTTTCACCCACCAGCGAGGCTCCAGCTGTACCAGCTGGCACACATCCTTGTAGGATGACACATTCAACAACCCTTCCTCTCACTAACGCCTCCTTTCCCTCTGGGGCCATGGGTCTCACCCTTCAATTCCTCTGGGCTTTTAAGCCCAGGCTTCTAATGATCTGATCAGGAAGCTCAGTCCAGTGTATTGTGATTTCCTGGCTGATTCCCACCATATAAAGTACATTTATATGTTAGAAGAAAATAGTTATGTTCACAGTATTGTCTGTCCACCTAAAAACCAAGCTATTTATTTCCTGGTATCAAAAAGGAAAAAACAACTGTTGAGAAAATGTTTGTCTACTTCTTTCTTTTTCTTCTGATACTTAGACCAATTTTAGCTTATCTCTGTTTTCAGTTGCTATATTTAAAATATGAACAGTTCCCTGGATTAAATATTTTAGGACACATGCCAATACCTCCTACATAATAAGGATCCTTAGGCATAAAGCCCTGACATCCTTTTTCTAATTTATAACATAGCAATTAAATGAAAAAATCCCAAACAGTTGACATGTTTTATATAATCTACCATGTGTAATACAGGAAATTACTGCTAGGCCTTTCCTAAGTGATACATAGCAATAACTTAGTATTACAAAGTGCATTTGTAAGGGACTCTGAAGTTGGTTGTTGCTGTTTATCCAAGCTATGCAAAACTTGGTATAGGTTGTACAGACAAAGGTGCCCACAGACTCTCCAAATTTGACTAAATAGTAGTATTGCATTGGGGGCTTCATTTGCTGTCTGAGACCAAGCTGTCTGTGGTTTCTAGCTCTTTTCATCTGTGAAGTGTTGATCACGATGTTTAGACATTTCCCCAGGGTTCAAGGGATGACTGTCAGGAAGAGTAACTACATGGATAGTATTTGGGGGGAAAGAGAGGTAGCACCAGGTGACCTTGGAAGTCCCATTCAACCAAGGAGTCAGGCAGGAACATCATTGGCTAGGTACTTTTACTAGTTCAAACCATAAAATTCTGCACTAATTCATTCTTTAATTTTTTCTTCAATAATAACTGACATAATATTATATTAGTTTCACTTATACAACACAATAATTAGACATTTATATACCTGATGAACTGATTGCCCTGATAAGTATAGTACCCAAATGACACCATACGTAGTTATTACAATATAAATGACTAAATTCCCTATGTTGTATTTTACATCCCCATAACTGATTTTATAACTGGCAATTTGCACTTCTTAATTCCTTCACCCTTTTTACCTGTTCCCCAATCCCCCTCCCATCTGGCAACCATCAACTTATTCCCTCCATCTAAGAGTTTATTTCTGTTTTATTTTTTAGCGTTCACAAATACTAAATCCAATGGTATTTGTCTTTTCCCTGTTGACTTATTTCATTTAACATAATACCTTCTAGGTCCATTGATGTTGTTGTAAATGGCAAAAATTTTATTTTTTACTAGAGGCCCGGTGCACAGATTTGTGCACTGGTGGGGTCCCTCAGCCTGGCCTGTAACCTCTCACAATGTGACATCCCCCGAGGGATGTAGTAGTGTGTCAAGTGGCAGGCGGCCAGGGAAAAGCCTGAGCCCAGGCTGATGGCATGCCACTCCCACTCATGCCAGCTCTGAAGCGTTGCCATGGAGGCAGGAGAGGGTCATGCCATTACAGCTATGCTTGTCAGCTGTGAGCCTGGTGTCAGGCACCCATCGATCAGCTGAGTGGCGGTCCTGCTGTAGGAACGCACTGACCACCAGGAGGAAGCTCCTGCATTGAGCATCTGCCCCATGGTGGTCAGTGTGCATCATAGCGATTGGTTAAACAGTTTTTCGGTTATTTTGTTGTTCAGTTGCTTAGGCTTATATATATATATATATATATATATATATATATATATATATATATATAGACAGCTCAGTAATATTCCATTATGTATAGGTACACATCTTTATCTTTATTCATTTGTATATTGACAGGCACTTACATTGCTTTCATATCTTGGCTATTGTACATAAGGCAGCAGTGAACATAGGGATGCATATATCTTTTCTAATTGGTGTTGAGGACCTGAATAGACATTTCTTCCAAGAGGATAGCCAATAGATATATATAAAGTTGTTCAACATCACTAGTCAATAAGTGTTGGCCAGGATGTGGAAGAAAGGGAACTCTCATGCACTATTGGTAGGTTTACATATTGGTACAGCCACTATGGAAAACAGTATAGGGGTTCCTCAAAAACTTAAAAATAGAACTTCCATATGACCCAGTAATTGCACTTTTGGGTATTTACCCAAAGGTATTCAAACACTAATATATGTACCCTCTATTTACTGGAATAATTCATTCTTGTTCTTGTACCCTGAGGTACTGGGACGAACATTAAATCCCGGAATCCACGTTCTGTTTTTAGCCATTTCCTAACTAGTTAATCAAATCATACCTCTCTGTGCTTCAGTTTCCTGTTTATACAAATAGATGTGATTTGGTGATCTCTGTAAATCTCAAAAAATAAGATGTGTATAAAAAATAGAAATGTACTTTTGTTTGTACAAAACTATATATTAAGACTAATATATAACTATGACCATATTGAGTCTTTGCTTACAGTTTACTAGTTCAGGGCTATGAACTCTGAGATATTTAGTCAGTATAATATTTTGACCTGTTGAGGTGAGTTGAGAATCTGGACATGTCCCTCATGTCCCTCATGGTATAACACAATAGTAAATGAAGGCATGGTGAGGCACATGTTAACTCATTCTTCTAAGGGTCAGTGAGCCTGGTCGTTTCAGACAGCCCTTCCTTGGATAAACAATGGGGGACAGATTATGCATTAAATATTTCATAGGTAGCCTTGGTCACAGGAGAACAACAGAGAATTTCTTAAAAGACATGTTTATATGGAAAATAATTGAGACAGAAGCATAGAAAAAAAGAGAAAGGAATAATGGATAACGAGAAAGGATAAGACCCCAGTAGCTCTACATTTTTGTTTTGTTCTCACCTTCTGCCTGACAAATAAAAAAAGTATCAGTCATATGTTTAGCAGAGCCTGTCATCCACAAAATTGACCTGTCACAAACCAGCATCAACTGCTGTCTATTTAATTCAGTCTCCAATTGCATTCTTGTTTTACCTCAACAGGAAAAATAATTTCCTAAAACGTAATTAAAAGGACTAATTCTTCCTCAGATTAATATTCCATTTTTGTAGATTAAGATAGAAAAAAATAGAAAATTCTCCGGGGATATTATATGTTCTGAATTGCTGAGTACTTATACTTCTACAGTTAGACTTGTTTTTGCCAAAGCAACGTACAGCATTTCCCTTGTGCTTCTTTGTCCCCAGAGGTAACCAGAAACTTGCCCAAACACAGCGGAGGTTTCAGACAGGCCTGGTCATGAATACACCTGCAAAACATACTTCTCAGAAATAATTTCTTCATCTGTGGCTGGTTTTCCAGGCTTATTTATTTTGGATTTTTACCTTTCAGAATAATCAAAGATCAGTGTTTTACAAAATATAAGCTTATTGTGTCCCTGTTGTATGAATTCACTGCTATGTAAGACAACTTACCATGTCCTAAAATTCTTTGAACAGAATAAAGTAAAAGAGTTCATTTTGTTTTCATTTAAGTTTCAAAAATATTTTTGGATAAAGAGTTACACCTCTTTCTACATCTTGTGTTAACTAGCCTGACTACAATAGAACATTTTAGGAATGCTTTCTCATTTTTGCTCACTTGAGATAGACACTATTTACCATTATCATTCACATTGCACAGTACTATGGCGCGCCTCAGAGAATGAGGGGACTCAGCTGTTATTTAGTCTATCTGATTCTATCTGAAGTATATTGAATTTTTCAATTCCTAACACCATTTATAGCATTCTGCCAAACACACTGAGATACCTCACAACTTCTATAGACTGAGGAAAATGTTTGAAACAAAACTTTTAAGTTCAAATGGTTTGCAATTCTGCCCCATGCTAGGAAAATCAGGACCTGATATTGTTAAGACATACACAGCTCTCCTCCCCAGATCTATATGGTTTTATGTCCTTTGAGAGGCAGCGAAACTAGCTCTTTAAATTTTTACTTGATGTTCTCAGAAGATTTCAGACAAACTCAAGTCAATCCTGTTTTGTAGATGACCAGAATCAACTTTACGTTGAGAAATATTGGAAATACCCACCCAACCAACACCCAACATGCACTTTTTAGTTTTCCTATGGGAAACTTCTGTCTTCTTGTATTTATTTTTATTTCTAATCAGTCTCCAGAAGAATGTTCAGGGGTCTGAAATCTGGATGAAAAAAAGACATTGCAAGGAGCCTGGATTCTGGATCTTCCTTTTGATGTAAACCAGATCCAGTAGACAGACTTGATGAGGGTGGGTTTTATCAGTATAGCAAAGCAGATCTCTTTAAAACACTGCCTCTGTAAAAACAAAAGCCTGCCAGCAACTGTGTTTATTTGTATAACTAATTCCCACTCCCCTCGACTTAAAGATAAAGATGGGAGTATTGTTTGCCTTTCACTTTCAGAGGAGGCACTGAGCACAGACACCCTGCCGATTTGAAATGTGCAGCAACAGAACAGGGGCGTTTCTGGCAAAGGGCCCAGGGTCAAGATGCTAACCATGCTTAATATATGTTAGAGGGCAGTGACCTCATTTTCAGGGATGAACTGAGGTTACTTCCAAGCAAAATCCCAGCAAACAAAGTCAGCCTTGTAGCAATGGGGTGGAATCTATGGAGGCAGCCCCTTGAACATGAGTGGCTTTGATAGTGATGAGTACAGATACGATAGCCTTGAGACTTCTTACTGGTTGAGCCCCTAACACCCTGTACTCTAACTGCTTTATGAATGGAAAATGTTGGTTGATTCCCAATAACTGAGTAGCCATTAAATAAATTTTTAAAAAATAGTAAAATCTTAAAAACCCAAGGTCTTCCTAACTAAAAGGGTCAAGTTTTTTCAAGCACCTGCCATGCAGAGGATACACACAAAATTCCTCCTTTAAAAAAAAAAAAAAAAAGATCTATGTGCACACACCCTCACCCCACCCTCACCCCATACCTCAAAAGGCTCTGTTTGCTAACAAAGACACAGTAGCCCCTTGGATGGGAGTGGTGGGGAGCAGCCTCCTAAAGATCTGAGGATTTTATTGACAGGAGGCACATTGTTGCATGAATGTCACAGTTGTTCTGAGTTGCGCAATTGGTCACATTCTTTTCAAATTGGTCAGAAATTACATCACTGTTCAAGATATCTATAAAATATCTGCATGTAATATCTTATTCTAAAATATCTGGCAACTTGAGGCGCTATCTAAATGGATGTGTACCAGAGTATAAGCAGTGATTCTGCTATAGTTTAGTAGGGGTGGGGGAGCGGGGGAGGATATTTATTGCCCTAGGCTATCTCAAATTAGTTGACTTTTTTTTCCCATTGAAAGTTATTTTATTCCAAATAAACAAACCAGTCTTGGATTTGGAGAAGTTCTGCAGAGTGGCTCTATTTATATTTGAAAACTGTGATTGGCAATGAAATCTCTAATTAAGGGTCAATGCCATGGAGGATTTAAGGGTGTTCATAAGCAGTCCTCTGTGTTAGTCCTCTTCCGGATTTAAAATAATTTACAAATCTGTATTACTTTAGTCGCCAAAGGTTAATGGTTAATGTTACCCAGGAAAACCTCACATCTTTGATTTCTGGCTATACGAGATTGCTTAACAGATGGGAGTTGGGCGTGACGGTAATGAAGAGTAAGAGAAAGTGGGGACAGCCAAATATGAAAGCCAAAACTTTAAAATCTAAAATTGACAACCATTGACCCACCGATCTTTTTGTCTCCATTTCCTCCCACACTCTAATCTGCCATCAGTTAATTGGGCTAAAATATAGATTTAATGATTTTCTTCCATTCCTCAAAATCCTTCACTGACTCCTATTATCTTTATGGTGAAATTAAATCATATTTATCTGTCATTCCAAACCTGTGAACCTCTCCTTTACCATTGCCCCCGGGTGATTCTCCTTTTAGGTAGAGATTGTCTATTCATCATTCCTCAAGTCTTTTCATTTCAACATCCTCCCCCACTTTCCTTTCTTTCCCACTAAGTCCCCTTCTACAATCCTACCTCCTCCTCTTAGCTGTCTTCTTAGCTACCTCCAGAAGGCAGACCTGGATTTTCCCAAAGGACCTCATGGAGTCTTCTAACTTCCAAAGGTTTCTCTGGTATTAATTCTAATGTCACCTGCTGATCCCAGTCTACAAAGCTAGGTTATAAAATCACTGAAAGCAGTGGCTGTATACTCACGATAGAGACCAAGTAGACATGTCTGCTTCACTGCTACATATTAAACTCTTTTGTTGAATAGGAACCCTTGATCCTAGTGATAGAATCCTAGCTAATAAAGAGGGAATATGCTGACTGTCATGCCCTCACAAAGATGGCAGCGTTCCCAGCCAATAAAGAGGGAATATGCTAATTGTCACATTCTCAAGGATGGCAGCACCCACAGCCACAAGATGGCAGCACCCAGTCCCCTCAGCCCTGCCAGGGCAGCAGGCATGCAGCACGGCCTGGCCCACCCCCAGCCGGGTCTGGCCACTCCACGAACCTGCTTCCACAGTCCCCCAGTTTGCTCAGCCTCCCAGCTACCCAGGGCTGGCCCAGGGTGCAGGCAAGCCTCAGATGGCAGCTGCCCAGCCAACCAGAGCCACCCAAGGCTCAGGTAACCAGGGCCAGCCGAGGCTTACGCTGCCAGCAGTTGCTGCAGCAGAGCTATGATGGTAGCATCGCCTTCCCCTGATTGCCTCCAACACCTGAGGGCTCCCGGACTGCTAGGGGGGCAGGCCGCTCTGAGGGACCCCCCATTCCAGTGCATGGTTTTTCATGCATCAGGCCTCCAGTAAATATATAACATCTACTTTGAAGATTTGTTTTAATGAATCATTAGAAAAGATGTGTTATTTGTTACATCAAGACTCAAATTGTGATTTAATTTTCAGCACAACCTCATTGTGGAGTTTAGAATGTGGATTTAAGAACACAGATTGATGTGCTTTCTGGATATGTCTGCAAATGATGTTCTGGTATTGCTATTCACATTTAAGTGAGCATGTCCACTGTGAGGTCAGAAAATTGGTCTTCTTCCTGGGCCATATTTTCTTATATGTGACCAGAAACCAGGTGGTATTGTCTATTTTATGCTTCTGGAAATTTTTAGTGGAAGAAACCTTATTAGAATTATCTCAGAATCTTCTTGAGAAGTAGAAACATAGTTATAGGAGCTTTTATATAGCAAAATTTATATCAGTAGTTCTTTGGTTACATTTTGAAATGGTTAACAGCCTTGCCATTGTGGCTTAGTTGATAGAGCACTGTCTCATGCACCAAAAAGGTCAAAGGTTTGATTCCCATTCAAAGCACATGCCAACGGTGGGATGTAAAGGTGAGGCCTTGTCGTTGAGCATGAATCCACTGACAGGAGTGCATGTTGTCCTTCCATCACCAGTGTTTCTGCTGAGAGTCCCAGTTTCAGTGTCCTCAAAGGAAAGCTAAAAATTAAATCCGAAGTAATCTGAGTATAAAATATTTGATTTTTATTTTCATTCCTTAAAGTCATCTCATTCATATCTGATTCAGCAGCAACTTTTAAAGGAACTTCATTCTAATCAGTTTTTCCAAGTAATTTAATTTCATTCAGACAAAAATACTCTTTCTCTGTGTATTATTTCATAGTGTAAATATTATATAAATTAAATACTTTAATTATATAATTCCAAAATCCAGAACTGCCATAAACATGTTAGAGGAAAACACAACTACTTGTAATAGGATCCAGTGGGTATAGGAAACCAATAGAAAGGTTGTCTGTACTTGAGCATCAGTCCTGTTAGACAAAAGGAATGGTGAAGGAGAGAGGTTGGTTAAGAGAACCATTATCTGATGACACTAAGTAAATGTTGCTACCTTTTCTTTCCTTCTTTTCTCAACAGATATAAGTTCCTTTCTGTCTCTTATATAACTCTGGAACAGTTTGCCGGGAAAGGCGTTAGATAGTAAGGGTTTATAGCAGAACTCATGGCTAAAGCCATGAGTTTTAATCTCAGCTCTAGAGGAATTTCCTTCAGCAAGTTACCTAACCTTAGGTAACTAGTCTTCTTACTCTGCTAACCTGTACAATGTAGATGATAATTGCACAGACTTGTGAGAATGGCTGTTTCGCAACCTATTGAAAATGCCTCCCATATTTATTACAAGTGCCCAATGATTGTGTCAGGATACTTAAATGCCTGTGGTTCATTACACACAAAATGCAGGCCTTACGTGCATATTTTTTTTCTGTCCGTTACTCTAAAACAACTTTATTCCATAGGTGATCCCAGCTGTGTACCCAAAGTGAGTTGAGAAATCAGAATAGACTCAGACCCACTCTTTTATCTTCTCCTGAAGTTTGGAAGAAGAGCTCCTAATTCTGTCACTAGACACTTTCTTCCTCTAATGAAATGGAGAGAGAGCAAGAGACTGGAGACAATACAAAGCAGACTTTTATGTTGCCAATTAAGTTGGTGTGGGTTATTGCTTCTCGAGGGACAGTTAGAGGATTGGACTCTGCATTGGAGATCAGCATTTCTTTATTCAGCACTTACTGAGCGTTTGTTACGCAAAAATATGCCCTGACCAGAATATGGACCTGTCCTAAAAGAGAATAGAGTCCAATCTTGATGAGATAGCTGGCATCCAAGATGGACAGACCAAGTGCTATAGGAGTTTGGAGATAAAAGGGGTCATATCCAATGTTTATCAGGGAAAATAACAAAGATGGAGTAACATTTGAGCTGGACCTAGGATTTAGTGGGGTGACTCTCTTGGGGGGCGATGGGGAGCAAGTAGTGGTAGTGAGCTTTACTGTCAAAAGTGTGTCCTACATATACACTGGGGTTGTGGGGCTTGCCTGGGGTGAGAATGGCTGTTGGGGGGAGGGGTCAATTGGGGAAAAAGGAGACATGTAAAACTTTGGACGATAAAAAAATAAATAAATGAGAAAGAGAAAGAGAGAGAGAGAGAGAGAGAGAGAGAGAGAGAGAGAGAGAGAGGTCCTAGGTGAAGTCACAGTGCCAGGAAGTGATGGGGACTGTTGAGAAATAATAAGCCCTGGATGAATAATTTAAGCATTCATGTTTCAGTACAGACTGGAAGTATTTATTTGGGTAGGTTTTAAAGGACCTCAGAGGCTATACCACAGCAGTGATTGAATACTATGAAAAGCAGAAACATTTTTATAAATGAAGCATGTCAAATGTCAATATTTAAACGTGTAAAAGTAGTTCTACTTGGAATAAAAGTGACACTAGTCATATGGAGCTCTGCTAACTTGGTCTTACTTTTTTTTTTTTACTCAGCCTTTTAATTTTAGTATTTAGTTAGTCCTTACTTAGCATATTTTTTTCATTGATTTTTTCTTATCTTCTTTTATTTTTAGAGAGAGTGAAAGGGAGGGCAGTTGGGGGTGAGGAGGGAGACATCAGTGTGAAAGAGACACATTGGTTGCCTTCTGTACACACCCTCAGGGCCAGGATCAACCTGCAACCCAGGTACATGCCCTTGCTCAGGAATCATACCAGCAACCCTTTGGGCTAGGGCTGATCTTTATATTCTTTAGCCCTAATGTTCACAGAGCCACTGGTTTTGAGGAAAGAACTGGGCTTGTTAGTAAGAAGTTACGAGTTTCAATCCTTGCTGCGAACTTACTAGCTGTGTGACCTTGGGTAAGGCACTTTACGTTTATGAAACTATTTTTGCATCTATAATCTTGATAATGCATATGTAACAATACTTGTACATATAGACTCTAGATTAGACATAGATTAGATATTGATATATAGATACATAGCTTAGTGTGATCCATGATCTTTATTAGGTGGTACTCACTAAATTACAGCTATCATCCTGTCATCCTTGTCATTATTTTCTCCCAACTCTCAGCGGCTCCTCATGAGCTCCTCAGTAGTGCTCAGTGTTTCTGGAATAATCATCTAGGAACAGTGTGCTAACTGAAATCTCCTGAAAGTTTTTGGAATGATCTGGGCATCACATGGCTATGGTCTGAACTGGGTAAATAGTAGGGTGAATTAAAAAAAAAAGTTAGGTATATTTCCAGCAAGAACCAGTTTTACTTGACTGCATAGACTTAGGACACTGGAGACAAAACCTAGAATATACCCAGAGTGCACAGTCTAATAAGAAACACCCCCTTCCCCACACTGAGCTGGGCCCCAAAGATTGTAGCTTCCAATGTAAAGTTGAGCAGGAAATAAACCTACCACAGAGAAGAATATAGCAAAAACTTGCTAGTCTCAATTTATCAGCAGATAAAAGGGAAACAATTCTTTGGAGTATTTGTAACCACAAAGAATCCCTCATATCTACCCCAGTTTGAAATCTGAATGTATCTGTGTAGTCTTAAAACCCCCAAACCCTCAAGTCAAGCATTTTTTTTCCAAATAATCTTGAGTTTATACTACCTCTAGGCAACTGGCGCATAAGTAATCATAAATTTCTCCTTGGAGTCTGGCAGTGTTAATCCAGGCCTGGAAGTATTCCCAGAGATTAATTTCTAAGGAATATGAGCTCACAATCAATAATCTCAAACCAGAGAAAGTGTAAGTTGGTGCAATCACTTTGAAAAAAAAATGTTGTCATTAATTAATAATGGTTGAGTAAGCACATACCCAATGACCCAGAATTTAAGATCCTATTTTTAAAAAGTGTCTTCTATGTGTGCCAGGACTAGTGTCCAGAATGTTGATGGCAGCATGGTTGATAGCAGATCCACACTGGAAACAACACAAACATCCATCCACTCTACAGAGATAAATAGATTGTGTTATCCACATGATGGAACCTTCTGCAAGCAGCAATGATAAATTGACTATCATTACACATGTCATCATGGATGATGCTCAGAAGCACAGCATTAGACAAAACGAGCATGTCACAGAACAATCCATAATGTATGTGTCTACTTATATAGAGTGCTAAGACCGTCAACTCTGTCATATTTAGTGTAGGGCTGTATACATAGATGTTAAAACTATAAAGGCCTGAGTGATTAACTAGAACAGAGGGTGTCTTTGGAGAGACAATTAAGGAAAGGCTCACTGGGTGTCTACAAAGCTACTTTAACTTTCATTCTTGAGTTGACGGATGGGTATGTGTGTGTTCCTCTTCTGGTTCTTCTTTAAACTGTTCGTATATGTTTTATGTACTCTTTTGTGTATATGAAAAATGCTTTTTAAATGTGAATGGAAACTACAAATGCTCCAGAGACAGAATATTTTATAGAATGTTTACATATAACTTCTGGAAGAGAATTCGAAGGGGGGAAAATGAAGGAAATAATAAAGATTCACACCATAGTTATATTCCTTAGTATCTAAAAAATAATCTTGGGACCTTTAAATCAAAATAAGGAAATCAAGAGAATACATTATTCACATCTCTATTGTTAATACCTAGTTTCAATGCCAGATACTTCATATGTACTCCTTAAACATTTTTTTTTTGCTGTTGCACTGGAGGAATTGTGGGACATGCAAGTGGAAGTATTTTGGGATGCAAATGGGCACAACATAGATACAGAATGGTGAGTTTAGAATGGTAGAAGTCACGAGAGTGATGAAGTCATTTGGGAATGAGCACAAAAAGAAAAGAAATGTGAGTTCTGTAAACTGGAAAAGGCCTATTTTCCAGTGATGGGCTGAGAAAGTACACGAAACAAACAAGAAAACGAACAAGAGACGAGAAGAGTTGAGCTAAAGGGAAGGTTTTTAAGAATGAGAAGGTGATTGGTGCTATAAAATTACTCAACATTAGAAGAGGACAGAAATAAAATTAACACCATGTAGGGATTGGCATCAAATGGTCACTGGTGATTTTGTAAGGAGAGACTTTATTGACCAGCAAGAGAAGCCGTTAGTGTAGAGACTCAAGTATGAAGTATTATTAAGGGTATAGAAGTACTGACCCTAAAGCAGTTCTTCAAACTGTTTGATATTTACAAATAATTTAAAAATAAAATAATAATTTATTATAGAAAGGTGAAATGGTTTTTTTAAAGAAATACCTGAGTATGTTGGTAGGCATAGTATAGGACACCAGTAGAGAAAAGGAACCTGAGGCTTAATAAAAAGGGTTATTTCATCCTTCACATGGTTCCCAGGTAGCTGGGAAGGTGAGATAAAGGAGAAAGATTAGAGGATTTGGTGGATCATATATCATTGGGCAGTTGAGATTGCTCTTGGAGGTTTAGAAGCAATGGAACAGAGTTCTGTTATTGGACTCTCTAATTTGCATTTCTTCTGGAAATTCTGTTAGCCTAGTTTTGAAGCCTTGAAATGAATTCAGTTAAGGAATTGTGGTCTACAGAGAACACACCTAAAAGTATCTACATATTTAACTCAGTGGTTGAGTGAATGGATGGGTGGATGAGTTCATCAATGAAAAATGAATGAATGAATTATGAACATAAATTGTAAATAAATATTTATTAATCCCTTTCCTAGAGCAGTGGTTAACAGCCTGAACTCTGGACCATCTGTGTTCATGTTCTAGGGAGAGTCATTCATCCTTGCTAAAGCTCAAGTCTCCTCATCTATACAACAGAGCTAGAAATAGTATCTACTTGTACTAGTTTCTTTGGGCTGCCATGACAAACCACCACAAACTAGGTGGCTTAAAATGGAAATTATTCTTCCGTAGTCTGGAGACCAGAGAGTTCAAACTCAAGGTGTCTGCATGCCACATTCCCTCCAGGGGCTCTAGGGAGAATTCTCCTCTGCTTCTTCCAGTTTCTGGTGCCTCTGTGTCTTGTGGCAACATAACTCTAATCTCTGCCTCCATCTTTACATGGTCTCCCCATGTGTCTGTGTGCCATCTCATCTTCTTCTTTACCTGAAATATAATTGACATATAACATTATGTCAGTTTCAGATGTAAAACATAATTATTCAGCATTTGTATCTTATCCTCTTCCTATATGGACATCTATCATTGGTTTTAGGGCCCATTCTAATCCAGTATAGCCTCATCTTAACTAATTATTTCTGCAAAGGTCCTATTTCCAATTAAGGTCACATTCTGATGTTCCAAAAGGACATGAATTTGGTGGGACACTAAATCTACTATACTACTTCATAGAAATATTGTAAGAACTAAGTTAACATAAGGATATACAAGGATATTACTACTTACTTAATAAACATGAAGTTATAAGTATTTGTAATAGTATATAGTATATATTCAGAGGTTTGGAATATTATTTCCAATAATAATATCAATATTTTCTGTGCATAATATCAATATTCTAGTACAGGTAGAAAAGCTGAATTTATATTAATTCAAAATAATGCTTAACTCTCTCCTTAAAACTATTTCCTTGAAAAGCATACATGGCTCATATTTTTTTCTGTCTAGTAAAATGACTAAGTAGCTAAGATATTAAATAATGACAAAGGACACTTTAATTTTCTAAATTCTTACTTCAGATTTTGATCATTCAGGAAAAAAAATGCTGACTGGCCTGCTTGTATTCATTTTCTGCCAACTGTCCTTAGGCAGTGACCTTCTCTATATGACTTTCCACACAGCAGAGCTCAACCTCCCATGGGACCTAATTTCCTCCCATAATAATTTGTCTACAGTTGGCTTTAAAAAGGCATTGTTTTGATAGAATGCTCCAGATGAAAAACAGACTGTAACTTCAGGAGAGTAGCCCCTAGTTATTTGATGAAATGTCAGCTGGAAGATGCAGCACATTGATGTTGAGCCTAGTACAATTTTTTTAACATTAAGGAAATAAAACTAGGTAGATATTACAAGCAGAATTTGGAAAACAAAAATGTTTACTCTGCCATTTAAGCAACACAATTTGGAAAAGTGTAAAACAGTGAGATGAAGGCTAGTGAGTCTTTATTTGTACCACATCTGTTTTGTTCACAGCCACACAGTCAGATGTTGGCCCAACTAGCACATAGTCAACATTCAAATATTTGTGGAAGGACCATGTGACCGCATTAGTTGCAGGTGGTTGGGAGAAAAGGAGAAACCTCTGGTTATTTTTCTGTAGCATTATTAACTTCATTTTCCAAGTGGTCCATTTTCTCCAAATCAGATTTTATTACCCTCTTCTTGCTTTATCTTTTCCACCTTCTTTCTCCCCCAATACTTTGAAGTATAAAGTGCCCAATTTTATGTATTGGTGTGTTAAGCATGACTGTATATAACAGAAGTTTGAGAAGAGTGAAAGTGAAGAAAATAAAATTTTTCTTTTTTCTTCTAAGATTCTCAGTGAAAAATTAGCTACTTCTGAGAAATACTTGATTCCAGGGTTGTAGGGTGAAATAGATATAGTGAAGATATTGACCAAAGAATTTTTAAATACATTTTTATAGATGTCAGAGAGGAAGGGAGAAGGAGAGATAGATAGAAACATCAATGATAAGAGATAACCATTGATCAGCTGCCTCCTGCACACCCCCCACTGGGGATTGAGCCTGTAACCCCAGCATGTGCCCTGACTGGGATTTGTACCATAATTTCCTGGTTCATAGATTGATGCTCAATCACTGAGCACACCAGCTGGGTTTACTCAGAGAATTATTTATCCTTAGCATGTGTTCTTACAAATGCCTCCATGAACAGCATTATGGTGGCCATCTTGAGCCTCATGAAATAGTGTGCAGGTTATGTGTATATATGCACACTTGCTGTGTCTATGCAGATTGTGTATACATGAATATGTGTGCAATTATTGAAGGTATGGGCTTTGTTGGTATCTTTTGTTATTCTCAAAAGAAATTTATTCCTGGCCAAAGCCAGTTTGGCTCAGTGAATAGAACGTTGGCCTGAAGACTGAAGGGTCCCAGGTTCGATTCCACTCAAAGGCATGGACCTTGGCTGCAGGCTGTAGCTGACCAGTGTTTCTTTCTCATCAATGTTTCTGACTTTCTGTCCCTCTCCCTTCCTTTCTGTAAACAAATCAATAAAATACATTTTTTTAAAAAAAGAAATTAACTCCAAATAGGAAGAGAATCACTGAATTAAGGAGGCTTGGTTTATATTGTTTATCTTTTGTTCTGCTTTAGAATTTCAGGTGGGATAATTCTGAGAATATTTGAGAGGAAAATGGACAGTATATGAAATTGCCAAACCATTTCAGATTTTGTATCAATAAGAGGTTTTTCTTGAATTACCAACCTCTTTTTTAATTTGTTGTTATGTACTCAAAAGTCAGACTTCAGGCTGCTTAACTCATAGTTGTTATCTCTGGAGGCTGAGGTATCCAGGCAGACTGATGTCATTTGTTTCCAGAACAGCATCAGAGCCCTTCAGGGCAAACTCACTGATAAGTCCTTGAGCAGGCACAAAGAAGATGATATTCTGTGGTACAATGAGCCATCCTGACATAACTAACTTATTGCTAACTGAACCTACTAACCAAACAAAAAAACTAATCTTCTCAAAGAGCAAAGCTCTTTAAAGACTTTTTTTTCTTTACATTTCTGGAAACGTTGGTTTGTCCTTTGTCTGATTTGAATCTCTTTCTTCACCCTCTGCTATGAGTACATGATGTGCATACTTGAACAAATCCTAGTTTTATTTTATCAATACTTATGTGTTTCCCAATACCCAACTCAGTGCCTTAGGTTACAATCTCTGGTATTCAGCTTTGTTATTATAACAGATTGTCAATTTAAATAGCTGTTGCTGTTGTTAATAAAGCTTCATCTCTTGTTCCAGGCAATATCTTATCTAATAAAATTGTTTCCACACAACTTACTTATTGATTGATTGATTCATTCATACACACACACACACACACACACACACACACACACAAAGTATAGGCACCTGCAGTATGCTAAGGATGCTTCTAGTTGCAGGGGAAACAGAAAGATGAATATTATACTTGAAATCACGGCCTTGTGCTTGGTCAAAGCCTGTGGCAATCAAGGTTGTCTAAAGATTTAAGCCTAGTGAAGCCTCAAATCATTAAATAGATTGGTTGACTATTTATCTAGGGTAGTAATTCCCAACTGAGAAGATTTTATACTCTACCTACCTCCTAGGGAAAGCTGGCAATTCCAGAGAGATGTTTAATTGTAGCAAATAGAGATTACTATTGGTACCTGGTTGGTACAGGCCAGGGATACAGGTCACTGCAGTAAAACCAGTCATCATAATTTTGCTGGTGGAGGGTCTTGCCTTTAATATGTAAAAAATAAAAATGTGAAATCCAATAAAACAAGCTATGCCTGTAATTCAATTTAAAAAGTTTCTTTTTTTCCTTTTAGTTTTCACTATAAACTGAGTAGTTACAAACATGCATATTAGTTTCATTTTTTTCATTAAAATGTCTTTCTCTTTTATTTTAGTCTGATGCCAATGCGAGTTACTTAAGAGCGGCTCGAGCAGGACACTTGGAAAAGGCCCTTGACTATATAAAAAACGGAGTTGACATCAACATTTGCAATCAGGTGAGTGTGGCTATTATTGTTTATTTTTTTTAACTTCTTAAATCTTTCATTAGATATTACCAAGACTTTCTTTTTTGCCAGTTTTTTTTCTCTGTTAAATTTCACCAGCTTGAATTATCAAATTATTCTCTGCTTTGTTAGAGGAATGCTCAGAAATTAGGTATGCGTCCTTTCACAATTCCTAATATTTAGTAAGTAGTGCTATTAGAGCAGCCCACCTAATTTTTAAGTACGCTGTACATACACAAGTGATTGTTGGAGGGGATGTTTTCTCAGAGGTGCTGGTAAACTGTTGACTCCCCTATTTTCCATCTGCTGAGTAAAGCTTTCCCCTCCCTTTTCGTCAGAATGGGTTGAACGCGCTCCATCTTGCCTCCAAAGAAGGCCATGTAGAAGTTGTTTCTGCACTGCTACACAGAGAAGCCAATGTGGATGCAGCTACAAAGGTTAGTATCACACATTTCATGCTTTTTATGTCACGTGCCAAATTCAACGAGGAGTTAGCTCTCCATAAGAATCAGAGCACGTTTCTCATGAAATACTTGTGAATTCTGTTCTCTTTGGAGAACTTAAAACACTCGGGGATTTGATATTTTGTGTACTGTCAAAACAGAGAAAGATGGGAATGTTGATGCATCTTGCTTTCCTCTTACAGAAAGGAAACACAGCATTGCATATAGCATCTTTGGCTGGGCAAGCGGAGGTGGTAAAGGTCTTGGTTACAAATGGAGCCAATGTCAATGCACAGTCTCAGGTAAACCAACAAACTCCATTGCAAAGTGACTTTGTTATAAATGACAAATAACATTCTTTGATTCAGGTGCTTGATTGGTTCATATATCCTCTAAGAATACAGTACTGAAAAGCTACATTCAATGATTAGTTACATATTGCAGATTTTTGACATTCATACATATTCTTATTTGCAATGCATATGTGTGAGAGGTAGAGGTTTTTAAAAGTCATCCATCTATGTATGACTAGTAGTTATAGACACTAATGTTTAAGGGATATCTGTAATGTACAGTCTTATACTATTTCATGATGGTAGCTCAGGTCCTGTCTCAGTATTTATTAATGTACAGAGGAAATGGTGATGCCTAGAAATGAGGACATGCTCTTAGACGTTCAGAATATATCAGTGCTTTATCTCATTGAAAAAGGGAAGACACTACTTAATTCCTGTCTTCTAACTAAGGCATCATTGTTAGTCCCTAAAACAGATTTTAAAGAAGCAAAAACAAGCAGAATAAATTTTAAAAGCCCCCAAACTTTAAAATTTCTAGATTCTTTGTAATGGTTAGACACTAATAATTCATTGCATAGGTCCTCCTATAAGTTCTCAGAATCTTGCATGAAATTCTAAAAACACCAATAGATTATCACTTGGTAGACTTTGAGCCTAAAAGAATTTTATTGGTTAAAAATATGAGTCCTCATTTTCCAAATTGTTCACTAGTTGAGTCTCTAGGACATGAGGTTGTATAGGAAAGCAATTATCATAGCACACAAATATTCACTAAGGACCTGACCATTTTTTAAGCTGGTCCCTACTCAGACATTTGCTTCTAGTTGAACACTGACATTTATCCTAGTTTGTCAATCTCCTCGAGGGTGTTCGAAATGGAACACATTGGTTATAGAACAAGACTGCAAGTTTAGCAAAGGGAGAGACAAGAGTTTATGAGGCCCAGGAGAGAAAAGTCGGAGAATTGTCGGGTATACAGCTAAGCTGTGAGGATATGGCTTCCTGGCACTATTAGACCAGGTAGTGTGTGAAGGTTTAAGCTGATTTTCTGATAGGTGTTTCAAATGAGGATTTTATGAAAATAGAATGATTAAATTACACAAAATAATTAAATGAGGCCTTTGGTTCTCAAATACTTTTTGCAAACAGACTGTCTCCTTGCTTATGCTGTGGTGGGCAGGGGGGAGAGGGTGGAGGGAGTGGCAGGAAGTGGAGTGAAAGATGTCAAGCCATCAGATAATTTTGTTGGAAATATCACACTTTTTGTTTACAAAAATATTTGGTTTAGACTTTGTTCATTCTACTGTCTCATACACAAATGCAGTTATCACCTACATTTTGTTAAATCACACAAACTTGCTTTTGCAATTTATAGTTTTTTCTTTTAAGATAAAGTCTCAAATTTTTCATTTCCTCTTTATCTCCATTTTGAGTACACCCAATTTCTCCCCTTTTTTCAGGACTGAGTATCTAGATATCAGGAGCCTCCTCCTGTATTTTATGGGTCCAGAGACTGGCAGTGGCTTCCCCCTTGTTACTATGGCAATAGAGGTGGTTGCTCTGATGCTGTGAACTATCAGTGTGGTGAAAAGAAACTTCACGGTGTTTTCAACCATGGTTTCTTGTATATGTGACCTGACTTCATTCTGGTTCCCTCCAGTCAGACTTGTCTCACCTAGTCCACACCACTTACTCTGATTCCCTATGAGAGTTCACTTGGAGTGATAACGCTTTTCCAGAAAGGGAAGTTATGATGGTTGAATAGTGGTAGTATTGTCATCTGAGAGAGATACAGACCGTCAGACTACAAGGGAAGCATCAGGCTTTTAAACTTCTTTTAAGTGCCCTTATAACTTTTTATTGGGAAATAACTGGTGGGAAACTCTGAGATAGTGGAAAAACTCTAATCCATTTCATTTCCTTTTTTCCCCTCAAGGGAAGAAAAATAATCCTCCTCCTTTTAAACATTGCACACATTCTTGATATTCTAGAGCAGCAGCCATATTTTTAAACCATCCTCTGCAACGTCTGGGAGAAGCTGCAGGCGAAGTAAAGCCCTAACCAGATTTTATTTCAATTTGTACACATTCTCTGGTGATGATGAAGCAAAGGAGAAGAACACAGGCTGCAAAATTCTTTGTTCCTTGCAGCTGTGCTTGGCATACATACCTGTCCCACTGTTCCCAGTAGAGCATGTCTCCCTTCATCTGGACACCTGTCCCCATATGCCTTTTGAACTGCATTGTTCTGTGGACAGAATAAGTAATGAGATGACCACGCAGCAGAATGGAGTTTCCATGTTAATTCCTGGTAGCAATTTTTCAATAGGAGTTCTTCTAAAGAGCAAGCAGCAATGCCAGGAAATTCCATGTATGTGGCAACACATTAAAACATCACAGGAATATAAATATTCAAGAAAAACGGTATTCCTGTCCAAGTGAAATTTTACCCTCTGGGCAATATTTAATAGCTAGTAAAAAATAGCACAAATAGAGTCCCTGGTCTTCCTGAATATAAGAATTTTTCTTACCTTGAAATTAAAAACATTGGACAATATCAAGTTCTGATCTTATAGACTGAGGCTCTGTGGAGTAAGAATTTGTAGATGTTATTTTACACTAATTCTTGTCATTGCCTTGACCTTAAGTCTTAAGTTAGTTTACTCTTCCTTCTATTACTTAACATCCCAAGAATCATTTAGGCCTACCCTGAGAAAGCAATTAGGCTGAATTGTGATTATAAAGAATTCTCCTATTGATGAAGTCCTTAATACTCAGTACAAAATTTAGTAACCATGTGAAATTGCCATGTCAGATGGTATCCCTCATGCTTCTCTTCTTCTCTGTTTTTATTTTATATTATAAGACATCCAAAGAAGCAAAAAGTCTCATAAAAAAGCGCATAATATTTTAACTACCAAAGCATTCTAAAAGGACAGCTTTTCATAGTGGTACCAACAAAAACGGGCTCTTTCAATGAGCCAGTGCCTCCTTGGACTTTATGTATTTTTGAATATTTCCTATGATGGAGAGGTCAGGTCCTGATGAAGTGAAACAATGGGTGTGGTCCAGATAACACTCTGACCTTTGACCTCATAGCTCACCTCTCTATTTAAATCTATGCATATTGATCACCATGCCTTTAACACTTTAATTAAGAACAGCACTTAATGATGTATCAAGCTGGCCTTAGGAAACTAGGATGGATAAGGAAATCTCATGGATGAAGTTTCAGCCCTTATTTAAATAACAGGAGGGCTTTATCTTATTTTAGTGGGTACTAGGCAGCATGCCTCAGTACTACCCCATAAAATTGTGTCTTCAGATTTCCATGTTTATAATAATATCATAATAAATGTTCAGAGCAGAAGATTTTTGATAAAATCAGACATTAAAGGACATACTTGTTCAGGGTTGAGCTGCTCTGGCTTTTGAGAATTGCCTCGATTATTGCTACAGAAGAGAAAAATGTAGAATTGGGTACCCATATGTCCCTTTGGGGCCAGCTCTTTCTTTTGGAAACTTTTTCTAAATAGTTTTGAGAAATGGGACAAAGATGCATTATATAGGCACATGCATATACACACATGCAGACATAGACACACACTGTGTAATAGTTACTCCATGTTTCATGCTTAATGTTAATAAAACTTTCATAACAGAACAAAGTAACATGAATCTTCAGTAGAGTTAGTAGGTAGATAATTTAAAGGGAAGAAGCTTGAATGCTCTGTCATATTCTACTGCCTCTAATTTTATGTCTCTAATCTTGAGCTTGGCAACCAAATAGCCCAGGTTGTTGCAATTATGTGTAACAGTTTTTTAACTTCCTAATTCTCAGCTTAAAAAAAAACCACCAGAGGTTGAATTATTGATAAATTAGGTAATTATGTAGCAATTGATATGATGAACCTAACCTTTTGAATCATAAAAATTTGAGTAATATCTGATAACATTTTACTTAGAATTTATTTTTATTCTTTGAAAGTGCATAAGGTACAAAATAAAATTTCCAGAGCGTTCAGTTAAATAGAATTGCATTCTGAAAAAATTAGCCAAAGAGAATTTATTATAGTTTGGAAAATGTGTGTGTGTGTGTGTGTGTGTGTGTGTGTGTGTGTGTGTATATTACAATAAGATTTTTAAATATTTCAGTATTTCGTAGATGTGAAATACATTGGATAAACACATACAAAATGTTTTTAATAAACTTTATATGTGTACCAAACATTTTATTTGCTTGAGTCTAAGTTTGTTGACAGTTGGGCATATTTCAGACAAACCTACACACACACACACACACACACACACACATACACAGAGTGTGTGTGTGTGTGTGTGTGTGTGTATGCATGTGTATATATAAATATATGTATATGTGTATATATATTCTGAACATTAAATACTGTCTTTGCCAAAAAATGAAAGGAAGTAAACTTACAAAATAGACTGGTATTCACATTCCACTTAAAAATCGAAGTTTACCCTTTTGCAAATGGGTATTCATTCCTTTGGTCGAAGACTCACCATCCATGGTAAGTGTGTAGCCATTTGAAATTAATATAAATTCTTTTCAAAGTAGAAACTATTTCAGTTTATTTAAGTGGTTAAATGAATGTACTTAAAGTGGATATATTAATATGAATTAAACTATTAACTACAAGCTATTTTCAAACTATGAATCCTGCAGTATAATTGTGAATTATATTTATATTATAAATTCATTTACATTATTGTACTTAGGTGTTTTTAGTATATGTGAATGTCTCCATTAAAGTGTTATTAAAATTATTATGTGTAAGCGTTTTCTGAAACCTGAAATAGTATCAGTATAATAGAAAAACAGGTTGGCTCTAGAAAGCTGCAAACATTTTACTTTCTGTTTTGCAGAATGGTTTCACCCCGTTGTATATGGCAGCCCAGGAAAACCACCTGGAAGTTGTCAAGTTTCTTCTTGACAATGGTGCCAGCCAGAGCCTAGCCACAGAGGTAAGACCCGTGGGTTCTCTGTCAGGAAGTTCGCATGTTTATGGGACGTTTCGTAACCCTAGAGCTGTGACATTTAACATGCATCTTGCTGATATTTTAAATTGCAGTTGTATATTCATGTGTGGGTTCATACATTGTTGTGAAATACATTAGAAAGTCTATTTTTAATCTTTAAGAGTTTTCTATTGGATAGATACCCTTTCTGCTCTTAAATGCCTACCCCTACCCTGTAATTGAGTTATTGCTTTAATATTTACCTATTGCTTGTGAACACTCTTTTGATTTTTATCATTTTGCTTCAAAGACAACCACTGTTTTGAAACATTTTTGTGGTAGAACATAAGTTCTAAATCAGTTTTTTTCCAAGTTTAATTTAGCATAGTAATATTTGAATGTCTAGATTTTTAAAGTCACCTAATTGGATTAAATTCATACTTTCAAACAACACTATTACACATTTTTAAGTACTAAATAAAGGTATTTTTTAATCTTTGCAGTCCTAAATAGAAGAATAACTTTAAAATAAAAAGTTATTTAAGTTATTGGTTCTGTCTTAGATAATTATTTTTAAACTAATTTGGACGGAAGATTGCAATGCCTTACGAAGTGTGTCACACAAATCTCTTGCTAATAATGAAGGAACCACATCTGGATTTTCCATATTTTTAACAAAATAATTAAGGCAGATGATGCAGGTTTGTCTCTCTCAGAACACCACTGCCATTATTTGCATTCAGATGTGTTTCCTGAATGGCACAGGCAAGTTAGGAATAAAGGACTCATATGTAATCTCACCCAACTTTTGAGCTCATGCCGGCCTTCTGGAGAAAGCACTAAGTAAACAAAGAGGCAGTTCACACAAAAAGAAATATAAATGGCCACAACTATATAAAAATACCTTACCCTCACTCATAGTCGAAGAAATATGAATTTATTAATCAGGTAAAGAATGAGGTCTATCCTCATACCCATGAGTTGAGAGGAAAATGTGAGGCTAAAGAAACTGAAACTTTCCTACAGTCTTGGCAAAGACTGATAGTTTGCTACCACATTTTGCAGATCATTTAGTTGTAACTATTCATATTTCATACATTTTAATTTAGCATTTCCACTTCTAAGAATTCATATTGCAGGTATGTTAGAGGATAATGCAAAAACACTAAATACAAAGTTCAAAAATAATAATACTTTGTTTAAAAAACTGGAGAGAACCTAAATATGCACCAATTAGGAAACTTATTTAACATGACTATAATTACACAAGAAAATACTATTCAGCATTATTAAAAATGAGACAAGACCATATATATATGAAAATGTCCTTATAGTAACATTACTAGTGGTTGATTCTGGAAATTAAGAGGGTGCCTTACTTTTCATTTTATACCCTTCAGTACTATTGAGGATTTTATCATGAGAATGGGTTTGTTAAGATTATTCTTAAAGCTAGTTAAGAAATAACTGCTGGGTTGATAACAGAGAACAAACATTGGATAGCTGTAGGGCAGTGCCTGTGTTCACACCTCAGTAGGTAGCCTGGGTGCAAGCTCTCCAGGCCACAGGCAGGCTCTGCCACAGAGTGCAGGGAGAATGGGGTGGGAGCGGACACTGTTGGGTAAGAGAAAAGCTGTTCTCATTTTTGGATGAAAACTCCAACTACTATAAGTACCCAAATGAAAGTGATTCCACAGTACTTTTTTTTGTCTGTGAAGGACGGGTATTATTCTTTTATGACTGCGAAGTGCAGATCAGTGAGTCTCTCTCTTAGAAGCAAGTCCAACTTCCTGCTAATAGATCTGAATTACCTTGTAAAGGAATCCTCAGTAGCTCGCTTAATTCTCTGGCATTTTTTTAAGCTTTCAAGATCCAAAAAGAGGTACTATAACTAACTTAAAGAAAATTAGAACTTGATTCTCAAACTTGCTAATTCCGTCTTTTGGCAAAGGATATATTTTAAAACATTTTTGCTACTTAATATTAACTTAATTTCATGTTAGCTTTTTCAGTGGCTCTAAAAAATGCAATAAATGTTCTAAAAACAAATTACATTTATGTCTTCGTGGGGGTTGCTGGTGCCTTGCTACATAAACAGCAGCTGTCTGATTATCTAGCCATGTTTGAACCTTTGAGCTTTCTATCTTTTTCTGGATTGTTGGTATTAGAGTTAAAAAGGACAGGAAGAAATAAGGCACTTCATTCACAAAATGTTCTAAGTATGATATTCTTCTCTTATTAGCAATAATATTGGCTCATTTTACAGAAGTCTGTATTTACAGAACAAACAGTAGGCAATTAAGCATTGTTTACGTAGCAAAGTTTTAACAGAATTAATTCATTAAATGATATGATATTGTCGTTTCTTCAATAGATATTTTTTTCACATACACCTTGCATTTATGGATCAGGTCTTTGGCATGATTGCGATTTTTAAACCATTTCTGTGTTATTGGGTATCGCATATCATGTCTGTCCCATATACATCTTCCTTTTTTATTTTCTATTTCTTGTTGTTGTTAATATTCACCCAAGGGAGTGGAAGGAAAGAAGAGAGACAGAGAAACATCGATTGGTTGCCTCCCACATTTGCCCTGACCTGGGGCCAGGAATTGAGCCTATAATGAGTTATGTGCCCTTGACCGGAATCGAACCTGGCACCCTTCAGTCCACAAACCAGCGCTCTACCTACTGAGCAAAACTGGCTAGGGCTCTTTCTTCTTTTATTACAAATAAAAAAATAAGTGATACAGTAATTAATAAATAATAAAAAGAAGAAAATGTTTCCTATACTTACAACTGTCGACCTACTTTTGCCCCCCCGTGTTTGTTCATTTATTCCACTAGTAAATACTCAGCACAGTGCCAGACACTCCACGAGGCAGTGAGGGTTCTCATGGTGCTTCTGTCGCATTCCTCTGGGCATATATTTTTCTCTTCAGAATAGCTACAGAGAGCAAACCAAACTACTTAAACTTGTTTCGGAAACAGAATCTACCACTGCGAATTTGAGCAATTAACCCCAGAGAGCTGGTATCTTTGTGCCTGTCTTGAGTCTCACGCAGGCAGCACATTCTTGGTGGTGATGCTAACCACCTACGTTGCAGTTTGTTTTTTTGTGCAAAGTAGTTTTCTTTATGTCTGGGTCCTGTGGATTTAAAAACTTACATCAGTGGAAATGTAGCCATTTAGTTTTGATTTGAAACAGAAGTGGGTTTGACTCAGTGGATAGAACATCAGTCCTTGGACTGAAGGGTCCCTGGCATATACTTCATATCTCGGTTGCAGTCTTGTTTGGGAAGTAACCAATCAATGTGTCTCTCTCACATTCATGCTTCTCTCTGTCTGTCTTCCCCCCTCCCTTCCACTTTCTCTAAAAATCAATGGGAAAATATCCTTGGGTGAGGACTAACAAAATAAAATTTTTAAATGTATTTTTATTGCAGAAGTAATTTAATACATAAGTGAGAAAGTACAGTAAAAGCAAAAAGAAGGCCACTGCCAATTTTCCCTAGAGATAACATTTTGTTTATTCTTCCAGATTTTTTATACATGTACAAAATACACAGTTACTTTATAGAAATGAGATCTTAGATTTACATGGTTATATGGATGACTTTTCCCATAACATTAAATTACATTCTGAACTTTCTGTAAACCAGTGATGCCGTTTTGGCGATGTCTTGGTTGCAGCCTTCCTCTTTCATTTTACTTATGGCTGCCTGGGACATTATTCTGGTTATATTAACGCTCATTCCTTTCCTCTTTCAGGTCCACTTATAAAAGTTGAAAGGAGCAGGTGTGATTTCAGCTAGATCTTGGAGCATGCACAGTACACATAATTCTTATATGCAGAATGAGGAGTTGGACATTTCAGAGGCACGGGGAAGGGAGAGAGGGTTACCATGAGTTTGGATGCCAGGGTAGGAATGGTCTGCAAATCCACAGTCAGCAAGGAGGCTGGACAAAAAGATGTATATGAGATGTGTCTGGGCAATATTGTCCCTTCAGAGCTTTAGGGCCAATGTTTTTGACATCTTTGAATATAAATGTGCTGATTTGCATTTAGTCAAATAAATGGTAGGAGGCCTTATTTGTTTTCCAGAAAGGAAAAGAATGAAAAAAGCGGTCTTTTAGAAAGACCAACAAGACACTAATATGCAAGTGACTGGGTTTTCTCTTTCTCCCCTAGAAATGCTTTCATATTACAGTGGCCCTTAATTTGTGCACATGGACTACAGAATAAAACATCATGACCCAATTAAAGTAATAATTAATTTAATCGCCAATTATCCAGTAAAAACAATTTTTAAATATTCTCTTGAGTTGTGTGGTCATGAAAGCATTTCAGAAGTAAAATTTGTGAGCCAGTCTCAGGATTTTCCTCTGTGCTATTTATTCTGTAGGCAACAATATCAGATCATCCACAAATAAATTAACTACAGAGAAATTTGTAGCTGTCTCCTGTTTGTCAAGTCCCAGGGCAATACAAAATGTACAGATATGTGTGTGGGAATTTATTCTAGTCATATTTTACATGGTCCCTTTGTCTTCTTCCTTCTTTATTCAGAGAAGCCAAGAGTCCTTTATGTAGAACTTTCTTAAGACAGCAATGATTACAATTCATTAATTCATACATTCTGATTGAAAATCAGGTATATGATAGGCAACGAGGGACAGTGGTGATGAACTGGACAAATATATTTCCCAATTTTAAAATATTAGTGAAACCCAGCCATCCCACTTCTGGGAGTATATAGTAAGAATCCCAAAACACCAATTTGAAAGAATATACACACCCCTACGTTCATAGTAGCATTATTTACAATAGCAAACATCTGGAAAAAGCCCAAATGCCCATCAGTAGATGAGTGGGTAAAAAAGCTGTGGAACATTTACACAATGGAATACTACTCAGCCATTAAAAAAATAAGGAAATGTTACCATTTCAACAGCATGGATAGACCTGTAGAGTATTACGCTAAGTGAAATAAGCCAGTCAGAGATAAACAAATATCATATGATCTCCTTATATGTAGACTCTAATAAACCAAATAAACTGACAAACAAAATAGAAACAGGCATAAGATACATAGGAAATCTGACAGCTGTCAGAGGGAAGGGGATTGGATTAAAGAAGGTGAAGGGATTAGCCAAAGAACATATATGCATAACTCATGGATACCGACAACAGTATAGTGATGGTCAGAGGGAAGAGGGGATAGGGACTGGGTGGGGAAGTAGGTGCAAAGAGGGGGGAAATGAAGACATCTGTAATAGTCTCATCAATAAAAATGGGGGGAAATCAGTGGAGATTTCTATAGCTTACTTAAATGAGCTCCTTTGAAAAAAGTGCCTAGATTTAACCTGAAATGTTATTGTTTTCACTGGGATTATATTACAGATATTAAAATTATGGTTGTTTAAAATTCTTTTTAAATTTTCAAAATTTAGTCAATTAAGACACATCACTTTTAACAGAAAGAAAACCCAAAAAACTTATTGAAAATTTATTTTTTGCTTTGATGTATGTATATTTGAATGTCTTTTCACATGTACAGGAGTGTGCAAAAGTAGGTTTATAGTTATAACACAAACAATAATTTATAAGTAACAATACAAGAAAAAACCCTGTTTCACATACTCACAACTATAAACCTACTTTTGCCAATCCCTATATGTTTACTTGCATATATTAGCTTTCATAACCCTAAACAAAAATTGACCCTTGATCACTTGATCACCTGCTTGTTAACTGAAAAAAAAAAAAAACGCATTGGAACCAACCTTTGACCCATTCATTTATCTACAGGATGGCTTCACACCGTTGGCAGTGGCTTTGCAACAAGGTCATGATCAAGTAGTGTCCCTCCTGCTAGAAAATGACACTAAAGGGAAAGTGCGGCTCCCAGCTCTTCACATCGCCGCCCGAAAGGATGACACGAAAGCAGCCGCCCTGCTGCTGCAGAATGACCACAATGCAGACGTGGAGTCCAAGGTGAGGTGCCGGGGAAACTCATCTCCTGCAGCTATCCTGCGTAGGCACCCCAATTTTCAGATGCTTGGCCTCCCTTTTGGCAAGCTGCTGCCAGGCTTGCAGCTCCACTGGAAGGGATAAAAACACGTGTCTAAGTCAACCAATGGGAGCACCTTCCCCTTGTCCCTGAAAGCTAGGAAGTCACCCTGGATGCTGCCCTATGCATGCTAACAGGGAGGCCCCCTCAAAATCGATGCATATGGACCTGATCGTTTCCTCCCTTGTAATAGATTTGTAATGTATTTAACTCTTCAGCCAAACATCAGAGTGAAAAGTTACAAAATGCTAACAGTGTGTGCAAATCATTTTTTGGTTAATAGCTAAGATGGCAGGAGACACATTGAGTGTTGGCCACCTTCGGAGAGCGTGCCAGCAGCCAGAGTCCTGGCCAGTAATTCTCATTGTCCTGACATGTATTCCTGGAGAGTCTTGGAAGGAAACGTGGCATTTGGAGGAGACCACTGTGTAGCCTCCCTTTTTTCAGTCTAGCTTTCTTTCTGTGCCTATTGTGCTTCCATCAGAGCTTTCATCCTCATTCCTTAGCTGCCGTGAGCTTTCTGCAGTCTGTCACCAACAGCGAACTAACCGTTCATTTTTTCCTCCTCTTTGCTTCCCAATGTGTTACCCTAGATGGTGGTGAATAGAACAACAGAGGTACATATCTATATACATGTACATAGAATCTGTATCTGCATCATCATTTTCCCATCCCTTAGTGCTGCGGCCTATCTTTCCCTCCTTCTTTGCATTGCCTTCTGTAGGCTAGATCCCTGCTTTCTACCCTAGCCCCCAAAGTAGCATGTGCTAGAGAAGATAGTAGTTTGGTTTCCAGGGCTTTCTGCAGCTGAACCCAGTGTTTGAAAGGAAGAATGAGGAATCCTTGAATCTTAAGGGGATTGCAATAGAGGTGTGTGAGATGAAGCATTTTCAACACTTGAGATGCTTACCAGCTCTACCAGAAGCTGCAGACAACCCTGCCATTCTCTCCTCTAGGACTGATTCTGTAGAGTTCTGCATGACACTTACCCTCAGTGGTGTCAGCAAAATGAAAGTGACCTCAGAATGGTACCAATATGACCCACCCTTTCACAAGAATCAGTAAGCTAGCTAGCATGGCTGCGAAGCTTGCTAACAATTTAGAAACGCATCTAGTTCCTATAAGGTTTCAATCTTTGGGGACTAAGTGAATCGCTGCATGTTTTAGCATTTTTTAAGGAAGTAAAATGATCTTGGTAGGAATAATCATGAAAGATGTATTCTCAAATAGGCATTTGCTAATAAAGAGACCAACTGGTGGGTTCTTTCTAAAATGCATTCACCCACTATACAAGACCAATTATAGTGCACCTCTTCCCCAAAATTGCTTTTATCTTTATAATTTGATCTTATATTGAATACATAAGTCAAATTTTGGCAAAGAGTATCAATGGACAGTTCTTCCCTCAATAATAAAACAGTTGGTACTAATTGAACTTTCTATGAGCTATAAAGATTTTTCTTGTCATCCCTATTTTAACTTTTGAAACATTTTGCTAATGGATTTCCAAAACTGCTCAATCTTCGCCCTTGGATGTCTCCTGGACCTTCCTCTGCCTAAAGTTTGGCATTTATTTGAAACCCTGTGAGCAATTGGCACTAACCGAAAGAAACCTAATACAGAATGGAATGCGGACCTCAGCATATTTTGCTTCCTCGTTTTTATTTGGGCGGGGTTTTGATCTTGGAATGCCAGATGGGGGCGGCATGACTCCACTGAATGTCTGCTGTGTTTTCCTTGCAGAGTGGCTTCACTCCGCTCCACATAGCGGCTCACTATGGAAACATCAATGTAGCCACGTTGCTGTTAAACCGAGCGGCCGCCGTGGACTTCACTGCAAGGGTAAGAGCGCTGCCCTGGGCACGCCTTTAAAGCATTTGAAGTGATTCTTAACCTTAACCTTCATTTCCCAGCATGAGGAGGAGGTGGAGACAGATGGCCTTGCTTTTAAACAGGTGTAATATTTCTTAGCAGAAAAAATAAACCAAGATGGAGTTAAGGGGTGACTAATCTATGTATGCGAATATATGGAAGATGGGGTTCAAGTAATCCTGCCTGGAAACCACCTTCATTTCCCCAAGTTGAAATGTCTGAGACTGTTAGAAATTGGTCAAGTGCAGCCACTGGGGCTTTACTAGTACATATCAGGATCTTGACCTTCTGGGTAGGAATGTGCTGGGATAGTGGTCAGCAAACTCATTAGTCAACAGAGCCAAATATCAACAGTATAACGATTGAAAACTTTTTTGAGAGCCGAAAACCGACTTCTGTGCATGGGCCACGAAGTTTCAATCATATTGTACGTGCACACCCGCACGTGGTATTTTGTGGGAGAGCACACTCAAGGGGCCAAAGAGCCGCATGTGGCTCACGAGCCACAGTTTGCCGACCACTGTGCTGGGATATCTGGATGAGGCCCTAACTTGAGAACCCAAATAATAGAGGCCATCCTTTGCTTTTATCTTCTGTCCCCTGCAAACTAGAATAATGAGTAACAAGATTCTGTCACCTGAGTGAGTTCATATTCCTGGAGAAAGGAATTCGCGTCCTGCTTATCATGGACAGCATTGTGGACGCTTGACCAGAGTAGCACTGCTCAGAATGTAAAAATTGGCTCAGCGCTAGGCTTACTCCTCAGGAACATCATAATCACAAGTAGAAATGAAAAACGGAACAGATTAGAGCAGTGACTAAATGTGTGGCCTCAGGATTCAGTCTTCCTGGGTTCGAATTTGGGCTTTAATTTCCCCCTCTCTGTCCATTAGTTTCCTCCTTTGTAAGATAAAATAACATGAATTATGATGTTATATGATAACTAGAGGCCTGGTCCACAAAGTTTGTGCACGAGGGGTGTGGGGTGTCCCTCAGCCCAGCCTGCACCCTAGCCTGCACCCTCTTCAATCTGGGAACCCTTGAGGATGTCCAACTGCCCATTTAGGCCCATCCTAGGATCAGGCCTAAACGGGCAGTTGGACATCCTTCTCACAATGCAGGACTGCTGGCTCCAAACTGCTCACCTGCTTGCCTCCCTGATTGCCCCTAACCACTTCTGCCTGCCAGCCTAATCACCCACTAACCACGACCCTGCAGCCTAATTGATGTCTAACTGCTCCCCTGCCAACCTGTTTGTCCCCATCTTTCCTCCTCTGCCAGCCTGGTCACCCCTAACTGCCCTCGCATGCAGGCTTGATCGCCCCCAACTGCCCTTCCTTGCAGGCCTGATTCCTCCCAACTGCCCTCCCCTGCTGGCCTGATGGCACACAATTGCCCTCCCTTGCAGGCCTGGAACCTCCCAATGGCCCTCCCCTGCTGGCCATCTTGTGGTGGCCATCTTGTGCCCAAATGGGGCAGGATCTTTGACCACATGGGGGCAGCCCTCTTATGTGTTGGAGTGATGGTCAATCTGAGTATTACTCTTTTATTAGATAGGATAGAAGCCTGGTGCATGGGTGGGGACTGGTTGGTTTGCCCTGAAGGGTGTCCTGGATAAGGGTGGGGATTCCCTTGGGGCATGGGGCAGCCTGGGTTAGGGGCCTGTGGTGGTTTTCAGGCCAGCCACACCCCCCAGTGACCCAAGTGGAGGCGCTGGGATCTGTGATTAATTTATGTTCTGCAATTGAAACTTTGTAACCTAGGGTAGAGGCCTAGGCACTAGGGCTACAGAAGCTATGCTTCCTCCATTGTCCAGACAACCCTAGCCTCTGCTCTCTCCAGCTCTGTGGCTGCCGCCATTTCTGTTCGGATTATGTATCTTTTATAATTGAAACTTTGTAACATTGAATGGAGGCCTAGGCTGGCAACAATAGGAGGAAAGCTTGGCTTCCTCCATTGCTGGGGAAACCCAAGCCTCCCTCCTGCTCTCAGTGGTGGCAGCCATCTTGGTTGGGATTTATTTGCATAATTTGCTCCTGATTGGCTGATGGGCGTGGCTGTGGGTGTGGCTTGATTGGAGGTACAGTCAATTTGCATGTTACTTTTATTAGATAGTATAAAATATTAGTATCACTTCCCCATTGAATCACTGTGAAAATTTAGAACAGAGTGTGTGTGTAAAGCACTCGGCCATGTCTAACATATCACCATTGGCAGTGGCAGCAGCAGCACTGATTTTGAACATAATATTTGAAGTATTAGCTTTGCTGAAACCTCACTTGTTAGAGGAGAAATGGAGCTAGATCACATAGGGAGATGTAGGGCATGATACTGATACCAGCCATATCAGCAGCAGTAAAATAATACTGTCTTGGAAGGAGTTACTGGGTGCAGATGCCCGGCTAAGTATTTTTGCCTCATATCCTCATATCCAGAAAAATGGTACTTATCCGTGTTTTACAGAAGAGGAAACCGAGGCTTAGATATGAGAAGTAGCTGGTCCAGGATGACAGCTCGCAAATGAGGAAAGGCAGGATTTCGGCCCCTAAACACTTAATCACTCCCGGGTTTCATCTCCCATAGGTGACCTTCGGGATTCTTTTTCTTCTTATAATTTATTAGTCCAATAAAAATTTATAAGAGCTCAGATTGCACTAATATGAAAGCTATTTCCTACCCTATCGTCATCAGCTTGCTAAGAGCCTTCCTCATTCTTACTGCATCTGCTGCATCCTTAGGCTTCAGCAACAAGGCAGACCTGAGGCCTAGTTTGATGTTCTGAAGGACAAAGTCAGGCACCTCTTTAAGTCAAGTAAAAAGCAGGCATGTTAGTATTTAAACTGAGATTATTGTCTGTAAGATGCATTGCTCTGGTTTTATTTCTGTAATTCACAGTATGATGAGAACCTCATTAAGTCACATCTTTTAATTAGGACATTTGGAAGATCCATGTCAGGGTAGTGTTTGAAGTTTGTCTGTGTGCCACTAGTTTGGAAATGTCCTGATGCTGCAGAAAATAAGAAGAATGGGACAATGTTGAAGCAACATAAGGGGGCAAGTTACAATATTTTCAGTGTCAAAGCAATTCCAAAGCATCCATTTACATTAAAACAATGATGTGGTAATTATAAATGATGCTAGTGTATCGAGCAAACATCAATGGAGACCTCAGACGAATGTTGTTAAAGTTGCCTGAGTTACCATATAAGATTTTAAAATAATCTCATTGGGTTGTTGTTTAAAACAGGTTAAAATTCAGACTTGTTACTGGTTTGAAAAGCATGTGGTGCAGTCATGGCTAATCAATGAGGCCTAATAGCATTCTGAGCTGAAGAATGTGGTAAAATTTGATTATCCCTTATATGCTGCCTGCTCTGTGCTTTCCTCTGCGCTTGGTAATAAATGACTTGCTTTGGAGTGTCAGGAAGAACTGGCATTTGTAAAGAGCTTGAGAAACCCATTTTGGTTCCAAATCTCTAGAGATTCCATTTCATAATAATCCAGCATCTATACTTTTGTTACAGCAGAGGCCTCTCCTTCCCCTACTTCAGTGGTCTCTTCCCAGGTCACCACCCTCAGGAATGTAACAGAAATAGCAGGTGAAAGGGTAAGATTCCCCAAACACAGATGACATCAGATTTTACCTGGCCAGGCAATGGAGGATCTTGAAGCTACATTGCTAAGAACTGGCTGCACGTCATAGGCTTTGCGAACCCAGTTTAGATAGAGATACTGATGAAATGGTTAGAGAGAAAGTAAACAATAAAGTTACCTTTGTCTGAGGGGCTACAGTTTCTGCTTCCTGGATGTGGCAGATCATTGAAGAGGGCCAGGTGCTGTCCTGTAGTTCTTTGAGGGTAGACGGCATGGCCTAGGGAATGGCTGTCTGCTGGCAAAGAGAGCTGAGGGACAGGGGCAAGACCACCAGTTCTGAAACAATTTCCTGCGTACAATGGGTATGCAGTTCCAAAGCAGACATGAGGCAGAAATAAACACAGTGTGACTAAAGGGAGCATGCAATAAAGTGGATTGCTTTCTATGCATGTTTGCAGGGCTAGCGAATTTATGCAGCAATAAAGCAGATCCTAGCCTATGAAGAAATTATAACCCTGCATAGCAATTATGGTAACTGATTTATGCCAAATTATCAACACCTTTCCTTAGATTTTTATTATGATGACAGTTTTGATTTTTGTGTTGTAATTTTGCTAGGTACATGTAAGGTATCCTGTCTGATATTTTATAGATGTTTTTCTGGATAATCCTTGAAGACCTGCTCAGCCTTATGGGTCCGCTGCAGGAAGTTAATGGAGAAGCTGCTGAATGCTGCAGTGCAGCGTCAGCATTCTTCATTCTTTGAATTGAGTCTGCTGAGGTGGCGTTGAGACTGTCTGAATTTATGGGTGACCCTTGCTCTCCACAAATCATTCTAGCTCTCTTGGGGAAGAGAGGGTAACCAAGGTACACCAAAGCTGCTACTGATTATCATTCCAGGAAGGAGCATTTGAGCACTGGAGTAGCTAAAGGCAAATTATATTTTGTGAATGCTTGCAAAGTCCCTTTAATTGATTGAGGAAGACAGATTGATATCTTGCTGGCTAAGAGTTTTTTCATCAAATACAATGGACCACCTAACTTAATCTTCACACTTGTCATTGACCTTTCTCTTGTAAAGTATTATTCAACTTCGCATTTGGGGAAAATAATTGAATTTAAAAATTCTTCTATTAGCCTTCTTTATTTAGTATTTTTTGGTTTGCGTGCTATACCTCATTTGTTCCAAAAGGACTTCATGTAGTGTACAGGTTAAAATATACAAAGTAAGACATGTAAGAATGAAAGCAAAAAAGTATATGTTACCAGCCACTGGAATAAACCAGTAAATACAACTAGAGAATAAATTTAGGTCTTGGGGACGTTGATATATGTAATGAAAGAGAATCATATTATTTTGGGGGGGGCGGGGAAACATGGTTATCTATAAAGACAATTTTATGTGTGTGAAATCACTAAAATATGATTTTTTAGCATGTGAATCACATAGTTGACAGTATCTTTAATTACTGTACTTCAAAGGATCAGTTCTTACTGTCCTGACCTATTGATGTTAGATCTCCACCAAGGGCGGCTGAGAGGTTGAGCTAGGTGCTTATCTTCATGATGCTTTAATTGTGTGTGATAGAACTTGGCAGTGACTACATGACATGTCAATCGGACTGTCATTTTCAAATACCAGATGTCTTGAATGAAGTTTTGGAAGGTGCTAGGCCACATTCAGAATTCAGTTAAATTACACAAAAGTTTACTTTATTTATCAAATAGTAACTTAATGTTATAGTAAACTGAGGGCAGTGTTTTTAGGTAGTTTTAACTACTCAGCCTGTTGGTGGAAAAATAAGTGTCAGATGTTCATTCTGCCCAAAGAAGAGGCCAGTGTGGTTCAGCATGTGTATGAGCAAGACAGCATCCAGGGATAGACAATATTTGGAGATTTCCTTTTGAAAAAATTTAAATTGTTTATTGTTTAAAGTATTACATATGTCTCCTTCCCCCCTCCCCCCATTGACCTCTCCCTGGTCACTCCCACTCCCCAGCACATGCTCTCACAACCCCTCCCCCACCCCCCACACTGTCTGTTGGAGATTTCCATTTTAATATAAAATTAAAACTAGCATATAAGTTTCTATTATGAGTTAGACCTGGAGGTCCAGACTTGAGTGACGGCTGTTCTTACTCTACTAATTTCTTCAGTCTCTAAAGTCAACAGTCTCTCCCTGAATTCCCCAAAACAGTGCTCGCCAACCGGTGGTCCATGAGGTTCCATGAACTCCAAAAGGTTGGCGACCACTGCCCCCCAAAAAAGGACTTTTCTAAAAACTTAGGGGTTGACCAAAAGGCAAAGTTGGTAGATTGATTCAGGACAACACTGTCCCCAGAGTCCATAGGCTGTGGACCCCTCCCTCTGGGTACCATCCTCTGGACTCCCCAGAGGGCACCATGTTGCGAAATCATTCTCACTCCCCACCAGTGGGAACCCCTTTTACTGTGTCTCTCTTAGCCAGAGTCCAAGCCCCTTAACCTCATTTCTGGGCACAGTGGGAGGGGAAAACCCTGCTTCCTCTTCAAATGAGCAATCTTCAATTTAAATGTATCTGATTTAAAATTCTGTTCCTTGTTCTCAAGAACCACCTTTCAGGTGCTCAGTACTCACATGTGGCTAGCAGTTATTCTATTAACACAGTGAACATAACATTTCCATCATCACAGAAAGGTCTGGACAATGTTGAGACACTATCATTCTGAGGCCCTTCCCTTCAGTGTCACAATAATCTGTAAAGGCAAATGTTGCCCCAAGGAAAATGATCGTTTAAATAGTTATGCAGAGCAGTTTCACTCCTAATAGACTTGCCCCTTTTGGCTCCAGAAGATTTTTGTCTTTCCCATTTTGTCACCAGAAACCACCAAAATCAACAATAAAACTGAAATCCTCTTTCACACAGGAGGAAAAATAATCATTTCTCCCCAACTCATGTTGTGGAGAGTTCAGAAATATCAAAAATTGTGGTCGATCTCAAGCGAAGTCTCTGATTGGAAGAGATTGTGCCACATGATTAACTTCTATGAATCTTTGTTTTTCATCTGTGTAAAAGATGCTAGTATTCTTTTCCTCAAAGAAGCTCTCACTACCCTTAAAATAAGTCCCTCCCCTTTAACCACACCATATGTCTTCATTGTCCCTTGTACTTTCAAATGATAGACATTAAATATTGTTTTATTTATATGATTTTTTGTCTTGCATATTCTATTCGTTTTCTAATTCCCGTGAAAGCTTATTCATCTTCTGTCTCCAGCTTCTCACCTGGTAATATCCTCTTCCCAAGTGCTCACCTTGTGCCCAGCTCTGTGACCTTGGCTTTAATATGAACTTCAATCTTCCAGCAAAGGACTGAGCAACAGAAAACATGTTTCTTGTTGCTTAGGCTTTTTTATTGATTAAGGTATTACATATGTGTCCATATCCCCCTATTGCCCCCCACCCCACTTCCATGCATGCCCTCACCCCCCAATGTCTTGTGTCCATTGGTTATGCTTATAGGCATGCATACAAGTCCTTCGGTTGATCTCTTACCTCCCCCACCCCCTTCCCCAGCCTTCCCACTGTAGTTATTGTTTGTTTGTTTTTTGTTTTGTTTTTTAGGAGAGGCAGGCATTGTTTTTTCAGATAATCATTCCTTACTGCACTGCAGCCCTCTGCAGTGTCTTTGATGAAGTTGTACCTTGGACATAGTAATGTGCCACTGCATTCCATTCAGCCAAAGAGCTCCAAATATGAAAATATCAAGGCCATGCCTGTTACAGAATAAGTGCTCAGTAGATGGTCTGCTTTTCTTTCATAGGAGAAGTTTATAATAATTATTATTTGAATTGGTTATAATTTGAGTATTTATTAAGTTCCAGTCTCTTTCTTAAGCATTTTATATGTATAACTCAACAATCTTATGAGGGCTGAAGTGGAGGTGTAATGAAATATATCTTCCATATCCTGTTCTTCACCTCATTTGCAAGACTTTGAATTCCTGAAGGACAGGCCTGTGTATTATTACCCACTGTGAATTCCCAGCACTTAGCACTGGAAGTACACGATATATATCTATTGAATTCAAAAATGAATGAATGAAGAGATAACTTCATCGTCCTTAACTACTACACCTGGGTACCCAGTACCTACTTAAACCTGCTTTCCTAAACCCCTGTTCCTCTCCCTAGTCTATCAGAATTTCAAGTTGACCATCACCGGGTGTTAGGGAATTGCTTGCCGTTATTAAAGGAGAAGAGAAATCCGCAGGATTCAAAAGGAGGAATTTAGGTCAGTGCTCCAAATCCAAGTATTGAATCTCAATGCCAGAGGGCAAGCTTGTGTAAGCACTTGGAAGACTTTTTTTCTCAGCAGTTGAGGCGACTCTGGAAGACAAGCCTAACATAAACAGCTGCTTCCAACCTTGGGATGTTGTAAGCCTGGGCTCAGATGTATGCTGTCAAGACCCAATCAAAGCCACCACCAGAGGGTGCCAGAAAGGACATCAGCTACTCAAACAGGGATGGGCATCACTTCAGTGTGAGTGAAGCGGACTGCAATGGTTTTATAAGGATGCAGGGCTTCTGGAGACTCTAGTTAGATGTGTGGTGGAGACACTGCAAATATATTTTAAACATATTTTCCCCTCATTATATAATTCATGTTCAAATAAAATACAATAAAGAAAAGAGAGGAAATAAAAATCACCCATAACAGTCCTAATATATCCTTTTTAATCTTTAGCTATCTGTCCTTAAAAAAAAACCAAACACATACATAAATATACTCATTTTCATTGACACAAATTTTCAAGTATAGATTTATGTCCTTATATAAGGCTCAACCACATTAAAGGCAAAGATAGTTGTTTTTTTTTAATGGGTTCTATAATCCTTCAGAATGAAAATGGGAATTTGAGGCAAAGGAATGTGAGTTATGGGACAGTAGCTATGTGGCTATTGCATTAACCGTATTCTTGTTACCATGGTGATATTAACATATCAGGGAGAACAAAGCCAGGAAGTGGAGGACAGAGTGGTGGGGGATATACCTTTTTATAGAGAACTTGCTCTAAGCTTGCCATGCAGTCTCTTTCCTGCTCTTTGCATTTCATTCCCTGGATACCACAAGAAGAATCTCTTACATAATCTTAAAGGAATATTTTAATCTTAGAATCTGCAAGTACATTTGAACACACTAACATTACTGGTGTTCCGGGATCTGTGCTGGCGGCCTTCATCTGAAGAGATGAGAGAGATTTCAGTCACCACAAGCCCTTGCCCTCTGCCCAACCACCTTGTCTATCAGTGATGGAGGCGGCCTTTGGCTTCCCTTCCCTTTCACAGTAGGGAGTAGGTACAGCATCAGAGCAAACAGCATCACAGCCAGTCAGCTGCAATCCCACACTGGCCCTCCGGTTCACTTTGTGTGTTCTTCAGCAAGGTGTTTATGCTTCAGTGGGATCATCCACAAAATGGGCCCAGTAATAATACCTAGTGCACAGTCATTGAGATGACTGAATAAAATAATATGTTTAAGTTGCTTAGCAAAGTGCTTGACCCGGGACACAGGGACCATGGCCATAGCCACGTTTGTGGTGGCTACTATTGCTGTCACCCAGGAGGGGACCCACTATCATCAGACACATTCACCTGCACAGCATGATGTGGCAAGCGGGTGGCACCAAGGCGGCTCTCTGAGTATTTCTGGAACTAGTCAGTTGCTTCCCCGCTTGTTGCAGTTATGTTGCTCGCGGTGGTGTTTGTCACATGAGGAAGTCAGCCTTTAAGAAACTATGGATGTAGTGTTGTTTGAAACAGGAAAAACTCCAATAAAAAAAAATCGTAGAGCTGGAAGGTGCTTATTTCTCTGTTACACTTGTCCTCTTTCAAGAAGTGCTCTGCTTCCTGCCATGCTTGTTCTAGAAGTGTTGTGAGAACATCTTAAATGACCCGAAAGAATTCCACTTTGCTGTTCTGTGTCGTTAAGTTCTCTTAAGGTGTAGGAGTTGGCAGAACTTGCTTTATTGCTGTGCACTTTAAAAGAGAATTATTCAATAGCTGCAGAATTTTCATTTCCTCCCGAGAGTGCAAATCGCAGCCAAGGACTACTGTGCGTCTCTGCTGGACATTTTGGAGCATTGTGCACACTCACTGTTGTCAGATGATGCACCCTGGTCCCCTCCTGAGCACTGCAGGCTCGGCCATGAGAAAATCTTGCTCTTCTCCCTCTGGTGGTCTAAAGAATATGCAGGAGGGGCGAAGGGGCAGCTAGAGGGAAGAGGTTAGGACTTGGCAGAAGCAAGAGGTTGGAAAGGAGAGGACTTGGGGCCTGTACACAGTCATTTACTGTGTCTCAAATCAAAGCAGGATAATTCAAGAAAACAAGTTCATGTAGGAGATCATCATGGACTATCATAGTTGAAAAGAAAATTGAAAAGCTAAGCTGTGATGGAAATACAGGGATTAGAACTCCCAGAGATGGAGAGTGACCAGTCACACAAGTGAAATGAGACGGCATGAACGATGAGTCTAATCCTGGGGCTGGGCTGATTGTGGGGATGGAGGAGAGTCTTTGCAGGTTTTGTCCCCCTTTTTTGAGATATAATTGACATATAATTCTGTAAATTTGAGGTGTATAACATGTTTGTTTAATACATTTATATATTGCAATATGATACATTTATATATTGCAATATGATTACTATGGTACTGAGAGCTAACTCCACTATCACATCACTCAATTACCGTTTCTTTTTTCTTTTCTTTTTTTTTTTTGTCTTGGCAACAGTTAAGATCTAGTCCCTTAGCAATTTTGACATTATAACAGTATTGTTTTCTGCAATCACTATGCTGTGCATTAGATCTCTAGGACTTATTTATCTACTGGTTGCAAGTTTGTACCCTGAGATAACATTCCCCACTTTCCCAAACCTCTGTCCCCATTCATGGACCTGCAAGGACTTGTGAAAACAGCAAAATGGTGGTTACACAAGTCATTGCAGGTCCATGAATGGGGACAGAGGATGGGACAGGGGTGTTTAAGATGCGTGATGGATGCCTAGGAAGGGGATGAGGAGATGTGGCTCAGAGCTGTAGCAGTCTCCAACCGCACATGGAGAAGCATGTCTGACTCCTGCTGTGATGCTTCTCTCCTCGCACATAATTTCTCTGGAGTCTTGCTCATTCCACTGGTTCTCTGTAGAAAGGGGAGCACTGCTCTCCTTAGAATAACAATGTCCCAACCAAAATACCACTGATATCCACACGGAATCATGCTGGACTGATTTACAGCCAATAGAGAGGTGGGGTGTTCCAGGATGGGGAGAAAGGGCCCAGAAGTTCATGCTCAGTCTGGAATGGCTCCCCAGAGCCATTGAGCTTCCCCCAGGGATGCAATTGTAAGAGTGGCTGGGCTAGAAGACCTTGAGGTTCCTTTCAGCTCGTATTACTGAGACCTTGAACCACGAGGTGGGAAAACTTTACACAAAATTCAAACCAACTTAGGGAATGCTTTTCGTTTATAACTAGGTACTAGGTACTGTAATAAGTTTTCTATATATTATTTCATTTATTCTCCACAGTAATCCTGTGGGGTATGGGTATGATTTCTATTTTACACTGGGAAGCAAGAAGTTAAGTAACTTGTGCAAAGCCACACAGTGTTAAGATGGTAGAGCTTGAGCTAAGAAAGAGCAAGGTTAATACAGTAAAGTATAACAATGAAAACAAGAAAGTGAAATGAACAGCATTCAGCTGTACAGTTGATACTCTGGTAAGATCAGAGGCGATGCAGTGGGTACTGAGCTTTGGACTTAATCCAGGGCCATCACTGGGAAATCAGAACTGACAGCAGCCTCACTTCTACCAGCTGGCGGTGCGTTTTCTGCCTGTGCCAGGATTGCAAAATGAATTAAGGACAGTTTTTAAAAGATTATAAAAGGTTTTTCTTACTTATAATAAATCCTGTTACACATTTAAAGACATTTTAATTGAAAGATTAGCAAACCTAAAAGCCTGACAAATCATCAAATTCATTCTAAAATAATGCATTCACATTTACACTATATTCTATTTATTATTGAATAAATGTTTTGAGTTGAACTGCTGATATTTAGAAACTTAACGGACTTATCACCAAAGGGAAGGATACACATTTTTCTGTGAAGAAAGACTAAGCAGGCTTACCTCTAAAAGAAATCTCTCTGAGGTTGGAAATTAAAAACGGTTTTTCTGCAGCCTCCAAGTCTGAGCCTCGAAGTCAGTTTTCCCCAGCTGGCCTGCAGCCTCCATCCCCCCAGGCCTGGATGCAGTTCATTTAATCTGAGGCCTTACAATCTGTGTTTCTACCGAGTTCCTCAGGTGCTACCCTGGATCAAGTCTCATAAAAAACTTTGATAGCCCTGACTTGTTTGGCTCAAGGGATAGAGCATTGGCCTGCGAACTGAAGGGTCCCAGGTTCAATTCCAATGGAGGACACATGCTTGAGTTGTGGACTCGCAGGAGCCAGTCGATCAATGATTCTTGCTTATCATTGATGTTTCTCTCTCCTTCTCCTTTCCTCTCTGAAATCAACAAAAATATTTTTTTAATTGATGGAAGTCATGCTATGAAAATCTTTCCCTATATAAATTGTCCAAAGTTGAACCATAGAAATCCCAATATTCATTTACTTGTACCAATTATATTTATCACACCTTAGATGTAACTTTGAATATACATCATATTTAGAGCTTACAAAATACTTTTGGATCAGTTGAAACAAGAATAGACATTTAAAAATACATTGTTATTGACTTCAGAGAGGAAGAGAGAGGGAGAGAGAAATATCCATGATGAAACACCCTCTACTGGGAATTGAGCCCATAACCTGGGCCTATACCCTGATCAGGAATCGAACCTGACCTCTTGGTTCATAGATCCAGACTCAACCACTGAGCAACACAGGCAAGAGTAGACATTTTTACAGATGAGCAGACTAAAAGCCCAAGAAGTTGTCTGTCTCAGACCCTACTGAGAGTAAAACGGAAGAACAGGGATTTGAATCCAGACCTTCTTACTCACTTCATTCTGCCTCAGTACATGACCATCACCCAATGGCAATCATGCCTGATGGAAGCTGAGGACGGGGTGTCGGCCACTGGGTAGCTGTGGTCTACGTGGGCCCTGGAAGAGCAGCATCATCTCGTTAGGACAGGCGCCTGCCACACAGACAAGGCCATGTGCACCAGACTGACTTTACATTTTTTGAAACCATCTTTCTTTTGAAACTTCAAAGACACTGTTTACACATTTTGACATGTTTGAAACATCAGCATATGTCTACCTTATCCAAAGACCAAATGAGGGCAGGATACTGGAGAAACCAATAGTTTCAAGTTAACTGACATCTTCAAAGCCTTACAGGAGTGACTTACCTTTTTGGACAAAGAAAAATGTTCAGCTCGGATATAAATTCAGCTACAGAATTATCAGAAATGCTACAGATGTATAAAAAATGTGTCATTGTAAAGCCCCTTACTATTAAGTTTTTAAAATTTTTCATAATAGAGTGTTTCAGAAAGAGGGAAGACTTTTTAAACATACAGCATTTTTAGAAATATTAGAGGAAATCCATTTGATTATCTCATTTTAAATAATTAAATATTTTAAAACAACTTTTCTCAGTGTATAAAAAACAATTGATTACTTTATAATTAAAATTTGAACACCCCTTTCAGTTTAATTATTGTAAGTCTTTAACTCAGGTAGTTCTAGCTAGGAGGGGCTTTCTCTACTGTACCAGAGAGCAGGCTACTTTTGAATGGTCGCCAATAGTGACACCATTAAAGAAATATGAAACCCACGAGTTTTTCTTATTTAAAAGGACAGAGTTGAGCCAGCCACTCTTTTAGATACTGAATATTTTTTTAGCTTTGAGGTCTGCCGTTTACTTTTGGTTGGGAATTGTTTCAGCAGCATTATCTGTATAGTGAGTATATTTCTGGACTGAGAACTAGAACTAATGATGTGTCCAAATTAAGACGAGTCTCATGATCTGTATGTTTGCCCATATGAAAACAAGATTCACTATTTACATGTATGTTCTCCCACATGACCTACTGGAAAGAGTTAGCACAGCCTTTAGAATCAGACAACTTAGGATCAAATCCCAGCTCAGCCTAGACATGTGACCTGTGGCCACTTCCAACTTCACTTTACTCAACTATAAATTTAAGTGGATAGCATCTGTTTCATGGTTGTTGTGGAGATCAACTTAGATGATGTATGTCTCATAGGATTTGTACAAAGTAAGGGCTTAATAATTTGTAGGGTTGGTTTTTTATCTTAATTACATTTATTCTCTTTTAAAATGAAGAACTTGTTGATCTAAATAAGTAGGACTCAGTTTGGGCAGGGGCTGCAGCAGAAATCTGTTTTTCTTAAAAGTTTTTGCAGGATAAAAGGCATTATTTCAATCATCGATGGTCAAAAATTTCTTAGTTTGTGGAATAATAGAACCACTGAAATGTATACAGAAAAAATGCATATATCAAACATTCATTAAAATAGCCACTATCAAAGGAAGGAGAACAGAACAAGTGTTGGGGAGGGTTTGGAAAAACTGGAACCCTTATGCTCTGTTTATGGAAATGTGAAATGGTACAACCACTATGGGAAAAGGGTGTGGAGGTTACTCAAAAGGCTAAAGATAGTATTTCTGTATGGTCCAGCAATTCCACTGCTGGGTACGTATACCCCGAAAAAAAACTTTAGAGGGGGGTCTCAGATATTTGTATACCCACATGCATAGCAGCATTATTCACAATAGTTAAAAGGTGGAAGCAAACCAAGTTGCTGCATGAATAAGCAAAATATGGTATATGCGTACAATAGAATATTGTTAAGCCTTTAAAAGGTAGGAAATTCTGACACATGCTATTGTATGAATGAACCTCAAGGACATTATGCTGAATGACTTAAGATAGCTGCAGAAACACAAATATTATGTGGTTTCATTTGTATGAGGTACCAAGAGGACTCAAATTCATAGAGATAGAAAGGGGAAAGGTGGTTGTCAGGCCTTGGGAAGACAAAAATGGGGAGTTGTTGAATGAGTATGGAGTTTCAGAGTTGCCAGATGAAAAGAGTTCTGGAGGTTGATTACACAACAAAGTGAATGTATTTAACACTGGGCTGTTTACTGGAAAATGGCCAAGATGGGAGTTTTATATGTATTTTATCACAAACATTTTTTCAATGTAAAGCATATTCTGAAAACCACTGGACAAGATATCTCCAAAAACCAGTATGTAACATACAGTGGTGCAAAGGAAGAGGGAGAGTTGGTAACTGAGGGACGAGGTCCAAGCCCAGTGTCAGCCTGTTTCCCTGCCCATCTGGCAGCAGCTGGCATTGGGTATACAGCTGAGGCCGTGTGTGTGTGGGGGGGGGGGGAGTGGCCTGCTTGCCCTAACAGTCTTCCCACACTGCTAAATCACTTGTGGCAATGGTGGAAGACCTGGCAGTGCCTTATCTAAATTGTTGATGAGCCGTCATCTATTCATCCAAGTGAAAGTCTCTAATAGTATTCAGGATAAAGAGCTTCATATAATCCTTAAGAGAAAGTAAATAAACCTCTTGAATTTTTTTAGAACAGAACAAAGCAAATACTGAGAGCCTGATTTCACAACAGACATCAAATATCCAAGCATTGGCTACTGCTTTCTGGGGAGCCCAGCACTATTACCTGTCTCATCGATGGGATTGGTTAGTCTCCCAGGGAAGGTGGTGAGATTGAGGAAGTATCAGGGACATTAGTATCTTCAGTGACAGTCTCAGCAAGACCTGTGTGGACTTAATCTCCTCATCCAGGAAGCACAGACAGAGAATAGTTGGTGTCAAATAAGCTAGTGGTTAATATAATTGAAGAGGAGAAAAATTCTTTCTCAAAGAAGACCTATTTCATTTCATTATAAACTCATGAAAAGAAAGATGGATATTTACTAAGGTGGTCATCTTAATAATGATTGCTGTAGTATAGGAAATTTCTGAGTTTATTTTACACTTTATTTACTAACTAGAGGCCCAGTGCACAAATTTGTGCATGGGTGGGGTCCAGCCTGCACTCCCTGATTGGGGCAGATCGGGTTGGGCCAGGTGGAGGGGGGCCATGGGAGGTCTGCTGGCTGGCTCCACCCCTGATCAGGGTGGGGTGGTGATTCAGGGCGGGGCCGGCCAGGGGAGAGGTCGTAAGCAGTTGTCCAGGCAGCCCCCCAATCAGAGTTGGGGGGCAATCGGGTGAGGATGGCTGGGGAGAGGGGTGTGGGCAGTTGGTCCGCCAAGCCCCTCACCATCGGGGTTTGGGGGACCAATTGGGGCCACAGTATGTGTCAAAGCAACCAGTCATTCCAGTTGTTCCAGCATTCTGGTCCGTGGCCTTTTAGGCTTTTATATAGAGAGAGATAATAGATCATCTAAGGTTGAGTTCTTCTTTTAAAAAAAAAACCCTACTACTTATGTGTCAGACTGAAGGCTGGAGTGTTTATTAACTTCCACTGTTTGTAATTTTCCTGGTTCTATCCTTGAAATTCCCAGTTCTTGTTAACAGTATTATTCATTTGCATATATTTTATGGATTTCTTAGGGCATTAAAAACTTAGACATTTTCATAAAAAGAAATGAGGTAATGATACAAAAATAAAATGAATGAACCTTGAAAACATTATGCTGAGTGAAAGAAGACAGACATAAAAGGTGACATATTGTATGATTCCATTGATAGGAAATGTCTAGAATAGGCAAATCAATAAAGGCAGTAGATCAGTGGTTTCCAGGGACTGGGAGGACAGAGGAATGGAAAGTTATTGCTTAATGGTATGGAGTTTCTTTTTTATTTTTCAGTTGACACATATTATTTTAGTTTCAGATATACACTGAGAGACCAGATTATTATGATCTCTGAACACATAATAATCTAGCCTCTCAGTGTATATTCTATATAATAAAAGGCTAATATGCAAATTGTCTCCTCAATCAGCAGACAGGCCGGCCAACCGCCCATGTCCCCTTCCCCTGACCAGGCTGGCCAGACCACACCCATGCACAAATTCATGTACTGGGCCTCATATTTTATGCATTCAGAGATCATAATAATCTGGCCACTCAGTGTATATCATAGTGATTAGACATAAACCTTACAAAGTGATCACCCTGATAGGTATAGTACCCATCTTACAAGCACAGAATATGAGTTTCTTTGGGGGATGATAAAAATGTTCTAAACAAATACTAGTGAGGTTACACAAGTTGTGAATATACTAAAAATCACTAAATTGTACACTTGCAAATAGCCAATTTTATGGTATGTGAATTGTATCTCAATAAACCTGCTCTAAAATAAACTATCAGGCAAGATTAAAGGTAGACAAAAAGTGACCAAAACAATAAAAAGCTTTTATATCTTTATTTTTCTACATTATATCAAAAGATATGACTGTCAAATATTATTTACCAAATATTTATTGCCTCTTCTGTGCCTGGAGATTACCAAATGTGACCTTGTAGGGGAAGAAAAAAAGTTTTCCTTTGTCTTCTTAGGTTCAGTTCCAGGGGCCATGCAAATTAAACTGACTACAGATAAACTAACAGGAGAAAGGGCTTGTGTATGCGTAGCAAAGAAGTGAAGGCCCACAGATGCTGTTAGACCCTGGATGGTTATATACTTTTTTAACAAAGAATGAGACATTTTTGGAGAATGACAAGACAAAGGCAAGGGGCTGGGGGCTCCGGGGTGGTAAATTATGGGTAGATAAATATGTGGGGGAGAGAGCTAATGGTAGAAAAAGTTTGTTTAGCAAGGTTTGTTTTGCAGGTCAAGTTGTGCCTTCTCCACAGATGTGTGAGTCAGAGGCATCCGTGCCTTGCTTTTAGACAGAAAGGAGGAGGACAGAGAGCTCAAAACAAAGGGTTTTTTTCAAAAGGCATATGAATCTACATGGTGAACAAAGATGCTAATAAGCCTTGCTAAATGTTTTCCCTGTGCTTTCTCTGTGTACCTATTTAGTAATCATTTTCTGTTTCTATTTATAATAGAAATTGTACTAAAGTATAAGAGACTGGGATAAGAAAATACAGATGCTAAAATATAGGTTTTAAATGAAAACCATGATCACATTAAAATCCTTATCTTCAAACATCTTGTTTTGCCACTCTGACTTTTTATTACCATAAAGGAAATAACAGAGAAACGTTATTGCAAGTGGTAAGAATAGCAGAAGATCCCAGATAACTTCTCAACTTAACACTTAATTATTTTAGAATTTGCACTCAGTTGAGACAGTATTAAGGAACTAAAGACATTTTATTAATCTTTTGTTCTCTAGAAGACTTCACGTGCTATCATCCACCTACTCTTTCATTTGGTGATAACCTTCCCAGACATTTTAGAAAAGGTGAGGGAGTGGAGGAGATCAGAAATCCACTGCCCTTTATAGATTTAAATGCAATAAAGAGTCTGACACTTATTACGAGTAAGGTAGGAATGGCCCAGGTTTGATTTTGTGATGTTGCAGAAATGATCTTGCTTTAGTGATTATTTCATAAAGAGATCAGAAATAGGCAAGCAATTCCACCACTTTCCAGCAGAGAGAGCTGTTTCTTCCATGTCCTTGATTTTAAAAGTATGGCACTCACATTTCTACTTTGTTATATACCACATGTACCTATCACAATACAGCAGCCATGGCCCTGTCCCCACTTCCCCATCCCCTCTGACACTATTCCCAGCCATGGGACTTCTGAAGTTTTCACACACTGAGCTGTGCAGAGCTGACCTTCTCTAACACCTTTGCATTCCTCCTGAGAACTGGCAACCTTAACACCTTCTTAGAGCTCACCAATTATGTCAGGTCCACATGTTTTTTTCTCTCCAAGTTTTTCATTATGTACTTATGAGATGTGGTCATTGCATACATTTTTTAAAATGTCTACACCATACCATAATAAAAAGAACAGTAGTTGCTAACATTTTTATAGTGTTTACCTAATGCCAAGTACCATTCTTAAGACTCCACGCTTATTAACTCACTAGGGGCCCAGTGCATAAATTTGTGCATCTTGAAAGGAACTGTGGGCCATGAGACTGTGGTGGGCACAGAGGTGGGTCTCAGCCCATCCTCCAGGCCCCTGCCTGACCCCTCCCACCATGGCTGCTGGTCTCCTTTCTGCTGGCAGCCTCACTCCCATGGCCACTGCACCCACATGCTGATGGTGCCAGCCCCACTTACACCTGCTGATGGCACAGAGCAATTGGGGCCGGTGCCAGCAGTGGGTGCAAGTGGTGCCAGCAATGTCAGCAGATGTGAGCAGCAGATGCGAGTAGCAGCTGTGGCCCCAATCACCCCTCAGGAGCAGGGGGAAGTGGAGAAGCCCTTGGGGGTGATCAGGGTGATGGGGCCAGCAGCTGATGCTTGCAACCTGCTGATGGCGCCAAGTGATTGGCACTGGTGCCGGCAGTGGGTGTGAGCAGTGGCTCTGGCACCAGCTGCGGGTGTGTGCAGGGCTGGTACTGGCAGTGGGTGCAAGTGGCAGCTTCAGTGCCAGCAGTGTATGCAAGCAGGTGGGAGCACTGGGCAGGACGGTGGCCCACAGGAGCAAAGAATTTTCAGTAACCACCAGAGATTCACCCCGATGACAATGATCAGCACCGTGCCTTAGTTGGGTGTCCCCACTCACCTGCTTTACCATCCCACTGTGGCCAATGTCCACCATGTTCTGCACTCTGCCACCAGCTGCCAATGCCCGCCATGTTCTGCGCAAGCCCCCTGGTGGTCAGCACACATCATAGCAACCAATTGGTTGTTTTGCTGTTCAGTATATTTGCATATTAGGGTTTTATATAGAGAAATTAGCCTGATTTTAGCTGCTACTCGCATCTGCTGCTCACATCTGCTGACATTGCCGGCACCACTTGCACCCACTGCTGGCACCGGCCCCAATTGCTCTGTGCCATCAGCAGGTGTAAGGGGGGCTGGCACCATCAGCATGTGGGTGCAGTGGCCATGGGAGTGAGGCTGCCAGCAGAAAGGAGACCAAATCTGTGATATAAAGAAACTAAATAAACTTAACTGAAGTTATGCATTTAGTGTGGAGTAGGCCTAGGATTATTATTTTTTTTTAATTTTTTAAATTGATTTTTAGAGGGAACCACTAATGTGAGAGCGTAATATCAAGTCTCCTCCTGCAGCAACACTACCCTCTCCCCACTCCCAGCAGGGATTCAATCCAAAACCCTGGCATGTGCTCTGAACATCCTGGCAGCCTTGCAATATCTAGGAGGACACCCAACCACCTGAGCCGCCCTGGCCAGTGCTGGGCCTGGAATTTGAACCCAAGCATTCTGGCTCCATTGTACTTTATCTTAACGTCTCTTAACTTACGGCACAACTGACTCCTATACTTTCTTACTCCTATCATGCTGTTCGGGACTCCAAAAATGCTTTAATAGTAAGAGTTAGTTCCATGTTTGTATGGCCTATAAGTGCAGAGTCAGCGTAGTCTAGTGAAAGAAGCCAGTACTTTGGGGTCATACATATTACAGCAGCTTTGTGACCTTTGGCATGTTAGTTATTTATTTTTAGTTTTGGTTGCCTCTTTTAAAATCTAAAGGAAAAAAAACTAGATAGTACTTCTTTATAGCTTTGTGTGTTAAATGAGATAAAGACATGGAATAGCTGTGAGTTTGCTCCTCTTTCTAATGTGAATATTCTCATGCCTCCTCTTGGCAGTCCTACGACAGAGGCACTGGAGGTGCCGTGTCCATTATTCAGATGAAAATATGAGTTCATAGAAGATAAGACACATTCCTAATCTCTATCGGGAAAGTGGATATGGAAGAGATTTAGGGCCTGGTCTTCTTTCTAATGAAATATGCTTTCTGCTAGACTAGTGTTCGGCAAACTCATTAGTCAACAGAGCCAAATATCAACAGTACAACCATTGAAATTTCTTTTGAGAGCCGAAAGCCGACTTCTGCACGTGAGCCATGAAGTTTCAATCGCACTGTACCGTGTGCACCCACACATGGTATTTTGTGGAAGAGCCACACTCAACGTGCCAAAGAGCCGCATGTGGCTTGCAAGCTGCAGTTTGCAGACTATTGTACTAGACCAATGTAATGAAAATTGAGATAAAGTTAGAACCAGGATTGAATTTCTTACCTCTGAAGTCATCAGTAAAAACTTTTTTTTTGTATTTTTCTAAGTTTTGTCGTTTAGGAAGCATAGTAAAAAAATTTTATCTTGAAGTTATAGAGGATCTTACTCTAAAGAGTGATCATCACATAATGTAACCTAACTATATGACATCATGAACTACATGTTTCTGTAAAAGAGTAGGACTTTGTCAACATCCTGAGAGATCTTAGCTTGTTCTGAGTGATTTGCTTTTTCCCCCCCTGAAAGTGGGAGGCAAAACCTGTTCTTCTGAATTGATTTTTCACTCCCCAACTTCAGTGATTGGTATCTTCCAGAAGTGTAGGTTGTAGGTGAAAGATCTTATTGGAAAACCAAAGAGAAGGAGATGAGCACAGAAGAACATGATGAAATGGAAGAAGAAAAAAAGGCTGAAGAGAAACTATAATGAGGACACAAAACCTCGCCTTGGGGGACGCAGCCGTGACCTGTGTTGTTCTGAGCACTTGGTTAGTTACTGGCCTGGAAATCTGAGAGAATTAAACCTGCTGAGCACTGTGGCTTTGTCCAGTCAAAATTCTGAATATGCAAATCTTGTTAATGTTTTATCTAATATTCCTGGAGCCAATTTTTGTTGTGGTGTGGAAAATATACGTATGTGTGTATATACGTGCTTTTTTTTTTTTGTCTTTAACTGCCATCTTTGAAAAAGGATTGAGGAGAAGTGAATACTAGAGAAAGGAAGGGACTGGCTAATCAGATTTTCACTTTAAGGTTTTTTTTAGAGTAAATAATTATTAAATCGAATAGTTTAATGGGTAAGTTAAATGAAATAAGGAGCTATTGTGCTAAAGATAAAAATACGATTTTTTTCTTGTTTATAAGTTACAGTTGACATACAATATTGTCTTAGTTTCAGGTGTACAACCCCGTGACTTTACATTTATATAACTTACAAAGTGATCACCCCAGTAAATCTAGTAACATCTGACACCATATACTTATCACAATATTATTGCCTATATTCCCTGTGCTGTACTTTATATCCCTGTGGCTGTTCTGTAACTACCAATTTGTACTTCTCAATCCCTTCACCTTTTTCACTCTGTCCCACTAACCCCTGTCCCATCTGGCAACTGTCAAAGTATTCTCTGTATCTGTGAGTCTGTTTCTGTTCCACTTGTTTATTTTGTTTTTTAGATTCCACATATTAAGTACAATCCTTTGGCAGTTGTCTTTTTCTGTCTGACTTGAAAACAGGGATTTTTAAATACACCCAAATGAGCTTAGTGAAACGGAAGGAGCAATGCCTGGGAACTGGGAACCCCAGGGTCCTGGCCCAGCTTCAAGCCTTGGGACTCCGGGTCTCTTCCTTCTCTATAGAATAGGTAATTAGACTGGATGAATTCCAAAATGCTAATGTACCTCATTACATTAAATATTATGTCTTTGGTACAAGAAAAAAATATTATATTCAAAGCTAATTTATACCCAATTAGAGTAGTATTTACTTTTGTTTTCACTAAATCCAGGTTAGCTTCAAAACTCCAGGTTGACTGTGTTTTTATCCAAGCTTTAATTCAGGTCTCTTTTTAGAAGAAACATATAGATTTTAACTCTCGTCGTACTTAATTTTCTATATTAATGGGGGAAAATTAGTAACAAATATTTACCTTCAAGGTAACTTCAAACTTAATACCAGGCAAGTTAATAAGGAGATAAAACCTTCCATGGTTGTCAGAGTGAAGAATGCAAATGTTGAAAACTGGGACAGAGGTGATGGTGATGGTGATGGTGGTGGCCATGGTGGACTACAAAGTAGGTAATAATAAAAAAGAAATATAGTCACTGTTTTCAGCATACATTATACAAATATACACACATCTGCACAATGGAATACTATGCTGCTGTAAAAAGGAAGGAACTCCTACCATTTGCAACAGCATGGATGGAGCTAGAGAGCATTGTGCTAAGTAAAATAAGTCAGTCAGAAAAAGATAAATATTACATGATCTCACTGTGAATTATAATGAAAAACACAAACTAATGAACAAAATCATATCTAGAGACAGAGAAGCATCAATCAGATGCTCCTACTCAGAGAGAAGGTAAGGGAGCGTGGGGGTGAAGGGAAGAGATCAACCAAAGGACTTGTATGTATGCATATAAGCATAACACAGACACCAGCAGGGTAAGGGCATGAATGGGGGGTGGGGAGGTAATGGGGAAATACGGACACATTTGTAATACCTTAATAAAGAAAAAGAAACGGGAAGGGAAAAGCATGAAGTAGCAAAAAAAAATAATCTGTAATCTGCACAAAGAGATAGATGTTGATCCAAATGTTAACAATTTATCTCTTCAGCCTTTTTAGAATGTGTCTATATACATACTTATGTACAAAAACAAGAGCATGGTTTTCATGTTCTTTTATGTCTTAAGTTTATATATATATATATATATATATATATATATATATATCCTAAGTTATTAAGTTATGACAGTCTACCTTCTAATGTTGTATCACTTTACCTAGTGTGAGAGCCTTAGTTGGAATTCTTCTCTGCCACCTATGTGCAGGTGGCATCTTACATTTTACTTTTGCATATATTGTAAACCCCATAATTTACTACGTTAGACAATCAATTAACTCTTATATTTACCTTATATTTACCTTCATTTATTTCTATATTTCTTTGTGTAGATCTCAGTTTCTGTCTTATATCATATTCCTACTGCCTAAAGAAAGTCCTTTAACATTTTTTATTGCAGATCTGCTAGTAATGAATTTGCTTAGCTTTTGTTTATCTTAAAATGTTTTTATTTCTCAATGTTTTAAAAGATATTTTTGCTGGAAATAGAATCCTCATTTGACATTTGTTTATATCCAGTATAGAAAGATGTCACTTTTTTTGTTTTCAGGATTGCATAATTTCTGATGTGCGGTCTCCTGTAATTACAGTATTTTTCTCTCTACAAAAAACATGTCCTTTTTTCTTTGGTTATCTTCAAGATTTTTTCTTTATCTTTAATTTTGAGCAATGTGATTGACATGTTTGGTTATGGAGTATGTCATTATTCTGAGATAATTCTTGACCATTATCTCTTCACATATTTCATTTGCCAAATTCTTTTTTCCTCCTCCTCTTGTGATTCCAGTCAGCTGTTTTATATTGTCCTGTGGCTCTTGGACACTCCTTTCTTTTTCACTCTTTTTTTTTTCTCTGTGCATCTCATTTGGATCACTTATGGATGTATCTTTAAGTTCATTGATCCTTTCCTCAATTTTGTGAAGTCTGCTGATAAGTCCATCAAAGGAATTCATTTCCAATATTGTGGGTTTTCTTATCAAGTGTTTCCATTTGGCTCTCCATAACTTTTGATGCATGTTATTCACCTGTCCCAATACTTAGAATACTGAATATTATGTCCAGAACAGTAGAGAATGAGGTAAATAGTACCTGTGTCTGGAAATGGGCCTACCTTGTCTTCTGTCAGGCTGCAAATGTGGCAGGTTGAGCCAGTACAGTCAGGAGTTGAACTGAATTTACTTTTTGTTTGAGTGCATCACAGGTTTTAAATTCCTCTCGATGGCAGTGGGGCCGGGGGGCGGCGGGGGGCGCGAATTAGTGCTCCTCCTCAGCTTTCCCTGCGTAGCTGTTACACAGAGAACATCTGTTGTCAAGCTCCTGCCTGAACTCACCAGTTGGCTACTGTTGTTTGCTACTCCTGTTAGGCTTGTGCTGGAGCTGAGGGTCTCTCCTGCCTCTGCTTCAGTCTTAGGGAGGGTGCCTAGGCTTCAGGGCTAGGTCTGTCTTAGCATTTCTGCCCTTTCTACCAGGGCAGTCAACCTCTGCTTTGTATCTGTGGTTGTAGATTTCAAGGCTCTTCTAAATACTGCCAAATTGCATCCCAGAAAGCATATACAAACTTACATTTCACCAATAGCAATTGAGGGTTCTACTACACAAGATTTTCAGTCTCAAACATCACTGGGCTCTTTCGATATGTGGGATTCCATAATTCTATTGCTCTCTTATATGATGAAAATGCAACACTGAGCCTTGTGCATAGAAATCCATAAACCACTTTTTGGTTTATGGATTATCGAAGTATAAGTATCCTATTGAGTAGTTTAGAGGTATCGAAGTACAAATATCCTATTGAGTGCTTTAGAAGTACCATTGTCATTTATATTTGCTCCTCATTGACAGAAGCAGTCACCACCCCATTCAGGAATTCAGAAGTATATATTTCTTTAAGAAGCTCCATTTGACTGAGTTGAGAAGCAATAGTTTCAGCCTGAAGCATTATGATCCCTGAATGAAAATACCACCACCTGAGGGCTGGAACTGAATTCTGATCCTGATTCCACCTTCAATTAGCTGTCTCTTAAATGCACAAATTACTGACCAGTTCTGTTCCTCAGTTTATGTATCTGTCAAGTAAGGTTAACGATATTTATTTCACTTCAGTAGCTTGCTGTGAAGATAAAATGAAATTACATCATGTAAAGCTCTTTGCAGCACTTTTTAAGTGCTATAGAAATGTGAAATGTTCCTCTAAGAAGGGTCAGAGAGGCGTAGAAAACTGTGGGAGTTCGAAATTCAAGATACTCTTTTGACATCTACACATCCTCCATTTGAGAGAGCATGTGAGAAAATGAATATTTGCGAATACAAGAAGAGAAGGAGATAGAGTTCTTTCTCTCACTAAAATTAGCCTACTTGTAAAAGTTAAGTCCTGCTCAACTAGACAAGGGAACATCTTTAAGGGGAAACAACACATAAGCCTTGACTTTCACAGGGAAGTGGTGAGTTTGTGTCATATCTCACTCTGTACTCAGCCTCCCTTTAGACTGTATTTCCAATAGACCTAACCTGTCACTCCACCTCCTGTCTCAGCCCCAGAATGTGCCCACTGTGCTGCTTGGGTCATTACGGTGACACACAGTTATATTCAGACAAAAGAGACAAGCAAGACAATTAACAAGTCATAAGGCAGTTTTTCTGCTTCTGCCAGCTTTCATTCACACCAAAATACAGAGAGGACCAAAGCATGCACTATGCAAAACATAGAGTGTTATTTCCTGCAACCTGTTACACGTACTGTTAAAATCTTCCATTGTAAGCTGGTAGGTCTAGGGCAGGGGTCAGCAAATGACCAACCCAGGACACTTTACAAAAGTTTTCTGCTTTTGTAAACAAAATGGGTTTTTTTCTACATACAAATTAGGACTCTATTACCAATACAGTTGACTATACACAGATGAGCTAGAGACACTACGCAACATCACTTACATGTTCCAATGCCATGGGAAATTGATAGAAAAATCATTCTGGAGCTTAAAAGGACTTTGACCCGGAGATTGGTCATTGTCTTCTTCAGTCAAGACCATAAAGTGTTAGAAGGCCACTGATCTTTATTTTATTTTTTATATCTTTATTCATTTCAGAGAGAGGAAGGGAGAGGGAGAGAGAGTGAGGCCCACTTAATGTACACTTTAAAGATTGTTCTCAAAGTGGATTTTGTTTTCTGCTTGGTAGCGTACTGCAGCTGTATTTTGCAAAGTTTCATTCTTAGGGCTATTTGGTGAAAGCTTGCTTTTTTTTACCACCTTTCTTGTGCATAAACATTTTTTGGTAACTATGGCAGGCAAAGTAGTGAGCAAGATCACAGCAGAAATGGAGGTTCCCAGGTAGAGCGCTCCCTGGTGCTCACCCATGGCTCAGGTGAGTTTCATTGCGTTGCCAAGTGCCACCTGAAAGCTGTGCCACAGCGCTCTTCCCCATCTGCTGGGCAAGAATTCAATGGTGAACTGGCCATGCCTGTTTCCTGCAGTTGCGATAAGCTGTGTTTCTGTTGTCGGGATTGGAGAAGATGAGTAATTTCTCTCCGATGTTCTACGTGTGCGCTGGCAATGTAGCAGCAGAGGCAGGGACCCCAGGGGATGTTGGAAAGCTGGTGACCATAAGTGGAGGTGGCTTAATGTTTCATAACATGTTGATTTTCAAATCATTAAACCATCCTGAGTGCTTAATGCAGCAGCAGTACATGCCACTGTCGGGCTGGGCTGCATTCTTTATAGTTAAAGGCACATTCCCTTTCTAAATGATTCCATTTAGCTTATAAGGCTTGTTCCTCTGAATGGTCACTCTGTATCCTTTAGTCCCAATGAGTTGGTTTGAACATAGAGACCAACCGCATGCCCCTCAGCCTCAGCAGGTGTTGAGAAGGCACAAGGCAGTGTGACAGGCTGACCCACCAGGCCACCCACTTGTACCTGAGAGACTACAGCATCTGTCCAAAGTAGTGTGAGGTTGTCTAAGCTGGACAGGGATGCGTGATGGTATCATCCTGTCTCAGTTGGGCTCCTCCCTTATATCTTTAGTGATAGGAATTCTGTTCAGCTAGTCTTGGGTGGTTCTCAGTGATGGTTAGTCTACAGTTTAATTGTAACTCTGAAGTGCTCCTTAAATAAAGCTGTATTGGGACACAGCCACTCATTTGAGTGCACAGTGTGTATGGCTGCTTTAGTGCTACAGGGGCAGAGCTGAGTAGCTGAAATAAAGATTGTACGGCCTACAAAGCCCAATATTTGCTCTCTGGTGGCCCTTTGTAGAAGAAGTGTGGCTCTCCCTGGTTTAGAGCAATGATATGTGTCCTGTCCACTCCCCACCAGCATTGTTTTATTTGTTTTATTCATGTTCCTTTCTGCTTCTTTCATTTAATGAATTATTATTGATTTATGTGTTAGCATCTAAGAATAATGGGACATAGAGAGTTCTTCAGATGGGAGAATGCATAATGGCTAAACGCATTGAATTACAAAGGTTTATTGCAAATACAGGCCAAAAAGAACATGCTAAATAATACTCCATGAGAATGCAACCACCCATATCCAGAATGTAGGAAATTCTACATTCTTTTTGTTTTGTTTAGTTTTGTTGTTGTTTCAGTAAATATATGGACAGGGGGAAAAGAAGGTAGAGGAGGGCACCTCTGGAGATTGAAAGAGACCTAAGGGACACTTAACCTTGATGTGCATCTTCTAATTTGAACAACCCAGCTGAGATTAATTGGAGATAATGGGAGAATTTGAAGTTTGACAGGGTCTTGGTGTTATTAAGTTTTTGTATTCGTTAGTTATAAGGGTATTGTGATTTTCAAGACATCCTCATCTGTTAGAGATAATTAAATTGTAGTCTTCATGGGTGAAATAACAGAGTTCCTAACCTTTTTTATTTTCTTAAATTCCATCAGCTAGGAAAAAATCATGGTGCATACAGAAGAAATAATATTGGCAAAAGATTGATAATTATTGAAGTGGGTGATGCTGTTTATGCTTTTCTCTGAAATGTGCCTGTTTGAACATTTTCATTATAAAGTGTTGTATTTTTTTTTTTAACCATGAGTTTAAGTGTCGGGTTTTCATTTGAATCTGGGTTTTACTATCTGTTTATCGGTCTGTAAAATGGGCATTATAATTCAGGTTGTATATGACATAGTGAGGATTATGAGAATTAAATGAGGTAGTAAAGAGTTTAGCACAGTGCCTAATACATAGGAAATGATCAATACCTGGTAGCTATTATATTGTATCTGCTATCAAACAACAAAAATATAACCCCTTCTGGGCTCAGTTCATGTATCTTGTAATTGACTTTTGTGAATAACAGCTCTTAAACCCATATTGCTACTACACAAGGCTATCAGGAACTGAAATACAGAATGTTTTTCGCTGTGTGCACGTACTTCCTTGGCAGTTCGAAAACAGCCACAGCACCCGTACAGATGCAAAGAGCAAGAACTATGGCTCCGAAATCATGATTGGAATTTCAGATTGTCCTAACATTATGGCTGTTTCTCCACAGCAGCTTTTTAAAAAACCATAGTCAGTTTTGTGTGATATTGCTAACAAATTTCTGTGAACACGTATGAACTCAGTGTATATGGGAAGCCCTGTGATTATACAGTTTGTGCTCAGTGGAGCCCAGGAAGGCTGAGGACTGTGATACTGCTTTAACTCAGCCTGGGCTGACTGACCTGCTTCCTGGTCAGCCCCTCATTAGCCGACATGTATCTCACAAACTTATTCAAAAAACACATTGACTTAAAGGTCCAGGATTTCAGAGCTTATAAAAGAAAATCATTATCTCATCCATCAACCACCTCAGGTAAATAAAATAAATGAGCTGGGACTTTTTATGGGTGTGAGAAGATGTCTCCTTCTGAAGACAAGTACTATTAGAAAGAAATATTGGAAGCCTACTATTCAACATGTTTTTTCATAAAAAGAAAAAAAATGAGGACTGATTGTGGGCATTTTAGGAAACAATGTTTTGGTTAAACTGATGATACCCGAATTGTAATTTTTGTTTCTCTTCTTCCACAGAATGACATCACTCCTTTACATGTTGCATCAAAAAGAGGAAATGCCAACATGGTAAAACTACTGCTTGATCGAGGAGCTAAAATTGATGCCAAAACAAGGGTAGGAGTCAGTTTATGTACATGCTTATGCTTATTTTCGGGAGGTAGGAATATGTCTCCTAATACCTTGGCACTGGTTCAATATTGGCTTTATTTTTGTTCATTTGTTGTAGTCTCTTAGAAAATGACTGCTAAGTTTTTTCTTTTTAAAATGGGATGATAATCCATATTTATAAATCTTTAATACATGTTTAAGTAGTGCATGGTTTTAATTACAGAGTCTAAGGTCTAAAGCCTAAAGTTTTAGTTAAGTTACATTTTCAAGAATTTAACCACTGCTTGACGCTCAGGCTTAGCTATTCAGTCAATTTGATGCTAAACCTGTTTTAAAAACAAACCTTTCTATCTTTGTGCCCTGCTGATGGGAATGTAAAATGGTCAGCTGCTATAGAAAACCATATTGAGTTTCCTTAAAAAAAAAACTAAAAATAGAATTACCCCAGGATCCAGTAATTCCACTCCTGGGTACATGCCGAGTATAATTGATAGTAGAATGGTTGTTGCCTGGGGAACAAGAAAATGGGGAGTCGTTGATCAGTGGGTATGTAGTTTCAGTTTTGCAAGATAAAGTTCTAGAGATGTTAAGCAGCAATGTGACTAAAGCTAACATTACTGAACTATATACTTAAAAATGGTTAAGAAAGCAAATTTTATATTGTTTTTTACAATTAAATTAAAAAAAAACAACAGATATCTATCTAGCTAGGTGCTTGGCAAGTTGTTTTTTTTTTAGTGTGATGGATTGTGAGCGAGGAAAGAACTGAGACTTTGAATCAAGCTTAAATCTCAGGTTCTGGGTTTAGCTAGTTGACTTAGTTGCATGTTATTTCTCCTTGCAAATAAGAACAATTAATGGCTACCCTGCAGCATTTTCATAAGATCAAGCTAATGTTTGTAAACTCTGTGGTATAAAGTCATCCAGAAATAAATCCCAGCCATTGCTCATATCTCAGAGCTCCAATCGCATTAAACTTCTAACCAAGGCATTTCTTTCAGCATTTCATGCATTTGTTACAAGATGCAAGCAAGAGCCAGGTTAACAAAAGGTGATCTTGCCATAAACATCCACATAGATAGGCATTTTGGATAGCTTTCCCTGTCTTGTAATTGTATCTCCCACAATCCTGTGCTTCTTCCTTCAAGAATCCTGATTTTCATGTTTCTAAAACTGGCCTAGTAACCTGAACTTGATTCCTGTAGCTGCTAAATGGACTATGTCATTTATTAGCCACTGTATTTATTCTCTTCACTAATGATTACCGAGCACCTACCTGGGGCCAGACGTAGCCGTGTGATGGAACAAGACCAGACACTTTCCCTGCCCTCATGGCGCTGGTGGGAAGTTTGTCCCCTGTATTCTAATCCTAAGGTAGCCCAGCCTAGGTATTTGGCAGGAGACCCAAACGTCGAATGACTGTTGAACCTGAAAATTATAAATAAATTTTAAAAGAAATAAGCTTTCCAGAAAAAAGTGAAGAAAGATGAGGGTTGACCTGTCTGACTGGGGAAGTAAACTGAATTTCAATCAAATATATATTATTATGTAGTACTATAATCCAATGAATAATATATTATTTAGACTCCACTGATAAGTTAAGGATACACACTGTAATCCTTAACTTGAATAGAGATCTCACTGAACTGACTTTGCATCATTTATTAAGAAGCAATTGCCCGTAGATAACAAATGCTAGAGCCACTGCTTTAAATGCCAGGGGTCTTCTGCTAAGTGTGGGCTATTTAAAGAGGCTGTAAGGAATGAAAGACAGAGGCCTTGCTTATGCCAGTTGAATATCACGGAAGTTAGTGGATCGTTTGTAAATAGGGAGAATCTTTGAGAAGGGAAGTGAGGGAGGATGCAGTCAGTGGTAAAGAGCTTGAAGAGACATATCTGGATTTTCAACTGAGGTTTTAGCAAATGTGTGGATCAGAAATCACCTCATTTCATCCTCTCTTGATACAATCGTCAACCACTTCCCAATTATTTATCAAACACTTGCTGTTTTGGGTACAAAGAAAGGAGAAAAGGGTACACAGGAAATTCTGGCCCCATCTTTATGGGCATATGGTGTCCTAGGGGAGGGCCAGGATAAAAACACAAAACACTATACTAAGAGAAAGTATCAGAAATGAAATAATGTGCACAGGCAAATTGATGGTACAACTGGGTTTTCATACTACTTTGCCTCCCGCTTCTGAAAGGCTGTCTTCTTTGAAACAAGATTTAGATTCCTTCCTATGGGTTTAAACTGGATTTACTTTTCTCATGTGTTGTGTAAATGACACGTGAGTGTGAGGGAGACTTGGAGAAGCTGAGAATGGAAAAGGCCATCATTTTTCTATTGCTGTCCTGCATGGAGTGGGGTAAGGTGGGACCAGGGGCAGACTGAATTCCTGGCAGACTATATGGGGGAAAGTGTAGTACATACTCAAAGTATGGAAACTATTCTGTGGTGTCCTCATCAGAGCTCCCCTTGTCTCTTGCTGAAATAAGTGAGTAGCTGGATGTGTGGGCTTGAAAGGGAAGGAGGGAGCCAGCTAAAATGTCAGAAAGCCCTGGGGACAAGCCTAAAAACTGACAACAAATTTTCATCAATATGTTTTTTAATAATACAGTCCAGTGGCTCTTGAGAGAATATTGTTATCTACCAAACTACCTCCTATGAGGTACATGCTACTGTTGGGGCAACCTTGCTTTTTGTTTTTCTTTATTGATTAAGGTATTACATATGTGTCCTTATCCCCACCAATGCCTCCCCACCTTCCCACCCCTGCTAATGCCCTCTCGCCCCTAGTGTCTGTGATCATTGATTATGCTTATATGCATGCATAATAGTTCTTTGGTTGATCTCTCCTACTTCCTCCCACCCTCTCCTGCCTTCCCTCTAAGATTTGACGGTCTGATCGATGCTTCTCTGTTTCTGGATCTGTTTTTGTTCATCAGTTTATGTTGTTCATTATATTCCACAAATGAGTGAGATCATGTGATATATGTATCTTTCTCCAACTGACTTATTTCACTTAGCATAATGACCTCCAGGTCTATCCATGTTGTTGCAAGTGATAGGAATTCCTTCCTTTTACAGCAGCATAGTATTCCATTATGTAGATGTACCACAGTTTTCTAATCCACTCATCTGCTGATGAGCACTTACCTGTTTCCAAATCTTAGCTATTGTAAATTGTGCTGCTATGAACATAGGGGTGCATATATCCTTTCTGATGGTGGTTGTAGTTTCTTACGGGGCTACTTTGTTGCATTAAGAATCGGATCTGGTCCACACCAATCCCTCTAGAGACAGAAAGTAATGTGGATTCACCTCAGACAACAGCACTCTAAGGAACCTAATTTCCTTGCTGTTTCCTGCGTGGGTTGTTGACCTAATAAAGAATTCCATTTAAAAACAGACCCTTCGGCCCAGCCAGTCTGATTCACTGGTTGAACATTGACCTATGAACCAGGAGGTCATGGTTTAATTCCCAGTCAGGGCACGCGCCTGGGTGTGGGCTCAATCCCCAGTGTGGGGCATGCAGGAGACAGCCAAACAATTATTCTCTCTCATCATTGATGTTTCTCTCTTCCTCTTTCTGAAATCAATGAAAGTATATTTTTAAAAATAATAAATATAAATATCAGTCTGTTAGATTTATATTTTGGAAATAAAATATTTTATATATATATATATATATATATATATATATATATATATATAGCACACAAAATAGAACTAATAGTATAAATACAATTATAATATTCCAAAATTCTCTTGTTATACATGAAGTGGTATAATCTTATTTTAATATAATGTTATTATGTAATAATATAATCTAATGAATAATATATTATTTAGACTCCACTAATAAGTTAAGGATACACGCTGTAACCACTAGAGTAACCACTATAAAAGAGATATAGTTAAAAATCCAAAGTAGAAGATAGCCAGTGGCCTATATTATTATTAAATGAGTAGAATAATAAATAATGCTTAAACCAAAAGAAGACCAGCAAAAAGGGACAAAAAAACATAAAGAAGAGGATGGGAAAAGACACAACAAATAGCATAAGGGTTTATTCTGGGGCTCAGAGAGAAAGCTGTGACTTTCTAAGCAGAAAGAACAACAGGAGGATTTTGCCTTATTTTAGTTCAATATTAAACATATAGAATGCATGGCAGGATAATAAGGAAGGGAATTAGATATCTCTCTCTTTTATATATAAATGGCTGAAATGAGTTTTTGATGTGAAAAGGAAATTGCTTGGTGCAGTAGAAGGAATGCAGTTTCTCTGATGGAGACAAGCCTGAGGTTCAAGTCTAATGTCAAGCTTTACTTGCATATAACCTCAGGTTAGTACATTAATCCTCTGGAGCAGCTTTCTTATCTGTAAGTGAATTTCACATGCCATTCTCATGAGTTGTAGAGATTCAGTAACATTCCAAGAACAGAGCACCTGTGACAATAGGAGGGTTTCAAAAAATGTCATTTTGCTTGCTCTTAGCCAAATCTCCAACTGCCCAACACTCACAAAAGGGGGATACAGTCAGAGTTTTTAGTGAAAGATTACAGATGTGAGAATAGCTATTAGACTGTAATTGATGCTCTTTAATGTGTCTGGTTGTCATCATAACTCTCTTCTCTGGAGCACTACAGAGTTCTTTGTTTTTAGTTTTTAGTTTTTAGTTAAATATCACAACCTGTTTTACATCCACAATAGAGAAAAGTGTATATCCACAGAGTTCTCTCTGCTTGATTTCCTTTCTCTTCTCCAGAGTGAGTTTTTGCTCAGAAGAAAGAAAATAAAGGAAACTAGAGGCTACAAATAAAAATAAATGTCTCTTTTTGACAGGATTTCCCAAGTCACAGATTTGTGTCATTTCAGTTTGGGTTTTGAGCAAATTCAACCTGTTACGGACATCTTCCAGCTTCAGGATTCCTAGGTGTGATGCCTAATGCCCTGCTCCATACTCTTCAGAAAAACCAGATGTGAAAGAATGCCTTTTTGGCCTTTGGATGTGCAACATTTTGCTCATAAGCTAACAAAAGAGAGCATTTTGGCCAGCCAGCAAAGTGCAGCTCCCCCCTCACTAATAAGATTGCTGTCACTAAAATGAAATATGATATTCGGCCCAGCCAGTTTTGCCTTGCCTCAGAATTCTACCCAGGAGAATACTTGTTCATTATGTTAGTGCTTTAAAAATCAGGGGAATTGGAAAAAAATTACTAACTCCATGCAATTTCATTTCCCTCCCATAACGTTACTATGGCAACTCCCTTTCTCTCCTGTCCAAATGGCATATGCTGCCTTTCTTGAGGCAGTCTCCCTTGAGCCCCGAAAATTGCCTTTGTCAAGCATTTGTGAGCTGGAGGTCGCTGCCGTTGTGTGCAGGTGAACTGCTCTTTGGCCCATTCTAGGTGACTCTATATGTTAATTGCACATTTCTAGGTGACTCTATATGTTAATTGCACATTTCTAGGAATTGGGAGCCAGTAAGAATCCTTATTTTGTATTAGCAAATGCATTTATCTAATTGTAGGGGAAAAAGTAAACCAGTTCACTGCTATGTTGTAAACTACAATATTCACAGCACCTCTTTTTTTAAAGCTGAAGTAAAAAGAGGAAAATATTTACAGCAAATATTCTGATATTTCTCTTCCTTTAAAGGTAAGATTTCCTTTTTTAACATATTTTTATTGATTTCAGAGGGATAGATAGAAACATCAATGATGAGAGAGAATCCTTGATTGGCTGTCTCCTGTACGCCCCACATTGGGGATCAAGCCCACAACTCTGGCGTGTGCCCTGACAGGGAATTGAACTGTGGCCTCCTAGTTCATAGGTGACACTCAACAACTGAGTCACACTGGCCAGGCTTTCTCTCAGTCAGAGCTGAGAAGACTGAGTCATATTCTTTAATCTAATTTCCAATTTATAAGCTATTTATCTATTGAGAATTTTATTTTTCTGGAAGGTAAAAGAGACATTATTTTAATCGTGTTTTTGCAGTATCAAGTGAGTCATCTTAAAGAAAAGGAATTTTTAACCAACTAACCTGAAAAGATTTTTAAAAGACTAGACCAAACATTCACTTATTCACTCACTCCATTTATTCATCCACTCACTTTTGTGACGCAACTTTTATGGACATGATACTGAGTTACCTTCTCCTGAGATTTAAATCTCCCTCACCTTGTCCTCAGAAGCATGCCCAGAAATAACTAAAATACCAGGTAAAAAGCTATCATTTCCCCCAAAGTGGGACAGGTAAAATAAGATCGAAGTCCTGAAGGTAGAAGGGTCATGTCTCATTTTGGGAAAGGAGTAAAAGAAACACTGTACTTTAACACAGTAGGGATTTGGATCTTGGAGAAAGTAGAAAAAAACCCTTCTAGGTACAGGAAGTCATGTGGGCAAAGCAGAAAGACAAGAAAATGGTAAGCTTTTGCTAGGCTCTGCATAAAAGAGTTTAATTGGGGTCAATCTGAATGGCATGGGGAGGCCATGTGTCGCAGTGGCTGATGTTAGAAGACTGAAGGCTAACCTGAGGGATATAGACTTGGCTGAGCCACTGAGACATGAGTGATAGTTACTGAAGATCTTCAGAACACACAGTATCATAATCGGAACAGTGCTTCAAGAAAGTGAATGATAAGCCACACTTTTTTCAAAGTAAAAAAAAATTAATTCAAATGTTCATTATGCCCCAAAATAGATATTAAGTAAAGTCAGTGCCTGCTAATTTTCCTCTTTTTTTAACTGAATTAAGTGTGAATCACTAAATGGCAGGTACTTTTCAGTCTGACTGTGAACCAGCTGATCTTGTCTCCATCTTTGTGACCCTGAAAACAGTGATGCTAATTAAAGATCTTGCATGAACTCTAGATACCAGTTTCCACTGACCTGTGAAGGTCCCTCAGCCAGGCCAGCACTGCCTGTGAGTCAGGCAGTCGTGACATCTCATACAGCTTCCTGATGAGGCCTTTTTCCTGCCCGGATTCTGGCCATTTGAAGAGCCATGCACCTTTGAACAGTGCCAGAGGACATTTGCACAAGCTCCAGGGGCATCAGTCACTTGTAATCATTGTTCAAAATACTGCAGTTAAAGCTGCAGTTGAAAGAGCTGTAGCTCTTTGCAGTTCAGCTAGGGACCTCTCTTGGAGAGCTAGCCAATTTATCATTGGAACAAGGTGATAAAAGTAACAACAGCTAAGACCATAGCACTTCACAGCTCCTCTACTGGTTTACTTTTTTTCTAACGGAGTCTCTATAGATTCTGTAAGTTTTTAAAGTAAACACCAAAGATCAAAGACAGCAGCTACAAAAGAATGTAGATAAAGGAAGGCTAAGAGTAGCTAAACATTTGAGTAGAGGGAGCATCTTTGTTTTAATAACTTTTCCAAGACATCCTTTGACTGTCCCTCAGTCACCAGTGGCCTAGGTCTGAATTGTGTGACCTTGGGTGAATAATTTTTGTTAAATCCTCACCCAAGGAAATTTTTCCATTGATTTTTAGGGCGAGTGGAAGAGAGAGGGAAAGACAGAGGAAAACATCGATGTGAGAGAGACACATCGATTGGTTGCCTCCTGCACAAGCCCTGTCCAGGCTCCAGGCCTGAGGAGGAGCCTGCAACCAAGGTGCATGCCCTTGACCAGAACTGAACTCAGAGCCCTTTGGACCAAAGGCTGCCACTCTAGCCACTGAGCCAAACCAGCTATGGCTTGGATGAATAATGTAACCTCTTTGAAACCCAGAGTATTCATTTATGAAATGAAAATTATGTCTTGCATACAGGGATGATTGTGTGGATGAAATTATTCCTTGACTTGCATTTGCTTCAAAAGTAATACTAGGAAGTAGAGGAGGTCAGGATATAAATCAGAATTGATCATTAGTCAGAGATTGTTGACACAGAATCAGATACCTAAAAGCTCATTATACTGTTTGAAGTTTTCCATAATTAAAATGTTTTTAAAAGGTGCAATCAGTCAAAGTGTGTCTGTAAGTAACAGTATATGTCAAAGGACTAAGGAGTTGGAATAGATTTTGCTCTTAAATTGCCAAATACTTTGAATGCCAAATGGAGCATTTTGCTTTGGGCAAGATTGTTTTCAATGATAAATGAGTTGGGCTAAATTGTTATTTTTTTCTGTGTGATCATGATTTGAAAATGTCTACATATATTCTGTCACATCCTAGAGTCTACTTATCAACAACATGAAAGAAACAAATTTGAACTTTAAGTTCATAAAAGATAATCACATTGAGATAATGTGCGATATTTTTGTTTATTGGAAGGTATATATGATTACTGTTATTTCTCCTTCAATTATTTTCAGGTTTACATTACTGAGAAGACATTCAGACTTCTTGGTGTTTTTTTATCTGTCCTCAAATTTTATTAGCAAAATGCTGTTTCCAACTAGAACGATTATTATATTGCTATACTTTGGCATACAAGAGCAATTGTTTTAACTCAGCATAAAGGCAGAGTATTTAAGCATGCTCAAAGAATGTTCAAATCAGGCTGTTTGTGATTCACATTTCAATATCTAAGGAAGTTTAATTCACCTAGATTTAGCTAGTATTTTAGAAGTAGGATTGATTATACATTAGGATAATTAGGCTTCCTTTCAAGAACTGCTCGCACAGTCTCGGAAGTGGTTTGAATACAATGAATTCCATTTTTATGTATTTTAGAAAAATGCAGCTTTCCTTGCATTAGGTGTCATCAACCACAGGAATCTTCAAGTTGGGGAATATATAAGCTGGGCTGTGAAAAATTCTCCATAGGGTTTAGGTCCACTTAGGTAGTTTTAAGTGAATGACTTTCCAGTTCCTTAACTCCCTACTAATTATCCTTTCCCACCTAGTCTTTAATACAATATCTCCCTCCTCATATAATAGAAAGTTCTAACTTTCTAATTCTCACCCAGAGTGCTCTCCACCTGTGAGGGTGAAGCAGGGAATGTGAGGGGGACAAAGGAAAGAGGACAAAATATTGGTCTCCTGTTAAGAGCTACTTGACTATAATGACTGGATAACATACTCTTCTGCATATTGGACGGTTGTAAATCCTATAACTACAAACAAAAACGAAGGACCTGTCCCTAACTGGTTTGGCTCAGTGGATAGAGCGTCGGCCTACGGACTGAAGGGTCCCAGGTTCGATTCCAGTAAAGGGCATGTACCTTGGTTGCAGGCACATCCCAGTAGGGAGTGTGCAGGAGGCAGCTGAATCAGTGTTTCTCTCTCCTCGATGTTCCTAACTCTCTATCCCTCTCTCTCTCCCTTCCTCTCTGAAAAAAAAATCAATAAAATACATTTTTTTAAAATGAAGGACCTAATGGAGTTGTCTTATATCATTAAATAATATTTGGTGAAAGATTAAGTGATTTATGCATGTAATTTAGAAGGAGTTCAGAGAAGGGGCAATGTTCTAACAAAAGTTCATTTACTTATTTACACAGACAATATTTCTCAGACAATAAATACTAACATTTATAAAAGCAAAAATTGGGATATTGATGCTAAAATATTTTAGCAATAAGTAATATGCATTGACAGATTGTGAATTAGTTGTGAAAAATGTCTCATCAAGAGAGGACATTTTGAGAAACTGTTACTCTTGTTTAATAATCATAAAATTTGTAATGTGTTTTTGATGTTTTGGTTAATTTTGTTTGGATAATTATAATGATCATTTCAACCAGGAGATTTATTTTGGATACTTAAAGCTAACGTTCTCAAGAAGTCTATAAATCTTTCGTAAATTTAAATGTACATTTTCGTGGCAGGAAAATATGATATAGTAATCAATAAAAAACACTCATGCATAAAATTGTATTACATTAAGATAAAATTATGTGGGGAGAGTGATATAGAAATAAAAATGTAAGAGGAAAAATTATCCTTGTAAAGTTCCTGTTACAAATTTTTATTTCCAAAGTTTATTGGTATATTTTCCAGTGGTGGATATCAATTTATATATACTCTTTAGATTCCATTTGATAGTCAAGAATAGTGGGGCAGTTATATTTTAAAAGCTAGTGTCCTAATATGTGAGAAATCACATACTTTGTGAATACTTAAACCTAGGAAAAAACTTAGCTCTTGTTAAAATATGAAATGTTTGTGTCAGTAAAGGTTTGAAGCCCACTGGTCCACAGCATGTTGGAGGCTGCACTGAATCTGGAAGAAACAGTTTGCATTTATACAAACCCCCATCGAATCTAACTGGACATGCTGCCTTTTGTTCCCCAGGACGGTCTGACGCCGCTGCACTGTGGAGCCAGGAGCGGCCATGAGCAGGTGGTGGAAATGCTGCTCGATCGAGCTGCCCCCATTCTTTCCAAAACCAAGGTAATTTCTTCATAGGTTTCAGGGCATTCGACTGTACTTAGCTTTGAATCCCTTTCCTGGTTATTCCACCCAGGCTTCTGAGTTATGCAGAAAATGCCATTTTTCCATTCAGCAATTAGAGTGGCTACATTCACCAAATCTCTGGAGAACCTCAAAATCCGATTGGGCTTCCAAAGCTTTTAGAAGATGTTCTACCACAAAACCAATTTTGCGTGTGTTGTTTTTGTTTTCTTTTTATCGGAAGCACTTAGTGCTTGATTTTACTCTGTGGCTGCTTGTTGGGGAAGGTAAGATTTTAAAGTCTAGATTCTCTAAAGTCTATGGAACTGGCTATCTTTTGTCAGCCTCTTGGTTTATTTTGTGAATGTTCACAGACCAGTAATGAGGCCAAGGATGTCTATAAAGAATGAAATCTTTGGAAAGATTGCATCTTGCATGGTGCCACAGGGAAAGTTCACATATCTGAAAAGAACACATGTGGATTGCCTGAAAAAAAATGTTTTGCTAAGTGTCTTCTTGATTTTTTAATGGTAAAACCATTTGACTGTATTTGAAAAATAAAAGAATATTTGTAAATGAATTTTGGAACTACCTCATAGTTACCGGTGTTTTTATTAATCAATGATTTTGGAAACTCTATGAAGCTTTATAAAGAGCCTTAATCTCTAACTTTACCAAAATAAAAAAAATATTATATGCAACTCCTGTTTGCACGCTAAACACTATTTCCTACTCTAGGGAAGATAGGGTGGAAGTGGTCTCATTGGTTCCATCACTCATTTGAAATGCGGAGTTTAGATTGGCAAGCTGTGTAGGTGTTATCCTACAGAAGTAAACAGACACAATTTCTTATTGCAGTGCTGACATCTGGGTCTCTCGAATGCTTTCACCTAAACTACCTACCTGTTCTTTTCCTTTCATATGGCCCATATATGTCTATCTTCACACCACCACTGTCTTCTGAACCACAGCATCTCTTGCTAAACCATTGTAGTAGCTTCATTGCTGGTTCCCCATTTCCCCCCTTGCTTCTCTACAATCCAGTTTCCGTTTTGCAGTCAGAGTGGCAATATGAACTGTCCAACCAAGTCATATCAACACTGCCTAAAAATCTAATTCCCGCTTTTCCTTTAAAATTAATTTTTATTTTACCAAAGCAATCCAAATCAAATCAAATCATTGTATCATCTTTTTTTCTCCTGTTGTTCATTTCATTCTCTATTTGGATTGTTTTTTGGGTTTTTGTTGTTGTTGTTGTTGTTGTTTGTGTGTGTGTGTGTGTGTATGTGTGTGTTGTTTTTTTGTATTGTTTTTTTTTTTTCGGAGAAATTTTGTGGGGTTTTTTTTCTATGCCTTTAATATTCAAGAACAATTTCTTATCCTCTGATAGCTTCTTTTCGTAAAGCATCCCTCCCATTTTTGTTTTATGAAAACAATATTTTATGTTACCTTTATGAGAACAGTTAAGGTAATTTCTCTTTAATGTAATTTTTCTCCCTCTCATATGTCCATAATTCCTCAGATGTCTTATTTTCTCTTTGTTGGCTTTGGCTCGCTCTTTCATGTTGGGGGTTTCCTACTCAGGTGGGTTAGGTGGTGGCAGGTTGGAGCAGCCCTCTAATGTCAGGATATGTCTAAGAAGTTCCGTTTTTTGAGGGACTGAATTCTCCAACCTTTGATATATACACTGTGTGAGTAATTTACAGCAGCAATTTTCAAATGTTTTCATCTCATGGCACACACACTACTTACTAAAATTCTGTGGCACGCCCAAAATATATTGTTTGCCTGCCGGACATCAGTTTGACCCATTCACACTGGATGGCTATTGTTGTGCTGACCATTCTCATGTCTTAGTTTGACAGTCTAAGGGGAAAGAGTCAGTGCCCCTGGCTAAATAGTCAGGTATTGCATATTTTAAAAATCCGTGCTGCACACCAGTTGAAAATCGTTGGTTTACAGTAAGGAAAAGGAAAAAGGCTGTCGGTGTCCCTGTCCTGTGTGCATACTTTAATCATAACAACGATAACTCATACTTAATACAGTGATTACTGCATACTGGTTTCTAAGCACTTTACATAACATAATATCTCCTGCCAATAGCTCTATAAGACCCTAATATTACTATTACACCCTTTTTATAGATTAGAAAACGGAGACACAAAGAAATAAAGTAGCTTCCGCCGAAACCGGTTTGGCTCAGTGGATAGAGCGTCGGACTGCGGACTGAAGGGTCCCGGGTTCGATTCCGGTCAAGGGCATGTACCTTGGCTGCGGGCACATCCCCAGTAGGGGGCGTGCAAGAGGCAGCTGATCGATGTTTCTCTCTCATCGATGTTTCTGACTTGCTATCCCTCTCCCTTCCGCTCTGTAAAAAATCAATAAAATATATATATATTTTTTAAAAAAGAAATAAAGTAGCTTCCTCACGACATCTCAGCTAGTGGCCGCACAAGAATCTGAAGCAGGCAGTCTGCTATAGACACTGGGCAGCACCTGTACTGTGAGCACCTGGTCTCAGTCCAGAGCTTCACCACTGCTCTCTGCTCCGCCTGCCTCTGCATCCAGAGTCTCTCTGGCTTACTTTCTCCAAAGACTAAACTTCTGGCTTCCTACCTGGGGGCAGGCATCTGGCTTTGCTGGGTTGGAAAGACCTGGAGACCTGACAGCTCTGCACACAGGGGAACCAATCCTACTGTCTCGGCATTAAGCCTCATTTTTATCTTTCGAGAGTACTGTGTATCCACATCCCCTGCCTTTGAGGCATTAGAGAGGCACATCCATTGTCTTTATTACACCCAGTGGCATGTTGGAGCCAGATCATTGAGCCTACTGGGTACGTCTCTGTCCCAGCTCCACCTCCAGTAATTTTGTGTTGATCACTTGAAATTGGTCGCTGAGGTCTTGACATCATGAGGATTGGCAGATACTACGCATCAGGGCCTTCTTTTTCAAAGAGCTGCTGTTAAATCTTTATCAGCACACCACTGATTATACCCTTCCATGGACTTAGGTTTCGGCCTTCTTTCTTCTGTTGGGGAAGTTCACACACTTACATCCTCTTTTCATATTCCCAAATGTATAGACAGTGCCCATCTATTTTTGTTTCCTATGTCACACACACACACACACACACACACACACACACACACACCCTTATGGATTTTGCCTTTTAAATTCCTTTAATGCTTTTTAGTGAGCATTTGGGAAAAGATGGATAAACACATATGTCTAATCTATCACGTTTATCTGCAAGCTTCCATGACCTAAAAATAAACTCTTACTAGAATTTGACCACCATTCTGCCTCATCTCCTCTCATCGGGCTCCTTACCATCTTTCAGACAACTAGCCTCAGCCTTGTTTCACTTCTTAAAATCACCACGTTTGTTCTCATTTCCTGTTCTCTTAGACTGAATTCCCTCAACCTGTCCCAGATCACTGCAGTCTTCACATGTTTTTTCAACTCAAATTTCTTCTCAGCGGCTTTCTTCTTCTTCATTGGTTTATTTGTGTGCTCACGCGCTCTCTCCATTAAAATGAAAGCAAGAACTTTGATTAATTAAGTGTGGTACCCCAAGCACCTGAACTGGTGCCTAACATATACGGTAGCCCTCTGGTAAATATTTGTTGAATGACTATTAAGTGAATAAATGCATTCCTAACTGTAAGACCATCTGTCTAATTCTTCAAGACTCATCTTTCTGAGCTAAGAAAACCCATCACAATGGATCCATATTTTCAGCTTGACGAAGGTGCCATGTGTAATAAGACCCCTCTCCACAAGGCAAATGACCTTTACTTTCTTCTTGTCTTTCCCCAGTGACCTATGCTACCCACTCATGTGTCATTAGTTTGTGTATGGTTAGAGAATTGCCTTCATTTACTGACAATGCTTTCCTTTTCTGCTCTCCCTAAGTCACTTGTTCTCTAAGATTTTGTGGTTTTGTTTACTGCATGTTTTCTCAAAGACTGTATCAAAACATAAAGCAAAGGAATGTTTTGGCAGGGAATACAAGAGTGCATATGCTCAGTTGGGGATGGCAGTATCGCAAAGGAGAAATGTTCCCATCCTTTTTTGCACCTTAATTTCTACTTAGGTTCAAAATGTTTGCAGGGAATTTTTTAGATAGAAGTATCCTGCCTGACGACATTGTATGAAACCTTTTCAATTTACAAAACTATTGATTGAGCTCCTTTTCTATATATGCAAGGCTCTCTGCTGGCCAATATGGGGAAGTTATGACCCATGGACCTCTTGCTTTCAAGGACGTTGATATATATGGCAGTGAGTGAATGATACCAGGAGAGTGTCTAGAGGAAGGCTTGCATTATTTTTTCTTACCTTGACCTTCCGTTTCATGTTATTTGTTGATAAATTAGGGGAAATAACGTGTCCTAGAGGATTCAGAATATTTGGTTCATCAGTGCATACTTAACATACCATTATTTTCAAAGTTTACTGATGACCACTTTTTTGGAAACTGAGTTGGCTGTCGCTTCCCCCTCCCCCCCAAAATATGTTAAATTATGTTACAGTAATTAACAGGGCCTTTCCTGAAAATTGGATTCTCTAGGAATTTCCCAGTCTCCTCCAGTTTGCCTACATATTTAAAGGAAGCATGCTTGTAAAGATTGACAACTTTTAAATTGTTTATTTTTAAAGTACAGCTGACGTACAGTATTATGTTAGTTCCAGAATGACGTAATACCTCGTTTCCATCTTCATTAGGAAAGATACTGAATACTAAGTGCCAATCTAATCTCTTTAAAAATGTATTTACCTGTGAACCCATTCATGTCTCTCTCAGCTCTTCACGTGAATTTCTGACTCATTCCTATTGCACATAATTAGCTGTGTCATTGAACCCCGTTGATTTAAACTAACTGAGACAAGCTTGAGATAATGGCTTGGTCACTGTCTTGCCTTTCCTCATTAGAGACACATGGGGGCGCCAGATTAATGGGAAATGAAAAAATAGGTTCCTTGCTACATTGACCTGAGATGAAATGTGTTCTTGTAAGCAGACCTTTTTATTCACTGAATCAAGACGATATTCAATATCAAGTATTAGCAACTTGTAAGGACAAAATGAAAACCTACTGAACACCAGCCTGTTCCTGCTTTTGTTTTATCTTTTTCAGAATGGAAAATTAAGAATTCCAATTCACTAGGAATGCAATGAATAATAGATTTTAGTGCAACTCACACTTTTTAAATCAGAAAAAGAAATTGTCTTTGAAACTGTGCTGATTTCTATTGATATAAGAATTCAGAGGACTAGTTTTAAAAGTTCAAAACAGTTGTCAAAAACCTTTTAAACACTAGAAGGTATTTCTGTATGAAAAACTAGAATTTTTAATCTGTTCATATCTGTGCTGTATTTTGTGTCTGACACATTTTTTATTAGAAGGCAACATGATAAACTCTGATTCTCTTGTGTGTTCCAGAATGGACTGTCCCCACTGCACATGGCCACGCAAGGGGATCACTTGAACTGTGTCCAGCTTCTCCTCCAGCATAATGTGCCTGTGGATGACGTCACCAACGACTATCTGACCGCCCTGCACGTGGCCGCCCACTGCGGCCATTACAAAGTGGCCAAGGTTCTCTTGGACAAGAAAGCTAACCCCAATGCCAAAGCCCTGGTGAGTGGCTTGGCCAAGAGGTCAAGACATTGTCTTGCTGAGGACATGCTATTTCTGTATGTGAAGAGATTGCTTTTGAGGAGGTAGACATGGAAGGTCTAATTAAACCAAGTCCACTTCTCCTCAACTTTTTCAAGTATCCTTTTGGGAAATCTATAAAACCTTCTATTTCTGGTACCAACAAGGCTTGTGGGGTTTGATCGTTAATCCCGCGCTCCATCACTGAAAGCATCATTTATATGAAATCCTGTCTGGTCTTGTAGCTGTCTTACAATGTAGCAGAGAAGTCAGCATAGGCATTGGTGACCTTTAGGGTCACACCAGTGATTCTCTTACGTAAATGAAACCCAAAGACCATGCAAGTATAAACTTCCCGAGTGGTCAACCTTATCTTACTGTAGGTAAAGTTATAATCCAGCGAATTAAAAGTTTCTTCTGAGGCAAAATGATTTTTAAAAACCACATACATTATCAAACATGAGAAGTCTAGGAAATTATGAGCTAAAATGCTATGGTAAGCATCTGAGTTAATGACATTTGGCCTGTCATCTACACAAATCGAAATGTTGGTCTTGTCTATAGTCTTAACTCCTAAAATGACTTGCTATTTTAACCCTTAGCTCTGTATGGGAATTTGGTTTTCTCAGCGGGACCGTATTTGTTGTCTTAGGAAAATAAATGGTCCCAATTGAGTCAGCTGTCTAAATTTAGTTCAGAAGAAGCACCCACGTTTAGGAAAAACTAAATCACCAAATGCTAGGGAGAACCTGTGAGTGTATTCAATCCGCCCTGTTAGAGAGGGTCCCTGCTCCTTCCCAGCTGTGGTTACCCTGGCGGAATGGGTCAGCTGGCTGGCTCTGAAATTTCGGGTGGGCAGCAAAGAATGAGGAGAGGAGAGCTCTCCAGACCCCAGGCAGCTGCGTGGCCATAGTTATTCTAAGACTTAGAATCTACCGCTTTTCTCAGAGTAGCATGTCAGGAGCGGTTGACCTGCCCCATGTATCAAACATATCTTTAAATTCTGGGAAGGGAGGAAAACAAATTAGCAGTCATGACTCATTTTCCATACAAGAAAAAAAAAAGCCTTAAAACAGGGTGTGGTCTCTCACTGTCATTCTCCTCTGACTCGAAAGATTTCGCAACATGTAAAAGCTATCGCCAGTCCTCCTGGCATGAACTCTGGCCAGGTAAAAGGAAGCACCTGCCATCACTTTGACCTAAGCTTTTATAGTGGACCCCAGGATGTGATACAGGTCTCTGTGGCGACTAAAATACGTTCATGGTCTCGACGACGAGGCAGTACGATCTGGCAGGTGATTTGTTTTAAAAAAGCAGGTCCTTTTATCAGATTAAATATCAAACCAAATGAGCCAAATAATGTTGGGTTGTTAAACTTTCTGTTTCCTTGAATTAAGCACCTGCTTGAATCTTAAAGCTGGAAGGAATGAACACGTTCTAGAACTGGTCTTGTAGTCGCCGTACAATGTAGCAGAAAAGTCAGAATAGGCATTGGTGACCTGTTGGCTTTGAGGACAAGTGTCAGGGCCAGCTGTTTTTAGTCTGTGTTTGAAATGAGGGAGAAGGGGGATATATTACTTGGAAGAGCGAATTCCAAAATGAAGTAATCTAAAGGAACAGAGTGACCATTTTGCCTTACCCCTCCCCCAGGGATTGTGACTAAAAAACAATAATTCACAATTTTCAGAGCACCTTGGGTTCCTAGGACCAGCGAGGCTACCTGTGCTTCCAGAAAAGGATCTGCATTCTAATGCAGATCCATGCGCCATGTTGTTACTGCTCTTTTCCAAATCTTTCCAGAAACACACTGTTGCAAGAATGTTATACCACACTCAGTGGAGTGGGATTTCCATGGAATGTAATCAAGTGGATATGTGTCTCTGTCCCTTGCAGAATGGCTTTACCCCTCTTCACATCGCCTGCAAGAAGAATCGGATTAAAGTCATGGAACTCCTTCTGAAACATGGTGCATCCATCCAAGCTGTAACCGAGGTGAGAGGAGTAGGAGTGCTGGATCCACAGGCACTAAAAGGATAGCAGCCGGAGTCCCAGCGTCAGCCCCAATGGCCAGCGAGTTTTGCTCTGGGGGGATTGCCGCAGACTGCTGTCTGAGCCTTTCACCCAGGGGGCTGCGAGTCCCAAGGACAGCAGACACAGGTGTGGGTGGGTCAGTGCAGGTCCATCACCGTGACTAGAAGTACAACCTCAAACAGAGGCGTCGTGCTCCGTCTCTGAAAGCATCATTTATTTGAAATCCTATCATGCAGTGTTTCTCAAAGGGGGGTGCTTTTGCCCCCAAGGGACATTTGCAATGTCTGGAGGTTGTTTTTAGTGTCACAACTGGATGGTGCTACTGGCATCTCGTGGGCAGAGGCCAGAGATGCTACGAAACAGTTTACAATGTACAGGCCAGCCTCCCACCCGGCTCAAGATGTCAGTGTGCCAATGAGCTGAGAAACCCTGCAATATACAGCCTCTGTGTGTTTGAAAAGTGTGGATTACTCTCTAAAAACTCAGAGTTAATGAAACAGAGTGAAGGACTAGCTCTAGGTTTCTTTTGTACAAACCAACACAGAACTCAAGAAAAAAAGGCCCATCAGGGCTAAACCTTCAACACAGCCAAGCCAGCCTGACATCTACACTCCAGACTCCTCCCGTTCCCTACCCCATCCTAGGATGAGGTCTCTGTAGATTCTAGCCATCAATACTGCCCTAGACTGGACATCCTTTAGTTCACACCTTTCTGCTCTCTCCATGTGTCGCACACCCTCTTCCCCAGGCTAATTCTGCACACCCTTCAGGATCAGATCTGGGCCACCTTGCCCAGGTAAACCTCCCCTCAGCCCCTGACCTGGTCCAGGACCTCTCCCCAGGACCACACTACTCCCTTGCCTACTTCCACCAAAGCACTGACTCGGCTGCTTTACTTATGACCCAGCCAGCCCTCTGTCCCCTAGAAACCGCAGGCTCCTCTGGACAGGCCTGAGTCTCGCCGGTGTTTACAGGCCCACAAGGCCTGCCCCAGAGATCATTCCGCAAAGGCTTGTTGATTGCATCATAAAGATGATGGGATTTGATATCAACATAAAAACTGAGGTCTAGTCCAGTGATTCTTATATTACCTCCTTCTCTGATCTCTAGTGGCCATTATAATATTTGCCTTAATTATATCACCTCAATGTATAATATTCATGTAGTTAAAAATCAAATAATTGAGACTGTTAATGTCAATTTGCTCATTTTAGCGGGGCTAGCTTTGTGTTAGGCTCCATGACCTTTCACACATAATATAACGAGAGTATGCTGAGTGCATCAGAGTCCTTTTTGAAGTCCAGAGAAGATTTGAAGTGAAAGTCAACTTTTTACTAATACATCCTGTCTTGATTTGTAACCTTCAAAATGTTTTTAAAATCACATGGTTGAGCCGAAACCGGCTTGGCTCGGTGGATATGGCGTCAACCTGCGGACAGAAAGGTCCCAAGTTCGATTCCTCTCAGGGGCATGTACCTTGGTTGCAGGCACACCTCCAGTAGGGGGCGTGCAAGAGGCAGCTGATCGATGTTTCTGACTTTATATCCCTCTCCCTTCCTCTCTGTAAAAAAACAATAAAATATATATTTTTTAAAATCACATGGTTGAAAATATTAATACTGATTTACACTTTTATCAGTCTTGTGGCTTCATGGTAGACACCCTGTTATTTCAATTATAAAGTAATAAGTTTGTTCTCAGTGCATGGAAACCCCTTTTAAAGATTAGAATGTACTCTGGAGTAGAAGTGGAGTTCTGACTGGTATTTGAATAAGTGACCAGAGATGTAAGCTGGTGAGGAGATGGTCCCAGTGCCAGCCAGCCCCGTGCTCCCCATGAGCTCTGACACCAGCCCAAACTCACAGGAGGGCTTCACCTTGCACACATTTAACCACTCCCCTGCTGACAGAAAAAAAGGCTCCATGTTATAACAAGTCTTTTTCTGTTTTTCCTCAATTCCCACTAGTTGAAATCAATGCAACCAGAATTCTTCCCCTTCTTTCTTTTACTTCACTTTCCCCCTAGAGAATTCCTTTTACCTTTTTTTTTTCTTCTTTTTTTTTACATTATTTAATTTCCAGGGACATTTGCTATCTCCTCTCTCCTTAAGAAAAAAAAATCAGCTTTTTCTAGCCATTTTAAGTTTTTGGGTTTTTGTTTTTTTTTACCAAAGTAGGATGTTCATGTTGTAAGGGGAATTGTATTCTGAAAAATTAAAAATGCAATCATTTCATGTAAAAAGCAGAAGTGTTATGAGTTGTGTTGTATGTGGGCTTTGAAGCAAACTTAAGAATGAAGGTCTAGCCGAGCCAGTTTGGCTCAGTGGGTGGATGGGTGGATGGGTGGATGGGTGGATGGTAGGCATCGGTTGGGCAGGCAGGCAGAGAAACCCTTTTTATGATAAGACTACAAACCAATATTTCCCTCTTCCTCCTCCAGTCGGGCCTTACCCCAATCCATGTCGCTGCCTTCATGGGGCATGTAAATATCGTGTCACAGCTAATGCATCATGGAGCCTCCCCAAATACCACCAACGTGGTAAGTGTCCTTTTCACAGAGAAGGGCCAGTTGTGAGTACTTACTAAACCGGCAAAGGTTGCTCTTATTTACTTTTTTGTTGTTGTTATAAGTAAATTGACATCACAATAGTATTAACACACCAGACCACAAGCATAACAGTGCTCGTTGGACTCATGAGTACCAAAGGGGCCTAGTCATCAACAGTGTCGGAAATTAAAATTAAAATTTTAACATTAAAAATAAAACCAGAAACATTCTGGCTCAGAAAAAGCAAGCTGAAAGTTTCCTGTACACAGACCTGAGGGTGTGCCACCAACAAAGGTTTCTGCTAGCAACCAGAATCAGCACAGAAACAGACCAGCTTCACAGTGCAATACAGGCTTTCCCTGCACTAACACTAGGGGGAGGCTTTACCGTATACTGGGGTAATAGGGACGATATCCTCAAGATCTTCCCAGTAAACACATTAGCAAGTTTTGTGTGAAGTATGCCTTTGTTATATACATCATGTATGGGAGAGAATATATTTTATTATTACTTTGTTTCTATCCATCCATGTCTTCTATACTGTTTTCATTTTTTATTATTACATAAATGAATAATCTGAATTAAAGTTGCCTTAATAAAATGGAGGGATAGGTGGGGTGAGGGGGGAGTTCAGTGGCAAAGAAACTGAGTCCTTGGGATAACGCCCGAAGGCTAGGAGACTGATCTGAAGGGACAGCGCGGAGAATGCACACCAGCAGCCAGCAAGCCCACTCTGGCCCTCGTGTGCGTCTGTGTTGCCCATGCAGCACTTTGGTTTCTGTTTTGTTTTCCAGTCTGGTTTTGTGGCCAGCACTGAAGTGTACACAAATATCCAGGCTGCCCCTCCTTTTTAATAGGAAGGCGTGGCATCCTGCACAGCCCCACAGCTGCCTGCAGACCTCACATAGTGGCTGCCGTCTTTGGGCAGGCCCCAGGCTCTTCTCCTGAGCTCTCCCCACCTGTCCTCTTGACTCATGTACCCTCCTCTCCCCCTGTGAGCATTCACCTTTCAACCCTCAAGGAGGCCACATTGAAAGTTCTTGGACAACACTTCTGACCCTGTTGATGACTAGGCCCCTCGGGTTATACCAAAGACCTTCCCTCTCGGATTAGGTTCCTCTGAAATTGTTGTGTATTTCACCGCCTGTCTCTCCTACCCTTCAATAAGGAAGTGCTTGGGGCTTTTTTTTTTTTAATTTATAAAATAGGAAGCTGACATCATAAGCTTCATGCAGATAAAGCATGCCACTCTTCTTCAGCGCTGCAGTAACTTTGATCTGACTCTTCTTCCCTAGAGAGGAGAAACAGCGCTGCACATGGCAGCGCGGTCCGGCCAGGCCGAAGTCGTACGGTATCTGGTGCAAGACGGAGCTCAGGTAGAAGCTAAAGCAAAGGTAAGTGCGACTCCTGGAAGCATTTGCTGTTGATGGGAAAAGTCGTGATTTTAATAAGCCCTTTAAATATATGCATGCCGTCTTCCAAGAATACTTCTTTAAAGTAATGAGTGACCTCCATTGGGAAAAATCTCTACCCAAGTGATATTGTAAAAAAAATTTCCCTCCCTGTACATTTGTCCATTCAGTTATTTAAGGGGATTAAATAGAACAGGCACTTTGTGCCAGGAGGAACTTTGTGTCCTTGGCACCCGGCTAGTCCTGAACAGATTAAGAAACAAAACTAGACTCGGTCCAGAGTTCTTCACACTGTAGAGAGAGGGACTTATGCACAGGCTTCTAGGATAAGCTCAGTTTGGAAGCATAACTGAGCTCATTTGATTGACTCACATGACAGCTGTCACAGCCACAAAGGAAAAAGGAAGTTTTTACTTTTTCTCTACAAATTGTGAAACCATAAACCCTGGGATTAAGCTCATAGTTGCTTCAGAGATCTGCCTTTGCATTAAAAAAAAAAAAAAAAAGGAACTCCAGGGTTAAATTTGAATGCTTCTTCCTCGCCTGGTGTTCAGCCTTCAGAGGAAACCTACTTTCCTGTCACTATTTAGGGTGTATAGTTGATCTGGTTCATGAAAATTTCAGTTCAGGTCAGGAATTGCCAGTAAACACATCAAGACCTTCATCATTTCCTTTCAACATACAATGCGTACGTGTGTATTTATTTCTGTGATCTGTAGTTCCTAGTTTTGGGTTGAGAGGAAGTAGACATTCATGAAGCCGTGGGAGTGCAGAATATTTATAACCGTTTATAATTTTCTCTCAGTGTGTTCAGCTGTCTCACCCATATCTAATTAAATCATAGTTGTTTTTTATCAACATCTAACCAGGCTTTGCAAAGCTTTCAACTCAGTATTCTGAGGGGAAAATAAAGCCTTTCCTTTCATACCCATGTTTTACCTGTGAACATATTATTTATTGTATAATTAATTAGGGCACATTTGTACAAGTTAGGAGAATAATTAGTGCAAACACACTACTGTAAGAATAAACAGAACTAGATTGGGTAAACATGAAGCCTGCAGGTGGAGGTGAAGGTTGTGGCATTCTAAGTAGCAGACTGAAGACCTCAAGAGTTCAGTGTTCTGTGGCACCAGTTGGTGGATGTTGTAAAGGATCTAGAGATTAAGGTCAGCAAACTTTATCTGTAAAGGGCCTACAAGTAAATATTTTAGGCTTTGAGGGATGCAGCGTTGCTATCACAGCAGCTCAGCTCTGCCACTGGAGCAAAAGCGGCCACAGACAGTACATAAGCAAATGGGCATGTCTGGGTCCCAATAAAACTTTATTGACAAACACAGGTGGCAGCTGGATTTGGCCCCTGGATTGTAGTTTTCTGACCCTTGATCGAGATGATATTGGTGAATCCACTTTATCAGTTAAGTGGAATAGTTAAGAGAAGCTATACTGTACTGTGGATCATATAAAAACTGACACTTTTGAGTGTTGTTATTCCATATCAAGCATTGTGTCAAAGGAGTGGTTCTACCCATCAACTGGAATTGAGGATTTTTGGTTATCAGTTTGTTAAGGAGGCAGCATGTATCGTGGTTAAGAGCCTGACTTGCTCAGCCACACTGCCTGTGTTTAGACCTTGGTCTACCAATTGCTAGCTGTTGTAACTTGGGGCAGGTTAATGAAGAATTCTGTGCCGTGTTTCCCTTTCTTGTTTCCTCATATAGCAAAGAAGAATAGTAATAGTGTAATTTACAGGACGATTGTGATGATTAAAAAGGTAGTGTAGGAGGAGTACTTACATTCTGGGGCAGGTAGGTGCCCAGTATATGTTTAGTGGTGGTGGTGGCAATTGTAGAGTTTAATGAAATTTTCCTTTTGCAACTCTCTTTCTGTTTTCAGTATTCCTCTTCTTCCTCATAGCATCTCCCCCAATGCTTCTGCTAGTACCATAGTAGGAAGTTTTGACTTTGCTTTGATCTTGACTCTCATCTTACTACCTTTCCAAAGCAGAATCTTGTGCTGCACCCTCTCTCTACTTCCCTACATAAAGTATTTACCTGAACCTTTCCACATTCGCACAGGGGATTTCTTTCTGGAGGAGCACCATAGAGCGTCTTCGGACAAATGAGGAATAGATGCCTCTCCCACTTGGACATAGGGACCTGAGAGAGCAGGACTTAGTATTTGGGTGAATTGTATGAGGTGCCCCTCCACTAGAGGCAGGTGCAGCCTATGCCAGGATGTGCAAGTTGGCAAATAGAAGGTAGGCTGGCTTTTAGACCCATTGGCCCTCTTTTCTGGGAGCTATTTTGCTGGTGTACCTGTTCATCCCTATACTTCCCCTTCCCCCTCAACTTTTGGTGAGGGGAAGACACCACCAATAAAATTCATCCCATGTGAGTGCATTGTAACTGGTAGAAGTTTAATATCCCTCACAGGTATTTGAGGTTTACCAGGATTTATTTCCTTATCTCCCAAAAAATGAGTCATTAGATGTTAAAAACTGATAAAGTCTGGCAGGTGGTAGTGGAAATAATTTATAGATAGAAATGTCTCCCATTCTAATAGTTTGAGAGAAATGTATTTAAGGAGCTTAGGTTTACCATCTCCACCCTGCTGACCTTGAAGAAAAGGTAAATGAGGTTCTCTTTATTATTGAATAAGAGTTGAACTTTAGTGTCGGATACCAGACAGCTTGCTAAATGTTTCTCAAGGGTACCATTGTTTTCTCAGCTAATCAGCCTTGCATTTCTGCCTTGCCATTTAGGATGACCAAACCCCACTGCACATCTCAGCCCGATTGGGAAAGGCGGATATAGTCCAACAGCTGTTGCAACAAGGAGCATCTCCAAATGCAGCCACGACTTCAGGGTACACCGCCCTCCACCTTGCAGCCCGAGAAGGGCATGAGGACGTGGCCTCCTTCCTTTTGGATCATGGCGCATCTTTGTCTATAACAACAAAGGTATGAAAACAAGTCTTGGAATCCTGCTCTGTCCCTCAAAATACATCCTCCTTATAATTCCCAATGTGTTCTTACAATATCTGCTGTGTTCTCCAAAATACATCCTCCTTAAAATTCCTTAGTGCCTATTCCCATCAACAGGTACAATGGTTGTATATCATCACCTACACTTGGGATCCCAGGGTAGTCCCAACATGGCCAGCAAAGCCCTTGAGTGGGGGAGGGTAGTTAGGGTATGTGTAAGTTAGTGTGTCTGGCTTAAGTTTCTTAGTACATTGTCTTCTAATGAAAATGTACTGATACCTAGAGTCAGATATTTCTTGGGTGTTATTTGATAGATTTAACTGGTAATTTAAAAACACAGCCAGAAATTTCTCTTGCTGGGATCATGTATATAAACCACATTATCAAATGTGGTTGATATTTTGGGAGGAGGATAATTTTTGGTTGATATTTTGGGAGGAGGATAATTTTTGTTTGTTGTTGTTGTTCCTTTTGTTACTATTGTATTGTTTGACTTGAGCTCTGATTTTTTTAAATCTTGACTCTGATACCTTAGAATGGTAATGTTCCACACAATTGCTCTGCAGGTACAAAATTTAAAGTTCATTTTTCTTACATTACTGTTTAAACCTTGTAGGTGTGATAGGAAGATAGCTGGAAATTGGGTTGCACTCTCTTATTGGGTGCAGAGAAGAAGCATTAATGTGTAACCAATGAGCAAAATAATTACAATAATTATAAACACTTGGTAAACTATCTGAAAAAAAAATGATGACTACCTTTATCCTCACCCCCTGTGATTCTTTGGTAAAGTTGAGATGAAAGTTCCTGGATCTCATTCAATGTGTAAAACATTGGGGTTTTGAGTGGCCCAACCCGTTCACCAAGCCAGCTGCCCACTGACTCTAGTTGGCTAATCTCAGGTCAAATGTGTTGATGACCCTATCTCATATTTGGGACCCTCCCTAATGGGTGAACTGCTAGATACACAGATCCTTGTAGGAGTTGAGAGCAAAGGAGATTAGTACTCAACCCCACTGTTCAACTCTACATGTTTATTGGCCTAGAACCAGGTGTTATTATTCATTCAGTTCACCTGTGTGTGAGGACCTCTAGCTCCGACTCCTGAAGACTAGAACATAAAGGTATGTGCATACATGTGGAAATGTCAAAAGGGGAAGAGAAAGGCTTCAGTATGAAATTACAGAAGGTCCAGATTTGCCCTGGATATTCCCAGGCCCACCAAATACAAATTGTACCCAGGACTCTGGAACCTATTCTTCCTACAGCATGAAATCCCAAAATGGCCCTAAAATAAGCCTCAGATCCAGCTCTCCAACCGCATTCTGGTTTGAGGACCACTTAGTCCCAGCGTCATGGCCTGCTGTGGCTCGGTCAGCACACGGAGAAATGGAATATCCTGCTCTTCCTTGTCAGTGAGGGGACTCTCTGTTAACTGCCAGTCTTGTTTCTTCAGTGCAGCCTTATCCGCTCCTCCTCATTACAATTAACTCATCAGTTCCAGAAGGGGGATGCCATTGGGTCATTCCTATTGTTCATTATTTTTGTGTTTTATTTTTCAGAAAGGATTCACTCCCCTTCATGTGGCAGCAAAATACGGGAAGCTCGAAGTAGCCAACCTCCTGCTGCAGAAGAGCGCGTCTCCTGATGCCGCTGGGAAGGTATGGGGTCGCCAGCCACCCTGTGTAACAGGCCACTTCCATGATAACAAAACACGCATTTGCTATTATTCACCACCGGCCACCTAAATGATAACACCCATATTTAAGTCTCATAGGACAAGGAACACTGGAAATAGGTGAATGCTGTGGTCCAAATGTTGAGGCAACCGCAGTGTAGATAGTAGTCTATGTTGTACCTGAACTAATCCCGTCTCCTAACTCTAAGCCTCGGATGTTAAGACACTGTTGACACTGTGTTTCTGCACGTGTTTTCAGAGCGGGCTAACTCCACTGCATGTAGCTGCACATTATGATAACCAGAAGGTGGCCCTTCTGCTTTTGGACCAAGGAGCCTCACCTCATGCGGCTGCAAAGGTACCTGTAATTTGACGGCATAAGGACACTGGCAGGCAGTGCCCATCCCTCTCTATGTCCACTTCCACTTCCACAGAACTATACCCTCCTAGGGAATCTGTGCCTTCAGCTATTTAGTCGACTCATCTAGTAGATGCTCAATAAATACTTACTTGTCAATTGATTTTCCTTGAAAATCCAGGACATCCGGGAGCCTGGGCTGGGGGGGAGGGGGGGGGATGGCGGCGCATGAAGTTCAGGTGGTCATCAGCCAGATGAGAAACACAAGTGCAAGAGAGTTCTGATTTGTCAACGTCATAAAATATGTGTTGCATTTTCCCAGGCCATAAAATGCCTTTGAGTTATTTGTGCTTCATAAAATAAGTTGGGAAGTTTTGCTTAGGTGTTTTTAATATTGCTAAAGGGAATGATTATTCTATGGTTAAGGCATTTTTGAGCAGTTAGACAAGCTAGATTTCTCAGAAAAGAGATGCATAGAGTGTATGGCTTTTTTGTCCCTCTGGTATTTGTAGTTGAGAGGTGTTTATGGAAAGATAGGTAAACGGAAATATGCTTTAGAAAGTGCTGTATTGTTGCACAAGTGGCTATGATCCCGAACATTGGAATGACACAAACCACAATCTAACTGCTGTCCAGTTCTTTCACTAAAGATTATTGGTTGAAATAACTTTTAGCATCCCTAATGCTTTTTGTATATCTTTGTTTTACTCTTCCAGTTTGGAAACCTACAGTGCTCTTCCTTAAACTTGGTGTTTAGATCAAACCTCTGGTACACACAGATCAATGAACTTGGGCTGTTCTATATTACTTTGGATACTTTAAAAGAACAAGTTTTAGGTGCCTTCTCCATTTAGAGAATGTTACCTTTCACGGGAATTTCTTCTCAGAACCTCTTCTTATGTCTTTCTCAAACATTTCCAGCGCCATCCTCTCCAGAATTACACCCTATGAAATCTACAATTCAAAATCAAGCCCCCAGACTTGCTTTACAGCTTTTCTTCCATAATGTCAGACTCTGGCAAACATTCTTTCTCATAAAATAACCATGCTTTGACTTTTAAAAAAACACCCAGCTATATCTAAAAAGAAAGAAAACAAATAGCAGCATTATTCGCAATAGTCAAAGGTGGAAGTAATCCAACTGTCTATTGAAGGATGACTAGATAAACAAAATTTAGATTCTTCATACAAAGGGAGTATTAATTCAGCCTTAAGAAGGAAAAAAATTCTGACACATGCTGCAATATGGATGAACCTCAAAAACATTGTGCTAAGAGAAATAAGCCATTTCCACAAAGGACAGATATTTTGTGGTGTCACTTATATAGAGATGGAAAGTAGAATGCTGTTTGCCAGAGGCTGAGGGGAGGAGGAAATGGGGGGTTAGTGTTTAATAATGGGCACAGAGTTTCATTTTGGAGCTGGGTGGTGCTAATTGTTGGAGAACAATTTGAATATACTTAATGTATTTAAAAATAGTTAAAATGGAATGTTTAATGCTATGTGTATTTTATCACAATTTTTAAAACAAATTTTATAATTAAATGTAATGCTTGTACATTTTATTTCAGTTCATTTTAATATCCCTTTGTGCCTGGGCCACTCTTTGTGTTATAAATAACCCTGTGTTATTAACCAATAAATGATTAATAAGTGAACTATTTATTTCTCACATGTGAGCAACAATTTTCACACAACTAGTGCCAACCAGTTTGTAAGTATAATAACATGAATCCAATCCACCTTTCAACCCACAAAATAACGTAAGTCAATAGTTGATATATTTCTGGCTGTTTTTCAGCTTTAAATTTGTCCAAGACTTTGTATTCATGGTTTTGCATCTGCAAAATATCTTTGACAAAGAATTAAAAAGCAGTTCTTGAACTAATTCCTTTTAACAGCCATTTAACCTTGGACTATCTTTTACAGTCAATTTAACACGGGCTTTTCTGAAGGGACATTCTCTCTCATTCCCACAGCACAATGGTCTCAAAAGAGCCTCTGTGATACCATCTCTCCCCTTTTCTAACTATTCCCACTTTCTAGGACGCTGATCCTGGTCAGGAGCATTTTTTTGTTTGTTTGTTTTCTGTTGTTATTTTTTTTTTTTTAGACTCTGATCCTGAGCAAAGGCACTTAGGGGTTGGCATCATTTGCTAGGAAAAAGACCTAGTATAGTGGTTTAAATTGATGAGAGTCCATTTTTCTCATGCCATTAATAGTCTTTTGGTTTTTTTCCCTCCAGAGGTTTCTGTTGCTTAGTCAGCCAGGTCTTGCAACCAGCAATAAAGAAAGTCAGACAATAGGGTATTCCTGTAAGCTCCAACCAGCCAATTTTCTTTACATCTCATTAGCCACTTATTTTTGCGAGGGATGATGGGAAATGTAGTTTTTCACGTGGACAGAACATCAGAGTTTCATTAAGGAAGGAGGGAAAATGGACCTAGGGTAGGCAAAAAACATCTTTACTCCAGAGAGCTCAGGAACTTATGAATTCTGGCTGTGGTGAGAAACAAAGGACAGAGGCTCTAGAGGACAAGATTAGTATTTGGTTATGACAGTAATGACAATGTTAACTCTTCCTTAATTCACATTCTTGGTTCTCAGAGTATGTGATGCTTTCCTTTGGCTTTTCTTCTCTTTCATAGGATTGACAGTATGTTTTCTTAGCCATACTTAACCTAGAAACATGATGTGACTTTAGGTAATCTGGGATCGGGGGGGTACCTAAAAAGTAGATGGGCTTCTATAATCCATTTTATCCTGATCTATTTCCTGAGGCAGATACTATTGGCTGCAGTTTAGGCATGACTAGGGCACTAATAGTGGAAGGGATATTGAGCCTTAACTTCTTGTTTGTCCAATTTCTCTTCCTTAAAATGTACAATATATCTATTAATATGAATCAACAGAGTGTGAAATTCTTGAGAATAAAATAAAAAACTGTGATGTAAATAATAGTATATTACTTTTGATTATTCAAAATTACATTTGCTTTTGTTTTCATCTTGAAATGATGTCCTTGGCCCTCTACATCCAGAGGAAAAAAATATTGATTAACTCTACAATTGAATCTCTCACTATTTTATTTCTCTTCTGATAAGTGCATATGTTTCCTTTAGTGTGGCAAGGAAGAAACAGTTTACTTTCTAGAAATTAGAAAAGCTAAGGCAATTTAGAAAATCCCATTATAGGTCTCAAGATGAACTGTTTATTATTTTAAATGTTTCTAAAGTCTTTCAAAATTACTTTTCCATTCTGCAGTCATACCGTGATTTGTTTTCCCCTGGCTTTCTGCTTTTCTTTGTGTCTCAGGTCAGAAGCCCAGCAAAGCCCTGGGTGATAATGAGTAATGTGTCTGGAATTGACCTGTGCTACAGAGATACCAGAGCTTCTCTAGATTCGGTTTTTTAGAGTCTAGAATTTTTTGATGGAACTCAAGAGGATTGTCATATCTCAGAGGATACTGATCTGCCTTTAGGGTTTGAGAAGTGACCAACTTGAAGGTTACATCAGTAACAAAAGCAGTAAAAAAAAAAGACAAGATGCATGATACTCTTTCTTGCCTTTGCCTCTCTTATGGACTAATCAGAATTCCTATTTTAGCACTGCTTTGTTAATTTTCCTTTTAAAGTAGGGGTAGAGATGCTGATAGCTCACCCCCTCCTGTCACTGACTGCAGAGTTGGGATCAGTCCAAAGCTCTCATTTCTGAAGGCCATTGCTGAAGGGTGTGTCTGAACAAGGGACAAATGCTTCCCAGGTCAGCTGGAGTATCCAGATGGCAATAGGTCAAAACTAAAAATAGAAATATAAAATTGTCTTCTACCCCGGCTCATCCCATTTGGTAGATGCTGGTTTCACAAGAGTCTGGAAGTGGCATTTCCACTTTCATGGGTTGATACCCAGTAGCTTAAATCATTTCTCTACAATTGATTACAGAAAGAGTATTTCTCAAGTGTAAAATGCTCTCATACTAGGGTATACCAATGACTTAAATGTGCAAGTTGATTGTAGTAGGCTAGCCGATCAGTGGGACAGCACCTTCATGGCTTGGAAAGACTGAGACTGATCCACTGTCTGAATATGGATCATATTCCCAATTATGAGTCCTTGGATTCTGTTTATTTCTCTCTCTCTCTGATTTTTATTGGCATATATTATATAGTCAGATTCATGTTCATATCAAAATTTAGTCTTATGTTTCTATTAATTGACTGTGATCCAAGACAAGATCCCTTAAGGGCAGAGGATTTAGAATGTTCCTAAGGCACAGCTAACTCTTAATTTGTCAAATGACCTAGCTGGTTTGGCTCAGTGGTTGAGCATCGGCCCATGAACCAGGAGGTCATGGTTCGATTCTGGTCAGGGCACATGCCCATGTTGCAGGCTCAATCCCCAGTAGGGGGCATGCAAAAGGCAGCTGATCAGTAATTCTCTCTCATCATTGATGTTTCTGTCCTTCTCCCTTCCTCTCTCTGAAATCACTAAGGACATATTTTTTTTAAAAAATAATTTGTTAAAGGAATTTGGGTTGCCTGTTCCTCTGAGTATTAAGGGTCAGATAAGATAAAGATCAGAGAATGTTCTCAAAGCCCTAGTAAGATTGACTCAAATTCTGAGGATTCTGTAGTCATTGTGAGATACTAGAGATACAAAGACAAATATAACACAATATGTGCCTTCAATAAATTTATATTTTAGTAGGAGACACATACGTAAATAATAATAAACATTACTGTATATCTAAGATAGCTGCTAAATATATCCAGGACTTTGATTGTAGTGTCAAGTGGGGAGCAGGTGTAGAAGGGAGGGGGAGGGAGTAAAAGACTTCATGAGGGTGTGACCCTTCAGCCAAATCTTTAATGGATAGATACTGGTCCAGAGGGCATGTTGGGGAAAGTATTTTTGGTAGTAGGCAAGACAGAAACATGAGCTGTATGTTGTTTTGGGGATGGGTGCAGCTGAAGCATAGCATAGAGACTGGAGTTTTGTGAAAGAGGCAATGAGATGATCAAATAGGGGTAGATTGCAGTAACTGACTGCCATGAAAACTAAAAATTTCAACCTGTAAGCAGTAAAAGGGATTTTCATGACCATATTGTTTGTTGTTTCCAAGTAGGTTTTTCTCTCACCCCCAATTTAAATAAAGCAAGTAATTATTGAGCACCTACTAACATAACTCCCTGTAAGAAGGAACCCTATATTCCTTTTGTAAAACCAATGGTACTCTTGACTCTTGTATTAAATGGTTTATTACACTTTCCCTGGTTAGATGTGGGAGACATGAGGGCACTACATTAATGACACTGTCTGATTTATCAGTCTTTGCTTATTTAGTAATCAAGATTTAAAAAATAAAAATAAAAAAGCAGTAGAAAGGGAAGCATACTGTTTTGAAATGTTCTGCGCACGTTTTTATCTTGTTACCGGGCATGTGATCAAGTGGTTCATGTTGACAGAATGGTTATACACCACTGCACATTGCTGCCAAAAAGAACCAGATGGACATAGCGACAACTCTGCTGGAATATGGTGCTGATGCAAACGCAGTTACCCGGCAAGGAATTGCTTCTGTCCATCTTGCAGCTCAGGAGGGTCATGTGGACATGGTGTCACTGCTCCTCAGCCGGAATGCCAACGTGAATCTGAGCAATAAGGTAACCTTTTTCTTTCTCCTCAAAGTAGACAACACAACAAAACCTTGCCTCCCAAGAAGGTCATCAAGAAGTCATAAGCCCTAACCTGTTTGGCTTAGTGAATAGTGTTGGCCTGTGAACTGAAGGGTCCCAGTTTTGGTTCCAGTCAAGGGCATATACCTTGGTTGAGGGCACATCCCCAGTAGTGGGTGTGCAGGAGGCAGCTGATGGATGTTTCTCTCTCACTGATATTTCTGACTCTCTGTCCCTCTCCCTTCCTCTTTAAAAAACCTCTAAAATATATATTTTTAAAGTCACAAAAAATCTGGGTCAGATAGGGTGTGTAAAGTGTAAAGTCATAATAAGATGTTTACCAAAGTATTAATTATCATGTCAAAAACTTGGAAACAATCTGTTTAAACAGTAAGAGAATGGTAGGTCAATAATTGCAAAGCCAAACAGTTGACTAGCGTATAGTCATGAAAATGAAGTCCACAGAGTTTATCTAAAAACATGAAGTTATGTTATAAAGTTCATTCAAAAGGGAGAATTCTTATTTTACCAGAATGTAGCAAGTGAGAAATTGTAAACAGTAGCCTGTTGATTCTTTCCACAGACATGTTTGGGACATCTACTCCTTGCCTATCTCAGTTTAAGTCCTAGGTTACAAAGAGAATTTGGAAATAATTCTACTCTCTAAAAGTGGATTTTAATAACAGAAATTTAAAGTGGCTATCTTATTCAATAGATTGGAAAGGTTGTTAGTTTACACGTTTAGTCTTCGTGTGTAAGTTAGCAGTTCTGAGGAACTTGTGAAGACTGTTCCCAAAATTCTTCAAATTCCGGTCCTCATATTTGACATTCCTATTATGAGTGAAGAAAGTTTCAGACTATAATTGAGCAAATACTTATTGCAGTATTGTTGCATATATCAGAGAATTAGGATTTGCTGACTACCTGTGAATGAATACCTGAGTCTAAGATCTGCCCAAAACACAGAATGAATGTTTCTAAGTCTTCAAACAGGACACCCCCTGCAAGAACGCACCCAAATTCTTGATAATACAAACTCCCCTGCATTTAGCTTTTCCTCACCAGTTAGTGATGGCACAGTGGTGGCATTTCTCAGCTGTAGCTCAGATATTGGAGTAGAGTTTCAACATAGGAATAGTTTTATGGTGACAAATAACAAGTTCTTTATTTTTAACATATGTGGCCTGTGTTTTAGAATCACAGAGGGTTTAAATCCTAAATTGAACTCTTAGTGGAGATGTGTCATTTGGCCAATTTATGTGAGCTCTCTGAACCTCAGTTTCATCCTCTAGTAAAGACAATATTTACTTCACAGAGATGTCAGGAGGATTAACTAGATGTCATTCAGCACCTTCACAGTGGAAATGAGTAATCGTATTCATTTTGGACTTCGTACAATTTTGAAAAAAAAAGGTTACTCTGCACTAATCTGAATCCCCAAAGTTGTAATTTAACAAATTCTGTACACCAGAAGACCAAGGAAATCTGTCTCACAGTTTTAATATCTTGAAAATCCTTTTTGATCATTACAGAGAAAACACCTTTTTCATTTCCCTTTTCTCTAGTGTATCAACTTGGTTTTCTCATATCTTTTTTAAACACCCCTTTTAAGAATGAAAGTCTCAGCATTAATGGGACTCAAAAGGCAATGTCAAATAGTTATTCTAATCCGGATTTGTTTGAGCTTTTGAATTTTCTAAGGTTCATTGCCAGTATGTAAACCAGCCTTCTAAGAGTTTGCTGCAAAATTCAGCTTATCTACATGAGGTAGAGAGCCTGGCCTTTGCAAAGTGAAGCACATTCTGGCATCCACTAGAGTGTATTTTCTCTTGTGTGCTCATATTATTGTATCTCCTTCATTCTCCCAGAGACAATGTAGACCTTAGCAATTAGTTAACAGGTTAACATTTTCAGTGGGTTTGGTTCTAAAATACAGTGTGATTGAGTTTCTTTTCTTTCAAATACTCAAATCAAGCTTAGAATCATAGGTTATTTTTAGGTGGATAATACTTTAGAAAGAATTTTTCAGTGTTTGCTTTGGTAGATGGGGCATCAAAAGGTAATTCTGAAGACCAAAAGGCATAGGTGATAAACCTTCAGCCACCTTCCTGAGTATACGCAGCGATACTTCCAAGGACAGTTTAAAGAGCAGATCAGCTGGCTTCCCATTAGCTTTCAAGAATTTCGCAGGACCAAGAAACTGCCTCGTACAATGGCATGTGTAAATCTTTGCTTCCCTTCTCCCTTGTCATTTTCTGTTTTAAATAAGCCCCCGTGTGAAAGCAGATCAGCAGAACATTATTATCCATTTAGAGTCCTGGTGCATGAATTTGTGCACGGGTGGGGTCTGACCATCCCCACCTGCCCTGGCTCCTCCCACCTACCCATTCCACCATTCCACCATGAAACACTTTGTTTTACCTCTTTTCTTACTGGCAACTAGTAGTTCCCAGCAGTTTTAAGGCAGACCATGAACTTGAGTTGCTGCTCAAGTGCTAGTGTCTGATCTGCTTTGATTTTTATTTTGACATTGCTGTTTTCCCACATGGATTTTATAGGCCACAAGTAGCTATATTTCTTTATAAAGCAAATAGAATATTAAACAGAGCTGTGGTTATTCAGACTTGGGGGTGTTTTTTCCCAATACATGCCATTTTTTAAATGAACAATGGTCAAAACCCCATAAAAGATTAACAGTTCATTTCTGAGCTTAGGTGAAGCTATTTTAACCATCACGTTATTTCTTAAATATCTTTTTTACCAAAATTATGAATATAAAAATAAAATTTTCTTTATAGAATATATTGTTTTACCTAAAGGTTGTTTGCTTTTGCCCTCTGAGTCTATCAATTAGCAGATGGTTTAAAAACTGATGCTCAATGCTGGTTATATAGAGATTAAATGTGCAGTATCTGCCTCAACAAGCTCACAGTGGTTTGAGGAAGACAGACAAGAAAACGGAGTTGAAATGTAGGATTATGATGATTTTCATAGAGCAGGTGTGCACGTAAAGGGAACAATGAGGCCCTTTGTTAGATGGGGAGAAGGAAGCCTGAGGGAATTGAAAATGACTCTGTTAGAGGTAGATGGTCACCCACAGCGTGCAGAAAATAGGGCAACACAAGAGAGCGGGACATGTCCTAAAGCGTGTGCTGATAACCCCAGTGAAGTGTCTTCCGAGTTTCAAAAAGCCTCAGACTGAGAATAGGTGACCATGACACTTTTACAAAATGTTACAGCTAACAATGTTTCCTCTAGAGTAGAACCTGGAACATTGTTCTAGGACAATGATGGGCAACCTTTTGAGCTTGGTGTGTCAAAATTCGCCAAAAAACCAAGCATAACTCGGGTGGTGTGTCCTTCGAGAAAAAAACCATACTTCTCTCTATGCGACCGCATGCAGCCGTGTGTCATCGAAAATAGCTGCGCGTGCAGTCACAATTCTAGGATGATATCAATCTTAGGTGGTGCCATTGGGACCCTGGCTTATTTTTCGTGGGAGTTCAAGTGAATGCATCAGGCTTCTTTTTCATATGTCCCCTTTATTCAGTCTGAGTGAGTCTCCTCCAAAATTCTAGACATTATTCAAAAGTCAAGCAGGGGAAAAACAAAAAGTCATCCAGATTACCCTCCCAGAGTTCTTGGTTTGAAATAATAGCAACCCCTAAGTAGATAATGTGCAGCATCTAGACCAGTGATTTTCAACTGGTGTGCCACAACACACGGTTGTGTCACAGGGATTTTTTTAAAATATATTATATTGATTTTTTTTACAGAGAGGAAAGGGGAGGGATAGACAGAAACATCGATCAGCTGTCTACTGCACACTCCCTACTGGGGATGTGCCCGCAACCAAAGTACATGCCCTTGACCAGAACCGAATCTGGGACCCTGGAGTCCGCAGGCCAATGCTCCATCCACTGAGCCAAACCGGTTAGGGCCCACAGAGATTTTTAAGACATGCAACACCTGACTATTTAGTCAGGGGCACTGACCTCTTTTCCCTTAGGTTGTCAAGTAAAAAGATGGCAACAGCCAACACAATAGCCATCAGTGTGAAAGAATGAAAATCATACCTTTATTTTGGTCAGACCGGCAAAAAATGTAATACATTTTTTGGTGTGCCGCAGAATTTTAGTAATTTATGTCTTCCATGAGATGGAAAAGGTTGAAAATGACTTTTCAGAATAACCACCACTCTGTTTATGGATTCCAGGAGATGGGAAGGGTTCTGAACCCTTTCTGACACTGCATATAGTCCATTACATTTCTCTGAAAAATAGAACAGGCTGGTGTTCTCGTTGCACATAGGACAAAGTGGAAGGAAAAAGGCCTGCGATATTAGCTTCTGTGCTCATAAAGGATGAAAGGAAAAAGTCTAGAACCATCTATACTTACTCACTTTACCTTATTATTCATGAGAAAAATTCTTCACAACACCGAAGATTTCTACACCAGGGCATAGTCCTAGTAATTTTTTTCCCATCAGAATAACCATGTAGTCTGCATAGTCTGTGGTACAGTCGGTTTCTAAAATTTAGTCTCATTAAACCCATACACCATCTAAACGACCTGGAAATTCTCCTGACATAGCATTCATATTCCATTTCACGGGCCAATCTTCTTACCCCGAAACAACATACAGAAAGTATTTGTCAATTTTGAGTATTAATATTTAGTGAAATGTTATCATATATCAGTAGCTAAAGCTAGTACCACTGGTGCTGTATTAAAATTTCATAATCGGGGGGATGGAGGAGTCTTATCTTTAAGGTGAACACTGAAATATGTAGAAGAAATGGTATAATGTCTGTGAATCACTTTAAAATCCTATGCAAAGCGGCAAAAGGAATTAGGGCTGAATAAAACAAGTATAAGGAAACCTTGATACTTGCTGACTCTGTGGCAAGTGCAGAGTCTGTCTATTCCCTCCACTTCTGAGTGTTTGAAATTTTTCATTAAGCCTGTATATAACAATGTTGCCACAGTGCTAGTGTATAAACTTATTCTCCAGAGTTTTTTAACCTAGAAAATCTAGGCTTTCTCCCCTGGAATTTATGAAATGCTTCTCAAACATTTTTGCAGAGTGGCCTGACCCCACTTCATCTGGCTGCTCAAGAAGACAGAGTGAATGTGGCCGAAGTCCTCGTCAACCAAGGGGCACATGTGGACGCCCAGACCAAGGTAGACAGAAAGAATGTGCCCATACAGCGTGTCTTTTAGTGACTCCTATATGGAAGCAAGTACAGTTTTAAAGGGGGGAAAGCAAATTCCTTCGTTGTATCTTTTATACATAGTATTTCCAATGTGCACCTGTGCAAGGGACCCTAAAGTCTCTGATTCTAGTGCCCGGATGCTTTCATCTTGAATGGCCTGGGTATTTTGTCCTAGCGGCATATCAATAACTTTCTGTTGTTAGCGCTATTGGTTCTTGTCACAACAGATCCACCCTTCAAGGGCAAAGTGTGAAAGCTTGTACAGTTTCGTAGTTTTTGTAACTGATGTAAAAATGTATTAAAAATTTCAGTAATTTGTGATCTCTAACTTTGTGTAGACAAAGAGTATGAAAAAGGATAAATTCAATTTTATTCAGCTATTACTACTTGCTGAATTCATTATGATGTGTATGGTTGCTGGTCTGTCTGTCTCTTTTTCTCTTTCTCTCTCCTTCTCTGCCAAAATAGCTATTCTAATATATATATATATATATATATATATATATATATATATATATATATTAATCTCACATAATGCCACAATTTTAAGCTCAGATAATAAAATGGATGTTTAAGTGTAATCATCAAAGATGTGACTTGTTAATCACCTCATTTCCCTGAACATTTTCTTTCAGTGCTTAATTTTATTTCCTCTTCATATCAAACTTGTCTTATTGACTCTAAAATAGAACTCTTCTTTCTCTGTGTTGCATTTTTTACATAAAAATGAATGCTTATTAAATAATGTTACAAATGCAGAGATTTTTTGTGTGTAATATAGACAGATGCTGAGTTGTATGGACAGATAGTGAAGATGTTGATAGTAGAGAAGTATCACCAGGACTTAGCCAGATAAAGTGTGTGGAGATCATATCTAGACTGGATTTACAGGGCCAGCACAGATGAAGCCAACTTTCGGCATGGTTCTGGCTCTATGGCAGTGGCTACTCTGCAAATACTATATTCTGTTTAGACAGAAGACATGACCAGGCCAGATCCTTTAAGCTTTCTGAACTGTGTTAAAATAGAAGGGAGAGATCGCCCTGGGCAGAGCTGTGCAAGCAGGCCAGCTCCTCCCCACTTCCCTCTCTGAAACCTCTTATGTCCCTGGAGACTCCTTGGCCCATTTGGTGGCTGAATTGCCCAGCTCTCCCTTTACTCTTTCTCTCCCAAACTTTTAAAATCTAAACCATCTCATTGTCCTTAACCTTGAATGCCTTCCTAGGTGGCTTAGCATTGTATAGAGAAAACATGGTAGTGGTGGAAAGATTTCTCGTTATTTTCTTACATTTTGAAAATAAAAGCATTTTTAATTGGATTTAGTGTATACTCATTATTTTCCTTGAATCGCTTTGTTAAAAAGAAATCTCTAGCCCTGGCAGGTCTCTCTCAGTGGATAGAACATCGGCCTGTGGACTGAAGGGTCCTGGATTCAATTCTGATCAAGGCCACATGCCCGGGTTGTGGGCTCAATCCCCATTGGGGGACTTGTAGGAGGCAGCCGGTCAATGATTCTCTCTCATCATTGATGTTTCTGTCTCTCTTTCCCTCTCCTTTTCTCTCTGAAATCAGTAAAAATTTATTTTTAAAATATCCATCCCTAGGAATCTGCAATCTCATTGTAAATGTATCCACCCTGTGTTCGTTTACACACTTATACACACACAGATTTAAACACTTTTTTGGGCTACTTCTCTCTTTTTAAATGAAAACTTCTAGAAGGCATGAACAGGGTTGAGATTCTCAATATATTTTGCCTCAAAACATCCAGCACTCAGTGAGGAGGTATGGCAGTGACTCTCAAGGGCAGGTTGGAGGAGAGGAAAGGGTACGTGCACCTTCTGGTCCCAATGTGCACCCATGACCCCTTAGGTTAAATCTTACGTCTCTACAGGGTTTCCTCCTGACTCCGCCCACCTCAAGTCATAATCAGTAATCATTTTTGCACTTATTATAATATTTTTGAAGTATATATCTTTTCTGCCCTTTACAAGTGATGCACTTTGGGGAATATCTCTCTGACTATTAGTTGTGTGCTGGTGTCTGTTAAGGAGTGTCCAAAATATCTGGAGTATCCTTATTTTTAAAAAATTATTGTCACCCTGACTTATTTGGTTGGGTATTGTCCTGTGCATTGAAAGTTTGGTCAGGACATATGCCCAGATTGCAGGCTCAGTCCCCTGGTAGTAGGCATGCAGGTAACCCAGTCAAAGCCTCTCTCTCTCTCTCTCTCTCTCTCTCTCTCTCTCTCTCTCTCCCCCCTCTTTCTCTTCCTCTTTGTCTCTCAGCCCCCCTTCTCTCTCCCCCTCTTTTTCTCTCTCAAAAAATCAATAAAATAAATAATAAATTAAAAATCAATGTCTAGAACACATACACACACACATATTATATATTTTTAAATTGATAGAATTTGTAACCCCTCAGGCATCCATTGATATTCATCTACGAAACAATCCATCACTTGGTCCAAATGAGTGCTTTTCACACTGCGGTACTGTAGTTGGCCAGGCAGGAGCCTGTAACTGGAGCATGTATACCTGGACCAGGTTCAGACTTCTCAGACATCCTGAACTCACTCACAGCAGCCTCTTCAGCTTTAGGATTGCTGTTTCCTTTGTTCCTATCATGCATTCTGCTAATCGCCTACTGACTTGTATTATCATTTAGCCCCTTCATTTTGTAGCCTTGATTTTACACTCTCAGAGAATAGAGTCTTCAATAAATTCTAGTCAAAATCTTTCCATGGAAGCCACGGAATCAACCTACCTAGGCTATCTATCACTTCATCTCTCCATTCAGTTTTGAAAAGTTGTTGAGAATAAAATTAGCTAATGCAAAAAAGTACTGTGGGAAGTGATATGGGTAACTATTTTCGTGTGAGCGGTATTATTGTTTATACCTCAGACTAACTGAGAATTATCAGGGTGTTTTTTTGTTTGTTTGGTTGGTTTGGTTTGTTTGTTTTTTATGGGTAACTATTTTCATGTGAGATGGTATTAATGTTTACACCTCAGACTAACTCAGAATTATCAAGGGTGGGGTTTTTTTGGTTTGGTTTGGTTTGTTGTTGTTGTTGTATTGTTTTTGTTGTTTTTGTTTTTGTTTTGTCAGTTCAAAAAGAAAGATTAAATAACCATTTTGCTTCTATTTGGGATGACTACTACTAAAAGTGTACTTATGATGTTTCTTTTTAAAAATATGTAATTACAGATGGGATACACCCCACTCCACGTGGGTTGCCACTATGGAAACATCAAGGTCGTTAACTTCCTGCTCCAGCATTCTGCAAAAGTTAACGCCAAAACAAAGGTAAAGTCCTTTCTCCTTTGTATCCACCGAAATCATAGATTGTGTCTGAGGAAATGAGTCATTTCTTCCATCTTCCTTCTACAGAATGGGTATACGCCACTGCATCAAGCAGCTCAACAAGGACATACACATATAATCAACGTCTTGCTTCAGAACAATGCCTCCCCCAATGAACTCACTGTGGTAAGAAGCTCAGGGCCAGCTAGGGAAAGGGAGATGGGCCGGGCGCTGGGATCTTCTCGTATTTTTCATTGTGCACCAAAGCTGTTTTTTTTTTACCCCCTTTCATTCATGGTCATGAGCAAGCATGCAGCAGAATGAAGGGAAAATGACAATAATTATGTTGTTGTGAGCCCTCCAGAGAGAGAGCTTCAATTAGTGTTTTACACTCAAAAAACTACTGACGGCCTTGCCCCTCGTAAGAAGTACATAAGAAGAAGAAATATGTGTTTGTTTCCTTGATTAGTTAGGGCATTAAGAACCTCTTGGATTCTGATTCTAGCAGCTTAGACACTGCAGTAAGAGTAGGAACCGGTTAGGTGGGTTTCATGCAAAGTGTGTCTGATGAAACTGTTTTTGCATGTGGCAATGGAATGGGCTGTGGAGACGCTCTTCTTAGGATTTGTATGGGTGAAACAGGTGGAAACATACAGGCACTGAGACACGTGGAATTCCTTGCTAATTCCTTGTCCTGTTTCCCCCTTGCCAGAATGGGAACACTGCCCTCGCCATCGCCCGGAGGCTTGGCTACATCTCCGTGGTGGACACGCTGAAGGTCGTTACTGAAGAGACCGTTACAACAACGGTGAGTGCTGGACACCGGCCTGGCTGCCTTAAGGCAGTAGATCTTTTAACACGTTTGAAATTTCCTGGGCTTTGCAGAGATGAATCCTCTTTCCTCTATTCATAGACTATGAGCCATGTTTCCAGATGTTGTCACCTCATTGTGGGCACTTGGCATAGCAAAACTCTCAACTCTGATACTAAGAAAGCTTGAAAACACTAAAAATGCCCCTTTCAAAGTTGCATTCGTAGCTATAGAGTTTGTCATTCCATATAAAGCTAAATTTATTTATTTGTTTGGGTATTTTAAAAAAGTTTGAATGGGATGGAGGCAGAAATGTTGTAACATCCTTCTTTGGCAATATAAGAAAATGAAGCCATCTGAGTTGGTTCTTTGATATTTTTTAACTCACAAGTGATAATAGATACATTGCTATCATTATTATAAAAATTAGATTGTCATAACATAAGACATTAGAGATGGGATCAAATTGATTTTTTACCACCAATTTCACTTGTCTTCCATTCACCTATTGGATTTTCATAGGGAAAACAGTAGCTGCTTTATTAAAGCTTTAAGTGAATCTTTACTAGGAGGCCTTATGGCATCAGATATTTCTTTACCAACTGCAGCAGGCTTTGGTAACTTTGGAATCAAGAGCAGATATGGCCTGGATCAGAGGCTTGTTTGAGTAGTTCCTGACCACAGGACTCAACACAAGGGCTGGCAATGACTCTGTACGTGGTAAATTTAGGACTTTGGAACACTTGGACTTAACCATCTCTGCCTCCTTTTCTCGTCTGTCACCTTCCATCCTGAGAGAAGGTACAGTGCGCATCTGCAGACAGTTTGTATGCACAGTGCTTCATAGAAAACACGGAAGTTGTTTTGGCCAGGGTGGCTCTGTTGGTTGGCTATCATCCTGTGCAACTAAAGGTTGGCAGTTCAATTCCCTGTCAGGGCCCATGCCCAGGTCTCTGGCTTGATCCCCAGTAGGGAGTGTGCAGGAAGCAGCCAATAGATGTTTCTCTCTCAAATGGATTTTTCCCGAGGTCTCTTGCTTGCTCTCTCTCTTAAATCAATTTTAAAAAAACAAACATACACACACATTGGTTGAGGGGTTCTTTAGCAATCTGCTACTTAAGTTATTTGATTATCTACATACTTTAGACACTAAATAATAAGCCTGCTGATTACAAGAGAGTAGTTGGATAATGGGTTAAAGAGAAAACAATAGCTTTAATGGAGTAGCATGATGGTTACCAATCAAGGGCACATTTCACTTTTTTATTGAATTTACTGGTGTGGTATTGTTAATATAATTATATAAGTTTCAGGTGTACAATTCTACAATACATCATCTGGATATTGTGTGTTCACCACTTCAAAGCAGGTCTCCTCCCATATCCATTTATCCCGCCCCTCCCCCACCTTTATCTTCTTCCAGATACATTTCTAAATTCAAGATACAGTTTGTATAAGAGCTGATTCCTGCATTGTACCTCTTGAGTGATTCATTATCTAAATGTCTATTATTAAATTCTCAAGAAAAGAGTTTAAACAAATAATGTCAATATTCTTAATTTTATAGACATCTCATATAGCTCTTTCTAGGGTGGGGAATGAGAGGGAGGAAAAGGTAGTAGACAATGGTGAGCTGTCACCATGCTAGATGCGAAGTCCCTGCAGCAAAAAATATATAGACGCTGCAATAGCTAATAGCTCAATTTTGAAAATGAAATGTATTTTAATGAACGCCGATTTTCTACTTATTCAAAGTGTGTATATACATTTTTTGGAACACCTTATATATAAGACTTCTACTTCAATGTTAGAAAATTAAAACTCAAAAAACAGTTCAAAATCCAATCTTAAATGACTGTCACCCATTTGGAAAGTTCCAAATGTTTCCTTGATACCAGAAAAGCTATAGGAGAAAATAAAGTGACAGGCAGAGAAAGTCAGGTTACAGCCTCAGGAAATCTTCTGCAAGATTGATTTCTAATGAAGGACACAGCGCATTGGGGGCCAAAGCCATTTCACACTCATCTTCATCAGACTAGTTGGTTTCTGCCTCAGAGAGAAGATGGGACTCATGCTAACAGGAAAGATTCAGTTGGCCTAAGGGGAGAAATTAGGCTTTTAGTAAATGGACTTCTCACACTGATTAGAAAATAGTCCATCCAGGTTGCTAAGACTCAGCCCAGCAGTGGTATGTGAGACTGCATTTCAATCTGAGACATCACCCTGTCAGCCCTGCTGCGACAGTCCCATGTGATCCACTGTACAGGAGGATTGATTCCATTCAAGGTGGAGCCTGATCTTAAACTCACTAAACACAACGCTGTCTCCACCAGAGGTAGACCTTTGCACAGCCAGTCACTGGGGCCCCATTGTTTCCAGAAGCAGCCTTTAGTTTTTAAAAAATGCCTTTTTAAAAGAAAGCTGTCTTGCATAGGAGCACCATGTAAGATGTGGCAATTCTGAGAAAGATGCAACAAAGGAAACTGACTATATAGAAGTTGGTATGCAGAGATATGAATGAAGGTGTTTAAATTGTGTTGTTGAAAATACTCAATTCCCTGAGTAGGAATGAGCAGAGTACATCTATCAGATCTGTTTCCCCTTTCTCTTTTTTTAATTAGCGAACACTTATGTTCAACCTTTTCTTTTTAAATATGTTTTTATTGATTTCAGAGAGGAAGGGAGAGGGAGAGAGAGATGGAAACATCAATGATGAGTGAGAATCATTGATCAGCTGCCTCCTACACATCCAATACTGGGGATCAAGCCTACAACCGGGGCATGTGCCCTGACTTGGAATCATATTGTGACCTCCTGGTTCATAGATAGATGTTCAACCACAGAGCCACACCAACGAGCCAGATCTATGTTTCAAATTCCATTCTCTAATAAAGGGAACCAGGGCTCCTTGGAGAAATGGCTGAACCCAGCTAGAACTAGGGTAGGAGATATATAAATGAGCTGGGAACATCTGGTAGTGCCAAAAATAATAATAATAAGGAAATATCCCCCCTCCATTCCAAATACACAAGTAAATAAAGTCCACACACAAAAATGATGGTACATGTCAAGGGAACACTGGAATCAATGGAAAAAGTCTCCAGTGCTGAAAGCTACAACAATTTGAGCAAAAATGTAAAAAAAAACAAAACAAAACAAAAAACCAGTGTTAGGGTAGAGTATAAAGTATAAAATAAATACTCCTGAGTCCATTCTGGTAAGTAAATGACTGGATAAGTAGGGGGGGAAAAGACACATTTCTCAGGCAAATTCTAAATAACTTTTGAGCGTACATGTGCTGAAGGGATGGAACATAATTCCCTGCTGCTGGGGTCTGGGTTGAGCATGGTGACTTCCTTCTGAAGAGAACTGGATGGAAGGGGCAGAGGGAATAGAGTGACTTTACATGGGGATGCCAGGCAGGCACTGCATCAGCCACGTGATGAAGGCTAACATCACCACCACCAAGTCATATTGATGGTATGTGATAACAATGGCACTTCACCTCTGTGGTCTTCCTCTTAAAACCACATTATCTCAGTCTAATCATGAGGAAAACTTGAGACAAGTTCTAGTAAAGAGACATTCCACAAAACACCTGATCAGTTGGCCTCAAAACTGTCAAAATCATTAATAACAAGGAAAGTCTGAGAGACTCACAAACCAAGAGGAGAAATGACAACCAAAGATAATGTATCCTGAATGGGCTCCTAAAACAGAATTAGTTAGAAATATTAAAAATCTGAACATAGACTCTAATTAATAATAGTGTATTCATATTGGTTTATCAATTGTAATGTACCATTAATTGAAATAATGTAAGATGTTAATTATAGGGGAAACTTGGTGAACTCTCTATACTATCTTTACAATATTTCTGTAAATCTAAAATTATTTCAAAATAAAACCTTATTTATAAAAAGGTTCAAGTTCAGTGTTACATGCTGGAAGAGGCACCAGGTAGTGCTGTATTTCAACATGATAATTGAGGACAGGGTGTAGTCGCATTTACCAAGAATTGGTAAGAACTTGGATAAGAAGCTAGGGATTTTACCCTTTCTGGGTTTTAACCGTGTAGCTTTTTTTTCAATTGCCTTATTTAAATGTGTATCTTCCTTTGGTCCATAGTTTTTCATGTGCTCAGAGTTAAAAGAGGACTCTTTGAAACTAAAACATGAAGGCATTGAGATTTTCTCACAAGTAATGCTATCAGTGTATTTGGATGGATACAGTCTCTATAGGTCAAAAGTTATCAGAGCAAGTAAGAGATTCAGCACTATACCATTCTCTAATATTTTTGTAGAGGTTAAAATGATCTTGCAGCCCTGGCTGGTTTGGCTCAGTGGATAGAGTGTCAGCCTGTGGACAGAGGGGTTCCGGATTCGATTCCGGTCAGGGGTACATGCCCAGGTTGCAGGCTCTTCCCAGTGTGGGACATGCGGGAGGCAGCTGATCTGTGATTCTCTCTCATCATTGATGTTTCTATTTCTATACCTCTCTCCTCCCTTCCTCTCTAAAATCAATAAAAGTAAATATTTTTAAAGTAATAATAAATAATAAAATGACCTTGCAAATGCATTACCTCTAAAATATTTTTTCATATACTCGTGCAGTGGTTGGCAAACTGTGGCTTGCGAGCCACATGCGGCTCTTTGGCCCCTTGAGTGTGGCTCTTCCACAAAATATCATGGCCTGGGCGAGTCTATTTTAAAGAAGTGGCATTAGAAGAAGTTTAAGTTTTAAAAATTTGGCTCTCAAAAGAAATTTCAGTTGTTGTACTGTTGATATTTGGCTCTGTTGACTAATGAGTTTGCTGACCACTGTACTAGTAATTTATGCAATCTTAATATTGATTCTAGAAATTAAGATGACACTGTAGGCAGGGAAGACAAAATAAATGGCTGACTTGATAAGTAATGAAGACATGTATTTCTTGCCATTCATTTGGCTTATCTTCTGCCCCCTATCCTACATTTAGTAGGATAAGGTGGCAGATTCATCAGACCAGGAAAAAGTATAGACAATCTCTCTTCTCTCTTCCTGGGAAAAGCTTTAGTGGAGATTTCAACCTTTTAAGCTGGTGTGCTTTGTCCCTAAAATTATCTCACCTTGTGTTTGCTTTCAGCTTGGATTATGATGAGGACCTTAGAGTTACTGAAGGACCTTGCATTGTCATTTTATATGTTGGGGGAGGGGGGAGGGTTAGGATAAGCAACACATAAGCCAACAAATAATAAGCCAACTAATTTAGATATACAGAAATAGCCTCCTTAAAACATGCACTCTCCTCACTCTAAAGTCACTGCTTCTTTTTGTTGTTTCCAGACTGTCACAGAGAAGCACAAAATGAATGTTCCAGAAACAATGAATGAAGTTCTTGATATGTCTGATGATGAAGGTATGAAAACCTCCTTTGAGTTCATAATAATTAAGTCACTGTGTACTTGTTTCATGAAGAAAGTTCATTGCAAAAATGTTTTCAGAAACATTAGAATATGTTGTTGTAGTATCAACAGGTTACGTTTTCCACCCACTTACGTTGTTCGCTTAATCATGCAGTTCGTAAAGCCAACGCCCCTGAAATGCTCAGTGATGGTGAATATATCTCAGATGTTGAAGAAGGTATTTGCAATTTTTTATTGTGATGACCTTAACTACCATCTTTATCTTCCATTCCTTATCTTTGAAATGTAACACTTCCTTGAGTTACTAACTTTTAATTTTATCTTGAGATGATTAATTTATGTGTCATTTAAACAGTGCATATTTGGTGTTACTGATTGTCTTCTTTTAGTCTCTCTGAATCAGTTCTTGAAACCGTTTTTCCAGCTTAAAAATACAAGTCTCACTAATTATCTGAATTAGTTTCTTTCTATTTGTTTCTATTAAGCAGGAAATTGATGTTTTTATTGCTTACATCTGAAAATCTTGAAAGGGAAAACCGATTCATCCTTATAGTTAAAATATTTTTTAAATAGCCAGAGAAAGTCTCCTTATAGGTAAGGAATCAGTTTCCCATCCTAAGATTTTCCCTAAGCTTTTGAGCAAAAGCACCTTTTGATCTTGGACTAATAATTCAAACTCAACCTGAACAAGATTAATTTCAAATATAAATTTTCATATTGATTTCATGAAAGAAATAAAAATATAAATGATTGTAGTAATATTTAATGTGCTTAAAAGAAACGATTTGTCTTCTATCTTATTTAAAAATCAATACATTTGACCTGGCCATAATGTATAGATTATATTACTTAATGACATCTTTAAAAGGCTTGGGGAAACTAGCATTTTTACCATGAATATTATAAAGATGGCAAATCATGGAGTTTTGCTGAAATAATTAAACATTTACTTATATAATGTATGTTATGTTTATGTTTCTTTCTTGCACCATTGGACTTTCCAAAACTACATTCTTTTACTGCTCCCTCCGTTTGCCATCTTGCATGTAGTATTTTTCTCTTGAATCAGTCTTGGTGTTGCTAGTCTTTCTCTGCCTTTAGGTAACTTCCCCATTTTAATTATTGTTCCTTCTTTGATTTGTACAAATTTAATTGGAAATGTAAATAGTGGAAAAGTCTACCTGATCCAAAGTCACCTGATGTAAATGTTGTTTGGATAAATGTTAAAGGGTTTATTCCTTTTCCTTTCTTTTCCTCTAAAACATCAGCTATATGTTTATGTCCCCAAATAGATAATATTTGTATCATCTTTAGTAACATGCCTTCCTACCATATTATATTTCAATGCCTTCTAATGCCACATTTTCAGAGTAATTTCTGACAGGCAGGAGAAACAAGAAAAATGATATTCTTACTTAGATCTGTACACAGGCAGCCCATGATATCAAAAGTAAGTTTTTCTAATGAAATTATTATAAACTATAATATGATAATCGCAAAACTAAAAATTTGCTAGTTTTTTAACATACTATCCAAAAATAGCCTCACTGATGAGAAGCCATGTTTGAATGGACTATATAATTGCCTTATCCATGTGGATAACTAACCAAATAATTTCAAAAAGAGAAATTTTACATCTCTTCATTTGAAGATAATTGATGTAGCTGTTTAACTAGAAATGACAATCATTTCCTTTAGATGTATCTCAGTTTGGAAATTTGAATTAAATAAGAAAAATTTAACTCTCGTTTTATCCATCTTTCCTTAAACACTTTGGGGTATGTCTGGGGACTGTGAGAGTCAAATGGCTTTTGATTTCATAATGTCGTAGAATTTAAGGTCAAAAAGTTTTCCTTAAAGGTCACACCTGAACAACAACCTCCATAAAACCCTCTTCTAAGGAGTTTCTTTTCCTAATACCCCAAATGATAGGAATTCCCCAGTTCCCAAACTGCCTGTTCCATTATGAATAGCTCGGACTTTAACAATTCTTCTCTATTGAGTATTCTGCAGTTTCTACTCATTGATCCAGGCTCTTGATATGTCTGGCACTATTTAGAACAAAATCTGCCTCTTCTAGTGACAATCCTTTCGATATTTAAAAACGATTTTCATATTTCTTCTTAGTATTTTTTTCTCAAGGCATATTATTACCACTTCCTTCCACTGTCCCTCACTACCATACTCATTATCCTGTGTACATTTCAATGTACCTCAGGGAAATCCATCTCAATTGAGGTGGCCTGAACTAAACACAATGTTCTACATGTGGTGTGATCCAAGCAGACTGTAGAAGAGTTATTGCTTTGTCCCTGGATGATATTAAAAATCTATTATTAAAGATTAAGATACATTTGAGATTGTAATGTAGATCTAATTTGAGTCATATTAATATTGCTGTCAGCTAAAGTCCCTAAATTTTGCTTATATGAGCTCCAGTAAGCCACATTTTCCCTATCATATAATACATCATTTTTTGCTGTGGAAATTAGTACTTCTATAATTACTCCAAATCCCAAAACAAGTTATTTAGAAATGTTAATTCTGAAAGGCCCCTACAATCTTAATGATAATTTTTACTTCTGACTCACTTGCCTGACAGTTTGGCCAGAACTTCACCACTTTCATTGGATTACAGGCTGCCTGTTCAGCAAGCCCGAGGAACTGTTGCAAATGTTTATTTTCTTGAGACCACATGTTGTGAAAATGTCTCTCTACAAGCTCTAGTAAGAGATCATTATGCTGGTAACCCAGTATGCCAACAATATCAGCAGAGCTTTAAAGCCAATAAAAATAATAGCAATATATGCCGTCAGTTTTTCTCAAGAAAGAAAAGATGAATGGATGTGTAATATGGGAAAATATAATTGTCATTTTAAATTATAAAAACTGAGTAAATATTAACTGAGCAGTGGTCTCTCTTCTTTCTTGCTTGCTCTCTCCTCTTTCTTAGGTCCACTTTGAGAAATTAGTAGAGGGGAAAGAATGTTGGGATTACTTTCTCAAAAAAAAAAAAAAAAAAAAGGAAAACAAGTCTAGACAATGTTATCAGTCAATGACTCCGGGAACAATGGAGTCAGGTTACAGAGTAGAACAAAGGATGAAGCTGAGCCTGGAGGAAAAGGCTATAAAGCAAATTTATCTAAGGCAGGTTGTTAAGCCCAAACAGTACACAGGTAAGGGTAACAGAGCTCCTCTGTTTACAAGGGCTAGACTGGGTCACAAGTATTTTAATTCCCTCCTGTCTTCTTTCCCAGAAAATAAGTTACATACATTAAAATGAATATACATATAACATCAATATCTTGATTCTAGTGCCAGTCAGATTCTCATGTTTTATAATTCAGTTTGCAATTCAAAGGAAAGGAAAGGAGAGAGAAAGAGAGATAGAAGAGGGTGGGAGGAAGGAAGGGGGGAAATAAGAGAAAAATAAAGACAAAGGGAAGAGAGGGAGAAAGGAAATAGAAATTAAGGTTTACATTGTCTTCCAGCTGTGGTCCCTTCCCAAGAGATTTCACAGTCAGCTTTAATTGAACATTGTTTTTGAATGATAGATTCCTATAAAATGTTGTTTTGTAGAACTTTTTAAAATCTATAAAATGTTATTTCAGTTTTCATAACTCTACTGGATTGAGTAGCAGATACAAAGAACTATAGAGGGGACATAGAGAAATGGAAGTAAGCCATGACAAGTAAAACCCAAAGAGGCAGCTCTGTGAAATGTGACTCTACTGAACAGATTTATAAGACAACTGGGTGAGCAAACTCTTGCTGAGAGGAATTACTTAATTCTCAGGTACTTACCAATTTGATAGAGCTGCACAGTCTCTTCAGGACCAAGTGCAGATACTAAATATTAAAGTAAAAAATAAGACTCTAAATACACATATGGTAGAAGTAATTATCAAGGAGGTATGGGTTTGAGATACAATAAAGTAATAAAATTCTATCCTATATTAGAGTGGCATGAGGGGTGAGCAGAGTCATGCTCAGCTCACCTTGGTGCCAAGTTCAGTGCCCAGTAGAAGCTACAGCAAATTAAAACCCACAGATTTCAAAGAACTGAAAGGACTGGGTCAGTATCATGTAGCCTATGCTCTCCATTATGCCGATGGGGGAACGCAATGCCCAAATACATGTTGAGTGGCTTGTCCAACCAGGCGATACCCTTGTCTGGCAAGGAGACAGATCTGACTGTCTGTAGTTTTAGATTATCTCTTTCTCTGATACTCCAACATGATCTATTTTCTTGTCTATAAGGCCCAAGAATGAATTTTTAAACTTCTTTTTGTTTAATTTTTATTACTTAGAGGGAGAAAAACATAAACAAAAAACAATGTTTTGGTGCCCCACTTATTTTCTTGTTTGTGCCCTGACCAAGGATTAAAGCCACAAGTGTGGCATGTTGGGACAATGCTCTAGCTGACTGACCTACCAGGTCAGTGCTATTTTTAAACTCCTTAAGAAAAAACAATTTCATATAGGAAAGGAAATAAATAATGCTCTTCAGAATTATCCAAGGTAATAAGAATTATTTTTTAAAGGCCCTAATTAGACCATAATAGAAATATTACACCTTTGACCATCTTGGTCAAAGAAGCACGCCGACCAAGATGCAAGGTCAAGCAAAAGTAATTAAACATGACTTAGAATACACTTTAAGAATCAAAAGCAAGTAATTGTAGTAAATATATCCAAGTATTCTCAATTAGAGGAGAATAACTAGAATTTTACTTGGCACAATCTGAAACTTAAAAAAAAAAGTAGGAGAAATTACTTCGGGGAATATTGAAGCTGGGTATCAAGAAAGGCACCAGGAAAATACCCTTCAGGACCTCTCTTGCCTGGGACTGACCTGCTACCCAAATCTTGACCTCCCAATAGCTAAATCAGACTCTTCTGTTTTTAGTTTTATAGATCTGAAAAGAAGCCTTAGAGATTAGCTTGCCCCAGGTGGTTGAAGGGAGTGGTGGTTGTTATGCAGAAATTGTTCTTCACCTGAAATGTTATCGCTGTACAAATACCTCTTAAATTATCTAGCCCTTTGCTTGATATTTCTCTGCTTATGACTGACCTTTCAAACAGACATTACATAATTGCATGCCACTCTTAGCGATAAAGTCAGAATGAAATACCACAAGCAGAGACCAAATCTTATTCTCCGTTGTAGCCCCAGAACCTAGTACAGTGTCTGGCACACAGCAGATCTTCAGTTCATGTTTGATGAGTTTCATCAACATAGAAGGAGACTCAAGGGAAGGCTAGTGTTACAGATTTCTAGAAACAGGCAGAATGGGGAAATTTTGACTACCATTTTCTGAATTTCCTTCCACTAAACCCTTTCTCACTGAGACAGGCCTAGGCTATGTATCGAGTTGATAGACAGCTTTACAATGACTTCCCTCAAGGTGTACTTATATCTCAAAAAGTAAAGAATTAAAGGAATTTCCAGATGGAGAAAAAGATCTGTGGTATGGGACCAAGACCTTTGTTTTCAACCAGAGTTCATCCCATCTTTGTAATTGGAATTATTTCCTGACTTTCATTCTCACTATCCACTTTCCCAGCTGTGTACTTGACATTTCCATTAGATTCTCACAGATGCCTTACCTCAGCATGCCCTCAACATACCCCTCCAAGACAGTGCGTCTTCCTACTCTTTCCAGCGCAGTAAATAGGTCTATTACCCAAGTCAAAACCTGTGGTTAGGTGTCATTTCTCTGTTTTTACCACTCATACCCAGTCCATCAGCAAGTCCTATCAGTTCTACCTCCAGAATACACGATTTCTCTCTCCTCTGCACTCCCATGGTCACTCCCCACCCCACAACCATCTCCCCCCCCCCCACCCCATGTCTCCCATAGAATCCTGACTGCAGGAGCCTCTTCCCAGGGCTCCACTTCTACTCTCACCCACAAACCGAGCTGTCTGAACAGCCTCCTCGGCAATCTCTCACAAGTATATGTTGTACCATACTATTCCATTCCCCAGTTTAAAACCCTCCAGAGCATAGAGTTATAGTTATGTTTTTGAGATTCATCCTGGTCTATTGCATATAGCTATATTTTATTATTTCTATGCAATGTTCCATTGTCTGCCTATGTCATAATTAAATAATCCATTCTACCATTAATGGAAATGTTTCCAGTTTGCAAACGAAATTGCTATGACTCTTCTTCTACTAGTATATCTTTCCTGGTACACATATGCGTGCCTTTCTGTAGAGTATGAACCTAGGAATGTAGTTGCTGGGTTGTGGAGAATGCAAAGACAAAATTCATCAAAGTCAACTAGGAGTGTAAAATATATTGTGAGGTTTTGTGTTTTTGTTTTGTTTTTTCAAAAAACATGGAGAGGAATATCGTAAAGAAAAGGATTAATGGTGGAGAGGAGGCTGTGACTGGAATGGGGATGTGGGAGGCTTCTGACGTGCCGATGTATTTCTTAACCTGCTTGGTGTTTATCTTACAGCAGTTTGTTAAAATGTACATTTACATGTTACGTAGTTATCTGTGTAGTTGTTGTATTTCATGAAAAAAGTAGTCACCCCCACAAATAATACAGATAAACCCCAAAATAGCACAAATACACAACTAAAATAAAAATCTCTCCAGGCTTTACATTGCACTTACGAAAAAACTCAGTCCCTTTCCGAGATAGATAAGTCCCATGTGGCCCCTGGCTCCTGCTTTTCCACTCTCCTCCCAGTCACACTTTTTTTTTAATTTCTTCCTAATACTCATCTTAATGTCTTAATCAAAAATTTAAGGGGGCAGTGTCCTGTCAATTGGTTCTTTCTTCTGGTCATTTAGGCTTAGTGACTCATCCATCCTTGTAAAGGGCCAAAGGTAAATATTTTAGAATTTTCAGGCCACGTGGTTTCTTTTCCAGTTTCTCAACTCTGCCTTTGTTGCACAAAAGCTGAGAAGATAAAACTTCTGCACATGGGCGTGGCTCTGTGGCAGAACTTGATTTACAGAAATAGGAGGCAGGCTGAATTTAGCCTAAGACTGTAGTTTTACAACTTGTGAGTAATGTTGTTTATTTTCTTCCAAACTAGACTGTTAGCCCCAGGAGGGCAGAGCTGTCCCTCATTCATGGATGAGTGTGTTACTGGTCATAGAGACCCTCATTCATGGGTGAGTGTGTTACTGGCTATAGAGGCCCTCATTCATGGATGAGTGTGTTACTCCACACATTTCCTGTCTCTGTCCCTCCTCAGGATTCCAAATCAATGAGCACTGTCAACATCATAAACAAGTTACTTGCCCATTTATGGAGCCCCTTCTGTGGGCGAGGCCTTAAACTACATACATTTCATGCCTGACGGCTCTTAACACTCACATTGATCCCCTAAGTTAGAGCCATTGGTTTTCCCACTTTCTAGATGTGGAAAGTCAGTTCCATCGAGGAAGACACTTGATTAAGATCATAATCAGTGCAGGGCTTATACTCAAATCTCCGTCCTGAACCTTTGCTCTCACTCACCTCAGGGGTGCCTCATAGTTTAGGGAACAGTCCCACAATTGTAGGGTTACTGTACATTTTAAATGAGAGAACGTATAAAGGGTTAGACCAGAGACTCAGAAATGTTAGTTACTAGGTGCCTTATCTTGCTTAATTTTGTCAAAGTGGTTGAGGGCATTGCCTGTACCATTATTACTCCTAATTTTCATTCAGTCCTAATTTAAAGTATTATTAGTCCTAATTTCATCAAGGAATCTGAGGCTCAAAGAGTTTAAGATATTTGTTCAGGTCCACATACTAAGAAATTTGGAATTTGATTTTCATTTTCTGCTTCGGCTTTCCACTCAATAAGATGCTGTAAGGGAAGAGTAGATAGAGTGTCAAGGAATTTTGAAAAAAAGGGGAGATTACTGAAGGCCTCAAGCAGAAAGCATTTTAAGGCATAGATAGAATTTGGACAAACAGAACTTTTGGAGGGTAGAGGGTGGAGATTGGAAAGACTTGTTCCAGATTCAGAAAACTTTTTTTGGTTGAAGTATCAGAGACAGAAGCGGAGGCCTCCATGACAGAGCCCAGCACACACTGGCCTGGATGCAGACCCCAGGGCAGGGCATGGGGAGGGGGGGGAAGGCTTCTAGAAAACTCCAGGCACATTGACATTTAAGAGAGGGAGGAAGAGGAATGCTAAAGGACATGGGAGAGGGAGTGAGTGAACAGAGGAGGGAGGAAACCAGAGAGTGCGGTCTCAGGGAAGCCCTGGGAGGACCTCCACTGGGAAGGTCATCAGTTAAGCACAGGCAATATGCACTCCCTGGTGACCTGAGCATCTGACACGCCCATACCATTGTGAATGTAGACTCAGAAGTAGTTCTAAAGTTAGGGAAAAAAGGTCAGTGTCTTTTTCCCCCCAAGAAGCCTGTGGAATGAGTGGCAGAGGGGTTCTTAAAAGATGGCACAGAATTAAGCATGCTTATTGATTAAGGACAATAGGCTATTTTTTCATTTGCCCAAGCACATTGTAATTTTGAGCATGCTTCTCCCCCTGACCCCTGCCAAATTATCTTAATCCCTGCCCATCAATGTGGAGAGTCTGATCTGCTTTGTATGGAAGTGGGTCCTAATCTGATCACGTTAGTCCCCTCCCCTCCTCCTGGCATCCTTACTACAGAGAAGAAAGTGAAACATCAGTATTGAGAATGAATGGCAGAGAGAGAGCTGGGAACATGACCGGGTAGAGAACCTAGGGAAAAATGGGAAGGAGTGGTCTGGCCATCGGGGCCAGAACCACTGTGAGGATGGGAAATGGCAACAAGCCTGGTATCTTTACCTTGTTATACACATCTTTTAGGTCAGAAATATAAAACAAACCAAAAATCAGGTGTTTATTGCCCTGCACAATGAAAGGCACTTTGAATATAAGAGCAGGAAGAGGCCAAACCCTTGCCCACAAGACTATGCAGGATCTGGCACTTCTTTGTACCTGGGGACAGCGCTCATGGTCCTGTTTTTCAGATACGGTCCTCATGCACCTAAGTAATGAGCTGAGACTAAGGAGCTCTGGCTTTGGAGTCAAGGATGGATGAATCACTAAGACAGAGTGACCATAAGAAAGAACCAATTGGCAGGACATTACCACCTTGAGTTTAGCTACCTAATTTCTCTGCAAGTAAGAACCAACATTTTAGTTTGTGGCTAGTAATTTATTCATCATCTAGTCTTCTTACCAGTGGCATAGATTTTAGATAACGAGAAGGTGTAAGTAACCTTGCACCCCTTCCTAGCTGCATTCCAGTGTTCGTCTTAGATGTTCATTTGACCAAGTCAGTGAGTGTACTGTCTACTCTTATTTAGATGGCTGAGGAAAATTTCTGGATTAGGATTAAGAAATATTGAAAAGAAAATGAAAAAATTGTAGCTTCTATCACAACATTGTCTTTTTCTACCTCTTCACAGGAAAGGCACTAGATTCTTTTTCTCTTCTGGGATGAGTTTGTTTATTAACCCAGCCGAGATCACAGGGGACATTTTTCATTGCCACGTCTGGAAAAGTTCCAACACTGAGTCATGCTTGCTTGCTTTAGAAACTATATCTAGCCTGAATTAAGGAGCAGTAAACTGCTATACAGCTTACTAAAGAAGCACATCTAGCTACAAAGAACAGCACACTGTTCAAGAGTAAAGAAGCAAGTTGACTTTTATTCTCTTTTAAAAAAGAAAACTCAGCCTGAGCAACAAGAGCCGTTTGTTCTGTGGGACAGCAGCAACTTGTTATTGTCTAAGAGATGTGCCAATTTTGCCATTCAAGCCTGCTTCCTGTTTGGCCACCTATGAAGCCAGGATCTTCTGAGCACATAGGGGAAGGGAAAGACCACGGAGGCTGGCCCTCCCACAGCAGCACAGGAATCCCCTAAAATGACACATTATTCTTCAGCCTTCTTAAGACCACGTGTTCCACTCATGGCTCATCTCAACATTTTCTCAGCTTACCCCATTGTTCTCATATGTTTGAGAGAACAAGGAAAGGTTATATTCTGACATTAGTTTATGTGTTGAAAGACCCCCCCTACTGCCAGGAGGTTCTGGAAAATAAATGGTTAAAGTGAGATCCTAGTATCTGCTCATTCCTGAACAGAGGGCAGGTGGAGAGTGCAGAGGGCAGGAGAGAACACTCACTCCATTCTTGACCTTGGGCTTGGGGCTATCAGCCTCTCTCTGAGTCTCCAACCATCTCAAGAAGGTACTGGAGTCATGAGCACCTTCTGGGCCTCCAGCCAAACACAAGTGCCTGTGCTGCACACAGGAACCTCTGAAGCAAAGGGCACCATTCCGTCATCTGCACATCCCAGCTTCCTGTTATCCCATCTCTCAGAACATTCACAGGAGGCCTTGTTTAATACAAGCTCTTGATTTCGAGTGCAAATTGCAAGGTGAAATATGTACAATCTGGAATCTAAGAAATTTCCCCATTAACTATTGTGTGACTCCATGAAAAAATTAGACTTTTGGAACTAAAGTTTGAGTGGATCGGGGTCCTAAACTTCCTCTTCCTTTCTACTCCCATATCCTTGCTCTTCTGAAAATGCCAATATCAGGGGATTGAGAGAAAAAGACATGGGAACAAATATAGTCATTATAGTCATTTGGATTTTCCATGGTGAAAATTTATTGTCTATTATGTCAGTGGAGAAAAACATCTTTTTATTAAGGCTTTGAATTGATGGAAAATAATTTTTCTTCAAAGCTTTTTTGAATTTTTATGTTTCTTCTTTGAACCTTCAAAAAATGAAATGTACTGGGTCTTATTTGATTGGTCTCTCATGAGGTTAGTAATAACACACAGAGCTGCTATGAAGATGAAAAGAAATAAAATATATGAAACATTTAGAATGGTGATGAGTATATAGTAGGTGCTCATTAAATGGTAGTCCCTCTTTTTTTTTGTTAAATGCATAAATCTACTTATCCTGCTTCCTGCTGCAGAAGGTAGAATTAAGGAATAAAGCAGGTCAGGAAGAGGGAGATTTTAGGTCTTCAGGTAAAAAAAATATATATATATATATATATATAGGGGTACAAATAATTGAAGTTTAACAACTAATGAATATATACGTTGCTTATCACTTGGATAGTAATCCAATCTCAAGGGCCCTAAAAATATGGCCTACTCAGCCCATTTCCTACAACTTGGTTGCCTATCACTGCAGTAAGCCTGCCTGCTTGCCATCCTGGGAGCGTTCTCATTCTTTCTCTCTCATGCATGGTTCTCGGAATGGCCAACTTCCCATTTTTTTATCCTTTCTCCCTATCTTTACTCACACACATCCCCAGTCAACATTACCTGATCTACTCAATCAAATGTGATACCCTCTTCTTCTGAGCTCTTGTATTACTGTGTCATTTCTCTTGTACTCTGTCATTGCGATTTGGTGGTTAAGAGCTTGGGTTCTGCAGACTATATGGATTCTGCAATTAGTATGGGTTCTAGTCTAGACTTCACCACCAACTAGACATATGAGTTTTGAAAAATAACCCAACTTCTTATGAGTCTGTTTTTTCACCAATAGAAGGGAAATAATAGTACCTGCTTCACAGGGTTGGGGGTTATATGAGACATGCATATAAAATGCTCAGTTAGCACAGCGTCTAGCATATACAGGGCACTAAAATTGTAGCCAGCAGTAGTAGTACAGTTTTGTATTATTGTTTGAGCCCTGGTCTTAACATTTTTACTAGAAACTAAATGCTTCAAAGGCAGTCGTTGGCTTTTCTCATAACATAGGTCCCAGTCCAGCACTCTACTGTCTTGCTACTGAAAGTGTGGTTGCGGTCACCCAGGAGTTTGTTATAAATGCAGAATCTCAGGGTCTCTCTTGACCTGTGGAATCAGCATCTTCATTTTAACAGGGTCTGCAGGTGATACAAATATATGCTGTGAAATTTGGAGACACTCCACTCGATTCATTGAATTCAGTTGCTGAAGCTGATGTTTTACTTCTTCTAGTAATTCCCACCAGGAAAATAGATTTAATTCTGTAGAAGCAATACTGCCATTAGATAACTGCCGTTCATTTTTAAGGGTCCTTTAGACAGTGTTTATCCAAGTGTGGTCCCTGGATCAGGAGCATTAGATTCACTTGGGGTAGTGAATGCTAACGCATCCTACCGGTTGAGAGCCACTGCTTTAGAACACTGGGAAACTTCCAGAAGGACATGAATATTGTGCATCTCCTTCTTTCTACCTTAGTTCATTTCTTCTGTTCCATCTCTTAAAAATGTAAATAAATTCAAATATCGTAAAATTCTATTTCCTATCCACGCTTGCCCAATATTTGCCGGTGCACATACACATCTTAGTACCTACTTGGCAGGTCTCTACATGTCAAAAATACCTTGTCAGATGAATGAAGCACACAACCTAATGATTTGCTTTGTTTTGTTTTGTTTTAATTTTATTCATTTTTTGAATAGGTGGTAGATGCACATGGTATAAAATTCCCAAGGTACAAGAGTTGTCGGTGAAAAGTAAGTCACCCATCTTCTCGTTGCTTCAGTAATGTAGTGGCCATCTCCAAATGCAATCACTGAACTTTCATTGCACACATTTACTGAGCATGTACTATGTGCCAGACACTCTTCTGGGCATTGGAAACAGAAATATATAGAGAAAGAAAGCCCTGTCCTCATGGAGTTTAGATTTGGTTACCTATCTCTCACAGTATTTATTCAATAGCATAGCATATTAAAAGTAGAGCTCTGGGTCAACCCATCTGATTTTGAATTTGATTTTCCCCCACATTCTCAGTAATTTTACTCTTAGTGTGAACAGGGTTTTATCTTGAAATAGAGATAACCATCCTATTTTATAATATCATTGTGAGAATTATATGAAATAATACTTATAAAGCACCAACTAGTGCCTAGAACATAGTACATGTTCAATAAATAGTAGTGTTGATTTTAATGATGTGATCTCATTCTACTCTTCTATAATGTACTCAAAAAATGGCTAAAGGTTTCTTTTCCCACAAGTTTTTATTCCCTCTCTTTGCTATGTGGTGATTTTAAAAAAATGATCACTTTTCTCAGAACAAGTAAATTTAAATCTTCTAAATTCTGATCATTAACTGCTTACCTGTAAGATTGCTTATTTCTGGTAGGAAACCAATTCATAATAAATCACTAGAATATAAAGATTGAGTTTTTCTTTATTTTTTCTAACCTGGCTTCTAAAAGACTTCATGTGATTTGGAGGTATTGTATTAATCACTTAAGGTGTTTTATACTCTTAATTTCAACTTTATAATGTTACTAAATTTATATCTTGGGGAGTTTTCTGCATTTCACATCAGAGGAACTAAGCAAAGTTTCTGACAATAAAATTTGATTTAGTTACCTTAAGGAACTTTCTTTATGATTCTACACTCTATCTAGATGAGAAAGCAATTTTCAACTCCTGGAAAAGTAACAAAAGTATTCCTTGGTGATGGGCTTAAGGGGGAAAGAGTAGAAGAAAATTATTTCCAAAAATAAATAAGAGAACAAAAGAACTCCTGGGACACGAAAACACTTCTAAATATTGGGCCAAGAAACTTTCCTCTGTTCAGCCGAAAAAGGAACGTTAGTGGGCATAAGTAAGAGTGCAAAGACCTTGGCTTAGGTATATCTCACCGCGTACTGACACTGGACCATGGACATGAAATCTAAAAAGGAATGAGGGCACACCTATTTGACCGACCACAGTCCTAATAATCCTTTCATGTATATATTATCTTTTTCTCCTTTGTCCTTGATTTTATTTTGTATTCTTTCCTGGTAGACAAAGCGTATGAAGCTTTGAAAGTTTGATTGTGGTATAGGAACCTCTTCTCTTAGCCTGGTCATGATAGAGGAGGAAGGGGAAAAGGAGATAGCTGGGACATTGAAGTGCCTCTGAACAGCTTTTGTTATTTGGTTAATGGTGAGATCCAAGTAGACTTGAAGTGTTTTGTGTCCTTTTAACATTTTCCAGCCTCTGGTGTTATATTGTCAGAAATGGATTAACAAAAAGAACACCTGGGCTTCTAATCTTGAAAGGCATGAAATCAATATTAAAAAAAACGAGGCCTCTGGTGGCATTTACCAGTGTACTTCCCCTGGACTTGGCAACCCTAATCATATAATGCACTAGGGAGCTAACTCTAATTCACTAGAGATGCATTAGGCAACCAGTGTGTGACCTCTTTGGCTTACCTTTGGACCTTCTCATTTCTCATTGTGCTCTGTTTCCACCCATCTCTAAACTCAGCTGCATAATTTATTATTATTATCTCCCATGGTTGTGTGAGTTGACTGGGCTCATCTGGGTTCTGGAGATTTTTCATGTCAGATAGCAGCTGAGACAGGAATAAACTGGCAGGGTGTTCACTAGTGTGTCTTTATTCAAAAGTCTGTTACCTCAGATGGCTGGAATGACTGGGGTTTGCCTGGACATCTCTGTCTTTCTGAGCCACCTCTTTACGGCTACCTTGAGCTTCCTCACAAGCATGGTGGTCTCAAGGTGGTAAACTGTCTTACAATTCCATTGGCTTTCCTCAAACAAGTGTTCCAGTAGACTAAGGCAGGAATTATACGGTTTCTTTTAACTCAGATTCAGAAGTCATGTATAATCACTTCCCCTGCAGTCTATTGTTCAAAAGTCAAGCCAGTGTACCAAACACTTGTAGGAAACAAACCCACTCAAGTACTTCTTAGTAAGTAAAAACTGGGCAAAAGTAGGTTTATAATTGTGAGTACACAAAACAGTTTATTCTTGTGTTGTGAATTATTATAACTATAAACTACTTTTGATCACCCTGTATGTATTTTAACTAAATATATCTGATGTTATGTGTTGTCCATTAATAGAATTACATTTGTATAAGAAATATTGGTCAGAAGCTGCCACTAATAAACATTTTCTGGATTATAGAATCGATTAGAGGCAGTTAATAAATCAACACAATTTATCTCATTCCTTTCTGAACTTGGTACAGTAGTGTGTTGTACCAAGTAGTAGTATGTCATAATAATTATAGAATATTGTCTTTATTGAAAGGAAGGTAAGTTTTATTATTATTGTTCATTCTTTCATTCAATCAAGAAATATTTGTTGACTATCTATGATGAATCAGGCCCTGTGTTAGCCAGTAGAGAGTAGGGACAAATTCCTGCTATGATTGGATTTTTGCCCTTACCAGTATAAATAGTAGCAATTTAAATGCTAACTATATGAGTTCATACATTCAGATGCTTAGACACTAGAGAAAACTGAGTCACAGAATAATAGTAACAATTAGTGTGAGTTAAGCCCTTACTTTGCGCATTATTCCATTTAATCCCCTCAAAAGGTTATTGGGATAGAGGCAGAATTACTATTCCAGTTTTGTAGAGGTTGAAACTGACTCAGAGTAAAGAGTGTTTCAAAGGTCACCTAATCAGTAGCAGTGAAGCTTGGATTTTAATCCAGAGCACCTACCATGCAAAACTGCATTGAAATAATACCAGTGCCTTTATTTCTGAATTCCCTAACTTGTGAGAAATGTTTTCTCACATATATAGATGAGAAATGTTTTCTCTAACCTGTGAGAAATGTTTTCTCACATTTCTCACAAGTTAGGGAAATATATTTCTATCTCTCTTTCCTCAATTCCTCTCTAAGATATATATTTATATTTTAGAGAGGATATATATATATATATATATAATATAGAAAGAGAATATATAGAGAGAATATATATATTTATATATATTATATATAGAAATATATATAGAGAGAATATATATAAAAATATATATTTATATTTTAGAGAGGAATTGAGGAAAGAGAGATAGAAACATCACTGATGAGAGTCATTGATTGGCTGCCTCCTGCATGTTCCCTACTGGGGATCAAGCCCACTTGGTCATGTATCCTTGACCAGTATGGAACCTGGGACCCTTTAGTCCACAGGCGGACGCTGTATCCATTGAGCCAAACTGGCTAGGGCTTTACTTTTCTAAAGTGGTAGGTGCATAATTTTAATGCCATAATACTATTTTAATTCTTCTTTGATAAAATGTATTGATAGTTCCCACACCTACTCCAAACCCAGGCTTCTTTTTGGTTTTATAATGACCATTTCTGGAGTCTAAGAAGGATGGGTAAAGAGGAATGCAAACTTAATTTTATTGACATTTTACTGTCTACCAGCCAGTTATCACACTTGACAGGCAAAAAAAGTGCTAAGGGACTGTAGAATGTAGATGGGAAAGAAAACACAACCACCAACCTCATTAATAAAAGTAACCATGAATTCAAATATTCATGGAGCATTTACAATATGCCAGGCCCAGGAAAAACATGGTTCCTAATCTGAGGGATCTAACCTCCAGTGGAGACACTAAGCAGATGTTTCTCCTGGCAACACACTCTGATAAGGGAAGCCCACCAGAGGGACATCTCACTTAAGATGATGAGTGAGGGAGGGAGGAGTTCTAGGAAGAGTCAAACATTGGAGAAATTGCTCAGAAGCACAAGCGGGGTAAAAGTCCCATGAGGAGTATGCACCCTGTGCGGTAGTTCAAAGTCTAGAAGACTTTCAGGAATTCCAGGGACTGCAATCGTTCCGCACAGCAGAGGGAAGGCTGGGTGTGTGTGGAGGAGTGGCCAGAGAGAGGCTGGCCAACAAGGACCCTGTTCTCAGGGCAGTCTGTTTTGGACAGTTTCTCCATTTTAACCAGGACTTTCCCCAGGATGGGAAAGTATTCTGGTGCTGGGGAATATGTTTCCATATGTGCCAGGCATTATAAAGCGCTTCCCTTGTATTTCTGCATATTTACAATGTTGATTACAGCCAGGCTGGTCAAATGGAAACACCAGATGTCAGAGTCCTATCATCTTCATATTCCATGAGTCATTTATTGATGCAGTTACATATGCAGTTACATTTGGTTTTCCAGGAAAACCAAATCCGTTTCCCACTTCGTGGGTTCTACAGATGTCAGTAGGTTTAGGTAACAATCCAATAGAGATGCACTAGCATGAAACAGTGCTGCAGACCACTGACTTCAGCAAGACGGTTTCCAGCCCTTCACTTCCTTTCTAGCCTGTCTCCAGCGGCTCTGAAAAAGAGAAAAGAAATTGCCTCTGCGTGCGCCCAGGAGGAGGGTGCAGAGTGCCGCTTGGTGTCTCCAGCACTGCCAACACAAACAGGGTGGAGCAGCTGGGAAGGGGCCAGGAGAGAGGGAACACCTACCCGCCGCCCCACAGGCCTCTCCAGCCCACTCCACCCCCGCCTCTCTCTCTCTCTCCAGCGACCTCCCAAGCGGGAGCGCCAGTGAGTCCCTCGGGGTGTGTTCAAGGCTTGAAAGAACCTGCGCCCCAAATAAAGCAGAACATCCACTCGCTTAGCTGGTCTCACTTCTCTTCTCCCCGGGACTCCTGCAGAAAAGCAGCGGGGATGGGTGAGGAGTGCGATCGCAGGAGCTTCTGGGAGAGTTATGGGAATCACTGCTGCTTCCCTGGGCCCCACGGTTTCACAACCTCTTCTCCAGGGCAGGCCCTCCCCCTCTCGCTCTTTCCCCCTCCTTCCACCTGACAGGGACCATAAATAACCGAGGCTCCCGGTGTCCCAGCTGAGAACAAAGTGGAAAGTTTGCCGGGAGCTCCCGCCACTCCCCGCCGGGCCGCTTCTTTGTTTTCTTCTGCTTTTCCCTCCACCTGGGTTGGCCGGCTCCTCCTTCACGCGGGAGAAGAGTCACCTCCTAATTCCACGCAGCACCTCGCTCCCGGCCCTCCCTCGGTCGAAGGCTGTGTCGGTTACCCGGTTAGGCACGGAGCCCTGGTATCAAATTACCGCAAGTCTACACTGGAGCTGCCCTCATATTTACATACAAATAACTCGGGGCTTGCATTTATGTCACCATTCGGTCCTGCTAGAGGCTTGCCAGAGGAGTTTATGGTCCAATCAGAAGGCGCTTTAAAAGGATGTCTACGGAGTCGTCAAAAGGATCTTAATCTCAATTAAGAGTAGCCAGGTTTTGTTGTTGTTGTTGTTGTTTTTTTATGGTCTGAAATACTGAAAATCTTTGGGCTCTGATGAGTAGGAGAAGATGTGTAACTCCCCAGTTGCCTACGAGGAGGCGGGGATGCTGAGAGGGGCCCAGCGGCGGCGGTGAAGACGGTGGAGACAGCCCAGGGACTGGCTTGTTTGGGCTGGTTTGGAGGTAGATTCTAAACCACTGGTTAAGGAATTCCTGGAAACCTCAGGAAACATCTGATCCGCCCCTCCTGGTGAAAATGGCTTTGCGACAGAGTAAGATCTTTCTTTAAGCTGTACTTGTTGTGCACGGTTTTTTTTGTTTTTTGTTTTTTGTCTCATTTGTGGTGATTGTGAAAATTAGCCCAGCTGTGAGTAGTTACTTAAAATAATCTCTTGGTCCTGGGTCGCAGAAGAAAGTTGATCTGTTTGGTTCTTTACATTTGGAAAAAAAAACCCAAACAAACAGTAGTTGACAGTGTATTTTTAGACTTGATTAGTAGTTTAAAAAGATGAGCCCTGGTGGTTTCCTGAGTTTAAATGAATGGAAAGTATAAATGGTACTGAGAAAGGAGTTGGAAAATGTCGCTGGAGTGGATGAATCACTTAACCTTTGAGAAAACGTAACACACGCTTTTGAAATCTCACGGGGCCTGCCAAGTTTGTGTCCAGAAAGAGAATGAGAGTCATAAAGGGAGACAGAGTTTGCCTGTTTGCGGAAGGAGCTTGGCCACGGCCTGGGCTACATTTTGCGAGGATGGGAAACGTCCCAGGGGCAGAAGCCTTCTGGAAAACCTGCCCTGTCACTCTTGGAATGTGGTTTTTCCGTGTGAGGTCATGTCATGCATATGTAGCTAGTCAAGTATTTTATGCGATTCACTCTTTGTGTGAATGGCTAAAAACAATTTATACAGTCCCTTTGCAAACTTCTGAAACTCCTATTTGATCTTTTACTTTCCAAGTAGGGTTCAGGCCTGGCAGCGGATGGGCTGGGTTGTTCATTTGATGGGTTTAGAAAAAGTTGCAAATTGGCGGGGTTCAAAATTCCCCAATTGAGCAGTTATCCTCCAGATTAAGTAACCGTGCTAGTTTTTTGCATAAGCCCCACACTGAAATCCTGGGTGTGAAGACTAAACAAAACTCTCTTCCCACATATAATTTCTAGAACAGTAAGGAAGAGGTGGTCCATTCAAACAAACTGCCTTCATCACAGTGTATTGAGGAAAACTAATTGACATTACAAAATCCTTCTTTCTACTTGGGGTTGGTGGGAGAGAAACTTTTAAATTGGTACTTAACACCAGAGCTTTTTCTGCTACTTAAATTCACTCTTGAAATTATCAACTAACCTCTGCCCATACTTTTTCCTGCTAAACAGCAGCTACAAATATTATTCAGGAGACAGGAGAAGAGGACAGAGAGAATGGTGATTTGCTGATGACCAAAGGAACAGGTTTCTCCACATCAGACACATTTTCAAAAGGGGAGCTCGCTGATTGTGACTTGCTTTGTCCATCCGCAGGCGAAGATGCGCTGACGGGGGACACTGACAAGTACCTGGGGCCACAGGACCTCAAGGAGCTGGGCGATGATTCTCTGCCTGCCGAGGGCTACATGGGCTTTAGTCTTGGGGCCCGTTCTGCCAGGTATTTTATTGTTGCTGCTGTTGTTTTTTAGAGGTAATTTAAAACAACCATGATTTGTCATAAACCAAAATCATTTGCCATTTTCACTGTTTTCCCCAAATATGCTCTTTGGATGAGGATGAGAATTTGGTGAAATGGCCGCTACTCCATTGTATGTGCTCCGCTATTTTCTTTCTCGTGGTATTCAGTCCTTAATTGTCTATGATGGACCGTGTTAATTGTTCTCTTTCTTCCCCACCTTGCAGTCATGCTTCAAGCATACTAGCAAAAGAGCTCACAGACAAAACTGGGAGAACCGATCTGTGTTATATGTTTCAAAATTAAATTTTGTTCTAATTGAAAGAAAAATCTTGTTTTCCAATAAGTAAGAAATGTTTATGTTGATTGGGCACTCTTCTCTATTTATTATTGAAAGAGAAATTCGTGTTTGAGACTACACACACACACACACACACACACACACACACACACGAACACACACTTGCCTACAAGTGTTTGAGTATCTCTTCTAAAACTTTCCCAATAGTTTGTTTCAAGGGACATGGCAGGAGTAAAACAGTGATTTAGCAAGCCAGGAATAGTGGTAACTTCAGTCCTTACAACTAAAGCGTAAAACTTGGGTATGTGGAAAATCTTGGCTCACACTTATCTGACAATGGTTGAAAGAAATAGGACCTTGTCCAGAATTTGGGGACTTCTTTTCCCTGGTTGGATTAACAGCTTGTTTGCTGACAGTCAAGTTATGTGAAAGCTAATAATTAAACCATCTGAGCCAGAGCCCTGGGGACATTTTCCTATAGTTTAAGTATCTGTTGTAAAAAAGTTTCATTGTCTAATAGTGAATGGCACTTCCCACTAAGTAAACCTAAGAGTTAATTCTCAGTGTCCTTACTATGGCCAGTTTCGATAATGAATTGATTTTTTTTTTCCGAGTTAGTCTTTTTGTTTTTTAACAGAATTTGGAATCTCATGTAACTTAGTAGAATTTTTACTTTATAAATAAATATAGATAGATCTATATCTAGAGACCTTAAAGCCTTTATGTAACAGCTGTCATTAACAAGAAGGGGAAAGTTGCAAATTGGCGGGGTTCAAAATTCCCCAATTGAGCAGTTATCCTCCAGATTAAGTAACCGTGCTAGTTTTTTGCATAAGCCCCACACTGAAATCCTGGGTGTGAAGACTAAACAAAACTCTCTTCCCACATATAATTTCTAGAACAGTAAGGAAGAGGTGGTCCATTCAAACAAACTGCCTTCATCACAGTGCTTTGAGGAAAACTAATTGACATTACAAAATCCTTTTTAATACTTCATCTAACCACAGATAACAACAAATTGAAACTAAAATGTGTAGAATCTTAAAGGATCTCAAGGGAAAATTCTATTTAGAGATTTCATAGGCTTTGTAATCCACCAACCAGGTGATTCTCTTCCTGAGATAGTATATTAAAGGTAACATTTTGTTAATTACTCATTTGCATATAGAAAGTTGTAGCAGCTGACATCCAATGAGTGATGAAACCAGAATATTGTCTCATATTTTTTCCCCGAGACTGTTGTGAGGCTTCCACACTTCTGGTTTTTATTGTGCCATTATTATTATTTGTTGCTGTTATATGTAACTCATTTTTTTTTACATTGGCAACTCATGTTATGCTCAGAGGCAAATATAAAAATAAATCATAAAGCCATTATGTTTTAAGGTATTCTTAGAGTATTGCCAAGTATAATATTCTGAGTGTAACATTTAAAAAGATATACATTAAGTGTGTAACTCATTCAACCATAACGTTTTTTTTTCTTTTTCCCCCCTGTCTGATTTTTTTATTTTTTTGCTTCCTTCTTCTCCTGTGTTTTTGTAAAAATACTTTAAAATAGTCCCAAGATCAGGTAAGAAACGGCACTTTCCAGTGTCCCCTTGACTTTCCCTGGCTCATTTTCTCATTTTTGTTTTCCTCAGCATTGTGCCGTGCTGTGCTGTGTTGTTCTGCCATGCGCTTTTCTGTTCTGCTCAGCTTTAGCAAATCAGTTTTGTGATTCTGAGGACATTAGCAAATAGTTACATGTGTGATAAGAAATGTTACTCATGCAACATTGAATATTTAAGGAATTTCTTTCCCTTAACAAGGTTTGTATAGTGCATGAGGTACCTGGAGAAATGTCTTTGGACTTAAAGAAAACATCTTGAAGAGCTGTTTGTCTGCTGGTTGTGTTTTATTTGAGTTGTGCGAAGCACAGTGGTATAATTTTAAGAATCCTCAGGCATGTGGTTTTCTAACACTTCCTGTATTTAACACGTAGGGTATACTGATGGCTACAAATAATATACTTGACCTTAGTTAAAAAAAGATGTAATGCTTTCCAGATCCCCATGCAAATAATCTCTAATTTTAGTAGCTAAAATGATTTTGGTGTATTAAGGATTCCCAGTGAAGCTTGATGGACTTAATTGGCTCCATCTGCCTAATGTCAGTTGGTCTGGAACAGTTCAGGGTTAAGAACTTCAGACAATAAAACAGAGACATCGTTAGGCCTCTCGGCCGGGAGCTCCCCGTTCAGGGCTCTGTCCTGTAGTTGGCACGCCTCTGTAAGTTAAAAGAAAGAGGATGCTTAAAAGGTATCAACCCATCTTAGATATAACTAAAAGCTGAAATTAAAATAAACATGTAATCATTTCTTTAAAATATTAAGTCTTTGCCCACATCTACAGTAAAACTGTTCTCAGATATCACCAATATTAACATACATACAAGGGACCATAACTTAAAGGAATGAGTGTCTGAGGAGGCAAGTGAGTTTCTCAAATCACACCCCTGCGACAACATAGAGCCTTGCTGTGAGTACTGAGAAGTTGCACTGTCTGATAGTGTAGCTCCTAGTGGCACAGCTGTTTAGATGACAACTAGTTAAAATGAAAATAAAATAAGAGCTAAAATTCAGTTCTTCAATCACCAGCCACAGTCCAGGTGCTCGGCCACGTGTGGCCCGTGGACACTGCCTTGGTCAGTGCAGGTTTAGAACACATCCTTCATCAGGAAAAGTTCTCTTGGACAGTTGAGTTAGAGAGTAGAAAGAGAGTTCTTGCTTTTAGGAAGTTTATATAGTGTACTTGAGAGTCTGCAAGGGGGCTAAAATAGTAATAGCAGAAGGAAATATTTACAACTGAAATGGGGGTGGGGTGGGAGAAAGAGTTATGAATTATGCAGGTTCAGAAGGCCCAAGTATTCAAGATCACATGGTTTACTAGGTAAGCTCCTCTGTGCAGGTATAATGCTTACCTTTTCCCCTTCTATATCCTGTTCTTATGCCCTCTAATGCCACTCTCCTAATGGCTAGCTCCTAATAGCCACTTAGCAAATATTTGCTGAATATACTAATGACTATAGAATAATAGTCATTCTGGAGTTCTAGATCTCTCTAAGATTCTGGTGAAAGGGAAGGCTCTGACCCTAGAAGAATGTACCTCCTCATTTATGTAAACACTTTGAATAATTCAGGGACCTCTGTGTATTGATACTAAAAACTCACTTTAGGGTAATCTTTAGTACAGTAAGTGCAGAGGAGGAGAGAGATTGTTTTATGCAAAGCAAGGAGTCATTCCTTATTCACCTCTCCCTTGCTCTTTTCACTGTCTAGTACACACAAGGCCAAGGCCAGAGACTGACTGAATCTACTGGTAAAGACTCAAGCAGCCACATTTACATTCAGGCAGTTTATTCATTACATAGGCAGCAACAGGTGCCAACTGCCATGGTCCTTGTCTGCCACACTGGCTGAGGAGCCAGTTCTAGACTGCAGCTACATGGTTTCGTGTTCTGCCACTCTCTGCCAAGGAGGGTGGGCAGGAAGCCTCAGGAGGCAATGAAGAGCGACCTGGTCACAGTCATTGCCCACCATGGCAGGTGAGAGAGGGAGAGGCCTGAAGCAGCTCCCCAGCTCCATCTGCTGTGTTCCTGTAGCAACACAGGTGTTCTGCCAAGGCTCAGACCACCTGCATGTCCTACATGGGGATATGTGCAGGCTTACCGGTGTCCCTTCTCTTGCTTTTTTAAATATTGAGATATAATTGACAAATAATATTATATTAGTTTCAGATGTACAATATAATGATTCAATAGGTGTATATTGCAAAATGATTATCACAATAATTCTAGTTAACATGTGTCACCACACATAGTTACCATTTTTCTTTCTTGTGATGAGAATTTTAAGATCTGCTCTCTTAGTGACTTTCAACTTTATAATACAGCATTATTAACTACTAGAGGCCTGGTGCATGAAATTAGTGCCTATGCCTGGCCTCCCCACCTCTCCGCCTCCTCTTCCCTAGCTCTCTCAGCGCCCCGCCATTGTCACTGGTTGCCCGTACCATCCCCTGGTGGTCAGCACACATCCTAGCGAGCAATCAAACTCCTGCTCTCCAAACTCTCTAGTGGACAATTAGATAACCACCATGCTGCACCTTACACCCCCAGGATTTACTTATTTTATAACTGAAATTTTGTACCTTTTGGCCTCCTTCAACCATTTCGCCCATCCCCGAATCCCTTGTCAGTTTTTAGAGGTCAGTGTGGAGAGTGGCATTGGAGGGCATAAGAAAGATTGCACTCTGGGAAGTTTCGGGGCTGTGTAGAGGATTTGAAAGCAGGTGGAAATGAGAAGGTAGAAGGAGCAAGTAAAAAAGGAAATAAAAGAGTGAGCTCACCTGGAATTGAAATTTTCAAGACCAGAAAGATGGCAAAGAAGGTCATCTAAGATAGATTCATAATACTGTTTACTTCCCTCTTCCTGAGTAGCAACCATAAACCTTTTGATAATTTAACCCTATATCTAGCTCCCAGAACACATAAATAGAACCATTCACAGCAGACACAATTTCATTGAAATAATGCAAGCTAAATAGATTTGGACCAGAAAGAAAGAAGAGTAACATAAAGTCTTACCATAGATAAATATCTCAGGTTATCAAATTATCTGAAATGATCTGGTTCTTCTCAATTGTCATGTTGGTTTGACTGTCACAGTGCAGCATCCAAAGTTTTCATGCATTTCATTTTCTCACAGATTTAATACCAATTGGCCAAATTTTAAACAAAACCTGATCATGAGATTGTCCAAGTTTAAAAGATTTCCTCAAGTATAAGGGATTTTATTTTTGACCATGTGTTTTCAAGAACAACTTTTGTTGATATTTTTAGCCATCTTGCCTGTTTTTAAAGTTGCATGCATTTTTTTTTCATTCATCTCATCATCATCTACCACTCTTGAATGGTTAACTGTAAATACAACAGCCTCCGCTCCTTCAGTTCGGATAGGTCTTACACCTTGAACAGAAGCTCCTATGCCCGGGACAGCATGATGATCGAAGAACTCCTGGTGCCATCCAAAGAGCAGGTAGGCATTCTTTTTAAAAAATACTCTTTGATTGTTAAACTTCCATTTGTATGTTTGAATCAAACTCTTTGGCCCATGACAAGAACTATATTTCTGCATGTTTCATTTTGCATTGTAAATCTCTCCATATTGCCACGTAATGAAAAAAAAAAAATTGTCAGCCCAGGCCAATGTTGCTCTGTGGTTGAGCATTGATCTGGGTTGCAGGCTCAATCCCCAGTGTGGGGCGTGCAGGAGGCAGATGATCAATGATTCTCTCTTTCATCATTGATGTTTCTATCTGTGTCTCTCTCTTCTTCCTCTCTGAAATCAATAAAAATGCATTTTTTAATCAATTGTGCCATAAATGGAAATAACCCTCTCTTCCTCAGTGAGTTTCTAAAAATCTCACAGAGAAAAACTCAGAAAGTCGTAGGCAAAGCATGGATCTCTTTTCTCATTGCTAAATCTAATCTAGTTTAATTAAAAAAAAGTTAATAATAATAATTGGTGGGTAAAGTTATGTACATTATTCACATGAGTGTTTGTTTTTCCTAAACAAACTTTTTGTTAATCTTCACCCAGGGAGATTTTTTTCCATTGATTTTTTTTTTTTTTTTAGAGTTGAAGGGAGGGAGAAAGGGAGAGAAAGAAAAATATCAATGTGAGAGAGACACATTGATTGGTTACCTCCCGCACGCACCTTGAGCAGAGCTGGGGATCAAACCTGCAACCCAGATATGTGCCCTTTACCAGAAATCCAACCAGAGACTCTCGGGTGCATTGGCCAATGTGCTAATCACTGAGCAGTGCTGCCCAGGGCATCCTAAACAAAGTATGTGTCATGTTGGAATTCGCTACAATTGTTTTTAGCATGTAAAGATTAGATTGGTTCATGTTTTTGATTCCTTAGTTTCAAAGGTGTGTAATGGGTCTTCTCAAGATATGATAGTATTTTGTTTTCTACCAGAATTTCCGCTAGGTTCACTTGATATTTGGGTGTTTCAATAATTGTAGTTAAATAGATACTGGTTTAATACAAGAAGTCCCAGCAATGTAGTTCTGCTGCATATAGGCTAAGGCTGGTTCATTATACTAGAAACATACAATACCTGATTGTAAATTTGCATTCCTGAGTTGATGATGGATGAAACTGTTTGAAGCATGAAGTTAATTCTGAAGGTGGTTTATAATATTGAACAATGTAGATGATTGGTGAAGTGATGCTGGACTTATTCACTGCACAATGAAGGTAAATTTGAGCAGATGAATAAGATGATAAGTCGAGAGTCAGAACTTCAGGACTCCCACTTGTCTGGAGGTGATTTCCAGACACACAGATGTACATGGTGCTTCACAAGGACCTACAATAAACATTTTATTATTCTACACTCTCTAGAACATTCTTTGCTTCCAGGCTTTCCATGGTGAATGTAGTGGCTATTCAGTTTGTTTAGACAAAAACACCTTTTGTGGAATGATTACAGGTATGACAATTTGTCATGATTTATGTGGATTTTGAATCTTAAAAAATCACTTATCTGGGTAAAGTTATGTACATTATTCACATGAATGTTTGTTTTTCTTAAACAAACTTTTTGTTAATGAGGCAAAGGATGTAGGTATACGGTGTTATTCTGGTGTTGGTTGAGAAGTTCTGAAGAACTCTTTGCTTGATTGGCTGTGGTCATTATTCTAGTCAGATCATCCTGATCTCTTAATGTTCCCAATTGAAATGAGATGTTCATGGGGTAATAATTACAAGTGTAAAAATGCTTAATATTCTTCATATCCTAAAGAAACCACACAAAACTTATAAAATTACAGGTGAAAGTATATTTGTTGTGTATCAGTGACATTTTTCTCTTGTATAAAACGTGTCTAGTTCTATACTAGAATAGCAAAATCCATGATTAAACTAATTATGGCTTATATTTCTGAATGTGTATTTGCTTTGTGGCAAGGGCCTGAAATTGGGATCACGATCACCATGACCTTACCATATTGCCACTACCGCCACCATCCATCACTGCCACCTTCCACCACAACCTCTGCCACCCACCACCACCATCACTTGCACCACTATTACCACCATAGTTACATTACCTCCCATGTTCAGCACAGCAACCATAAAGTAAAATACTATAAATATTTGCAATACTGCAAGGTTACAGATGGACTTTTGAGGATCCTCTCACCATTCCCTGTTAGCTTTTACCTAGAGACCCTACTTTCTCGAGTGGAATGAAAGGGCAGCATTTTCTCAGAATGAAGGATTTGTGGAAAATAAAGGGTAAAGAGAAATTTTGAGATAAAACTCATTTCCCTTTGCTCATTTTGTTACTGTTTCGATTTCTGTGGATATCACAATACTCATGTAGAACAGTCAGGGGAATGGAAGGCTTAGGACATCTTGAAACCTTTATGAAGAAATCAGAAGCTGATAGCTACGGAAGCAGGAAGTTGCTTTCTTTAATGACCACAAAGAATCCCATGGCCTGGTGAGCATGCCTCGTGGAAAGAGCATGTTTCATGAACATATAACCTTACTCCTGGCCACACTTTAATGATAAATTCCCCAGAGATTGGGGGGGGGGGAAGGGTGGAAGGCATAAAAACATTGTAGTGACAGTTGGGAGCATTTGAAATGTTACTGGCTTTACTGTTAGGAAATAGTTAAATTTTTAGCAGCTGTAACAGTATTGCAGCTCTACAGGGGACTATCTCTATTCCATGCAGGGGTATACATTGCTGAAGTTTTCAGGAATGAAGTAATTATGAAGTCAGCTTTTTGTTTTCAAGTAGTTCAGCAGGAAAAAAATGTATGTGTGTGAAGAGAGAGAGAGAGAGAGAGAGAGAGAGAGAGAGAGAGAGAGAGAGAGAGAGAGAGCGCGCAAATGTGGCCGAATGTTAATTGTTTAACCTAAGTGGAGTGTATATGGGTATTCCTTATACTCTTTTTTCAACTTTTTTATTTGTATGAACACCTTCAAAATAGAAAACCTGGTAGAAAGGAGAAAACAAATTCTGAAAGAATATTAACCTATTTAGTCCCAAGTGTCTCTCATTCATTATAGAAGAGAGAGAAAAGGCTAAACTTCAAAAGAGAAGTTTCCAGAGGGAGGAGTCCTGTTACACTGTGCACGACTGCTGAGAAGCATTTACCTTAGCAGCTCATTTACACGCCTTACATTAAAATTTAAGTACAAGAAGTATTAGTTTATGTCTATCATGCCTCTGAATCTAGATTTATAAACTTCAAAGCGGGGTTTCTCCACAGTATTGATTTGAAAGCATGCCAGAGGTCTTCGATCCTTAGAATTCCTAAAGCAATGTTACATGACTTCCTGTCAGGTTTAAAACTGCCCTGTCATTGCCCAAAGTTGCTTTGACAAGGTAAGGCGGAAAATGATAAAAATTAACTCTCCGCACGCTTTTTTCAGCCTGCATAGACCTCACCCACATAACGCCCAGTTCATTTTCCTGCTGCTGCTGATTAAGCAGTTTGCACATTAACCACAGTTCCAGGACAGCTGAGACCCAGGATAATTCCCACAGGCCTGCCACCTGTGTGCTTGGAGCAGGTGTGGGGGCCAGCACTGGGGAAGAGAGTTGGGAGGAGCAAGCCATCCTCCCTTGCTGGGCCTTCAATGGGATTAGTCTGTAAACAGCTCAGTCCTCCACCCCAATCAAGAGTGGACTTTTTTTTTTTTTCTTACTGTGATATGGGGTTATCCATAAACTCCCGATTCTTTCACCTTTTAATCAAGAGCCTCCTTTAGATATGTTTCTGAAAATTACATGCAAATAAACCACATCTTGCATTTGTCAGAAGACTGCATTTAAAACAGTGACTCTCAGTCCTGACCACTGGTGAGAATCACCCAATAAACTTTTATTTATCTATTTATTTATTTTAAATATATCTTTATTGATTTCAGAGAGGAAGGAAGAGGGAGAGCGAGGTAGAAACATCAATAATGAGAGAGAATCATTGATCAGCTGCTCCCTGCGTGTCCCACACTGGGAATCAAGCCCACAAACACAGGCATGTGCTCTGATCGGGAATTGAATCATGACCTCTTAGTTCATAGGTCAGTGCTCAACCACTGGCCCATGCTGCCTGGACACCCAATGAACTTTTTTTAAAAAACGATAGCTTAGTTCAGATCCAGTGGATCTGGGTAGAGCCTGGGCCTCGCGTTTTTCACCGCACCCAGAATTGAGAAGCACCGATTCCTGGTGAGAGCACACCTTGGAATCGTCTGTGGCTGCTTGGAAAACAAGATGCTGACAGAATCAGAATCTCCCTGACGGGATCCCTGGAACGTGTGTGTATCTAACACTCCAGGGGTGGTTCTGGAATGCATCTGTAGATAGGAACCACTGACTTAGAGCACTCTGCCTGGGATCTTCCTGTATATTGGTCAGTCAACATCTAATGTATATGTTTTTATAAGCTCAGAGTTGTGCATGTCAAGTAGTCTTAG